>CM051239.1:420055867-421495867 GCA_027917425.1 Gastrophryne carolinensis
AGGGCGCCACCATGCCGGCATTTATTTTTTTTTATTTCAGGGAAAATTCGATCGGCGCAAACCAAAAAAAATTCGGGTTCGTGCCGAATCGAATTTTCCCTGAAATTCGGAGCGAATTCCGGTTCGTCCGAACCGGTTCGCTCATCCCTACTGAGCACCATGCCACCTGCCTTGGTTCCTATACCTTTGTTCCGGCAGACACTCCTGTTCGCCCATTTGCCTGAGTTAAAGTGGCAAACATGTGTAAGCGAAGCATGGCATAGCAGGGGTACTTACCAGCATAATATACTCCTGTTTGTTGTTGGTAAACAGGAAGGGTGCCATGGTGCCGATTGTCTCTTCCACCTTGGTCCAGCAGTGTGACACACCCCTGCAGCTCCCAGAAGTGCAGACACCCATAATGGTGTTGCCTATAGCGAATGTCTGTTTAAAAACTCGGTCCAACATTTTTAGTAATAATAAAATTATATCTAAAGAAAAAGTCTAAATTAAAAGTGAAAAAATGTAATTCTAATATTTAAAACACATGCCAACACAAGCGGCATGAATTTTAACAACCTCGCCCATGCTAGGACAGCCGCTCTTGCAAACTTGCCGCTGGCAGAAATGTCGGCTCGCTAAAATTAATTTTTGGCCAGTTTTTCCCGTGAAAAATAGGGTCGGAATCACTCAATTTGGTATGTTTTGTGGGAATTTATAACGAGGAAACTTGATAAAACCGTATTAAGCCGTCTAATACTCATTTGAACATACACAAAATGAAATTTCCTGGAAAAAAAAAATACGCTCACAAAAAGGCCTCTGCTGAATCGCACGATGTACATGCACACACAAAACCCATAAACACCGTCGCATGAGGGAATGCTTTACGAGAGGCTCTGAATCAGGCTTTATATGAGGGGAAGGAAATACGCATCCCAGACTCCATAGGGGAAACCATATGTCAGTCATCACAATTATACTGTATACTCTGCTTCTAAGATTTAGGGAGTTATTTAAGAAGAGATAGCGCCAGGTAGCGCCTCGTAGCGGCAGGCAGCGTATGGTGAATGCCGGGCGCTGTAGGCAAAACCACATTTATGAAAGTGACTCTAACAGCGCCATGTAGCGTCATATGTATTTTTACAGGCAGCTCAGCATATAGAGCCGGCACTCTAGCTTCCAGAGCGCCTAGTCTTACCTGTTGCTACCTGTCGCTCTCCCATACATTTCAATGGCCGTTCATTTGCTTATGTTTAAACAGTATTTGACAATTTTTGTTTTCTTTTTCTCAAATCATTGTGTGACCTCTCCTGGCTGCAAACAAACACTTTTGACATTTTATATTTTTATGCAGAATTGTCATTACAGGTCTGGCACTAAAGTGTTGATGGCACAGTGATAAACCAATGTCATTCCATGTGTTTGTTACTGGTGGATATGTGTTCAAAAACAGACTTTAATCACACAGCATCTGGCGCTCTATGCTATAGCCCCCAGATTTAGAGCTTCGACGCTGTGTGTGTCAACTTTTCTTAAATATGGTGTGGAGCGCCAAGTGCCGGATGGCACTGAGCTGGCGCTACCTTTCGCTCGTTGCAGCGCTGTACTGGTGTTAGAGCGCCCAACTTACATCACCTTTAACAATGCCGGCCAGGTTACCACAGCGACTGAGGAGCTCTGTTACAGCGCCCGATACCCGCTTACAGTGTCTACTAGTGGTCGCTCTAAGCGCTGCTATACAGACGCTCATCTGCCGATACCTGGCGTTAGTAATGGATCAGCCTCCACGTCACATGTGAGCCAGACCCTTTTATAAATTCTTGAGATGTCACCTACCAAGTTAAGAGAACATACTGGAAGACTGCACCCCCAGACCAGTCCTAATAAAACAGAAAACAGACACCTATTGACTATAGTTTTAACTACAACCATATTACATAAATTTGACTTCAACCAATGTACAGAGTCAGCATTAATATTTCTACTGAATATTGGGCTCGGAGTTTTATATCATGTGCTGCAAAATCTCTCCCTCATGCTTTGCAATGTAACAAGCAAAGATAACTCATCCTTTTAGATAGCAGGGAGATGGCTGGCTTAAAGCTGAGCAAAACACCTGTTTTATACTCCTGCCCCAGTACCTTTGAGCACTGCGTTGGCTCAGTGGTGACCCGGTTTTCCCGTAGAGGGTCGGCCCGGGTGAGAGTGCACAGCATGGTGTGGTAACGGGCCCCTTTGTGTCAAGGGCCCCCAAGATGAAGTTGATTGTCTGATAAAGAAACCTTGGTTGGAACATTTGTAGACTGTGCCTGCCTGTTGCTGTCTGAACTGAGTGAGTATCATAATTTCCCTGCTTCCTGTCCTTGAACGGTGGCACTGTCCATGGATCACCTCTATTCTCTGTCTCTAAAAAATACCCAAATTACAGGAGCATCCTAGAGTCGAAACTATCCATTCACAGTGGCCACCAAGTCCAATAAAACTTGTGGATTAAAAGTAGGGATAAGCGAACCGGTTCGGACGAACCGGAATTCGCTCTGAATTTCAGGGAAAATTCGATTCGGCACGAACCCGAATTTTTTTTGGTTTGTGCCGATCGAATTTTCCCTGAAATAAAAAAACAAATGCCGGCATGGTGGGAGCGGGCAGGCCGGCTACGCTGTCAGAAGCCGGCCCGCTGACAGCGCAGCCGGCCTGCCCGCTCCCACCATGCCGGCATTTTTTTAAAAAGCAAACACTTACCTGCATGGTCGGAGCGTGGAGGCTGGCGCCGCTCTCAGGCGCCCTCTGATGACACGTCCTCTGATGACAGCTGAGGGCGGCGCCGGCCTCCACGCTCCGACCATGCAGGTAAGTGTTTGCTTTTTAAAAAAATGCCGGCATGGTGGGAGCGGGCAGGCCGGCTACGCTGGCCGGCATTTTTTTTTTCAGATGAGCGATTCGTGAAAGTTCGATTCGGGCGAACCCGAATTTCTTGGGGAAATTCGGCGAATCGCCCGAATCGAACTTTCAAGAAGTTCGCTCATCTCTAATTAAAAGCATCAAGAACAGGGACCCCAAAGGCCATTACAACTTAAACAGTGGTGGTTAAAGCACCACTTTCCGTGTTTGTCAACATTTTTGAAACAGGTGACCCCATAGCAGAGTTATGTTTCTAGCTGTAGAAAGTATTCTTGTACTTGAAAGGTCACCTGGCACTGTTATGAAAACCAGAAGCTAAGGAAGGACACATCTATATGATATGATATTCATGCGCTTGGACACTTTTGTCTATGTAATGTACACCAAGCCAGCGATAATTTATGTAATATCCATTTTAGTAGGACTTGCGGGCCATTGTGCTGTGACTGTCAACTGGAAAGCCGCGATTTGGAAGAAAGAAACGTTCTCCTTGAGGCTATTATCCGAGTAAAATACTTTATTATGCTAATCCATCCTTTTAAAAGAAGTATTCAGATCCTCACAATTAATTACTGGGAATATTGTTGAACTATAGGTGCTCCTGAAGAGATATCCTGTAGTAAAGAACTGATTAGAACAGAAATTATCATCGGAGCCTTAGCAGGCATAAAAGCGCGTTCACTCCGGCGGTTCTTCCTTCAGGTACACAACTTAATTTAAGGATTAATTCAGATCCATTATAATTGTGATGAACATTAAAAGAGGACTGAAGTGCTGCTTAGTGATAATTGTATGAGTCTTTACTTGTAGTACCTGTTAGTATTTAGCACATAATATAATATTACTGTATATTATAACTCTTATTTATGATTAATTTTACATCTTCTGTAAAAAGAAAAAAACGATACAATTATGTTTAAAATGGGTTTTATTATTTTCCTTAATATTCTGCATTCTATTTAATGGTGCTACTGGAGAAGAATTTAAAGTTCAAATTTTATTCTAGAGCACATTAAAGGGACTATCTGGTAAAAAGTAGAAATGCCTAGATACTCACCAATCTTTCAGTGCAGCTGAACGGCTCTATATCGAGAGTTTAAAACCATCAATAACCTGGTGGTGGGAAATTGGGTTCCCACTGCTGAAGGCAGACAATGAAGACTACTACTCAGGACCCCATCCTCAACCCTAAGGCTTGGAATTTAAGGGTCACCCCGGGAGGAAAGATTCGCTGAGGGGTCAACCCTAGGTCGTCAAGGGCCTGAGCAGACTGCAGTGATCACCTGGTTGATGGGAAAGCGGACATAACCTGAGGTCAGAATTCACAGGCAGAGTTGCAGGTGAAAGAAAGTAGTCATGCACGGGTTGGCGATTCAGCGATGATCAAGCACAAGACCGGCAAGGATCAGACAAGGGTAATACACGAATAAGCAAGCCCAAACGGTAATCTAATAGCAAGTCCAAAAGGTCAGCTGAGCTGAGGGTCATATACAAGTAACCAAATTCAAAGTGTAATCCATAGGAATAGAACTGAGCAACACAGAAGATGAACATATTGATGCCAGAAGCTTTCTTATAATGAGTCTAGAGTGATCACTGGGCCCCCCATGTCAGCTGACAGGCAGGCTGATTCATCATTAGCAGCAGGTAGCGACAGATGAGCGTCTGTAGCAGGCATTTTCAGAGTGCCCGCTAGTAGTCGCAGTGCTCGGCCGTGAGTCGCTACTTTATAGCGACTCAGTCGCGGTTCAGTAATGTTGAATACATTGTGAGGAGTCGCTATTTGAGCAGTACAGCGCTGTATGGGAGCGCATGTTTTCGACTGCTCATAGCGACCGACTCACACCATATTCAGGAAAAAAACAGCCTCACAAATCTCTGGCGCTGAAAATGCTTGTTTGAAGCCCAGAGCACAGGAGGCGGTGTGTTTAAAGTCTGTTTTTCAGCATCTATCAACTAGTAACAAAGCGAAAACATATGGAATTACATTGTAACAATATTGTAACATGAACACTTTAATGGCAGACCTGTAATGTCATTTCTGAAGAAATATTTAAAGTGGACCAACACCCACCGGTGATCGGCCCGGGAATCTATAAGATTCCCGGGCCGATCACCTCCCTCCCCGCGGGACATCCGAGATCGGGATGTCCCGCGGGGTGAAACCCCCCCAAACACCCCAAACTCCTTACCTTATCTTCGGTGGCGGCCGGCCGCCGCCGCCTCCCTCGCGCCCCTCTAGACGTGCGCGTGCCCGCACCGGCCGTCCGTCAATGGCCGGCGCGGGCACGCGCGCGTCAAGAGGGACGCGCGGGAGGCGGCGGCGGCGGAGCCGCTTGTCCGCGGCTTGTCCGTTGGCCCGGAGAGAGGTGAGTTTGGGGGGTTCGGGGGGGTTTCACACAGCGGGGCACCCCGATCGGGGGTGCCCCACCGAAGTGGACCAAGACCCAGGATAGTCAAAATCCTGGGTGTTGGTCCACTTTAAAAAATGTAAAAAAAATTGAAAAAACAGCTTTTTCAATGCCAGAAGAGATCATAGAATTATTTGTGATTTTTGGGAAAAAAAAAAAACCTGCTTAAAGTGAAGAAAAGGATTGTCCATTGAAATGTATGGGGGAGCGACAGGTAGCGAGAGGTCATACCTGGCGCTGTGCAAGGCTGAACGCTGGCGCTGTTCGCAGAGGCTTTGAAAATGATGAATCAGATGCTATATGCCGTTATCCCAGTCGCTAAACGGATTCTGCTTGATAAGTGTGGAATTGCGTGCCGTGTCTGGAGTTCACCAGTCGCTATCTGTCGCTACCTCTCATTAACCAGGCGTTACCTGACGCTATCCTTTCTTAAATAACCCCCTAAGCTGCAGGTGTACCTGATAAAGGAAGTGATTGAAGGCAGTTTATTTGTGCGGATTGCGCAATACTAGTGGGCTGCTCCAATGCAGTAATGCCCCTCAGTAGTACTCGCCACCTGTGCCTGCACAGAGATGATCTTTTTGCCTGTTTATTATTTTTTACTTTATGTCCACTTTGATCTAAGGCAGACTCTGTTGACATGGGATTCACTGAGGCAGAGAAGAAGTCCACAAGAAGAAACCGTTTTTGGAGCCCACCAGAAGAAATCATTTATTAATTGATTCTTGTGGTCCACTAGAGGAAATTGTTCCTGTTGTCCACCAGAGGAAATCATTCTTGGGGTCCACCAGCAGAAATTATTCATTGGTCTCACTGGCAGAAATTATTTTTGGGGCCAACTAGAGGAAATCATTATTGAGGCCCACTAGAGGATACCATTTTTGGAACCCACCAGAGTAAATCATTATTGTAGCCCACCAGAGGAAAGTATTGGGGCCCACTAGATAATTCTTGGGGTCTACCAGAGGAAATAATCCTTGGAAGAGAATCATTTTTCACACACACACACACACACACACACACACACACACACACACACACACACACACACACATAGTATAATGCAAGACCACTCCCACTCCTATATATAATACACACACACACACACACTATAATGCAAGACCACTCCCAATCACAGAATAAAACTGTAATATAAGCTACTTTTACACTGGGGCATTTTCTTTGGTGATTTCCTGATTTCCAGCTATTACAAATCCCTACCGCTTACGATCACCACTTAATGGAGTTCAATTGCAAGTGATACTGCCGTAAAATCAAGGCATTAAGGGCTTCTGTGGGGCAAATGAAATCACCTGGGAATCCCCACATTGCTATGTGAAAGAGCCCATAGGTTACTATGGGCAGCACATTCAGGGTGGTCACAAGCGGATTGCGTGGGCCCCAGTGTGAAAGTAGCCAAAAAGTATAACGTTCATACATTCAATAGAAAATAAATACTAAATAAATAATCAACTTGCAGGAATAGTCAAACTAAAAAATGTGTTACTACCATAATGGTGGACTTGAGCCAGCGCCTGGTGCCCATCGGAGGATCCTCTGGTCCTTTAGTAGGCCAGCGCAACTATGCAACTAGGTTACCCCTATTGGATGTCTAGGCTTGCATCCCAACTATCATCAACACATGATCAATGGCATGAGCCTGAGGAAGTGGGAGTTGCCCATGGAACGCGTGGCTACTTTGGATGCTGGCAGGTGGTGGGGAGACCTGGTGACTAATCTGTCATTTTTGAAGTGTTATTGAATTACTGGATTGTTTGAGTTATTGGATTTTATATACAGCTTGTTGATGGTTGTTTAGTGACTGAAGGGGACCCGTTTAGGGGGTAAGCTCCCTTTGGGAGCAGCATACTTTACACCTGTTGTGATATGTGGTCTAATATAATGGTGCTTTGATTGGACAGCCCAGCTTATTTTCACAGTATATATTTCTATAGTGAACCTTTGCACATTGCACTTTTGCAAAATCCTTTGCACACTTTTGCACACATTTTTTTTAATTTATTAGGTAATTTATTTATTTATTATTTATTTTTTTGACTTTTTGTTTGTATGCATTTGGAGTATGCTAATATTGGATTTATTGAGTATAGATGAAATAATGAATTTTCTCCCCACCGTCTACGCATCCTTTATGTTTGTCTGTCTGGTATGTTATCTGTTATATGTTTTTAGTGTTTTTAATATGTCATGTGGATCTTTACTGAATAAAATGTAATACTGGCTTTTTGATTTAGATTGGTGTGCCTCCCTTGTAGTTTGTTTGGATACTGATTAGAGATGAGCGACCCGAATAAATTCGCGACGAATCGCTATTAAAAACGGCTATTTCTGAGCCTCCTAGAGCCTCAATAGGGTTGTAAACCATTCTGCCTTGCTGTAACACGCACAGGATGCGTGCTGGGTTAGTTAAATAATACTTTGAAGAAATATCACATGCATCGTTAATAGAATCGCAGAGTGGCACAATTGAATTCAAGAGAGTTGAAGTGGCATCACTATGAGGGGCAGGAGCCCAAACATTGCTTTAAAGAGACACTGGAGTTGGCAGCAGCAGGAGCCCAAAAATTGGATGAATCACACCCTGGAGTTGGCAGCAGCAGCAGGAGCCCAAACATTACTTTAAAGAGACACTGGGGTTGGCTTCAGGAGCCCAAAAATTGGATGAATCACACCCTGGAGTTGCCAGCAGCAGGAGCCCAAATATTACTTTAAAGAGACACTGGGGTTGGCTTCAGGAGCCCAAAAATTGGATGAATCACACCCTGGAGTTGGCAGCAGCAGCAGCAGGAGCCCAAATATACACTGGAGTTGGCTTCAGGAGCCCAAAAATTGGATGAATCACACCCTGGAGTTGGCAGAAGTTGGCAGCAGCAGCAGCAGGAGCCCAAACATTACTTTAAAGAGACACTGGGGTTGGCTTCAGGAGCCCAAAAATTGGATGAATCACACCCTGGAGTTGGCAGCAGCAGCAGCCCAAATATTACTTTAAAGAGACACTGGGGTTGGCTTCAGGAGCCCAAAAATTGGATGAATCACACCCTGGAGTTGGCAGAAGTTGGCAGCAGCAGGAGCCCAAATATTACTTCAAAGAGACCCTGGGGTTGGCTTCAGGAGCCCAAAAATTGGATGAATCACACCCTGGAGTTGGCAGAAGTTGGCAGCAGCAGCAGCAGGAGCCCAAACATTACTTTAAAGAGACACTGGGGTTGGCTTCAGGAGCCCAAAAATTGGATGAATCACACCCTGGAGTTGCCAGCAGCAGGAGCCCAAATATTACTTTAAAGAGACACTGGGGTTGGCTTCAGGAGCCCAAAAATTGGATGAATCACACCCTGGAGTTGGCAGCAGCAGCAGCAGGAGCCCAAACATTACTTTAAAGAGACCCTGGGGTTGGCTTCAGGAGCCCAACAATTGGATGAATCACACCCTGGAGTTGGCAGCAGCAGCAGCAGGAGCCCAAATATACACTGGAGTTGGCTTCAGGAGCCCAAAAATTGGATGAATCACACCCTGGAGTTGGCAGCAGCAGGAGCCCAAATATTACTTTAAAGAGACACTGGGGTTGGCTTCAGGAGCCCAAAAATTGGATGAATCACACCCTGGAGTTGGCAGAAGTTGGCAGCAGCAGGAGCCCAAATATTACTTCAAAGAGACCCTGGGGTTGGCTTCAGGAGCCCAAAAATTGGATGAATCACACCCTGGAGTTGGCAGCAGCAGCAGCAGGAGCCCAAATATACACTGGAGTTGGCTTCAGGAGCCCAAAAATTGGATGAATCACACCCTGGAGTTGGCAGCAGCAGGTGCCCAAATATTACTTTAAAGAGACACTGGGGTTGGCTTCAGGAGCCCAAAAATTGGATGATTCACACCCTGGAGTTGGCAGCAGCAGCAGCAGGAGCCCAAATATACACTGGAGTTGGCTTCAGGAGCCCAAAAATTGGATGAATCACACCCTGGAGTTGGCAGCAGCAGCAGCAGGAGCCCAAATATTACTTTAAAGAGACACTGGGGTTGGCTTCAGGAGCCCAAAAATTGGATGAATCACACCCTGGAGTTGGCAGAAGTTGGCAGCAGCAGCAGCAGGAGCCCAAATATTACTTTAAAGAGACCCTGGGGTTGGCTTCAGGAGCCCAAAAATTGGATGATTCACACCCTGGAGTTGGCAGCAGCAGCAGCAGGAGCCCAAATATACACTGGAGTTGGCTTCAGGAGCCCAAAAATTGGATGAATCACACCCTGGAGTTGGCAGAAGTTGGCAGCAGCAGCAGCAGGAGCCCAAACATTACTTTAAAGAGACCCTAGGGTTGGCTTCAGGAGCCCAACAATTGGATGAATCACACCCTGGAGTTGGCAGGAGTTGACAGCAGCAGCAGGAGCCCAAACATTACTTCAAAGAGACCCTGCGGTTGGCTTCAGGAGCCCAACAATTGGATGAATCACACCCTGGAGTTGGCAGCAGCAGCAGCAGGAGCCCAAATATACACTGGAGTTGGCTTCAGGAGCCCAAAAATTGGATGAATCACACCCTGGAGTTGGCAGAAGTTGGCAGCAGCAGCAGCAGGAGCCCAAACATTACTTTAAAGAGACCCTGGGGTTGGCTTCAGGAGCCCAACAATTGGATGAATCACACCCTGGAGTTGGCAGCAGCAGCAGCAGCAGCAGAAGCCCAAATATACACTGGAGTTGGCTTCAGGAGCCCAAAAATTGGATGAATCACACCCTGGAGTTGGCAGCAGCAGGAGCCCAAATATTACTTTAAAGAGACCCTGGGGTTGGCTTCAGGAGCCCAAAAATTGGATGAATCACACCCTGGAGTTGGCAGCAGCAGCAGCAGCAGGAGCCCAAATATACACTGGAGTTGGCTTCAGGAGCCCAAAAATTGGATGAATCACACCCTGGAGTTGGCAGAAGTTGGCAGCAGCAGCAGCAGGAGCCCAAAAAATGGCCTAAAGACATAAATATGTTTTGCACCATTTGGAAAGTGTAAAACGTGGCACCATGCTGAATCTAGTCGCATGCATCAGGCATTGGTGGGTGGAAATCCTGGCTGATCCATCCCTGATTCATTTTGACAAAGGTGAGTCTCTCCACATTTTTAATTGACAGACGAGTTCTCCTCGCCGTAACTATGGCCCCCGCCGCACTAAACACCCGCTCAGCACGCTACTTGCCGGGCAGGACAGCTTTTCCTAGGGCAAACTCTGCTAGTTGCGGCCACAAATCAAGTTTGGCTGCCCAGAAGTCCAGCGGATCCTCAAGGTGTGTTGGCATGGTCATGTCAAAGTATGACATGACCTGCTGGTTGAGGTCCTGCTCCAGGTCTTCCTGCTGCTCATGAGTAGCCTCACTATGCGGGTGTAGAAAGCTACTCATTAGTGACTGAAGACTGAGGCTGCTGCTGCTGATGGAGCTGCTGCTGCTGCTCCTGCCAACCCCCCCAGCGGCCATGGCAGTGGAAGGTGAGCGCAGAGGTCCCCTCGAGTCAGACCTGCGAGAGTATGGACCATGGCGCAGATAGGCATCGGCCAACTGCCTACGTAGAATGTCTTTGTAGTAGTTGAGTTTGTCCTCCCTCTCGGTGGGTTTAAAAAATGCCCCCATTTTGTGCCGGAAGCGAGGGTCCAATAAGGTGGACAGCCAGAAGTCATCCCGCCGACAGATGGAAACAATTCTGGGGTCACTACGCAAGCACGTGAGCATGCTTCGTGCCATTTGCGCAAGTGACTCGGATGGACTACCTGTCTCCATCTCCACTGCATACTGCCACGGTGTGCCCGGGTCCTCTGTCTCGCCTTCCTCAAAAACCTCTAGCTCCTCTGGCTGCTCCTGCTCCTCCTCTCCTGTCCGCTGACTAGATAAACCAGCCATTTCGCCAAGCCTAAACTGTGTTTCGTTGGGCAACTCCTCCTCCTCCTCTTCCTCCTCCTCCTCCTCCAGTTCAGCTCCAACGGGGTTCATGTGGCCCTAAGATGTAAACGCCATGTCTCCAGTGCCCTGACCAGCCATGGTTTCCAACATGTGCTGTAGTACATGAAGCAGTGGAATCACGTCGTTCATCCCGTAATCCTGCCGACTGACAAATAAAGTGGCATCCTCAAAGGGCCTGAGCAAACGGCAGGTGTCACGTATGAGCTGCCACTGGTTGACATTGAAGTTACACAGGGGAGTCCCCCTATCTGCTTGGATCATCAGGAAATCCGTGATGGCTTTTCTCTGTTCATATAATCGGTCCAACATGTGAAGGGTGGAATTCCAACGGGGGGAAATATCGCAAATCAGACTATGTTGGGGGATACCATTCTGACGCTGTAGCTCAAGAAGGGTGTGTTTGGCGGTGTAGGAGTGGCTGAAGTGCATGCAAAGTTTCCTTGAAGTTGTTAGGATGTCTTGCAGATGGGGGGAACACTTCAGAAACCGCTTGACAACCAGATTGAAGACGTGAGCCATGCAGGGGGCATGGGTCAGGCTTCCTTGGCGCAGCGCAGACAAAATGTTCTTCCCATTGTCGGTAACCATGATTCCCATTTTAAGTTTTCTTGGAGTAAGCCATGTTTGGATTTCCTGATGAATACATTTAAGCAGTTCCTCCCCTGTGTGACTCCGTTCGCCAAGACAAACCATGTGAAGCACTGCGTGACACCTCCGTGCCCTGCACACATGGTAGACTGGAGGGGCACTGAGACTTGAGCCTACAGTGGAGGGTGAGGAGATGGCGGAGGATGAGGAGGCCGAGTCGCACGGTGTCACAGGCCCAACGGGCAGGGAGCGCGGAGGCCGAAGCGGCGTGACCTGTCCAAGTTGCTGCTGCTGCTGCAAAGGGACCACATTCACCCAGTGGGCCGTAAACGACATGTACTGTCCCTGACCGTAGTTACAGCTCCAGATGTCGGCGCTGCCATGCACTTTGCTACACACCGACAGGCTCAAGGACCGGCCCACCTTCTGTTCAACAAAAGTGTGCAACGCTGGTACTGCCTTCTTGGCAAAGAAATGACGGCTTGGGACTCTCCACCTCGGCTCGGCACAAGCCATCAGTTCTCTGAAAGGTGCAGATTCCACCACCTGAAAAGGGAGCGACTGCAGCACCAGCAACTTGGACAGGAGCACATTCAGCTTCTGCGCCGTAGGATGAGTGGGCGCATACTGCTGTCTCTTGGACATGGCTTCGCTGATGGATTGCTGGCGGGATGCATGACCTGGAGGAGCAGGAGCGACAGAGGATGGGTATGACGCACAGCTGCCTTCGGCTGAGGTGCTGGAGCCTTGGCTGGCAGAAATTGGGAGCTCACTTGGTGAGGAAGCAGACTGGACCACCCCTTGGGAGCCTCGGTTCTCCCAGGTCGCTTTATGGTGACGCATCATATGTTGACGCAGGGCCGTGGTGCCAACATTTGGACCCTGGCCACGCTTCACCTTCTGCCTACATATCTTGCATGTGGCCATGTTACCCTCCTGCGGATGCTTCAGGAAAAACTGCCACACTGCCGAGTAGCTACTTTTCCCACCCCCTGGCCTCACTGATTCACTGCTGCTGTTGCCAACTCCAGGAACCCCTGCTCCACTACCTCCCGATAAGGTAGACTGCCGCACAGCAGGTGCTCTACCCCGGCCCCGGCCGGCTCCAGCCTTTAGAATTGTGCCCCCATGCTGACTGCTACCACCTTGCTGCCTCAGCTGCTGACTCCGGGGCAACCTGCGCCCCTCTTCTCCTGATGATGACGATGAAGCCCCTTCATCACCCGGCTCCCAAGTGCGATCGGCTTCATCGTCATCATCATCATCACCGAGTTGTGGCTGTACGTCACTGATGTTCGTGGATTCGTCAACAGTGTCTGGCGCAGGAGCTGGAACGCTCGCAGCACCCACGACACTGTCCACATCACTATTTGTCTGCCTAGCTAGAAAAGCCACCTCCATTTCTTGGCTGGGCAGTAGCTGCTGACTGTCCTCTATCTGATGGTCCTCCTCATTAAAGAGTGGAGCTGAACCCAAAGCATAGGATACGTCGCTGGGGGAGGGAACGGCGTAGGCCAGAGGCAATGGGAGGACAGGGACTGCTCTCGGGGCATGCCAACTCAGGGTTGTGTCAGAGGAACCTACCGACCCTAGACTGGGGGTCTCAGACGTAAGTTGTGATGATGTTGTTGAAAGTGCGTCAACCAATCTACCACGGCAGATGCGTTACTGGTGGAGACCCGACCGCTAGCAGATACTGGCAGATTAGGTCTCTCAGCGTGACTCCTGCTGCTACTGGCCCCCAGTCTGATGCGAGCTCTGCCTGCGGAATCTTGGCCTCTGCCACTCCTCTTTTCACTTCCAGGAACTTGTCTGCCCGACATAGTCTAACTGGCGTGGTAGTAGGTGATATTTAAAGAACCCCCGGGCAGCGGTGGGTCTATATGAAACAGAATATAATGCACACCAAAAGTGAGCAGTAACACTCAGCCTCCAACAGGCCTGCTTAGTGTAAATAAGAGAGCTGCTTAGTGTAAATAAAGAGGGGTATGCTATGTTACAGAATGGGATGCCCCAACAGAAGTGCACCTGGCAGGCAGCAGTAAGTCTATGCACAGCAAAAGTGTCTTTATCAGGCCTAATTTCAATTATAATAAGTGCAAATGGTTATATGGTCTTAAACAGAGGCTGCTGTAGTCACAGAATGGGATGCCCCAAAAAAGAAGTGGACCTGGCAGGGTCCAGTAGTGCTATGCCCAGCAAAAGTGTCTTTATCAGGCCTAATTTTAATTATAATAAGTGCAAATGGTTATATGGTCTTAAACAGAGGCTGCTGTAGTCACAGAATGGGATGCCCCAAAAAAGAAGTGGACCTGGTAGGGTCCAGTAGTGCTATGCCCAGCAAAAGTGTCTTTATCAGGCTAATTTCAATTATAATAAGTGCAAATGGTTATATGGTCTTAAACAGAGGCTGCTGTAGTCACAGAATGGGATGCCCTAAAAACCAGCAGTAAGTACACCTGGCAGGGTCCAGTAGTGCTATGCCCAGCAAAAGTGTCTTTATCAGGCCTAATTTCAATTATAATAAGTGCAAATGGTTATATGGTCTTAAACAGAGGCTGCTGTAGTCACAGAATGGGATGCCCTAAAAACCAGCAGTAAGTACACCTGGCAGGGACAAGTAGTGCTATGCCCAGCAAAAGTGTCTTTATCAGGCCTAATTTCAATTATAATAAGTGCAAATGGTTATATGGTCTTAAACAGAGGCTGCTGTAGTCACAGAATGGGATGCCCTAAAAACCAGCAGTAAGTACACCTGGCAGGGTCCAGTAGTGCTATGCACAGCAAAAGTGTCTTTATCAGGCCTAATTTCAATTATAATAAGTGCAAATGGTTATATGGTCTTAAACAGAGGCTGCTGTAGTCACAGAATGGGATGCCCTAAAAACCAGCAGTAAGTACACCTGGCAGGGTCCAGTAGTGCTATGCCCAGCAAAAGTGTCTTTATCAGGCCTAATTTCAATTATAATAAGTGCAAATGGTTATATGGTCTTAAACAGAGGCTGCTGTAGTCACAGAATGGGATGCCCTAAAAACCAGCAGTAAGTACACCTGGCAGGGTCCAGTAGTGCTATGCCCAGCAAAAGTGACTTTATCAGGCCTAATTTCAATTATAATAAGTGCAAATGGTTATATGGTCTTAAACAGAGGCTGCTGTAGTCACAGAATGGGATGCCCTAAAAACCAGCAGTAAGTACACCTGGCAGGGACAAGTAGTGCTATGCCCAGCAAAAGTGTCTTTATCAGGCCTAATTTCAATTATAATAAGTGCAAATGGTTATATGGTCTTAAACAGAGGCTGCTGTAGTCACAGAATGGGATGCCCTAAAAACCAGCAGTAAGTACACCTGGCAGGGTCCAGTAGTGCTATGCCCAGCAAAAGTGTCTTTATCAGGCCTAATTTCAATTATAATAAGTGCAAATGGTTATATGGTCTTAAACAGAGGCTGCTGTAGTCACAGAATGGGATGCCCTAAAAACCAGCAGTAAGTACACCTGGCAGGGTCCATTAGTGCTATGCCCAGCAAAAGTGTCTTTATCAGGCCTAATTTCAATTATAATAAGTGCAAATGGTTATATGGTCTTAAACAGAGGCTGCTGTAGTCACAGAATGGGATGCCCTAAAAAACAGCAGTAAAAACACCTGGCAGGGACAAGTAGTGCTATACCCAGCAAAAGTGTCTTTATCAGGCCTAATTTCAATTATAGTAAGTGCAAATGGTTATATGGTCTTAAACAGAGGCTGCTGTAGTCACAGAATGGGATGCCCTAAAAACCAGCAGTAAGTACACCTAGCAGGGTCCAGTAGTGCTATGCCCAGCAAAAGTGTCTTTATCAGGCCTAATTTCAATTATAATAAGTGCAAATGGTTATATGGTCTTAAACAGAGGCTGCTGTAGTCACAGAATGGGATGCCCTAAAAACCAGCAGTAAGTACACCTGGCAGGGTCCAGTAGTGCTATGCCCAGCAAAAGTGTCTTTATCAGGCCTAATTTCAATTATAATAAGTGCAAATGGTTATATGGTCTTAAACAGAGGCTGCTGTAGTCACAGAATGGGATGCCCTAAAAACCAGCAGTAAGTACACCTGGCAGGGACAAGTAGTGCTATGCCCAGCAAAAGTGTCTTTATCAGGCCTAATTTCAATTATAATAAGTGCAAATGGTTATATGGTCTTAAACAGAGGCTGCTGTAGTCACAGAATGGGATGCCCTAAAAACCAGCAGTAAGTACACCTGGCAGGGTCCAGTAGTGCTATGCCCAGCAAAAGTGTCTTTATCGGGCCTAATTTCAATTATAATAAGTGCAAATGGTTATATGGTCTTAAACAGAGGCTGCTGTAGTCACAGAATGGGATGCCCTAAAAACCAGCAGTAAGTACACCTGGCAGGGACAAGTAGTGCTATGCCCAGCAAAAGTGTCTTTATCAGGCCTAATTTCAATTATAATAAGTGCAAATGGTTATATGGTCTTAAACAGAGGCTGCTGTAGTCACAGAATGGGATGCCCTAAAAACCAGCAGTAAGTACACCTGGCAGGGTCCAGTAGTGCTATGCCCAGCAAAAGTGTCTTTATCAGACCTAAATATGGTCTTAAACAGAGGCTGCTGTAGTCACAGAATGGGATGCCCTAAAAACCAGCAGTAAGTACACCTGGCAGGGTCCAGTAGTGCTATGCCCAGCAAAAGTGTCTTTATCAGGCCTAATTTCAAATATAATAAGTGCAAATGGTTATATGGTCTTAAACAGAGGCTGCTGTAGTCACAGAATGGGATGCCCTAAAAAACAGCAGTAAGTACACCTGGCAGGGTCCAGTAGTGCTATGCCCAGCAAAAGTGTCTTTATCAGGCCTAATTTCAATTATAATAAGTGCAAATGGTTATATGGTCTTAAACAGAGGCTGCTGTAGTCACAGAATGGGATGCCCTAAAAACCAGCAGTAAGTACACCTGGCAGGGTCCAGTAGTGCTATGCCCAGCAAAAGTGTCTTTATCAGGCCTAATTTCAATTATAATAAGTGCAAATGGTTATATGGTCTTAAACAGAGGCTGCTGTAGTCACAGAATGGGATGCCCTAAAAACCAGCAGTAAGTACACCTGGCAGGGACAAGTAGTGCTATGCCCAGCAAAAGTGTCTTTATCAGGCCTAATTTCAATTATAATAAGTGCAAATGGTTATATGGTCTTAAACAGAGGCTGCTGTAGTCACAGAATGGGATGCCCTAAAAATCAGCAGTAAGTACACCTGGCAGGGTCCAGTAGTGCTATGCCCAGCAAAAGTGTCTTTATCAGGCCTAATTTCAATTATAATAAGTGCAAATGGTTATATGGTCTTAAACAGAGGCTGCTGTAGTCACAGAATGGGATGCCCTAAAAACCAGCAGTAAGTACACCTGGCAGGGTCCAGTAGTGCTATGCCCAGCAAAAGTGTCTTTATCAGGCCTAATTTCAATTATAATAAGTGCAAATGGTTATATGGTCTTAAACAGAGGCTGCTGTAGTCACAGAATGGGATGCCCTAAAAACCAGCAGTAAGTACACCTGGCAGGGACAAGTAGTGCTATGCCCAGCAAAAATGTCTTTATCAGGCCTAATTTCAATTATAATAAGTGCAAATGGTTATATGGTCTTAAACAGAGGCTGCTGTAGTCACAGAATGGGATGCCCTAAAAACCAGCAGTAAGTACACCTGGCAGGGTCCAGTAGTACTATGCCCAGCAAAAGTGTCTTTATCAGGCCTAATTTCAATTATAATAAGTGCAAATGGTTATATGGTCTTAAACAGAGGCTGCTGTAGTCACAGAATGGGATGCCCTAAAAACCAGCAGTAAGTACACCTGGCAGGGACAAGTAGTGCTATGCCCAGCAAAAGTGTCTTTATCAGGCCTAATTTCAATTATAATAAGTGCAAATGGTTATATGGTCTTAAACAGAGGCTGCTGTAGTCACAGAATGGGATGCCCTAAAAACCAGCAGTAAGTACACCTGGCAGGGACAAGTAGTGCTATGCCCAGCAAAAGTGTCTTTATCAGGCCTAATTTCAATTATAATAAGTGCAAATGGTTATATGGTCTTAAACAGAGGCTGCTGTAGTCACAGAATGGGATGCCCTAAAAACCAGCAGTAAGTACACCTGGCAGGGTCCAGTAGTGCTATGCCCAGCAAAAGTGTCTTTATCGGGCCTAATTTCAATTATAATAAGTGCAAATGGTTATATGGTCTTAAACAGAGGCTGCTGTAGTCACAGAATGGGATGCCCTAAAAACCAGCAGTAAGTACACCTGGCAGGGACAAGTAGTGCTATGCCCAGCAAAAGTGTCTTTATCAGGCCTAATTTCAATTATAATAAGTGCAAATGGTTATATGGTCTTAAACAGAGGCTGCTGTAGTCACAGAATGGGATGCCCTAAAAACCAGCAGTAAGTACACCTGGCAGGGTCCAGTAGTGCTATGCCCAGCAAAAGTGTCTTTATCAGACCTAATTTCAATTATAATAAGTGCAAATGGTTATATGGTCTTAAACAGAGGCTGCTGTAGTCACAGAATGGGATGCCCTAAAAACCAGCAGTAAGTACACCTGGCAGGGTCCAGTAGTGCTATGCCCAGCAAAAGTGTCTTTATCAGGCCTAATTTCAAATATAATAAGTGCAAATGGTTATATGGTCTTAAACAGAGGCTGCTGTAGTCACAGAATGGGATGCCCTAAAAAACAGCAGTAAGTACACCTGGCAGGGTCCAGTAGTGCTATGCCCAGCAAAAGTGTCTTTATCAGGCCTAATTTCAATTATAATAAGAGCAAATGGTTATATGGTCTTAAACAGAGGCTGCTGTAGTCACAGAATGGGATGCCCTAAAAACCAGCAGTAAGTACACCTGGCAGGGTCCAGTAGTGCTATGCCCAGCAAAAGTGTCTTTATCAGGCCTAATTTCAATTATAATAAGTGCAAATGGTTATATGGTCTTAAACAGAGGCTGCTGTAGTCACAGAATGGGATGCCCTAAAAACCAGCAGTAAGTACACCTGGCAGGGACAAGTAGTGCTATGCCCAGCAAAAGTGTCTTTATCAGGCCTAATTTCAATTATAATAAGTGCAAATGGTTATATGGTCTTAAACAGAGGCTGCTGTAGTCACAGAATGGGATGCCCTAAAAACCAGCAGTAAGTACACCTGGCAGGGTCCAGTAGTGCTATGCCCAGCAAAAGTGTCTTTATCAGGCCTAATTTCAATTATAATAAGTGCAAATGGTTATATGGTCTTAAACAGAGGCTGCTGTAGTCACAGAATGGGATGCCCTAAAAACCAGCAGTAAGTACACCTGGCAGGGTCCAGTAGTGCTATGCCCAGCAAAAGTGTCTTTATCAGGCCTAATTTCAATTATAATAAGTGCAAATGGTTATATGGTCTTAAACAGAGGCTGCTGTAGTCACAGAATGGGATGCCCTAAAAACCAGCAGTAAGTACACCTGGCAGGGACAAGTAGTGCTATGCCCAGCAAAAATGTCTTTATCAGGCCTAATTTCAATTATAATAAGTGCAAATGGTTATATGGTCTTAAACAGAGGCTGCTGTAGTCACAGAATGGGATGCCCTAAAATCCAGCAGTAAGTACACCTGGCAGGGTCCAGTAGTACTATGCCCAGCAAAAGTGTCTTTATCAGGCCTAATTTCAATTATAATAAGTGCAAATGGTTATATGGTCTTAAACAGAGGCTGCTGTAGTCACAGAATGGGATGCCCTAAAAACCAGCAGTAAGTACACCTGGCAGGGACAAGTAGTGCTATGCCCAGCAAAAGTGTCTTTATCAGGCCTAATTTCAATTATAATAAGTGCAAATGGTTATATGGTCTTAAACAGAGGCTGCTATAGTCACAGAATGGGATGCCCCAAAAAGGAAGTGGACCTGGCAGGGTCCAGAAGTGCTATGCCCAGCAAAAGTGTCTTTATCAGGCTAATTTCAATTATAATAAGTGCAAATGGTTATATGGTCTTAAACAGAGGCTGGTGTAGTCACAGAATGGGATGCCTCACAGCAGACTTAAGATCAGTTCAGTATATATGCACAGTTAGTTAGTATAAGCAGCCTGAAAACGCTAACAAAGCCTGTCAGTCAGCTAGTAACACTCAGGCTGGATGAAAAAAAAAAAAAATCTCCCTGTGACAGCCTCCGATTTTTCTACCTTTCCCTGTTTTTCGCTGACTTTCTGTCTGTCTCCTGTCTGTCTCCTGCCTGTCTCCAGCCTGTCCCTGTCTGTCCCTGCCTGTCTAACTGCCTCTCTCCCTCAGCTACACAGCGTTCTGTCTCTCACGAATGCAATAGAGAAATGAGGAAGGAAAAGCAAGATGGCCGGCCTTAAATAGCGCTGTGACGTCACCGGGCTTGCTGGCTGCTGATAGGCTGCATGTGACTGTCCCAGCATACACTGCCCCAGCTTACATGTCTGGACATGTCCCGTCCGCCATCTTAGAATGCCTGTAAATGTAAATGAATGGATGTTAAAGGAAAACTTCGAGCGATCGAATCGCGGGGAAATTCGGATTCGATCCGAATCGAATTTTTCCTGAAATTCGGATCGAATCCGGGTTCGTCCGGATCGATTCGCTCATCCCTAATACTGATGTATGGCTGATATAGCCTTGGGAGTGGCACCCGCTTTACATAACTCTTTGGGCTTTATTCATCAAGCCATAGCGACAGGTAAGGACTGGCAGCGACAGGTAGCGAGCTGTGACCGCCAGGCGCTGTACGCAATACCACATTTATCAAAGTGAATCTGGTGAGAGACTCTAACAGCTACACGTAGCGACCAATTCATCATCACAGACGGCTTACCGTATACTGCCGTCATTCTAGCTTCCAGAGCGTCTGGTATTACCTGTCGCTACCTGTCGCTCTCCCATACACTTCAATGGATGACTCTTTCTTCTCTTTAAACAGGATTTTATTTTACTATTCCTTTTTATTATTAAATAATTGTGTCACCTCTCATGGCCTAGAAAAAGTATTTTTTGAAACCTTTTATGATTTATAATATTTTTATGCAGAATTGTCCTTATATGTCTCGTATTAAAGTGTTCATGTTACAATGTAATAACAATGTCATTCCATATGTTTTCGCTTTGTTGCTAGTGAATATGTGTTCAAAAACACACTATAATCACACAGCCTCTGGCGCTCTGGGCTACAACAACCCGATTTTGAGCGCCGGCGCTATGTGAGGCTTTTTTTTTATGAATATGAGTCGGTCGCACTGAGCTGGCACTACCGTACGCTCCCATACAGCGCTGTACTGGTGTTAGAGCCACTGACACAATATATTCATCAATGCTGGCCAGCGACTGAGGCGCTCTGAAACAGCGAACCATGGCCGAGCACAGCGACTACTAGCAGTCGCTCTCAATGCCTCGCGACAGACGCTCATCTGTCGGTGTCGGGCGCTAGTAATGACTCAGCCTGCCCGAATATTGGGTGTGCATGCCATTTTGTAAGGTTTTTCAATGGGGTCCCCTGCTCCAAATCGATGTGGTGCTGACCCTGTTGCCTGGCTCTTAACGGTTTTGTATGCTTTCTTTGACTTTTTTCCCCTGTGTATTATATGTCTGATATGAGTTTCTAGTTGATGTTTTTGCACCTTTGAGCATTCATGACCAATGGGTTATTCAATATAATTATTTAGTTAGTCATTCACAGTTTTGCACATTATTTGTAATTTATTGTTCATATTTATATTTTTATATTCATTATTTATTCTCACTAGGCTTATTGTCATAAATTATTAGTAATTAACTTATTTTTCCATATTTTATATATTTTTTTTTGATTAATGATATATAAGCACTGTTATTGTAGGGCTGTTTGTTATGATTGGGTAGTTATGGTATGATTATATTTTAGTTAGCAGCAATTAGGTATATGTGCCGGCACAGGTAGTTAGTGGTTATTGTAGCTTCACCACAATTAACAATAGGGAGTTTCCCAGAAATATATTTGGCAGTACATTTCCTTGCACTGGAAGTAATTTGGGGAGACGCATTGTTTTTAATTGTATGTTGTTAAGTGTTGTTTGTTGGAGTATTCCTAATAAATTTTGATATTTTTTTTAAATGATTGTTGTGTACACATTTTTGGTGCTCCTGCCACTAGGGGGTAGAGGCAATTTACCTCTCAAAACCCTATAGCTGTTGTAAAAAAAATCGACACAATTCTTACTTCAATAGTAATAAAGTACGGGGCCAATTTTCATTCAGTTCATAGCTCTCTAAGCTAGAGAAGCTTCATTATGACTGTTATGTGTTACAGGCTTCTGCTCTTTTATATTATCCTTTTCCAGGAGCAAAAAAGCAATATAATAGCGACTTATCATGAAAAAAAATTGGGCAAATTTTATTTACTACAATTTTAAACCTTTACAATATTCCCTTTAATCCCACTAAGCCACCGAATTCACCGCCGCGGAACAGACAGTAATTCTCTGTCCGGATTCTGTTAGTCGAGCGGGAGCTCAGCGGTGGCTTCCGGCTGATTTGGATTCAGAAGCAGTCCTCTTAAGTTACTTTTCGACTTGACTGGATCATTCAAGCAAAGTTGAAGTATTGGTGAGAGAAATTGAAAATTAAAACTGCCCGCTGTCCTGACATTCGCCGCTGTGGCTGTGGAGCTGAAGTGAGATATTGAATATGAAAAGAAACATAGCTCGCAGATACGAGCCTTAATGTCTGCTACAGCGACGCATTGCATTAGATGTCTTTCCTATAGACTTTAACAAGGAGCATTCGTGTTTACCGCTTGCAGCAATGGCACCGCCACAGATTTAGGACTTGCCCCGGCAGGATTTTCTCATCTTTCATGGTGCAGGCCGAACACCGCTCCCGCTATCTGTCAAGTCGCTGAAATGGAGCAATCCTTTAATCTTTGAGCTAACAAAATTACAAATTTCCTTCAAGAAATCTACTTTGGGAAAAATATTTTTTAGATTTTTATAAATGACAAAATAGCGAGCTAACCGTTTCTGTCAGCACTGAGTCGCGTGTTTATATATCATATTATGTAATTCTGTTTTAGGGAAGTTTGTAATTTTTTTTACAGATTATTTTTATATACAGGTATTTATAGTGCAAAAGAAGTGTGTAGAACATCAATCAGAGCCAATACATTTGCAAAGTCTTCTTTTTCTTTTTTGTACATTAAAATGGTACTGAACCCAAAAAATACATTGCTAAAAAAATGCACTGCTAAAAAATAATGCTAAAAAATAAAGAGTGTGTCATCTTTATCGGGACTCTAAACCCAACATAAACTGACCAGTTGTCCCACTTTCAGTGGGACAGTCCCACTTTGAGGCCCACTGTCCCTCCGAAAAGTTGCATGTTTATATATCATATTATGTAATTCTGTTCTAGGGAAGTTTGTAATGTTTTTTTACAGAATATTTTTTTTTTTACTTCAATAGATTTTTATTGAAAAGTTCATATAAAAATTACAGATCGGACAATATTCTCCAACACGGAGAAGATTATTACAGTATTTTGTATACAATACAATGCTTCGTCAGATATACGGAACCGTTGCGATACATGTACTTCAGAAGACCGCGTTCCTAGCCCGGAGGGTCCCATGCCGACAACCAAAGTCAATCCAAGCAACCAATATTCTACATATATTAGAATCTTAAACTTTATAGAATAAGCCCTTAACCTTTGGATCAGGAAGGGGTTTGAACCGTGTAATAAGGGAAGGGGGGAGGGCAAATGGGTTGGGGAAAGAGAAAGAAGAAGAAAAAAAAAAAAACACAGACATAGACATAGACTAGAGTAGATACCTTATTAGTACAGAATATTTTTATATACAGGTATTTACAGTGCTTAAAAGAGTATTTGTAGAACATCAATCAGAGCCAATACGTTTGCAAAGTCCTCATTTTCTTTTTTGTACTTTAAAATGGTATTGAACCCAAAAAGTCCCTTGCTAAAAAATGCACTGCTAAAAAATTAAGAGTGTGTCCTCTTTATCGGGACTCTAAACCCAACATAAACTGTCCAGTTGTCCCACTTTAAGTGGAACAGTCCCACTTTGAGGCCCACTCTCCCTCCGAAAAGTCGCATGTTTATATATCATATTATATAATTCAGTTACAAGGAAGTGTGTTTTATTTTTTTTTACAGAAAAAATTAAGAGTGTGCCATGTTTACTGGGACTCTAAACCCAACATGTTCTAGGGAAGTTTGTAATGTTTTTTTACAGAATATTTTTATATACAGGTATTTACAGTGCTTAAAGGAGTATTTGTAGAACAACAATCAGAGCCAATACCTTTGCAAAGTCCTCTTTTTCTTTTTTGCACTTTAAAATGGTATTGAACCCAAAAAGTACATTGCTAAAAAATGCACTGCAAAATGAACCCAACATAAATTGACCAGCTGTCCCACTTTCGGTGGGACAGTCCCACTTTGAGGCCCACTGCCCCTCCAAAAACTCTGGGGACACCTAAATGCCCCACTTTGCAACACCACCACGCCCATCCCCCCCTGGTTTAAACTGTCCCACCTTGGGGAACCCAAATGGTCAATTTAACCCAACGGCAATAATACGGAAGCTGAAGATGAATGTCTCATCCTGTCCATGCATGCCTGTCTTTTATTTCCTGCAGCCCAGGGTCGCAGCCATAGCAGGGCTCCAAAGCTTGACCTACTTTTAATTCAAGAACCACAGCAAGAAAGTGGTCTAGCAGTCACTCTGTCTCTTGGTGCTGCTGGCAGTGGCAAGCCCGATAGCTATCTCTGACCACAGCAAAGCACACGCATGACCCAAAAACATTTGCCATGATATGCCCTTCCCAGCTCAGCCATGACTAGAATATTACGTGAAAAAATTGGCTTCTCTTAGAATATAGAATTGGCTTCTCTTAGAATAATATATATAATAAATTTGCAAATAATCAGAGATTTTGAGATGCTTTGAAATGACTCACTTTCTGCTACATCGGAGCAGGAATTACTGTCAGACGCAGCATGTTTGAGCTCTTGGATGTCCTGATTGGTGAACTTGTACACCTTATTACTTCATAGATGTGCTGTTTTTCCAAAATATTTCTATTTCTGAAACCTTTAGGGTGACCAAGACAGGTCTAACGAGACAGAGAATCAGCCAATTAGCTAAGAAGGTGACATCATATGACATAGCCTCAAGTTATAGAGCTCTTCATAGCAAGGTGTTCCACCACAAATGTTTATCTAAGGAAATGGCTTTGCTGTGCACTGGGTTCTATGCTCTTGTTGGTAATTGGCATTGCTTCAATGAAATTAAAATTGGAATTCTCCAAACGATAAAAAAACTACAGGTGTTTATAGTGTTAAACTCTATATATGAGACATACTTTAGTTAATTGTCCTGAATGCTTTAATGCTGTAGGTAGAAGCTTTGTATAAATTAGCTTTTAATAAACGATATCCATCTTGATTGAAGGGAAAATCAACCGAAACAACAGAGCATTCAATATTTGTATTCCGCACTTCAATCTACTCTACCAATATATCTCACTTTGTGGTTTTTCCTCCAAATACAGAGACAATTCCTTTACCAGAAGAGGCTTACGAGAGTTCCTTTCAACCTGAGCCTATGTTAGGCTGCTTATCTTCTAAATCATGGCCAAATAATTGGCAACATAAATCTTTTTGGGATACTTTCCTATTATTTCTTTCGTCGCTTCATAAATGTTATATCAACATTTGTCCAGAGGGGCGGAAAAAAAGAAAAAATAAGGCATAGCTCAATACTGCAAAGTAAAAAGCTTTCCTATTTATTGGACAATTGAAATAACACTCACATTTTTACTTTCATGTATATAAGTAGGGATGAGCGAACCGGTTCGGACGAACCGGAATTCGCTCCGAATTTCAGGGAAAATTCGATTCGGCGCGAACCCGAATTTTTTTTGGTTCGTGCTGATCGAAGTTTCCCTGAAATAAAAAAAAAAAATGCCGGCATGGTCGGAGTGTGGAGGCCGGCGCCGCTCTCAGGCGCCCTCTGATGACGCGTCCTCTGATGACAGCTGAAAGCGGCGCCGGCCTCCACGCTCCGAACCATGCAGGTAAGTGTTTGCTTTTTAAAAAAATGCCGGCATGGTGGGAGCGGGCAGGCCGGCTGCGCTGTCATTTTTGCCAAAATTGACTTTTTAGGCCATTTTTGCCTGTACCTGATATTTTGAGCTTGAACATCAGATATGTGTAGGTAACTAGTATTTGGGAATCCAGTAAAACTCTTCATGTAAGGCTATCCAAACAATCCTCTCCTGAGACGCCACACACACAGTATATTCTGGGAACCAGCCCATGCTAACATTAGCTATAAATGTGTTTTCAGCAAGATTTCTTTAATTTTCAAACTGAAATGTGCTGCGGCAGTTGGCCAGCTTGTGTCAGACTGTCTTTCTAAGTAAATGCCACTTTACAGCCCCGTGAACTAACAGCAAAACCCAGCAAAATCCCAGCAAATAGTTATTTCTATATTCTGCAATACAGATATAGCTCTGTTTTCTTGAATTATGGCTCAGTTTGCCGCTATGTTCCCCCACTGCAGAGCACATGGCGCACTAAAAACTAAAACCTGCGAATGTCCAATATCAGGCATATAATGCAAGGTAGCTTCTTTTTAGTATTGTAACATCATTAATTTTTTTAAACGGGACCCTTTTCTATTATTTTAGACTTTAGAGCTACTGTGACCTGTTTCAAAAAACACAAAAACGCAAAAGAAAAATAAATTACATTTACAATAAAGAATTTACTAAATAAAGTTTTACATTCAACTGGCTTTATTGACATTTTTTATAAACAAGATGTATAAATTATACTATAATATAATAATACAAAAATACCTAAAGTGCAAAGCAACAGTGGAATATACTCAGGCTTTATTTAGAGGTACAAGTATAGTATATGCTTTAAAGAGCTGTATTGTGTAATTGTGTAATATTAAAAATCTTTATAAACGCATAGGCTAATAAGGAGAGGGGTCATTTATACACTCGAACTGAATTAAAATTACCACCAAGCTTGGGGTTTTCTTCTCCTGGCAGGAATAACATTCAGGTTTGAGTGTAACGGGGGGGCATGTTACCCCTGATTCTTTCATTAAAAGAAAGAAACAAGCTCGGCTGAAAATTTCTTGATGCTGTGTGTATAAGTGACCCCTCCTTCTGATATTTAGCAAATTTATGTATTTTTTTTTTATTTTTGGGCCATTTTTTTGACCTTTAAGAAAAAAACAAGCAGTATATAACTCAAGTGTGTTAAAACAACTATAAAGAACAAAAGTGATATAATAGAAAAGAGAAAAAAGAGTGATAAAAATATTTAAGGGGCTTTATATAACTAAGGAATAACTAGGTAAAAGCTCTACACCCCCTGTGTCACGTACTTGTCTAAACAAGTCACTTTGTTCATCTCTTCTTTTAGTACATGTAAAGCATTTGCATTACCTAACAATGGAAAGAATCTAGCATTGCTCCTTCCCTTTAACCTCCTTTTATAAAAGTCTAAACATGTCTTTGATTTGTGATATATATGGTAATGCGCGGGGAAGTCAGCCAAGCGGCAGCTCTTGTCTTTAATTTGTTTTTCTTGTTCTTTCTTTTATTTAATCATTATTCATTAATACCAGAATTTTACATCTGCTTTATAGAGACAAAAACCTACAGATAAAAGAAGGTTTGCCTGCGTCGAGATCTTGGTAACAGATCTGGAGATCAGTGGACCTGGAAACATGTTTAGAAGGATCATCCAGGGAATTAAAAAATAAAATGTAAAATCAGATTACAAATTCCCAGTACTTAAATTTTTTGTCCAGGGTTATAAAAGAAAAATACACCTGTCTCCCCAACTGCTGGTTCAACTGCACTTGTCTTGTTTCAGTACTATCAGCCCCAGTGATGTTAGCTGGCTGGCCCTTGGTGCATGCATCCTGCATCCAGTGGTTTGTCTCCTTGGCTGCAGGGGGATATATGTGACCACCAATGTTAATGTGCTAAAAAAGTGGACTCCTGTTTTGCTTGGGTGTAATTTAGCTAAAATTAGTCTAATAAGTTCAATTGACAGTAATTTCAAGGAAAAGCTAGATGATGCACAAGAGCTAACTTTATACCTTGCTTGCAAAAAATGTACAAATATAAAAAATACAGTCACTGTTACAAAACAGAAAGCATAACAGGGCAAAAGCATATATTAAAATTGATTACTCATCTGTTTACTCTAGTCCAGGCAGAAATCAGCAGGTCTCATCCAATCTCCAAACAAGATGGCTGCTGTATTCAAGTTCACAAAGCAGGTCTCCCATCATCGTCCTTCTCCATTCAAAACATTCTCCATAAAGAACAAAAGTGATATAATAGAAAAGAGTAAAAAAAGTGAGAGTGAAAAGTTTTAAGGGGATTTATATAACTAAGGCCCTTATTTATGAAGGAATAGCGACAGGTAGCGACTGGTGAGCGGCCGGTAATGACGGGCCCCGCCACGAGAACGCCGGCTCCCCACCACAATCACACATTTATCAAGCCAATCCTGCTTAGCGACTGAGATAGCGCCATATAACCACTCATTCATCATTATTCCAGCCTCAGCCCACAGCGCCAGTGTCCGACCTTGAACAGCGACAGGTATGACCTCTCGCTACCTGGCGCTCTCCAATGCATTTCAATGGAACAATCTTTAAATATTCATAATTAATTGTTATAATTTTTTTTTTTTTTTTTTTTTTAATGTGAAAAATTCTGTGACCACTTCTGCCATTTTTAATAATTTTTTTAAGGTAAAAAAAATAAAAAATAAAAAAGTACAGAATTGATATTACAGGTCTGATATTAATGTATTCATATTACAAAATTATTTTAAAAACTTGTTTTTTTTGGTTTCCAAAAATATGGTTGTTTGGGGGTTAAAAAACTACTTTTAACCCATCGCCGCCAGCGCTCTGGGGTTTAAACATGCATTTTACAGCGCGAGAATTTTTTGAGCGTGATTTGTTAATGAATATGATGGAAGCCGGTTGCTCTGACCAGTTGCTATCATGCGCTCCCATACAGCGCGGAACCTGTCAAATAGCGACTCCTCACCCAATATTCAACATTACAGCAAACCGACTGAGTCGCTATCAACTACCGAACAACGGCCAAGCACAGCGACTACTAGCGGGCACTCTGAAAATGCTGCTACAGTCGCTCAACTGTCGCTACCTGCCGCTGTTAATGAATCGGCCTCTTAGTCTACCAATGCCCATAAATATAAAAAATACTTTTTTATACAATGTTTAAAAAATTAAAAACAAGCTAACCGATACCGAAGCAGCTGAGGCATAAATAATAGCTAGAAAACAAGTCAGTGAGACGACCAACGTACAAATCTAGGGCAATAGTGAAGACATTCTAGGTAAATAATAATATGATAGTGCTCCAAAAATACCCACATGTGTACATACAGCAAAAAAAAAAACATTTCATAGAGCAATATGATGTATACCTCAAGTACATATGCAAACCACACTCATCAATAGGTGTCATAAAAGTAATGCTTAGACCATGCCTTAATATAGCTAGACGAAAAATGAAATGTAAATAAAGAACAATAAGCCCCAGCTTCCCGAGTGTAATCAAACATAGCATCAAAAGATACATTGAACTACCCTACATATATATATATATATATATATATATATATATATACACAAAAAATACTGTTAGTCACCAAGGAATAATAGCATGTCGCTGCAGCAATCCGGCATGCTTTAACCCCAACACTGCTTCTAATAGGCTTATTATTGGTACTAGGATGCGGAGAGCACTTAAAGGGATCGTCCAAGCAAAAAAAAAAAAAAAAGCTACTCAATTTTTGTCAGGTTATTGATGTTCTGCCTTTTTTGGAATGTAAAATAAACATTTGTTCTAGGATTGTGCCCCCAGACCTGTGGTTGACTTATCAGCATGCTGTTTCTAACTTGCTGCGTCGCTCAAGTGGGAGTGGCTTTCCTGGCCTTGAGTAAAGCCCTTAAAGTGGACCAAAATCCAGGGTTTTGGTCCTTTCCCCCAGGACACCCCCCCCCCGATCGGGGGTGCCCTGCTGCGTGAACCCCCCCAAATCACCTAAAGCAATTCACTTCTTCCTGGTTCTATGGCGCATGCGCGGGCGCTCATCCAATCAGCACGCTCAGAGCCTCACATCGTCTAAGTGCTCTGAGCGTGCTGACGGACGCATCCTCCGCTTTCCTCTAACTGGGAGTGTGCCTATTCACAAATGCCTGGCATGGGAATGCGTCCCGCTAGAGGAATAGCGGGGATGCGGCCGTGGCTCGCGCATGCGCCGTTGGACCGAGAATCAAGGTAAGTGAATGGGGCAATCTGGGGGATGTCACACAACGGGGCATCCTGCCTGGGAATCTATCGAGCTAGGTTTTGACCTATTTTAGACAAGGCACGTACCTCACAAGTGCTCCCCGGGTGCCATGAGAGCTCCTAGCTAGGGATGAGCTCCGAATTTCAGGGAAAATTCGATTCGGCACGAACCCGAATTTTTTTTGGTTCGTGCCGATCGAATTTTCCCTGAAATAAAAAAAAAAAAAAATGCCGGCATGGTGGGAGCTGGCAGGCCGGCTACGCTGTCAGCGGGCGGCGGAAGCCGGCCCGCTGACAGCGCAGCCGGCCTGCCCGCTCCTACCATGCCGGCATTTGTTTAAAAAGCAAACACTTACCTGCATGGTCGGAGCGTGGAGGCCGACGCCGCTCTCAGGCGCCCTCTGATGACACGTCCTCTGATGACAGCTGAGAGCGGCGTCGGCCTCCACGCTCCGGCGCCGCTCTCAGCTGTCATCAGAGGACGCGTCATCAGAGGGCGCGTCATCAGAGGGCGCCTGAGAGCGACGCCGGCCTCCACGCTCCGACCATGCAGGTAAGTGTTTGCTTTTTAAACAAATGCCGGCATGGTGGGAGCGGGCAGGTGGCGGCCCGCTGACAGGCGTAGCCAGCCTGCCCGCTTCCACCATGCCGGCATTTTTTTTTCAGATGAGCGATTCGTGAAAGTTCGATTCGGGCGAACCTGAATTTCTTGGGAAAATTCGGCGAATCGCCCAAATCGAACTTTCAAGAAGTTCGCTCATCTCTACTCCTAGCATTTGTGCACTTTCTGCTTATATTTGTCTTACTGCACGGAATGGACACATGTGCAAGAAAAATTCCACTGTTTGCGCAAGCATGCAATGACCATATGTTCACAAAATCAGGTACTTGGTAGAATAAACTTATTACTGAACTATACTTCCCTTTCATCCTCTTGCAGTTGCTTCCTCTTATTCCTGAGCTTTTCCTGAGCTTTTCCTGAGCTTTACATATCCCCTCCATTGCAGTGTGTATAGCAGGCATAGCCATGTCACAGTGACTGATGGTAGACATGTAATCATGACATGTGATCATGGAGGTGGGTCAGGCTTTGCCATACCTGCACTGGATGCAGTTTCCAAATGCAGCGATCAACTGCGGGGGATAAAGAGTGAATGAAACAATAGCTTTGGGCCTTATTCGTGAAGCTCTAGCGCCAGGTAGTGCCTTGTAAGCGCCAGGTAGCGGCAAGTAGCGTCAGGAGAATCCCGGAGACGGCACGCAATTACACATTTATAAAGCCGAATCTGTAGAGCGACTAGAATGCCGCCATGTAGCGTCCGATTCATCATTATCCCAGGCTCAGCGTACAGCGCCGGCGTTCAGCCTTGCAGAGCGCCACGTCTTACCTGTCGCTACCTGGCGCTCTCCCATACATTTCTATGGACGATCCTTAAATCCCTTTCCTGATCCCAATGTTTTTTTTTTTAACTCAAATCTTTCTGACATGTATCCTGGCCTAGAAAATGACATTTTTGAAAACTTTTTTGATTAATAATATTTTTATGCAGAATTGTCCTTACATGTCTGGTATTAAAGTGTTCATGTTACAATGTTATAACAATGTCATTCCATATGTTTTCGCTTTGTTACTAGTGGATACATGTTCGAAAACAGACTTTAACCACACAGTCTCTGGCGCTGTGGGCTACATCGACCCGAATTTGAGCGCCGGACCTGTTTGAGGCTGTTTTTTTTGATGAATGTGGTGTGAGTCAGTCGCACTAAGCTGGCGCTACCGTTCGCTCCCATACAGTGTAGTACTGCGACTCACACAATATATTCATCAATGCCGGGCAGCGAACGAGGTGCTCTGAAACAACGAACCGTGGCCGAGCACAGCGACTACTAGCGTTCGCTCTGAAATCCTCGCTACCTGGCATTAGTAATGAATCAGCTTTCCCGTTGATTTGTTTGACTGGACAATCCCTTTCACTCCAGTGAGAACAGATGTTAGGAAAGGTTTGGATGACTCTTCACCTCAACATGAAACCACTAACAAAAGTAACTTCTTAATTTATATTTGTTTTGTTAGTGGGCAGGAGTAAATGATTGACAAGTCAAAAGTTAAAAATGGGGAGGCCGATTCATTAATAGCGGCAGGTAGCGACAGCTGAGCGACTGTAGCGGCATTTTCAGAGCGCCCGCTAGTAGTCGCTGTGCTTGGCCGTTGTCCGGTAGTTGATAGCGACTCGGTTTGCCGTAATGTTGAATATTGGGTGAGGAGTCGCTATTTGACAGGTTCCGCGCTGTATGGGAGCGCATGATAGCGACTGGCCCTAGCGACCGGCTCCCACCATATTCATTAAAAAATCACGCTCAAAAAATTATCGCGCTGTGAAATGCTTGTTTAAACCCCAGAGCGCTGGCGGCGATGGGTTAAAAGTAGTTTTTTAACCCCCAAACAACCATATTTTTGGAAACCAAAAAAAAAACAAGTTTTTTAAATAATTTGTAATATGAATACATTAATATCAGACCTGTAATATCATATATTTTTTTTTTTAACCTTAAAAAAATTATCTAAAATGGCAGAAGTGGTCACAGAATTTTTCACATTAAAAAAAAAAAAAAAAAAAAAAAAGATTAATAACAATTAATTATTAATATTTAAAGATTGTTCCATTGAAATGCATTGGAGAGCGCCAGGTAGCGAGAGGTCATACCTGTCGCTGTTCCTTCATAAATAAGGGCCTAAGTATCAGTAGCTTACCTTACATTGAGTCCCTCCCCTGCTGAGCTTATCTGTTAATTTTTTTTTTTATTGATTTGGATTTCTGTGTTCTAAAATAAACCCTTAGTAACAATGTGTTTACCCTACACACAGCCATACACAAACTGGTGTGTTACGACCATTTGACCATCTGTTACGGTCATTCGAATTTCTATGTTCTAAAAAAAACCTTTAGTAACATTGTAAAGAAACAGGTGTGTTTGGTGTATGGAACAGAGACTTTCTTGATAATCATGTGATTGGATGAGGCAGAACTGGCACTCCACATTTCGGAGCTTATAGGTTTAACCTCTCCTGCTCTAATTCAGCATCATCAGATGAAGGGAAGGCAATCTTTTGTTCCAGTAGCTAAAGGTTTAATGGCAGCGTACCCACCTGGAGAGAGAGATGTCTGTCCTTATTGCAGCCTGATTACCCCCTTGTCAGTGGAAGGCTTCCGAGATGTAGGCATCGGCTATACGAAGGGTTTTACTCAAGGCCAGGAAAGCCACTCCCACTTGAGTAACACAGAGCCACAGGAATATAAGAGACGGGGAGGCCGATTCATTAATAGCGCCAGGTAGCGACAGATGAGCGACTGTAGCGGTATTTTCACAGCGCCTGCTAGTATTCACTGTGCTTGCCCGTTGTTCGGCTGTTGACAGCGACTCAGTCGGTTTGCCGTAATGTTGAATACGGGGTTAGGAGTCGCTGTTTGACAGGTTCCGCGCTGTATGGGAGCGCATGACAGCGAATGGACATAGCGACCGGCTCCCACCATATTCATTAACAAATCACGCTCAAAAAATTCTCGCGCTGTGAAATGCTTGTTTAAACCCCAGAGCGCTGGCGTCGATGGGTTAAAAGTAGATTTTTAGCCCCCAAACAACCATATTTTTTGATAAAAAAAAACATGTTTTTTAAAACATTTTGTAATATGAATACATTAATATCAGACCTGTAAAATCAATTCTGCACAATTTTTTTTTTTTTTTTTACCTTAAAAAAATAATCTAACATGGCAGAAGTGGTCACAGAATTTTTCACAAAAAAAAAAAAAACATTAATAACAATTAATTATGAATATTTAAAGATTGTTCCATTGAAATGCATTGGAGAGCGCCAGGTAGCGAGAGGTCATACCTGTCGCTGTTCAAGGTTGGACGCTGGCGCTGTGGGCTGAGGCTGGAATAATGATGAATGATTCGCTATCTGGCGCTATATCAGTCGCTAAGCAGGATCGGCTTGATAAATGTGTGATTGCGGAGGGGAGCCGGCGTTCTCGTGGCGGTGACCGTCATTACCGTTTGCTCACCAGTCGCTACCTGGCGCTATCCCTTGTTAAATAAGGGCCTTGGCAAACAGCATGCTGATAAGTAAAGATAAGTACCCAAAATCAAGTGGCACCACTGTGATGATTTGTACGAATCTCCAAAATGTATTAAGCCATGCTTAACACGAAAAGACAATTTAAAACATCTCTAAAAAAACATAATCACATACAAACACTAGAGGGCGCTGATGACAAGCCTCCTATTAATTATGTAAAAAACATATTAATCACTATTTACAGTGGCTACTGCCTGTGCCCTATATTCCAAAGTCCGCCTGCAAAAAGTGCATGTGCAAAAAATATCTAGAATTTCAAATAAACCATAACAATATTTATGTGCAAAAATATCTATAATGTGCAAATTGCTGCTGAATAATAATGACAAAACGGGTTAAGAGAGGGGCAGTGGAACAAAAACATATAAAGTATCTTACAACTCCATGATAAATAAGGGCTGACAAAAGCGCTGTATGCCCCTGGCCGACGCGTTGCGTGACGGCTATCCCGTCACTTCATCAGGGCAAATTTCATGTTTTTAGAGGTGTTTTAAATTGTCTTTTCGTGTTAATCATGGCTTAATACATTTTTGAGATTCGTACAAATCATCACAGTGGTGCCACTAGATTTTGGGTATTGGGGGGTAGGTGGGACCCCTCTCTTTTTTTGGTTCACTTATGTTTTACTTACCCTAGGTGTGCACACTGTAATATAGTTGGGCTGGTGCTGTATATATTCTGCGATTAAAGCGGACCTTCACCCTGAATAAGAGCCTATCTTATATGTTTCCCACACCCTGCACATACAGATTGCCCACATTAATCCGGACCTTCACCCTGAATAAGAGCCTATCTTATATGTTTCCCCCACCCTGCACATACAGATTGCTCACATTAATCCGGACCTTCACCCTGAATAAGAGCCTATCTTATATGTTTCCCACACCCTGTACATACAGATTGCCCACATTAATCCGGACCTTAACCCTGATTAAGAGCCTATATTATATGGTTCCTACACCCTGTACATACAGATTGCCCACATTAAAAAACTTCCTACTAGCATCTACTGCATGTTATGAGCCATTAAACATCCAAGATGGCAGCTCATGGAGCATCAGGCAGCCTGAAAACAGGAATTGCCTTCTGACTGTGTCGCTCTGTATTCTGGGATTGCTGTCCTTTCCCTGACCCCAGCTCTGCCCTGTCTGTGCAAAGCACAGCTATAACCTCACCCCCCCTGTACTTTTGCTCTCCTCCAGTATGTGTGATGCTTCTGAGTCAAGATGGCAATCCAATCTGTATGTACAGGGTGGGGGAAACATATAAGATAGACTCTTATTCAGGGTGAAGGTCCGGATTAAATCATGCTGAAGGTCTGGTTTAAGTAAAGATAAGAGGAAGACAATAAAGCAGAACATTAAAAACCTTACTAAAAATGAGTTTCCTTATAACTTAACCAAAGGGGAAAGGTTCAACCATCCAACCTAATCGTGTTATGAATTGATGTTCTGATGATGTCATAGGCATTTTCCCGGGGGCCGTGTGCACAACACTACCACTTAGGTCAACTCAGCTTCATTTAGGAGTCTCTCCGAATAAGAAATCAGATATTATACTGGTTACATATATCCAGCGGGAGATCATATTTTCACACACTAAATGCGAGTTTTAACACCATACTCTGTAACCATGGAAACCTCCAGCAACTCCTTCTAGACAAGATATGCTAAGAGGTAAAAATGTCTAATAATCTGATCATCGGGAAATAACAGCGACATCAGCAGAAATAGAGACAAGGAAATAGCTACTGAAGGATAACTATTAAAAGAGACAATGCTATTTGGGAGATTCGGATACAGTAAAAAGATAGAACAAGATAGATGGATAGATAGATGATAGATAGATAGATAGATAGATAGATAGATAGATAGATAGATAGATAGATAGATAAATATATATATATATATATATATATATATATATATATATATATATACAGACTGATAAATATATAGATACATTGATAAATATATAGATAGATTGACAGACATAAAGATAGATTGATAAATATATAGATAGATTGACAGACATATAGATAGACTGATAAATATATAGATAGATTGATAGACATAGAGATAGATTGATAAATATATAAATAGACTGATAGACATATAGATAGATTGATAGATATATAGATAGATTGATAGACATATAGATAGATAGATAGATAGATAGATAGATAGATAGATAGATAGATAGATTGATAGACATATAGATAGATTGATAAATATATAGATAGATTGATAGCCATATAGATAGATTGATTGATTGATATATAGATTGATAAATATATAGATAGATTGATAGATATATAGATAGATTGATAGACATAAAGCTAGATTGATAGATATATAGATAGATTGATAGACATATAGATAGATTGATAAATATATAGATAGATTGATAGACATATAGATAGATTGATTGATTGATTGATATATAGATTGATAAATATGTAGATAGACTGATAGACATATAGATAGAAAGGTTGACAGGTATATAGATAGATATCAATATGCATTTATCTATATCTATATATATATATAGTAGAACGCTGCTGTAAGCATCTGCACAGAGGCTTATCTCCCGGAAAAAAACAGATGGGAGACCACCGGACACCACACTCGGGATACTACTAGGCCCAGATGAGCCAACTTTATGGCACAATTACACCCTGAAGCACAGGTACTAACTTTAATCTCGTGCACTCCCTCTGAACACCCTGGGGCATTCACTATACTTACCTAAATACAGTTAAGAAGTTCATTCACACTTAGGCCCTTATTTAAGAAGGGATAGCGTCAGGTAGTGGCTGGTTAATGAGAGGTAGCGACAGGTAGCGACTGGTGAGCGCCGGACACGGCACGCAATTACACTTTTATCAAGCAGAATCTGTTTAGCGACTGGGATAGCGCCATGTAGCGTCTGATTCATCATTTTCACAGCCTCAGCGAACAACGCCGGCGTTCAGCCTTGCACAGCGCCAGGTATGACCTCTCGCTATCTGTCGCTCTCCCATACATTTCAATGGACGATCCTTTTCTTCTCTTTAAACTGGTTTTGTTTTTTTTCAAAAAAATCACAAATATTTCTGTGACCTCTTCTGGCATTGAAAAAGCAGTTTTTTCATATTTTTTTCATTTTTTATATATTTCCTCAGAAATGACATTACAGGTCTGCCATTAAAGTGTTCATGTTACAATGTTGCTATAATGTAATTCCATATGTTTTCGCTTTGTTACTAGTGGATAGATGCTGAAAAACAGACTTTAAACACTCCTGCGCTCTGGGCTTCAGAGAAGCATTTTTCAGCGCCAGAGATTTGTGAGGCTGTTTTTTTGCTGAATATGGTGTGAGTCGGTCGCTATGAGCAGTCGCTTACATGCGCTCCCATACAGCGCTGTACTGGTCAAATAGCGACTCCTCACAATGTATTCAACATTACTGAACAGCAACTGAGTCGCTATAAAGTAGCGACTCACGGCCAAGCACAGCGACTACTAGCGGGCGCTCTGAAAATGCCTGCTACTGACGCTCATCTGTCGCTACCTGCCGCTAATGATGAATCAGCCTCTTGGATTAACTAGTCCAAATATATGGACAATTTGGACGATTTGGTCCTATGATCCACCTTAGATCAGATTTTTTTGCTTTGAAAGGTCCTATTCCCTACATCCCTCTCTTCCCCCCTATTTCTCCTACCTCACCCATTCCAAAGAAGATAAGAGTTCATCATGAGCTATCAAAAAGTACTTTTTACTTTCTTGGCTGGTAAATCCCATTTGTGGATTATGAGATTTTAATTATTTGTTGTTAGTGTGCTTTTAAAGCAATAAATACATGAACTTAATGTGAGGTGACTTTGTGATCTGTTGGGGCATTGGTGCCTGGGGTTTCCTTTATTGCGGTTGCTGGGGCCACATTGTATATAGAGGTTTGCATTTGTATATTGTTGGATCACCTTTCATTGGCACATTGCACCTGATTGCTATCAGGTTGGTGCAGGAGTAATATACTTCTGTGTTGTGTTCTATGGTACCTATGGTGGCTGCCACTAACTATTAATAAATGGCCCACTGGCAGATCATGCACCTTTATTCCAAAAATGATGTTTATTTGGGAAAACAACAAGAAAGAAGCAGGTGAGGGAACCACTAACAATTACAAAACTGTATTACATCCAGAAGGTGCACCCGAGGCTCCCCACATTTATACAGCGCAAGCTAAAGAACAACCCAACCAGGGAGTCCAAACAGAACCGGGGCACTCAACCAGATAAAACATTCATTGAGATATTTATTGTATAGACGGGCAGGCTGATTCATCACTAACGCCAGGTAGCGACAGATGAGCGTCTGTAGCTACATTTTCAGAGCGCCCGCTAGTAGTCACTGTGCTCGGCCGTGGGTCGCTACTTCATAGCGACTCAGTCGCTGTTCAGTAATGTTGAATACATTGTGAGGAGTCGCTATTTGACCAGTACAGCGCTGTATGAGAGCGCATGTTAGCGACTGCTCATAGCGACCGACTCACACCATATTCAGCCAAAAAAACAGCCTCACAAATCTCTGGCGCTGAAAAATGCTTGTCTGAAGCCCAGAGCGCAGGAGGCGGTGTGATTAAAGTGTGTTTTCCAGCATCTATCAACTAGTAACAAAGCGAAAACATATGGAATTACATTGTAATAACATTGTAACATGAACACTTTAATGGCAGACCTGTAATGTCATTTCTGAAGAAAAATATATAAAATGATAAAATTGTGAAAAAACAGCATATTCAATGCCAGAAGAGGTCACAGAATTATTTGTGATTAAAAAAAAAAAAAACCCATTTAAAGAGAAGAAAAGTATCGTCCATTGAAATGTATGGGAGAGCGACAGGTAGCGAGAGGTCATACCTGGCGCTGTGCAAGGCTGAACGCCGTCACTGTTCGCTGAGGCTGTGAAAATGATGAATCAGACGCTACATGGCGCTATCCCAGTAAACAGATTCTGCTTGATAAAAGTGTAATTGCGTGCCGTGTCCGGCGTTCACCTGTCGCTACCTGTCGCTACCTCTCATTAACCAGCCACTACATGACGCTATCCCTTCTTAAATAAGGGCCTAAGCCATCAAAGAGTATAAAAATGACACAATGACAAAACACTTTAAAACATAACACTAAAACACCCAGGGCAAATAAGACTACAATACATATATAAGATTAATCAATAATAAATAGGGGAGCTTTGCACACCCGGGTTTGATTATTTGTTTCACATACGACTTTGAAATCTTGTCATTAATTCCTTATGATTGTTGTAATTCACTTATCCAGTCTGCCATGGCCCTTGAATGATAGCCAGTGGAGTCTGTAGACTACGGCCCTTATTTATGAAGGAATAGCGACAGGTGAGCGACCGGTAATGACGGGCCCCGCCACGAGAACGCCGGCTCCCCACCACAATCACACATTTATCAAGCCGATCCTGCTTAGCGACTGAGATAGCGCCAGATAGCGACTCATTCATCATTATTCCAGCCTCAGCCCACAGCGCCAGCGTCCGACCTTGAACAGCGACAGGTATGACCTCTCGCTACCTGGCGCTCTCCAATGCATTTCAATGGAACAATCTTTAAATATTCTTAATTAACTGTTATTAATGTTTTTTTTTTTTTTTTTTTTTAAATGTGAAAAATTCTGTGACCACTTCTGCAATGTTAGATAATTTTTTTAAGGAAAAAAAAAAAATTTGCACAGAATTGATATTACAGGTCTGATATTAATGTATTCATATTACTAAATTCTTTTATATTTTTTTTTTTTTTGGTTTCCAAAAATATGGTTGTTTGGGGGTTAAAAAACTAGTTTTAACACATCGCCGCCAGCGCTCTGGGGTTTAAACATGCATTTCACAGCGCGAGAATTTTTTGAGCGCGATTTTTTGATGAATGTGGTGGGAGCTGGTCGCTCTGACCAGTCGCTATCATGCGCACCCATACATCGCGGAACCTGTCAAATAGCGACTCGTCACCCCGTATTCAACATTACTGCACACCGACTGAGTCGCTATCAACAACCGAACAACGGCCAAGCACAGCGGCTACTAGCGGGCGCTGTGAAAATACTGCTACAGTCGCTCAACTGTCGCTACCTGCCGCTGTTAATGAATCGGCCTCCCCATGCTAGCTTCATGCATTATCAATTGCTGGCATTTTAAACATTATTTATTTCACCAGCACTTTAGAGTTTGCACTGATCAATTGTACAAATAGTATCTAGTATGTATTGTAATTAGGCTATAATGATTATTTTAGTTTTTTATAGCACTTTATATTAGGCATTAGTCAATTATTTAGCACGTTCACTTTATATATACAGTGTGCATCGTTATTAGGGGTTACTAAGGATTAATTAGTCACATTTTTTACTCTTGCGTTTTGTATTTAGGAACTATTATGGGGTGTGATGCACTTATAATAGGTTGAGAAGCCGCATATATTTTGTACTCATTTGACTTAATACTAATAGCATTGTGATTTATTTATTATTGATTAATCTTATCTATGCATTGTAGTCTTATTTGCCCTGGGTGTTTTAGTGTTATGTTTTAAAGTGTTTTTTATACTCTTTGATGGCGGGGAGGCCGATTCATTAATAGCGCCAGGTAGCGACAGATGAGCGACTGTAGCAGTATTTTCACAGCGCCCGCTAGTAGTCGCTGTGCTTGGTCGTTGTTCGGTTGTTGACAGCGACTCAGTCGGTGTGCGGTAATGTTGAATATTGGGTGAGGAGTCGCTATTTGACAGGTTCCGCGCTGTATGGGAGCGCATGATAGCGAATGGCCATAGCGAACGGCTCCCACCATATTCATAAACAAATCATGCTCAAAAAATTCTCGCGCTGTGAAATGCATGTTTAAACCCCAGAGCGCTGGCGGCGATGGGTTAAAAGTAGTTTTTTAACCCCCAAACAACCATATTTTTGGAAACCAAAAAAAACAAGTTTATAAAAACATTTTGTAATATGAATACATTAATATCAGACCTGTAATATCAATTCTGTACAATTTTTTTTTTTTTTTTTACCTTAAAAAAATATCTAACATGGCAGAAGTGGTAACAGAATTTTCACATTAAAAAAAAAAAAAAAAAAAAATTATTAACAATGAATTATGAATATTTAAAGATTGTTCCATTGAAATGCATTGGAGAGCACCAGGTAGCGAGAGGTCATACCTGTCGCTGTTCAAGGTCGGACGCTGGCGCTGTGGGCTGAGCCTGGAATAATGATGAATGATTCGCTATCTGGCGCTCTCTCAGTCGCTAAGCATTGGATTGTGGTGGGGAGCCGGCGTTCTCGTGGCGGTGACCGTCATTACCATTCGCTCACCAGTCGCTACCTGGCGCTATCCCTTGTTAAATAAGGGCCTTAGTCTATACAATAAATATCTCAATGAATGTTTTATCTGGTTGAGTGCCCCGGTTCTGTTTGGACTCCCTGGTTGGGTTGTTCTTTATTTGGGAAAAGCCACCACGTAGGGATCACATAACTTTTTTTCTCTACTGCATCTAAAGCAAGCAACAGAGACAGAATGGAATATTCTGTGTAGCACCCAGGGCCGTATTTGGTGTTCATGGTGTCCTAGACACTTTAAGTGCCGACGACCCCTTTTTTAAAGTTAGGTCACGGTCCATATAAAAGCGTGTAGGGGGAAAGAGTGCAATGGGCTAAATGCAGAGAATGTGTGTGGAGGAGGGCACAGAGGGGGAAATGCAGAGAAGCAGGCAAGCATGTTCCATTTTTTACTGCATTCTGACATACAGGAGTCACATGACCACACCAGTGGAGGGGAGATGCTCTGGTCTGCGTTCAACCCATTGCCCTCCCCTCTTCACACAAATACACTCTGCATCCTTCTGTGGCTGGGGGGGGGGGTGTTTGTTTGGAGGCATTAATGTTCTGGCTATATGATTTATAATTTCTTTACTTCAGTAGTAAGGACAGTGTCCTCCCCCCCTTCCAGGTTGCCACCCTAGGCACGTGCCTAGGGTTGCCTAAGGGTAAGTACAGCCCTGGTAGCACCCCCTGAGTTCTGTACTATCTGAAGACTTTATACAGTAGCTATTTTTTGTATCTAGTGTAGCGGTGGAGGTGTGTGTGTGTGTGTGTGTGTGTGTGTGTTTGTGTGTGTGTGTGTTGGGACTTTAAACCCAGGAAGTTTTGGGGGAAAAAGGGGAATTTCATCCCCCACTATAGGGGGAAAAAAACTTTTTTTTGAAAGGGAGTTTTGGACTCTTTGTGGAAGGTGTCCTGTTTCCTTCCTTGTGTTACTGTGGTTATTTACCTAAATTGTCACTATGTTATAGTAGGATACAATTAATAAGAAAAGGTGATCATTTTAGAGCTTTATATTTAAAAATAAATATTGGTAACAAAGAGTATACAGTTTGTAGCAAGTCAATTGGAACTTTCAAATCATAATCAAGGTAGTTGATATATATATATACAATTATTAAACAGTTGATGATGTTTGTAGCAAAAATATTCAATTTGTAGCAAGTAATGGTTAATAAATATACATGGCTGATTACAGACGCGTTTCGCGGTTTGTCGCTTCTTCAGTGTAATTTGCCAATGAGTCTAAGACATAGAGGCCGATTCATTAATAACGCCAGGTAGCGACAGATGAGCGACTGTAGCGTGATTTTTTCAGCGCCACCCAGTATTCGCTGTGCTTGGCCGGCATTAGCTTGATGACAGCGACTCAGTCGGTGTGCGGTAATGTTGAATACGGGCTGGGGGTCGCTGTTTCACAGGTCCAGTGTTGTATGTGAGAGCCTGACAACGAATGGCCAGAGCGAACGGCTAGCTTCATATTCATCAACAAATCACGCTCCGAATGTGCTGTCGCTGTCCATTCCTTGTTTAAACCCCAGAGATCTGGCGGCGATGTGTATTAACTAGTTTTTAACCCCTAAACAACCATATTTTTGGAATGTAACATTATACATGTTTTTAGAATCATTTTGTAATATGAATACATTAATCTCAGACCTGTTAGATCAATTCTGCACATATTTTTTTTAATTTTTTTTTTTACTTAAAAATAAATCCTAACATTGCAGAAGTGGTCTCCGATTTTTTGACATTAAAAAAAAAAAAAAAAAAAATTAATACCAATTAATTATGAATAATTATAGATTGCTCCATTGAAATGCATTGGACATCGCCAGGGAGCGACAGCTCATACCTGGCGCTGTGAGGGAATTTGCAGCGGCGCTGTTCGGTCCAGGCGGCTTCATGATGAATGCCGCGCTAGCCGTCGCTCTCACCGGCGCTAGCCTCATTTTGCTTGATAAATGCGTCATTGTGACCGCCGCCGGGCGTACTTGAGTCGGTAGTCGCCGTTAGCTGCCGCTACCTGGCGCTCGTCAGACACTACCTGGCGCTATCACTTGATGAATAAGGGCCATAGTTAAGAATAAACATAAACATAAGTGTCAGTTTAGCTTGAAAATAATAACGACGTTGCAGTGGCTTAACATGCATTATTTCATGTGTACCTGGTACACATGACTGGCAGGGGTCTGAAATTGTATGCTGGTGGGTGGGTGGCTGATGAAAGTCGATTTGTACCTAATGATTTAAGTAGATTTGTATATAATCATAGTGTAGTTTTTATGATAAATATGTATAAGGTATATAAAATATATAAATAAGTCCTAATGTACCTTTAGGATAGGTGTTTAGGTATGCTTGTTGTCTATCCCTTTAAAAGAAATAGTCTAGATTTAGTAATTGATCTTATAGTTAAAAGGACCAGCCAGTGTAAAGTGTCGGTGTACTTACTGTGAAAGTCTTTGATAGCAGGCATATAGAACAACCCGTCCTTCCTTTAAACCCAACAGCAATAATAAGGTAGCAATCCGCTCACCTGGTGTCTGTTTCATGTACCTCTACTCCATTTTCTGTAGCGCTGAGCAGAGCTGCAAAGTTTGTCCTACTTTCAATTTTATTTCACCATGACCATGTAAAAAAGGTTCTAACAGGTCCATTGGAGTTCTCTGTGTGCATGAGCTTGGAAAGTCACAGTGGTCCCACAGTTGCTCCATGACATGTCCATCCCAGCTCAGTCACTGACCAGCAATTGAAGTGAAGAAATCAGTGTTGCTTGTTTACGTAGAATCAGAGGCTTTAAAATACTTTGAAATCGCTAATTTTACACTTTTCCCAAGACAGATAGGGTGGGAGGAATTAGAGTGTGCCTGTACAGGGACTTAAACTGGACCTCCACCCTGAATAAGAGCCTATCTTATATGTTTCTCCCACTCTTTACATACAGATTGCTCACATTAATCCGGACCTTCACCCAGAATAAGAGCCTATGTTATATGTTTCCCCAACCCTGTACATACAGAATGCCCACATTAATCCGGACCTTCACCCAGAATAAGAGCCTATCTTATATGTTTCCTCCACCTTGTACATACAGAATACCCACATTAATCCAGACCCTCACCCTGAATAAGAGCCTATCTTATATGTTTCACACACCCTGTACATACAGAATGCCCAGATTAATCCAGACCCTCACCCTGAATAAGAGCCTATCTTATATGTTTCCCTCCCTGTACATACAGATTGCCCATAGTAATCCGGACCTTCACCCAGAATAAGAGCCTATCTTATATGTTTCCCCACCCTGTACATACAGATTGCTCACATTAAAAATCAACCTACCTGCAACTACTGCATTTTCTTTGACTGTAAACATCCAAGCTGGCGACCCATAGAGTCTCAGGCTGCCTTCTAACAGTGTCTTCTGACTATGCCGCTCTGCATTCTGGGATTGCTGACCTTTTCCTGACCCCAGCTCTACTTTGTCTGTGCAAAGCACAGCTATAACCCCGCCCCCTGCACTTTTGACCCCTTTCCTCTCCTCAGTATGTGATGCTACTGGGCCAAAATGGTTGTGCCCGTATCCTAGATTCCTGAACAGAGTTGCAGGCAAGTGGGGGAAAGAATAAGAAGTGACTCAAAACGTTAGGTATATTAATTTTAGATGCTGGGGAATAGATTTTTAAGGGTTTGGGCTTTTCATTAAATGATGCTGAAGGTCCACCGCTTTAAAGAAAAAAGGGCAACAAGAAGGGAGGAAAAAGTCTTGGAGTCTAGGAGCCACAGCACTCAACCCTGTTAGCTTGCAGACAACCTATAATCTGTCTCTTAATCTGGTTAAAAACAGAGGACTCTGTCACACACATCTGCAGAAGTATGCTGAAGCTGCACCACCAAGCTCCAAGGTGTTAATTACCGTATTTTCACACTATAAGACGCACTAATTTTCCCCAAAAGTGAGGGGTAAATGTCAGTGCGTCTTATTGGGCGAATGTAAAAAAAAAAAAAACAACTAAAAAGGAAAAAGATATACTTACATAAGCCTCGCACTGCAGCCCCGGGACGGCAACCGATGAAAGAGCGGTGAGCAGGGAGAGGGCAGGGTAACTGAACCCCACCAACTGCCCCCCGCTCCTGCAGCTCTCGACACAGCTGCTGGCTCCAGACGCGACTGTAAGTATCTTTTTTTTCTCTTATTTCCAGCGTGAGGTGGGGATGGGGGAATTCAGCCACACTGCCTATGGTATGGGGGGAATGCCACATTGCATATGGGAATGGAATGGGGGAATGTCACACTGCCTATGGTATGGGGGGGAATGCCACACTGCATATGGGAATGGAATGGGGGAATGCCACACTGCCTATGGGAATGGAATGGGGGAATGCCACACTGCCTATGGGAATGGAATGGGGGAATGCCACACTGCCTATGGGAATGGGATGAGGGAATGCCACACTGCCTATGGGAATGGGATGAGGGAATGCCACACTGCCTATGGGAATGGGATGAGGGAATGCCACACTGCCTATGGGAATGGGATGAGGGACTGCCACACTGCCTATGGGAATGGGATGAGGGAATGCCACACTGCCTATGGGAATGGGATGGGGGGAATGCCACACTGCCTATGGGAATGGGATAGGGGAATGCCACACTGCCTATGGAAATGGGATGAGGGAATGCCACACTGCCTATGGGAATGGGATGAGGGAATGCCACACTGCCTATGGGAATGGGATGGGGGAATGCCACACTGCCTATGGGAATGGGATGAGGGAATGCCACACTGCCTATGGGAATGGGATGAGGGAATGCCACACTGCCTATGGGAATGGGGGAATGCCACACTGCCTATGGGAATGGGGGAATGCCACACTGCCTATGGGAATGGGTTGGGGGGAATGCCACACTGCCTATGGGAATGGGATGGGTGGAATGCCACACTGCCTATGGGAATGGGATGAGGGAATGTCACACTGCCTATGGGAATGGGAGAGGGGAATGCCGCACTGTCTGTAATGAGTTGTTTTAGCACATTTGGTTTAGAATATTTTTTTCTTATTTTACACCTTCAAATCCTAGTTACGTCTTATGGGCAGGTGTGTCTTATAGGGCGAAAAATACGATATATTATTTCTGATTTGTTACTCTGTACCCCTCCCTGTATTCTGAATTTTCCCTTGTACAATAATGGTAGTTCTTGCTTTTTATCTCATTTATTTGTTATCACAGAGAGCAGCACTAGGGGATTGAGCTGCATGTATGCTTTATTTTCTTTGGTTAGCAGTAGTAAATGTTACACTTTGCTAAGGCTCAATACCGTTGTGACCTCATTGTTGTCAGAGTTGATTTATGCTGTTTATACCAGTTGCATAGCCCCCACCAAAGCAGTTGTAGAGCCCTTTTAGGAAGTGTCTGTAGATGTTCTTATTTATCCAGGCACGGTAGAGCCTTAGCTAGCAATAATTCAAGGAAACTAGATTTTGGCTTTATTTTTGTAAAGAAGTATTGTCAGCCATTTCAATGAATTTCTCAATTTATAAGACTTGTAGAAAAAGTATGGAACAAAATGTGTTGCCTAGTAATATTTATCAGTAGAGATGGGCGACCCCCAAAGTTCTGGTTTGGCAACTTCGGCCGAACTTTGAATAAATGTTGAAATCAATGGGGAGCCCAACTTTGGGGGGTGGCTGTGGTGGGGGAGGAGGTGCAGAGTGAGCAGCAGAGGTGCGCTGCTTTAACTCACCTCTGCCTGATCCTCATCCTATCATCACGGCGGAGTGTATGCGGCAGCATTGTTGGAAACTGGCCCCAGCTGGGGCTACAGAAAGATGGTCACTGGCTCCCATGAGTTAGGACACTTTTAGTCCCAGCACTAGTATTGTCCTCACTCATGGCAGGCGGTGGCCACTTTTCTGTAGCCCCGACTGGGGCCAGTTACAAATTCAATACAATTCCCCCTCCCATACCCAGATGCTACTATACAAAGGTCCCAAAAGGGTATGCTTTAAACTATCATGGGTGTACTAAATACTAATAGACTAATCTACTTGTGTAATTTAAATAATTAATAAAGAAACACAATCAATGTGCTTATACACATAATATATATATATATATATATATATATATATATATTATATTAAACATATGACCAGATAAAAATATGACCAAAACTATGGTTGTCAAAACACACCTTGCCAATTAGATGCATGCTAGTACATTTGTCTGGAGTTACCGGCAGGAATCCATTTACATATGACAGTACAGGAGAACAAGCCACTTTAGAACCCTGTGCTAACTAGGCCTTCTGGCTTGGTGAGTCACCACACTATGTGGTTATTGACATCTACTTATTACCAAGCAGTGAATGAGACATTTGCTACACAACTCTCTTCAAAAGAAAATAGACTTTAAAGCATATCTTTTAACAATGGAACTCCCCTGAGACCCCATTGGCTACATCCAGCATGGTGCGCGCCCCTTTAACCGGTTTAAAAATGAGAGAGATGGCACAGATGACAGGACATGCCAGGGGATTGCCTCTATTAAGTAGGCTGTTCATCATCACTTTCCGTGTACCCCTCACAGCAGGACATTATCTTCACAAGAGGTAAAGGATTTCTGTTTATTTCTCCTTTTGATTTTGTAAGCATCTTGCTGTATTTTGTATGTCTGTTATTTTTGCTGTACATTTTATTTTACATGCACTGCCCCTTATGGGTGAATGAAATCCTAAAGATTTATAAAGTGGTCTTCTGTGTGCCTACCCACTTAACTGCAGGAGAGACAATAGGCTTGATTCAGAGAGACAAAAAAAACCTTCCGTTTTAGTGCCAATCTGTTTTTTTCATACGGCAGATTACGAATACGAGGATGTCATTTTCCAGCGTTACTTTTCCGTTTCATTTTCACATCTTACAACGTAGGCTTTAGTTTTTCCTATCATATCCTCCCACGAATCCTTTACGCTTCCCGTTAGATTCTGTTTCCCTTTTTCAATAAATATTCGTCCAGACGGAAATCCTTACGATCTTGCGCCTGCGCACTACAAACTTAACTCATTAAAGTGCTCGCCTACATATTTGCCACCCTCACTTCTACTTCAATGTTTAGCTAAATCATTTAGCACTATCCTCCATCTTCCCATTTGGACCCTTAAAGCTCACCCAAACCACTTAGCACTATCCTCCATCTTCCCTTTTGGACCCTTAAAGCTCACCCAAACCACTTCGCGGTTAGGTTCTTCTTCCATTTTAGCCCCCTAAAACTTACCCAAATCACTTCTCGGTCATGTGAATATTCATCTTTAAATATTTCTGGGCCCATTCGTTTTGTGTTAATGTATTTTGTAAATGAAATGACACTGTAATTTCACATTTTTACAACTATAAAAAACAAAATACATAGCAATGGCAGGCCACAGAACATTATTCTTCATCTCTGTGGTCCCCAACGAGTTGCGCAGCTCCTGCATCTCGCCCACCAACTGAAGGACCCTGACACTCAGTTGTGCCACTCTGGCACGTGTGGTCCCTGTTAAAAAACGTAAATTAATATAACCTTGTTGGAGTCATACTGCAGTGCCCCCCCCCCCCCCCGTATGGTCCAAACACCTAAATCTGGACTTCAAAAGCCAGAAGGCCCTCACCACCACGGCCCGGGTTTTGCATAGTGCGATTAGAGAACCCCTGGCCCGCATTCTGCAGGCAAAGAACGGGCATCAGGAGCAAGGGCAGGAGTGGATATCCAGAATCCTCTGAAAGAATTTAAAAATACTAACATAAAATACACATTCTAAGCTACAATATTGTTAAAAGCAGGCATAGGTTAAGACATGAGTCATCAACTATATTCATTGCCATACAGTGAAAATGGATTGATGGAAACTGAGCAAACTTACCCTGGAGCCATCCACCAGATAATTCTCCTGACTCAAACTGACAAAATAAGCCGGAGCTCTGCAATATATAAGCATCATGGGACGACCCTGGATGCCCTGCAAGAACACTGAGGAATCGCATAGCTGGACCAAACACTGTTTTTATGTTGTGTGAGTGGCACATCTTGCGGTTCCTGCAACCAAATATAAAATAATTACACAAAGCAAAGGTAACCGACTAAAACAATAACTCCTACAACAAATTAAGATTCAAGTTCAACAATCCAAATATAATTCACAAAGGACATAAGTCTAAAAATATAGAAATTATATGGATGTGTGGGAAAATAATGGTTTACATGCTAAGGACTAATTAAGGTCAGCATTAAAATGCTTCTATAAGGCATACATGAAATGTATTGATTTAGGTATGCATTGGCCTCGGCCATGCTGATACATCCAATACTTTGGTGCTAAAGGCGCGCAGACTCCTCCACATAGCCGCAAAACATGTTCAACAATAGCAATCCGAGCCCTCAAAGGTCCCGTAAGTGGATCGGAAATGAAACGGATTTATAGGGTGGTGATCCGTCGGAAATCAGCTCTCTGAATCAGACGTAAGCCCATCCCAACAACGGAAGTTATCTGAACGAACGAAAAATATTAGATTTTGTTTGGAAAATGATCCGAACTAACGGAAATGATCCGATTTGCTTCCGTTCATCGAAAGCGCATATGCACATTTTCCCGAACGTTTGTACGAATGAAAAATGAACGAAAAAATGCAAAAAGTCCGGACGAATGTGTCTTTGAATCGAGCCTATTGTACGTGTGCTAAATCTTGTGCCCTGTATGATTGCCTATCGCTACTAGTGCTGGTCTAGGGGTGTGAGATCACTTTACAATTGATAAATCAGGGTGTGAGTGTATAGCTGTATAGTCGGGCCCAGGCCCTAACAGTGTGATTGGGTATATTACCTGTATAACGTGAGATCTTAGCCTGAGATCTGTGTGTGTCTATGTGTTGTCTGGCTATTTAGAGCCAGTGGTGGCAGCTTTTCCAAAGACCCGTGTGTGTGTGGGTAAAATGATTGTAGGAAGTACGATCATAATCCTGTCTGGATCAGAACATCAAACCTCCTTGATTCATGACATAAGTCAATTCCTACAATGATTTGTGAAAATATAAGCAATAATCAATGGTGATACTGTGCAAAATACTCACATGGTCTATGTGAGAAAAAAGATATATAAGGCGCGGGGTCCTAATCTAAGGACCAATACAGCGACAGGATCCCACACAGAGTGGAAACAAGTGTGGCAAAAAGTACATCACCAATAACAACCGCATCCAGGTGGGGAAGGTTCTACCAGGGCGTGCGAAATCCCACGCATTACTTGACCAGATCACCGATAACTTCCTCAGGGTCATCTGTATTTATCGAAATCCCAGGTTATATGCTCCAAAGCATGTGCTTCTGCTTTGCCGCCATGCCGCAATCACAGACTCCGTTTCTCCAGAGCAGTGGGTCATGTGATTCAGTGCATGCACATGATCTCAGAAGCACCTTCTCCAGCAGCCATGTTCCAATTGCTTGTCCCAGCCGGTACATGCGTGGTGCAAGTAAAGACTAAGCCGAAGATTTAGAAAACTCTATTTCACCACCACACTGCCCACGAACTTGCTCGCTCCCCTGCAGCAGGGGTTTGCAGTCGTGTTGCAGGGCAGAGGGCTCCCCAGCTATATCAACATATTAAAATGAAGTTAAAGAGGACCTAAAATATAACCTTTTGGACTTCGCCGCTGCCTGCTGCGGCAACACCCGGCTGCTTCAGGGCCCGATCCTCTGCATCCCATCTGTAAATAACAGCTTGCTCTTCAAAGTCCTGCACGGCTCAGCGAAGTCTTGTGGGATTTCGGGCGGCTCCTTTGCATCCTATTCATGGGAACTGCACAGGTGCAAGACAGGGGCCGCGTGCAGTGCCTGATGAAATGCACGATGGTGCTGCGTGTTGGAAGGTCTCCCAGAATCCGAGAAACCCAGAGGATGGATCCCCCAGCAAGGTGAGTAAATAGTGTCCAATTGTAAAACCGGAGGGGGGGAGTTCGGTGAGGTTTGGGGGAGGTTTTAACCTCCCACGATGTTACTCTTTAATTCTGGTATCTTCTAGGCTGAATAATGGGAGCACACAGCCTGGGAATGGATACAATCTTGCAAACATTCGCAAATTGCACTAATGCAGACCTGGTCTTGCATCCAAAATTTTAATGCATATAAACAAGTATGCATATTAAATCAGAGCTAAGGAGACTTTAGATGAATATCCAATAAGTAGATAATGTTGAAAAAAGTAGCGCAGAGGTTTGAAAGCAGCATCGCTATGAGCAGCAGACTCAGGATATATAGAAATAGTTGTAAATACAAAAATGTAAAAGCAAGATGGTAGATGTTAATTAACTCCTGGTTCTCAGTAGTTGTAATGGAGCCGCAAAGCCGCAATTTTTTCTATGAGAGAGAAAACAGACTTTTGTAGTGCAGTTTAACTTAAATGTAAAATTTCTCTCTCTGCTGTATATTCATTAGGCAGGTTTGGCCTATAAGGCTTATGCTGCCAGCATCATTCCACAAGTGTGTATTGGTCATCTATGACTAAAATAGTGGAACATAAAACAAAATATCAAGTGAAACTCTCCTCTGCAGTCCTAGCATTAGGAACCAACCTAACCCCAACCAACCCTTCCAGGGCCTTTGAAGTTGATCCGCACTGTGAATTACTGGAAACAGCCTGTCGCGCTGAGGTCCTCCCTTCATCTCACAAGCTGCTGGTATGGGCAGGGGATACTCGTAGAGCAGTGGATTATAAATAAATGAACTCACTTTATTCTAGTATAGGATTAGAATTCCCTTATAATAAGAACCAGGTCCCAACAAGGAAAAGTCTGTTAAGATGTCTGAAAAATTCAGTGGTCTGCAAATATGCTGTGTGTATTTCTTCCAATGTGCGCATACGCCCTGCCTTCTATTTATAATGACTCTAGTGTTGAGCTTTCTTTCCAGTGTATTCTGGGTAATGTATTTTCTTTTAGTGTTGGCGCCTTGGATGATGTAGTTCTATTAGATGACAACGCGGCTCTGTCTATAAACCTCATTAATGCTGATTGTTTTCTTGGTTACTTTCTGCTGTTCTCTGGCAGATTTGCTCTGAGGAAATACATCAATTAAATATAGTAGTTTGGAAAATATTTGATAAATATATAAAGTCTTCATAATAATATTAAAGTTTTTAGTTTTATCAATGAACTTTTATATAAATGGTAATAAATGATGTTCTATCCCAAACGGTATGTTGTGACAAGGCCCAATCAGAAAAGGAAAATGCAATTTAAAATGTGTGAAAATAAAATTAATTAGTATAAGTAAAATATTTATTTCAAATATCTTAATATTCATGGTCTGCCCGCTCCCTGGTGAGTGCTACTCTGTTAAATCTTGGCCACAGCTGATGTATCATAATTGTTTCAGTTGCCATCAGCTGTTATACATTGTAAAGCAGTGATGAGCCTGTTATTGTAAATAGCTTACAGCTATGATGTGTGCATCATGCTCCTGAGAAGGAGAGAAGACTGTAAAAGTTTTCTCCTCTGTAGGTATCCGGAATTGTCACCACACTGGTCTACTACAGGTCTACTTAAGCTAACTTAAGTCAGAGGGAACTGACAGGCTATTGGTAGCAACAAAGATGTCTAGCAACTCTGATAGTGGTCAGATGGTGGTAACAATGTTGATTAGGGGAGGAGTTGAAAGTGGATAAAAAGGGCTCAGACTTTAGAACAGACAGCTAGGCACTGATTACTGCATTGTCAAGAGAAAGGCACATATAAGAAGGCCTGCACAGCAGACAAAGAATCCAGGGTTGCACTGCCGAAAGGTTCAGGAGGGAACGGAAGAGAGCTATCTGCGCAGTGTCAGTCTAAGAAGCCCTTCTTGAGACAAGACTACATTTAGGGTAATTCCGGAACCCTCTCTTCCTGTACCCCACCACTGCTTTGGACTACTTCACGCAGCCCTGGTCTTCCCATGGTCACCTGAGAAGCCTAACCATGTGGCCTCTTTACACTGCTGAGTACCCCCTGATCCTATGTGTATTGTCCCAGGAACTTGGGACTGACCCCATCTGAGCTAAACTTTGAAAGCTGTCCTATACTTATATAAACAACTATGCAAATACATAAAATAGACTCCGCGGGAAATCAAGGGTTAAAAGTCTCTTTTGAAAAACTTCACCAGCAGTGCTCTTCTTACAACACCATGTGACCCCACCACCAGAATCACATTGCACGTACCAGATTTCTCTTCAAAATAAGCCCATCAATACATGCATCAGCTGCAATCAGGAACAGTGATCCACAATAATTATCTTCCAGCACTCCAGATAAGAAAACGAGATCCACCAAACTTATCCTCTATTATTTCAAATAAATCGCCTCAATGGTTTCCGGTTTGTAGAGAGGGAATTAAAAAGCCAAACATAGCATAATACCGTTTTCACGTAATGAATAATAAAAACTTTATTGCGCTTACCCCTCAGCAAGTTCAAGTATGCATATAAAAACACTCCTCTATGGGTCCTATACTTATGTCCGGATTATCTACCTTCTCCTACCTTAGCCTACATGGCCCTGTGGCCAGTTACCATGCCATGAATCTCTGTTTGGGCCTAGGGGAGCGGGATGCAACGTGGGATGCCATCTAGCAATCAGGTGAGTTACTGATCATTGGACAAGGCCCAATCAGCTGTGCAGAACAAAAGGTTAGTTTCTATTTGTTATTTTTATTGGGTGGTCAATCCCTTTCATGCATTTGCAGGGCTTTTGTATTGAGTTAATGAGGCGCAAGTTATTGTTTACCTTTGCTGCATCTGTGACCTAAAAAGAAATTTTTTAGAAAATATACAATTTAGCATCTAACGGAAGAGGAGCAAAAAAAATATATACATTTATCCCTTTAAGTCAGGATGACAGTGGAAGGAGATCAGCGCGCCAGCCCAGATATCCTATTTATTCTGTGCTGTTAATCCTATTATAGGAATTCACTTTTAATGCAGAACAAAAGAAATGAATGAGATGAAAGCGACAGCAGAGCCTGGATAGAACCATGTATCTTAAAATGCAGGAAATACCCCGCAGACACTTATACATGTTTTAACACAATTTTATGCTCCAGGTAACTTCTTCTAGAAGTGTCTCATTTATTTCCCAGCTCAGCTTAGGGGCTACCTAAAGCCATTGTAGATAAGTACAGACTAATCTCTGACCTCTCTGATCATTTTAAAAAGTGGGTCACATTGGCCTACCTGAAAAAGAAAAATCTTGTGAAAAGACCTTCAACATTGTGAGAGATATTTAAACCATCCCTTGAGTCTAGAGAACTAGCGGGGGTTGGCCTAGCTCTAGGGAATCTCAAGTTTGGATACCTCGCTGTGCCGATCTGCTAAACATGAGTAAATGCCACACCTCTGCGCTGTGGTTGCATACCCAGCTTACCTCTAACTAGACGTACACCTATTCCAGGACTTTCTGAATGGATGAAGGGGGCACACCCCCACAGTTAGAGCCTTTGCGACTCTGGGTCCAGTTCCGGTCCACTTAAAGGGATTGTCCAAGCAGGTGTAAAATACTTTGCCTATCTGTTGTGTAGATGATTTATCCTGGTGCGCTGCCTAATAAAGATGTTGTTGAGATCCAGCTTATTTTATGTAGCTACCTAACATCGTGATTTGAGGGGAAAAACATGGAGGGGTATTTCCAAGGAATTTCTCCCCATGTCCCTCCCCTTTAGTGACATCAATAGTCACATGAGTGGTATTCCACAGAGGCTCCCCTATGGTACCCAACCCCAGGGCCGCATCTTCCAATAGGCAAATCTAGGCACAGGCCTAGGGCGGGCAGATTGTGTGTGGGGGGGGGGGGGGGGCACTAAAATATGCAGTTTTTATTAAAAAAAAAAAAAAATGAGCTGCTGGCACCTTGCCTCAGCGTGTCGGCCCCCAGCACTAACAAGTCACCCTCCTCGCAAATATTATATAATAAATATAATAATGCCCAGGCTTCCTAAGCGATTTTTAACCAAATCCCAAGAAGCCACTGTGGTGGCTGTTAAAAGGAACCTAAAGTCATACTCTTAGTAAATAGGTGGGGTCATGCAAATCATCTCTTTGTCTCTCTTCACTAAGCCAGGGACCCAAAGAGGCCGAGGCTGCAATGTTTGAATAAAGCTTTTAATATTTAAAAAACAAAAACTCCCACTTGCCAACGTCTCATGTCAACACAAGGGTGGAAGTTAAAGATTGTAGAGGAGTGAGTCACCTAGACATTTTGGGTTGAACCTACCTTTGGTCTGGATCCGTGGTCCACCATTAGGAAGGGGTCCAAACTTAAAATGTTACTATTTTGAAATAAACTCATACAGGTAAAAGTGGGGTATAGGCAAAACCTCATTTCGAACTCAAAGGCTGGATTTATGCAAGTGAGGTTTTGCCTATACCCCACTTTTACCTATATGAGTAAATTCTAAAGCCTAGAGTTCGTACCAGCCGATAATAAATTTCTTTAGGGTTGGGTCACGTCAATAGGGTATGTTCTCCCCCCCCCCTCAGGGACAAGGGGTTAACGCACCCAAAAAACCTCTGTTGGTTACTTTGAAATAAAGAATGAAATGGACATTATTTTCATGAGATTAAGTATTGCTTACTGAACGAGTCCCTTAAGGTAACGTTACTAGGCGGCGAATTGACCCCTATGGGGTCGACTGAGCCCTAGGCGCGTAAAAATGCACATTGAAGTAAAAAATAGCTTCTTATTAATCCCTTCAAGCCTAAGTGAGATTTCAACCTGGTTTCCTAGATACAATATAGGGTTTTCATGCATAAAATATACAGTCTACACTACCGGTCAAAAGTTTTCAAAAGTTTTTCCAGTTATTTTCTTACATGAACAAGTTCTAGTTCAGCAAATACCATGAATCAGTTCAAAGTTTCAAACAGTCAAAGTTTCAAAAATTTAGAAACAAAATTATTGTGAATTTTTAACCACATATACAATAGCCTGAATTTTCACAGAAGACATCCAGAGCAGCAGCTCTGCAGCTAAGAAGGTGAGTTACGGTTTGAAATTGAATGCAAACTTTTCATACAGGTGATTATTTTAAAAACCTCTGATTCTATATGAGCAGTGTTAGAACAGCCTGCATTGCAACACCATCTAGAACAGAAATTGGACAGCTTTGCTCTTCAGGACAGAGCACATTGCTCTCATAGTGGAAAGAAAAGGGCAATTAACAAAAGCGGACAGACAAATGATAAACTTGTAGGTCTGTCCTACAGAGGAATTGCCAGAAACGCCAAGGTGGCAGTTTCCTGGTGGTAGGTGGTGGGGAGAACCTATTGTTAGGGACATTGACAAGTACATTTGTTATTTGATTTTATAGATAGTTATGAGTGTCTATGATTGTTCCTGATTACTTTTGATTGTTTATGATGGTTTCTTTTGGAAGCTGTTTCTTATTGGAAACTGTTTATCAGTGGCTGATGTATGGATTGTTTGGATTACTAAGTTGCTTAATATGATCATGGTTGTTTATGATTGTTCACATTAGCACTTTATATTCACAAAATCTTTTTCAGATAGTTGTTAGAATCTTTTTCTATTTTAGAGATCATAGGCAAGTTTTTGTAGACATTTTTGCGAAATTTTGCAAATTTTTTTGCACATTTTTGTATAATCTACTTCATCTGTTTATTGTGATTTAGGGCCTATTGGTTTATGAATTCACTTCTGATGTTTTTATTGTATTATTATTGATGTAGTATTGAATTTCCTCCCCACTGCCTACACTTCCTTTTATGCCTGTTTGTCCTGTATGTCATTTGTTGTATGTTTTTAATTGGTTTTAATATGTCTTAGCATTGTATGGTGTTGTAGATATTTTCATCAAATAAAGTTTTGTACTGATTAGGATATGGACGTGCCTCCTCTGTTTCTTGTTTAGCTTTGGGAATGGCACCCATGATTGATTAATTACATTTTGTTGGAGGGTTGTGCGAACCCTTTTTTTGGATGTGGCTTAGTATAGTTTCCTGTACCATCAAAAGTCACTTGGAAACTGGAGGAAACAAAGACTTGTATATGCAGTATTAATAGGTCAATAAGAAAGCCACTACTTAAATTGCTAAATTTAAAAAGACTTGTCTGGGCAAAGGAAAATCTCAGGTGACAAGCCAACATTTAACATCCTTGGCATATCACCCATAGTTTTTGTACATCGATAAGTAGGGGAAACAATCGTTTCTTAAGTGTCAAATGTTGAGGAGTAAGTCTGATGGTCTTGGGCTGTTGCATATAAAGTTGACAACTTGCACAGGGTGACTGTAACACTAGACAAAAAGGTCTATCACAGCATTTTGATTAGAGATCAGCAAACTTTTTAAGTTTGATTTGGGCGGTTTGAAGATATTTGGTTTCGCCCAGATCAAGCTTTTAACAAACGCGCTCATAAAACCATAAAAAGATAAGCTCACCTCATTCCCAATTCCAGTGCTAGGCAACATCATTCTTTGGCCAGCTATGGTGTCTTCAACGGGACAGAGGACCCACATCCTCCAACCCTAACTATAGTTCTAAGAGTTCAGTTCGCACATCTCTAGTCAGGGGGTTCATATTACGGCAAGTCAGCAATCCAACCATACTTCTATGTCAAAAAAGCCTATGGAGACCTCCCCCGATGTTCCTCTTTAAGGCTTTCAAATATTGTTAGGGACCCCATGAATAAAAAAAATGTCCCCAAACATAAAAGAAAGTAACTGATCATTATTCCTGCCTACAAGCCAATCACACAACACAAGCTGAATGCTATTTATCCTCATTATTAAAAATATCCTCATTTCAGAGGGAAGACTCTGACTTCTCCCTCACTGATTCCAGCTACACGAATGGCTTTTTTTTAACTTTCCCAGCCGTAAATTCATTAACAGAGTAAGCAAGACACGGAAAACAGTGCAATTATTCCCCAGATAGCCTCCTTCCTCCTCCAGGAGAGAAAATAACGTGGCAATGATTAGAGGTTTTCTTGCGACTCTTGGGGATGAAGTCAGTATGCAGGCAGCTCTAATTATCACACACCGACCGCTTACACGACTTTCAAGACCGCTTGTTTGATATAAATAGGCAACTAATGACAAGCTGCTGTTGTTGGTGCAATAATGCAGCTGTTTTTTGTATAGTAGGGTATAAAAATTAGACAACAATCTCAGAGTACTATTACAAACACACTGTATTGTTCTCCTAGATGACAAACTAAAAACAAGTGCGCAAAGATACAACGAAATGCGGGAAAGGCAATTAATATTATTAATATATTAGCAGTACATTAACTTTTCAAAAACTCTGGTGAATGGTTATTTATTTGGTTCAGATGTACTGAACTCTTTTCACATATTCAGGAGTGTGGAGGATCCAAATCAGCATATCAATTACTGATATTGCTTGCTTAGAGTTATAAAACTCAGGATAGGAGTTTTATATCTCGCACCGTACAATGTAAAATGCCAGTTGGAATCTCACTGTTACAATGTAACACTTGGACTCCAAACTGCTTTTTACATTTACATTGGGGGGCATGCTAATAATATAGTGAAGCCAAATATATTTATTTTGTGAAGCCAAATAAATATATATATTTATATATATATATATATATATCCTTACCTTATTGGATATATGATGTACCAACCAAGAAACTATAGGACAAACATTTTTTTTTGCACCTTTTTGTGTGTTACCTCCAAAAAGTTCACTAAGATGCAAGTTGCAATCCACACTGCAATGTACACCAGAAGTCACACTGGCTTCACCCAAATAATTTGAATAGCCATCATTGTTACAAGACTAGTGATATTCCATCTTTGTCTCCCCTTAGCCCTCACAACAACCATTTTACAGCCATTTTACATACAACCGAATTCTGGTCTTTATTGACTTATATGGGGTTTGGCATCCGGGATCAAGTGTCAGGTTCGAATCGAACAATTTTTTTATGTTCGGCTGAACCCCAACAAGAATAGGTCCACTTATCCCTACCCATACACTGATATGGACAGTATAGATAACGCATTGCAAATAACAATGCAATGTACAGTGTTTAGTAATATTGCTCAAGTCGGTTTTCTTTGAAAGCAGTTCAGAATAGTGTTTCCAAACTTCTGAACAATATTTAAGTCTATCAAATTGGGCTTTCTGCACTCTGGAAAACAATTTATTGTCCCCAGATTACCGGGAAAAACACAAAATAAACACAAAAAACACAATAGGTTCGATTCAGAGGCACATTCGTCTGCACTTCCGTAGCTGTCTGTGAAAGTTTTTGTGTGTGTTAGTCTTTTTTTTTGTTTTTTTTGTTCATTTTCCATTCGTACGAACGTTCGGGCGCTTTCGTATATGCGCTTTCGAAGAAAGAAACTAAATCGGATCATTTGTGTTAGTTTGGATCATTTTCCCATCAAAATCTGATATTTTGCGTTCGTTCAGATAACTTACGTTGTTGGGATGGGCTTGCGTCTGATTCAGAGAGCTGATTGCCGAGGGATCACCACCCTATTAAACCGTTTCATTTGCGATCCACTTACGGGACCTTTGAGGCCTCGGATTGCTATTGTTGAACATGTTTTGCGGCTATGTAGAGGAGTCTGCGCGCCTTTAGCTCCAAGGCATTGCATGTATCAGCATGGCCGAGGCCATAAATTGTATAGTAATGCATACCTGAATCAATACATTTCATGTATGCCTTATAGAAGCATTTCAATGCTGACCTTAATTAGTCCTTAGCATGTAAACCTTTATTTTCCCACACATCCATATAATTGCTATATTTTTTTAGACTTATGTCCTTTGTGAAATATATTTGGATTGTTGAACTTGAATCTTAATTTGTTGTAGGAGTTATTGTTTTAGTTGATTACCTTTGCTTTGTGCAATTATTTTATATTTGGTTGCAGGAACCACAAGATGTGCCACTCGCACATCATACAAGCAGTGTTTGGTCCAGCTATGCGATTCCTCAGTGATCTTGCAGGGCATCCAGGGTCGTCCCATGATGCTTATATATTGCAGAGCTCCGGCTTATTTCGTCAGTTTGAGTCAGGAGAATTATCTGATGGATGGCTCCTGGCTAAGTTTGCTCACATTCCATCAATCCATTTTCACTGTATGGCAATGAATATAGTTGATGACTCATGTCTTAACCTATGGCTGTTTTTAGCCCTTGATGACATGTTAAACAATATTGTTGCTTAGAATGTGTATTTTATGTTAGTATTTTTAAATTCTTTCAGGGGATTCTGAATATCCGCTCCAGCCCTTGCTCCTGACGCCCGTTCTTTGCCTGCAGAATGCGGGCCAGGAGTTCTATAATCGGGCCCTATGCAAAACCCGGGCCGTGCTGGCGAGGGCCTGCGGGCTTTTAAAATCCAGATTTAGGTGTTTGGACCATACGGGGGGGGGGGGGGGCACTGCAGTATGACCCCAACAAGGTTATACCAATAATTTAATTTAAGTTTTTTAACAGGGACCACACGTGCCAGAGTGGCACAACTGAGTGTCAGGGTCCTTCAGTTGGTGGGTGAGATGCAGGAGCTGCGCGACTTGTTGGGGACCACAGATGAAGAATAATCAAAGGGGGGGTGGCAGCCGCTCAGACCATTTTACAACTAACCTGGGAGGTGCATGTCAGCAGGGCAACTAGGATACAAAAGTCTTAAAGGAGCCACAGCACTCAACCCTGTTAGCTTGCATATAATCTGTCTCTAAAACAGAGGACTCGGTCACACACATCTGCAGAAGTATGCTTAAGCTGCACCACTATGCCAAAGTGCCTCTGTGGGGTGCAGTCCTAACTCTAATCTCTGAGAGCCCATTTGGGACATACAGTGCAATAGATACATTGGGAGCAGGCTTACCTGAGGTTGCCCTAAACCTCTCAAGTGCAAGCCATGGGGTGGAAGGGTCAAAGACCTTGCAATACAGCCTAGACCGCACACACCATGTGCTTGCACAAATTCAAAAGAAACAAAGGGGGGTGGCAGCCGCTCAGACCATTTTACAACTAACCTGGGGGGTGCACGTCAGCAGATGAAGAATAATGTTCTCTGGCCTGCCATTGCTATGTATTTAGTTTTTTATAGTTGTACTAATTTTAAATTTTCGAAATATTTTAATATTTTATATTTTTTGAAGAAAAAAAAAGGTTAATTTAAAAAATACAACATGTTCAAAAAAAGGCCAAACAAAAATGGCATTTTGGTATTGGAAGTGGTTTGGGTGAGCTTTAGGGGTGAAACATGTAAGATGTAGTAAAGCACAAAGTGATTCAGCTAAGCATTGTAGCAGAAGTGAGTGAGCCAAATATGTAGGCGAGCACTTTAATGAGTTAAATTTGTAGTGCGCAGGCGCATGCTTGTAAGGATTTACGTCCGGACGATTATTTCTGGTAAAAGGAAAACAGAATTTATCTGGAAACGTAAAGGATTCGTGGGAGGAAACGATGGAAAAAGGGCAAAATCGAAAGCCGACGTTGTAACATGAGAAAATGAAACAGAAAAGTCACGCTGGAAAATGACATCCTCGTACTCTGGCATTTGAACGGACGGAAACTTTAATGAAGGTTAGCAGTGCATGCATAGAATCGCTCACACACTCATACGAGAGCGGGAAAATAAAAAAAAAACAGATCGGCACTAAAACAAATGTCTTTTTTTGTCTCTCTGAATCGAGCCTAATATTCAGGCAAATAACAAAAAAAAAAAAAAACGCTATGGACGAACCTGAACCGCAATGTTTGGGTTCATATCGAACATTGCAAGTTCGGGTCCTGAAACCCGAGCATGGATTTCAAATTGAAACCTGTGCACAGGATTGGCATTCGTCCTGAACCCAGAAGGTGCAGCCTTCTTTCTGCCCTAGCAACCACAGCAATGTCCATTCTGGGCATGGCTGTGATTGGTCAGACAGGACACGTTACCCCACTGTATAAAAGGGGGGCATGTCCTGGCGCGCTCAAAGTGCTCTGCAGTAGATAGGGACAGGTGCTAGCTGCTGCTGCTGAGGGACCGATAGGGTATTATTTTTTTACAAAAAAGGTTCAGAGCACTTCAAGGTTCATAACTCTTTAATACTACTTGCTCAAACCACTTGGGTGTCACTACTTATTAATACCAATCATTAGTTGATTATCCATTGATTCAGGGCATTGGTGTGTCACTACTTCTTAATACCAGTTTTTCAAACCACTTGGGTGTTACTACTCCTGAATAGCAATTGTTAGTGGCATATCCAATCAGGGCACTTGTGTGTCAGTACATCAGTTCTTGTGTACTTGCGTGTCAGTACTGTTTAATACCACTTGCTCAAACCACTTGGGTGTCACTAATCTTTATTTCCAATTGTTAATAGAGTATCCACTGGTTCAGGGAACTTGTGTGTCACTAGTCCTTAATACCACTTGCTCAAACCATTTGGGTGTCACTACTCTTTAATAACAATTGTTGGAGTATCCATTAGTTCAGGGCACTTGTGTGTCACTACTCTTTAATACCAATTGTTCAGGGGGCTTTGGGGTCACTTTTCTTTAATACCAATTGTTAGTGGAGATTTCATTGGTTAAGGACACTTGTATGTTAGTACTGTTTAATACCACTTGCTCAAACCACTTGGGTGTCACTAATCTTTAATACCAATTGCTAGTGGAATATACACTGGTCCAAGGCACTTGTGTTTCAGTTCTCCTGTCCTTGTGTACTTGTGTGTTAGTACTCTTAATACCCTTTGCTCAAACCACTTAGGTGTCAGTGGTTCCCCAAACTGACTTCAATGGGGTTTGGATTCGGTTTTAATCTGGGGACCCAAAACGGACTTTAGCAGCAAGTTCGGCCGAACTTCAGTGGGATCGCACATCCCTGCTTATAATAGCACATAATCAATCCCTTTGGCAGCAGGAGCCACGGGACATATAGCCTAAGGGCTAGGCCGCAGGGGACGATCACACAAATCTATAAGTAAACTACATGTTTTTTTGGGTCAAGATGGTACAGTGCCTGGGGGTATATTAAAATGCCCCAGGTTGTTTTTGACTAGAGTTCCACTTTAAGCTTGGGAGATTTGATCATAGGATTAAGTTTAGGTAATAAAATTCATTTTAGTCCAGAACGAATAATTCCAAATCAAAAGACATGTACACATGCAACATTCTTCAGAGTGATCTCTCAGTTGCACCAGGACAATGGATAGATGACACACATTGAAGTCAGCTGCGAGTCAGATGTAAGCTGTATACATTGTAAAAGCTCTGGGTGCTATAGAATGTATCACATCAGGGCTACACTATTCTTAATATGTAGAGTGGTCACTGGCTTTTACAATGTAACACGACACAGAAGTTGGTTGCTTTTTCCAATGTAAGATCATGGCCCATCTGGCTTGTTACATTGTACAGTACAAGGAGAAGTTTCAAAAACCACGAACAGAGATTAATTACTCTAAGCACTGCTGCCTTTGTACTACACTCTAAGGACTCCGCTCAAGCTCCTCTCAAACTTATATACCCTTTGCAAATTGTGTACTGCATAAAGAATACTTCAGGATAGCTTTCTAGGGTGTAGATCTATATGGTACTATTTGTTATGGGGGAACTCTAACATTATATATAGACATTTTACTATAATTAATGAAGGTCTTCTTTCACTCATACTATACATAATTTGGCTAAAGTTGTTGTACAGATTAGTAATGAAACCCTCCTTTCAGATTAAGATTGGATAATTTGTTTATAAGATTATTTTAGGTCAAATAATTAATTAATTTAAAAGAGGACCAAAACCCACCGCAATCAGCCCAGAAATCTATAAGATTCCCGGGCCGATTAATTGCCTCCCCCTGGGGCATCCAAAATCAGGATGCCCTGCTGTGTGAAACCCCCAAGGTCGCCCCATACACTTACCTTGTTTCCCGGTCCAGCGGCTCATGCTCAAGCCGCAGGTGCATCCCTTCTAGTGCTTTAGCAGGGCGTGTTCCCGTGCCAGGCATCTGTGAGTGGTTGGCGCGGGCACACTCCCTGTTAGAGGAAAGCAGGGGATGCAGCTGCCAGTGCGCTTGGAGCGGCTGGCCTTAGACAAAGGCTTGGGCGACATGACGTCAGAGGCTCCGCGCATGCTGATTGGACAAGTGGCAGCACATGCGCCGTAGGACCGGGAAGTGGTGAGTTGGGCTTGGTGATTTGGGAGGTTTCAGGCAGCGGGGGGAAAGGACCAAAACCCAGGATAGTCAAAATCCTCTATTTTGGTCCACTTTAATTAAATAATATTTGTCTCAGTCCAGAATGACTAATCCCAGATCAAAAGTGATATACAGACACAGCACTCTTCAGAGTGATCTCTCCACCACCCTTGTGTGATATAGAGTGATGTCTTACACATCTGTGAGTTATCTGTGAGTCTAAATTGTTCACATTGTGGCTACTTACATTGTAGTCTGGCTGCTATATAACGTAACACAGATGGGTTCCAGCACTTTTGCTACTATGTACAACAGTTATTAGTCTTTCTGCTAAGAGAGCAATAGAGTTGTCTGGCTTTTTATCATGTAAGAGAGAGAGAAAGGCTGGGTTTAAAAACTCCCAGCCTGAGTTTCATTACTCTCAGCTCTCGTACCTCTCCCTTTCAAACTCGCTTCAAACTCAAAAACCCTTTTAAGCTCCTCACACTTTTTTTGAAAATGTTTTTTTAGCTGTACAAAAATTAGTTTGAAACAATTCCTAAAAATTTTGGATTAGGTCCAGAATTTTAGGAACAAAATCAGTTTTTGTTTTTTTTTCTCACCGCAACAGTACCTCCGGAAGCTCCGGAGGGAAAGCCATGGCTGCTGGAGGTGAGCGTGGAGATCCCTATTTTGGGCGGGCGACACCTGAGGTTGTGGGCGGGAGCGTAGCTGCTCACTAGGAAAGTCCGAGGCTCCAATTGTCAGCTGGTGGTGACGGGTGAGGCTGCAACGATAAGTGCCGGGGTCCCGATGTCGGGCAGAAGTCCGATGCTTCAGCAGTTCCGGGTGGCAGGAGTGTAGTCAGGGTCGTATTTGGTGTTCATGGTGCCCTAGGCACTATAAGTGCTTGTGCCCCCTTTTTTTAAGCTAGGTCACGGTCAATATAAATAAAGTGTGTAAGGGGAAAGGGTGCAATGGGCTACAGGGCACAAAGGGTAAAAGGCAGAGAAGCAGGCAAGCATGTTCCATCTTTTACTGCGGTCTGACATACAGGAGTCACAGGACCACACCAGTGGAGGGGAGATGCTGTGGCCTGTGTTCAACCGATTGCACACCTCCTTCACACAAATACACTCTGCATCCTTCTGTGGCTGGGGAGGGGGTGCTTGTTAGGAGGCATTAATGTTCTGGCTATGTGAGTTTTAATTTATTTTCTTTACTGTAGTAGTAAGGGCAGCTCCATCCTTTCTTTCAGGTTGCCATAGGCGTAGGTTGCACAGGCCTCAGGTTGCCTAATGGTAAATACAGCCCTGAGCGTAGTCCCTTCCTACTCACGCATGCTCCATGCAATCACTCAAATTCAGGTTTTTGCCAAATCGATCCCCCCTTTCTCTATTATCAGTTCATTAGCTGATCTATTTTATTTGTGATACATATAGAGGGGGAAACTTTTACATAAACTTTTTCAAAACTTCTTTCTCATCATTCAAAACTAAATCAGCCGAATTGGCGTTAATCTGTTTCCAAACAGTGTATTTTAATATTGCAATAACTTCACGAATGGCATATTAGCCATTATTTCATATATAAAAACTCAACATGAAATAGCCATTTATAGAGGAAAACTGTTAATGTTTGTCTAATGGACTCGCTCTTACTCAAGTTCCCTTTGGAAATGTTGAAGCCTATCCATAAATGCTGGCTTCAAAATGTTGCTGGGGGGCATGTATTATTTTTTCAGGAAATTAAACCATTCTACTTTCTCGTCTCATGTGGCGCTATACATGACAAACACTTACATCGAGTGCTTTGTAAATCTCTGCATTGAAGCCAACATCAAAAACTTTTCCCTTTGTTGTCTAGTGGGCTTCTGTACAATTATATATTGGTTGCTTTAGGGACATCAACAATGCAGGAGAGAACACCGAATATAGGCCTCACAAAAACCCAGCGTGTATTCTATAGAAAGAATATATGCCAAGCTTTATGTTTTGTATGCTGTCTGTGTTGATTTTTTTTTTAATTAAAAGGAACGGAAATTGTAATGTTACCTTGGCATTCGCTTCTTTTTAATGTTACCCTACATTCTAAGAAATTACAGCTTTTTCATTTTCATTTTTTGCTTGTGTCAAAAGACGTCTATAGACATGGGAATGTGTCAGCTCAGGAATAGCCACACCAGAATTTTAAGAAATCCTCACTTTAAAATATTTTTACAAATGTTCTTACAAAGTTATTAGAGATGAGCGAACTTCTTAAAAATTCGATTCGGGCTATTCGCCGAATTTCTCCAAGAAAATCGGGTTCGTCCGAATCGAACTTTAAAGAATTGCTCATCTCTGCCGGCATGTAGGTGTTTGCTACATGCCGGCATGGTAGGAGCGGGGAGGCTGGCTGCGCTGTCAGCGGGTGGCGGAAGCCGGCTTCCGCCGCCCGCTGACAGCGCAGCCGGCCTCCCCGCTCCCACCAAGCCCTGAAATTGAAAAAAAAATGCCGGCATGGTGGGAGCGGGGAGGCTGGCTGCGCTGTCAGCGGGCGGGGGAAGCCGGTTTCCGCCGCCCGCTGACAGCGCAGCCAGCCTCCCCGCTCCCACTATACAGCAAACACTTACCGGCATGGTGAGAGCGAGGAGGCCGGCTGCGCTGTCAGCGGGCGGCGGAAGCCGGCTTCTGTCGCCCGCTGACAGCGCAGCCGGCCTCCCCGCTCCCACCATGCCGGTAAGTGTTTGCTGTATAGTGGGAGCGGGGAGGCCGGCTGCGCTGTCAGCGGGCGACAGAAGCCGGCTTCCGCCGCCCGCTGACAGCGCAGCCGGCCTCCCCGCTCCCACCAAGCCCTGAAATTGAAAAAAAAAATGCCGGCATGGTGGGAGCGGGGAGGCTGGCTGCGCTGTCAGCGGGCGGGGGAAGCCGGTTTCCGCCGCCCGCTGACAGCGCAGCCAGCCTCCCCGCTCCCACTATACAGCAAACACTTACCGGCATGGTGAGAGCGAGGAGGCCGGCTGCGCTGTCAGCGGGCGGCGGAAGCCGGCTTCTGTCGCCCGCTGACAGCGCAGCCGGCCTCCCCGCTCCCACTATACAGCAAACACTTACCGGCATGGTGGGAGCGGGGAGGCCGGCTGCGCTGTCAGCGGGCGGCGGAAGCCGGCTTCCGCCGCCCGCTGACAGCGCAGCCGGCCTCCCCGCTCCCACCATGCCGGCATTTTTTTTTTTTATTTCAGGGAAAATTCGGTCAGCACGAACCACCAAAAATTCGGGTTCGTGCTGAATCAAATTTTTCCTGAAATTCGGTGCAAATTCAGATTCGTTAGAACCGATTCGCTCATCCCTAAAAGTTATAAAAGGCAGGCAAAAAAGGATTATAAATCATAAAAAGTTCCTAAACAAAAAGCTAGAGTTTGCACCCAATTCAGGGAAAATTCGATTTGTCACAAATTTTTGTGTTTCATGCAGACCAACTCTTTCCCGAAAATCCTTAACCCTTTTGTTGCCAAGCACGTAACACCTACGTGCTGGCTTGGCTGGGCCTTAAGTGCCAAGCCCGTAGGTGTTACGTGCTTGACTTTGATCGCTTCTAGTTTAAAAAATAAAAATAAAAAATACTCACCTGACCCCTTGTTGGATCCGGCCGGGTCTCCTCTTTAATTTGGTGCCATCCGATCCCCCGTGGGGGGTCGGATGGCTCCAGGAGAGCCCCCGGAATAGGCCGCCCCCCCCCCGCTTCTGCAGCAGCAGCTGCTAACTGTAAAAAAAAAAAAAACTAAAAATGACATTCACTTACCTCCATGTGCGCTGGCTCCCGCTGTCCCTCCTCTTCACCTGGGGGGCCTCCGATCCCCCCCCAGGACTTACCGATCTTCAGGAGGGAGCCTGGGAGGCTCTCTCCTCTCTTCTTCAAGATGGCGACCGCCATCTTGCCTCTAAGCCCCGCCCCCTTGGGGGCGGGGCTTATGACGTCATCCCGGTCCCGATCACCGGCTTCAGCTTTCTCAGCTTCTCAGATGCCGGTGATCGGTGCCCTGGAAGGAGGTGACAGGAGATCCTCTGATCTCCTGCCTTCTCCTTCTCTGGATGCCGATCACAGGCATCTGTCAGCTGAGCGGCGAGGGACAAGAGCTTGCAATCGAAGGTAAGTACAGTAAAAAAAAATTATTTTTTTTTTAATAAAATACTTTTTTTTATTGTGTGGTGTTTTTTTTTTTACAGTTAACCCTTTGTGAGCTGGTAAGGGGTCCATGAGACCCCTTATACCAGTTCACATGGCTGGGGGGGTGGCATTGCCATTAACCCCCGCACCCCCATTACCTGCCTCCCCAAAGGCCAGGGGGGGGCAGAAGAGCCCGGGCCCACATAGGCTATGTGGGCTCGTAGGCTGCAGGGTGGGGGGGCCACCAAAGCTGGCCCCCCCACTCTGTGCCTACAAGCCCCCATAGCTGGTCCCGGGCTGGTTACTTTGGGTAAGGGGGACCCCACGTCATTTTTTTTTTTGGATTTTTAAGGGTTTTTAACCCTTAAAAATCCAAAAAAAAATGGGGTCCCCCTCCCCGGGAAGGGGGACCCTATGTCATTTTTTTTTTTAATTAACCATTTGTCATCCAGCAGCTATAAAAGACTTCTGGGCAGGAAAGGGTGTCTACCTATACATATGTGGTATCGCTGTAAGCGGGAGAAATTGGGGTTTCTCACGCAATAAGATTTTATTGACAAACTTACATTTTTTATTACAAAAAAACTCTACAAATTGTAAAAAAATATATTTTTTTTATTTTTTTTCACACATTTCACCCAAAAATGTTGAGAATACACCTAAAAAACACAAACAAGACATTTCATGTTAAAGCCCAGACTCTGTTGAAAAAAACAATATATAATTTTCCTGGGAAATCCCTGGAAATCCCTTCGAAAATGACAGTTGAACATGTGTAGCGCAAAACAGTCAAACTCAGTCTGGCAACAGGGAGTGGCAAATGCTGCAGGTAGGCTGGCAGCGAAAGGGTTAATAGAAGGGTAACAACTGTCGTGTCCCTTTGCTGCTCTCTAATTGATGCCCCCCTCTCTCTGCAGAAGTCCAAACAGCCCCGTTTGAGCTCCAGCCACATGGCTCCCTACTGTAGGAAGTGGCTTTGATACCAGGAGTAAGTTGATGTCAGCTCACTATAAAAGGCCCCTCCCTGCAGCAGGGAGCGAGATGTCAGAAGCCAGAGAGATTAGCGGAAGTCTGAAAAATATTGGTGGAAGCTGAAGAGATCGGCAGAATCTGGCAGGAGCAGCAGTGAATGGCACAGGACTGTAGGATCGGTGATAGATCGGAGGTAAGCATAGGGGGAAATAAACAAACAATACAATTATTTTTCAATGTGTGTGTTTTTTATTTTACATTGAACTCTTTATCAACTGGTAAGGGGTCATCTGCCAGCAAGCAGGTTTTTTTTACATTTAACTCTTAGTGAACTGGTAACGGGTCCACTGAGACCAGGAGAAGATGTGGGTAATCATCCTAAGCCACCCACTGCATGCCAACCCCCTACTCATCTGGTATAGTGGTCCTTGGGATTCATTACCAGTTGAAGTAGGTACCATACCATACTCACCTAAAGTTATTTTCTTGCAGAGCATGGTGTGTTCTTCTCAGATGATTGTGGTGCAGCATCCACTCTGATGGTGGGTTCCAGCATTTGGTCTTCAGGCCAGGTCTTCAGGGGGGCATTGTCGGTCTCCTCGCATTTCTCGATCCTCTATCGGGTACAAGTGTGGCGTCGGATCTCTATCGCTGACTTTGCGCAGTCACAGGCTTACATGCATGGGTGCGTGCACACGACCTGGCTCTTCATCCTCTTTACTGCTTAACAGTGTCCAGCATGCCGCAAGTGCACGAAGCCTAGAGCGTAAGCTCTTGGGCTTGCTTTTACTTCCGGGTTTTCTTGATCACAGTGGACAGGAAGTGACAACACTCCTGCTCTGAGACGTCCCTCCCAGCTTTATTGCCAGCCCTATTTAAAAGGACAACTGGCCTGTTTGCATTGCTGTGTTATCAGCTAAGTTCTTGGATTCCGTTATAATCCGTTATCCCTGTTCCTGCGTTTCCTACGTTCCTGATTGATTTCCCGGATTGACCTGGCCTGCTCTTGGATTTGCTCTCGGGCAGATTACATGGTTTGGATTTGGATTTGTTTATTAGACTTTGCCTTTTGCCACCAACCCCAAACTTGGATTTGCTTATTGGACTTTTGCTGCCAGCCCCAGAATTTGGAGTTGTTTTATTGAACTTTATTGCTTCACTGCGCCCCCACACCTGGAGCTCCACCCAGCCCTAGCAACTTGTCAGAAGCCTACCTTTCCATGGTTGTAGCCGGGAGGCTTGACAGGCATAGACCCCAGAAGAGAAATGTGATACTGGACTTTCACTTTCAATATGACGACTCCGATTTTTACTGGGGTGTACAAAGGGTACTTGTCATCTAATATTTGTATCCAGCCATCATAAATGTCTTGAACTGTCACAGAAACAGGAATTTCATCACTCCCTTGCTCCTCATTGCAGGGAAATCTTCCGCGGACTATGCCGTGTTTTCTTCAAACCTCAACTAAAAGAAAAGTATGGTGCACCACAGAAATACTAGTTAGTAGGGCGTGCTCACCTACAACTTAAAGTCAATGCAGAAATAAGTAGCAGTTGCAACTACCAGCCACAAATAAGGGAGCACCACCAAAGAAGAAATTCTAGTTTGAAAAATAATTTTTTTATTTGAGTACAAAAACACTTTAAAATAAAATAAATAAATAAAATGATTTGTACTCAAATAAAATGATTTTCTAAACTAGAATTTCTTCTTTGGTGGTGCTCTCTTATTTGTGGCTGCTGTGGCTGGTATTTGCAATGGCTACTTTTTTCTGCATTTTCTTCAAACCTCCATAACATATCAAATATTACAACATTTGCAACCCTCCCCTCAAGTGTCATCAATAGGCAATGTTTTGCAAAGTAATTGGTGCTAAGGGGGGGTTATTTAAAAAGAGATAGAGCCAGGTAGCGCCTCGTAGCGTCAGGCATCGTCTGGTGAACGCCGGGCACTGTACATAATACCACATTTATGAAAGCTAATCTGGTGAGCGACTCTAACAGCGCCATGTAGCGTCCGATTCATCATTACAGGTGGCTCAGAGCATAGCGCCAGCGCTCTAGGCTCAGGAGTGCCAGGTATTACCTTTCGCTCGGTGACGCTCTCCCATACATTTCAGTGGCCCTTCATTTACTTGTTTTACATCTCACACCACCCATCAAGGAACCAAACGACTTTTGACTTCTATGAACAGTGAACTGATTAATTTGAGGATTAACTAAACAAGGCTAACTAACTGGGTTTCCTATGTGTTAGTTTTAAGGCGCACCAGTGCCATCCTCATACATTAATTGCTAATTAACTGCTTCTGAGGATTAACTAAACAAGGCTAACTAACTGGGTTTCCTATGTGTTAGATTTATGGCACACCAGTGCCATCCTCACACACTCATCCAACCCGGAACCAACACCAGGAGCCTACACCACTAAGAAAAACCCAGCCTGAGCAAATCTTTCACCTTTTTCGAAGAAACCGGGATTTAACAAGTTACTCACATTTAAAAAAAAAAATAGTCTCTATCTCACAACTGGTCAACTCACACCATTTCACTCCTTGAAGCGCACTTGTCTCTATTTTTTCCTAGCCCTAGACTTTGATACTTAGGGCAAAGCTCAATTAGCTGTACAACATACCCAATCTAGGGAGTATTGGTCAACTCCCAACAAGTGCAACTAAAACACAAATTTCCAAGCGCTGATATATACATTGCCACACACTTTGGTCAAAAGTAATTTTTTTACAAAAGTATTGTTGGATTGTGCACATTAGCTAATATTTTTCTTTTTATTAAGTCAACACCTACTGTAGTGGAACCTATACCACAATGATTTGCAGCCATTCTGAGGACCAAATGAGGTCCAGTAAGCTAATAGATAACCAATACTTTACCCAGGGTTAGGTCCCCTTAGGACATTTTGGGGCTTAGAACTATGACCACGCCTTCTAATTTTATAAAGGCATACACCATCTTATATGCAAATGGGAAAGCTCTTATATAAAATATTGCCCCCCATTGTAAGCATATTATACAGAAATGGCAGTTCGCCATTCAGACCTAATAGTTTTCCTTCACACATACTGCGGATCATCAGTAATTTGGATCCGCAGCAGATACGGAGGCGAGTCTCCAACAAAATGGCGGGTCGCCAACAAAATGGCGCCGCCATCGCAGACCTTTGAGCCAGACGCGTTGCGTCACATCCGAGCGGAAGCCGGAAGTCGAGGCATATGCGCACCAGGCATTGGAGCACATAATAAGCGTCGCTGGCATGGCGGCGGGTGAGTATCCAGTGCCCGAGACACAATTGCGGCCGAGAGACGCGGGAGAGCCCGGATGGGACAGCGCATTTGGGGCCGCGTATGGTCGCCACATTATAGACTGTCACCCGCCGCCGTGGCTGCCCGACACAGCACCGATATCATAGGTATGGCAATTTATTTAAGCACACAGATATTATATGTCACAGTAATACAGCAGGGAATATTTAAGTAAGGGGCATTCACATATATTGGTCCTGTCTATTACAGATTACCATACAGGTTTCCCGGGATAACTCCAAAGAATCCCTAATTAGGGACCAGCTGAGCAACTCCTTAAAGGGGAAACCGCCTCAAACAGGTACTTTAGAACAACAATGTTGATATGCCCATAAAATGACAAATGAGGAAATGTAAAAGACTAATTAATACTAAATATCAAATTAATAATCCCTGCAAGGTGTAAGGGCATTGGCGCACCACCAATTCTCCTTGGAGAATTTGCATGATGTATACGAAAGAAAGGCCATATGGTGAAATATCATAACAAGGTATTTAATTTTACCTCATTATCTGTAATATATCGTTGTAAATTAACACACTAACTCACTAACAAGAAATGTTTGTCTGTCATATGTATAGGGCATTGAGAAAGCCAAATTAGGCGAAACATGTTACATGTCTGCCCACAGAGGGAATACTGGAACATAGATGTATGAAAGGCTCCGCAAGGAGTACACACGTGACATGACAAGAAATGTACTTAAAGTGGACCAACACCCAGGATTTTGACTATCCTGGGTGTTGGTCCACTTAGGTGGGGCACCCCGATCGGGGGTGCCCCGCTGTGTGAAACCCCCCCGATCGCCGCAAAAACTCACCTCTCCCCGCTCCCACGTGACCTCGTCCGGCCAATGACAGCGCTCAGAGCCGCTCTGGTATGCGCGTCCAAAGCCGATTGGAGGCGCATACCAGAGCGCTGTCATTGGCTGCGTCTCTCGCTTCCCTCTAACAAAACGGCCGGCGCGGGAGCACGCCCTGCTAGAGGGAAGCGAGAGACGCGGCCGCGTCTCGAGCATGCGCCGTTGGATCGCCGGTAAGGTAAGGTTTGTGGGCCTCCTGGGGGGTTCCTCCCCGCGGGACATCCCGATTTCGGATGCCCCGCGGGGAGGGATCTGATCGGTCCGGGAATCTTATAGATTCCCGGGCCGATCCCCCCTGGGTGTTGGTCCACTTTAAGCATATGGATGTAAATGATGTCATTTCAATGTAATAAGCACTTTAAACATATTTAATAAAAGTATATGTTTTTATAAAATTAGAAGGTGTGGTCATAGTTCTAAGCCCCAAAATGTCCTAAGGGGACCTAGCCCTGGGTAAAGTATGAAAGTTTGAAAGAAGGGCTGTACTATGAATCAGCCCGCACATTCGAGAAAAATATAGGGGTTCTTTTGTGGTCGCCACTAGGACCAATTTCCATGGTCCACAAGAAAGCTAATAGATAAGTTTCCATAATTAAATGACCTTTCAGTGCAAATAACAAATTCAAAATGTGCAAGCTTGATTTCGATTACTGAGTGAAATGCCAAATGAAATACCACTGCAAACAATGAAAACGCTGCATTGCATGCTATGATTTAGGCTAGCCATAAATTGATTGTTAATGCTTTACTAAAATGATGGCATTTCTCATATAATGCTCCCAAATTGCAACCTAGTGCTCATAGTAAATCATAGGGGAAGGGAATAAATAATTTTCCTCCATATGAGGTCTAAGCTTAAAGCGGATGGAAACCCACATGGCCGGGCCCTGGAACCTAAAAGATTCTTTGTCCAGCCGATAGCCTGCCCCCAGTGAATCCTACACCGGATGCCCCGCTGTATGAAACCCCCTGGGGCACTGGTGATCTTACCTGATCCCGGCAGGTCATGCATCATGATCCCTACCAGCGCCGCATCCCTGACTTCTCTGTGGTCGCGTGGAATCCTGTGTCTAACTTTTCCGAATGGCTGGGTGCAGGAGTGCGTGCACCGGAAACAGCCAGCTGCACCTCGGGATATCGACAATTTTGAGAGAACCGATTTTCTCTCTCAAAATGTTGCTTCGGCAGTGGTAAAGCCAAGGCAACAGCAAACAGCAGCACCCCAGGCGGGGGGGGGGGGGGGGGGGCTGGTAGACACTGAGTGGTGGACCCAAAATCTGGGCCTCGATTCAATAAAGGTAGAAAATAACTCTCATGGTAGTAAAAGATTCAATTCATGAGAAAAAAGCCTGAGAATTTCACTGTTGCTAAATCACCAGCTAAGAAAACAATGAAAGTCAATGGCACTTTTTTACTCCTAAGAAAAGTAGAGAACTGTTTCCTCCTTTCTACACTGTAGTAAAAGCTGCCATTGACTTTCATTGTCTTTTTATCTAGTGATTCAGTAACAGTGACATTCTCAGGCTTTTTTCTCATGAATTGAATTTTTACTACCATGAGAATTTTTTTCTACCTTTATTGAATCGAGGCCCTGGTTTCCATCTACTTTAAAGCAAATCTCCAGTCAAAAAAAAAAGCTTAGCAGAAATCTCCTCTAAACTCCACCTATCCACGATGTAAGCTGTTTGAGAGGGTTTAATCCCAGGCAGATGTTGTGAAATAGCATACAGATGCTCTGCTCCTGAAATGCATGGGAGTGACCATCTTGCTAAATTTCAAAGGGATTCCGCCCACTTGTTCTAGTAATTGAGATCCCACTGTGTTAGGGCAAAAGGATACTGGCTAAACTTCCACAGTTCATGCAACCCGAACAGAAAATCAAGGATAAAATCAAATCAACATACGAGCATGAAATCAAAGTCCTTGGTGACAGCCAAATAATGTGTGTCCAAAGTTGCCATCTTGCTACACACCTGAGAGCCCTGCTTCTGAAAGACCTAGGCCCTTATTTATGAAGGAATAGCGACAGGTAGCGACTGGTGAGCGACCGGTAATGACGGGCCCCGCCACGAGAACGCCGGCTCCCCACCACAATCACACATTTATCAAGCCAATCCTGCTTAGCGACTGAGATAGCGCCATATAGCCACTCATTCATCATTATTCCAGCCTCAGCCCACAGCGCCAGCGTCCGACCTTGAACAGCGACAGGTATGACCTCTCGCTACCTGGCGCTCTCCAATGCATTTCAATGGAACAATCTTTAAATATTCATAATTAATTGTTATTTATTTATTTTTTTTTTAAATGTGAAAAATTCTGTGACCACTTCTGCCATGTTAGATTTTTTTTAAGGTAAAAAAAATAAATAAAAAATTTGCACAGAATTGATATTACAGGTCTGATATTAATGTATTCATATTACAAAATTATTTTAAAAACTTGTTTTTTTTGGTTTCCAAAAATATGGTTGTTTGGGGGTTAAAAAACTACTTTTAACCCATCGCCGCCAGCGCTCTGGGGTTTAAACAAGCATTTCACAGCGCGAGAATTTTTTGAGCGTGATTTGTTAATGAATATGGTAGAAGCCGGTCGCTAGGGCCAGTCGCTATCATGCGCTCCCATACAGCGCGGAACCTGTCAAATAGCGACTCCTCACCCAATATTCAACATTGCGGCAAACGGACTGAGTCGCTATCAACTACCGAACAACGGCCAAGCACAGCGACTACTAGCGGGCGCTCTGAAAATGCCGCTACAGTCGCTCAACTGTCGCTACCTGCCGCTATTAATGAATCGGCCTCCCCGTCCCGATGTAATGAATTGCCTTAAACTGGACCTTCAGCATAATTTAATGAAAAGCCAAAACCCTTAAAAACTATTCCCCAGCAACTAAAATTAATATATGTTATGATTTTAGTCACTTACTTATTTTTCTTTTCCCCCATTGGGCTGCAACTCTGTTCAGGACTCTAGGATATGGGCACCACCATTTTGCCTCACATACTACTTAGCATCACATACTAAGGAGAGGGGGAAAAACTGCAGGTGCTTGGGTTATAGCTGTGCTTTGCTCAGACAGAGCAGAGCTGGGGTCAGGAAAAGGTCAGCAATCCTAGAATGCAGAGCAGCCCAGTTAGAAGACACTTCCTGTCTTCAGGTAGCTTAAGACTCCATGGGCCACCATCTTGGATGTTTAAAATCTCAGAGAATGCGGTAGATGCAGGTAGAATAATTTTTTATATGGGCAATCTGTATGTACAGGGTGGGGGAAACATATAAGATAGGCTCTTATTCCGGTTGAAGGTCCAGATTAATGTGGGCAATCTGTATGTACAGGGGGGAAAGATATAAGATAGACTCTTATTCAGGGTGAAGGTCCGGATTAATGTGGGCAATCTGTATGCACAGGGTGGGGGAAACATATAAGATAGACTCCTATTTAGGGAGAGGGTCCAGATTAATGTGGGCAATCTGTATGTACAGGGTGGGGGAAACATATAAGATAGGCTCTTATTCAGGGTGAAGGTCCGTATTAATGTGGGCAATCTGTATGTACAGGGTATAGGAAATATATAAGATAGGCTCTTATTCAGGATGAAGGCATGGATTAATGTTGGCAATCTGTATGTACAGGGTGGGAGAAACATATAAGATAGGCTCTTATTCAGGGTGAAGGTCCGGATTAATGTGGGCAATCTGTATGTACAGGAGAGGAAACATATAAGATAGGCTCTTATTCAGGTTGAAGGCCTGGATTAATGTTGGCAATCTGTATGTACAGGGTGGGGGAAACATATAAGATAGGCTTTTATTCAGGGTGAAGGTCCGGATTAATGTGGGCAATCTGTATGTACAGGAGAGGAAACATATAAGATAGGCTCTTATTCAGGTTGAAGGTCCGGATTAATGTGGGCAATCTGTATGTACAGGGGGGAAACATATAAGATAGACTCTTATTCAGGGTGAAGGTCCGGATTAATGTTGACAATCTGTATTCACAGGGTGGGGGAAACATATAAGAAAGACTCTTATTCAGCTTGAAGCTCCGGATTAATGTGGGCAATCTGTATGTACAGGGCGGGGGAAACATACAAGATAGGCTCTTATTCAGGGTGAAGGTCCGGATTAATGTTGGCAATCTGTATGCACAGGGTGGGGGAAACATATAAGATAGGCTCTTATTCAGGGTGAAGGTCCAGATTAATGTGGGCAATCTGTATGGACAGGGTGGGGGAGACATACAAGATAGGCTCTTATTTAGGGAGAGGGTCCAGATTAATATTGGCAATCTGTATGTACAGGGTGGGGGAAAACATATAAGATAGACTCTTATTCAGGGTGAAGGTCTGTATTAATGTGGGCAATATGTATGTACAGGGCGGGGGAAACATACAAGATAGGCTCTTATTCAGGGTGAAGGTCCGGATTAATGTGGGCAATATGTATGTACAGGGCGGGGGAAACATACAAGATAGGCTCTTATTCAGGGTGAAGGTCCGTATTAATGTGAGCAATCTGTATGCACAGGGTGGGGGAGACATACAAGATAGGCTCTTATTTAGGGAGAGGGTCCAGATTAATATTGGCAATCTGTATGTACAGGGTGGGGGAAAACATATAAGATAGACTCTTATTCAGGGTGAAGGTCTGTATTAATGTGGGCAATATGTATGTACAGGGTGGGGGAAACATACAAGATAGGCTCTTATTCAGGGTGAAGGTCCGTATTAATGTGGGCAATATGTATGTACAGGGCGGGGGAAACATACAAGATAGGCTCTTATTCAGGGTGAAGGTCCGGATTAATGTGGGTAATATGTATGTACAGGGCGGGGGAAACATACAAGATAGGCTCTTATTCAGGGTGAAGGTCCGTATTAATGTGAGCAATCTGTATGTACAGGGCGGGGGAAACATACAAGATAGGCTCTTATTCAGGGTGAAGGTCCGGTTGATGTGCAATCACAGAAGTTTTAAAATTCCCAGCCTTTTTTGATTCTGTATTTCATAACATTTTTTAAAGCTGCCACTATGAGCATTATAGGCTAAAACCCACATCCATTATTTTGCCCTGTACCCTTTGCACTTGAGGCTCTCTACACTTGAAGGTGTTAGTGGCAGGCTTCCGGGGAGGGTAAGCTTGGTTGAGACCATCTTCTCCATTAGCTTTTATCAGTATTAGTATTATTGTACTGCTTGGTTAGTTTCTGGGATTCTGGATGTTTCTTTGATTTATTTTATTGTTCGCTATTTTATATTGCTCCAATAAACTACTACCGTCTTTTCAACAGGCCCCCAGTGGTTTCGCCAGCGCAGTGGCCAAAATTGGGACAGCGCTTAACCGTATTCTCAGCTGTACGCTTTCAAAGCAATGTGTTTCAAATGTTCAGCCAGACTTGACTTTAAATACAATTTCAAATATAATTTCCCTTACAAATAAAAATGTGCATGGTACGCCGGCCTTATCTCCACTTCCGGCAGCTTCTTTTATTTATTTAGCTGTCAGCTTTAACGCGCCATTCCAGATGAAATGTGTTTGACTAACCTTGTTGCGCCTGATTTCATACTTACAGCCAACCTTAGGTATTGTAAAAAAAAAAAATAGCGTTTTGCTTGTTAAAACACATACTTAAATTATCTTGCGAAAATAGGCATGGGGAGAAAAAATAATATAAAAAAATCCCATTACCGCACGAGGCCGCCGCGTTTTCCCCGGAGACGGCAAGGGGGCATTTTTCATAGACCATCCGATTACACAGATTAACACAATGATGATTACGGACGCATTCGCCAAAGTGTTGCAAAACATTGTTTTAGATAATCCTCAGCAAACTGTAAAATGGTGTTTGCTCTACGTGTTAATACAATTTCGAAAAACTCAACAAATCAAACATCGCTTTTCACAGCTGACTGATTAAAAATGAACAAAAAAAATGGACAAATGGCTTTTATTCCTTGATTTTTATATTTTATATATTTTTTTCTCGGTTTTGCTTTTGATGTGATTGCATTTATTACCCAATAGGCTGTAAAGTCATAAATTGTAGCTGTAAAACTTTGCAGGTAAGATGGAAATACACCAGCTAATCAGTGGTAAAGGTATTCATTCATCCAGAGGCATATGGCCGGCATAGTATATATAGAGGCCGATTCATTAATAGCGGCAAGTAGCGACAGTTGAGCGACTGTAGCGGCATTTTCAGAGCGCCCGCTAGTAGTCGCTGTGCTTGGCCGTTGTTCGGTTGTTGATAGCAACTCAGTCGCTGTGCAGTAATGTTGAATATTGGGTGAGGAGTCGCTATTTGACAGGTTCCGCGCTGTATGGGAGCGCATGATAGCGACTGGCCCTAGCGACCGGCTCCCACCATATTCATTAAAAAATCACGCTCAAAAAATTCTCGCGCTGTAAAATGCATGTTTAAACAACAGAGCGCTGGAGGCGATGTGTTAAAAGTAGTTTTTTAACCCCCAAACCACCATATTTTTGGAAACTAAAAAAAAAAAAGTTTTTAAAATAATTTAGTAATATGAATACATTAATATCAGACCTGTAATATCAATTTTGTACATTTTTTTTCCCTTAAAAAAATTATCTAAAATGGCAGAAGTGGTCACAGAATTTTTCACATTTAAAAAAAAAGAAAAAAAAAAAGAAAACATTAATAACAATTAATTATTAATATTTAAAGATTGTTCCATTGAAATGCATTGGAGAGCGCCAGGTAGCGAGAGGTCATACCTGTCGCTGTTCAAGTTCGGACGCTGGCGCTGTGGGCTGAGGCTGGAATAATGATGAATGAGTGGCTATATGGCGCTATCTCAGTCGCTAAGCAGGATCGGCTTGATAAATGTGTGATTGTGGTGGGGAGCCGGCGTTCTCGTGGCGGGGCCCGTCATTACCGGCCGCTCACCAGTCGCTACCCGTCGCTATTCCTTCATAAATAAGGGCCTAAGTGTCCTGCAGAAAAAAAAAAAGTGCTAAGGAGGGCACTAGGTAATGCAGCTATAGCTCTCCAAAATACCAAGGCTTTGTGATGTAGAGTACAAATAATATGTTTTTCATTAAAATTATTCCTAAAGCAGACCAAAGTAAAAAAAAAAAAAAGCAAGTTCAGTAAATTGCACTCCTAAAGCCCCACTCTGGCAATATTTCAGAAGGCTTAACTCAATGCAGATGTTATGGAATAGCAGGCAGATTCTGTGCTGCATAACTGCATAGGAGCGGCTATCTTGCCACTTATATACACAAGTACAGCTTATGAAAAACCCATTCCCACAGTCAAAAATTGCCTCACATATCAGCGCAATCCTCCTGTCCCAAGGTAGGGACAGATCATCTGCAAAACGGCACATGGTATGATCTGTTCAGGAGCAGGTGATGGCGACACTGCCAGAGGAGGAGCAAAATCAGGTGATGGCGGAGGACATTCCAGATCTTCTTATTTATGGTACGCTGCCGCGTGGCAATTCTTTAGTGCCTTCCCTGGAGAACAAAACCTAGCCAAAGCGCCAGATCTGCAAGCAAATAGCTGTAGCCAGGGCACAAATCTAGGACTAGTAACTATGGCTTTACATAGGCACCTGGACCAGCATCACACCTGAACCTGGCACCTGGACCAGCATCACACCTGGACCTGGCTCCTGGACCAGCATCACACCTGGACCTGGCACCTGGACCAGCATCACACCTGGACCTGGCACCTGGACCAGCATCACACCTGGACCTGGCACCTGGACCAGCATCACAAACCTGTTGCACAAAATGAGAACATTTATCAAGGATTGTTAAAAAAATGCCATTGTTTGGTCTTCTTCAACTAAAGGAGGTTATTTTAGAAGGGATAGCGCCAGGTAGCGTCTCATAGCGGCAGGCAGCAGCTGGTGAACGCAAGGCGCTGTGCGGTAAACCCCATTTAAGAAAGCGAATCTGGTGAGCGCCTATAACAGCACCATGTAGCGTCACATGTATTAATCCAGGTGGCTCAGTGTATAGCACCAGTGCTCTAGGCTCAGGAGCACCATGTATTACCTGTCACTCAGTGTCGCTCTCCCATACATTTCAATAGGCTTTCATTAGTTGTGTATAAATAGTGTGTCTGGCAATTTGAATTTTTTTTTTTTTTTTGCTCCAATCATTGTATCACCTCTCCTGGCTGCAAACATACACATTTTATAAATTTTTGGGACTTTTTATATTTTTATGCAGAATTGCAGGTCTGGAACTTAAGTGATATTGTCACAGTGTTAAAACAATGTCATTCCACGAGTTTTCGCTTTGTTACTGGTGGATATGTCTTCAAAAACAGACTTTAATCACACAGTGTCTGGCGCTCTATGCTACAGCGCCCAGCTTTAGAACGTTGACGCTGTGTGTGTAGTTTTTTGTTCTCTGGCACCTTAAGAAAGTGGGTCTACCCCACGGAACGCGTGGGTAAAGGGATACCAGAAACCAGCGGGGTATCAATTGGCCAATATACTTGGTGATATATTTACATGTTGAATCAATCTGAGCACTTTATAGAAGTTTTCTCTTGCTGTATTTGCTTAGCACTTGCACTTTTTTGTAAAGCACTTTAGGTATACATTGGCACTTGTGCACATTGTGGGTGGGTTATATATAAGCTTTGCATTTGCACATTTTGTATTTTATTATTGGATGTGAAATGACACTCTTGGTTTTGAGTCCCCTGCTGTGAATAATGTTTTTAGATATTTGTTGTGAGTTATTTTTAATCAAAATAAATATATGATTATTATGTAAATAGTTAGTTTGTGATTCCTTAGGCTGGTGGTGCCGGTTTGAGGTTTTCCCTTGTGGTTGCTGGGGCCACATATACTTTTTTTTGCTCTTCAAATTGGTCTGTAGTTTTTTGCAAAATATGGTGTGGAGCGCTGAGTGCCGGCGCTACCTCTCGCTCGCTGCAGCGTTATACCGTTGTTAAGGCGCCCAACACACATAACATTCATCAATGCGGGCCAGGCTACTACAGCGATCGCAACACTAGGTTACAGCGCCTGATACCTGCTTACAGCGTCTACTAGCGGTCGCTCTAAGCGGCAATACCTGGCGCTAGTAGTGAATCAGCCTCTAAGAGGCCGATTCATTAACAGTGGCAGGTAGCGACAGTTGAGCGACTGTAGCGGCATTTTCAGAGCGCCCGCTAGTAGTCGCTGTGCTTGGCCGTTGTTCGGTAGTTGATAGCGACTCAGTCGGTTTGCCGTAATGTTGAATATTGGGTGAGGAGTCGCTATTTGACAGGTTCCGCGCTGTATGGAAGCGCATGATAGCGACTGGCCCTAGCGACCGGCTCCCACCATATTCATTAACAAATCACGCTCAAAAAATTCTCACGCTGTAAAATGCATGTTTAAACCCCAGAGCGCTGGCGGCGATGGGTTAAAAGTAGTTTTTAACCCCCAAACAACCATATTTTTGGAAACCAAAAAAAAACAAGTTTTTAAAATAATTTTGTAATATGAATACATTAATATCAGACCTGTAATATCAATTCTGTACATTTTTTTTTGTTTTTACCTTAAACAAATTATTTAAAATGTCAGAAGTGGTCACAGAATTTTTCACATTTAAAAAAAAAAAAAAAAAAAAAAATAATAATTAATTATGAATATTTAAAGATTGTTCCATTGAAATGCATTGGAGAGCGCCAGGTAACGAGAGGTCATACCTGTCGCTGTTCAAGGTCGGAAGCTGGCGCTGTGGGCTGAGGCTGGAATAATGATGAATGAGTCGCTATATGGCGCTATCTCAGTCGCTAAGCAGGATTGGCTTGATAAATGTGTGATTGTGGTGGGGAGTCGGCGTTCTCGTGGCGGGGCCCATCATTACCGGACGCTCACCAGTCGCTACCTGTCGCTATCCCTTGTTAAATAAGGGCCTAAGTTGTTAAGATGCCAATCTCCTTGCTACTGCCATAAAATGTGAACATTTTTTGAGGGCTTGCCCACTACTGCCAGCCCTACACAACCACCACAGGTCTCCTGTCCCTCTGTCTAGTCTTTCAGTACTGCTAATGCCACTACTACACCCCCAACAGCTCCTCCGCTGCCACCCTCTGCTACTACTAGGCCTACACAACTGCAGGTCTACGCCATGATGCACAAAATGGGCACATTTATCAAGGCTTGTAGAAAAATAAATTGTTTCTTCTTCTCCAACTAAATTGTCAAGATTCCAATCCCGCTGCTACCACCTTTACAAATGGGATCATTTTTTGAGGGCTTGCCCACTACTGCCAGCTCTACACCTGTCTACCCCCTGCGATGCCAAAAATGTGTACATTTTTCAACGCTTGTAAAAAGCCATTACTTCTTTCCACTTTGCCGGAACACAAACCCTGTTGCTTCTCCCCATTTTTTATGTGATTTAAACTACCAAAGACAGCAGCAGGCTATTGAAATTAGGTTATGGGTGATTTGCATGCTAATTAGTCGTGACCAAATGCTAATTACTATACTAAAACATGTTTTTGTACAGTCATAGATGACTTAGGTGAGTGCTATAAAGGACTTTTGGGGCAATCAGCCATTGTTTTCCATGCGTTTTAGATGAAAGTTGATCCCAAACTAGTTAGGAACAAACTTTTTTGGAAAAGTTTGCCGAACCACCGAACCGAATTTTTGAAAAGTTCACTCATCTATGACCTTGTCCAAGGCACTGACTGTTTTCAACAGCAAAGATATCTTTTTTCTTTCCCATATTGCCTAAACCTGTTACCTGCTTAATAATGTGGACTGTCTTAAGTACTGTTCCTTTAAAGTGGACCAACACCCAGGATTTTGACTATCCTGGGTTTTGGTCCACTTCGGTGGGGCACCCCGACCCCGCTGTGTGAAACCCCCCAGAAAACTCACCTCTCCCCGCTCCCACGTGACCGCTGCTGCCAATCCCCGCCGACGGACAAGCGGGAGGCAGCGACGGACAAGAGAGTGCGCCCGCCGCCTCCCGCGCGTCACTCTTACAGGGCGCGCGCCGGCCATTCACAAACGACCGGCGCGGGTGCGCGTCCTGCTAGAGGGACGCGCGGGAGGCGGCGACGGGCGCCACTGGATCGAGGAGCAGGTAGGGATTTAGGGGTTTCTGGGGGGTTTCACACAGCGGAGCACCCCCGATCGAGGTGCCCCGCAGTCAGGGGACTGATCGTTCTGGGAATCTTATAGATTCCCGGGCCGATCAGTGGAGAGTGTTGGTCCACTTTAATGGGCTCACATGGCAGTCTCTTTATCACATAACTATTTGGAATGTGTCCAAGAATTTTCTCCTGATAATGAAGTTCTTTTTTTTTCAAAATAAAAACATATACTTAATGAAAAATGTTTTTATAAGGATAACGAATACAACAAGTACATATGAGCTGACTCTTTCTCAGATTACCAATGATGTATTATGACAGCCATGAAAGCATATCAATAATAGACAGTAGGAAAATACTGTATGTATTTAATCTCAAGCTTGACATGTTATTTGACCAAAACCATCAGTAGACGTACAGTTCAATATATTTTTGCCCGTGGATTTTTTTTTTTCAGCATAAATTAAAACAAGACATTTCCTGACTCCGAACTAGCTTTCCCTTAAAGCGGACCAACGGACAAAAATGACTTAAAGCGGACCTTCACTCTGAATAAGAGTCTATCTTATATGTTTCCCCCACACTGTACATACAGATTGCTCACATTAAAAATCATCCTACCTGCATCTACTGCATGTTATGAGCCTTTAAACATCCAAGATGGCGGCTTATGGAAGCCGCCATTTTATCAGGCAGCCTGCAAGCAGGAAGTGCCTGCAAACAGGAAGTGACTGTGCTGCTCTGCATTCTGGGACTGCTGACCTTTCCCTGACCCCAGCTCTGCTCTGTCTGAGCAAAGCACAGCTATAACCTGCCCCCCTGTACCTTATCCCACTCTCCTCTCCTCAGTAAGTGTGATGCTTCTGAGTCAAGATGGCGGCGCCCGTATCCTAAATTCCTGAACAAAGTTGCAGCCCAGTGGGGGAAAGAATAATAAGTTAGTGACTAAAAATGTAAATTATATTAATTTTAGATGCTGGGGAATCGTTTTTTAAGAGTTTGGGCTTTTCATTAAATCATGGTGAAGGTCCGGTTTAAACCAGGCCAACACAACACACAGTGATCATATGCATCCCTCCCCAGGACAATTCAGATTGCTGCACATAAAAATTCATTTATCTTTTTTTAACTCCTGCTGTAGTAAATTTTAGAAACGAAATGGTGGCTCATGCATTTGCAGGCCACCTGCAAACAGAAAGTGCTGCTGGGCCGGAGAAGTCGGTGGTGCCGCCGATTCCACAGCGAATGGCCACCACCATTTTCTTGATGTTCCGGCCGGCCGCTGGGTGCTGGCGCTCTCCGCACCGCACGCGCCTGCCCATTCACGTCAACTGGCAGGTGGAAGCGCACCGCTGGATTCGGGGTGAAGGTGAGTGTCTATTCTATTTCCTCTGTTACACATGCTTTAGCGCTAATAGGAGGGGACAGAGTGGGGGATATTTTAATATTTTACAACGTGGCTGTCGTGGCCCTTAAAAGGAAAAATCTTTATGTCAGGTTTTTGGTGTTCTGCCTTTGGTTTACCTGTGGTTTACTTCAGCATGCCGCTTACAATTTTCCCATATTCCTGTGTGTCTGTGGTCCTAAGGTGGAAGTGTTTTTTTTGGCCTTGAGTAAAAACTACTGACTACATGTCCCAGAATCCATCCACTGTAACAGGTGAGGTAATCAGCTGCTTTGGCTAAATCTAGCAGCAGTAATGTCCTCCCCAGCTAAGAAAACTGTCAGTAACCCTTTAGCTACTGGAATACAAGACTGCGATCCCCCTATCTGAAGAGGATGAAATAGAGCAGGGGGGTTAAATCAGACCTTCACCCCAAATAAGAGCCTATCTAATCTGTGGTTTACTTCAGCATGCTGCTTACAATTTTACCATATTCCTGTGTGTCTGTGGTCCTAAGGTGGGAGTGTTTTTTCTGGCCTTGAGTAAAAACTACTGACTACATGTCCCAGAATCCATCCACTGTAACAGGTGAGGTAATCAGCTGCTTTGGCTAAATCTAGCAGCAGTAATGTCCTCCCCCGGTAAGAAAACTGTCGGTAACCCTTTAGCTACTGGAATACAAGACTAAGATCCCCCTATCTGAAGAGGATGAAATAGAGCAGGGGGGTTAAATCAGACCTTTACCCTGAATGAGAGCCTATCTAATATGCTTCCCCCACCATGTACATACAGATTGTCCACATTAAAAATCATCCTACCTACATCTACTGCATTTTATGATCCTTTAAACATCCAAAATTGTGGCCCATGGAGTCTCAGGCTGCCTGCAAACAGGAAGTGTATTTTGACTGTGCCGCTCTGCATTCTGGGATTGCTGTCCTTTTCCTGACCACGGCTGCACTCTGTGCAAAGCACAGCTATAACCCGCCTCCCTGTACTTTGCCCCTTCTCCTCTCCTCAGTATATGATGCCTCTGAGGCAAGATGGCGACATCCGTATCCGAGAGTCCCGAACAAAGTTTCAGCCCAGTGGGGGAAAGAATAACAACTAAGTGACTAAAAACTTAATAAAATAAAATATATTAATTTTAGATGCCGGGGAATAGTTTTTTAAATGTTTGGGTTTTTCATTAAATGATGCTGGTTTAAACCTGTGAGCTCAGGAGTGTGCTAACCATCTGATTGGGTGTGCCACACCCAATCAGATGATTAGCAAGCCCAAGCCAGGAAGTCTCTGCCAGGTACACCAAACACACCATTTGGTGTACGTTGCTAAGGTAAACACATGCTAGAGGAAAATGTTTTCTTTTACAACGCAGAGTTGCAAACAAATAGAAAGGAAATAACAATAACAGATAAGTTCAAGCACACTGAGGACATCATTTAGGCACATAATATTGGAAACTTTGAAAAATGCCATTGAAAGTGAAATGACTCTTTAACTGACCATGCCTAGTTTAATAACATTTCCATTTAATTGCACAGTAACTTTATATATGTTGCTCTAATCGCTACAAAGCTTTCTTATATGTTTATCATATTTAAGGGAGTTGGTTAGGATAACGTACAGTATATTATTCAAGCCGACTAGAGCAATAAATGGTGTAAGTTATGGGCCTGTTGTAGCTTTCATTATAAAAGCCCTGCTTATAAAATACAGCCTGAGATCATTAAAATACTAATTAGGAAAAGTGGTGCTTTGCCGAACGAGACGAGACATTTTTGTTAAATAAATAAAGTGATGTCATCCGAAATTCATGGCTTTCCGCGAGTAATCTCTGGGTACTTTGTCTGAAATAACGACGCATTTTTATTTTCGCTATGCGGCATATTTGAAATTAATCTTGTTTAATCCAATCTCAGAAAACAAGGGAGCCAAGAAGCAATATAAAATTCATTTTCAGAATCGTCATATTTTGGCTTTGTCACACTGAGATTAGTGAATACAAATAAATATTGTGAAGGTTAGACGATGCGCAAGCTGTGCGAAACGAGTGATCAAAATACTGGCGTAATTATGTAAAATTATAGATAGGAGGGTGTCAAGCCGGAGTCTCTTGCTAAGAGCTCAGCGGGATCTCAGCTAACTTGTCGCTTTACCTCTTGTATGTGATTATGTAGAAACTGACTAGGCAGAAGCAAACAAGTAAACTTCTCAAGGCCCAGCTCCAGCCATAAATAAAATAGTTCAACTGGGATCATACCTGTTTTTTATTTAACGGTTGTTGGCAGGGCTGGACCAAGTGTGGTGGAGGCCCCTGGGCAAAAAATCTGGTGGAGGCCCCAGATACAGTATTATATTTCCTTTCAATTAATAGTCCAGCCAAGTAACTGATTGGTGGTTGTCTGGCACCCGCCCACTTATTGGAATGTCAGATTGAGTCCCTTGTGCCACCCTTGTGCGGGTGCGTGCTGCTCGGGAACTCCTACTTTGCCATTCTGGGTGGGGGGTAGTGTAGTCGCTCAGCTGGTCCAGCAGAAAACAGTTTCCTGTGCTTGGTGGCTTATGTGCAGTGACAGCTCTGCACCCATCACTGTAGCTTTGCTGGCGGCTTTGCTGCTCTAGACTTTCCGTCCTGCCCTGTGGGGGCTTTGGCTGCAGGTTTGCAAAAACAAAAAGAGGCTTTCCCAGGTGCAGCGGGCCCCCACTGCCACCGATGTTGCTTTGTTGACGGCCCTGTGGCCCATTAGTCCAAAGACTGAAAAGTCTCTTGGACCACACCATAACCCAAAGGTTGGTGGAGGTCCCCTCTGCAGGTCTCCTGGTCCAACTGCGCAGGCACGAGCCGCGGCTGCATTCCTGCTATTCCCACACCAGGCATTTGTTAATGGCCGGAGCAGGCATGCTCCCTGTTAGAGGGTAGCGGGGGATGCGACCACCAGCTCGCTCAGAGCTGCTGGCCTTGAACGAAACCTTAGAAGATGTGACATCAGTGGCTCCGAGCTTGCTGATTGGACGAGCAGCCACTCATGCGCTGTAGGACCGGGATGAGGTGAGTTGGCTTCGATCTGGGGGGTTTCACACTGATCGGGGGTGCCCTGAGGGAAAGGACCGAAAACCAGCAATATCCAGGATTTTGATCCACTTTAAGAATAGCCTATATAGTGCAGTTGTTTACAAACTGAAACTGGACCATCATACTGAATAAGAGCCTATCTTATATGTTTCCCACACCCTGTAGATGCAGGTTACCCACTTAAAAAAAAATCACCCTACCCACACCTAGTGCATTTTCTGAGCCTTTAAACATCCAAGATGGCGTCCCATGAACTCTCAGATAGCCAGCAGACAGGCATAGCATTATTATGTACCAACATACATGACTATAGCAAGGTAAAAAATTTTCACAATTAAAGTCTATGAGGGGTTTGTGCACTGGTCCTGAGGAGCGAAGTGATAAGGCAGTTGACCAGGGTATGTTAAGGAAAATAGTAATCAATGAATATACAGTAAATATAGAAGTAATCAATTCCTGGTCAGTTTGCCTGTCAAAGATAAATCATCATTCCAAGAAAGGCGAGACTAGTAGCCCCAAACATATATACTTAATCAGTGAATAATGCTAATCATGACACGCATCATATTGAATAGACATGTAATTTACCAAAGAGCATAGAGACAGTGATCGCAAAACTTTTCACGTTTCGTTTTCCAGAACCTCTGGCTCCTTTCTCAAGGCTGCGATTCAGGTTTTCTCATCAGCACTCTGTCAGGCCAGGTGTGATCAGGTGAATAGCTCAGTCACGTGATTCATGTGTTCAGTTGAGATGAGTGAACTTGTGAAAAATTCGATTCTGCGGATTCGCTGAATTTTCCGGAAGAATTAGTTTTGGGCCGAATTTATTTGCGAAGAATCGCTATTAAAAACGGCTATTTCTGGGCTTCCGAGAGCCTCCATAGGGTTGCAGAACGTTTTGCTTGGCTGTAACATGCATAGGATGCAGCATAAGGAACCCATATATTGCCTGAAAAACACACCCTGGAGTTGGCAGCAGCATAGGGAGCCCATATATTGCCTGAAAACACACCCTGAAGTTGCAAGCAGCATAAGGAGCCCATATATTGCCTGAAAGACACACCCTGGAATTGGCAGCAGCATGAAGAGAACATATACAGATTTTGGGCACATATATCTTATCCTAAGAATATTAATACAAATTAAGATTAACGTAAAGCATTTCCTCAATAATTACTTGTGGTCTGATGTGGAGGAATGTCTGTAACTGGAGAGCAGCGCCTTAAATCTGTTTTGCACTATCCATATTTCTTTAGTGTTGGTCTGGCACCATGATCAATCTACTCTGATGCATCAGGCATTGGTGGGTGGAAATCTTGGCTGATCCATGCACGATTAATTTTCACGCAGGCCAGTCTCTCAAAATAACAATTTTCAAGCGTACTGGAGCACATTAAATTGCCCTCATCAGAGCATCACATTTCATCACTTTGTTCCTGTTAAAGTCTTCAGGGCCTAGTTACTACTTAGTGAAAGGCCATAGATAGTTACACACCTGCTGCTGTTATCGACAAATCCTGTTTTATTTGTAGTGTAGCGTTTTGTCCTTCCCTCACATACGCACTAAGTATGTCAGGCAGAGAAGTGCCAGGATGGGCACAGAGAAGTTGCAGAGGCCTAAATTCATCAAGCAGAAGCAGGTCGCAGCAGACTAGGGGTGAGTGGCAGCAGGAGTCTCAGTGAGAGGCCTGATCTCCCGGTATAAGCTAGCGGTCGTGTCTCGACCAGCAACCCATCTGCCGCCATCGATTTCATCAACTTCATTACAAGTGACATCTGACACCCCCAGTCAACTGTCAGTTATATATTATGGTTTGGGTTCAGCTCCACTATTCAGTGAGGACGATCTGATAATCTGAAAAATCAGCAGCTACTGCCCAGCCAAGAAGTGGCGGAGACACTCGCCACTTCTTCCACTAGGCGGGCAAGTAGTGATGAGGAGAGTGGCGTGGGAGGTGATGTTGCAAGCGTTTTGGCTTCTTAAGCAGACACTGTTGAGGAACCTGAGGAGGACATCAGTGAGTTTTGAGGGCACTTTTAAAGGCTTGGAGTGATGGAGAGTGACAGATTTAGGGGTCAGCATGGTGACAGAAGGGGAAAGTATGGAGGCAAATGTGCTCAGGGTAGACCACTTGCTGCGCAGCAGGCTACCTTCCTAGGAGGTAGTGGAAGAGGGTCCCTGGAGTCGGCGGTGGCGACAGCAGCAGTGAATTAGTGCGGACTGTTGGTAGGAAAATCAGCTACTCGGCAATGTGGCAGTTTTTCATCAAGCATCCACAGGAGGTTAACATGGCTATATGAAAGATGTGTAGGCAGCAGGTGAAGTGTGGCCAGGGTCCCAATGTTGGCCCCACAGCCCTGCATCAACATTTACAGCGTCACCATAAAGCGGCCTGGGATAGTTGGCTCCAAAGTGGTGGTCCAGCCTGCTGCATTACCCAGTGGCACGCCGCTCCCTGTTCCAGCCAGCCAAGGCTTCACCACCTCCTGTGTGTCATACCCCTCTTCTGTCGCTCCAGTTGCTCCTCCTCCTCCTCTTAATCCGAGTTAGTCATTCCACCAGCAATCCATTGGCCAAGCCATGTCCAATAGACAACAGTATGTGCCCACTCATCCAACGCGCAGAAGCTAAATGTGCTCCTGTATAAGTTGCTAGTGCTGCAGTCCCTTCCTTTTGAGGTGGTGGACCTTTCAGAAAACTGATTGCTTGTGCCGAGCCGAGGTGGAGAGTCCCAAGCTGTCATTTCTTTGCGAAGAAGGCAGTACCAGCCCTGTACAATTTTGTTGAACAGAAGGTGGGCCAGTCCTTTAGCCTGTCAGTGTGTACCAAAGTGCATGGCAGCGCCTACGTCTGTAGCTGTAACTACGGTCAGGGACAATACATATCTTTTAAGGCCCACTGGGTGATTGTGGTTCCTGCACAACCACAACAGCAACTTGGACAGGTCCCCCCGCTGTGGCCTCCACGCTCCTAGGCCTTTGTGCCTGTGACAGTGCACTTGCACTTAGCAATGGTGTCACAAGAAAAAGTGCCTAATTGTCAATTAAATATTAATTGTTAACATTTATCTTATTTGAACACATTTATAATAATAACATATAATAACATATAACATAATAACAATAACATATAACATAATTACAATAACATAAAATTTATCACAATATTTTTTGCTTAATTTTGTATTTTTTTTTATATATTTTTTTATTTTTTTGTATTTTGTTTTTTTTTAATAGATTTTTTTCATTGTCTTTTTTTTAATATTTTGTTAATTTTTTTTCATTTTTTTTATGTTATATTTTTTGTATTTTTCTTTATTTTTTCAGTGCCCTTCCAGCCTACCATGTGTGCAGGACACGGCGGTTTCACGCTGTTCTTCACATGGTTTGCCTTGAGCCACAGAGTCACACATGGGAGGAACTGCTAAAAGTCATAAATTAATAAATGAAATCATGGTTTATTCCATGAAAACTGCAAATAGGAACCATGGTGACTGACAATAGGAAGAACATCTTGTCTGCGCTGCGACAAGGAAGCCTGAGCCATGCGTCCTGCCACGGCACACGTGTTCAATCTAGTTGTCAAACATTTTCTGAAGTCTTCCCCCCATCTGCAAGACATCCTAACAACGGGAAGGAAACTTTGCATGCACTTCAGCCACTCCTACACCGCCAAGCACACCCTTCTTGAGCTACAGCGTCAGAACGGTATCCCCCAACATAGTCTGATTTGCGATGTTTCCACCTGTTGGAATTCCACCCTCCATATGTTGGATCTATACGAACAGAGAAAAGCCATCACAGATTTCTTGATGATCCAAGCGGACAGGGGGACTCCCCTGTGTAACTTCAATGTAAACCAGTGGCAGCTCATACGTGACACCTGTCGTTTGCTCAGGCCCTTTGAGGAAGCCAATTATTAGTCAGTCACCAGGACTATGGGATGAACGATGTGATTCCACTGCTTCATGTACTACAACACATGTTGGAAACCATGACTGGTCAGGGCACTGGAGATATGGCGCCTACATTTCGCGGCCACATGTAGCCTGTGGGGAATGAAGTGGAGGAGGAGGAGGAGGAGGGGGAAAAGCGAAGCACGGTTTAGGTTTGACAAAATGGCCATTTTGCCTAGTCATCTGACAGGAGAGGAGGAGCAGGAGCAGCCAGAGGAGCTGTAAGGGTTGTAAGAAAGGCGAGACAGAGAACCCAGACACGCCGTGTCAGTATGCAGTGGAGATGGAGACAGGTAGTCCCTCCGAGTCACTTGCACAAATGGCACGATGCATGCTCACGTGCTTGCGTAGTGACCGCAGAATTGTCTCCATTTGTCAGCGGGATGACTTCTGGCTCTCCACCTTATTGGACCTTCGCTACTGGCAGAAAATGGGGGCATTTTTTACACCTACTGAGAGGGAGGACAAACTGACCTACTACAGAGACATTCTACATAGTCAGTTGGCTGATGCCTATCTGCGCCATGGTCCATACTCTTGCAGGTGACCCCTGCGCTCACCTTCCACTGCCATGGCTGCTGGAGGGGTGGCAGGAGCAGAAGCAGCTCCATCAGCAGCAGCCTGAGTCTTCAGTCGCTAATGAGTAGCTTTCTTCACCTGCATAGAGGCTAATAATGAGCAGCAGAAAGACCTGGAGCAGGCCCTGGACCAGCAGGTAGTGTCATACCTTGACATGACCATGCCAACGCACCTTGAGGACCCGCTGGATTTCTGGGCAGCCAGTCTTGACTTGTGGCTGCAACTGGCAGAGTTTGCCCTGGGAAAGCTGTCCTGCCCGGCGAGTAGTGTGCCATCTGAGCGGGTGTTTAGTGCGGCAGGGGGGCCATAGTCATGCCAAGGAGAACTTGTCTGTCCACGAAAAATGTGGAGAGACTCACCTTTGTGAAGATAAATCAGGCATGGATCAGCCAGGATTTCCAGCCACCAATGGCTGGTCCATGGTAGTAGATGATGCATGGTAGCCCCTTATGCTGCTGCCAACTTCAGGGTGTGTATTTCAGGCAATATATGGGCTCCCTATGCTGCTGCTGCCAGCTCCAATGTGTGTCTTTCAGGCAATACATGGGCTCCTAATGCTGCTGCTGCAAACTCCAATGTGTGTACTCTAAAAGACACATGCTAGCAAATTTGGGATGCCCCCCCCCCCGGTTTAAGGCAATGGCTGCTGGCAATTTGACAACGTGACTATCTTTACAAAATACAACCAGAAAGCAGACAGGTACTCTTGAAATAATTATGCTAGTATTTGGGATGCCCCCTCTTCAAATACATAGGTTGGCTGGTTTTACAGTGGAAAAGTGACTTTCTTTACAAAATGCAGCCAGTTAGTAGACAGGTACTCTTGAAATATTTATGCTAGTATTTGGGATGCCCCCCGGCAAAAGGCAAAGTTTGCGTGATACATTGTCAAGATATTTGCCTAGATCTGGCCCAAGTCTTGGCCATGAATGTGAAGACATCCAGTCTACTTTGAGGAGTCTTCTTCAATATGATCTTTTTCAATATGAACTTTTTCACTTATAAGGGTGACCTTTTGGGCGACGTGATTGTATGGTTACTACAAGCTCTAGAAGCTACTGAAGCCTTATTAACCATATTTGAACACATTGAGATGTATGGAGATATTCTAAGCTTAATTTTCTTATTTCTGTAGGCCCTTCTAAACACCCATGGAGGTGTTTACAATAAGAGGCCATCTAGTATACTTAATCTCTGTATTGGGTTCTTGCTGGTAGAAGCCGATGGACACAATTTATACCAGTTCTAGTAATTTACATGACACTGTATGTATTAATTAGTTTTTCACTTCTCATCTTTATTTAGGCCTGCCTATATTATCAATATTTTTCACCTTATTTAATTTACCTTCAATGGGCAGATGGCATTATTACACTGAATATAGTTGTCGGATGTCACATATTAGGATTGATTATTATTATGGTAATTACCTAGTTATAGGTCTTTTTTCCCCCCTTTTTTATAGGTTTTTTCCCCCTTTTTGTAGTCTATGTGTCAGATGTTATGTATATCTTATTAACTGCGTTTCATTATTATCATATTTATATATGAATTTTTGTAGTAGTAATATATGAATTTTGTAGTAATAGTTTGTAATTTTGTAGTAATAGTTTAATTATCCAGTATTGTCACTATTTAATTATTTCTTGATTTAATGTATCACCATTATTCATTGGTCAACGTGGGTGTCAGCAGTTTATATGCATTATTAGGTTCTTTTGTCCCTACATTATCAAATCATTATTTATTAATAGAATCCAACAGTATTGCTGCCATTAATATCATTCATATTCCCATGATTATATTTTTTTATATATATTTTTTTATATTTTTTATGTGTCCAATGCCTCTCAATGCCATTTATTATTGAGCAATAATATAGTTATGTATTCTACCCTTATGGGCCTCTTGCATATATATTTATAGATGTTTTTGTCAATAAAAGGTTTGTCTTTTCCCCACCCGTGTGCCTGCACGGGGCGGGCGCGTCGCCTCTGGCGGTCGCGCGCCCCGCCGGCGCTTCTCCGGCACCTCCTGTCACGGGGGGTGTGTGTGGGGGGGCGTGGCGGCGGGGCGCGCGGCCGTCCGGGCGAGCGCGGCCGCTGCCGTCCATGCAACGGGGTTATGTACGCACGTCCGGCGTCTACCGCTGCTTCCGGGTCACCAGTTGTTCCGGGTGCACTGGCGGACCACGCTGGCGGGGGCGGACGGTGCGGCGGGCGTGCGTGAGTACTTCTATACATATATAAGGGGTTGTTTTTAGACTGTGGGTGTCCCGTCCAGGAGAAGTGGTGAATCCACGCAGCGCGTCGGCGGTTTTCACCTTGGGTGTTCTGGGTAGCTCGGATGACCATGCTGCATTACGGTGATGTATTCAGTCTCTAGATTTTTTTTTTTTGATCACTTTGCATTGCTCTTTTCCGGGTCTGCCAGCCGGTGATCGTTCGCCTCGCCATTTCACTTCCCCTTTTTTTCTTCATATTCTCCTCCCATTCACTCCCTGCACATATCCCAGCACTCATTTCACATTTTTCCACTTACCTTTCCCATCTGGGTTCACTTTAGTATTGCACAGTTCACATTTTTTGGCTTGGCTGACGCGCGCTGGCTTGGCATTCATGAGCATGCAGGGTATGCCCCCATCCTTATGTGGCATATAATCATTAATATGTAATTAGACAATTATTCTTTATTATTTAGCATTTGGCGGGTCCGAGCCCCCACCACCTAGTTTTTTAATGTGTTGTATATATGTTTTTTAATTGGTCTGGCCCATATGTGGTTATTGTTATTTCCATTGTAAAATATAAATAAATACTTCTATACATTATTTACATACTCTGTTTAGATTGATTCATTGCGGGTGAGTGCAGAGGTCTTGGGGTGGTTGTATGGGATACACCAGAGTGTCCCTTTCTGCATTTGTACTCGCTTTATACATGCACCCAGATCCCTGGCACCCCCGCCTCCTTTATTATTACATTTGTGATTTGGTCATAAAGCAGGCTGTGCTTATCTGGTTCTATTTATTTGGCAGTTAGCAGACAGGTACTCTTGAAATATTTATGCTAGTACTTGGGATGCCCCCTCTTCAAATACATAGGCTGGCTGCTTTGACAGTGGAAAAGTGACCTTCTTTACGAAATGCAACCAGTTAGCAGACAGGTACTCTTGAAATATTTATGCTAGTATTTGGGATGCCCCCCTCTTCAAATACATAGGCTGGCTGCTTTTACAGTGGAAAAGTGACTTTCTTTACAAAATGTAACCAGTTAGTAGACAGGTACTCTTGAAATATTTATGCTAGTATTTGGGATGCCCCCTCTTCAAATACATAGGCTGGCTGCTTTTACAGTGGAAAAGTGACTTTCTTTACAAAATGTAACCAGTTAGTAGACAAGTACTCTTGAAATATTTATGCTATTATTTGGGATGCACCCTCTTCAAATACATAGGCTGGCTGCTTTGACAGTGGAAAAGTGACTTTCTTTACAAAATGCAACCAGTTAGTAGACAGGTACTCTTGAAATATTAATGCTAGCATGCTTTTTAAAGAATTACACCAGGAAAAGGAAAAGCTTAATAGGCAGGTGTGGTATTAACACTAAATAGGCTTGAAAGCTAATGCAAACACTTTAAACTTTCCCTGTCTTTCTCTGTTGCAGGATTGTCCTTGTCAATGCTTCAGCCATTTCCTATGATTCCTGGTAAACTTATTGTGACCAGGCTGCACTTATGACTCCGCTATTTGTATTTGAATTGGATTGCTAACCCGACAAGGCTTCGGCTCACCTGACTACTCTTTGGACTAATCTCTTGGCTTTAACCCTTGGCTAACTATTTCGACCACTGCTTTTTGAACTGATTACCCGGCTTGATCTCAGATTGAACCTTTGTGAATGCACCTCTGATGCTGGCCCCTGAACTTTGGACTGCTATTATTGAATTCTGACACCAGGCTTAAAGTGATAGAAAAACCACCCACAACCAGTGGGGTTGGGCCGGGAGCCTAGGTCCCCTTATCTCTCGTGTTTGGTCCTGTCTGTCCGCCTTGCAGGCCTTTCTGTCTAGAGCTCTAGACTAAATAGAAACTCTGCAGCTGGATCTCCCCTTTAATTTGACAGCATGGCATTCAGCGGCTTTCTGAGTGCCTAGGATGGTCCTGAGATGTAAAGCGGTGATTTGCATGGCTACACCCATGGCAGGAGTGATGTGTAAATCTATTATTTCTTGTCTTGGGCATTGTGTAAATACTTTCCATTTTAGCAAAGCACACCTTTTCCCTTGCCTTTGAGTAGATGGTCTTTTGATCTCTTTAGCCCTGCTATATAAAAGCAGACCAAAACCCACTGAATTTGTGAAATACATTTGGCCAAAGCCTCTGCCAATGCTCCCCTCTTAGGGTGTAGAACTAGAAAATACCATTTTGTGATTACTCACCTGTAAAATGGGTATTATAAGTATGTCACACACCCCACTTCAGACATTAAATCATTAATCATGGGTACTCACCGCTAGGTGGCGCAGCTTTGCAGAGAAGTCCAGAAAAAGCAAGCCCCTCCCGGTCTATACATACCTGGTATCTCCTAACAATTCCCCAGTATTCAAACAGCAATAAAGGCAAGATACCAGGAGACCAAAAACAAAAGTAACCCTCAACCGTGAATAAAAACAACTTCACCATATAAAGAACCAGGATACCAAAAAGGGCGGGTGAAGTGGGGTGTGTGACATACTTATAATACCCATTTTACAAGTGAGTAATCACAAAATTGTATTATTCTAAGTATGTCACACACCCCACTTCAGACATTAAATCATTAATCATGGGACATCCAACAGCAGTGTCCAAAATGGGGAGGGTATCCAACCAGGCAATAATGCAGAAACACTCAAACCACTGCAGCCTGCAGAACCTTGCGGCCAAAAACAGCATCCGCTGAGGCCCGCACATCAACCTTATAGAACTTCGAAAAGGTGTGAACCGAAGACCAGGTAGCAGCCTTACAAACTTGCTCAACAGAAGCCTGGTGCTGAAAAGCCCAAGACGCTCCAACAGCACGAGTAGAATGAGCAGTAACACGAAAAGGGGGATCCTTCCCCTTGGCAGAATAGGCTCCAACAATAGCCTGACGAATCCATTTGCTAATAGAAGACTTGGCCGGAGCCAAACCCTTCCTAGGCCCACAGGGCACCACGAAAAAGGCATCCGTCCTACGAAAAGAAGCCGTAGTACGGAGATAGAACTTGACACAACGTACAACATCCAAGCAGTGCAACGCACTCTCCTTGTCATTCTTAGGCTTAGGACACAAAGAAGGAAGAACAATGTCCTGATTAAGATGGAAAGCAGAGACCACTTTAGGAAGAAAGTCCGGCTTGAATCTGAAAACCACCTTGTCCTGATGTTTCTCAAAATAAGGGGCCTGAATCGACAGAGCCGCCAACTCTGAAACACGCCGAACCGAAGTGATAGCCACCAAAAAGGCAACCTTCTGAGTCAGAGTAGACAGAGCAATATCCCGCAAAGGCTCAAAGGGAGGAGCCTGAAAAGCAGAAAGAACCAAATTCAAATCCCAAACAGGGAGCAAAGGCTTCCTAGGAGGCCGCAGATGCGAAACCCCCTGGAAAAAAGTCTTGACCAAGGAATGGCTTGCAAACGACCTCTGAAAAAAGATAGATAAGGCCGAAACCTGCCCCTTCAAAGTACTCAGCTGAAGACCAGAGTCCAGCCCTGACTGAAGAAAATCCAAAATCCTAGAAACGGAAAAGACCCGGCAGGGCAAAGATCTAGATTCACACCAGTCAATGTACGATCTCCAAGCCCTATAATAGATGGAAGAAGAGGATCTCTTCCTAGCACTGATAAGAGTCCGAATGACCGAATCCGAAAGACCTTCCTCCTTCAAGATGGAGGTTTCAGCAGCCAAGCCGTCAAAGCCAGCGTTGGTAAACTGGGGTAACACAATTGACCCTGAGTGAGAAGGTCCGGCCGAAGAGGCAGATCGAACTGATCCACTGCCAGACGAACGATGTCTGCGAACCACACCCGCCTCGGCCACCTTGGAGCCACGAGAATGGCGGGAACTCCTTCCTGAACCAGCTTTCGCAGAACCCTGCCTAGCATGGGAATCGGAGGAAACAGATAAAGAAACCCCAGGTCCCTCCAGCTCAGGACCATGGCATCCGCCGCCAGAGCCAGAGGATCCCGAGACAGTGACACGAATGTCGGCAGCTTGTGATTGTGACGAGAGGCAAACAGATCCACCTCCGGCGTCCCCCACCGAAGACACATTGACCGAAACACCTGGGGATGGAGAGACCATTCCCCCCGGCGGGACGAACACCGGCTCAGAAAGTCCGCCTCCGTGTTCTCCACTCCTGGAATGTAAATTGCCGAGATGCAAGGGACATGAGTCTCTGCCCAAATCAAAATCAGAGACACCTCTCTGTGGGCACCCAGACTGCGAGTCCCTCCCTGGTGATTGATGTAAGCAACCGCCGTCCGATTGTCTGACCGAACCTGCACCGGCAGGCCCTGTAAATGATGTGTCAAGTGAGACAGAACCAACCTGATGGCTCGCAACTCCAGAACATTGATGGGTAAGTGGGCTTCCTGAGGGTCCCACTGCCCCTGAAACTGAAGATCCTTCCAGAAACCTCCCCATCCTGACAAACTGGCATCCGTGGTGACAGTTTCCCAAAGCGGGGTCAGAAACGACCTGCCCTTCAGAAGATTGTCCGAGACCATCCACCACAGAAGAGACTGACGAACACGAGGAGACATCCGGAAGGACCGATCCAACGACCGCGGTCGCCGATCCCAAGACGCCAAAAGATGAAGCTGAAGCGTCCGCGTGTGAAACTGCGCGAAGGGAACTGCCTCGAACGAGGCCACCATCAACCCCACCAGTCTCATCCCTAGCCGAATGGACGGGCGAGGATTGGAAAGAAGAAGCTGAACCAATTCCTGAATCAAAAGAACCTTGGCCTGAGGGAGAAAAACTCTGTGCTGGCAAGAGTCCAACGACATCCCCAGAAAGGTCACCACTCTGGCCGGGACCAGAGAGGACTTGGGATAATTGATCACCCAGCCGAACCTCTCCAGCATAGACACCACCAAGCTGGTGTCCCTTTCTGCTTGACTGAAGGAAGGTGCCATGATGAGAAGATCGTCCAGGTAAGGCACAATGTGAATCCCCTGAGCTCTGAGCAGGGCCATCACTCCCGCCAACACCTTGGTGAACACTCTTGGGGCAGTTGTGAGGCCGAACGGAAGAGCTACAAACTGAAAATGCCGATCCTCCACCACAAAGCGAAGGAACCTCTGATGAGGTGGAAAAATCGGAATGTGAAGGTAAGCATCCTTGATGTCTATGGACGTCATAAAGTCCCCCTGCCGAAGCGAACCGATCGCAGACCGCAGGGTTTCCATGCGGAACTTCCGGGGACGAATGAACCTGTTGAGAAACTTCAAATCCAGGATCGGGCGGAACGACCCATCCTTTTTGGGAACAGTGAAGAGATTGGAATAATACCCGCGCCCCACCTCCAAAGGAGGGACCGGGCAGATGACTGCCAATTCCAGAAGATTCCTTACCGCCGCCAGGAGCCCCTGCGCGGCCAAAGAATCCAAAGGCACCCGAGACCTGAAAAACCTTGGAGGAGGGCAGGACTCGAACTCCAGCTTGTAACCGGCCGACACCACCTCCCAGATCCACCTGTCCGAGACCTCCTGGTCCCATACCCGGGAGAAGAGTCGCAACCGTCCCCCCACCCGTACGGGTGAGGGTGCCCCCTCATTGCTGAGCGGGCTTGGAAGCTGGCTTGGGCTTGGCGCCCCAGGCGTGCACGGGACGGCCACGGCCTCTACCCCTATTCCAACTGGCGCCCCTGGAGGCCGAGAAGCCCACACCCCTGCCGGCTCTGGCTCCCCGAAAGGACGGATTGTAGGAGGCCGCCCCCCGAAAGGAACGGAAAATTTCTTGCGCTGAGGCAACTTGCCTCCCTTGGCAACAGAATCCAGCTTTTCACCGAAAAGCCTCAAACCCAGAAAGGGAAGAGCTGTAAGCGATCTTTTAGAATTAAAATCAGCCGTCCACTGTCTCAGCCATACTGAACGACGAGTCTCTGCCCAAATCAAAATCAGAGACACCTCTCTGTGGGCACCCAGACTGCGAGTCCCTCCCTGGTGATTGATGTAAGCAACCGCCGTCCGATTGTCTGACCGAACCTGCACCGGCAGGCCCTGTAAATGATGTGTCAAGTGAGACAGAACCAACCTGATGGCTCGCAACTCCAGAACATTGATGGGTAAGTGGGCTTCCTGAGGGTCCCACTGCCCCTGAAACTGAAGATCCTTCCAGAAACCTCCCCATCCTGACAAACTGGCATCCGTGGTGACAGTTTCCCAAAGCGGGGTCAGAAACGACCTGCCCTTCAGAAGATTGTCCGAGACCATCCACCACAGAAGAGACTGCCGAACACGAGGAGACATCCGGAAGGACCGATCCAACGACCGCGGTCGCCGATCCCAAGACGCCAAAAGATGAAGCTGAAGCGTCCGCGTGTGAAACTGCGCGAAGGGAACTGCCTCGAACGAGGCCACCATCAACCCCACCAGTCTCATCCCTAGCCGAATGGACGGGCGAGGATTGGAAAGAAGAAGCTGAACCAATTCCTGAATCAAAAGAACCTTGGCCTGAGGGAGAAAAACTCTGTGCTGGCAAGAGTCCAACGACATCCCCAGAAAGGTCACCACTCTGGCCGGGACCAGAGAGGACTTGGGATAATTGATCACCCAGCCGAACCTCTCCAGCATAGACACCACCAAGCTGGTGTCCCTTTCTGCTTGACTGAAGGAAGGTGCCATGATGAGAAGATCGTCCAGGTAAGGCACAATGTGAATCCCCTGAGCTCTGAGCAGGGCCATCACTCCCGCCAACACCTTGGTGAACACTCTTGGGGCAGTTGTGAGGCCGAACGGAAGAGCTACAAACTGAAAATGCCGATCCTCCACCACAAAGCGAAGGAACCTCTGATGAGGTGGAAAAATCGGAATGTGAAGGTAAGCATCCTTGATGTCTATGGACGTCATAAAGTCCCCCTGCCGAAGCGAACCGATCGCAGACCGCAGGGTTTCCATGCGGAACTTCCGGGGACGAATGAACCTGTTGAGAAACTTCAAATCCAGGATCGGGCGGAACGACCCATCCTTTTTGGGAACAGTGAAGAGATTGGAATAATACCCGCGCCCCACCTCCAAAGGAGGGACCGGGCAGATGACTGCCAATTCCAGAAGATTCCTTACCGCCGCCAGGAGCCCCTGCGCGGCCAAAGAATCCAAAGGCACCCGAGACCTGAAAAACCTTGGAGGAGGGCAGGACTCGAACTCCAGCTTGTAACCGGCCGACACCACCTCCCGGATCCACCTGTCCGAGACCTCCTGGTCCCATACCCGGGAGAAGAGTCGCAACCGTCCCCCCACCCGTACGGGTGAGGGCGCCCCCTCATTGCTGAGCGGGCTTGGAAGCTGGCTTGGGCTTGGCGCCCCAGGCGTGCACGGGACGGCCACGGCCTCTACCCCTATTCCAACTGGCGCCCCTGGAGGCCGAGAAGCCCACACCCCTGCCGGCTCTGGCTCCCCGAAAGGACGGATTGTAGGAGGCCGCCCCCCGAAAGGAACGGCGAAATTTCTTGCGCTGAGGCAACTTGCCTCCCTTGGCAACAGAATCCAGCTTTTCACCGAAAAGCCTCAAACCCAGAAAGGGAAGAGCCGTAAGCGATCTTTTAGAATTAAAATCAGCCGTCCACTGTCTCAGCCATACTGAACGACGAATAGCCACCAACAGAGCCGTAGCCCTGCCACACATCAACATGGCATCCTCCTGAGCGGCCAGAATAAACGACAAAAAGGATTCACAACGCTTAAGAGCAAGAAACTCATCACAGGCAGGATCAAGATCCACACATAAGTCCCTGACCATAGACCTAACCGCCAATGACAAAAAGGCAGAAGCACAAACAGGCCTCAAAACCGAACCCGCACAGACAAACCCATGGCGGGCCAACTGATCAATCCGGCGATCCTCGCCGTCCTTGAGAGAAGTAGTGTCAGGAAGATGAACAGCCGCCGTATTAGACAGCCCCAAAACAGGAGCATCCACCTCGGGAGAGACAGACCAACGCTTCAACAAATCCGCTGGAAAAGGGTACTTCTTGTCCCAACTAGGTGGGACCCCGACAAGACGCGTAGGCTGCTCCCACTGCTTAAGGACAACGTCCTCGAAATGCTGCTGACTGGGAAACTCCAAGCGTTGCTTGGACCCCCCAAAAAGCTGACCCTTAGGCCGAGGAGTAACTGCCGGCGGATCCAAATCCAAAACCTCAAACATTTGGGCCAGAATAGTGGGTGTATCAAGGGGGGGGCCCTCATCCAGGTCCCCCTCAGCGCCCGACAACTGCTGAACCTCGGAATCCTCCGCCTCCTCAACAAGCTCACCCTCTTTAAGGGGACGATCCGACCAATCCGGTACCTCAACTTCCTCATCTGAGTCCTGCGGAGGCGGAGACAGATGTTTCCGCTTGGCTGGAGCCTTCTGAGCGACCACTGCGGAAAACATTTTCTCGAGGCTGGCCAAACGGGCGCATACCTCAGATTGCGAATCACCCCCAACGACCACGTCACCCGGGGTCCGGAACAGGCGAGGAGGGGAGGGAGAAGTCGCGGTAGAAGAAGTCCCAGGCACCGAGGTGTCGGACTGGCGCTCAATGTTCCGCTGTGCACATGGAATACAAATGATTACATCATCCCCTGGGAGCGGAGTCCCACATCTCCCACACAGCCTGGACTGCCCCGAAGGACTAGTTCCGGTATCTCTGGTAGCCTCCATATGGTGAATTTATGGTATTCGCAGTCCCCAGGGATTTACGCAGTAAGCGACCCGGGATGCCCCTCTAGGATTTTAATAGAAATAAATACATATATATAAATATATATATATATATATATATATATATAAACCTATAAATATGAGTATATATACTAACTTGTGTAGCCCTGACCAGGGAAATTAGCAAAAAAAGGGACAATAAGCCCAACCCCAAACCAGCCAGGTATATATAAGACCGGGAGAGCCCTGAGTGATGGAATCCCGGGATCTGAAAAACAAAGACTACAGTCAGTACAATCACACAGCACAAACTACTATAACACAAGTACATAGAAGAAACCACCCCCAGCCAGCATGCCCAAGCCTGGCCGAAGCACCCTGCCATCACCTCCAAAAAGGAGGGGGGGGGGAGAAGTGTAGGGGGGGGGGTGAGAGAGAGAGAGAGCGCAGGCCCAAACAGCAGCAGGAACTAAAAAAACCAACGGCTATATGAGGCAATAACCAGAGCTGCCCTCCCCTCCATTAAAAAGCTCCCTCTAAATAAAGGTGAACCGCAAGGGGACCCCTTATCCTACCTGCGTCCAGTAACGAAGACGCGCCAGGCGGGAAATGACAGAGAGAGACGGGGGCGGGCCCGTCAGCAAGCGCGGGACCGCTGTAACCCCGCCCCTCCCTAACCCGCCAGAAACGGCGCGGGCCGCGACTGACGCGGCCCGCCCAATTCATCGTCCTGAGCCTCAGCCCAGAGCAGCGGATGCCACACTGTAATGGCGCCCGCAGAGGCCGACGGGCGGGCCGGCGGCCTCGCATGTCGCCCGGTCCCGCCCGCAGTAAAAGAAAAACCGGCAGTGCGCCAACACACACACAGGCGGGCCGGCGGCGCAGCGCACTGCCCGGCCCCCAGTAAAACACACATCTGAGGGAGCAGACAGGCGCCCGCCATTGAAACAAGGAAGGCACTGTAGCGGTCCGCGTAACCCCCACCCGACCCGTCCCCCACCAGTAATAAACGCAGGGGCTAGGGAGCCCCCCAAGTACAAACAACAAGGACGGGCCCATGCTGTCCACAAAACGCACACACACACACAACACCATGTAGGGGAAGGATGAAAAACCCTAACAGGGACCACTTCCGGATCACCAAACCGGATCACCGCTATGCCCCATAATATGGGTACGAGCGGAGGAGCTAATCTCCTAGGCACCTAAAGTGCCATCTACCCTTGCCCGGCCTACAGCCTAAGCTGGGAGGCTACCATTAAACCAAGGGGATCAAAAGAGCCGGGCAGCAATAGACCATAAGGGGGGGGGCGGGGTGATACCCCGGCTACCTGCAAGCAGGAGACTTCTTTCTTCTGTCTTGTCGCCACGTTGCAGAGAAGAACACTGGGGAATTGTTAGGAGATACCAGGTATGTATAGACCGGGAGGGGCTTGCTTTTTCTGGACTTCTCTGCAAAGCTGCGCCACCTAGCGGTGAGTACCCATGATTAATGATTTAATGTCTGAAGTGGAGTGTGTGACATACTTAGAATATGGATATTTTCACTATTTAAATCCTCCTTGAACACTGTTTTTTTTGCTGTCCCTCTCTGTAACAATATTGCAACACACAACAATGGCAATGAATGCAGGAGGCTTTACAGCTAAAACAGGCGCCATTATCTGGGATTAGAGTGAATTATGGGCAGTGAAAATTGGCAAAAGGTGCTCTTCAAGGGGGGAGCAATTCAAGGGATGCTAGTTAAAAATGTGGTTTTTGGTCCGCTTTAAGCCAAACATGGGTCCCACTTGTGACTTGTGAGCTTTTTTTAGCTTTAAAACCATCAAAAATGTTTGTTCTAATTCTTCCCTAAAAATCTCCTCTACATGCAATGAGACATTTTTACAGGTGAGGTCCATCATTTTTAGACAATTATAGTACCCTATGGAATATGCAGACACAAAATTTGCAATTTATTTAGCACACCCCAAAGGGTGCTATTGTTGCCAGTCTATCAACTAATTATACACCCCCCCCCCTACCTGTAAAAATGCCCTATCTCACGTGTGGCAAACCATAAGATTGTATTGCACTTTTATGTGTGTTAAAGCTCAATGTGATGCAGGTTGCAGGTCACACCCAAAGTCGCACCCAGAGTTACGCTTGCATCACTAAATAATTAACATTAACTTCACCAATATCAGTGGCTACCAACAAGCAAAGGCTGAGTGTCCTAAAGGCCACATAGGTAGAGCAGCTTTTTATTGTATTTTGACTTAATTGCTTTACAGGGGGAAGCGCGTGTCTCCACTATCACTGCGGATTCTGCAGTGGAGCGTGCGTCTGCTTGGTAGCATCCCGATTGGCGGGTTGCTTAGCAATCTCTCCATGGCCAATGGCGTGCTTTCTCCCGCCTGATTGGTCATAGTTATCACGTGTCTGGGAATGACGCCACCCACGATTGGGTTGCGATGGATGCACATCATACAGGGGTAAGTTCTTTCTAAATGTAATTATATATCTAAAGGGTGAGCTCGGTGGGCCTTATTAACTATGACTAAGGACTGGACTTAGTCTGAAACACTTTAGCGCCCCTCCTTAACCACCATTTTCGCCAGGATTACTGTCATTTACGGATTTTACGGATTTTAAAGGCTTGCAAAGATTTATATGAAGATGCTTTTAACCTGAACGAATGAAAGGAGTGTTTTTACGGAGTGTGGACCACATACTTTTCCAGGACTTCATTTGGCTTGAGACAACCCAGGGTCGAGCACCCAGCTATTTAGCGGTCGAGCACTAACTAAATTCTTTGCTTGAAGTTGAGCAGCTTATGGCATGTGGGAAAAAGCTGTTCATATACCGTATTTGCCGGCATATAAGACGACTTTTTCCCCCTGTAAAACATGCCTTCCAGTGGGGGGGTCTTCTTATACGCCGAGTGCCTCCGCTCTCATACATACTAACACACACACATTCATGCTTACTTTCATGCCACCGCCGCCGCTCTCATACACACAAACACAAACTGGTCGTCGGTGGGCGTGGCCCAGATGGCCAGTGTCCATTGTTTTCATTGGACGGCGGCCATCTGGGACACGCCCACCGACGCCCAGCGCGCAACAGCCAGGAAGTGGCGGTAAGAATGAATGTGTGTGTGTTTGTGTGTATGAGAGCGTATGAGAACGGAAGCGGTGGTGGTGGCGGCGGCGGTGGTGGCGGCGGCGGTGGCGGCGGCGGCGACAGGAACAGCAGGGACGGGCAGACCGGCCCTCCGACCATCGGTAAGTGTGTGAGCGGTGGGGCAGGCGGGGGGAGGAGGGAGTGGGGCAACTCGCTGGCTGTACTGAGGGATGCCCCCATGCCTGTACTGAGGGATGCCCCCATGCCTGTACTGAGGGATGCCCCATGCCTGTACTGAGGGATGCCCCATGCCTGTACTGAGGGATGCCCCATGCCTGTACTGAGGGATGCCCCCATGCCTGTACTGAGGGATGCCCCCATGCCTGTACTGAGGGATGCCCCCATGCCTGTACTGAGGGATGCCCCCATACCTGTACTGAGGGATGCCCCCATACCTGTATTGAGGGATGCCCCCATGACTATATTGAGGGATGCCCCCATGCCTGTACTGAGGGATGCCCCCATGCCTGTACTGAGGGAAGCTCCCATGCCTGTACTGAGTGATGCCCCCATGACTGTATTGAGGGATGCCCCCATGACTGTAAGAAGCCAGAAAGTATGACTGTAAGAAGCCACCCAGGGACTCTGTGGAAGGGAATTAACATGTTGAAATAAAATCTGATGTTCTTTTACATTTTATTTGGTGTGCGGAAGAGGGAGTAGTCTTATACGGTGAGTATATAACAAACTCTATATTTTGAGTGAAAATGTTGGGGGGTCGTCTTATACGCCCAGTCGTCTTATACGCCGGCAAATATGGTACCTAGAGGTTCTACTGTGGTGGGCTCCTAATTTGCTACCTGATGTCCTGACATATGTTCTGGGTGTGTTAATTCGGTCATAATGCTCTGAGCTTATTTAACTACCCCGCAGTTGTAAAGGAAATCAGTTGATGGTTAGGGTGATGATTTTACTGATGAATTTTACTATCCTCTGTGTCCTCTGTTTGTATCTTGAGGTGGTATTACCATACCAGACAATGATGGCTGTGCATAGGATGGTCTCTATGGAAGAGGCATAGAATATACACAGGGTGTTTTTGAATAAACCACATTTTTTTGTATGTGTAGTAGAAAGAAAATCCTCTGATTTGCTTTTTTTCCTAAAATTGGTCGCTTTAGAATGCACTGCTTCCATCTGCGTAAAGATCTGGAATATGTTTTTAAACTAGGAGTTGATAATGTTGAATGCTGAACTTAGCTACAGTAACAGCATTCTTATATCTAACACATTAGAGTGATAGAGTTAATGTATGGTAGATCTGGAAGGAGACAGAAAAGGACCAGCAAAGGACAATGCAGTGCTCATTCTCCGGTACTGTTATCCAGCACCAGAGCCGGATGAAGGAGCTGCAGCGGACAACAGGTGAGTGTAGATTTTTTGTTTTATGCCTGTACAATGGCTTTAATGATTTTTTTCAGCCACGTTCGGATGCCTCATCTAGCACGGGAACATTGACAGAAGTTCTACTGAATCATCTACGTGCTTGTTGAGTAAATGAAGTGCTGCCTGTCATTGTCTGCTTTTTTTTAAGGCTTTTAAAGCGAATGCCTGACTCTCTGCCGCAGCCCTTTTACGAGCTGTAACTCGGCTGGATCCTGACAGCTGGTGTATTTCAGAAGAATTCAATTTGTTGTGATGCTTTTAGTCCAAGTGCAATCAAACACAATAGGACTGTATGTACAGTAAGTAGAGGATACACACAACAAGAAATTCCCCCCGGAGTAAAGGCGTAAAACGGAGAGCTCTTAATTTCACATAAAGAAACTGCCAAAAGAAAAAACACGAGACTGAAATCATTTTAGTCCCAGCAAATTCCCATGATTCCTCACTTCTAATGACCCTGAATTATATTGAGTGGTCACAATTGGTACTGAAACTTTACCTCTGGCACATTTACTACACATTTACATTTGCTGAAATCTGTCTCTGTTCTGTTCATGGGCAGTTCGGGATAATTTTTTTTGCAATATCCTTGTCCTGTACCCAAATCTGAATACATGATATGAAAGAAGAAGCCAAAATCCCAAAGTCCCAAATACTATAGCTGCTTTCACCCATTGACCTATTAACCACTTTTAACCAGGATAGGGTGCTTGGTGGAGGTGGGTACTTGCATTATGCATTTATCTACACAAATTTTAACCACACTCCAACCATGTGCGCCTCCAAAATATCCAGTTCTCTAATATTTTACTTCAAGTTAGTAAATACAATACTTTTTAATACAAGTCTGTTAAAACCAACTGCTCACGCCTTCCTTTATGGCACAATATCCTCATTTAGCAAAATTCTGTGTAAACTGTTATTTCACAATATTCCAAATGACCCTGACACATTTCACTAGAACAGCTTTATCAGGGGACATTAGGATATGCAATCCATTTTTTACAACATTCAGTCAATTTTACAGGGGCAGTCTTTTACATTACATTCCTAATACATACATTCATTTTCACTATTACATATTTTACATGGAATGATCTTTCCCTATTTTATTATAATTAAACTTCCTTTCTTTATCATTTTATTGCTTCCTTTCTTTATCATTTCATTTACTTACAGTTGTTGATATTTACTTGCCATAGAAAATTGGCTATAGAAAATTCCTATACCGGCTATTTTGTAGGAGCAAGTGACTGGAGTGAGTTATTCATTTGATCTATAAATTCATAATATTTGGCATATTTAACACTTTTCTTTAGTGTGCATCTATATGTTTATATAGATAGCTGGTATATAGCAGGGTTAAGGTATCCCCCAATAATTATTTACACCCACATTCTTATTATTACAGTTACTTATATAATTTCCATGTTTATCTATATAGGTTGAAGCACCTCCTGCTACATTTTTTGTATACTTAGTTATCTGAATATGTCATTTAAAGATGTCAGTTCTCTGACTACTAAGCAATCAGATATGCTCATTTATCCTCAGACTAGTCCTACAATACAGGGACATTTCTAACCCTTTAAATAAGGATAATATCCTACTAAAGTCATTTTGAAGCACAAAAGAAAAGAGCACTTCAGTTCCAGTTGCACACAGCCACACCAGTAGACTATGTTAAGAACAAATGCAGCCTCAGGGGCCTTAGGTTTAACCTTCATCCTTTTTTCTTCCGCGAGGATCCTACATATTTTTGAGCAGTGGAATCAAATTGTCATTAAATGTAGCCTTGATATAATAGCCCTTAGTATTAGAGGCATTCAGGAACAACTTATTTCCCTCCAACAATCCTTTTCAGATATAAAGGCCAAGTTGATTAGTACCCTGTCCACCCAGGAACTCCAGTCCTATTTAGACACTGTAGAAACATTCATTAAACAATATAAAAAGGAAACACTTGTTATTAAATTAAATAAATACCACAGAGACACCCTTGATTATTATGAGGAAAACTGAGTCCACAGCTTGGAGGGAGGTCAGGGATACAACCAACACAAGGGTGGATCCAGTGACTCCAGCAGGTCCTCAGACGACCAAGACCGTCCTTTTTTTAGGCCAAGGCAAACACCCCCAAGCCACAGCAAAAAGATGAGTAGTAGGAGACACCCCAGAGTTTTCCGCATCCAGACACAGGCACATCGTCCTTTATCCTCAACTTAACTTCCAGGACCTTGACCTCAACAGAAAATAAGGTATTACACAGGGGATTGGGATTTGTACCTACAGATTGGAGTAAACCCCTAGTGGTTGACATTGAGCTACGTTTCTTTTACTTAGGCTCCATGCACACTTCGATAAGGCTCCTGAAACCAGAACAATGGCCCCTACCACCCTGTCAACACTTGGCATTGATCTTACTAAACCCTTCTTAGTAAGTGGGTCTTGCCAATGCAATTCGACAGTGTAGAGATGTTTATTTAAATAGTACAAAAATAGTACAATCTCGAACCTAATATAAATATATCAATAATATGCCCAAAGTAGAAAGTTAGGCCTTGAGGTCTCTTGCCGAGGATAAAACCATAGTAATCAAACCACCAGACAAAAGCGGGAGCCACTGGGATTCTAGATGCCTCATATTACAATAAGACCATAATGCACACATTTGCAGACATAGATGTGTACCCTCACCAATGACCAGAACAGACAGAAATACAACAAGAAATCAACACTCTAGTGGATGATGCCCATTCCCAATTCATTATTGACTGTAAACTACATGACTTCCATACCTAATGACCCCTCTTCTCTACATACTACCCAAAGTACATAAAAACTCACAGAGGCCACCAAGATGCCCAATAGTCACAGGTACCAATTCTGTACTCCAGCCAGTAGCAATTTTACTTGACAAAATTTTGCAAACCAATATATTAAAGATTAATTCTTTTCTCCTTGATACAGGTCACTTTCTATCCAAACTTGCAGCAGTGGGCACCATCCCCCCTGAAACACTCCTCTGCAGCATAAATGTCAACAACTTATATACCTCAATTCCCCAGGAACAAGGTATAGCCATTATACCAAATAGTCTAGACACTAACCACTGAGTTCAAAACATTTTGTCTTAATCTCCTACGGGTGGTACTCACTAAGAACTACTTACAACGGCACATATTATTTAAAGCAACAAGGCACAGCGATGGGGTCCAATGTTGTCCCCTCCTACGCCAATCTCTACATGGCAGAATTCAAAATTAAGTGCAGCTGGAGAAGCTGAATGGAATCCCAGCCGCACACATCAGCAGTGCAGCAATTGACACGTACAGCCATTCAATTGCGGCGGGCGTTACTGCGTACAGCTGAATAGGATGCGTGTGATGCCACCTTGGCCACGCATGCATTGGAAATGTAAGCTTATTGGGTGAATGGGGAGTTCCACAGAGTGGAGCATCGCAGTTTGGGTTCCCCCGGGGAGAGGAAATCAGTCAGAACCAGAGTCCCATAGACTCCAGGGCTGGTTTTGGTCCGCTTGATTAAAATACACTGAGGACAGCTTCTCCTTGACTCAGGGCAGCCTGGATCACATGAGCACCTACATGCTCCAGTGCCTGCGGAATGACCACAGCGTTACCCACATAGTCACGACGAGTGCTGATTACTGGGTGGCCACCCTGCTGGATCCCAGCTATAAGGAGAACCTCACCTTCTTGATTTCAGCACTGGATTGGGAGAGAAAGATGAAAAAATACAAATGCACTCTGGTGGACGAACTACTGGTGGAGTTCCCAGTTGAATTTGAGGGTGGCACAAGGCCCGAGGAGGAGGAGTAGGAAATCACCAACGCAACACAGGAACCAGCACTACTTCATATGAGAAGGTGAGCATGGCCACAATGTGGAACACCTTATTTAATTGTCTGTCACATCTGCCACCATCGGATATGGCTCGTAGTACCAGGAGGCAGACTTCTTAGCTCCTAGCGGAATTTATTATTCATGTGTGATGTATTATAGAACACATTTACCAATAAATAAATAATACTTGAAAATAACTTAATATATGTCTTCCTATATTTAATAAAAAAATATATACTTCTGCATGGTCCCTTAATAATTCAACAACTAATTTGACTCAATACGCAGGCAATCAAGTCAGTCTCCTTCACATCAAACCTTACTAGCAAAAGAGGATAGTGTATAGCTTAAATGAGAAGCATGAACATCTAATACAATTTTATAGACACAACAAAGACGAGTAAGAGGACCTAACCAATCCCTAATTTAGAATTTTTCAAAATTGTACAAATAATGCATAATTGTTGTATCTACAATATAATGTGCTGTAATTTAGAATAAAGGAAAAATTCCAATTAAACCGGACCTTCATCCTGAATAAGAGCTTATCTTATATGTTTCCCCCACGCTGTATTAAAAATCATCCTACCTGCATCTATTGCATTCTCTGAGACTTGAAACATCCAAGATGTTGGCCCATGGAGTTTCAGGCTGCCTTCAAACAGGAAGTGTCTTCTGACCTTTTCCTGACCCCACCTGCTCTGTTTGTGCAAAGCACAGCTATAACCCCGCCCCCTGCACTTTTGAACCCTCTGCTCTCCTCAGTATGTGATGCTACTGAGCCAAGATGGCGGCTCCCGTATCCTCGAGTGCTGAACAGAGTTGCAGGCCAGTGAGGGAAAGAATAAAAAGTAAGTGACTAAAAATGTTAAATATATTCATTTTAAATGCTGGGGCATAGTTTTTTAAGGATTTGGGCTTTTCATTAAATGATGCTGAAGGTCCCCTTTAACTACTGCTATTTATTTATATATATATATATATATTATATATGTGCATATGAATTCATCTCCTTTGCTATGAAAACCCCAACATGTTCTGGTTCAGAAGTAACAGGCTTAGTGCAGTCACTGGACTGAATCTGTCAGTATATACACGGCTTTTCTGAAAGGCCACAAAGGTGGCAAAACCATTAAGCAAGGGGCCTTGCTAACCAAACAACACAATGAAGACCATGGAGCTTTCCAAACAAGTCGGAGATAAGGTTGTTGAGGTCAAGTCAGGGTTGGGTTATTAAAAAATATCTGAATCTCTGATGATTCCCCCCGAGCACCATCAAATCCATTATCCTCAAATTGAAAGAACATGGTACCACAACAAAACTGCCATGTAAGGTCCACCCACCAAAATAACCCTGAAAGAGCTGCAGAGTTTCCAAGCAGAGACTGGAATATCTGTCCGTAAGACCACAAGAGTAGACAACGGAGAGTGGCACAGGGCAGATGAGGATATCGCCCAGCAGTGGATAGTGAGGAAGGGGGTAAGTATTGGTTTAAAAAATGTGTTTTTTTCATTTAACCCTTTAGAGGTCCTTGAAGAGGTCCTTGAGACCCCATATACCAGTTCCAAGGGTAGGAGAGGCCAGCAAGCCAGTTGCCTGCAAGTGGGTGACTTGCTGAAACCCTCCACCCCATATTTGCATCCCCAAAGGCCAGGGGGCGCAGAAGGAACTGGTGCCTGAGTGGGCTATGTGGGCTGGAAGCCTTCAGGGCCAGGAGCCGGTTGCTTGGCTCTAGAGCCCAGGGCTACAGGCTCACATAGCTGATGCACAGGCTGGGTGTGCTGGGCAGAGGGGACCCATTTTTTTAAAACAGTGGAAAATGATGTGGAGGTTGACCCCACTCTTTATTTAAAATAGTGGAGAGTAGCACGGGACAGCGTAGACCATAGACAGCGAGGGAGCAGGTGAGTTTTTTAATTTTTGTATTTCAGGGAAAAACTCCGTTGGCACAAATCACAAGAACAGATTCATGGCAAATCAGTTCAGAGCGAACTCTAAATAAAGATAAGCAAATCTTTTAAAAAATAAATTCAAGAACTTGCCAAGATTCTCCAAGAAATTTGGATGCATCAAATTTTTAACATCCCTATTAAAAATAAAATATAAATAATAAAAAGCTAATCTTTGACCTTGTTTCAGTACTGGGCATCAGCTCCCTTGTTGCTCGGGTTCAGTGGTGGACGGTTGACTGCAGGCACTGACAGTATGGCAGACTTTCCCCTGCTCTCCTGCTGCTGTTTTTATTGCACAGAAGGAGGGGAGCAGGGGAAGCTGTCAGTTGCTCCAATCCACTTCTGGCACTGCTAAGACAGCACCAGTAGCCAGCCACTAAACTGGAGCCTGCATGCCAGCTTAACAGTTCCGGAACTCCCTTGGCACAGCTGACAATGCGGCTGGCTTCCCCTGCTCCCCTCCTGCTGTGAAATACACCTGCTGTTCCCACCATCAACTGCCGACACTGGACCTGAGCTACGGGTGAGCCAGCGTGCAGGTAAATGACTGTAATGGCAGGGAAAATTCAATTGGCACAAATCCCCAAAAATTTGGATTCATGCTGAATCAAATTTTTACGAGAAATCTGGAGCGAATTCTGATATGAACGATTCGCTCATCTCTAGTTACAGGTTCCATGCATCAAGGGGATATTATTGTTGAAACTCCAAGGCATTGGATATACCATGGACATTTTTTCATAGGTCCACCGCTCAATCTATGCCCCCCCCCCCCCCCGAGTATTTGTGCGCAGCTCTTGGCTCAGCGGTGGCCAGGTTTCCAAAGAAAACAGGGTTTTTACACCGCTGATGCCACGACCTGTAGCACTTTTTGAGAGTGCCTATTGGTATAAAGGGCTGCTGTGACGAGATGCAGCCGGCTAGCAGCATTTCCGACATACTGTTCTGATGTGCGCGTTACCATGCCCAGCCATTCAGAAAGGCTGGCCGCTGGAGCACACCCTGCCGAAGAGAAGCCAGAGATGCGGCACTGGCGGAGATTGTGTCGCGGTACCTGCTGGGATCGGGTAAGATCTTTTGACTGTATTTTTTTATTGTTACTTGTGAACTAATAAAAAAAAAAAACATAAAAAAAGAAAATTCTACTAAACTTTTATTTTACTTTATGAATAGAAATTACCTTAAATTTCAGTATTTCATTGTCGTTTCAAACTTTGTTTTAAAACTTAAATTGTGGTAATTTTGATAATAAACCCATAATTTCATCCCTCAAAAACGAGTCTAGTCATCTGGCCATTACACAATACATGAGGCTAATCATGTTTTTAGAAAGACAGATATTATAGGGACATAAAAAGGTTCATTATGTCTTAGCTGGAGATATTAAGGGACCACAATCTGGGACAATGGAAGTCTAGATTAAGTTTGACATTTGAATAAAATTATGCAATAAAAACAATTAGGACATTAATGTAAAATGTTCTCCAGTTTCATTTTTTATTATCGTTGACCTTTTAAAGCCCACTGAATTTCTTTTACTTTATAGGATGGAGGAGTATCTTCGAGGGCCCATCTGGGAAAAGAGCAATTTAGAAAATGGAAAGTGCATTCATTTGCAGTGCTTCAACAAGCTCTCGTCTTCACAACATTACCTCCAAGATACAGCCGTGTGTTTTAGAACCTAATCAGAGCATTTTATAAAGCCTCACATTCTTGACAAAAGCCTTTCAAGGCATCTGATAAGCTGTCATACAACAGGCTTCATGGACTGCTGTCATATGTTAGGGAGCCGGGACCATTTACAAGGTGTTCCATGTGAACGACCAAAAACAAAGGATTTTTAGTGAAACACTAGCACAAATGCATTGATCTGCTAACTAAGGGGTTTATTCATCAAGGGATAGCATCAGGTAGTGCCTCATAGCAACAGGTAGCGAACGGTGAACGCTGGGCGCTGTACGCAAAACCACATTTATGAAAGCGATTCCGGTGAGTGACTCTAACAGCGCCATGTAGAGCCTGATTCATCATCACAGATGGCTCAGCGTATACTGCTTATTATTAAGCTTTTATTTATTTATTTTTTTTTTATCAAATCATTAGCCTCGATTCAGAGACACATTCGTCCGGACTTCCGTAGCTGTCTGTGATAGTTTTGGTGGGTGTTTGTCATTTATTTGCTTTTTTTCGTCCATTTTCTACTCGCACGAACGTTCGGGAATGCGCTTCCGGTGAACGGAAGCAAATCGGAACATTTCCATTAGTTCGGATCATTTTCCAAACAAAATCGGAAATTTTCAGTTCGTTCAGAAAACTTCCGTTGCTGGGATGGGTTTCAGTCTGATTCAGAGAGCTGATTTCCGACGGACCACCACCCTATAAATCCGTTTCATTCCCGATCCACTTACGGGACCTTTGAGGGCTCGGATTGCTATTGTTGGACATGTTTTGAGGCTATGTGGAGGAGTCTGCGCGCCTTTAGTACCAAGGCATTGCATGTATCAGCATGGCCGAGGCCATAAATTGTATAGCAATGCATACCTGAATCAATACATTTCAGCCTCGATTCAGAGAGACAAAAAAACTTCCGTTTTAGTTCCGATCTGTTTTTTTTTGTGAAATGTTTCCGTTCTCGTATGAGCGTACGAGCGATTCTATGCATGCATTGAAAACCTTCTGTAAAGTTTCCGTCCGTTCGTACGGCAGATTACGAATGCGAGGATGTCAGTTTCCATCCAGACTTTTCTGTTTCATTTTCACATGTTACAACGTAGACTTTCGTTTTTGCCCTTTTCCCATCGTATCCTCCAACGAATCCTTCACATTTCCCGTTCGATTCTGTTTCCCTTTTTCAATAAATATTCGTCCAGACGGAAATCCTTACGATCTTGCGCCTGCGCACTACAAACTTAACCCATTAAAGTGCTCGCCTACATATTTGCCACCCTCACCCTTACTACAATGTTTAGCTAAATCACTTAGCACTGTCCTCCATCTTCCCTTTTTGACCCTTAAAGCTCACCCCAACCACTTAGCACTATCCTCCATCTTCCCTTTTGGACCCTTAAAGCTCACCCAGAACACTTCTTGGTTAGGTTCTTCTTCCATTTTAGCCCCCTAAAACTTACCCAAATCACTTCTCGGTTATGTGAATATTCATCTTTAAATATTTCTGGGCCCATTAGTTTTGTGTTAATGTATTTTGTAAATGAAATGACAATGTAAACATTTTTTTTTATTTCATCAGAATATAAAATTGTTAAAAATTTTGAAAATTCAAATTTTAACAACTATCAAAAACAAAATACATAACAATGGCAGGCAACATAACATTATTCTTCATCTGTGGTCCCCAACGATTTGCGCAGCTCCTGCATCTCGCCCACCAACTGAAGGACCCTGACACTCAGTTGTGCCACTCTGGCACGTGTGGTCCCTGTTAAAAAACGTAAATTAAAATATTGGTATAACCTTGTTGGGGTCATACTGCAGTGCCCCCCCCCCCCCCTGTATGGTCCAAACACCTAAATCTGGACTTCAAAAGCCAGAGGGCCTTCGCCACCCCGGCCGGGTTTTGCATAGTGCCCGATTAGAGAACCCCTGGCCCGCATTCTGCAGGCAAAGAACGGGCATCAGGAGCAAGGGCGAGTGGCACATCTTGCAGTTCCTGCAACCAAATATAAAATAAAAAAATAGCAATTATATGGATGTGTGGGAAAATAAATGTTTACATGCTAAGGACTAATTTAGGTCAGCATTAAAATGCTTCTATAAAGCATACATGAAATGTATTGATTCAGGTATGCATTTCTATACAATTTAGGGCCTCGGCCATGCTGATACATGCAATACCTTGGTGCTAAAGGCGCGCAGACTCCTCCACATAGCCGCAAAACATGTTCAACAATAGCAATCCGAGCCCTCAAAGGTCTCGTAAGTGGATCGGAAATGAAACGGATTTATAGGGTGGTGATCCGTCGGAAATCAGCTCTCTGAATCAGACGGAAGCTCTCTGAATCAACGGAAGTTATCTGAACGAACGGAAAATTTCCGATTTTGTTTGGAAAATGATCCGAACTAACGAAAATGTTCCGATTTGCTTCCGTTCATCGGAAGCTCATTCCCGAACGTTCGTGCGAGTAAAAAAATGACAAACACCCACCAAAACTTTCACAGACAGCTACGGAAGTCCGGACGAATGTGTCTCTGAATCGAGGCTTTCATGTATGCCTTATAGATGCATTTTAATGCTGACCTTAATTAGTCCTTAGCATGTAAACATTTATTTTTCCACACATCCATATAATTGCTATATTTTTTACTTATGTCCTTTGTGAATTATATTTGGATTGTTGAACTTGAATCTTAATTTGTTGTAGGAGTTATTGTTTTAGTTGGTTACCTTTGCTTTGTGTAATTATTTTATATTTGGTTGCAGGAACTCGCCCTTGCTCCTGATGCCCGTTCTTTGCCTGCAGAATGCGGGCCAGGGGTTCTCTAATCGGGTACTATGCAAAACCCGGGCCGTGGCGAGGGCCCTCTGGCTTTTGAAGTCCAGATTTAGGTGTTTGGACCATACAGGGGGGGGGGGGGGGGGGGGCATTGCAGTATGACCCCAACAAGATTATACCAAAATGTTATTTTACGTTTTTTAACAGGGACCACACGTGCCAGAGTGGCACAACTGAGTGTCAGGGTCCTTCAGTTGGTGGGCGAGATGCAGGAGCTGCGCAACTCGTTGGGGACCACAGATGAAGAATAATGTTCTGTGGCCTGCCATTGCTATGTATTTTGTTTTTTATAGTTGTAAAAATTTGAAATTTTCACATTTTTTTAAAATTTTATATTCTATGGTATAAAAAAAAATGTTTCATTGTCATTTCATTTACAAAATACATTAACACAAAACTAATGGGCCCAGAAATATTTAAAGATGAATATTCACATGACTGAGAAGTGATTTGGGTAAGTTTTAGGGGGCTAAAATGGAAGAAGAACCTAACCGAGAAGTGGTTTGGGTGAGCTTTAAGGGTCCAAAAGGGAAGATGGAGGATAGTGCTAAGTGGTTTAGCTAAACATTGTAGTAAAAGTGAGGGTGGCAAATATGTAGGCAAGCACTTTAATGGGTTAAGTTTGTAGTGCGCAGGCGCAAGATGGTAAGGATTTCCGTCTGGACGAATATTTATTGATAAAGGGAAACAGAATCGAACGGGAAACGTAAAGGATTCGTTGGAGGATACGATGGGAAAAGGGCAAAAACGAAAGCCTACGTTGTAACATGTGAAAATGAAACGGAAAAGTCTGGATGGAAAATGACATCCTCGTATTCGTAATCTGACGTACGAACGGACGGAAACTTTACAGAAGGTTTTCAATGCATGCATAGAATCGCTCGTACGCTCATACGAGAACGGAAACATTTCACAAAAAAAACAGATCGGAACTAAAACTGAAGTTTTTTTTGTCTCTCTGAATCGAGGCTATTGTGTGACCTCTCCTGGCCTATTAAATGTCATTTTTAAAAACTTTTGGGATTTTTTATATTTATATGCAGAATTGTCATTACAGGTCTGGTATTAAAGTGTTGATAACTAGTGGATATGTGTTCAAAAACAGACTTTAATTACACAGTATCTGGTGCTCTGGGCTACAGCGACACAATGGGGGAAGCATTTCGGCAGTTTTAAATTGCTTTCTGCTGTCCTGGTCTCTGGCTCTCCCCATTTTGGCTGCCACGGGCTGCATCTTTCATTCAGCCTTCATTAATTTTGTTAAAGGGACCCAAAACTGGACCAAACGTCTATAACAAGGGTCCCCAACTCTCCACCCAGGGCCGGCTCCAGGTTTGTGAGGGCTCTTGGGCAAAACAGTCTTAGTGGGCCCCTAAGTAGTATGTCACATGATGTCACCTTTCAGGTCCGCTGCCTCAAATAGGTCATCTTCTGCTGCTGATCGCCTTCCAGTCCTTATTACCTTCCCTATAGCCACCAATCGCCCTCCAGTCCTTATTGCCTTCCCTATAGCCACCAATCATCCTCCAGTCCTTATTGCCTTCCCTATAGCCACCAATCATCCTCCAGTCCTAATTGCCTTCCCTATAGCCACCAAAGTCCTTTGTTGCATTTTCTACTGCCACCGAACACCCTTCAGCCCTTAATGCTTGTTGCACTGCCACTAAAGACTCCATCATTGCTGTCAGTTGTCACATGGTTCTCGCCATCTTCTGAGCTTTCATCAATTGCCCTTCATTCCAGGCCACCTTCTCCATTATTGCTGACCATCCCCTGTTGCTGAGGCCAGTCATGAACAGGTCTGCACACAATACCCAGCATTTGGTGGTTCGGGTCCACTGTAAAATAATACCATGGCCAAGTTTGAACCTGAGTGGGCCCCTGAATATGCCCGGGGCCCTGGCAATTGCCCGGTTTTGCCCTGTGCTGGTGCCAGCCATGTCTCCACCAACAGATTTGTGAATCTCTACATAACTGGCTCTATAGCTCTGCTGCTGGACTAATTACTTTAACTGTGTGTTTGTGTGGAGATCTGCAAAACCTTGGTTGGTCTTGAGGAGGAGGGTTGAGGGCCCCGTGTCTATAAGATGCTAGCTCTGATTAAACCCCCCCCCCGTGATTTGGGTTTCCCAGCCGTATGTAACCCCGCTAGTCGGCAACTATACATACACCTCTGGCACCCCCTGCATCTGTCTAGTCTGTACATGGCTGCAACCACCATAAATAAATGGCTGTTGCGGCTGCTCATACAGTCATAGATTAGTGCGCTGCAGATCACGAGCAGCTGTTAAGCCACCATTTAGCTTTACTAAGCCAATCTCACATATCACAAGCTTAGAAAGCGAATTGGAGGAGCACCGCACCTGTCTTACCACAACAGCATCCCTAATCGGGTAGTGAAAATATTGGGTTTTTGTCCACTTCATTAAATCGTTCAGGCTGATTCATTACTAGCACCAGGTATCGGCAGATGAGCGTCTGTATAGCAGCACTTAGAGCGACCGTTAGTATACACTGTGATCGGCTATCAGGCGCTGTAACAGAGCGCCTCAGTCGCTGTAGTAACCTGCCCAGCATTGATGAATGTGATGTATGTTGGGCGCTCTAACACCAGTACAGCGCTGCAGCGAGTGAGAGGAAGTACCAGCTTAGTGCGACCGAATCTCTGCGCTCCACACCATACAAAAAAAGGACACATACACAGCGTTGGCGCTCTGGATCTGGTCGCCATAGCACAGAGCGCCAGATGCTGTGTGATTAAAGTCTGTTTTTGAACAAATATCCACCAGTAACAAAGTGAAAACATATGGAATGACATTGTTATAACACGTTGGCAATAACACTTTAGTGCCAGACCTGTAATGACAATTCTGCATAAAAATATAAAAAATCAAAACATTTTTCAAAAATGACTTTTTCTAGGCCAGGAGAAGTCACACAATTATTTGAGAGAAAAAAAAACCCAAAAAACCTGTTTAAACAGAAGAAAAGAAACGTCCATTGAAATGTATTGGAGAGCGACAGGTAGCAACAGGTAACACCTGGAGCTCTACAAGCTAGAGCGCCAGCACTATACACTGAGCCGCCTGTAATGATGATCCAGACGCTACATGGCGCTGTTAGAGTCGCTCACCAGATTTGTTTTCATAAATGTGGTTTTGCGTACAGCGCCAGCGTTTAGCAGCCGCTGCCTGCCGCTACGAGGCGCTACCTGCCGCTACCCCCTGACGAATAAACCAGAATCGCCTTCATAAATGTGATTTGGCGTACAGCTCCCGGTGTTCACCAGACGCTGCCGGCCGCTACGAGGCGCTACCTGCCGCTACCTCCTGATGAATAAAACCAGAATCGCCTTCATAAATGTGATTTGGCGTACAGCTCCCGGTGTTCACCAGACGCTGCCGGCCGCTATGAGGCGCTACCTGGCGCTATCCCTTGATGAATAAACCCCAATGTGAATGAAAGATGCTGCCCCCGACAGCCAGCATGGGGCAAGCAAAAAAAAGAAAGACATGAACTTTTTGCTTGGAATGCCCCTTTAAGACATGTCTACTTAAAAGATTGATAGTGAATTAAAATTCAGACAAACGTGCAATATGTTGCCCGCAATGTAAACAGAAATTTCAAATACTCTTCTCTTTGGGGAGAAGTAATTGATTTCCTTTGGAAGAAAGTGTTTGCGCTGTTTATTCTCTTTCATGTACTTTTAGTATATTAATAACCTTGCAATTAGCACTTGTAAGGAAGCCGGATTGGCATGAAAGGCACGTTGCACAGTGAGAGCCATTAATTGATATTTTTCAAGCCATGTCAGTTAAAGGGGATTTAGCTTCTATATAATATTTAATGACTGAGGCAAACATTTCCGAGCTTCTTAAATTGGAGTATTGATGCGTGAGTTATGGCACAGTAATCCCTCGTACACCGGCTTTGATCACTTGTTCTGATTGGTGGTGTTAGTTGTGTTTGCTGGACATTTCTATACATTAAATGAGGTATATGACAAAATTGAGTAATATTAAAAATCTATATGAACACATTGGCTCATGAGAGGAGGGGTCACTTATACACCCAAACTTAAAAAACTCCTGCCAAGCTTGTGGTTTTCTTCTCCTGGTAGGAATAAAATCCAGGGGTGATAGGTTTCAGTGTATCAGGAGACACATAACCTGTGCCCCTGATGTCCTGTTCCTTGGATGGATATTTCTTGATACCAGGTGTATAAGTAACCCCTCCTACCATCCAGCATATTTATATGGATTTTTATCACAATAGTCCTTTAAAGGGACATTCCAGCATACAATGGCCCTGTATTTTTCACCCTAGACGCACCTAGAATCTGGAGGAGGAAAATGAGAGAAAAAATATTCTAAACCAAATGTTGTGCTAAAACACCCCATTACAGGCAGTGTTGCATTTCCCAATCCCATTCCCCATGTTCAGTGTGACATGCCCCCTTCCCATAGAAAGTGTATCATTTCCTCATCCCATTTCCCATAGAAAGTGTGTCATTTCCTCATCCCATTTCCCATAGAAAGTGTGCCATTTCCTCATCCCATTCCCCATAGGCATTCTGGCATTTCCCCATCCTATTTCCCATATGAAGTGTGTCATTTCCTCATCCCATTCCCCTAGGCATTGTGGCATTCCCCTCTCCCATTCCCCATAGGCAGTGTGGCATTCCCCTCTCCCATTCCCCATAGGCTGTGTGGCATTCCCCCCTCCCATTCCCCATAGGCAGTGTGGCATCCCCCCCTCCCATTCCCCATAGGCATTCTGGCATTTCCCCATCCTATTTCCCATATGAATTCTGTCATTTCCTCATCCCATTCCCATAGGCATTGTGGCATTCCCCTCTCCCATTCCCCATAGGCAGTGTGGCATTCCCCCCTCCCATTCCCCATAGGCAGTGTGGCATTCCCCCCTCCCATTCCCCATAGGCAGTGTGGCATTCCCCCTATCCCATTTCCATATACAGTGTGGCAGAATCTCCCCCGACCCCAATGCTGGAGAGAAAAAAAAAACTTAGATGAGCCTCGCTCCCATTCCGCGGCCACCGTGAGACCAGCTTATGGAGGTGCAGCGGGCAGGCAGGCAGGCGGGGAGAAGGCAGGGTAAATGAACCCTACCCACTGTCTCCACTCTGGCTCTCACTGCCACCACTGCTGCTTCTCGGACCGGGGCACACACACACACTGCCTGCATCCGCGTCCATTGAGAGAAATGGTTGCAGACGCAGGCCATGCCCATCCACTGCATGAACCTGAGCGCTTGTGTCAGCGTGCTGGCCAGCAGAGCAGTGGCGCTGCGCTAGAAGTCAGAGTGGAAACAGCAGGCAGGGTTCATTTACCCTGCCCTTCCTGCCCACCCGCCGGTCCTCCATAGACTGGCCTCCTGGGGAGGTTCATGTTAGTTTACTTTTTTTACATTTTCTTGTTTACATTCTCCCGATAAGGTGCACTGACACCCCCCCCCCCCCCACACCTTTGGGAGGTTCGTCTTACAGAGTGAAAAATATGGTATGCTTGGCAGGAATTTCTATGATGCAGGGTTTTCAAGAAACTCCTGCTATCTATCATATTTATGTGAACTTTTAATCAGCATACAAAACGAGGAGAGATCATGGAAGTAAGAAGTATTGTGATGTGGATCTGCTTCCCTGCTGGTATACAGAGCGGGGTAGCCAGCATTGCCAACCCCTCCTCTCTACCTGGTTCAAGGCTCAGAGCAGGGTCGGCTCCAGGTTTATGTGGGCCCTTGGGCGGCATGGTCTCAGTGGGCCCGATTGAGGTGAAGAGATGCGTCACATCACTGAGGGACATCCCAAATCTGGATGCCCCCTAAGGATCATGGTATTTGGACCAAAACTCTAGTTTTGGTCTACTTTAAAGCGCACCAAACCCCTTTAAACCTGACCTCGGAGTCTAAACAAATTCATCTGATTTTGGATGCCCCTGTGTGTGACCCCCTCCCCCCTTTGTTCATTACTTTTCTTGAACTGGTGAATGCACTGTGGGATCGCCAGTTTGAGTAAACAGCCAAACCAGGGGGGGTTCTTTCACAAAGAGGAGCATCCCAAATTGAGATGCCCCTGTAAAGCGGACCAAAACTAAGGGGTGGAATTACTTGCATAGTGGGTATGCCAGCGATCCCAGGGGGTTTCACACAGTAGGGTATCACAGATTGGGATGCTCAAGGGATAGGAAATCAGCTTTGGTGGGCAACTTAAAAGCAGAACAAAACCCAGCACTTCTTCCCCTGGAATCTAAATCGAGAGACCCCATTGTGTGGAACCCCGCCATTCGAGGAGATGTAGGCACCAGCTGTGGCGGTGCCCTCCCAGACTGCCGTCGGCCAAGTGCCGTCGCACACCCCAAAGGCCGGCCTTGCCAGTGGGCCCCCCAAGGGTGGGAGCCCCCGGCAGCTGCCCTGCCTTGCCGGGTGCTGATGCCGGCCCGAGCTTAGAGGATCCACAATGATTTTTGACAGCTAGAAAGTGATGTAATTTTTAGAAAGAGCATTTAGTTTATAATTTTAAATACATTTGACTATTTTCCCTTATACAAGCAGGGCCATTTAGCTTTAATCCAATATGGATTTTTGCACATATGTGTGCGTGCAAGAAGTCCCAGAAGCAGACTGCCTGCTGGAATGGTTCCAGGCTTCTGCGCAGATGAGCTTCTGGAGGCATTGCACAGATTTTGTATGTAAGCAGGACCTGAAACATGTTTCCCATGTGAGATTTGTGCAGATATCAAACAACTCTGTCCTACTTTTTTTTTTTTTTTTTTATAAAACATTTGCACGGTATTCTATAGCGGTTTTACACGTGTCTGCACTTTAACTATAATAAAGACCAAAAATATTATTTATGTTGAAGGGCCCTTTAATATCTGCATATCACAGCTTGTCATTCTGAACGTGATCTTATTAATTTTCATCAGTTTCAAAGAGAACAAACGCATGCTGTTAATGCGGCCACCTCCCAGCCTGGCAGCCTGACCTTTCTCGTATTTCTTCTGGTTGTTAAATGGCGAGAACGCTCCCCAGGCAGATCACAGGGGAGATCTGAAATCTGAATCACATGTATATTTTATGTCAGAAGCCGAAAACCGCCTCTAAAGTCTGAGCGCCGAGTCCCCCGAGTGTCTGGTTGTGTAATGCAGGTGGGATAGAGACTTGCGGAATCAGTGAGTAATAGCGACAATCATTCTGAAGCTGGAAATGAATTGCAAGACTTCCATTTCGAAATCAATGTGAATGAGAACAACCATTGGTGCAAAAAGTATACAATGTAGTGTAATAGTATAGGGAAGAATCTGAAAATGCAATGTATTGGTCATGCAGTAGACACAGGTAGGATGATTTTTAATGTGACCAATCTGCATGTACAGGGTGGGAGAAACATATAAGACATAGAAGACTCTTATTCAGAGTGAAGGTCCGCTTTAAACATCTCAGAAAGATGTGAGTCAGCTGCGAGCTGTTTTAAAACGGACCAAAACCGACTGAACTTGTGACATACATTTGGCCAAAGCCCCTGCTGATATTTTCTTCTTATGGTGTAGAACTAGTAATGCATAGAATTGTCCTTGGACACTGATGGGGGATCAGTTCAAGGGATGCTAGTTAAAATGTGGGTTTTGCTCTGCTTTAATAGCAGGCCGTGACTTTTATATAATATTTCACAGAATGGTTTTACTCTTGTTACAATTGCGATATACGTTAAGTGGGGCTCTAGAGGTTCCCCAACATGCACCCCATAAATATGGCCGCATACCAACCAGTCATTAACAATTAGTAAAAGTTTATTAGGTACATAAGCTAACAGTCACGTGGGGGGGGGGGGGGGGTCTAAAATGAGGCTATTTGATTAAAAATATGTAAGATTCTGTAATATTTGATTGAATATGGGCAAGTAGGCTGCAAAACGCTAAAATGCATATAGCATAATATAAGGTAATACCAAAAAGTGCAAAAAAGTGCCAAATAAGCAGGGAAAACGCAATTAATATCAGTAAACAGTATTTTATATGCAAAGTGCAAGTGCAATAGCTGCGTGCTGTTTAATATCAGAAACATATGTGCTAGAAGTGCTAGAAGTGCTAAAGAAGTGGAATCGCCTACTGAGCCAAATGATCAGTGGAAGTAAAAAAGCATATACATCACCGGAATAAGAAGCCAAGTCCCCCCCCCCCCCCGCAGCTTCTAGTACCCAGGCTGTGCATATTCATTAAGCTTTTTGGTTTCTTGTTACAATTGTAACATCAGCTACAGCCTGGCTGTTACAATGTGTTACATAGCACAGAGTTGATTGGCTCTTACATTGTAAGATGATGCCTAATCCTGCTTGGTAAAGTGCACAGCTAGAGGAAGAGGGACAGCAGCGTGAGGTAAAAACCTTCCCAGCCTGAGATTCAGTGCTTTCCTTAATGTTGCCTCCTATCTATGGTGGTTATTTAAGCAAGGATAGCGCCAGGTAGTATCTTATAGCGGCAGGCATTGTCTGGTGAATGCCGGGCGCTGTACGCAAAACCACATTTATGAAAGCGATTCTGGTGAGCGACTCTAACAGCGCCATGCAGCTTCACATGTATTATTACAGGCGGCTCAGTGTATAGCGCCAGAGCTCTAGCTTCCAGAGCGTATTACCCTAAGTATTACCTTTCGCTCAGTGCCACTCCCATACATTTCAATTGGCTTTCATTTGCTTGTTTTTAAACAGTGTGTTTTTTTTTTTTTTTTTTGCTCAAATCATCATGTGACCTCTCCTGGTGGCAAACAAACATTTTTAGAAACTTTTTTGACTTTTTATATTTTTATGCAGAATTGTCATTACAGGTCTGGCACTAAAGTGTTATTGTCCCAGTGTTGGTGGATATGTGTTCAAAAACAGACTTTAATCACACAGCGTCTGGCGCTCTATGCTATAGCGACCAGATTTAGAGCGTTCAGCGTTCAGACCGACGCTGTGTGTGTCCTTTTTTGATGGTGTGGAGCGCCGAGGGTCGGTCGCACTGAGCTGGCGCTACCTCTTGCTCCCTGCAGCGCTGTACTGATGTTAGAGCACCCAACATACATCACATTCATCATTGCCGGCCAAGTTACTACAGCGACTGAGGCGCTCACCCACTTACAGCGTCTACTAGTGGTCGCTCTAAGTGCCGCTATACAGACGCTCATCTGCCGATACCTGGCGTTAGTAATGAATCAGCCTCCACATCTACCATCCTTTCTATGTCCACCAGAGGGCAGACCTGGCTGTAAAGAATACCTGCACCTAAGATGTGAGGAATCAGCTCTCTATTCACAATAATCTAGATTAAAGATCCTACACTCGAAAATTGAAGAACCTGCACATTATAACACAGGAATAAATGGCTCTTCTTACTCCAAAAATAGTAGTGCAGTTTTTTATTTCTATGTAATTTTTCACTTAAGGTGTCAAAAACATTTTGTAAATGGTGTAGCTTTCTGCAATATGTGAGTGAGCTCTTCATCGCAGTGCTGTGCGATTAAAGTGGACCAACACCCAGGGGAGGCCCGGGCCGATCAGATCCCTCCCCGCGGGGCATCCGAAATCGGGATGTCCCGCGGGGTGAAACCCCCCAGGAAGCCCGCAATCCTACCTTCTCCCCGTTCCAGTGGCGCATGCGCGTTCGCCGCCGCCGCCTCCCGTGCGTCCATCTAGCAGGGCGCGCTCCCGTGCTGGCCGTTTGTGAATTGCCGGCGCGGGTGCACTCCCTGTAAGAGGGACGCGCGGGAGGCGGCGACGGACGCGCTCTGCTTGTCCGTCACTGCCTCCCGCTTGTCCGTCGGTGGGGATTGGATTCAGCGGTCACGTGGGAGCGGGGTGAGGTGAGTTTTCGGGGCTTTCTGGGGGGTTTCACACAGCGGGGCACCCCTGATCAGGGTGCCCCACCGAAGTGGACCAAGACCCAGGATAGTCAAAATCCTGGGTGTTGGTCCACTTTAAACCGGACCAACATCTATTTATTCTTTAACGGTGTTGGTCCCGCTTTTGCTAATCAAAATACGCTTAGGGGACATCCAGAATGCTGCAGCCCCCCCGCACATAATCCCTAAGAAACCCCATAATTCTCACCTTCACTATGAGCAGGTGCCGGATTTCACCTGGCGGCCAATCGCGGCACTCCTTTCCCGTCTCTGGCTCGTAGTGAAGGTGAGGATTATGGGGTTTCTTAGGGGTTATTTGCGGGGGGGACTCCAGCATTCTGGATTCCCCCCCCCCCCCCCCGAGCTTGTTTTAATTTGCTGACAGCGGGACCAACACCCGTTAAAGAAAAAACGATTGTTGGTCCGGTTTACGTTTACAATAAAGAATGCTGCCTCTGTACAGTCTAAAAAGTCTTTGGCTGCATTACTCTCATGACCAAAGTTGAAGTGACCCACCCCATATATATATATATATATATATATATATATATATATATATATATATGAGTGTCCACCTCTGAAAATAACTGGGGAGTGATGAAGGTACAGTACGTCTGCTACAAGTGTGTGTGTGGCTAATTCCTGTCCCCCTTCAGGTAGTGTGAGTGGATAAATTAACAGGCTGATTCATCAATAACGCCAGGTAACGACAGATGAGCGTCTGTAGCAGGCATTTTCATAGCGCCCGCTAGTAGTCGCAGTGCTCGGCCGTGAGTCGCTACTTTATAGCGACTCAGTCGCTGTTCAGTGATGTTGAATACATTGTGACGAGTCACTATTTGACCAGTACAGCGCTGTATGGGAGCGCATGTTAGCGACTGCTCATTGCGACCGACACCATATTCAGCAAAAAAAAAGCCTCACAATCTCTGGTGCTGAAAAATAGTTGTTTGAAGCCCAGAGCGCAGGAGGCGGTGTGTTTAAAGTCTTTTTTTCAGCATCTATCCACTAGTAACAAAGCAAAACATATGGAATTACATTGTAACAACATTGTAACATGAACACTTTAATGCCAGACCTGTAATGTCATTTCTGAAAAAATATATAAAAAATTAAAATTTTGTCCAAAAACTGCTTTTTCAATGCCAGGAGAGGTCACAGAATTATTTGCGTTAAAAAAAAAAAAAAAAAAAAAAAAAACCCGTTTAAAGAAAAGAAAAGGATCGTCCATTGAAATTAGAGATGAGCGAACTTTTGAAAAATTCGATTCGACTGATTCGCCGAATTTTCCGACAAAAATCGTTTCGACCCGAATAAATTCGCGACGAATCGCTATTAAAAACGGCTATTTCTGAGCCTCCTAGAGCCTCAATAGGGTTGTAAACCATTCTGCCTTGCTGTAACACGCACAGGATGCGTGCTGGGTTAGTTAAATAATACTTTGAAGAAATATCACATGCAGATCAGAGGCATCGCTAATAGAATCGCAGAGCGGCACAATTGCAGAGAGTTGAAGTGGCATCACTATGAGGGGCAGGAGCCCAAACATTGCTTTAAAGAGACACTGGAGTTGGCAGCAGCAGGAGCCCAAAAATTGGATGAATCACACCCTGGAGTTGGCAGCAGCAGCAGGAGCCCAAACATTACTTTAAAGAGACACTGGGGTTGGCTTCAGGAGCCCAAAAATTGGATGAATCACACCCTGGAGTTGGCAGCAGCAGGAGCCCAAATATTACTTTAAAGAGACACTGGGGTTGGCTTCAGGAGCCCAAAAATTGGATGAATCACACCCTGGAGTTGGCAGCAGCAGCAGGAGCAGCCCAAATATTACTTTAAAGAGACACTGGAGTTGGCTTCAGGAGGCCAAAAATTGGATGAATCACACCCTGGAGTTAGCAGCAGCAGCAGCAGGAGCCCAAACATTGGCTGAAAGAGACACTGGGGTTGGCTTCAGGAGCCAAAAAATTGGATGAATCACACCCTGGACTTGCAAGCAGCAGCAGGAGCCCAAACATTACTTTAAAGAGACCCTGGGGTTGGCTTCAGGAGCCCAAAAATTGGATGAATCACACCCTGGAGTTGGCAGAAGTTGGCAGCAGCAGGAGCCCAAACATTACTTTAAAGAGACACTGGGGTTGGCTTCAGGAGCCCAAAAATTGGATGAATCACACCCTGGAGTTGGCAGAAGTTGGCAGCAGCAGGAGCCCAAACATTACTTTAAAGAGACACTGGGGTTGGCTTCAGGAGCCCAAAAATTGGATGAATCACACCCTGGAGTTGGCAGAAGTTGGCAGCAGCAGGAGCCCAAACATTACTTCAAAGAGACCCTGGGGTTGGCTTCAGGAGCCCAAAAATTGGATGAATCACACCCTGGAGTTGGCAGAAGTTGGCAGCAGCAGCAGCAGGAGCCCAAATATTACTTTAAAGAGACACTGGGGTTGGCTTCAGGAGCCCAAAAATTGGATGAATCACACCCTGGAGTTGGCAGAAGTTGGCAGCAGCAGCAGCAGGAACCCAAACATTACTTCAAAGAGACCCTGGGGTTGGCTTCAGGAGCCCAAAAATTGGATGAATCACACCCTGGAGTTGGCAGAAGTTGGCAGCAGCAGCAGCAGGAACCCAAACATTACTTCAAAGAGACCCTGGGGTTGGCTTCAGGAGCCCAAAAATTGGATGAATCACACCCTGGAGTTGGCAGAAGTTGGCAGCAGCAGCAGCAGGAGCCCAAACATTACTTTAAAGAGACACTGGGGTTGGCTTCAGGAGCCCAAAAATTGGATGAATCACACCCTGGAGTTGGCAGCAGCAGCAGCAGGAGCCCAAATATACACTGGAGTTGGCTTCAGGAGCCCAAAGATTGGATGAATCACACCCTGGAGTTGGCAGAAGTTAGCAGCAGCAGCAGCAGCAGGAGCCCAAACATTACTTTAAAGAGACACTGGGGTTGGCTTCAGGAGCCCAAAAATTGGATGAATCACACCCTGGAGTTGGCAGAAGTTGGCAGCAGCAGCAGCAGGAGCCCAAACATTACTTTAAAGAGAAACTGGGGTTGGCTTCAGGAGCCCAAAAATTGGATGAATCACACCCTGGAGTTGGCAGCAGCAGCAGCAGGAGCCCAAACATTACTTTAAAGTGACCCTGGGGTTGGCTTCAGGAGCCCAAAAATTGGATGAATCACACCCTGGAGTTGGCAGCAGCAGGAGCCCAAATATTACTTTAAAGAGACACTGGGGTTGGCTTCAGGAGCCCAAAAATTGGATGATTCACACCCTGGAGTTGGCAGAAGTTGGAAGCAGGAGCCCAAATATACACTGGAGTTGGCTTCAGGAGCCCAAAAATTGGATGAATCACACCCTGGAGTTGGCAGAAGTTGGCAGCAGCAGCATCAGGAGCCCAAACATTACTTTAAAGAGACCCTGGGGTTGGCTTCAGGAGCCCAAAAATTGGATGAATCACACCCTGGAGTTGGCAGAAGTTGGCAGCAGCAGGAGCCCAAACATTACTTCAAAGAGACCCTGGGGTTGGCTTCAGGAGCCCAAAAATTGGATGAATCACACCCTGGAGTTGGCAGAAGTTAGCAGCAGCAGCAGCAGGAGCCCAAACATTACTTTAAAGAGACACTGGGGTTGGCTTCAGGAGCCCAAAAATTGGATGAATCACACCCTGGAGTTGGCAGCAGCAGGAGCCCAAATATACACTGGAGTTGGCTTCAGGAGCCCAAAAATTGGATGAATCACACCCTGGAGTTGGCAGCAGCAGCAGCAGCAGGAGCCCAAATATACACTGGAGTTGGCTTCAGGAGCCCAAAAATTGGATGAATCACACCCTGGAGTTGGCAGAAGTTGGCAGCAGCAGGAGCCCAAACATTGCTTTAAAGAGACACTGGGGTTGGCTTCAGGAGCCCAAAAATTGGATGAATATCACCCTGGAGTTGGCAGGAGTTGACAGCAGCAGCAGCAGGAGCCCAAATATTACTTTAAAGAGACCCTGGGGTTGGCTTCAGGAGCCCAAAAATTGGATGAATCACACCCTGGAGTTGGCAGCAGCAGGAGCCCAAATATTACTTTAAAGAGACACTGGGGTTGGCTTCAGGAGCCCAAAAATTGGATGATTCACACCCTGGAGTTGGCAGAAGTTGGCAGCAGGAGCCCAAATATACACTGAAGTTGGCTTCAGGAGCCCAAGAATTGGATGAATCACACCCTGGAGTTGGCAGAAGTTGGCAGCAGCAGGAGCCCAAACATTACTTTAAAGAGACCCTGGGGTTGGCTTCAGGAGCCCAAAAATTGGATGAATCACACCCTGGAGTTGGCAGAAGTTGGCAGCAGCAGGAGTCCAAACATTACTTCAAAGAGACCCTGGGGTTGGCTTCAGGAGCCCAAAAATTGGATGAATCACACCCTGGAGTTGGCAGCAGCAGCAGCAGGAGCCCAAATATACACTGGAGTTGGCTTCAGGAGCCCAAAAATTGGATGAATCACACCCTGGAGTTGGCAGAAGTTGGCAGCAGCAGCAGGAGCCCAAAAATTGGCCTAAAGACATAAATATGTTTTGCACCATTTGGAATCACACCCTGGAGTTGGCAGGAGTTGACAGCAGCAGCAGCAGGAGCCCAAACATTACTTTAAAGAGACCCTGGGGTTGGCTTCAGGAGCCCAAAATTGGATGAATCACACCCTGGAGTTGGCAGCAGCAGGAGCCCTAATATTACTTTAAAGAGACACTGGGGTTGGCTTCAGGAGCCCAAAAATTGGATGAATCACACCCTGGAGTTGGCAGAAGTTGGCAGCAGCAGCAGCAGGAGCCCAAACATTACTTTAAGGAGACCCTGGGGTTGGCTTCAGGAATCCAAAAATTGGATGAATCACACCCTGGAGTTGGCAGAAGTTGGCAGCAGCAGGAGCCCAAACATTACTTCAAAGAGACCCTGGGGTTGGCTTCAGGAGCCCAAAAATTGGATGAATCACACCCTGGAGTTGGCAGCAGCAGCAGCAGGAGCCCAAATATTACTTTAAAGAGACACTGGGGTTGGCTTCAGGAGCCCAAAAATTGGATGAATCACACCCTGGAGTTGGCAGCAGCAGCAGCAGGAGCCCAAAAATTGGCCTAAAGACATAAATATGTTTTGCACCATTTGGAAAGTGTAAAACGTGGCACCATGCTGAATCTAGTCGCATGCATCAGGCATTGGTGGGTGGAAATCCTGGCTGATCCATCCCTGATGCATTTTGACAAAGGTGAGTCTCTCCACATTTTTAGTTGACAGACGAGTTCTCCTCGCCGTAACTATGGCCCCCGCCGCACTAAACACCCGCTCAGATGGCACGCTACTTGCCGGGCAGGACAGCTTTTCCAGGGCAAACTCTGCTAGTTGCGGCCACAAATTAAGTTTGGCTGCCCAGAAGTCCAGCGGATCCTCAAGGTGTGTTGGCATGGTCATGTCAAAGTATGACATGACCTGCTGGTTGAGGTCCTGCTCCAGGTCTTCCTGCTGCTCATGAGTAGCCTCACTATGCGGGTGTAGAAAGCTACTCATTAGCGACTGAAGACTGAGGCTGCTGCTGCTGATGGAGCTGCTGCTGCTGCTCCTGCCAACCCCCCCAGCGGCCATGGCAGTGGAAGGTGAGCGCAGAGGTCCCCTCGAGTCAGACCTGCGAGAGTATGGACCATGGCGCAGATAGGCATCGGCCAACTGCCTACGTAGAATGTCTTTGTAGTAGTTGAGTTTGTCCTCCCTCTCGGTGGGTTTAAAAAATCCCCCCATGTGAGCATGCTTCGTGCCATTTGCGCAAGTGACTCGGATGGACTACCTGTCTCCATCTCCACTGCATACTGCCACGGTGTGCCCGGGTCCTCTGTCTCGCCTTCCTCAAAAACCTCTAGCTCCTCTGGCTGCTCCTGCTCCTCCTCTCCTGTCCGCTGACTAGATAAACCAGCCATTTCGCCAAGCCTAGTGTCAGGAACCGCTTACCTGATCCCCGTTCCAGCGACGTCTCCAGGCGGCCAGCTGCAGCTGTCACTGTGCGGCGGCCGCGCCGAGCGGCGCCGGCTCGAGCAGCGTCGGCTCGAGCGGCGCCCAGCTCAGCCACGCCCCCAGCTTCCTCCGCCAGGAGACGTGCTCGCGCGCGGCCGCGAGCACGTGTCTGTTATGCCCTCCGGCGGCGCTGTGCGGCGCGCACCCGCCGGAGGATCAATTAAAGGGTTAATGAATCCTAGGGGATTGAGAGCTTCGCCCTCTTCTGCTCTGCAGCCAATTACCCTTGGAATCCTATGTGCTCCAATCAGTACACTGCTTCCCTCAGACCTGTTCCTATAAAGGCAATTCCCTCTCAGTTGTGAATTGCCTGTGATAGCGCTCAGAACCCTGTGTTACCTACTCCTGTGAAGTCTAGCCTGTTGCCGATTTGATTGTACGACCATTCTCGATCCTGAATCCTTGTTGCCGACCTCTGCCTGAATTGACGCCTCTCGATCCTGAATCCTTGTTGCCGACCTTTGCCTGAACTGACGCTTCTAGATCCTGATCCCCAGTTGCTGACCTCTGCCTGAACCCCGACTACGTCTTGCCTGACCCCTGGTGCCGCTACGATCTCTGCCTTCCCGTTATCGACCTATTGCCTGTCTCTGGACTTCCGTCACTCACGCTCTTGCTATTGGTTCTCCAGTCCTCCCACATATAAGCTTACATCCTTTGAGCCATTAAGTCCTGGGGGCAACCGATCCCGGGTAGGCGTATCTTGCGTCCCGGCAAGCGGGGGCTCCTACAGGTGAAGCTGGCTGTGGAGATTGGGGGTTGTGAGCTTATTAAGAGGGCTGGAGTTACCCCGAGCGTGACATTATCACAGGCCCAAAAATGGATGACCTGGTACAGCAGGTGCAAGCTATGGCCACAGCGATCAACCAACTCGCTCAAAGAGTGGCCACTCAGGAATCTCGTCAAGTGCCAACTTCCGCTGTACCACCTCATTTCTCCGAACCTAAGATTCCACTGCCTGAGAAATTTTTTGGAGAACAAGCAAAATTTTCCAATTTCAAGAATGCCTGCGAACTATATTTTAAGTTAAGACCTATCTCCTCTGGCACAGAGGTCCAACGAGTAGGCCTAGTCATTTCCTTGCTTCAAGGAGACCCACAGTCCTGGGCCTTTAGTTTACCGTCCCATGACATTGCTCTACAATCAGTGACTGCCTTCTTCAATGCTATGGGCGTTTTATACGCCGATCCAGATATACAGTCTACCGCAGAGAATAGGCTTCGGGCCTTAAAACAAAGACGGAATTCGGCTGAAGACTACTGTGCTGAATTCCGCCGCTGGGCTATCGAAGCTAGGTGGAACGATCCAGCTTTGTGTAGTCAGTTCAGGGTGGGACTGTCGGATAGCATCAAGGATGCCTTAGTCAATTTTCCCCCGCCAGCGGACCTAGATCAATTAATGCAGGTCTCCATTAAAATAGACCGACGTCTTAGAGAAAGGGCCAGGGAGAGAGTCGGGGCTCCCACGTCCTTTAGACCAGTCCAGAGTCATAGATCCCCGGTTCCCCGTGGAGAAAATACCTCATCATCCTCCCAGGAAGAACCTATGCAATTAGGGAGAACCCGCTTATCCCAAGAGGAGAAACAGCGTAGGCGATCCGAGGGGTTATGCCTGTATTGCGGGAATTCTGGTCATTTTGCAGGGTCCTGTCCCAACAAGGGGAAACCGGCGGAAAACTTCCGCACCCAGACCAGGTAGAGAGTACTGATCTGGGTGAGTCAGTTTGTAACTCTCGCCAGAATAAGATGCTTGTACCTATTGATTTGTTTTGGGGGTCCTCTAAGCAGACAGTTTCCGCCTTCATAGACAGTGGTGCGGCTGGAAACTTTTTGGACAGGAGCATGATCTCCACCTTAGGGATCCCTGTAGTTCCTCTTGAAAGATCCCTACAAGTTTTAGCTATCAATGGAAAGGCAATCCAGGGAGGTCCTATAAATACCAAGACCCCACCTCTCAGACTAATTGTCGGCTCTTCTCACTCTGAATTCTTAGAATTCTTTATTTTTGATTGTCCGGAAACTCCGGTGGTTTTGGGATACCCCTGGTTGCAACTCCATAACCCGGTGTTAGATTGGCGGGCTGGGGAGTTGGTCAAGTGGAGTGACCACTGTAAAGGTCACTGTTTTAATACAGGCCTCAGAAGCGTTCAAGTCTTACCACAGGAATTACCTCAGCCATACGCTGATTGGATCGATGTATTCTCTGAACGCTCTGCTGATACTCTTCCTCCACATCGGTCCTATGACTGCCCCATTGACTTGCTGCCTGGCACAATTCCCCCGAGGGGAAAGATTTATAACCTTACCCTGCCCGAGGAGCAAGCAATGAGGGAGTATATTACCGAAAATCTTAGGAAAGGATTTATCCGTCCCTCTACCTCGCCTGCTGGGGCCGGGTTCTTTTTTGTAGAGAAAAAAGATGGTGGCTTGAGACCGTGCATAGATTATCGAGCCTTGAATAAGATCACTGTAAAAAACCGATACCCCTTACCCTTGATTGGGGATCTGTTCAATCAAGTCACAGGAGCTCGAATTTTCTCCAAATTGGATTTGAGAGGGGCTTACAATCTGATTCGCATCCGACAGGGGGACGAGTGGAAAACGGCATTTAATGTGAAGGATGGGCACTATGAGTACCTGGTCATGCCCTTCGGTCTTTGTAATGCGCCAGCCGTTTTCCAAGATTTTGTTAATGATATATTCAGGGAATATCTCGGTAGATTTGTAGTCATCTACTTGGATGATATTCTCATTTTTTCTAATTCTTTACCGGAGCACAGACACCATGTTAAGTTGGTGCTACAAAAATTAAGAGAGAACAACTTATTTGCTAAACTGTCTAAGTGTGTGTTTGAAGTCACTACAGTTCCCTTCCTAGGGTATGTTATTACCAACCAGGGTTTGGAGATGGACGCGGGGAAGGTTTCAGCAGTTCAGGATTGGGTCCAACCCAAAACTTTAAAGGAATTGCAACGTTTTCTAGGTTTTGCAAATTTTTATCGGCGTTTCATAAAAGGCTTTTCCCATGTTGTTGCACCCCTTACCAACCTTACCCGCAAGGGGGCTTTTACTGCTAACTGGTCCCCCTCTGCCTGTGAGGCCTTTCTAACCTTGAAACGGGCCTTTACTTCGGCACCTGTCTTAGTGCATCCAGATATTCATAAAGCTTTTATTATTGAAGTGGATGCTTCTGAGCTGGGAGTGGGTGCAGTTTTGTCACAATATTCTGGTAACCCTGAGCGTCTCCATCCATGCGCTTATTTTTCGCGTAAATTCAGTACCGCGGAACAAAATTATGATGTTGGCAATAGGGAACTATTAGCTATTAAACTGGCATTTGATGAATGGCGACACTGGTTGGAGGGTTCATTACATCCTATAACTGTGTATACTGATCATAAAAATCTCGAATACATAGGTTCTGCCAAGAGGCTGAACTCTCGTCAGGCACGTTGGGCATTATTCTTCTCGCGTTTCAATTTTATTATTACTTTCAAGCCGGGTGTAAAAAATACTAAAGCTGATGCTCTATCTCGCATGTTCGGTGAATGTAAGGATCGGGGTGATTCTGGTGAACCAATTTTACCCACAGGTTGTGTGGTGGGGGCGTTACTTCCTGATCTCTCCAATACCTTGGCGCCGTTTCAAGATGAATCTCCTAGTAATGTACCCTTGGGGTGCCAGTTTGTTCCGCCGCACCTGCGTTCGGATGTAATTCGCGAATTTCACGATGCCAAAACTGCTGGTCATTTGGGTAACCGTAAGACGTTTATGCTTGCCCGTCGTCATGTATGGTGGCCTACCATGAGACGCGATATCACTGCCTTTATCGACGCTTGTGCTATTTGTGCTCGAAGTAAAGGAGTTCACAAGGCTCCTAGTGGCAGTTTGGTTCCTCTTGAAATTCCTGCTGAGCCATGGACCCATATTTCTATGGATTTTATTGTAGATTTGCCCCTCTCACATGGTAATACTGTCATTTGGGTGGTCGTAGATCGTTTCAGTAAGATGGCACATTTCGTTCCTTTGGCCAAACTTCCTTCTGCACCTGAGCTTTCGCGGCTGTTTACTTCACATATTTTTCGTATTCATGGTATTCCGTCCAATATAGTCTCTGATCGGGGTGTTCAATTTACTTCCCGTTTTTGGAAACACTTCTGTTCGCGGTTGGGAATACAGATCTCTCTTTCTTCTGCCTACCATCCCCAGACTAATGGGCAGACAGAAAGAACTAATCAAACTTTGGAACAATACTTAAGGTGTTATGTTTCTGATGCCCAAGAACAATGGGCGGAATTTATTGATTTCGCCGAGTTTGCTTACAATAACGCGCCTAGTGAGAGTACCAAGGTATCTCCTTTTTATTGTAACTTAGGGAAAAATCCTAGAGCTTCTTCCCTTTCAGGGTCACCCTCCAATCTGCCGGCGTTGGAGGAGTGGCTTCAAGAACGGAAGAATATCTGGACACATGTTCAGGAGATTCTTAAGACCACTGGTTTGAGGTATAAGAAATTTGCCGACCGCCGCAGATCACAGGAACCTACTCTTCGAGTAGGCGATCTAGTTTGGGTCTCCACTAAAAATATTGCGCTCCGTCAGCCATCTAGCAAATTAGGTCCAAAATTTATTGGTCCTTTTCCAATCGTCAAGAAGTTGAATAATGTGTCTTTTAAAGTTCAACTCCCGCCAACTATGAAAATACCTAATTCCTTTCATGTTTCACTGTTAAAACCGGCGAAGAATGCTCCTCTTGCTGGTCCTGCACCAATTATTCTTAATAATGAGCCCGAGTATGAAGTGAATAAGATCTTGGATTCACGTAAAGTGCGTAATTCTTTACAGTATTTGGTGGATTGGGTTGGCTATGGTCCGGAGGAAAGATGCTGGGTGGCAGCGAGGAATGTTCATGCCAAGGCTCTTGTAAGAAGGTTCCATCGTGACAATCCAGGGAAACCGGGTGAGGGTCCGGAGGCCCCTCGTGAAGGGGGGGGTAGTGTCAGGAACCGCTTACCTGATCCCCGTTCCAGCGACGTCTCCAGGCGGCCAGCTGCAGCTGTCACTGTGCGGCGGCCGCGCCGAGCGGCGCCGGCTCGAGCAGCGTCGGCTCGAGCGGCGCCCAGCTCAGCCACGCCCCCAGCTTCCTCCGCCAGGAGACGTGCTCGCGCGCGGCCGCGAGCACGTGTCTGTTATGCCCTCCGGCGGCGCTGTGCGGCGCGCACCCGCCGGAGGATCAATTAAAGGGTTAATGAATCCTAGGGGATTGAGAGCTTCGCCCTCTTCTGCTCTGCAGCCAATTACCCTTGGAATCCTATGTGCTCCAATCAGTACACTGCTTCCCTCAGACCTGTTCCTATAAAGGCAATTCCCTCTCAGTTGTGAATTGCCTGTGATAGCGCTCAGAACCCTGTGTTACCTACTCCTGTGAAGTCTAGCCTGTTGCCGATTTGATTGTACGACCATTCTCGATCCTGAATCCTTGTTGCCGACCTCTGCCTGAATTGACGCCTCTCGATCCTGAATCCTTGTTGCCGACCTTTGCCTGAACTGACGCTTCTAGATCCTGATCCCCAGTTGCTGACCTCTGCCTGAACCCCGACTACGTCTTGCCTGACCCCTGGTGCCGCTACGATCTCTGCCTTCCCGTTATCGACCTATTGCCTGTCTCTGGACTTCCGTCACTCACGCTCTTGCTATTGGTTCTCCAGTCCTCCCACATATAAGCTTACATCCTTTGAGCCATTAAGTCCTGGGGGCAACCGATCCCGGGTAGGCGTATCTTGCGTCCCGGCAAGCGGGGGCTCCTACAGGTGAAGCTGGCTGTGGAGATTGGGGGTTGTGAGCTTATTAAGAGGGCTGGAGTTACCCCGAGCGTGTTTCGCTGGGCAACTCCTCCTCCTCCTCTTCCTCCTCCTCCTCCTCCAGTTCAGCTCCAACGGGGTTCATGTGGCCGTAAGATGTAAACGCCATGTCTCCAGTGCCCTGACCAGCCATGGTTTCCAACATGTGCTGTAGTACATGAAGCAGTGGAATCACGTCGTTCATCCCGTAATCCTGCCGACTGACAAATAAAGTGGCTTCCTCAAAGGGCCTGAGCAAACGGCAGGTGTCACGTATGAGCTGCCACTGGTTGACATTGAAGTTACACAGGGGAGTCCCCCTACCTGCTTGGATCATCAGGAAATCCGTGATGGCTTTTCTCTGTTCATATAATCGGTCCAACATGTGAAGGGTGGAATTCCAACGGGTGGAAACATCGCAAATCAGACTATGTTGGGGGATACCATTCTGACGCTGTAGCTCAAGAAGGGTGTGTTTGGCGGTTTAGGAGTTGCTGAAGTGCATGCAAAGTTTACTTGAAGTTGTTAGGATGTCTTGCAGATGGGGGGAACACTTCAGAAACCGCTTGCCAACCAGATTGAAGACGTGAGCCATGCAGGGGGCATGGGTCAGGCTTCCTTGGCTCAGCGCAGACAAAATGTTCTTCCCATTGTCGGTAACCATGATTCCCATTTTAAGTTTTCTTGGAGTAAGCAATGTTTGGATTTCCTGATGAATACATTTAAGCAGTTCCTCCCCTGTGTGACTCCGTTCGCCAAGACAAACCATGTGAAGCACTGCGTGACACCTCCGTGCCCTGCACACATGGTAGACTGGAGGGGCACTGAGACTTGAGCCTACAGTGGAGGGTGAGGAGATGGCGGAGGATGAGGAAGCCGAGTCGCACGGTGACACAGGCCCAACGGGCAGGGAGCGCGGAGGCCGAAGCGGCGTGACCTGTCCAAGTTGCTGCTGCTGCTGCTGCAAAGGGACCACATTCACCCAGTGGGCCGTAAACGACATGTACTGTCCCTGACCGTAGTTACAGCTCCAGATGTCGGCGCTGCCATGCACTTTGCTACACACCGACAGGCTCAAGGACTGGCTCACCTTCTGTTCAACAAAAGTGTGCAGCGCTGGTACTGCCTTCTTGGCAAAGAAATGACGGCTTGGGACTCTCCACCTCGGCTCGGCACAAGCCATCAGTTCTCTGAAAGGTGCAGATTCCACCACCTGAAAAGGGAGCGACTGCAGCACCAGCAACTTGGACAGGAGCACATTCAGCTTCTGCGCCGTAGGATGAGTGGGCGCATACTGCTGTCTCTTGGACATGGCTTCGCTGATGGATTGCTGGCGGGATGCATGACTTGGAGGAGGAGGAGCAGGAGCGACAGAAGATGGGTATGACGCACAGCTGCCTTCGGCTGAGGTGCTGGAGCCTTGGCTGGCAGAAATTGGGAGCTCACTTGGTGAGGAAGCAGACTGGACCACCCCTTGGGTGCCTCGGTTCTCCCAGGTCGCTTTATGGTGACGCATCATATGTTGACGCAGGGCCGTGGTGCCAACATTTGGACCCTGGCCACGCTTCAACTTCTGCCTACATATCTTGCATGTGGCCATGTTACCCTCCTGCGGATGCTTTAGGAAAAACTGCCACACTGCCGAGTAGCTACTTTTCCCATCCCCTGGCCTCACTGATTCACTGCTGCTGTTGCCAACTCCAGGAACCCCTGCTCCACTACCTCCCGATAAGGTAGACTGCCGCACAGCAGGTGCTCTACCCCGGCCCCGGCCCCGGCCGGCTCCAGCCTTTGGAATTGTGCCCCCATGCTGACTGCTACCACCTTGCTGCCTCAGCTGCTGACTCCGGGGCAACCTGCGCCCCTCTTCTCCTGATGATGACGATGAAGCCCCTTCATCACCCGGCTCCCAAGTGCGATCGGCTTCATCGTCATCATCATCATCATCGAGTTGTGGCTGTACGTCACTGATGTTCGTGGATTCGTCAACAGTGTCTGGCGCAGGAGCTGGAACGCTCGCAGCACCCATGACACTGTCCACATCACTATTTGTCTGCTTAGCTAGAGAAGCCACCTCCATTTCTTGGCTGGGCAGTAGCTGCTGACTGTCCTCTATCTGATGGTCCTCCTCACTAAAGAGTGGAGCTGAACCCAAAGCATAGGATACGTCGCTGGGGGAGGGAACGGCGTAGGCCAGAGGCAATGGGAGGACAGGGACTGCTCTCGGGGCATGCCAACTCAGGGTTGTGTCAGAGGAACCTACCGACCCTAGACTGGGGGTCTCAGACGTAAGTTGTGATGATGTTGTTGATGAGCGCGTCAACCAATCTACCACGGCAGATGCGTTACTGGTGGAGACCCGACCGCTAGCAGATACTGGCAGATTAGGTCTCTCAGCGTGACTCCTGCTGCTACTGGCCCCCAGTCTGATGCGAGCTCTGCCTGCGGAATCTTGGCCTCTGCCACTCCTCTTTTCACTTCCAGGCACTTGTCTGCCCGACATAGTCTAACTGGCGTGGTAGTAGGTGATATTTTAAGAACCCCCAGGCAGCGGTGGGTCTATATGAAACAGAATATAATGCACACCAAAAGTGAGCAGTAACACTCAGCATCCAACAGGCCTGCTTAGTGTAAATAAGAGAGCTGCTTAGTGTAATTAAAGAGGGGTATGGTATGTTACAGAATGGGATGCCCCAACAGAAGTGCACCTGGCAGGCAGCAGTAAGTCTATGCACAGCAAAAGTGTCTTTAACAGGCCTAATTTCAATTAGAATAAGTGCAAATGGTTATATGGTCTTAAATAGAGGCTGCGGTAGTCACAGAATGGGATGCCCCAAAAACCAGCAGTGCACCTGGCAGGGACAAGTAGTGCTATGCACAGCAAAAGTGTCTTTATCAGGCCTAATTTCAATTAGAATAAGTGCAAATGGTTATATGGTCTTAAACAGAGGCTGGTGTAGTCACAGAATGGGATGCCCCAAAAACCAGCAGTACACCTGGCAGGGACAAGTAGTGCTATGCACAGCAAAAGTGTCTTTATCAGGCCTAATTTCAATTAGAATAAGTGCAAATGGTTATATGGTCTTAACCCTTTAACCGCCAGCCTACCTTGAGATTTTGTCACCCTTTGTTGCCAGACCATTTTGCACTATTTTGCGCTCCCCTTGTTCAACTGTGATTTTTGAGGGGATTTCCAGGGATTTCCCAGGAAAATGATATATTGTTTTTTTCAGCAGAGTCTGGGCTTTAACATGAAATGTCTTGTTTGTCATTTGTTAGGTGTATTCTTAATATTTTTGGGTGAAATATGTGCAAAAAAAAAAAAAAAAAAAAAATTTTTACATATTGTAGTTTTTTTTGGAATAAAAAATGTAAGTTTGTCAATAAAATCTTATTGCGTGTGAAATCCCAATTTCTCCCGGTTACAGCGGTACCACATATGTATAGGTAGACACCCTTTCCTGCCCAGGAGACTCCCCCAAACTGAAACAGCGCTTTAGGAGATTTTCAGATAAAATACAACTATGCTATGCAATATGCGCACCTTGCGGATTTTCCAGAAAAACAACCCTTTACATTTAAAATACCCCCAACAAACTATATATTCTCTGGAAGTACACACCTCAGGCTTTCTAGGCGTACCAGGCTTGTGGATGTGGCCATAGTTTTCTGGAAGTAATCCCTCAACGTAATCTTTGGTTGCAAAGAGTTTCCCTAAAAAAAGGATAAAAAAGCAGAATCAAAGCCACATTTTCCTAAAAAGCTATATACAAACAAGAAAAATCAAGTTTAATCTGAAAAAGCAACATCTCCCGAACAGAACGATACCCAACATGCATAGGTTCTGTCAAGGGAAGAGTTGCCAAACACCCCAAAGTAAAGCATGCGCATAACGGTAATTTTACTTGAAAATTTCAGCTCTGCAGACAAAGTGCGCACCTTGCGATTTTTCAACCAAAACAACCCTTTACATTTGGAATATCCCCCATAAACCATATATTCCCTGAAAGTACACACGTTAAGCTTTCTAAGGGTACCCAGCTTGTTGTAGTGGGCTCATCTTTCTGGAATTAATTCCTCAAAGAATTCTTTGGTTGCGCAGGGTTTCCCTAAAAAATTTATAAAAAAGCTGAATAAAAAACACCTTTTCCTAAAATATAAATATGCAAACCAGAAAAAACAAGCTAAGTCTGAAAGCGCAAGGTCCCCCGAACAGAACAATACCCAACATGCATAGGTACTATTAACCCTTTTAATTGCCAGCCTACTTGAGATTTTGTCACCCTCTGTTGACAGGCCATTTTTCCCCATTTTGCGACATGTTTTGCGACATGTTTTGCGCCATTTTTGCTGGAACTTTCAGAAAAATTATATATTTTTTTTTTGCAGCAGAGTTTAGACTTTAACATGAAATGTCTTGTTTGTAATTTTTTTTTTTTTTTTTACAATATTAAGTGAAAAAAAAAATAAATAAATAAAATTTTTTTTTTAGAAAATTGACTCCTTTATTTTAAATAAAAAATGTATTTTATTAAGGAAAATCATATTGCATGTGAAAGCCCCATTTCTACCGATTAGAACGGTACCACATATTTATCGGTAGCCCCCCGTTCCTGCCCAGGAGACCCCTCTAACTGAAACAAGTATTTTATAACATTCACAAAAAAAACACAAAAACCATCCACACTACAAAGGGTTAAATCGAGAAAAAAAATGACATAGGGTCCCCCCTCCCAGGGGAGGGAGACCCCATTTTTTTTTTTTTATTTTTAAGGGTTAAAAACCCTTAAAAATCAAAAAAAAAATTGACGTGGGGTCCCCCTTACCCGAAGTAACCAGCCCGGGACCAGCTATGGGGGCTTGTAGGCACAGAGTGGGGGGGGCCAGCTTTTGTGGCCCCCCCACCCTGCAGCCTACGAGCCCACATAGCCCATGTGGGCCCGGGCTCTTCTGCCCCCCCCTGGCCTTTGGGGAGGCAGGTAATGGGGGTGCCGGGGGTTAATGGCAAGCCACCCGCTAGCGCAGGTGGCTTGCCATCCCCCCAGCCTTGTGAACTGGTATAGTGGTCATGGACCCCTTACCAGTTCACAAGGGGTTAAAAGTAAATAATCACACAGACACACAAAAGAGAAAAAATATTTTATTAATTTTTTTTTTTATTTTTTTTACACTGTACTCACCTCCCATCCATCCTGGAGCACTCTGTCCCTCGGCGATCACTGGCTTCTGCTCACTTGCTAGAAGCCTTTTATAGCTGCTGGATGACAGAACACAAAGGGTTAATCAAAAAAAAAAATGACATAGGGTCCCCCCTCCCAGGGGGGGCGGACCCCATTTTTTTTTTATTTTTAAGGGTTAAAATCCCTTAAAAATAAAAAAAAAAATTGACGTGGGGTCCCCCTTACCCCCAGTAACCAGCCCGGGACCAGCTATGGGGGCTTGTAGGCACAGAGTGGGGGGGCCAGCTTTTGTGGCCCCCCCACCCTGCAGCCTACGAGCCCACATAGCCCATGTGGGCCCGGGCTCTTCTGCCCCCCCCTGGCCTTTGGGGAGGCAGGTAATGGGGGTGTCAGGGGTTAATGGCAAGCCACCCGCTAGCGCAGGTGACTTGCCAGACCCCCGAGCCCTGTGAACTGGTATAGGGGTCACATGGACCCCTTACCAGTTCACAAAGGGTTAAAAGGTAAAAAAAAGACACACACGTTTTTTTAAAAAAGTTTATTAAAAAAAAAAAAAAAAACTTTTACTTTACTCACCTCCGATCTTCATCTTCTGTGTCCCGCGGCGATCTGCTGTCAGTGACGGCTGGGCAGAGAAGGGGGGAGGCAGGCGATCGGAGGATCGCCTACCTCCCTCCTTCCCCTCCCAGCCGTCACCGGCATCTGAGAGACAAACTGCCGGGTGACCCGATGACACCCGGCGGTGACGTCATCTGGCCCCGCCCCGTGACGTCACCAAGATGGCGGCCGCCATCGGAAGGAAGCAAGGGAGGAGGGCTGTTATGCCCCCTCCAGAAGACAGAAGAGCGGGGGGGGGGATCGGAGCCCCCCCCGTGAAGAGGAGAGCCTGCGGGAGCCGGCGGGGACAAAGGTAGGTGACTGTTTTTTTTTTTTGTTTTTTATAGGAAACCGGGCGGCTGCTGAAACGGGGGGGGGGGCACCCTGTTCCGGGCCCTCCCCTGCAGCCGGAGGAGCCCCGATGGGCGATTGGAGCCCCTCTGGCTGAAGAGGAGACCCGACCGGATCGAACGAGGGGTCAGGTAAGTGTCTTTTATTTTTACTTTTTTTTTTATTTCTGGGGAAAGTCAGGCACGTAAATTTTACGTGGCTGGCGTTTAACTGTTGGAGAGGCAGCCACGTAAAATTTACGTGGCTGGCGTTTAAAGGGTTAAACAGAGGCTGCTGTAGTCACAGAATGGGATGCCCCAAAAAAGAAGTGCACCTGGCAGGCAGCAGTAAGAATATGCACAGCAAAAGTGTCTTTATCAGGCCTAATTTCAATTAGAATAAGTGCAAATGGTTATATGGTCTTAAATAGAGGCTGCTGTAGTCACAGAATGGGATGCCCCAAAAACCAGCAGTGCACCTGGCAGGGACAAGTAGTGCTATGCACAGCAAAAGTGTCTTTATCAGGCCTAATTTCAATTAGAATAAGTGCAAATGGTTATATGGTCTTAAACAGAGGCTGGTGTAGTCACAGAATGGGATGCCCCAAAAACCAGCAGTACACCTGGCAGTGACAAGTAGTGCTATGCACAGCAAAAGTGTCTTTATCAGGCCTAATTTCAATTAGAATAAGTGCAAATGGTTATATGGTCTTAAACAGAGGCTGGTGTAGTCACAGAATGGGATGCCCCAAAAACCAGCAGTACACCTGGCAGGGACAAGTAGTGCTATGCACAGCAAAAGTGTCTTTATCAGGCCTAATTTCAATTAGAATAAGTGCAAATGGTTATATGGTCTTAAACAGAGGCTGCTGTAGTCACAGAATGGGATGCCCCAAAAACCAGCAGTACACCTGGCAGGGACAAGTAGTGTTATGCACAGCAAAAGTGTCTTTATCAGGCCTAATTTCAATTAGAATAAGTGCAAATGGTTATATGGTCTTAAACAGAGGCTGCTGTAGTCACAGAATGGGATGCCCCAAAAACCAGCAGTACACCTGGCAGGGACAAGTAGTGCTATCCACAGCAAAAGTGTCTTTATCAGGCCTAATTTCAATTAGAATAAGTGCAAATGGTTATATGGTCTTAAACAGAGGCTGGTGTAGTCACAGAATGGGATGCCCCAAAAACCAGCAGTACACCTGGCAGGGACAAGTAGTGCTATGCACAGCAAAAGTGTCTTTATCAGGCCTAATTTCAATTAGAATAAGTGCAAATGGTTATATGGTCTTAAACAGAGGCTGCTGTAGTCACAGAATGGGATGCCCCAAAAAAGAAGTGCACCTGGCAGGCAGCAGTAAGAATATGCACAGCAAAAGTGTCTTTATCAGGCCTAATTTCAATTAGAATAAGTGCAAATGGTTATATGGTCTTAAATAGAGGCTGCTGTAGTCACAGAATGGGATGCCCCAAAAACCATCAGTACAACTGGCAGGGACAAGTAGTGCTATGCACAGCAAAAGTGTCTTTATCAGGCCTAATTTCAATTAGAATAAGTGCAAATGGTTATATGGTCTTAAACAGAGGCTGCTGTAGTCACAGAATGGGATGCCCCAAAAACCAGCAGTACACCTGGCAGGGACAAGTAGTGCTATGCACAGCAAAAGTGTCTTTATCAGGCCTAATTTCAATTAGAATAAGTGCAAATGGTTATATGGTCTTAAACAGAGGCTGCTGTAGTCACAGAATGGGATGCCCCAAAAACCAGCAGTACACCTGGCTGGGACAAGTAGTGCTATTCACAGCAAAAGTGTCTTTATCAGGCCTAATTTCAATTAGAATAAGTGCAAATGGTTATATGGTCTTAAACAGAGGCTGGTGTAGTCACAGAATGGGATGCCCCAAAAACCAGCAGTACACCTGGCAGGGACAAGTAGTGCTATGCACAGCAAAAGTGTCTTTATCAGGCCTAATTTCAATTAGAATAAGTGCAAATGGTTATATGGTCTTAAACAGAGGCTGCTGTAGTCACAGAATGGGATGCCCCAAAAAAGAAGTGCACCTGGCAGGCAGCAGTAAGAATATGCACAGCAAAAGTGTCTTTATCAGGCCTAATTTCAATTAGAATAAGTGCAAATGGTTATATGGTCTTAAATAGAGGCTGCTGTAGTCACAGAATGGGATGCCCCAACAGGAGTGCACCTGGCAGGCAGCAGTAAGAATATGCACAGCAAAAGTGTCTTTATCAGGCCTAATTTCAATTAGAATAAGTGCAAATGGTTATATGGTCTTAAACAGAGGCTGGTGTAGTCACAGAATGGGATGCCCCAAAAACCAGCAGTACACCTGGCAGGGACAAGTAGTGCTATGCACAGCAAAAGTGTCTTTATCAGGCCTAATTTCAATTAGAATAAGTGCAAATGGTTATATGGTCTTAAACAGAGGCTGCTGTAGTCACAGAATGGGATGCCCCAACAGGAGTGCACCTGGCAGGCAGCAGTAAGAATATGCACAGCAAAAGTGTCTTTATCAGGCCTAATTTCAATTAGAATAAGTGCAAATGGTTATATGGTCTTAAACAGAGGCTGGTGTAGTCACAGAATGGGATGCCCCAAAAACCAGCAGTACACCTGGCAGGGACAAGTAGTGCTATGCACAGCAAAAGTGTCTTTATCAGGCCTAATTTCAATTAGAATAAGTGCAAATGGTTATATGGTCTTAAACAGAGGCTGCTGTAGTCACAGAATGGGATGCCCCAACAGGAGTGCACCTGGCAGGCAGCAGTAAGACTATGCACAGCAAAAGTGTCTTTATCAGGCCTAATTTCAATTAGAATAAGTGCAAATGGTTATATGGTCTTAAACAGAGGCTGCTGTAGTCACAGAATGGGATGCCCCAAAAACCAGCAGTACACCTGGCAGGGACAAGTAGTGCTATGCACAGCAAAAGTGTCTTTATCAGGCCTAATTTCAATTAGAATTAGTGCAAATGGTTATATGGTCTTAAACAGAGGCTGCTGTAGTCACAGAATGGGATGCCCCAAAAAAGAAGTGCACCTGGCAGGCAGCAGTAAGAATATGCACAGCAAAAGTGTCTTTATCAGGCCTAATTTCAATTAGAATAAGTGCAAATGGTTATATGGTCTTAAATAGAGGCTGCTGTAGTCACAGAATGGGATGCCCCAAAAACCAGCAGTGCACCTGGCAGGGACAAGTAGTGCTATGCACAGCAAAAGTGTCTTTATCAGACCTAATTTCAATTAGAATAAGTGCAAATGGTTATATGGTCTTAAACAGAGGCTGGTGTAGTCACAGAATGGGATGCCCCAAAAACCAGCAGTACACCTGGCAGTGACAAGTAGTGCTATGCACAGCAAAAGTGTCTTTATCAGGCCTAATTTCAATTAGAATAAGTGCAAATGGTTATATGGTCTTAAACAGAGGCTGCTGTAGTCACAGAATGGGATGCCCCAAAAACCAGCAGTACACCTGGCAGGGACAAGTAGTGCTATGCACAGCAAAAGTGTCTTTATCAGGCCTAATTTCAATTACAATAAGTGCAAATGGTTATATGGTCTTAAGCAGAGGCTGCTGTAGTCACAGAATGGGATGCCCCAAAAACCAGCAGTACACCTGGCAGGGACAAGTAGTGTTATGCACAGCAAAAGTGTCTTTATCAGGCCTAATTTCAATTAGAATAAGTGCAAATGGTTATATGGTCTTAAACAGAGGCTGCTGTAGTCACAGAATGGGATGCCCCAAAAACCAGCAGTACACCTGGCAGGGACAAGTAGTGCTATCCACATCAAAAGTGTCTTTATCAGGCCTAATTTCAATTAGAATAAGTGCAAATGGTTATATGGTCTTAAACAGAGGCTGGTGTAGTCACAGAATGGGATGCCCCAAAAACCAGCAGTACACCTGGCAGGGACAAGTAGTGCTATGCACAGCAAAAGTGTCTTTATCAGGCCTAATTTCAATTAGAATAAGTGCAAATGGTTATATGGTCTTAAACAGAGGCTGCTGTAGTCACAGAATGGGATGCCCCAAAAAAGAAGTGCACCTGGCAGGCAGCAGTAAGAATATGCACAGCAAAAGTGTCTTTATCAGGCCTAATTTCAATTAGAATAAGTGCAAATGGTTATATGGTCTTAAACAGAGGCTGCTGTAGTCACAGAATGGGATGCCCCAACAGGAGTGCACCTGGCAGGCAGCAGTAAGAATATGCACAGCAAAAGTGTCTTTATCAGGCCTAATTTCAATTAGAATAAGTGCAAATGGTTATATGGTCTTAAACAGAGGCTGGTGTAGTCACAGAATGGGATGCCCCAAAAACCAGCAGTACACCTGGCAGGGACAAGTAGTGCTATGCACAGCATAAGTGTCTTTATCAGGCCTAATTTCAATTAGAATAAGTGCAAATGGTTATATGGTCTTAAACAGAGGCTGCTGTAGTCACAGAATGGGATGCCCCAACAGGAGTGCACCTGGCAGGCAGCAGTAAGACTATGCACAGCAAAAGTGTCTTTATCAGGCCTAATTTCAATTAGAATAAGTGCAAATGGTTATATGGTCTTAAACAGAGGCTGGTGTAGTCACAGAATGGGATGCCCCAAAAACCAGCAGTACACCTGGCAGGGACAAGTAGTGCTATGCACAGCAAAAGATTCTTTATCAGGCCTAATTTCAATTAGAATAAGTGCAAATGGTTATATGGTCTTAAACAGAGGCTGCTGTAGTCACAGAATGGGATGCCCCAAAAACCAGCAGTACACCTGGCAGGGACAAGTAGTGCTATCCACAGCAAAAGTGTCTTTATCAGGCCTAATTTCAATTAGAATAAGTGCAAATGGTTATATGGTCTTAAACAGAGGCTGGTGTAGTCACAGAATGGGATGCCCCAAAAACCAGCAGTACACCTGGCAGGGACAAGTAGTGCTATGCACAGCAAAAGTGTCTTTATCAGGCCTAATTTCAATTAGAATTAGTGCAAATGGTTATATGGTCTTAAACAGAGGCTGCTGTAGTCACAGAATGGGATGCCCCAAAAAAGAAGTGCACCTGGCAGGCAGCAGTAAGAATATGCACAGCAAAAGTGTCTTTATCAGACCTAATTTCAATTAGAATAAGTGCAAATGGTTATATGGTCTTAAATAGAGGCTGCTGTAGTCACAGAATGGGATGCCCCAACAGGAGTGCACCTGGCAGGCAGCAGTAAGAATATGCACAGCAAAAGTGTCTTTATCAGGCCTAATTTCAATTAGAATAAGTGCAAATGGTTATATGGTCTTAAACAGAGGCTGGTGTAGTCACAGAATGGGATGCTCCAAAAACCAGCAGTACACCTGGCAGGGTCAAGTAGTGCTATGCACAGCAAAAGTGTCTTTATCAGGCCTAGTTTCAATTAGAATAAGTGCAAATGGTTATATGGTCTTAAACAGAGGCTGCTGTAGTCACAGAATGGGATGCCCCAACAGGAGTGCACCTGGCAGGCAGCAGTAAGAATATGCACAGCAAAAGTGTCTTTATCAGGCCTAATTTCAATTAGAATAAGTGCAAATGGTTATATGGTCATAAACAGAGGCTGGTGTAGTCACAGAATGGGATGCCCCAAAAACCAGCAGTACACCTGGCAGGGACAAGTAGTGCTATGCACAGCAAAAGTGTCTTTATCAGGCCTAATTTCAATTAGAATAAGTGCAAATGGTTATATGGTCTTAAATAGAGGCTGGTGTAGTCACAGAATGGGATGCTCCAAAAACCAGCAGTACACCTGGCAGGGACAAGTAGTGCTATGCACAGCAAAAGTGTCTTTATCAGGCCTAATTTCAATTAGAATAAGTGCAAATGGTTATATGGTCTTAAACAGAGGCAGGTGTAGTCACAGAATGGGATGCCCCAAAAACCAGCAGTACACCTGGCAGGGACAAGTAGTGCTATGCACAGCAAAAGTGTCTTTATCAGGCCTAATTTCAATTAGAATAAGTGCAAATGGTTATATGGTCTTAAACAGAGGCTGCTGTAGTCACAGAATGGGATGCCCCAACAGGAGTGCACCTGGCAGGCAGCAGTAAGAATATGCACAGCAAAAGTGTCTTTATCAGGCCTAATTTCAATTAGAATAAGTGCAAATGGTTATATGGTCTTAAACAGAGGCTGGTGTAGTCACAGAATGGGATGCCCCAAAAACCAGCAGTACACCTGGCAGGGACAAGTAGTGCTATGCACAGCAAAAGTGTCTTTATCAGGCCTAATTTCAATTAGAATTAGTGCAAATGGTTATATGGTCTTAAACAGAGGCTGCTGTAGTCACAGAATGGGATGCCCCAAAAAAGAAGTGCACCTGGCAGGCAGCAGTAAGAATATGCACAGCAAAAGTGTCTTTATCCGGCCTAATTTCAATTAGAATAAGTGCAAATGGTTATATGGTCTTAAACAGAGGCTGCTGTAGTCACAGAATGGGATGCCCCAAAAACCAGCAGTACACCTGGCAGGGACAAGTAGTGCTATGCACAGCAAAAGTGTCTTTATCAGGCCTAATTTCAATTAGAATAAGTGCAAATGGTTATATGGTCTTAAATAGAGGCTGGTGTAGTCACAGAATGGGATGCCCCAAAAACCAGCAGTACACCTGGCAGGGACAAGTAGTGCTATGCACAGCAAAAGTGTCTTTATCAGGCCTAATTTCAATTAGAATAAGTGCAAATGGTTATATGGTCTTAAACAGAGGCAGGTGTAGTCACAGAATGGGATGCCCCAAAAACCAGCAGTACACCTGGCAGGGACAAGTAGTGCTATGCACAGCAAAAGTGTCTTTATCAGGCCTAATTTCAATTAGAATAAGTGCAAATGGTTATATGGTCTTAAACAGAGGCTACTGTAGTCACAGAATGGGATGCCCCAACAGGAGTGCACCTGGCAGGCAGCAGTAAGAATATGCACAGCAAAAGTGTCTTTATCAGGCCTAATTTCAATTAGAATAAGTGCAAATGGTTATATGGTCTTAAACAGAGGCTGGTGTAGTCACAGAATGGGATGCCCCAAAAACCAGCAGTACACCTGGCAGGGACAAGTAGTGCTATGCACAGCAAAAGTGTCTTTATCAGGCCTAATTTCAATTAGAATAAGTGCAAATGGTTATATGGTCTTAAACAGAGGCTGCTGTAGTCACAGAATGGGATGCCCCAAAAACCAGCAGTACACCTGGCAGGGACAAGTAGTGCTATGCACAGCAAAAGTGTCTTTATCAGGCCTAATTTCAATTAGAATAAGTGCAAATGGTTATATGGTCTTAAACAGAGGCTGCTGTAGTCACAGAATGGGATGCCCCAAAAACCAGCAGTACACCTGGCAGGGACAAGTAGTGCTATCCACAGCAAAAGTGTCTTTATCAGGCCTAATTTCAATTAGAATAAGTGCAAATGGTTATATGGTCTTAAACAGAGGCTGGTGTAGTCACAGAATGGGATGCCCCAAAAACCAGCAGTACACCTGGCAGGGACAAGTAGTGCTATGCACAGCAAAAGTGTCTTTATCAGGCCTAATTTCAATTAGAATTAGTGCAAATGGTTATCTGGTCTTAAACAGAGGCTGCTGTAGTCACAGAATGGGATGCCCCAACAGGAGTGCACCTGGCAGGCAGCAGTAAGACTATGCACAGCAAAAGTGTCTTTATCAGGCCTAATTTCAATTAGAATAAGTGCAAATGGTTATATGGTCTTAAACAGAGGCTGGTGTAGTCACAGAATGGGATGCCCCAAAAACCAGCAGTACACCTGGCAGGGACAAGTAGTGCTATGCACAGCAAAAGTGTCTTTATCAGGCCTAATTTCAATTAGAATAAGTGCAAATGGTTATATGGTCTTAAACAGAGGCTGCTGTAGTCACAGATTGGGATGCCCCAACAGGAGTGCACCTGGCAGGCAGCAGTAAGAATATGCACAGCAAAAGTGTCTTTATCAGGCCTAATTTCAATTAGAATAAGTGCAAATGGTTATCTGGTCTTAAACAGAGGCTGGTGTAGTCACAGAATGGGATGCCCCAAAAACCAGCAGTACACCTGGCAGGGACAAGTAGTGCTATGCACAGCAAAAGTGTCTTTATCAGGCCTAATTTCAATTAGAATAAGTGCAAATGGTTATATGGTCTTAAACAGAGGCTGCTGTAGTCACAGAATGGGATGCCCCAACAGGAGTGCACCTGGCAGGCAGCAGTAAGACTATGCACAGCAAAAGGGCCTTTATCAGGCCTAATTTCAATTAGAATAAGTGCAAATGGTTATATGGTCTTAAACAGAGGCTGGTGTAGTCACAGAATGGGATGCCCCAAAAACCAGCAGTACACCTGGCAGGGGCAAGTAGTGCTATGCACAGCAAAAGTGTCTTTATCAGGCCTAATTTCAATTAGAATAAGTGCAAATGGTTATATGGTCTTAAACAGAGGCTGCTGTAGTCACAGAATGGGATGCCCCAACAGGAGTGCACCTGGCAGGCAGCAGTAAGACTATGCACAGCAAAAGTGTCTTTATCAGGCCTAATTTCAATTAGAATAAGTGCAAATGGTTATATGGTCTTAAACAGAGGCTGGTGTAGTCACAGAATGGGATGCCCCAAAAACCAGCAGTACACCTGGCAGGGACAAGTAGTGCTATGCACAGCAAAAGTGTCTTTATCAGGCCTAATTTCAATTAGAATTAGTGCAAATGGTTATCTGGTCTTAAACAGAGGCTGCTGTAGTCACAGAATGGGATGCCCCAAAAAAGAAGTGCACCTGGCAGGCAGCAGTAAGAATATGCACAGCAAAAGTGTCTTTATCAGGCCTAATTTCAATTAGAATAAGTGCAAATGGTTATATGGTCTTAAACAGAGGCTGCTGTAGTCACAGAATGGGATGCCCCAACAGGAGTGCACCTGGCAGGCAGCAGTAAGAATATGCACAGCAAAAGTGTCTTTATCAGGCCTAATTTCAATTAGAATAAGTGCAAATGGTTATATGGTCTTAAACAGAGGCTGGTGTAGTCAGAGAATGGGATGCCCCAAAAACCAGCAGTACACCTGGCAGGGACAAGTAGTGCTATGCACAGCAAAAGTGTCTTTATCAGGCCTAATTTCAATTAGAATAAGTGCAAATGGTTATATGGTCTTAAATAGAGGCTGGTGTAGTCACAGAATGGGATGCCCCAAAAACCAGCAGTACATCTGGCAGGGACAAGTAGTGCTATGCACAGCAAAAGTGTCTTTATCAGGCCTAATTTCAATTAGAATAAGTGCAAATGGTTATATGGTCTTAAACAAAGGCTGCTGTAGTCACAGAATGGGATGCCCCAAAAACCAGCAGTACACCTGGCAGGGACAAGTAGTGCTATGCACAGCAAAAGTGTCTTTATCAGGCCTAATTTCAATTAGAATAAGTGCAAATGGTTATATGGTCTTAAACAGAGGCTGCTGTAGTCACAGAATGGGATGCCCCAACAGGAGTGCACCTGGCAGGCAGCAGTAAGAATATGCACAGCAAAAGTGTCTTTATCAGGCCTAATTTCAATTAGAATAAGTGCAAATGGTTATATGGTCTTAAACAGAGGCTGCTGTAGTCACAGAATGGGATGCCCCAACAGGAGTGCACCTGGCAGGCAGCAGTAAGAATATGCACAGCAAAAGTGTCTTTATCAGGCCTAATTTCAATTAGAATAAGTGCAAATGGTTATATGGTCTTAAACAGAGGCTGGTGTAGTCACAGAATGGGATGCCCCAAAAACCAGCAGTACACCTGGCAGGGACAAGTAGTGCTATGCACAGCAAAAGTGTCTTTATCAGGCCTAATTTCAATTAGAATAAGTGCAAATGGTTATATGGTCTTAAATAGAGGCTGGTGTAGTCACAGAATGGGATGCCCCAAAAACCAGCAGTACACCTGGCAGGGACAAGTAGTGCTATGCACAGCAAAAGTGTCTTTATCAGGCCTAATTTCAATTAGAATAAGTGCAAATGGTTATATGGTCTTAAACAAAGGCTGCTGTAGTCACAGAATGGGATGCCCCAAAAACCAGCAGTACACCTGGCAGGGACAAGTAGTGCTATGCACAGCAAAAGTGTCTTTATCAGGCCTAATTTCAATTAGAATAAGTGCAAATGGTTATATGGTCTTAAACAGAGGCTGCTGTAGTCACAGAATGGGATGCCCCAACAGGAGTGCACCTGGCAGGCAGCAGTAAGAATATGCACAGCAAAAGTGTCTTTATCAGGCCTAATTTCAATTAGAATAAGTGCAAATGGTTATATGGTCTTAAACAGAGGCTGGTGTAGTCACAGAATGGGATGCCCCAAAAACCAGCAGTACACCTGGCAGGGACAAGTAGTGCTATGCACAGCAAAAGTGTCTTTATCAGGCCTAATTTCAATTAGAATAAGTGCAAATGGTTATATGGTCTTAAACAGAGGCTGGTGTAGTCACAGAATGGGAAGCCCCAAAAACCAGCAGTACACCTGGCAGGGACAAGTAGTGCTATGCACAGCAAAAGTGTCTTTATCAGGCCTAATTTCAATAAGAATAAGTGCAAATGGTTATATGGTCTTAAACAGAGGCTGGTGTAGTCACAGAATGGGATGCCCCAAAAACCAGCAGTACACCTGGCAGGGACAAGTAGTGCTATGCACAGCAAAAGTGTCTTTATCAGGCCTAATTTCAATTAGAATAAGTGCAAATGGTTATATGGTCTTAAACAGAGGCTGCTGTAGTCACAGAATGGGATGCCCCATCAGGAGTGCACCTGGCAGGCAGCAGTAAGAATATGCACAGCAAAAGTGTCTTTATCAGGCCTAATTTCAATTAGAATAAGTGCAAATGGTTATATGGTCTTAAACAGAGGCTGGTGTAGTCACAGAATGGGATGCCCCAAAAACCAGCAGTACACCTGGCAGGGACAAGTAGTGCTATGCACAGCAAAAGTGTCTTTATCAGGCCTAATTTCAATTAGAATAAGTGCAAATGGTTATATGGTCATAAACAGAGGCTGGTGTAGTCACAGAATGGGATGCCCCAAAAACCAGCAGTACACCTGGCAGGGACAAGTAGTGCTATGCACAGCAAAAGTGTCTTTATCAGGCCTAATTTCAATTAGAATAAGTGCAAATGGTTATATGGTCATAAATAGAGGCTGGTGTAGTCACAGAATGGGATGCTCCAAAAACCAGCAGTACACCTGGCAGGGACAAGTAGTGCTATGCACAGCAAAAGTGTCTTTATCAGGCCTAATTTCAATTAGAATAAGTGCAAATGGTTATATGGTCTTAAACAGAGGCTGCTGTAGTCACAGAATGGGATGCCCCAAAAACCAGCAGTACACCTGGCAGGGACAAGTAGTGCTATGCACAGCAAAAGTGTCTTTATCAGGCCTAATTTCAATTAGAATAAGTGCAAATGGTTATATGGTCTTAAACAGAGGCTGCTGTAGTCACAGAATGGGATGCCCCAACAGGAGTGCACCTGGCAGGCAGCAGTAAGAATATGCACAGCAAAAGTGTCTTTATCAGGCCTAATTTCAATTAGAATAAGTGCAAATGGTTATATGGTCTTAAACAGAGGCTGGTGTAGTCACAGAATGGGATGCCCCAAAAACCAGCAGTACACCTGGCAGGGACAAGTAGTGCTATGCACAGCAAAAGTGTCTTTATCAGGCCTAATTTCAATTAGAATAAGTGCAAATGGTTATATGGTCTTAAACAGAGGCTGGTGTAGTCACAGAATGGGATGCCCCAAAAACCAGCAGTACACCTGGCAGGGACAAGTAGTGCTATGCACAGCAAAAGTGTCTTTATCAGGCCTAATTTCAATTAGAATAAGTGCAAATGGTTATATGGTCTTAAACAGAGGCTGCTGTAGTCACAGAATGGGATGCCCCAAAAACCAGCAGTACACCTGGTAAGGACAAGTAGTGCTATGCACAGCAAAAGTGTCTTTATCAGGCCTAATTTCAATTAGAATAAGTGCAAATGGTTATATGGTCTTAAACAGAGGCTGCTGTAGTCACAGAATGGGATGCCCCAAAAACCAGCAGTACACCTGGCAGGGACAAGTAGTGCTATCCACAGCAAAAGTGTCTTTATCAGGCCTAATTTCAATTAGAATAAGTGCAAATGGTTATATGGTCTTAAACAGAGGCTGGTGTAGTCACAGAATGGGATGCCCCAAAAACCAGCAGTACACCTGGCAGGGACAAGTAGTCCTATGCACAGCAAAAGTGTCTTTATCAGGCCTAATTTCAATTAGAATTAGTGCAAATGGTTATATGGTCTTAAACAGAGGCTGCTGTAGTCACAGAATGGGATGCCCCAAAAAAGAAGTGCACCTGGCAGGCAGCAGTAAGAATATGCACAGCAAAAGTGTCTTTATCAGGCCTAATTTCAATTAGAATAAGTGCAAATGGTTATATGGTCTTAAACAGAGGCTGCTGTAGTCACAGAATGGGATGCCCCAAAAACCAGCAGTACACCTGGCAGGGACAAGTAGTGCTATGCACAGCAAAAGTGTCTTTATCAGGCCTAATTTCAATTAGAATAAGTGCAAATGGTTATATGGTCTTAAACAGAGGCTGGTGTAGTCACAGAATGGGATGCCCCAAAAACCAGCAGTACACCTGGCAGGGACAAGTAGTGCTATGCACAGCAAAAGTGTCTTTATCAGGCCTAATTTCAATTAGAATAAGTGCAAATGGTTATATGGTCTTAAACAGAGGCTGGTGTAGTCACAGAATGGGATGCCCCAAAAACCAGCAGTACACCTGGCAGGGACAAGTAGTGCTATGCACAGCAAAAGTGTCTTTATCAGGCCTAATTTCAATTAGAATAAGTGCAAATGGTTATATGGTCTTAAACAGAGGCTGCTGTAGTCACAGAATGGGATGCCCCAAAAACCAGCAGTACACCTGGCAGGGACAAGTAGTGCTATGCACAGCAAAAGTGTCTTTATCAGGCCTAATTTCAATTAGAATAAGTGCAAATGGTTATATGGTCTTAAACAGAGGCTGGTGTAGTCACAGAATGGGATGCCCCAAAAACCAGCAGTACACCTGGCAGGAACAAGTAGTGCTATCCACAGCAAAAGTGTCTTTATCAGGCCTAATTTCAATTAGAATAAGTGCAAATGGTTATATGGTCTTAAACAGAGGCTGGTGTAGTCACAGAATGGGATGCCCCAAAAACCAGCAGTACACCTGGCAGGGACAAGTAGTGCTATGCACAGCAAAAGTGTCTTTATCAGGCCTAATTTCAATTAGAATTAGTGCAAATGGTTATATGGTCTTAAACAGAGGCTGCTGTAGTCACAGAATGGGATGCCCCAAAAAAGAAGTGCACCTGGCAGGCAGCAGTAAGAATATGCACAGCAAAAGTGTCTTTATCAGGCCTAATTTCAATTAGAATAAGTGCAAATGGTTATATGGTCTTAAACAGAGGCTGCTGTAGTCACAGAATGGGATGCCCCAACAGGAGTGCACCTGGCAGGCAGCAGTAAGAATATGCACAGCAAAAGTGTCTTTATCAGGCCTAATTTCAATTAGAATAAGTGCAAATGGTTATATGGTCATAAACAGAGGCTGGTGTAGTCACAGAATGGGATGCCCCAAAATCCAGCAGTACACCTGGCAGGGACATGTAGTGCTATGCACAGCATAAGTGTCTTTATCAGGCCTAATTTCAATTAGAATAAGTGCAAATGGTTATATGGTCTTAAACAGAGGCTGCTGTAGTCACAGAATGGGATGCCCCAACAGGAGTGCACCTGGCAGGCAGCAGTAAGACTATGCACAGCAAAAGTGTCTTTATCAGGCCTAATTTCAATTAGAATAAGTGCAAATGGTTATATGGTCTTAAACAGAGGCTGGTGTAGTCACAGAATGGGATGCCCCAAAAACCAGCAGTACACCTGGCAGGGACAAGTAGTGCTATGCACAGCAAAAGTGTCTTTATCAGGCCTAATTTCAATTAGAATAAGTGCAAATGGTTATATGGTCATAAACAGAGGCTGGTGTAGTCACAGAATGGGATGCCCCAAAATCCAGCAGTACACCTGGCAGGGACAAGTAGTGCTATGCACAGCAAAAGTGTCTTTATCAGGCCTAATTTCAATTAGAATAAGTGCAAATGGTTATATGGTCTTAAATAGAGTCTGGTGTAGTCACAGAATGGGATGCCCCAAAAACCAGCAGTACACCTGGCAGGGACAAGTAGTGCTATGCACAGCAAAAGTGTCTTTATCAGGCCTAATTTCAATTAGAATAAGTGCAAATGGTTATATGGTCTTAAACAGAGGCAGGTGTAGTCACAGAATGGGATGCCCCAAAAACCAGCAGTACACCTGGCAGGGACAAGTAGTGCTATGCACAGCAAAAGTGTCTTTATCAGACCTAATTTCAATTAGAATAAGTGCAAATGGTTATATGGTCTTAAACAGAGGCTGCTGTAGTCACAGAATGGGATGCCCCAACAGGAGTGCACCTGGCAGGCAGCAGTAAGAATATGCACAGCAAAAGTGTCTTTATCAGGCCTAATTTCAATTAGAATACGTGCAAATGGTTATATGGTCTTAAACAGAGGCTGCTGTAGTCACAGAATGTGATGCCCCAAAAACCAGCAGTACACCTGGCAGGGACAAGTAGTGCTATGCACAGCAAAAGTGTCTTTATCTGGCCTAATTTCAATTATAATAGGTGCAAATGGTTATGGTCTTAAATAGAGGCTGCTGTAGTCACAGAATGGGATGCCCCAAACAGGAGTGCACCTGACAGGGACAAGTAGTGCTATGCACAGCAAAAGTGTCTTTATCAGGCCTAATTTCAATTAGAATAAGTAGAAATGGTTATATGGTCTTAAATAGAGGCTGCTGTAGTCACAGAATGGGATGCCACAACAGGAGTGCACCTGGCAGGGTCCAGTAGTGCTATGCACAGCAAAAGTGTCTTTATCAGGCCTAATTTCAATTAGAATAAGTGCAAATGGTTATATGGTCTGAAATAGAGGCTGGTGTAGTCACAGAATGGGAAGCCTCACAGCAGACTTAAGATCAGTTCAGTATATATGCACAGTTAGTTAGTATAAGCAGCCTGAAAACGCTAACAAAGCCTGTCAGCCAGCCAGTAACAAACACTCAGGCTGGATGAAAAAAAAAAAAAATCTCCCTGTGACTGCCTCCGATTTTTCCTAACTTTCCCTGTTTTTCGCTGACTTTCTGTCTGTCTCCTGCCTGTCTCCTGCCTGTCTCCAGCCTGTCCCTGTCTGTCCCTGCCTGTCTAACTGCCTCTCTCCCTCAGCTACACAGCGTTCTGTCTCTCACGAATGCAATAGAGAAATGAGGAAGGAAAAGCAAGATGGCCGCCTTAAATAGCGCTGTGACGTCACCGGGCTTGCTGGCTGCTGATAGGCTGCATGTGACTGTCCCAGCTTGCACTGGCGCGGGGTTGATGTCTGGACATGTCCCGTCCGCCATCTTAGAATGCCTGTAATGTAAATGAATGGATGTTAAAGGAAAACTTCGAGCGATCGAATCGCGGGGAAATTCGGATTCGATCCGAATCGAATTTTTCATGAAATTCGGATCGAATCCGGGTTCGTCCGGATCGATTCGCTCATCCCTAATTGAAATGTATGGGAGAGCGACAGGTAGAAAGAGGTCATACCTGGCGCTGTGCAAGGCTGAACGCTGGCGCTGTTCGCTGAGGCTGTGAAAATGATGAATCGGACGCTACATGGCGCTATCCCAGTCGCTAAACAGATTCTGCTTGATAAATGTGTAATTGCGTGCCGTGTCCGGCGTTCACCAGTCGCTACCTGTCGCTACCTCTCATTAACCAGCCACTATCTGACGTTATCCCTTCTTAAATAAGGGCCTAAGCTAGTTTAGTTAGAACAGGACCCTCCCTGGCAAGAGGGTTTACAGATGTGCTGCGAGTTTTCCCTTGCGCAGCTGCTTCCCATCCTGATATTATATTGTAGCAAGCTTTCCAGCTTCCTGACACCCAGCTCAGCAGGAATCGGTACACTGGGGCAACACGACAACAAATGCTGTATTTGTAGGTCTGCATTAAAGAATGTTTTTGTTTAAAGATTATACTTATACCCACACTCCTGGGGCATCCAGATTTAGCAGGCCCTGCAATTTAGGAGTAAAAAGCAATCCAGAAAAGGTACCTGTGCCACTCGCACATCCCACATGGCCCATAGTGAGCGCAAGGGTTTGCCAGGCGGGTGTGTACTGTGGACCTGGACAGCACAAGTGGTTGCAAGGGAAGTAGGGAACTCAAGATCTGCGCAGAAGCAAGAACCAGGAGGAGGAAGTGAGTATGATTATGTTAATCCACAAGTTGTTGGGCATCCAAAATTTGGATGGGATTGGGATTACTTTACTTTTAGAACTAGCTCTAGAGTTATTGCCAACTGCCCCTCAGACCATGAGTATATATGGGTGTATGTAATCCTTACTTTTTGGTTCATTACATCCATGTATGGATCTTTAATTTGTATATTTGACATAAGCTAAGTAAGATTCCTTGATGTACAGTACTAATATGGTTAAGCCCAGTTTTAGAAGTCCTCACCCTTCCCACCGAAACATAGGCCCTTATTTATGAAGGAATAGCGACAGGTAGCGACTGGTGAGCGGCCGGTAATGACGGGCCCGCTACGAAAACGCCGGCTCCCCACCACAATCACACATTTATCAAGCCAATCCTGCTTAGCGACTGAGATAGCACCATATAGCGACTCATTCATCATTATTCCAGCCTCAGCCCACAGCGCCAGCGTCCGACCTTGAACAGCGACAGGTATGACCTCTCGCTACCTGGCGCTCTCCAATGCATTTCAATGGAACAATCTTTAAATATTAATAATTAATTGTTATGAATTTTTTTTTTTTTTAAATGTGAAAAATTCTATGACCACTTCTGCCATTTTAAATAATTTTTTTAAGGTAAAAAAAAAAAAAAAACAAATTGTACAGAATTGATATTATAGGTCTGATATTAATGTATTCATATTACAAAATTATTTTAAAAACTTTTTTTTTTGGTTTCCAAAAATATGGTTGTTTGGGGGTTAAAAAACTACTTTTAACCCATCGCTGCCAGCACTCTGGGGTTTATACATGCATTTTACAGCGTAAGAAATTTTTGAGCGTGATTTTTTAATGAATATGGTGGGAGCCGGTCGCTATGGCCAGTCGCTATCATGCGCTCCCATACAGCGCGGAACCTGTCAAATAGCGACTCCTCACCCAATATTCAACATTACTGCACACCGACTGAGTCGCTATCAACTACCGAACAACGGCCAAGCACAGCGACTACTAGCGGGCGCTATGAAAATGCCGCTACAGTCGCTCAACTGTCGCTACCTGCCGCTATTAATGAATCGGCCTCCCCGTATTAAAACCTCTGTAGTTATTGTATTTTATCTTCTGACTGGTACAGCATAAATTATATCCATCTGTAGCCAGAGGATGCTGATTCTATTTTTTGGATCACAGGAGGTGGACAGAGCTACCCAAACTGTCCCGAAACTCCACTCTAACCACCTTTCATCACAAAAGCCACGTATATATTGTAGCCCTCACGCACCGGGGGGGGGGGGGGTTCGGCGAGTGACGGCAGGGAGCAGGTTCTTCTGAGCCCAGGGTGCTCTACATGTGTGAGTGGGTAGGTAAGGGTTAGGGTGCAGTTGCAGGGAAGGTTAGTACTCACTGTTACCGCTTGGAAAGATGAACAGCAGTCCAGGAGATGAAACAGAGTTCCTCTTTATTTAATCCACAGGCAAACAGCAAACATGGAACAGGTACAATATATCTATCCACTTACAGTTCTGGTTCCGTCCATAGTCACAGGTACAATTAGAAAATATAGCTTTTCAAGGAGAAAGATGTCCTTGCTGGATCTCTTCCGCCTCTCTCTGTCAGGATTCCTGCTCCTCTTACAATTCAAGATAGTAAATCACACTGGCTTTAGGATTGGGGCTTCCCTATATCCCTTTTCACTACCTTCTAGAACATTCTATCACATGTTCGGCCTCATGTCTGACATCTGATAGGTTGCTCTCTAAGCCCTCTAACCAATCACTAGCCTTCTGGTTATAACTATGTTCCGACTCAACATCCTGTTATGACTAACAACCCTTCCTACTTCGCCTTCTAGAACAATCCCCATTGTAGCCTATGGCCTAATGTTAGTCTATAGCCTACACCCCCTACTGCCATCTGGAGTCTAGTTTAGGATATGGCTTTGCCTATGCACTTTCATAGGTAGAAACCACAAAAGAGCTTAATGTATGGTTAACTCTATTTAAAGGGGTTCTTATTAGTTAACTGGCCTGTTCTAGTTATACCCCTACAATATTAAACATTACTATTTGTCTAAATGGTTTGAGAATGTCCTTCATTATTTACTGTAGTATTCATAACTAGAGATGAGCGAACTTCTCAAAAATTCGATTCGGGCGATTTGCCGAATTTCTCAAAGAAATTCGGGTTCGTCCGAATCGAACTTTGGCGAATCGCTCATCTCTGGTGGGAGCGGGGAGGCCGGCTGCGCTGTCAGCGAAGCCGGCTTCCTCTGATGACGCGTCCTCTGATGACAGCTGACAGCGCAGCCGGCCTCCACGCTCCCACCTTGCCGGTAAGTGTTTGCTGAAATAAAAAAATGCCGGCATGGTGGGAGCGGGGAGGCTGGCTGCGCTGTCAGCAGGCGGCGAAAGCCGGCTTCCGCCGCCCGCTGGCAGCGCAGCCGGTCTCACCGCTCCCACCATGCCAGCATTTTTTTTTTTTAATTTCAGGGAAAATTTGGTCAGCACGAACCACTAAATATTCGGGTTCGTGCTGAATCGAATGTTCCCTGAAATTCGGAGCGAATTCAGGTTCGTTAGAACCGATTCGCTCATCCCTATTCATAACCTAAAATATTGTATGTTGTTACAGAGTATCAATGCAAAAATTCCACACATTCAAGAACCATACGAAAGTAATAGGCTAGCGAAAAAATCGTTAATGTTGCCCGCATCCCATTTATGCTTTTTATGAAAGATTATAATATAAAATCCTTTTAATTGAATCTGCTTTACTCTCCAAGATGTTTGCTGCAGCTAAATCTGTCACAATGTCTAACTTTTTATTCTTTTCCTTTGGTTCAGTAGCAGGGCTGGTGAAGTCATATCTCGCTCTCTACCTCCTTTATGTCCACAGCAGGGTCAGGGCAGCTTCTATACAGAGTAACAACCAGTAAAAAGTTACCGATTTAAAATATATAGAAATTGTACAAAACTAAAAGGTTATTCTGGAGTTTTCTAGTATACTCATAAATCTTTTTAGAAATGCATAGGACAGGGTAGTGATACTTTATGGTGTAGTTCTGCTGCATCACCCTGAGGAAGTGACGGGAATTGTGCTGCAACGGAACGCATAGGTTTAGGAGGAGGGCCCCATACGGACCACGGCTTACTGGTGATGTGATTGTACCACTATTTCTATAAACTTTTCCCTTCTTTGTCCTCCCCTCTGGTACTCATCTGGGGGTTTATTATCAGCACTAGCACTAGGCTTGGTTTATAACAGAGTCCTTGAGGTATGGAATATTGCACCATGTATTTTTTATGAGAATATGAGATTAAATGATAATGAAATTATTAGTGTCACTCATTGTTATTATTTATTATTATTATCTTTATTGCACAAATATTGGTGTAAATAAAAAGTTTTTTACAACATTGTATATCACAGGGTGACCAAAATGGAAACAATATACCCTCAACGTTTCGGTGCAGGACCTTTTTTAAGAGATTGCACCTTTTAAAAAAAGGTCCTGCACCGAAACGTTGAGGGTTACTGTGTTCTCAACCTGGTGATTCAGCCTGTAAGCTGCTTCCCCTTATCTCTGGAACAAATTGATCTGTTGTTCCTTTATACATCTATGTTAATATGCTTATAAGGTTTAACTGGGGCTTCCCCCATGTTGTTCATATAGTAATTCCTTAAGCACTATCTTTGCTCTTCATCATCTTATCTGGACTTATATTACTCATAAGAACATTTATACATTTTTTGCTGAAAAAATATTTTTTACATTGTTCAGCAGCTTATTTTATCCCCATTGGGGTAAAACATTGTGTAGATTGTTTGTATTTTGGTCATCCTGTGATATACTATGTTGTAAAAAACTTTTTATTTGTACCAGCATTAAACTGTTACTTTATTTGCATAGTACTATTTTGGGTGTTCGTTCAACCACTCCTTTTTTTGCATTTAGTATACCGGCACGCAGTGGGCAGACGTGCTATGGAACTTCTGAACCCGTTCATCTCAATAAGAGTTTTCCAGCTGATTATTTGTTATAATCTGTACTTATTTCAGGGTGCTCCAACCTTACTCTAACTTTATTGCACTTTGCGCTTTTTGAAAATAGGTGGTATATCGAGGGTACAGTTGATTAAAGATTGTGTTAGGGACAGGGCATTGGTGGGGTCATAGAAGGGGATTGGTGCAATACCTTGTCCTTTTTATGTGAGATGCCATGGATTAGGGTCTGCATGGCCCACTACTTTATTTGTGTAAGTTTTTTACTTGATTTTAATTGTTGATGTCTAAATCTGTTTATTTAATGCCCATATAGAATTGTTATGATTTAATGATATATAGTGGTGCGTTTTCATCACTGGCCAAAAAGGGGTGTCTGGGCCACCCTTATTTATTTTTGTCTCTTGCCTAAGGTTAGTTGGCCAGTGTACACTTTTGGGATAGGGGTGTCGGTTTTTGGTGCTGTGGGTTTTTTAGAATTTAGTGTACTAGTTCTGCTGAATAGTTTACAATTAGAGATGAACTGATTCATCCAAATCAGAATTTCAGGGAATAAATAATTTATCTTCTTGGTTTTTCTGGGGGGGATTTGTACCAATCAAATTTTTCCATAAGATAGGTAAAAAAAAACCCCTGCTGTTCTCTCCTCTGCACATAAAGCACTTACCCCGGAATATAAGGTCCCAGAAGACAGCAACGCTGACGGCACACCCCGCTGTCCAAACCATATGCTGCCGCCATACCATACAAGTTGGTAGGGGAAACCAGCCAGTTTGGATGGAGGGGATGTGGATGACGGGATGACCACCTTCTGGGACCTTATTATTTAGGGTAAGTGCGCAGAGCGGGGAGCAGTGTGGGACCCCGAACCAGACAATGGAGCAAGGCAGCAGGTGAGTCTTTTTATATATTTCAGTTCAACTCCCAGAAAATCCCAGAAGGCAAGGTTTTTTCTTTCTTTTTTTTTTTTTTTGAGCGATTTGTTAAACTTCAGTTTGAATGTATCTAAATTTCTTGGGGTCATTCGACTCGCACTATAAGAGGGAAACCCTCAACTTCACTTAAAGTGGACCAAGACCCAGGATTTTGACTATCCTGGATTTTGGTTCTCTTCCCCGATCAGGGGTGCCCCGCTGCGTGAAACCCCCCAGCCCCAGATAGCCGCAGCCAACTCACCTCTTCCTGGTCCTACGGAGCCGGAGCTCCAAGCACTCGGAGCCACTGACGTTACGTCGTCTAAGCCTTTATCTAAGGCCAGCAGCTCCAAGTGAACTGGTGGCCGCATCCTCCGCTTCCCTCTAACAGGGAGCGTGCCCGCACCGGCTATTTACAAATGTCTGCACCGTGCTAGAGGGATAGCGAGGAAGTGGCTGCAGCTTGCGCTTGTGCTGTTAGACTGGGAAATGAGGTAAGTGTATAGGGCGACCTGGGGAGTTTCATGATTTTGGATGCCCCTGGAGGGAGGGAATCGATTGGCTTATAGATTTTCGCGCTGATCGGCGTGGGTTTTGGTCCAGTCGAGAACAGGCTGGGATGTAGAGAAGCCACAGGTCCTGCAACATGAAATAAATGAGAAAGTAGGCCACAGACAGACCTGACACTGGGGTAATTTGGAGGAAGGAATCCAGCTGAAAACATATGACAAAGGTAGCGACAGGGTTCCAGCCACAGTCATAGGCAGGCAGAACAAATTAGCAAATTTAGCCATAGCAATGTAACAGGCAAGAGCAGCAGATCCATCTTTGTAGGCACACTGAGTTCCTGGACAGATGGAACAGGTGTATAGCTGTAATAAAGGCAGTATGTACAAAGGAACAAAGATCAAAGACAGCAAGCAGAAGAAAAGATGACCAACTGGTGTCTCTGGTCGGGGTTCACTGCTATTTAAAGAGGAAGTCCTTTGAGAGAATGCACAGAGAGTGGCAGGTCAGTCACCCAATCTCATGCAGCAGTGTCAACCAATTGTCAACCAAATCAGGACTCGGCTGAGGAGGACTGCATGCGGCTGCAGGGCTCGGCTGAGGAGGACTGCATGCGGCTGCAGAATTCGGCTGAGGAGGACTGCATGTGGCTGCAGGACTCGGCTGAGGTGGACTGCATGCGGCTGCAGGACTCGGCTGAGGAGGACTGCATGCGGCTCTAGGACTCGTCTGAGGAGGACTGCATGTGGCTGCAGGACTCATCTGAGGAGGACTGCATGCGGCTGCAGGACTCGTCTGAGGAGGACTGCATGCGGCTGCAGGACTCGGCTGAGAAGGACTGCATGTGGCTGCAGGACTCATCTGAGGAGGACTGCATGCGGCTGCAGGACTCGGCTGAGGAGGACTGCATGCGGCTGCAGGACTCGTCTGAGGAGGACTGCATGCGGCTGCAGGACACAGCTGAGGAGGACTGCATGCGGCTGCAGGACTCTCCTGAGGAGGACTGCAGGTGGCTGCAGGACTTGGCCGAGGAGGACTGCATGCGGCTGCTGGATTCGGCTGAGGAGGACTGCAGGCTGGCTGCCGTACTTGGCTGAGGAACACTGTAGGCAGCTGCAGGACTCGGCCGAGGAGGAATGCAGTCGGAGTTCCGGAGTTCAGAATCAGGAGAGGATTGTTGTGATGAGGTGAAGTTGTATTATTTTAATGCCCAAATTGGGTTCCTATTTAAATGCCCATACACACAAGTATCTGCCAATTCCCGCACATACTCACTATAAAAAGATGTGCCACAATACAAGCGCATACTACTTTATCCAGCCAATCCAATGTACAGGTTTGAATGCACGTCAGGACTGGATGGTGTCCGCTGATAGGATAAGGAAAAATGCTTGATTCTGTGATACTGTGCTTGTTAGGGAGTTAGGCTTTTCCCTGTTTTAAAGTGGACCAAAACCCACAATTTTAACTTGCGTCCCCCGAATTGCTCCCTCTATGAAGAGAACCTTTTGCCAATTTTCACTGATCCTGCTTCACTCTACTCCCAGATAATGCTGTCTGTTTTAGCTGTAAAGCTCCGCCTCCTTCATTAATTACCACTGTTGTGTGTGGCATTGATGTCATTGCCACAGCTACGCAATGACTGATCATCTGCCATATCATGCCTAGACACAGCAGAAAAATCAGTGTTCCAGGACAAAAGAAAAAGCGAAAATATCAATTTTTAGTTCTACAGCGTAAGAAGGGGGTTCACCTCTGTGGTGGCCCGATGGCCCGAGCTTTAGTATTTGGCATATATATATTATATTCCTGACCCCATTCTCATTTAAAACATATAGATGCTCTTTTACTGACATGGGGTTAATAGTTGTAGAACGACGTTGAAATGAAGACTTCAGTTACGCAACCTTAATATTCATTCCTCTCATTATTAATATATAGTGAAACATTAGCCAGTAATATCTCTGCGTTTCCCTTTCGTTCCAGTGTTGCGTTTCAATAATGCATGTACATACTGCAAGAGATAAAAGGATCAGTAGCTCCCCTTTCTTTTACACAAAGTCAGGCTAAATCCATTTTTTTTTATCGCTATCTAAATATATATTTAACCTTCTTTTATTACAGTGTGGAGCTCTGCAGTGAGCGGAGGTCATTGCCAATAGCCCATTAAGCCTGCATATGAATACTTACTCATGGCAATGTTCGCATTTACTTCATATGCGCAATTTAAACCTATGTTTTGAATATATATATATATATATATATATATATATATATATATATATATGTCACGGACCGGGTGGAGCGGACTCGGGTGTGGATCCGCTTTAACTGTGGGACCGAGACCGATGGCGGGTATCGTGTCAGGGGAGCGGAGTCTAAGAGACCTAGATCCGGCACTGAAGGAAGGAAGTGCCTCTTTAAATAGGAGAAGTGGATGCAGGATTGGATGACCAGGCACCAATCAGTGCTGTACTGGCCCTTTAAATCTCAGGAATCGTGCGCTCGCCCTCTAGTGGACGGAGACCTGCGCGCACTTGAGCATGTGAGCATCTAGCAGAGAGTTGTCGGAAACATGCAAGTGAATACAGTATTTTTCACCCCCATAAGACGCACTTTTGGAATGGGGTAAATGCCTCACTGCCTATAGGAATGGGATGGGGCAATGTCACACTGTCTATGGGAATGGGCTGGGGGGGATGCCACACTGCCTTTGGAAATAGGATGGGGTAAATGCCACAGTGCCTATGGGAATGGGATGGGGGAATGCCACACTTTCATGAAATGGGATGGGGTAAGCCTCAAGGCCTATATGGGGAATGGGAGGGAGAAAGTCACACTGCTTATTGGAAATAGGAGGGGGGGGGAGTGTCACATGGCCTGTAATAGGCGGATTCTGCACCTTGCCTATTATTTGGGCCTTGGGGGGGGGATGGTGTTTTAGCACATTTGGCTCAGAATTTTTTTTTTATTCTCCTCCTCCAAATCCTGGGTGCATCTTATATGGAGGTTTTGGACCCGACTGCCGATTATACCAGTACCAGTGAGCACCACTCTATACCACCAAACTTTAGGCACTACATACCGTATTCAACAATTTTTGGTATGCTGAAAAGATTGGCACTGAATTTAACTGCCGCTGGCTAGCGTTTCTTCATTCATGGATCAATTCACGGGTTATCGCTGCTGTGAACAAAATGGGACAAACTTTAGAGTGTGTTTAGGCTGCGTTTTAGCTGTTGTGCTCCAAAGTACGTTGGTAAGAAAAAGAATTGCTGCCTGTTTTGACGTCTGTTAACAGAGAACAGCCGTATGAATCTATCAAGATTAAAGAGGAGCCTGTCACAGTGGTGATGCCAGTGAGCCAGTGGAGTAACTTGAGGGGGTGCAGGTGGTGCAACCACACCGGGGCCCAGGAGGTCAGGAGAGCTTCATCAATGTTGTTCTTCCATGTTACTTATCATATTTGTGCTCACGTGTCACGAGAAAGGAGGACCAGTCGTCCCTGCTGTTTCAGTCTTTCGTTTTTTAGGTGCATCCAATTGAGTTAAAGCATAGAAAAATGTTTACTGTATGATTTTTGAAAGGACTCAATTTAATGTTAGCACCAGGGCCCCTTTCACATTTAGTTACGGAACTGCAGTGGCCAGAGACCACCTGCAAAAATGAAAGAGACCAACCACAGAAACTATAGTATTCAGGATCACACGGGATGTTGTGCAGAAAAAAAAAATCTAAAAAATCAGACAAAGGACTGAAGATGACGACATACACTTTCTTACTGGAAATAAGATCACTTTAAGGTCCTCACCATTTTAAACATGCCTCCACAGCCTTGTGCCTACTGTAGGTTCCTCTAGTGATAATGCAATCTATAGACAGACAACCGAAAAGCTCTGCTACCAACTGTCAGTTTCTTGGTATGGATTTTGCAGTGGAAGTGAACTTTACTTCTTTTCCTCAAGCTATAATCCCAATCCCGTCCAATAAATCTTGGACTGTAAAAGAGTGGTAAGTGATAGCTACTGTACATTTTTAAAGCTTTTCATAAATCATTAGACACCTGGCACAGAAAACAAATCACAATGGAATTTAATTTGAATGAAATACTGCGCTCAGGAGACACCAGGCTCCATCCATCAAACCCACCTAAATGCGAGCGCTACAGCGAAGACACAGCAAAAAGTTATTAAGTTATTAAGACTCGTTCTGCATGAATTTGGGAAAAGCAGTACATCAGCTCAGCCGAACATTTAAAACAAGATGTTCTCACTGTATTGTCTTCAACGAAGTCGTCTGATCAACAGAAAGTTGTCTGACATATTATACTCTGTCATGACCGTAAATGTTGGCACCCCTGAAATTTTTCAAGATAATGAAGTATTTCTCACAGATGCAGGATTGCAGTAACACATGTTTTGCTATACACATGTTTATTCCCTTTGTGTGTATTGGAACTAAATAAAAAAAAGCAAATTGGACATAATGGCCTCGATTCACTAAGAGTTAAAAAAAACTCTCACGGTAGTAAAAAATTCAGATAGGAAGACAATGAAAGTCAGTGGCCCTTTTTACTACAGGTAACAAGTTGCCATTGACTTTCATTGTCTTCCTATCTGGTGATTCAGCAACAGTGACATAAAATTGTTTTTCAACTCTTCTAGGTACGCCTAGGGAGTACAGCGGGATCATGTTTTTAATGTGTAGTGTCTTTTGTGTTTTTAATTTATGCAACTGAATAAATAAATGTGATATATTTTCTGATATAGGGAGCAGTGCCCTTAACCCTTCTATTGCCAGCCACGTAAATTTTACGTGCCTGACTTTGCCCCCTGCTAGCGCATGAAAAATAAAACAAAAGCACTTACCTGACCCCTCATTCGATCTGTCCGGGTCTCCTCTTCAGCCTGGGGGGCTCCGATCCCCCGTCAGGGCTCCCCCGGCTGCAGGAGAATGCTCGGAATAGGTAGCCCCCCACACAAAGGGGGCGGGGCTAATTACGTCACTTGACGGGTGTCATGACAGCTCCAGGCCTCTCAGCTGTCAGATGCCAGTGATCGGTGGCGAGAGAAGGATGGGGCAGGAGATCCTCTGATCTCCTGTCTCCCCCCCTGCTCTTGCTGCCGATCACCGGCATCTGTCATTGGATTTTTTTCTATGTGTTTGTGTTTTATTTTACTGTTAACCCTTTGTGAACTGGTAAGGGGTCCATGAGACCCCTATACCAGTTCACAAGGCTGGGGGCTGGCAAGTCACCTGCAGGTAGCGGGTGACTTGCCATTAACCCCTGGCACCTCAATTACCTGCCTCCCCAAAGCCCAGGTCGGGGCAGAAGAGCCCGGGCCCACAGAGGGTAAGTGGGCTTGTAGGCTGCAGGTTGGGGGGGCCACAAAAGCTGGCCCCTGCACCCTGATTTACAAGCCCCCATAGCTGGTCCCGGGCTGGTTATGAAGGGTAGGGGGGACCCTACGTCATTTTGTTTTTGATTTTTAAGGGTTTTTATGCAAAAATATTTAAAAAACTTACATTTTTTATTGCAAAAAAAACTACAAATTGCAAAAAATAGATTTATTTTTATTTTTTTTGCACATATTTCACCCAAAAGTATTGAGAATACACTAAAAAAGGCCAAAGAAGACATTTTATGTTGAAGCTCAGACTCTACTTAAAAAACAATATATAATTTTCCTGGAAAATCCCTGAAAATCCCTTCAAAAATCAAAGTTGAACATATGTAGCGTAAAATAGTGAAAAGCGGTCTGGCAACAAAGGGTGACAAAAATTCTAGGAAGGCTGGAACTTAAAGGGTTAATTGAGACCCCGGCAAGTGTTTGGTGGATTGTGCAATAAGTTGTGTAGCTGGGGGGGAGGGAGCAAGTCCCCTTTTGTAGCTATTTTTTGAGCTGTGCCTACTTGTGTGTTTTGTAATACATATAGAAGAACATAAGTCAATTTTTCTGCTACACATTTTGTGCATAAACATGGATCAGCTTGATATATTTGAAATCCTTCATCAATCAAGACTTTTTATCATTCTCGCATTCTATGCTCTTGCCTGTTTTACAAACAAGATGTTCTTCACCCTTTTTGATATAACCTTCAGGTTGAGTCATGTACAATTCTTCTTTAATGTCGCCATTTCGAAACTCACTGTCATCTGTTGAACAGCAGCTACAGTCATTAAAGTTCTGAATGTGGTTTGCTTAGCAACAGGAGAAAATTTAGCATCATAATCTTTACCATACTGTTGCGACTAATCGTGCATTAAACCTGTACACTTTACCTTCAGAGTCATATTTGTTCTTGAAGACACATTTACATCTGATTGCTTTCTTGCCTTGTGGTAGCTCAGTAAGCTTCCATGTCTGGAGTAGGTGAAGAGACTCAATCTCCTCATCTACGGCTTTCATCCACTTCTGCTTCTTGTGAACAGGCTGTTGTTGCATCTTCTGCCAAGACTGTGGCTCTGGTTTAGGAAGTGTTCTGACCATATAAGAACAGCACTTAGCTAGGATTCCTATATTTGGCCTCTCTGATCTGTTGACTGGAGGTTTCAGAGCTTATCCAGACTTCAATGTTTTCCTTTTCAGCATCTGGAGCCTGTGACTGAGATTCATGTTATTTTTGCTATGCCTGAATTACTGTCAAACCATTATGAAATCTCTGGGTGCGAATCCGGTATCCCTTTTGAGTTTTACTATAGCCAGCGAGGAGCCCTTCTTTTGCATGAGATTCCCACTTAGAATGTTTTCTTTGAGAACATGCACAAATGAGTTGCTTTCAAGTATCCTAAAGTGCTTCAGGTTAGGCTTTTTGCAGTTCCATAACTCGTACAGAGTTTTATTTGTAGCTCTGCCTGGCAGTCTGTTTTGAAGATAGCACAGTGTGCTATCTCCCCAAATTGTTGTAGATTTGCATCAAACAGTATACTTCCAGCACTTTCAGAGAGCGAGCGGTTCTTTCTTTCTGCAACACCATTTTGTTCTGGGTTCTACGGAACTGTAGTCTAAAACACAATTTCTTTCTTTTTTAAAATGGTTTGCCACCTTGCCACTTGTATATTCAGTTCCATTGTCTGCACGCAGTGCTTTTGGGATTCTATATAGTAGCATACTTGCATATATGAACAATCTGATTATCATCTATGCTGAGGGAGATAGTGCTCCGTGCTTTCTGAACCTTTTCTAGCCAATCATCTGGTACTGGATTAGGCATAAGTTCCTGAGTAAATGTCCACATACATTCTGTTATCAGTAACATCTGCACCTTGAATTTCCAGTACTGGTAGTTCTGGTTAGTCAGACATGGCACCCTGAATCGGATAGGATTACTGTTAGTAGACATCTTCTCTCTTTCTCACACTTCTCTGATTAACTGTTGCTCTGGGAAAATCCTCCTCTGAGCTATTCTAGTTCTGGGCTATTCCAGCTCTGGGCCCATAACACTCTTAACACTCTTCGAGCATAGAGGAACATCTGTTTATCCAGCAACAATATGGAACATAAACATGAAAAGGATACATCAGCCACATATCTCAGTATACAGCAAAAAGGACAAACGACTTCCTGGTTTTATTTCAAACTACATTTTATGAATAGCATAACAAGCAAGCAGTCACAAATAGTATGTAGTTGTTGTATTAAAGCTATTCCAACACCCTGGTTCTTGACACTGACTCGAGCATCTCAGCCAAATGTTTCATTTATCTCATTTATTCAAGTTTCCAACCCTTCAGATCCCCTTATTACTGTGTTGTAGTCAACATGACTCCAGGTCCTCTTTATTACACACATGCCAGATATTTCAAATAGCATAAAGCATCTGCAACCAGTGGATTATCCACCACCACACTAAAAATATCTAATCCTTACTTAAAGGCTTTCTGTAAAGCAATAGTGTGTATTTAAATTCCTTTGTTACATCATTTTCCTCTTCACTCGCATTATCTCTATTGAGAGGATGAGATCCAGCAAATGTTCAGCTTCAAGGAGCATCATTGTCTATGCAGTGCTTATAAATACAGTACAAAGGGATTATGGCCATATGAGAGGCTTAGGAAGCCTTAATCCCCCCGTGATAACAGAGCTTCACCAAATGAAGAACTGCATGACAAGAGACCTCAGTCATCATGCTTGGGGTCCAGCATCAAATGCAATGAGCTTGACTCGGCACCGGATGTTATTTGCACATTGTAGGGGATCTATGAGTATGTGTGTGTGCATTCTTTTCAGCTGCGTGAAAACATTTTAATTTGCGTCTGTATTTGCATGAATTGGATGAAAAAATGTTGTCCGCAATATTGTCAAAGAAAAAACAAGCAAAAAATGTGCGCACCAACCAATTGTAATATACAATGTGCAACGCTTGAATATAACACTAAACAATGCCAACGAACAGGGGAGCCCCCACAAAGCCCCCAAATACTCAAGACAAAGTTGCACCACCGTCTTAGATTCTAAATAAATTCTTAATTAATCAATACACATAGGACTGTTTAAAACATATTTAAAAAACATACAACAAAAGACACAACACTAGAGGGCGCTGCTAGCTGCTAATCACGATATTGATCACAAAATTCTGCCAAATCCATATATAAAATGCCCCCAGTCCTAAAGTGCAATGTGCAATCTCGCAATACACAAATATAAAACACTTATTTAATACGCTACATAATTATAACAATAATCAATGTATCAATATTCCATGATAATGAATGAAGTTCTAATCCAAAGTGAACAATGAATAAAGTGCTAATCTATAGTGATTGGAAAATTATTGAGGACACAACGGAGCAGCAAAAACTAAACAATAATCACAAAAATGACAGGTCTTACATGTGCAAACCCGCAGCTGCTAGCGCCTCTCCCCCAGCCAACGCGTTACGTGACAAACTTGTCACTTCATCGGGGCAGAATGAATAACTAATATATTGTGCATGGATTGGATGTCAAAATGTTGTTCACAATATTGTGAAGCCGGGAAATCAACAGCAGACATCATTTAGGAGTATAAAAGCTTCTGCTCCTGGCTGCAGGGTGATTTATCTGGCAGGACACCAGAGAGAAAGGATGGGGGACCTCTCAGCAGTGGTGTAACTAAATGTGAGGGGGCAAACATTAAATGGGGCCCTTTCAAGGCTCATAGAGTAAACTTTTAACTCAATTGGATGCAGCTAGACAACTAATGACTGAAACAAGAGGGATAGATGCTGCTTCTTTTTTCTAAACGATGCCAAGTGAGCACAAATATGATAAATAAAGCGGAGAAGCAACAGTGATAGGGCCCCGCTGACCTTATTTTTAGCTTATATTTATATGATAAAGTGGAGAAGCAGCACTGATGGGCCTCTGACCTTATTTTTAACTTATATTTATATGATAAATAAAATGGAGAAGCAACAATGATGGGGCCCCCTGACCTTATTTTTCACTAATATGTATATGATGAATAAAGTGGAGAAGCAACAATGATGAGGCCCCCTGACCTTATTTTTAACTTATATGTATATGATAAATAAAGTGGAGAAGCAAAAATGATGGGGCCCCCCTGACCTTATTTTTTTTTTCCCCAAAAATGTTTTATTTTTATCATAGCAGTTATACAAAAGAAAAAAAAAACATCTCCTCAACAATCACTCACGATAAGATATAAATGACATCATAAGTATAAAAGGCTTAATACCTCTTATATCTAAAACAGTATATAAACAATAAGAAAGGCCTAGTCGGCCACAAAACCGAGATTAGCCAAATATAACAGCTTCATAAACTACTATCATAATATCAACATCTATTAAAGGGGCACAGCAATCTTATGCACGCATCAATAAAAACACATCAGGAGATCCCTAATAGGGGGGGGGGGGGGAGAGGGAAAAAGGGAAAAATACACAAAATACAGAGTCAATAAATCGGCATCAAAACTAGCATGCAAAAACTCACGTGTCCACAGAGACCACATCTCCCGAAACCTGTCCAGCTCCCCATCCTGAATCGCAGACATTTTTCCATAGACATTATATAATGTACTCTAGTCTTAAATTCTCTAAAAGAGAGAGCTGGAGTTTTCCATGCTCCTGGAAAAGTCAGCTTGGCAGCCGTCAAAATGTGGTATGCCAAACGCTTCTGATTTCTTGAGGTAGACCCAAAGGACCATTTAGAAGTGCTGTCCAGGGACTCAAACTAATACGCTTACCCAACACCCTACTAAGAGCAGCGAAAACTTTCCTCCAAAAACTCCTAACCCTAGGACAACTCCACCAAATATGATGATACGATCCCTCCTCATCACAACCTCTAAAGCACAAGCTAGAAGTCCCCCTACCAAACCTCCCCACCTGTTTAGGAACCAAATACCATCGCATGGCAACCTTAACGCTAACCTCAATCGCCCAAACTGAGGCCGCTGGCCCAAATGAAGTCAGCCACATCTTACGCCAATCTGTCACCTCTCTAACCTCACCCAGGTCTCTCTCCCAATTCTGCCTATATGGCAACTCTACCACTTGATCAACCCCATTCAATTCTCCATATAACTCAGAAACCAAACCCCTTCCCCTAGGGTCCAATCTACACCTTTTCTCAAAAAAGGTAAGATGAGACACCGACACTGACCCCCTCATCATGGAACTCAAGAAATGTCTTATCTGGAAATAACTAAAAAGATCTCTAGGCTGCAACTGGAACTTGCGCCGTAAAACCCCAAATTCAGCCACCCGATGCCCTTCAATACAATCTAATAAACAGGTTACCCCCGCCTTTTTCCAATTCTCAAACCTAGTCGAATCTATAAGTACCGGAGGAAACATTGGATTACCCCATAGACTCATTAACCCTTTAAGTGCCAGCCTACCTGGAGTTTTTGTCACACTCTGTTGCCAGACCATTTTGCACTATTTTGCGCTCCCCATGTTCAAATGTGATTTTTGAAGGGATTTCCAGGGATTTCCCAGGAAAATGATATATTGTTATTTTCAGCAGTCTGGGCTTTAACATGAAATGTCTTGTCATTTTTTAGGTGTATTCTCAATATTTTTGGGTGAAATATGTGCATAAAAAAAAAAAAAAAAAAAAAAAATTTACATATTGTAGTTTTTTTTGTAATAAAAGTTTGTCAATGAAATCTTATTGCGTGTGAAATCCCAATTTCTCCCGGTTACAGCGGTACCACATATGTATAGGTAGACACCCTTTCCTGCCCAGGAGACTCCCCCAAACTGAAACAGCGCTTTAGGGGATTTTCAGATAAAATACAACTGTGCTACGCAATATGCGCACCTTGCAGTTTTTCCAGAAAAACAACCCTTTACATTTGAAATACCCCCAACAAACTATATATTCTCTGGAAGTACACACCTCAGGCTTTCTAGGTGTACCAGGCTTGTTGATGTGGCCATAGTTTTCTGGAAGTAATCCCTCAATGGATTCTTTGGTTGCAAAGAGTTTCCCTAAAAAAAGGATAAAAAAGCAGAATCAAAGCCACATTTTCCTAAAAAAACTATATACAAACAAGAAAAAACAAGTTTAATCTGAAAACGCAACATCCCCCGAACAGAACAATACCCAACATGCATAGCTACTGTCAAGGGAAGAGTTGCCAAGCACCCCAAAGTAAAGCATGTGCGTAACGGTAATTTTACTTGAAAATTTCAGCTCTGCAGACAAAGTGCGCACCTTGCGATTTTTCAACCAAAACAACCCTTGACATTTGGAATATCCCCCATAAACCATATATTCCCTGAAAGCACACACGTTAAGCTTTCTAAGGGTACCCAGCTTGTTTTAGTGGGCTCATCTTTCTGGAATTATTACCTCAAAGAATTCTTTGGTTGCGCAGGGTTTCCCTAAAAAAATTATAAAAAAGCTGAATAAAAAACACCTTTTCCTAAAATATAAATATGCAAACCAGAAAAAACAAGCTGAGTCTGAAAGCGCAAGGTCCCCCGAACAGAACAATACCCAACATGCATAGGTACTATTAACCGTTTTAATTGCCAGCCTACTTGAGATTTTGTCACCCTCTGTTGACAGGCCATTTTTCCCCGTTTTGCGTCATGTTTTGTGCCATGTTTTGCGCCATTTTTGCTGGAACTTTCAGGAAAATTATATATATTTTTTTTTGTAGCAGAGTTTAGGCTTTAACATGAAATGTCTTGTTTGTAATTTTTTTTTTTTTTTACAATATTATTAAGTAAAAATAATAAATAAATAAATAAAACATTTTTTTAGAAAATTGACTCCTTTATTTTAAATAAAAAATGTATTTTATTAAGGAAAATCATATTGCATGTGAAAGCCCCATTTCTACCGATTAGAACGGTACCACATATTTATCGGTAGCCCCCTGTTCCTGCCCAGGAGACCCCTCTAACTGAAACAAGTATTTTATAACATTCACAAAAAAAATACAACTACCATCCACACTACAAAAGGTTAAATCGAGAAAAAAAATGACATAGGGTCCCCCCTCCCAGGGGAGGGAGACCCCATTTTTTTTTTGATTTTTAAGGGTTAAAAACCCTTAAAATCAAAAAAAAAATTGACATGGGGTCCCCCTTACCCAAAGTAACCAGCCCGGAACCAGCTATGGGGGCTTGTAGGCACAGAGTGGGGGGGCCAGCTTTTGTGGCCCCCCCACCCTGCAGCCTACGAGCCCACATAGCCTATGTGGGCCCGGGCTCTTCTGCCCCCCCCTGGCCTTTGGGGAGGCAGGTAATGGGGGTGCCAGGGGTTAATGGCAAGCCACCCGCTAGCGCAGGTGGCTTGCCATCCCCCCAGCCTTGTGAACTGGTATAGGGGTCATGGACCCCTTACCAGTTCACAAGGGGTTAAAAAATCACACAGACACAGAGAAAAAAAATCTTTATTTTTCTTTTTTTACACTGTACTCACCTCCGATCCGACGTCCCTTGCTGCTGTCTGTCCCGCGCCGCTGTCACTGACAGATGCCGGTGGTGATCGGCACAGGGCGGGTGACAGGCAAGGGGGCTCCGATCGGAGCCTCCTCACCTGACACCCGCCCTGCTCCGATCACCACCGGCATCTGACAGATGCCGGAGCTCGGAGGGGGTATAGGAGGAGCGGGATGACGTCATCCCGCTCCTCCCACAATGGGCGGGGCTAGGAGGCGGCGGCCATCGCCGCCATTACTAGAGGTGAGGACCCGGAAGAGACTGCGCAGCCCAGGGGGGGGATCGGACCCCCCCCGGTGAAGAGGAGACCCGACAGAAGGCTCGGGCGCGGAGGTGAGTAAATGACAGTTTGTTTTGTTTTGTTTTTTTACAGCGCCGATGTCAGCGCTGGAAACGGGGGGGGGGGGGCGGCTGGTTTCGGGCCCCCTCCTGAAGATGGAGGACGACGGGGGGGCGATCGGATGCCCCCCGCAGGAAGAGGGGACCCCAAGCTTCACGGGGATACCGGAGGTAAGTGTTTTTTTTTCTATTTTTTAACTGTTTGGGGGAAATGCCAGGCACGTAGTTTCTACGTGCTTGGCACTTAACGGTAGGAGAAGCAACCACGTAGGAACTACGTGCTTGGCATTTAAAGGGTTAAAGGCATATGAGGGGAAGCCAAACCATGGGCGTCCTTAAGGCTATCCCAGAGTTCAAGTGTAAGAGATAATCGGGTTACTAACTTTACCCCTAACCCTACGGGGGACCCATAGAATAGCAGTGCAAGATAACGGATGACACAGCTCCGACTCAATCTGTACCCATAAAGGAACATCAACAGTAGCATAATACGACATGACCTGAACTAATTGAGCAGACTGATAATACTTAACGAGGTTAGGCACCCCTAATCCCCCTTGCTCCCTAGAACGTAGCATAATATTTCTAGCTACCCTCGGCCGCTTGGCACCCCAAATAAACTCAAACATTCTCTTTTGTAACGCCAATAGGTAGCTAGGGAATAGTAACAGGTAGTGTTCTTGCTAAATATAAAAATTTAGGCAAACAGGACATTTTAATAGCCACAATTTTCCCTAACCAAGATAAACCATACCCCTTCCACTTATCCAAAAGACCAAAAAGATTCTGTCTCAAAGGGATATAATTAGCAGCGAAAAGCGATGAGTAATCCCCAGTTAAATTAATGCCCAAATACTTCAATCCTAAAGGTTCCCATTGAAAGTCAAAAGAAGCTTTCAATCTAGCCCACAGCTCAGGAGGGATACTAATATTTAAAGCTTTTGACTTGGTCGTATTAACCTGTAAACCAGAGACCGACTTAAACTCCTTCAGCCTCCCCAAGACCGCAGGAAGTGTTATACTTGGGTTAGAGACCACCAAAAGTACATCGTCCGCAAAAAGGCTCAATTTATGCTGAGTAGGGCCAACTTTCACACCTGAAATGTCTGGAGACAACCGAATCATTTGTGCCAAAGGTTCCATCACTAAAGCAAACAAGAGAGGCGACAACGGACACCCCTGTCTAGTGCCCCGCTGCAATGGGAACTCCCCAGATTTAAAACCATTATATTTAATAAAAGCCCTCGGGGAACAATATATCAACTTTAAAATTCCTATAAATTTAGGTCCAAATCCCCATTTAGAGAGTAGAGCAAAAATATACTCCCATGACACAGTATCAAACGCCTTCCTGATGTCCAATGAGAGAAGCATAGCCGGAGTTTGAGTGGTTCTGGCAACATGGATCAACTGCAACACTTTTCTAATATTATCTCCTGCCTGTCTGCCAGGAATAAAGCCCACCTGATCTTTATGTACCAAGTTTGATAAATGCTCAGACAACCTATCTGCTAAAATTTTCGTCAGTATTTTCATGTCAACATTTATAAGCAAAATAGGCCTAAAATTGGACCACACTGCATGATCAGAACCTGGTTTCGGGACCATACTAATGGAAGCAGTGAGGGACTCCCTGGAGAAAGGAAAACCCGAACGCACAGCATTAAAGCTTGCAGCTAATTTAGGTGCAAGAATCTCTTTAAAAGTCCTATAATAAACCACCGGGAAGCCGTCTGGTCCCGGTCTCTTATTAAGCTGCAACTTATCAATAACCGTCTTAACTTCCTCCGCACCGAAACCTTCCTCCAGAGAGTCCCGCAACCGTTCAGGCAGAGTAGGAAGCACAACATCAGACAAATAATCTCCTACCTCTTCGGGGTCAAGCCTAGCATGACAAGAGTACAGCTTCAACAGTTGGTCTCTGAACACCCCCACAATCTTTTCTGGATTACTAGTGAGGTCCCCCCTCTCATTCCTTAGTCTAATTGGTTTATACCCCTGTTCCGGGATTTTAAGTTTCCTGGCCAATAAGGAGTCAGGCTTATTAGCCTTACAATAATGCCGGTGCTTCACCCACTTTAATGCCTTCTCAGCCCTGCCTGCAAGAGCCAGATTAAGTTCCTGTGTGACCTCATAAAGCCTAGCTCGCACCCCAGATGATAAGCCCCGTTTAGTTTCCTCAACTATCTCCAAATATTTCTTTTCCAACTCATCAATACGAGCATTACATTCTCTCTTTTTCCTGGAAGCGATTGCTATCAATTTACCCCTCAACGTGGGCTTATGGGCCTCCCAACTAAGAACAGTTGACACCTCCGGGGATTCATTGATATGAAAATATTCCACTAGAGCTTCAGAAACCTCCGCAACCATTCCAGGATCCGATAAAATTGAGGTATTAAGAGACCAAGAAAACCCAGCTCGGCCATAATACAAAAAATCTAATTTCAAAATCACACAATCATGATCCGACCACGAAATTGTGTGAATCTTAACCGATCTAGCTGCTGCCACAGCCTTCTGAGACAGAAATATATGGTCTATCCTGGTCCAAACATTATGGGGATGCGAAAAATGAGTAAAATCTTGATTACCCGGATGGAGTTCCCTCCAACTCATCTAACAACCCCCGAAACTGCTTAGAAGAAGCTGCATACTGAGCACTAACCGCTAGCCCTGCCAAAGATTGCCTATCTAAGTATGGATTGAGGGTTAAATTTGAATCCTCACAAATAATCACACTACCATGAGCCACATCAGAGATTCTAGTAAAAAGCTGTTTAAGAAACGCCACCTGACCGGAGTTAGGAGCATAGTAGCTAACAATAGTAACCTCCACATCCTGCAACAGCCCTACTAGGATCAAATAACGCCCCTCTATATCTTTAATTTCCCTGTTGCAATGAAAAGAGACCCCCCCTTTTGAACCCAATCAGCACTCCCCTCTGTTTAGTGTATGCATTAGCAGTAAATACCTGGGGGAATGCAGGATCCAAATATCGCGGCTGGGAAGATCTCGAGAAATGAGTCTCTTGCAGACAGATGACCTCAGGATGCAGGGCCTTAATCCTCCTAAACGCAGTAGACCGTTTATTTGGCGAATTAAAGCCCTGTACATTGACAGACAACACAGTTACCATACTACAATATAATACTATTCCTAATTAAAAAAAAAAAAAAAAAAAATAGGGAAAAAGGGGAGAGGAAAGACTAGGTAAGGCAATTAGGGTTCGTCCCTAGAAGTCAGCCAGAAAGAGATCCCACCACCACCTACGTCAACTATTCAACTAATAGGGAGTCCTTCTGGCTGAATCCCACCACCTGACCGGCAACCCTTTCACTCCTGTCTGAAAGGGTATAGAAAGACTACCAGTCAGCCTGGAAACACCAGGATTTTATAACAATAATTACTTACTCAGAATTAAAACATTCAGGAGTAGAAATAAAGATAACCACAGGGATTAAACCCTCTGATTAAACCGGAGTGCAACATACATAGGCCGACGAGTAGAAGGGGCTGTATCAACAATCAAAAAAGAAAAGTCGCTGCCTGGATCAGTTAACAAAAAACTTAGGTCTAAACCAATAACTTGTTATGGTCCTGTCACCAAGAGAATCCCCCCGGGATCCAGAACCACAACAAAGCATCCAGACATCCTCTTACCCATAAAGGATTACAAATATACATCGACATTGTATGCAGTAAAACTTTAATCAAGTAAAACGATGTGGAACTCAAGTGTCTTCAAAGACCAACGATGAGCTGCAACTTGCTTGTCGACGACCCCGCCTTTGACGTTTCCCAGCCCACTGGGATTTGGGAGAGTCCTCAGAGATCCTAAGAGATTTCATTGAAGCCGGTCTGGACAACCCCGCAGAAGCAATATGAGCCCTCAATTCCTCAACAGAAGCCGCAGAGAAAGTGACATCATTATGTAGGAAAGTGATGCGGAAGGGAAAACCCCATTGATACTTTATCCCATGGTCCTGCAGAACACCTAGCAAAGGCTTCATGTCGCGTCTCCTGGCCATGGTGACCGCCGATAGATCTGAGAAAATTTGATACTTGTGTCCCTGGAACAATAGCTCAGGAAGTTGCCTCGCTGCCCTCTGGACCAATTCCTTAGTACTATAAAAATGAAACTTGGCAATTATGTCCCGGGGAGGGTCAGCAGGTTGCCTCCGAGGACCCAGGGTTCTATGGACCCGATCCATTTCAAGCCTCTCTGCTGATAGCCCTGGGACCAATTCTTGACATAATGCAGTTATTGCCCCTCTGACATCTTCTATATGCTCAGGAAGGCCCTGAAACCTCAGATTGGAGCGGCGCTCTCTATTTTCCAAGTCCTCCATCTTGGCAACAAGTGAACGATTTTCCATTTTTATTTTAGCAACTTCAGTATCCAAAACTTCCTGAGCAACTTTTATATCACTTAATTTGGCCTCTAACGCTTTAAAACTGGAAGCAACTTTCTCCATCTCACTAGATACATGCTCTTTAATCAGCTTAGTAGTAGATGATAAGGCATTTTGCAGCATGGATTCAAAGCTATGCAATAAAGATGGACTCATATCCAGCTGGGGCACTGAAATGGTCATAGCTGACTTCTCCTTCTCCTCTTCCAGAAAGGAAGCCTCAGAGCTCTCAATGGCCTCTATATCCTCAGGCGTGAGATCTTCCGCCATCTTGCCTCCACTCCCCAAAACGACCGACCCCACACACCCCTCCAAAACAACTGTCCAGCTCCCCTCTCTCCTCCAACCACGCCACAGGCAGCACTCAGTCACTTCCGGAGATATATACAGGGCAACCAGGATCACCGCTCACTGCTGCACTCACCGTCTCGCCACTTCACAAGCCAGCCACGATCCAGGGACAGCTGTAACAAGGCCAGCTCTGCTCAGTGAGAACGCCGCCTCCGATCTCCGCTGCCGTCTCCCACCGCCGTCTCCCGCTGCCGCCCACCTCCACAAGAAACTCCGCAATCCGCTAACTCCCACCAGGCTCCGGTGCAGGCACAAAGCAGCACGCACAGCCCCTCTTCACTACCGTCGGGCACGGAGCTCTTTCAGGCCGCCGCCATCAACGCGCAGATGAGTTCTGCGCCACCCCGTTGTGGGGGTGAGTTACACAGCAGGCAATTCAGGATGCCCCATTGGTTGGCCAGCGCCCGCTCTCGAATCTTTTAGATTGATGGGAGGGTTACACAGCAGCCAATTTGGGATGTCCCATTGGTTGGCGAGCGCCTGCCCTGGAATCTTTAAGATTCCTGGTGGGGGGGGGGGGGGGGGGTTACACAGCAGCCTACTCAGGATGCCCCATTGGTTGGCCAGTGGCCGGGTCTGGATTCTTTTAGGTTACTGGGGGGGGGGGGGGGTTTACACAGCAGCCGATTCGGGATGCCACATCGGTTGACCAGCAGGCGGCCCTGGAATCGGGGGGGGGGCGCAGAACTCACCTGGCCATTTAGATGGCTGGGGGAAGCCTGTGCATGTGCCATAGGACCAGACAGCGGGGCATGCCAATTAAAGATGCGCCTGGGGCACAGAAGAAAACCCGGGATAGTCAAAATCACGGGTTTTGTTTTGATTTAAATTTTACCTGAATCCAAAACAAAACAAAAACTGGATAAAATATGGGGCAGTTGTGGCCTAGAGGTAAGGGGAGCGGACTTGTGACTGGAGGGTTGCAGGTTCGAATCCCGGTCCTGGGACATGACTGAAGTGCTCTTGAGCAAGGCTCCTAACCCCCATACTGCTCCCCGGGCGCCGTAATTAGGGCAGCCCACCGCTCCGGGCACGTGTACACTCACTGCATGGATGGGTTAAATGCGGAAGACAAATTCCTATGTGTGCGCAAGCATACAATGGCCATCTATGCATTAAAAAAATAAAAAAAATAATAATAAATGATTTACCAAGCAGAACATTTACCTGCAACATAACTCGACTTCAAACAAACTACAAAAATGTTTTTACTTGGGCTAAAACCGTTTAAATTAGAATAATTTTGAATACAAATGAGCATCTGTGATATTTTGAGTAGGATGTGCCCTCTATTGATTCCTTTATGTTATGAAAATCATTTCGCTGCTTCAGGCCCAGCACCTGATCTGTGGCCGCACGGCTGTAACTTTCAATTAGTGTCCTAAAAATGATCATCTTTCGTATTTATAGCTCTGCCATGGTTAAAGATCAAAAACCTCCTCCTAAAATGTATTGCAATGCATTTCAAAACAAATGTGTGTGTGTGTGTGTGTGTGTGTGTGTGTGTGTGTGTGTGTGTGTGTGTGTGTGTAGGCTATGAGTCGCTGTTACCGAGCATTCTCTGAGGGAAAAAAGAAAACTCGCCAGGGACACTAAGGCCCTTATTTAACAAGGGATAGTGCCAGGTAGCGACTGGTGAGCGGCCGGTAATGACGGTCACCGCCACGAGAACGCCGGCTCCCCACCACAATCACACATTTATCAAGCCAATCCTGCTTAGCGACTGAGCTAGCGCCAGATAGCAACTCATTCATCATTATTCCAGCCTCACCCCACAGCGCCAGCGAGCGACCTTGAACAGCGCCAGGTATGACCTCTTGCTACCTGGCGCTCTCCAATGCATTTCAATGGAACAATCTTTAAATATTAATAATTAATTGTTAATAATTTTTTTTTTTTAATGTGAAAATTTCTGTTACCACTTCTGCCATGTTAAATATTTTTTTTAAGGTAAGAAAAAAATAAAAAAAAAATTTGTGCAGAATTGATATTACAGGTCTGATATTAATGTATTCATATTCCAAAATGTTTTTATAAACTTGTTTTTTTTGGTTTCCCAAAATATGGTTGTTTGGGGGTTAAAAAACTACTTTTAACCCATCGCCGCCAGCGCTCTGGGGTTTAAACATGCATTTCACAGCGTGAGAATTTTTGGAGCGTGATTTGTTAATGAATATGGTGGGAGCCGGTCGCTATGGCCATTCGCTATCATGCGCTCCCATACAGCGCGGAACCTGTCAAATAGCGACTCGTCACCCCGTATTCAACATTACTGCACACCGACTCAGTCGCTATCAACAACCGAACAATGGCCAAGCACAGCGACTACTAGCGGGCGCTGTGAAAATACCGCTACAGTCGCTCAACTGTCGCTACCTGGCGCTATTAATAAATCAGCCTCCCCCTTACAAATAATCACATTAATTAAAAGGATACTATAAGTTGGCACACTATTTATTCTGCTTTATATTAAACACATGTTTTATAGAAAGTAATTAGTTTACAGCCAATTATTAGACTTTACTGACAACACTAAACATCGACCCGCAATGCTCATCTGGCCCTTCGTGAAACTTGCATTTACTTTGAATGCCAACAAGTAAAAAAAAAGTAGAGCTGGAAATTTCCTTAGGCTTAGAAGTATTGATCTAGATAGCTTTCAACCTGGAAGACTTAATTAGACATTGAATTTACATTAGACTAACTAGCTGTGTATCCTTTCTCCTTCATTAGTGGCACGACATTTAAATGACTAGGTTTGTTGTAGGTCGCATGTGGCAACATTTACACTGATGAACACAACTGTTCAAAAAGCTTGAAGTGAGAACTTCCAGTAAATGTACACACGATAAATGGAAAAATGCAGAAACATAATAAGAAAAAATTTTTTGTGTTATTTCCGGGAACATTGTTTCCAAATTATTTTGAATGCACTCATAGTGCATTGGGTGTAACAGTTGACAGTAGGAGTGTCTGGAAAAAGTTTAAAAAATGGCTAGGCCATATTTACATCACAGAAAGAGGTTCATTTAATCCAGCAGATTGGCTTAGTCTTCCAATGCCATGCTCATGTTGGGCAAAAGCAGCTGATGTAGACTCACCAAGGTGAGGAGACAATTGGTCTTCACTAAGGCTGAGGGGATCACCCAAAGATCAGGTCCAGCAAGTAAGGCCAGACTTTGATTAAAATTCAATCAATTAATGAAGTGAAATTAATAGAAACCCGAACTTTGGGAGTGATTCTGCCTCTGGTGGAGGAGGGGCCGTCTGTCAAGGGGCCTCCAGAGGCAGAATCGGGGAAGTCAAAAGCAAATTGTGATGTGGCCGTGGAAGCACTGCTGTAAAACTTGAGCTATGCAATCCCCTTGCTGTCACAGGCAGTGTTCTTTGAAAATGGTCCCCATCCAGGGCCACAAAAAAATGTCCGCTTCTCCCCATGAGTGAGGACACTTCCAGTGCCAGCTGGCAGTGCAGGCACTAGAAGTGTCCTTACTCATTAGGTACTAGGCACTTTATGCACATTGCACTTTTTATAAGCGCCATTGCAAATAATGATGTTTTTATTGGATTAATATTTGGATGTTTACTTGATTTAATAATTGATTGGCCAAAATTACAGCCCCAAGTTCCTCCCCACTTCTTGGGTTTTTATTATATGTTTTTTAACAGTGTGTATGTAGTATTGTTAGTATGTAGGATTATATGTATGTACTCCATGTCTCTAATAAAATTGGATTAATGAATATAGGAGTGTGCAACTAGTTTTGTGGACCTATAGGTGGGCTATCTTGGAGTCCCACCAGGTACTAAGGGCAGAGCGAGCAGGGTCCAATTTTTTGTGTTGCCCCCGGGCGTAGACCATTTCAAAGTAATGCCACTGCTGACAGGAAGGGGATGATGGGGATCAGGTGGGATTCACAGCAGCATTGGCTGTTGTATGCTCAGCAGCCCATCAACTAACATTTCTGTGTTCCGGACAGACAGCAAACTCAAACACGGACTTCTGGCTGAAGACCGTGTTCGGGTTTGGGTTCGTCTATCACTAGTCTTCAATAGTATTGGGTGAACTACTAGCAGTTCTTCCCCACTCCCACTCCTCACCCACTCGGGGGGCAGAACTGCTGGACATCAATCAGCCCTGAGAAAGTGACGTATCATCACGTAATGCGCAGGATGGGGGAGGGGTGCTGTCGGCACATCCTGCATGTAAGATTCTTGTATGTGTGTTTGTCATCCCGCTGTGCTGCTATTTCACTTTTATGTAATTGTACTTAGACACTTTGCATATTTTTGCTCACTTTAGAATATTTTGCATACATTGTACATATGTACATTTTACATATATTGCACTCGGCACTTTTTGGGTTAAATAGGACTATTTATGTACAGGGACACATACTTTGGATGTGACCTTTTTTGGCTTGTGTTGTGCCATCAGCATCCCCTGGCGTAATGTTCATGTACTGTGTGTTTTTTAGATAGGGATTTTAATCAAATGTAGTTGTACATATGTATTAATAAAAGATTACTTTTTGTACTTTACTTGGAGTAGTGCAGATTGATACTTGAGTGTTAGAGGTTTGTGAAGGCAGGTGGGTAGTGGCGGCAAGTGAGGGGTGCACTTTAACCAAATGCAGTGTGTGCAGCACATAAGAAGCGGCTGTACATTTAGATGATCCGGCGAACGGGTCGACATTCTGTCCTCTCATAAAATGTCTATGGATGGGACTTCAATAAGATGGCCGCCCCCATGAGTGAGGATACTGTCAGCTGGAAATCTGTGTCCTACGCCCAGCTGCAGAGCGGCGTGGGACACCCATGCCAAGAATCACTAGGATGGAAGCGGTGGTAATTTTTCTAAAATTAACATGTTCAGTTTCTCTACCATTTACTATAAGAGAGGCCCCAATACCATTTCATGATCCAACTGTATCATCAGGGCCGGAATACGAGGGGAGCGCAAGGGGTGTAACAGTTGACAGTAGGAGTGTCTAGGCTTGCAGAAAAATATGGGAAGGCCAGGTTTACATTACAGAAAGAGGTTAATTTAATCCAACAGACTGGCTTATGCCCTTATTCATCAAGCGATAGCGCCAGGTAGTGTCTGACGAGCGCCAGGTCCCGCCAGCTAACGGCGGCTACCGACTCAAGTACGCCCAGCGTCGGTCACAATGACGCATTTATCACGCTAAATGAGGCTAGCGCCGGCGAGAGCGACAGCTAGCGCGGGATTCATCATGTAGCCGACTGCAACGAACAGCGCCGCTTCTAATCCCATCACAGCGCCAGGTCTGACCTGTCGCTCCCTGGCAATGTCCAATGCATTTCAATGGAGCAATCTTTAATTAATCATAATTAATTGCTATTAATGGTTTTTTTTTTTTTTTTTTTTAAATGTCAAAAATTCTGTGACCACTTCAGCAATGTTAGGATTTTTTTTTAAGGTAAAAATAAAAAAAAAAAAGATTTTGTGCAGAATTGATATTACAGGTCTGATATTAATGTATTCATATTACAAAATGTTTATAAAAACTTGTATAATTTTTCAATCAAAAAATATGGTTGTTTGGGGGTTAAAAACTATTTTAAATCCATCGCCGCCAGCGCTCTGGGGTTTAAACAAGGAATTCACAGCGCGAAAAAATTCGGAGCGTGATTTGTTAATGAATCTGCAGCAAGCCGTTCGCTCTGGCCATTCGTTGTCAGGCGCACCCATACAACGCTGAACCTGTGAAACAGCGACCCCTAAGCCCGTATTCAACATTACAGCACACACCGACTGAGTCGCTGTCAACAAGCAAACCCCGGCCAAGCACAGCGAATACTAGCTGGCGCTGAGAAAATCACGCTACTGGCGCTCATCTGTCGCTACCTGGCGCTATTAATGAATCGGCCTCCCAGTCTTCCAGTGCCATGCTCATGTTGGGCAATGGCAGCTGATGCTGACTCACCAAGGTGAGGATAGGGATGAGCGAATCGGTTCTAACGAACCTGAATTCGCTCCGAATTTCAGGGAAAATTCGATTCAGCACGAACCCTAATTTTTAGTGGTTCGTGCTGACCGAATTTTCCCTGAAATAAAAAAAAAAAAAAATGCTGACAGCGCAGCCGGCCTCCCCGCTCCCACCATGCCGGCATTTTTTTTTCCATTTCACGGCTTGGTGGGAGCAGGGAAGCCGCCTTCCGCCGCCCGCTGACAGTGCAGCCGGCCTCCCCGCTCCCACCATGCCGGCAAGTGTTTGCTGTATAGTGGGAGCGGGGAGGCCGGCTGCACTGTCAGCGGGCGGTGGAAGGCGGCTTCCGCCGCCCGCTGACAGCACAGCCGGCCTCCCCGCTCCCACCAGAGATGAGCGATTCGCTAAAGTTCGATTTGGACGAACCCGAATTGAATTTTTGAGAAGTTCGCTCATCTCTAGGTGAGGAGACCCCGGGGCCTCCACTACTTGCCCTGCAAAAGGGGGCCTTCACCAACCTTTGGGTTAGGATCTGGTCCAGGAGGCTTTTCAGTCTTTGGTCTGACTGGTCAGTTACTTGGCTGAACTATTTTTTTAAAGAAAAAAAATATTGTATCTGGGGCCTCCACCAGATTTTTTAATCCAGCCCTGGTCATCCCCAATATGCCTATGTCTTTTCCAGTGTGGATTCAAAACGCTAACCTATATGCAAGACACGGCTTTCGAGCAGTACCTGCACCACAGGTTCTAATTCACATTTTCTTTACAACGTCTATTAGCTTTTGTAGCTGCTGCTTGGCATTGGGTGCTGCAAGTAAATATTGAATCTCCCTTACCTTTTACTGTAGGAGAGGCCTCCTGTCCTATTTTATAATCTTGCTGTCCTTCTTTGCCTGCGCTCTAGGAGTGGAAAGAAAAAGGTCAGTAGCTGAACAGAGAATATGGCATATTACTGGCTTACAAAAACATGTCCTGCTGATGCAAACAGGATGCACATATTGTCCGTGCAGCGTTAATTAGAACATTTCAGCCGCCGAATTTTCTGTAGACGAGACAACACCGGGATGTGTCATCGAGCGGCATGCAAATGAACATAACATTCCGCCTTTCCAAATTATCAGCACAGAAAGTGTGAGGATTCTTCCCGATAGCTAATATTAGCAGTTGCTTCAGTATAAATCACTTGAAAAGAATTCTTCTAAATTAGAAAAAGAAAATGGCAAACTATCATGACAGACTAATTAAGATGGCATGTTTTAAAGCATTGCATTACTAATTGGATGCTTAAAAATAAAATGGACTTTTTAACTTAAGAATGACATTAAATTAAATGAGCTCTATCAAGAAAAATGGTCTAATATTACAAATCTGCATACTTATGCTAAATAAAAAAAAAAAGAAAATCGTTCCAGTCAAGCATGTTTTGCACTGGAAAAGGGCAGACTAAGGGGGTGCAGCTTTGTAAATATACTACATTAACAAAATATACTAAATATTGCTACAGTTTCACAAAGTTTTACAAAGGTTGGCTCAGAAGACATGCACTTAGGGCACATTCACCCAAACAGGCCTCCCCTGACTCCCCAACCCTTTCCTCAAGACCCATCTGCAGGCCATGTCTTAGTGACCTATGGTGCTATAGCTTTTTCTGAGCGCCAATGACTTCCCCTGTGCATGTGCGTAGAGACGTGGAGGCTGACTCATTACTAACGCCAGGTATCGGCAGATGAGCGTCTGTATAGCGGAGCTTAGAGCGACCACTAGTAGACGTTGTAAGCGGGTATCGAGCGATGTAACAGAGCTCCTCAGTCGCTTTAGTAACCTGGCCAGCATTGATGAACGTGATGTATGTTGGGCACTCTAACACCACTACAGCGAGAGGTAGCACCAGCTCAATGCGACCGACTCTTAGCGCTCCAGACCATACTTATCAAAAAGGACACACTCACAGCGTCAGCGCTCTAAAGCTGGGCGCTATAGCATAGAGCATCAGGCGCTGTGTGATTAAAGTCTGTTTTTTAACACATATCCACCAGTAACAAAGCAAAAACACATGGGATGGCTTTGTTGTAACACCGTGACAATAACACTTTAGTGCCAGACCTGTAATGACAATATAAAAAGTCAAAAAAGTTTCTAAAAATGTTTGTTTGCAGCCAGGAGACGTCACACGATTGGAGCAAAAAAAATAAAAATAAAAATGTCAAACACGCTGTTTAAACTCAAGCAAATGAACGGCCATTGAAATGTATGGGAGAGCGACAGTGAGCGAAAGGTAAAACCTGGCGCTCTGGAAGCTAGAGCTCCGGCGCTATACACTGAGCCGCCTGTAATAATACATGTGACGCTACATGGCGCTGTTAGAGGCGCTCACCAGATTCGCTTTCATAAATGTGGTTTTGCGTACAGCGCCCAGCGTTCACCAGGCGCTGCTGGCCGCTATGAGGCGCTACCTGGCGCTATCCCTTCATGAGTAACCTCCTTAGCAATGGTAGTCAGAGCCTGGAGCTTGCCCCGTAACAGCCATCTAAAACAGGAATCTGAGTACAGATAGAGAGGGTTTTAATCTCATCTGGGAGGTTTCCTGTATATTGTCAAAGCAGGATTGAGATTGACGTGTCTCTATGTTCATATAGCAATTTTACTTATTATTATTATTATTATTATGTTGACTTTTCCTTTCCATTTTTTTTTTGTAACTGTAGTATTGGTATATGGTTTTAGCACTATGCATTACATGTTACATGTTTTATATTTATTCTTACCCAACCTTTGAGTCTATGGCTTGGCTGCGGTGGTTTCTTGACCGCCTCCCCCTGCTTGGGCCACATTTTTGTCTTGGTTGTTGGGGGGGGGGGGCTGTCTGAGAACTCAGGACGTCCCTTCTTGTTTCATTGCCCTCCCCGGTTGCCTCTCCCTCTCGTCCACCTGAAGGGTATCGTGTGACTGTAAAGGGCAGTCTGGTGAGTTTTTGGGTGAGCCTATTGCGCAGCCTGTCTATGGCTGCATCCAGCAATTTTTCACCCTGGCGAAGTGGCGTAGCGCCACGCAACGCGTCGGTGGCGGTTCGTTGTTGGAGGTCCCATGCTCTAATTATCTGCTGATGTGATTTAATTTTGCAATCCTTCCAATGTCTATGATATTTACATACTGACGGGCTATTATTTATTTACACACACAAAGACCTATGGGTATATGCTTGTATAGTCTCACACAACTAATTATATATAGAACTTAGCACATATGCACTTTTAATTTTTTGAATTAGTGTATCTTTTTTTTTTTTTTTTTTGGGGGGGATATCTATTAGGACCCCTTTTTGGGATATTGAGATTTTTGGGGATATTATATAGTCCCTTGGTTATTTCCTTCATTGATTTCACGTTTTTAGCACATAATATGGTTTTATATGCATATATAATAATTTTTGTTTAAAGCCTCTCAGTTTTGTAAAGAGTGATCCCTCATTTCATGTTTATAATATGGATTAGCAGCATATATATTATTCTGCTTTGAGAGCGGTTATGGGATAATCCTCCATTTGTTTTTTAACTTGTTTATATGTTTTACATGTTGTTTGTGCAGATATATTTGAGAATGATTTAATAAATATGGATTTATATACATTATATACATTTTTTTGGTGTGCGGCAGATTGTTAGGAACTATTGGGCTAATCTAGGGCCTGTTTGTTTGGTACATTTATCGCATCCAGCAGTGAGACAATGTCCAGCCGGAAGTTTTTTCGAGTCTACGGGATCCCAAGCATTTCAAATAGGATTAAGGGGGTCAAACCCCTGAAATGTATCACCCATCTTTAATCTACATGTTATCAGTTACTTGATTGTCACAACAGACTTTGTGTTTTAGACATAGGCCTCGATTCAATAAAGGTAGAAAACAATTCTCATGGTAGTAAATAATTCAATTCATGAGAAAAAAGCCTGAGAATGTCACTGTTACTGAATCACCAGCTAAGAAAACAATGAAAGTCAATGGCACTTTTTTACTACTAAGAAAAGTAGAGAACTGTTTCCTCCTTTCTACACTGTAGTAAAAGCTGCCATTGACTTTCATTGTCTTTTTATCTAGTGATTCAGTAACAGTGACATTCTCAGGCTTTTTTCTCACGAATTGAATTTTTCACTACCATGAGAATTTTTTTCTACCTTTATTGAATCGAGGCCATTGTAAGTAAATGTTACCTTTCATTCATTACTCTGGAGCTGGATATTTTTTTTAATAGTACGTTATCTTGATTGGGATTAGCCAGTGATCCTTGACCCGGGAACACTGATTTGGATGCGACTTTACAAGTGACCTGGATATTTACACCTTACCCTATACACACAAAAACAAAATAATGCCTTTAACAAGGTGGACACAAAAAAACACTAACACTATGCTCAATGATACTACTCACTAAACCTTCGGACTGCCCCTTTATATCGCTAGCGGGCCTCCGAGTGAGGGACTAGTGAGGGTGTTCTCTATATGCTAACTCCACGCTTTGCTTAATAATTTTGTATTGATAGTTGTTGAGCAGGGAGTGGGGATGAGACTGTGGGGGTGGGGTGGAGGTAGAATGCCGACTTTAACATGTTACCACTATAAAAGCACAGAGCTCCCTTGTGGCCACACACTGAATATAGGCCAATACCACGGTGCATGCACTCTAAACCCAGTACAAAGATGAATCCTCCACCAAAATGTCAAGCCTTGTACCAAATCTCCAGAAACACGATTTGTTATATCCAAAATCTTATTTAGTTGATTCACTTGTCCTCAATCATACTGGTTAAATTTCAGCGCTCATGGATAATCACTCCAATTTAGATGTAAACATCAACAACGAACGTACAAACAAAAAATGTAAAAAAGAACACATCTAGTGCACTATTGTACAGACAATGTTAAAAATGCACTCACATAAAATCACGTGTATATCACTTTAAAATCGGTTAAAGAAGCACTATCACGAAAAAATGGCCCAAGAATAAAAATCCATATAAATATGCTGGATGGAGGGAGGAGGGGTCACTTATACACCCGGTATCGAGAAATATCCAGCCAGGCTTATTTTTTTTATTTTAATGAAAGGAAGAGGACATCTCGGGTGACAGACTCTGTCACCCCTCATAGACTAAACCTTTAACCCCAGGATTTTATTCCTACCAGGGGAAGAAAACCACAAGCTTGGTGGGAGTTTTATTCATTTGGCGTATATAAGTGACCCCTTCCCTCATTAGCTAAAGGGGTTATATGGATTTTTAATATTACACAATTTTGCGATAGTGCTCCTTTAAGTGGCTCTCACCCACACCAGCGTCCTTAGACCTGGCCAGATCCCAATAAAACATGTAGAATAAGATAAGCCACCTGCTGCCACCGACGCGTTTCATTGCCCCTGGCAACTTTAACGAGACCTGGCCATGTCTAAGAATGTTGGAGTGGGTGAGAGACACTTAACCAATTTTAAAGTGATATACACTTGATTTTATGTGAGTGAATTTTTAGCATTAAACTACGTTTGTAGTTCTACTGTCTGTACAATAGTGCACTAGATGTGTTCTTTTTTAAATTTTTTGTATGTACGTCCGTTGTTGATGTTTACATCTAAATTAGAGTGGTTATCCATGAGTGCTGAAGTTGAACCAGTATGATTGAGGACAAGTGTATCAACTAAATGAGATTTTGGATAAAACAAATCGTGTGAATTTCTGGAGTTTTGGAAAGAGGCTTGACATTTTGGTGAAGGATTTATCTTTGCACTGGGTTTGCATGGAGTGCATGCACCATGGGATTGGCCTACATTCAGTACGTGGCCACAAGGGAGCTCTGTACTTTTATAGTGGTATTCTGGTGGACGCTCGGTGGATTGAGGAGCTGTGCACGTTGAGCACCCGTATTTTAGTAAGGACTATTGAAAGAACTTACTGCATATATATATATATATATATATATATATATATATATCACGAGCGCAGTATTTTTTCTGTATTTTTGCGACTTGTTGTTAGATTTGTATTTGTTTTGAATCTGGAGACCAACATGTTTATCTTCCTTGTGATTGTTACCCCATTTGTCTTGATGTACGTTGCAAAACCTGAATAAACTTATATTGCACAAAAAACACTATGCTATGGATGTTAACTGTATCTAGTACAAGACTGAGTAGGTATGCTAAGACAAGGCTATGGGCAGAAGACGGCACAGATAATCACTCCAGGATATGGCCAGATGAGGGGGCTTAGAAGGCCGAGGTACTAGCATTAGTGTAGTCAGACGTTGCCATTAGTCAGCTACAAGGCAAGTTACGTGGATGTGGTTAGACATGGCTAAGGTTGGTAGTGGGCATTGGGACTTGACATGGTCTTTCAGGCAGGAACTGGTCAGCATGGTCAGACAGGCGATGATTGGCAACTGATCTTTGCATGTGGTTGTGGTCAGGAAGGAAGCGGTTGGATAGGGTTTGGCACATGGTCAGATGTGGTCAGTGGTCAGCAACAGTGAAAGTTACTTGGACATGGTCAGATGTTGCTTTGGTTGGCAACAGTGCTCAAGATTAAAGCTATCTTTTTCTGCATGCGGAGAACTATAGATATGTGCCCTCCACGGCTTACCAAATAGTAAAAACATGTATTTCAAATATGATTGGTGCCCTCCATAATGTTGTTATTAATCTGTTAATATGGATTGGGGCCACAGATTCACCATTTATTAAATGTATAGCATGCAGTGGTGCCCCCACCCCCCTGTTGAACCACCAATTATCTAGTAACAAAAAATAAAGTGGGTTGATTTCTGTCCCATGCTTTCCTCCAGAGGTTGCTGTCTAAGGCAGCTGTCTCAACTGGCCTCATTGCAGGTGCACCCATGACTTGGCATGTTCTTGGCATGGTCAAACAGGAAGTGGTCAGCAGCAGGGTATCCAATGGATTAGCAGATGAACTGAGGCAGGCGCTGGTCATGATTAAGAGCTACGGCTCGAAACGCGTTGACACGGGGTCTGCTCTGGCTATGCTTTTTATTGCTCCATATGCTGTGATGGCTTTTTAAGTGCTTACATTAAAGGATGGATGATTTTAAGGCTTATACTTCATGGCTGGCACTTCTTTACTTTGGACTGTGATATCTTCCGAGGTGAGCGCTCTGTGCCTTGTGCCTTTTGTCTAAGCTGATATACATGTCTAAGGAATCTGAGGCTGGCAATTTCTATATGCATTGCAGGCGCTGGTACTGTTTGTTAAAGCAGCTTCTGAATCAGTTGCCTCCATTTAGGTGAGATGCAGCATCAGCCGAGACCCCAGCCTCACTAAAGCCTTTGGGGTGACATGAGGGCAGCAGGCATGGGAAGAAGAACTTCCTACGTCAGGGGTCACTGCAGCAACTGAAGAAGTGATGGGGTGGTAAGTTCTGAACTATGACAACTTAAAGTGGACCAACACCCAGGATTTTGACTATCCTGGGTTTTGGTCCACTTCGGTGGGGCACCCCGATCGGGGGTGCCCCACTGTCTGAAACCCCCCAGAAAGCCCCAAAAAACTCACCTCTCCCCGCTCCCACGTGACCGCGCCAGCCAATCACAGCGCTTAGAGCCGCTGTGGTATGCGCGTCCAAGGCCGCCTGGACGCGCATACCAGCTCAGCGGCTCTGAGCGGTGGAGGCCGCGCCTCGCGCTTTCCTCTAACAGGGAGCGCGCCTGCACTGGCCATTCACAAACGGCCGGCGCGGATGCGCGCCCTGCTAGAGGGAAGCCGAGACGCGGCCGCGGCTCGCGCATGCTCCGATGGAACGGGGCTGAGGTAAGGTTTGTGGGCCTCCTGGGGGGTTCCTCCCCGCGGGACATCCTGATTTCGGATGTCCCGCGGGGAGGGATCTGATCGGTCCGGGAATCTTATAGATTTCCGGGCCGATCCCCCCTGGGTGTTGGTCCACTTTAATATATGCCAATCAAATATGAAGAGTAAACAATAATGTATATGCAGTGGCCTATGATGTCATCTTGGGGTACTGATGACATTGTGAAATTCTTCAAGCATATGCTGTTACCTATAATGCTTTTTGTTATGTCGTTGAAGGCATTTCTGCCTGAAATTTTATTTCTGTTTGGTCTTCATTCCGCCTAAAACCCACATGAATACCTCCATTGTAATGATACTCTTTGCAAACAAATTAGCAGAAGAAAGTCATTCGGCATCATTAAAAGGAATGTATGGTGGGAATTATGTGTTTTGATTTTTGTTTTCTCGCTAGAAGAGCGTTTCTTTGTTGGCCGGTGTAAATCCTGAGCATCTGTTCTAATAATGGCTCGGAACAACTATTTGAGCTTTTATACTCGGTGGAGACATTATTTTTTTTTTTCACAAAATGGGAAAACAGCATTTGAAAGAAAATCATTGCAAATACAAAAGGGTAAAACAACTAGAGCAGGCCTAAGAATTAGCTGATTCATCTAAACCTACCACGCTAAGCTATTCCAGCTATTGTTAACCCAGCAAGGTATTCTGACTACAGACCCTGGGGGTTTCTTTCCTTTACATATCTAACATAACTCTTCAAATGTAAACCAAAAATCTTTATATTGTTCCCATTCATCCATAAAATGGGGAGGCTGAGTCATTACTAACGCCAAGTGTATAGCGGCTCTTAGAGCGACCGCTAGTAGATGCTCATGTGCGTGTATCGTGCCCTGTAATAGAGCGCCTCAGTCGCTCTAGTAACCTGGCCGGCATTGATGAATGAGATGTATGTTGGGCGTTCTAACAGCAGTACAGCGCTGCAGCGAGAGGTGCGACGGACTCTCAGCGACTCATATTCAACAGAAAAACAGACTCACAGAGCAGAGGATCTCTGGATCTGGTCGCTATAGCATAGTAATATAGCAAGTAATCATCACTGAAAACCTTTTAAGATTATACCTTCAGGCCTACCCAAGAAACTCTCAGTTGCATTCTACAATGCAACCATATTCTTTCTGCTTTGCTTCTCAGCTACCACTTGGTACATTGAGGCCAGCAAAAGCAACAAAATTTGGCTACAACACATTTTTAGGACTACAAGATCATAGGTGCACCCTACCTTAACCCCAGTCCTTGGTCAAAAAGAGAATAGTCTCATGAGTGCCCAAGATTTTCTCCATTGTGAATCACCCTGGGCACTCGTTTTTCTCTCTATTAATATTTCCTGCAAAACTTCTCGCTCCAAAAACAGTTTCAACCGCACGGTAATTAACCTCTTGAACAAGAGGAAGATTCCTTCTCTCCTGCCTGACCACGAGGCCAAACTTACTATCCCAGAACTGTAAGATACTGTCTCCCCGTATATTCTTCCTAGTCCGCCCACCCTACATCCACACCCCCACTTTTCGCAACCAGCCAAAAAGAATTCCTTATGCTTTCTTTGTATCTGTACATGGTAAAATAAAGAGAATTTTATTTGATTTGACTTCCACACTTGTGTTGTCAGACCTTAATGAATCCCTGTTCTTTAAATAAAACAGGTCATTCACCCACACCTATTTGCCATCTTATGTCTATCTGGCATCTGACTCTAATATCACCTTCATTCTATCTACTACTATCTAACCTATAGGTTCACATATATACATTCACACATACATTGGCTTATAGTTCTTAAGTAATATACTGGTATTATTACTTGTCAACTTTGTGGTAACTTCTTGTGTACCATTAGCCACATTGACAGGCTGCTTGAGCAGGTGGTTCATGTTACAAGAACATTCTTCGATTTGTATACTCTTTTCCTTGATCTTAGTTCAGTGTCCTCCAGTCTTCTCCTCAAGAGCCACAAACAAATCTTGTCCAAATAGCTGTCTATTTAGCACTGCTGCAATAATTACTTCAACTCTACATCTGGGTGGAGATCTACAAAACATGTCCTATTGGTGGATCTCGAGGAGAGGTTTGGGGAACACTGATCTAGTTCTATCTTCTTAATTAAAAATCTTTACTTATTACCTAACTCCAAAAGTGCTCAAAAGGTCTTCCATGGTTCACTGGCAAGGTCCGAGACTTGCTTTAAGAAAGCAACTGTAGGAGTACAAATGCAGCAGTCTTTATGTATAATAATGTATTATGGTAAATCACACATGTTAGACTCAATCTGGCCCACAGTGTCATCACATTTGGTGGCCGGCAAGATGGGCAATAAAACCCCGCCCCTATGATGATGTAAGAGGGAAGTATATCCAACCAGTAGTTGGCAAATGCAACTGCCAACCAGGCTAAGCTGGCTACATTCTCCTTCTAGGCAAAATGACTAAGTCGGGTCAGCTCGCCTGTAACTGTGAAAAGCGACTGTGTGAGGTAAAGGAAAGCAGAGTACCCTACCCCATCATGGAAAGTGGCATGCTGCTTTAAAAAGGACCAACCACGTATTTGGCTGGCCCTGGAGTCTAAAAGATTTCAAGGATGTCCGATTGAAGTGGACTAAAAGCGTCCCTGGGGACTCCAGGCCCCCTGACTGCTAATCCAATGGAACTCTACTATACCTTGAGCTGGATGCGTGCCTGCGCTAGGCATTTGTGAATGACCAGCCCGGGCACACTGCCAACTCTTTCCTTCTACACAAATAAGCTCTTCAGGCACTCCGGACAGCTCTTTCATCTGTTAAGCAAGTGTACTTTAGTTCTCTCAAATCTACACAGGCCCGGAATCCCAAACAACTGTTTAAAACTTTTTAACTCTCTGTTTTGCCCACAACCACCTCCCACCTCCCAATTAACAGCTGAGCAGCTTGCCACCTTCTTCACTAACATAATTGACATCCTCCTTGCTGGCTTAATTCCTCTATCTACTTTACTCCATATGATTCCCCTCCTAACGACTTCCCTAACCCATTTTACTCTATTTTACTGCTATCAGAACAAAGACTATCCTCCCTCATCTCCAAGGTCCACCTCACTACTTGCCCTCTAGACCTCATTGTATCCCACCTTATTCCACAACTGTCCTCATCCCTCACACCGGCTCTCACATCACTATTAAACCTTTCTGGTTGATCTGGCACCTTTTACTATTTATAACCCTTTGACTCTCACCAGTTACTGACCTATCTCGCTGCTTCCTTTTAGTATGACTCTGTATTTGTGCTTTTCTGTCATGTGTTGTAAGCTAGTTGTTTTACTATGTTTGTATTTTCACATTATAGAGTGCCATGAAGGATGGCGGCGCTTTAAAAAAAAAAACATTACTAATAATAATAATAATAATAATAATAATAATGTGGCTGGCAGGGCACATGGCTCAATTCTACCCTTAACAGGCAAGCTGTCGGCCAAGACTAAGAAAAGAGAGCTAAGCAAAGACGAATAGAGTTGAGCATTGGCTGTGCCCATGCATCGTTGAATGGACATTTTTTCAATAAATATCAAGGTTGGCCCGTATCCACGTTTTTAATTTTGGCCCACTGTGTATTTGAGTTTTACCCTTCTGGGGTAGATAAACAATGGCACAGGGCATAATCTGGCATCAGGTGTAAAAAGAGCACTTCTATTTTAATTTTTTCTATATAAATTGTACTTCTTACTCCAAAGTGTACTTTTGGCACCTGGTGCTGAATCAACCCTACAGTATCTTAAAACGTGAATGTTTTTCCATAGCTGCAGTGGCAAGATACTAGTTGAGGTAAGCTCATGAGCTTAAGGAACGCTGCCTCTGTAACATGGTTCTCCTTTCTCTATTGAGTTTCTAGTGAGGTGGTTGATTATAATTTTGGCGATATACACAACTATTGTTTGTGATACCAGGCTCCTCAGGGCTTTTAGGACATCCTCTGGTGTGGTGGCTCATACCCATTGCCAGGGTGGCATTTTAGGTAACAGTTTATTATGGTGTATTTCATGTAAAGTTATGCCTCCAGAGTAAAAAACCTCTCCCAAGGAGCCAGAGAGCCAGAAGGAAGAACCTCTGTTCACCTCAAGATAAGGATTCAAGAGACCAGTGTTCTGTAAGCAAGAAAGATACTTTCAATCAAACTATCAATTATTTTTGTAATAAGGAAAGGAGTTTTATTCTCTGTGGTCACACCCCCAGCTCGAGCATAGCCAGGGATACAGCTGGTGGCTCACCTGGCTCAATTCTGCCCTTAGCCGACAAATGCTAAGACTAAATCTAGACAAGGTGGTGGGGGGACCACCACGCAACGCGTCGATGTGAGGAGTGAATGGTGAGGGGACCCGGCTCTGCATATTTGATCTACAAATCTGGTGATATCTTTCTTAATTTTTATTCAGTCTTTGACACATTCACATTGCACTTTGTATATTGCGCTAGTCACTTTATCTATTCCTTATATTGTACTGTTAGCACAATTGCCACTTTAACCGTGCACTGATTTCCACTGTTGCAAAATACTAGTAAGATCTTTGTAAAAAATATTAATTTATTTATTTTTTTCACTGGTTGATAAATCACTGTTTATCACTGTAACACTTTAAGACTGTATGTACTTAATTTTTATAATTTTTGATTACATTTATCCTTGCTGTATTAGAGCCATATGATTTAAGGGTCCATCTCCCAAGCACTTTAATTGTTCTTTAATTGTCCTTGTTTTTGATGTTTTAACGTTGGTGTTTAAATAAAGGCGTGTCATAGATTTTTACAATTGTATACATTTATTGCGGCTTATTGTTAGGAAAATTTTTTGGGTCTGTACTGGCAGCCCAATTATCTTTGTTTTGGTCTGCATACACCTTATGGTGGTCCCCCATTAGCCAGCACCAGTATTACATTATACTAGCAGGATAGAGTAAGCTGTGCAGGACATAATTTTTCAGTTGTTCTAAGACTCAGGCCCTTATTTAACAAGGGATAGCGACAGGTAGCGACTGGTGAGCGACCGGTAATGACGGGCCCCGCCACGAGAACGGCGGCTCCCCACCACAATCACACATTTATCAAGCCAATCCTGCTTAGCGACTGAGATAGCACCAGATAGCCACTCATTCATCATTATTCCAGCCTCCACAGCGCCAGCGTCCGACCTTGAACAGCGACAGGTATGACCTCTCGCTACCTGGCGCTCTCCAATGCATTTCAATGGAACAATCTTTAAATATTCATAATTAATTGTTATTTATTTATTTATTTATTTATTTTAAATGTGAAAAATTCTGTGACCACTTCTGCCATTTTAGAGAATTTTTTTAAGGTAAAAAAAATAAAAAATAAAAAAGTACAGAATTGATATTACAGGTCTGATATTAATGTATTCATATTACAAAATTATTTTAAACTTGCTTTTTTGGTTTCCAAAAATATGGTGGTTTGGGGGTTAAAAAACTACTTTTAACCCATCACCGCCAGCGCTCTGGGGTTTAAACATGCATTTAACAGCGCGAGAATTTTTGGAGCGTGATTTGTTAATGAATATGGTGGGAGCCGGTTGCTAGGGCCAGTCGCTATCATGCGCTCCCATACAGCGCGGAACCTGTCAAATAGCGACTCCTCACCCAATATTCAACATTACGGCAAACCAACTGAGTCGCTATCAACTACCGAACAACGGCCAAGCACAGCGACTACTAGCGGGCGCTCTGAAAATGCCGCTACAGTCGCTCAACTGTCGCTACCTGCCGCTGTTAATGAATCGGCCTCTAAGAAAAGACGGCTAAGAAAAGCTGAATTGAGCCAAGAAATGGCTGGTTAAATATATAAACCTGGCTTCCTTGGGGACAGAGGTCTACTTCAAACTACATGTAAGGCCCCAATCGTCACATATAGGTTAAAGATGTGAGTTTCTATACAGTCTATATTGTGTTTGGAAACTAGTTTCTATTCGGTATATATTGTGTCTGGATCCCCATAACATATAATGTGTTGTTTGAGACCCTTGAGTTTTGTTTCCTCAATGGTCTGTCTGGATTTTGAAGTAAGCCTGCTTGCTTGGGGCCAGAGGCTCAGTTTAAACTAGGGTCCAAGCCATCACACATTGGCTATGAGGGCAGCCCAGACATTGCTGCTGTATGGGGCTCTAAAATGTAAAAATCTCCCATTGCAGATAAAGAATTCTTTACAAAAATGTAAAACAAAAATGTTATCACACTTTTTGTGTGTTAAAATATAAAAGGCTTAGCAAGATACAGATTGCAGTTCATACACAATACCCCCGATGGTGTTTGAATATAAATCAAAGAGCCTTCTGATTGACAGACATTTTACTGAAAAGTTTCCCATTTTAGGATTACCATCTAATGACGAAAAGTTCCCTGTAGACGTTATACTTTACAAAATAAATATACAGGCCATCTATTTATATTCAGGTTATATATAACAAAATTTGATTTAGTGATTTCTGTTCCAGGATTAACTGTTCACAGTCTCACCTCCGAGCTGTGATAATGGAGAAACCTGCTAAATGTGTTGATTCTGCATTGAAACTCGAGTATAAAATCATCTTTCACCCTGGAATGAAATTCACACATTCACACACACATTCCTTTTACCCCTTTTTTTTTTCTAGCAAAGCAGCAGAGACTTCTTCCAGTGCAATTTTTTCTTCTTTAAACTAGCTGGCTGATGACCAAAAGTATGGAGGGAAGCCATAGGGGCAGTAGAGGCATCCCGCACAGGGCACTGACAAAACTGACTTCCCTGCTGTAATCAAGTAAGAAGCAAGTAAAGTAGCCAGCTCACCATATCCACTTAAAGGCACGGAAGAGGGAATCCACTCAGCAGTCCCAAATTACAGCAAAACGTCAGTGTTTATCCAGCCTCCAAGTAAAACGTAACTTTTAATTTATCTTGTTAAAAATAGCCGACCATAGAAAAATGCCAAAATAAGAGAAAATAAAGCCGGGACCCAGAAGCCAACGAGTCCTGCCACATGGGCCCTTAATCATACGCTGTAATCAAGTGCCAAAGCCCATGCCAATGGCAGTGTTAGTCTCCACTAGCGATGAGCGGAATCTGCCTGCAGTTATGCCGAATAATGTCCAAAGTTCTGCTTCTGCATCATCTGAACCCCAATCCCATTAAAGTCTATGCAGAAATTTCAGGATGGACTTTTGGGTCTAAGGCAATAAAAGCAGCCAAATGTTCCAAATGTCTGATGGGAAGACCACATGATTCTAATTGAAACAAAAACATCAGAGGTTCCCTTAGCCAAAACATGTATTTTTGAAATTGTAAAAAAAATCTCCCTTTAATGCAATGTAAAGCTATAATAATGTAATTTTAGGGTGGAATACTTTCCCTTTTGTTTTAGTACAAGATCTGTAAATAAAGCTAGAGTTCCCCTAAATGAAAAATAATAATCCCAGATAAGCTATTTTTAGCTTGACAAGGAGAGAACTGTAGTATCTGTCACCGTTTTTAACCATCAAATGTATCTTCTCCTTGTTGGTACAATTCTAACACATAACGATACAATGTAATATTACTGATACACTTGAATCCTTGGCTTCATATGCAGATGTTATACCATAAAGGACATTATTCCTCTATTAAACTACATGACACTGTTTAAAGGGCCCTACATAAGATTTACATGAGTAAAAGAGGAATTATTTATTCATTGTGAAAACATTTGTGGTTAAAGGGGCCTCTGGTCGAATTGAACCCCAAAAAAGCTAGATTCAGAGCCATGTTAATAGGACTAGCTATTAGTAAAGCTGTGAGTACTCTTTAATACCACTAGTTCAAACAGTTGGTGTGTCAGTACTCTTTGATACCACATGCTCCAAACACGTGGGTGTGAGTACTCTTTAATGCCACTTGCTCCAATGACTTGGGTGTGAGCACTCTTTAACCCTTTTGTTGCCAAGCACGTAACACCTACGTGCTGGCTTGGCTGGGCCTTAAGTGCCAAGCACGTAGGTGTTACGTGCTTGACTTTCCTCGCTTGTAGTTTAAAAAGTAAAAACAACAAATACTCACCTGACCCCTTGTTGGATCCGGCCGGGTCTCCTCTTTAATTTGGTGCCATCCGATCCCCCGTGGGGGGTCGGATGGCTCCAGGAGAGCCCCCGGAATAGGCCGCCCCCCCCCCCCGCTTCTGCAGCAGCAGCTTCTAACTGTAAAAAAAAAAAAAAATAAAAATGACATTCACTTACCTGTGTGTGCGCTGGCTCCCGCTGTCCCTCCTCTTCACCTGGGGGGCCTCCGATCCCCCCCCAGGACTTACCGATCTTCAGGAGAGAGCCTGGGAGGCTCTCTCCTCTCTTCTGCACGATGGCGGCCGCCATCATGCCTCTAAGCCCCGCCCCCTTGGGGGCGGGGCTTATGAAGTCATCCCGGCCCCGATCTCAGGCTTCAGCCTTCTCAGCTTCTCAGATGCCGGTGATCGGCACAGGGGAAGGAGGTGACAGGAGATCCTCTGATCTCCTGCCTTCTCCTTCTCTGGATGCCGATCACCGGCATCTGTCAGCTGAGCGGCGAGGGACAAGAGCTTGCAATCGAAGGTAAGTACAGTAAAAAAAAAATTTTTTTTTTTCTAATAAAATACTTTTTATTATTGTGTAGTGTTTTTTTTCACATTAACCCTTTGTGAGCTGGTAAGGGGTCCATGAGACCCCTTATACCAGTTCACAAGGCTGGGGGGGTGGCAAGTCACCTGCCCTAGCGGGTGGCTTGCCATTAACCCCCGCACCCCCATTACCTGCCTCCCCAAAGGCCAGGGGGGGGCAGAAGAGCCCGGGCCCACATAGGCTATGTGGGCTCGTAGGCTGCAGGGTGGGGGGGCCACCAAAGCTGGCCCCCCCACTCTGTGCCTACAAGCCCCCATAGCTGGTCCCGGGCTGGTTACTTTGGGTAAGGGGGACCCCACGTCATTTTTTTTTTTGGATTTTGAAGGGTTTTTAACCCTTCAAAATCCCAAAAAAAATGGGGTCCCCCTCCCCGGGAAGGGGGACCCTATGTCATTTTTTTTTTTAATTAACCATTTGTCATCCAGCAGCTATAAAAGGCTTCTGGGCAGGAAAGGGTGTCTACCTATACATATGTGGTATCGCTGTAACCGGGAGAAATTGGGGTTTCTCACGCAATAAGATTTTATTGACAAACTTACATTTTTTATTACAAAAAAACTCTACAAATTGTAAAAAAATGTTTTTTTTTTGTTTTTTTTCACACATTTCACCCCAAAAAATTGAGAATACACCTAAAAAATACAAACAAGACATTTCATGTTAAAGCCCAGACTCTGTTGAAAAAAACAATATATAATTTTCCTGGGAAATCCCTGGAAATCCCTTCAAAAATGACAGTTGAATATGTGTAGCGCAAAATGGTGAAACATCGTCTGGCAACAGGGAGTGGCAAATGCTGCAGGTAGGCTGGCAGCGAAAGGGTTAATACCACAAGCTCAAACATTTGGTGTGTCAGTGCTCTTTAATATCATTGGTTCCAACCACTTGGGTTTCAATACTCTTTCATACCAATTGTTAGTGGAGCATATTTGAAATTTTTCAATAGTGTACACTGGTTCAGGGCACATGTGTGTCAGTACTCTGTAATACCACTAGCTCTAACCACCGGTGTGTCAGTGCTCTTAAATACCACTTGCTCCAACCACTGGTGTGTCAGTACTCTTTAATATCATTTGTCCATCCACTAGTGAGTCAGTACTGTTTAATTCCACTAGTGAGTCAGTACTGTTTAATTCCACTAGCTCCAACCACTGGTGTGTCAGTACTCTTTAACACCATGTGTCCAACCACTGGTGTGTCAGTACTTTTTAATTCCACTAGTTCAAAGCACTTGGGTGTCAGTACTCTTTAATGCCACTTGCTCCAACCACTGGCGTGTCAGTACTCTTTAATACCACTTGCTCCAACCACTGGTGTGTTAGTACTCATTAATACCACTTGCTCCAACAACCGGTGTGTCAGTACTGTTTATTCACACTAGCTGGTGGCAGTACTCTTTAATACCACTAGCTCTAACCACTTGGGTGCCATTACTTTTTAAAACCGCTTGCTCCAACCACTGGTGTGTCAGTACTTTGTAATAGCACTTTCTACAAACACTAGTGTGTCAGTACTCGTTAATACCACTAGCTCCAACCACTTGCGTGACAGTACTCTTTAATGCCACTTGCTCCAACCACTTGTGTTTCAGTACCCTTTAATAGCACTTGCTCCAACCACTGGAGTATCAGTACTTTTTAATACCACTTGCTCCAACCACTGGTGTTTCAGTACTCTTTATATAACTTGCTCCACACACTGGTGTGCCAGTACTCTTCAATACTAAGTGTTAGTGTAGTATTCACTGGTTCAGAACACTTAAGGGGCATTTTCCTGTTATTTTCCTTTTTATTTGTCCATTTTGGGCTGTTGTAGCTGCAGGCATCTAACAATGTAGAAAGCAGCAAATAAGAAACAGGTTCATGGCTGTGGTGTTGCTGGTGCTGGTAATGAAGCTGGTGCTGCAGGGAGAGACTGTGTTTTATCTTTGCCTGCTACATCTTTCTCTGTTGTTGGAGGATGAGGAGGTCAGCTGACCATCCTCAATGATGATGTAATCCAATGACAACTGCTGCAGCTTTCTGCAATGTTAGGGCCACAATGGAGGCTAGCAGGGAGGATTAAATGGAAGAGGATTCAGGGGTGATGTTGAGGTCCTATACCCAGCATGGACTGAAGGCCATCAGAGTTCAGAGGAAAATGTGATGGTGGTCACACAGCCCCAGGCAGCCAGCAGAAGAGGGAGAAGGGTGCTAGCTGTCAGTGGTCAGCCTGTTGCTGCCACTGTCCCCCACTCCTAGAGACCGAGCATGCCAAGGCAGGCTCAAAGGATTTCACCAACATGGCATTTGTTCAAGCAGTTCACAGAGGACAAGACACAGGTCATTTACACACTGTGCCACCAGTGCCTGAAACGAGGGAAGATTCTTAATAATCTCAGCACCACATTCATGACAAGGCACCTGTAATCCAAACATGAGCCACAGTGGCAGAAACACCTAAAAACATGGAAACACGTAATGCTCCCTCTGCTGCTTTGGTTGACTCAGCTGCTACCAACACTTCACCAATAATAAGGCCGCCTGCTTACCCCCAAAGGGAGGATATGGGACCACCTCCAGCACCAGTAGCACCACCCCTATGACCACAACCACCAAGCCAGTCCGCACCAGCCCAGGAAAGAGTTCAGCTTTCCATCCCGCAAACTTTGGAGAGAAAGCAGAAGTTGGGCCCATCTCACTCATGAGCCCTGGCCCTGAATGTGAGCATTTCCAAATTGCCTTTGAAATGCTCCCATTCCGCTTGGTGGAGATGGACAGTCTTGAAGACCTGATGGCTGCAGCTGTTCCACAATACACCGTTTACAGCGCCTACTACTTTTCTAGCCAGGCCATCCCTGTCCTGCACCAACAGGTTGTAGAAAAAATAAGATGTGCATTGGGCAATGCTATTAGACCCAGTGTCCACATCACCACTGGCATGTGGACAACTTAGGCAATGTAGTGGCGGCTGGGACTGAGGTGGGAAGCACTGTGGCGCATATCCTTCCACCAGCCAGTATTGCTGCAAATCAATCAGAAATCAGACAGATGTATGGCTGCTGCTGTTTGACCTGAAGCCTGGCAAGGTGGTGTGCGACAATGGGCCTATGTATGGCTGCTGCTGTTTGACCTGAAGCCTGGCAAGGTGGTGTGCGACAATGGGCCTAACCTTGTAGCATCCTTGGGCTGAGATGGGTTGACACACATCCCTTACCTGGCACATGTGCTCAACTTTATCTCACAGCAGGGTGGCACACGGTACAGCTCACAGGCGTCAATGGAGCGTGGCTAGAGGGAGAAGCAGGAGGAGGAGGAGACACCTGACACTGAGGACAACTTCACCTTGACTTAAGGCAGCCCACCTCACATGAACCCCTACATGCTTCAGTGCCTGCAGAGACACCAGTGCCAATTACTGGGTGGCCACCCTGCTGGATTCCCGCTATAAAGACAACATCACCTACTTGATACCAGCACTGGGATGGAATCACAAAATGAGAGTACAAACACACTCCAATGGACAAACTATTGGCAGACTTAACAGCTGAATTTGAGGGCTCAATGGCGGCACAAGGCCAATGAGGGAGAAGAGGAGGAGGAGCTGAAAGTTACCAATACAGCATAGGCACCTGTACCACCTCACAGGGAAGCGTGGCCACAATGTGGAACAACTTATTCCATTGTCCACCGCATCGACTACGATCGGATACTATGGTCTGAAGTACCAGGAGGCAGACTTTGACTTGCATATTGGATGACTACCTGTCTTCACATATCCTGGTTAGAGATGAGCGAACTTTTGAAAAATTCGATTCGACTGATTCGCCGAATTTTCCGACAAAAATCGTTTCGACCCGAATAAATTCGCGACGAATCGCTATTAAAAACGGCTATTTCTGAGCCTCCTACAGCCTCAATAGGGTTGTAAACCATTCAGCCTTGCTGTAACACGCACAGGATGCGTGCTGGGTTTGTTAAATAATACTTTGAAGAAATATCACATGCAGATCAGAGGCATCGCTAATAGAATCGCAGAGCGGCACAATTGCAGAGAGTTGAAGTGGCATCACTATGAGGGGCAGAAGGAGCCCAAATATACACTGGAGTTGGCCTCAGGAGCCCAAAAATTGGATGAATCACACCCTGGAGATGGCAGAAGTTGGCAGCAGCAGCAGGAGCCCAAATATACACTGGAGTTGGCTTCAGGAGCCCAAAAATTGGATGAATCACACCCTGGAGTTGGCAGAAGTTGGCAGCAGCAGGAGCAGGAGCCCAAATATACACTGGAGTTGGCCTCAGGAGCCCAAAAATTGGATGAATCACACCCTGGAGTTGGCAGAAGTTGGCAGCAGCAGCAGCAGGAGCCCAAATATACACTGGAGTTGGCCTCAGGAGCCCAAAAATTGGATGAATCACACCCTGGAGTTGGCAGGAGTTGACAGTAGTAGCAGCAGGAGCCCAAATATACACTGGAGTTGGCTTCAGGAGCCCAAAAATTGGATGAATCACACCCTGGAGTTGGCAGAAGTTGGCAGCAGCAGCAGCAGGAGCCCAAATATACACTGGAGTTGGCCTCAGGAGCCCAAAAATTGGATGAATCACACCCTGGAGTTGGCAGAAGTTGGCAGTAGTAGCAGCAGGAGCCCAAATATACACTGGAGTTGGCTTCAGGAGCCCAAAAATTGGATGAATCACACCCTGGAGTTGGCAGAAGTTGGCAGTAGCAGCAGCAGGAGCCCAAATATACACTGGAGTTGGCTTCAGGAGCCCAAAAATTGGATGAATCACACCCTGGAGTTGGCAGGAGTTGACAGTAGCAGCAGCAGGAGCCCAAATATACACTGGAGTTGGCCTCAGGAGCCCAAAAATTGGATGAATCACACCCTGGAGTTGGCAGGAGTTGACAGTAGCAGCAGCAGGAGCCCAAATATACACTGGAGTTGGCTTCAGGAGCCCAAAAATTGGATGAATCACACCCTGGAGTTGGCAGAAGTTGGCAGCAGCAGCAGCAGCAGGAGCCCAAATATACACTGGAGTTGGCTTCAGGAGCCCAAAAATTGGATGAATCACACCCTGGAGTTGGCAGGAGTTGACAGTAGCAGCAGCAGGAGCCCAAATATACACTGGAGTTGGCCTCAGGAGCCCAAAAATTGGATGAATCACACCCTGGAGTTGGCAGGAGTTGACAGTAGCAGCAGCAGGAGCCCAAATATACACTGGAGTTGGCTTCAGGAGCCCAAAAATTGGATGAATCACACCCTGGAGTTGGCAGAAGTTGGCAGTAGCAGCAGCAGGAGCCCAAATATACACTGGAGTTGGCTTCAGGAGCCCAAAAATTGGATGAATCACACCCTGGAGTTGGCAGAAGTTGGCAGTAGTAGCAGCAGGAGCCCAAATATACACTGGAGTTGGCTTCAGGAGCCCAAAAATTGGATGAATCACACCCTGGAGTTGGCAGAAGTTGGCAGCAGCAGCAGCAGCAGGAGCCCAAATATACACTGGAGTTGGCTTCAGGAGCCCAAAAATTGGATGAATCACACCCTGGAGTTGGCAGGAGTTGACAGTAGCAGCAGCAGGAGCCCAAATATACACTGGAGTTGGCCTCAGGAGCCCAAAAATTGGATGAATCACACCCTGGAGTTGGCAGGAGTTGACAGTAGCAGCAGCAGGAGCCCAAATATACACTGGAGTTGGCTTCAGGAGCCCAAAAATTGGATGAATCACACCCTGGAGTTGGCAGAAGTTGGCAGTAGTAGCAGCAGGAGCCCAAATATACACTGGAGTTGGCTTCAGGAGCCCAAAAATTGGATGAATCACACCCTGGAGTTGGCAGAAGTTGGCAGTAGCAGCAGCAGGAGCCCAAATATACACTGGAGTTGGCTTCAGGAGCCCAAAAATTGGATGAATCACACCCTGGAGTTGGCAGGAGTTGACAGTAGCAGCAGCAGGAGCCCAAATATACACTGGAGTTGGCCTCAGGAGCCCAAAAATTGGATGAATCACACCCTGGAGTTGGCAGGAGTTGACAGTAGCAGCAGCAGGAGCCCAAATATACACTGGAGTTGGCTTCAGGAGCCCAAAAATTGGATGAATCACACCCTGGAGTTGGCAGAAGTTGGCAGTAGCAGCAGCAGGAGCCCAAATATACACTGGAGTTGGCTTCAGGAGCCCAAAAATTGGATGAATCACACCCTGGAGTTGGCAGGAGTTGACAGTAGCAGCAGCAGGAGCCCAAATATACACTGGAGTTGGCCTCAGGAGCCCAAAAATTGGATGAATCACACCCTGGAGTTGGCAGGAGTTGACAGTAGCAGCAGCAGGAGCCCAAATATACACTGGAGTTGGCTTCAGGAGCCCAAAAATTGGATGAATCACACCCTGGAGTTGGCAGAAGTTGGCAGCAGCAGCAGCAGCAGGAGCCCAAATATACACTGGAGTTGGCTTCAGGAGCCCAAAAATTGGATGAATCACACCCTGGAGTTGGCAGGAGTTGACAGTAGCAGCAGCAGGAGCCCAAATATACACTGGAGTTGGCCTCAGGAGCCCAAAAATTGGATGAATCACACCCTGGAGTTGGCAGGAGTTGACAGTAGCAGCAGCAGGAGCCCAAATATACACTGGAGTTGGCTTCAGGAGCCCAAAAATTGGATGAATCACACCCTGGAGTTGGCAGAAGTTGGCAGTAGCAGCAGCAGGAGCCCAAATATACACTGGAGTTGGCTTCAGGAGCCCAAAAATTGGATGAATCACACCCTGGAGTTGGCAGAAGTTGGCAGTAGTAGCAGCAGGAGCCCAAATATACACTGGAGTTGGCTTCAGGAGCCCAAAAATTGGATGAATCACACCCTGGAGTTGGCAGAAGTTGGCAGCAGCAGCAGCAGCAGGAGCCCAAATATACACTGGAGTTGGCTTCAGGAGCCCAAAAATTGGATGAATCACACCCTGGAGTTGGCAGGAGTTGACAGTAGCAGCAGCAGGAGCCCAAATATACACTGGAGTTGGCCTCAGGAGCCCAAAAATTGGATGAATCACACCCTGGAGTTGGCAGGAGTTGACAGTAGCAGCAGCAGGAGCCCAAATATACACTGGAGTTGGCTTCAGGAGCCCAAAAATTGGATGAATCACACCCTGGAGTTGGCAGAAGTTGGCAGTAGCAGCAGCAGGAGCCCAAATATACACTGGAGTTGGCTTCAGGAGCCCAAAAATTGGATGAATCACACCCTGGAGTTGGCAGAAGTTGGCAGCAGCAGCAGCAGGAGCCCAAATATACACTGGAGTTGGCCTCAGGAGCCCAAAAATTGGATGAATCACACCCTGGAGTTGGCAGAAGTTGGCAGTAGTAGCAGCAGGAGCCCAAATATACACTGGAGTTGGCCTCAGGAGCCCAAAAATTGGATGAATCACACCCTGGAGTTGGCAGAAGTTGGCAGTAGCAGCAGCAGGAGCCCAAATATACACTGGAGTTGGCTTCAGGAGCCCAAAAATTGGATGAATCACACCCTGGAGTTGGCAGGAGTTGACAGTAGCAGCAGCAGGAGCCCAAATATACACTGGAGTTGGCCTCAGGAGCCCAAAAATTGGATGAATCACACCCTGGAGTTGGCAGAAGTTGGCAGTAGTAGCAGCAGGAGCCCAAATATACACTGGAGTTGGCTTCAGGAGCCCAAAAATTGGATGAATCACACCCTGGAGTTGGCAGAAGTTGGCAGTAGCAGCAGCAGGAGCCCAAATATACACTGGAGTTGGCTTCAGGAGCCCAAAAATTGGATGAATCACACCCTGGAGTTGGCAGGAGTTGACAGTAGCAGCAGCAGGAGCCCAAAAAATGGCCTAAAGACATAAATATGTTTTGCACCATTTGTAAAGTGTAAAACGTGGCATTTTGTGCCGGAAGCGAGGGTCCAATAAGGTGGACAGCCAGAAGTCATCCCGCCGACAGATGGAAACAATTCTGGGGTCACTACGCAAGCATGTGAGCATGCTTCGTGCCATTTGCGCAAGTGACTCGGATGGACTACCTGTCTCCATCTCCACTGCATACTGCCACGGTGTGCCCGGGTCCTCTGTCTCTCCTTCCTCAAAAACCTCTAGCTCCTCTGGCTGCTCCTGCTCCTCCTCTCCTGTCCGCTGACTAGATAAACCAGCCATTTCGCCAAGCCTAAACTGTGTTTCGCTGGGCAACTCCTCCTCCTCCTCTTCCTCCTCCTCCTCCTCCAGTTCAGCTCCAACGGGGTTCATGTGGCCGTAAGATGTAAACGCCATGTCTCCAGTGCCCTGACCAGCCATGGTTTCCAACATGTGCTGTAGTACATGAAGCAGTGGAATCACGTCGTTCATCCCGTAATCCTGCCGACTGACAAATAAAGTGGCTTCCTCAAAGGGCCTGAGCAAACGGCAGGTGTCACGTATGAGCTGCCACTGGTTGACATTGAAGTTACACAGGGGAGTCCCCCTATCTGCTTGGATCATCAGGAAATCCGTGATGGCTTTTCTCTGTTCATATAATCGGTCCAACATGTGAAGGGTGGAATTCCAACGGGTGGAAACATCGCAAATCAGACTATGTTGGGGGATACCATTCTGACGCTGTAGCTCAAGAAGGGTGTGTTTGGCGGTGTAGGAGTGGCTGAAGTGCATGCAAAGTTTCCGTGAAGTTGTTAGGATGTCCTGCAGATGGGGGGAACACTTCAGAAACCGCTTGACAACCAGATTGAAGACGTGAGCCATGCAGGGGGCATGGGTCAGGCTTCCTTGGCGCAGCGCAGACAAAATGTTCTTCCCATTGTCGGTAACCATGATTCCCATTTTAAGTTTTCTCGGAGTAAGCCATGTTTGGATTTCCTGATGAATACATTTAAGCAGTTCCTCCCCTGTGTGACTCCGTTCGCCAAGACAAACCATGTGAAGCACTGCGTGACACCTCCGTGCCCTGCACACATGGTAGACTGGAGGGGCACTGAGACTTGAGCCTACAGTGGAGGGTGAGGAGATGGCGGAGGATGAGGAGGCCGAGTCGCACGGTGTCACAGGCCCAATGGGCAGAGAGCGCGGAGGCCGAAGCGGCGTGACCTGTCCAAGTTGCTGCTGCAAAGGGACCACATTCACCCAGTGGGCCGTAAACGACATGTACTGCCCCTGACCGTAGTTACAGCTCCAGATGTCGGCGCTGCCATGTATTTTGCTACACACCGACAGGCTCAAGGACTGGCCCACCTTCTGTTCAACAAAAGTGTGCAGCGCTGGTACTGCCTTCTTGGCAAAGAAATGACGGCTTGGGACTCTCCACCTCGGCTCGGCACAAGCCATCAGTTCTCTGAAAGGTGCAGATTCCACCACCTGAAAAGGGAGCGACTGCAGCACCAGCAACTTGGACAGGAGCACATTCAGCTTCTGCGCCGTAGGATGAGTGGGCGCATACTGCTGTCTCTTGGACATGGCTTCGCTGATGGATTGCTGGCGGGATGCATGACTTGGAGGAGGAGGAGGAGGAGCAGGAGCGACAGAGGATGGGTGTGACGCACAGCTGCCTTCGGCTGAGGTGCTGGAGCCTTGGCTGGCAGAAATTGGGAGCTCACTTGGTGAGGAAGCAGACTGGACCACCCCTTGGGAGCCTCGGTTCTCCCAGGTCGTTTTATGGTGACGCATCATATGTTGACGCAGGGCCGTGGTGCCAACATTTGGACCCTGGCCACGCTTCACCTTTTGCCTACATATCTTGCATGTGGCCATGTTACCCTCCTGCGGATGCCTCAGGAAAAACTGCCACACTGCCGAGTAGCTACTTTTCCCACCCCCTGGCCTCACTGATTCACTGCTGCTGTTGCCAACTCCAGGAACCCCTGCTCCACTACCTCCCGATAAGGTAGACTGCCGCACAGCAGGTGCTCTACCCCGGCCCCGGCCCCGGCCGGCTCCAGCCTTTGGAATTGTGCCCCCATGCTGACTGCTACCACCTTGCTGCCTCAGCTGCTGACTCCGGGGCAACCTGCGCCCCTCTTCTCCTGATGATGACGATGAAGCCCCTTCATCACCCGGCTCCCAAGTGCGATCGGCTTCATCGTCATCATCATCATCATCACCGGGTTGTGGCTGTACGTCACTGATGTTCGTGGATTCGTCAACAGTGTCTGGCGCAGGAGCTGGAACGCTCGCAGCACCCACGACACTGTCCACATCACTATTTGTCTGCCTAGCTAAAGAAGCCACCTCCATTTCTTGGCTGGGCAGTAGCTGCTGACTGTCCTCCTGTATCTGATCGTCCTCCTCACTAAAGAGTGGAGCTGAACCCAAAGCATAGGATACGTCGCTGGGGGAGGGAACGGCGTAGGACAGAGGCAATGGGAGGACAGGGACTGCTCTCGGGGCATGCCAACTCAGGGTTGTGTCAGAGGAACCTACCGACCCTAGACTGGGGGTCTCAGATGTAAGTTGTGATGATGTTGTTGATGAGCGCGTCAGCCAATCTACCACGGCAGATGCGTTACTGGTGGAGACCCGACCGCTAGCAGATACTGGCAGATTAGGTCTCTCAGCGTGACTCCTGCTGCTACTGGCCCCCAGTCTGATGCGAGCTCTGCCTGCGGAATCTTGGCCTCTGCCACTCCTCTTTTCACTTCCAGGCACTTGTCTGCCCGACATAGTCTAACTGGCGTGGTAGTAGGTGATATTTTAAGAACCCCCAGGCAGCAGTGGGTCTATATAAAACAGAATATAATGCACACCAAAAGTGAGCAGTAACACTCAGCCTCCAACAGGCCTGCTTAGTGTAAATAAGAGAGCTGCTTAGTGTAAATAAAGAGGGGTATGCTATGTTACAGAATGGGATGCCTCAACAGAAGTGCACCTGGCAGGCAGCAGTAAGCCTATGCCCAGCAAAAGTGTCTTATAATATAAATATAATAAGAGCAAATGCTTATATGGTCTTAAACAGAGGCTGCTTTAGTCACAGAATGGGATGCCCTGGGCAGGAATGGACCTGGCAGGGTCCAGTAGGGCTTTGGCCAGCAAAAGTGTCTTTATCAGGCCTGATTTCTATGAGAATAAGTGCAAATGTTTATTATGCTATTAAATAGAGGCTGCTTTAGTCACAGAATGGGATGCCAGTGCCACAAAAACCAGAGAGCATGCACAGCAAAAGTGTCTTTATCAGGCCTGATTTCTATGAGAATAAGTGCAAATGTTTATTATGCTATTAAATAGAGGCTGCTTTAGTCACAGAATGGGATGCCAGTGCCACAAAAACCAGAGAGCATGCACAGCAAAAGTGTCTTTATCAGGCCTGATTTCTATGAGAATAAGTGCAAATGTTTATTATGCTATTAAATAGAGGCTGCTTTAGTCACAGAATGGGATGCCAGTGCCACAAAAACCAGAGAGCATGCACAGCAAAAGTGTCTTTATCAGGCCTGATTTCTATGAGAATAAGTGCAAATGTTTATTATGCTATTAAATAGAGGCTGCTTTAGTCACAGAATGGGATGCCAGTGCCACAAAAACCAGAGAGCATGCACAGCAAAAGTGTCTTTATCAGGCCTGATTTCTATGAGAATAAGTGCAAATGTTTATTATGCTATTAAATAGAGGCTGCTTTAGTCACAGAATGGGATGCCAGTGCCACAAAAACCAGAGAGCATGCACAGCAAAAGTGTCTTTATCAGGCCTGATTTCTATGAGAATAAGTGCAAATGTTTATTATGCTATTAAATAGAGGCTGCTTTAGTCACAGAATGGGATGCCAGTGCCACAAAAACCAGAGAGCATGCACAGCAAAAGTGTCTTTATCAGGCCTGATTTCTATGAGAATAAGTGCAAATGTTTATTATGCTATTAAATAGAGGCTGCTTTAGTCACAGAATGGGATGCCAGTGCCACAAAAACCAGAGAGCATGCACAGCAAAAGTGTCTTTATCAGGCCTGATTTCTATGAGAATAAGTGCAAATGGTTATTATGCTATTAAATAGAGGCTGCTTTAGTCACAGAATGGGATGCCAGTGCCACAAAAACCAGAGAGCATGCACAGCAAAAGTGTCTTTATCAGGCCTGATTTCTATGAGAATAAGTGCAAATGTTTATTATGCTATTAAATAGAGGCTGCTTTAGTCACAGAATGGGATGCCAGTGCCACAAAAACCAGAGAGCATGCACAGCAAAAGTGTCTTTATCAGGCCTGATTTCTATGAGAATAAGTGCAAATGTTTATTATGCTATTAAATAGAGGCTGCTTTAGTCACAGAATGGGATGCCAGTGCCACAAAAACCAGAGAGCATGCACAGCAAAAGTGTCTTTATCAGGCCTGATTTCTATGAGAATAAGTGCAAATGTTTATTATGCTATTAAATAGAGGCTGCTTTAGTCACAGAATGGGATGCCAGTGCCACAAAAACCAGAGAGCATGCACAGCAAAAGTGTCTTTATCAGGCCTGATTTCTATGAGAATAAGTGCAAATGTTTATTATGCTATTAAATAGAGGCTGCTTTAGTCACAGAATGGGATGCCAGTGCCACAAAAACCAGAGAGCATGCACAGCAAAAGTGTCTTTATCAGGCCTGATTTCTATGAGAATAAGTGCAAATGTTTATTATGCTATTAAATAGAGGCTGCTTTAGTCACAGAATGGGATGCCAGTGCCACAAAAACCAGAGAGCATGCACAGCAAAAGTGTCTTTATCAGGCCTGATTTCTATGAGAATAAGTGCAAATGGTTATTATGCTATTAAATAGAGGCTGCTTTAGTCACAGAATGGGATGCCAGTGCCACAAAAACCAGAGAGCATGCACAGCAAAAGTGTCTTTATCAGGCCTGATTTCTATGAGAATAAGTGCAAATGTTTATTATGCTATTAAATAGAGGCTGCTTTAGTCACAGAATGGGATGCCAGTGCCACAAAAACCAGAGAGCATGCACAGCAAAAGTGTCTTTATCAGGCCTGATTTCTATGAGAATAAGTGCAAATGTTTATTATGCTATTAAATAGAGGCTGCTTTAGTCACAGAATGGGATGCCAGTGCCACAAAAACCAGAGAGCATGCACAGCAAAAGTGTCTTTATCAGGCCTGATTTCTATGAGAATAAGTGCAAATGTTTATTATGCTATTAAATAGAGGCTGCTTTAGTCACAGAATGGGATGCCAGTGCCACAAAAACCAGAGAGCATGCACAGCAAAAGTGTCTTTATCAGGCCTGATTTCTATGAGAATAAGTGCAAATGTTTATTATGCTATTAAATAGAGGCTGCTTTAGTCACAGAATGGGATGCCAGTGCCACAAAAACCAGAGAGCATGCACAGCAAAAGTGTCTTTATCAGGCCTGATTTCTATGAGAATAAGTGCAAATGTTTATTATGCTATTAAATAGAGGCTGCTTTAGTCACAGAATGGGATGCCAGTGCCACAAAAACCAGAGAGCATGCACAGCAAAAGTGTCTTTATCAGGCCTGATTTCTATGAGAATAAGTGCAAATGTTTATTATGCTATTAAATAGAGGCTGCTTTAGTCACAGAATGGGATGCCAGTGCCACAAAAACCAGAGAGCATGCACAGCAAAAGTGTCTTTATCAGGCCTGATTTCTATGAGAATAAGTGCAAATGTTTATTATGCTATTAAATAGAGGCTGCTTTAGTCACAGAATGGGATGCCAGTGCCACAAAAACCAGAGAGCATGCACAGCAAAAGTGTCTTTATCAGGCCTGATTTCTATGAGAATAAGTGCAAATGGTTATTATGCTATTAAATAGAGGCTGCTTTAGTCACAGAATGGGATGCCAGTGCCACAAAAACCAGAGAGCATGCACAGCAAAAGTGTCTTTATCAGGCCTGATTTCTATGAGAATAAGTGCAAATGTTTATTATGCTATTAAATAGAGGCTGCTTTAGTCACAGAATGGGATGCCAGTGCCACAAAAACCAGAGAGCATGCACAGCAAAAGTGTCTTTATCAGGCCTGATTTCTATGAGAATAAGTGCAAATGGTTATTATGCTATTAAATAGAGGCTGCTTTAGTCACAGAATGGGATGCCAGTGCCACAAAAACCAGAGAGCATGCACAGCAAAAGTGTCTTTATCAGGCCTGATTTCTATGAGAATAAGTGCAAATGTTTATTATGCTATTAAATAGAGGCTGCTTTAGTCACAGAATGGGATGCCAGTGCCACAAAAACCAGAGAGCATGCACAGCAAAAGTGTCTTTATCAGGCCTGATTTCTATGAGAATAAGTGCAAATGTTTATTATGCTATTAAATAGAGGCTGCTTTAGTCACAGAATGGGATGCCAGTGCCACAAAAACCAGAGAGCATGCACAGCAAAAGTGTCTTTATCAGGCCTGATTTCTATGAGAATAAGTGCAAATGTTTATTATGCTATTAAATAGAGGCTGCTTTAGTCACAGAATGGGATGCCAGTGCCACAAAAACCAGAGAGCATGCACAGCAAAAGTGTCTTTATCAGGCCTGATTTCTATGAGAATAAGTGCAAATGTTTATTATGCTATTAAATAGAGGCTGCTTTAGTCACAGAATGGGATGCCAGTGCCACAAAAACCAGAGAGCATGCACAGCAAAAGTGTCTTTATCAGGCCTGATTTCTATGAGAATAAGTGCAAATGTTTATTATGCTATTAAATAGAGGCTGCTTTAGTCACAGAATGGGATGCCAGTGCCACAAAAACCAGAGAGCATGCACAGCAAAAGTGTCTTTATCAGGCCTGATTTCTATGAGAATAAGTGCAAATGTTTATTATGCTATTAAATAGAGGCTGCTTTAGTCACAGAATGGGATGCCAGTGCCACAAAAACCAGAGAGCATGCACAGCAAAAGTGTCTTTATCAGGCCTGATTTCTATGAGAATAAGTGCAAATGGTTATTATGCTATTAAATAGAGGCTGCTTTAGTCACAGAATGGGATGCCAGTGCCACAAAAACCAGAGAGCATGCACAGCAAAAGTGTCTTTATCAGGCCTGATTTCTATGAGAATAAGTGCAAATGTTTATTATGCTATTAAATAGAGGCTGCTTTAGTCACAGAATGGGATGCCAGTGCCACAAAAACCAGAGAGCATGCACAGCAAAAGTGTCTTTATCAGGCCTGATTTCTATGAGAATAAGTGCAAATGTTTATTATGCTATTAAATAGAGGCTGCTTTAGTCACAGAATGGGATGCCAGTGCCACAAAAACCAGAGAGCATGCACAGCAAAAGTGTCTTTATCAGGCCTGATTTCTATGAGAATAAGTGCAAATGTTTATTATGCTATTAAATAGAGGCTGCTTTAGTCACAGAATGGGATGCCAGTGCCACAAAAACCAGAGAGCATGCACAGCAAAAGTGTCTTTATCAGGCCTGATTTCTATGAGAATAAGTGCAAATGTTTATTATGCTATTAAATAGAGGCTGCTTTAGTCACAGAATGGGATGCCAGTGCCACAAAAACCAGAGAGCATGCACAGCAAAAGTGTCTTTATCAGGCCTGATTTCTATGAGAATAAGTGCAAATGTTTATTATGCTATTAAATAGAGGCTGCTTTAGTCACAGAATGGGATGCCAGTGCCACAAAAACCAGAGAGCATGCACAGCAAAAGTGTCTTTATCAGGCCTGATTTCTATGAGAATAAGTGCAAATGTTTATTATGCTATTAAATAGAGGCTGCTTTAGTCACAGAATGGGATGCCAGTGCCACAAAAACCAGAGAGCATGCACAGCAAAAGTGTCTTTATCAGGCCTGATTTCTATGAGAATAAGTGCAAATGTTTATTATGCTATTAAATAGAGGCTGCTTTAGTCACAGAATGGGATGCCAGTGCCACAAAAACCAGAGAGCATGCACAGCAAAAGTGTCTTTATCAGGCCTGATTTCTATGAGAATAAGTGCAAATGTTTATTATGCTATTAAATAGAGGCTGCTTTAGTCACAGAATGGGATGCCAGTGCCACAAAAACCAGAGAGCATGCACAGCAAAAGTGTCTTTATCAGGCCTGATTTCTATGAGAATAAGTGCAAATGTTTATTATGCTATTAAATAGAGGCTGCTTTAGTCACAGAATGGGATGCCAGTGCCACAAAAACCAGAGAGCATGCACAGCAAAAGTGTCTTTATCAGGCCTGATTTCTATGAGAATAAGTGCAAATGTTTATTATGCTATTAAATAGAGGCTGCTTTAGTCACAGAATGGGATGCCAGTGCCACAAAAACCAGAGAGCATGCACAGCAAAAGTGTCTTTATCAGGCCTGATTTCTATGAGAATAAGTGCAAATGTTTATTATGCTATTAAATAGAGGCTGCTTTAGTCACAGAATGGGATGCCAGTGCCACAAAAACCAGAGAGCATGCACAGCAAAAGTGTCTTTATCAGGCCTGATTTCTATGAGAATAAGTGCAAATGTTTATTATGCTATTAAATAGAGGCTGCTTTAGTCACAGAATGGGATGCCAGTGCCACAAAAACCAGAGAGCATGCACAGCAAAAGTGTCTTTATCAGGCCTGATTTCTATGAGAATAAGTGCAAATGTTTATTATGCTATTAAATAGAGGCTGCTTTAGTCACAGAATGGGATGCCAGTGCCACAAAAACCAGAGAGCATGCACAGCAAAAGTGTCTTTATCAGGCCTGATTTCTATGAGAATAAGTGCAAATGTTTATTATGCTATTAAATAGAGGCTGCTTTAGTCACAGAATGGGATGCCTCACAGCAGACTTAAGATCAGTTCAGTATATATGCACAGTTAGTTACTATAAGCAGCCTGAAAACGCTAACAAAGGCTGGATGAAAAAAAAAAAATCTCCCTGTCACAGCCTCCGTTTTTCCTACCTTTCCCTGGCTTTCTGTCTGTCTCCTGTCTGTCTCCTGCCTGTCTCCTGCCTGTCTCCAGCCTGTCCCTGTCTGTCCCTGCCTGTCTAAGTGCCTCAGCTACACAGCGTTCTGTCTGTCACGAATGCAATAGAGAAATGAGGAAAAGCAAGATGGCCGCCGTTAAATACCGCTGTGTGACGTCACCGGGCTTGCTGGCTGCTGATAGGCTGCATGTGACTGCCCCAGCTTGCACTGGCGCGGGATACATGTCCAGACATGTCCCGCCCGCCATCTTAGAATGCCTGTAATGTAAATGAATGGATGTTAAAGGAAAACTTCGAGTGATCGAATCGCGGGGAAATTCGGATTCGATCCGAATCGAATTTTTCCTGAAATTCGGATCGAATCCGGGTTCGTCCGGATCGATTCGCTCATCCCTAATCCTGGTACTGGAGTGATGGGTCCTCCCTATTCGACTTCTGGGTCGCTAAACTGGACACATGGTCAGAGCTTGCCCTCAATGTCTTGGAGGTGCTGGCCTGCCCCGTAGTAAGTGCCCTATAACAGCATGTGTTCAGTCAACATCAACAGTAGGATCTGCCTATCCACAGCCAACTTGGACATCCATACATTCCTAAAGATGAACCAGGCGTGGATCCAATGAAACTTGGCTGTCCCAGCACCTGAGTGAGTGGTTAACCCTTTAAGTGCCAGCCTACCTAGATTTTTTGTCACACTGTTGCCAGGCTACTTTTCACGTTTTTGCGCTACACATGTTCAACCTTGATTTTTGAAGGGATTTTCAGGGATTTTCCAGGAAAATTATATATTGTTTTTTTCAGCAGAGTCTGGGCTTCAACATGAAATTTCTTGTTTGGCCTTTTTTTAGTGTATTCTCAATACTTTTGAGTGAAATATGTGCAAAAAATATATATATATATTTTTTTTACAATTTGTAGTGTTTTTTTGTAATAAAAAATGTAAGTTTTTAAATAAAATATTATTGCGTGTGAAAGCCCTATTTCTCCTGGTTACAACGTTACCACATATGTATTGGTAGGCACCCTTTCCTGCCCAGGAAACTCCCCCAAACTGAAACAGCAGTTTAGGAGATTTCAGATAGGATACAACTATGCAATATGATTGCATAGTTGTAAGGGGTTAACTTAAAAAAAAATGACATAGGGTCTAATTTTTTTTGGAATTTTAAGGGTTGAAAACCCTTAAAATCCCCCCAAAAATGATGTAGGGTCCCCCTTACCCAGCATTACCGACCCAGACCAGCTATGGGGGCTTGTAGAACAGGGCGCAGGGGCCAGCGTTGGTGGCCCCTGGCCCTGCAGGCTGCTAACCCACATTGCCACTAAGTGGCCCGGGCCCTTCTGCCCCCCCCCCCCTGGCCGTTGGGGAGGCAGGTAATGGGGGGCTGGGGGTTCTGGCAAGTCACCCGCTAGCCGCAGGTGATTGCCAGCCCCAGAGCATTGTGAACTGGTATAAGGGGTCTCATAGACCCCTTACCAGTTCACAAAGGGTTAAGTAAAAAAAAAGACACAGACACAAAATTCTTTATTTATTCTTTTTTCACGTATACTTACCTCTGATCTCGTGTCCCGCGCCGCTGCAGATGACAGTTGTCGGTAGTAATCGGAGCAGGGAGGGTGGAAGGCAGGGAGATCAGAGCCACCCTGCCTCCCACCCTCCCTGCTCCGATCGCTACCGATAAGTGACAGATCGGAGCCCGGTGCCGGTATACGAGGAGCGGGATGACGTCATCCCGCTCCTCCCACAATTGGGCGGGGCTAGGGGCGGGGCCAGCGCCGGACGAAGAGGATGGTGAGGGCCCATTGCTGGGTCCTCACCCGAAGCGTGGTAAGTCCAGGGTGGGATCGGAGCCCCCCCTGGTGAAGAGAAGACATCGGAGGAGCGAGTGAGTGAGCATGTGAGTTTGTGTCATTATTAACTTTTTTTTTCTTTTAGATGTCGGTGCGGTGAAAGCGGGGGGGGGGGGCTATTCCAGGCCCCCTCCTGAAGATCAGAGGCCCGGGGGCAGAAATCAAACACATGATGACTGAAGAAAATCGCTGGCACTCAAACGAGGGGTCAGGTAAGTCTGTATCTTTTTTACTTTTTTTTATGGGGCTCTAAAGTCAGCTACATGAGGCTCACATAGCTGCCACTTAACGGTTGGAGAGGCAGCTATGTGAGACTCACGTAGCTGGCACTAGAATGGTTAAAGTCCACCACATTCTCCTTCTCTGTCTCTTCTGCCTACACGACCACATTTAGTGTATGTATGTATTTCTTAATTTTTTTAGTTTTTTGTTATTATTTAAAGTACTTTCCTTGCTCATTTTGTGCAGGGCAATTTGCCAGGTGCCCCTCTTATTTGGCATCCAACACCCTTAAACCGGACCTTCAGCATGATTTCATGAAAAGCCCAAATCCTTAAAAAACTATTCCCCACCATCTAAAATAATATATTTTAAGTTTTTAGTCACTTACTTATTATTCTTTCCTCCACTGGGCTGCAACTCTGTTCAAGACTCTAGGATACAGGCGCCGTCATCTTGCCTCAGAAGCATCACACATACTAAGGAGAGGAGAACAGGATAAAGTACAGGAGGGGAGGGGTTATAGCTGTGCTTTGCACAGACAGAGCAGAGCCGGGGTCAGGAAAAGGACAGCAGTCCCAGAATGCAGAGCGACACAGTCAGAAGACACAGTCCCAGAGCGTAAAGTAAAGCCAGCCGACATCTGAAATCCCATAAAATATCCAGTTTTATTTGAAGTCTCAATTAAAATGCTAAATTCCAGCAGCGGTACATACAGGCATAAAAACTGTAGTATTGCATCGACGCGTTTCGGGTAGCACGCCCTTAATCATGACAATTAGTGGGGGACAACCCCCTGGTATATATACAGACATGGGATCCAATTAAGTAATCAAAAATACACATTAAACAAATTAAACACAAAGAAATGATTTACAGGCCCGCCATTTGCAGCGCGCGCGTGTGTCCGCCGCCGTCATGTGAGTCCGCCTCCCGCCCCATCTGAATGGAAACCAAGACTCGGCCAATGACAAATCAGAGGATGACATTACCGCCTCCTATTGGTCCGAGAGTCAGTGCATCAGAGTAATGGCAGAAGGAACATCCATGTGCAGGACGAAAGGGCGGAAACCACCAGACTTTATCAAAAATGACAAATGCAGATCGCGGCTGCTAAAAGGCAAATTCTATTCATATATACAGATAAATGAATGCCTAAAAAGCCCAAAGCTGCGGATGGCGGTGCACAGAGGGGAAAAGCCCTTCAGGCACTTTCTGAGGAGAACACACATATAATTGCACATAACAGATGACTAGAAATAAAACTCACCAGCATGCAAGAATATCTAAAGAGAGGGATCAATAGGCCAAGTCAATAAGAGAGTCAGAAGACACTTCCTGTTTTCAGGCTGCCTGAAGCTCCATGAGCCACCATCTAGGGTGTTAAAAGGCTCATAACATGCAGTGGATGCAGGTAGGGTGATTTTTAATACGAGAAATCTGTATGTACAGGATGGGGGAACCATATAAGATAGGCTCTTTTTCAGGGTGAAGGTCCGCTTTAATAAAGTACATACTTTTACACAGTAATAGGGTAGTGCAATTGTCAGTCTGGTTTAAGGGCAGCCTTTATTGGGGGGCTCAAGGGCACCCCCTATTGGTGGGTTCATTAGCTTGGTTGTTTTTTTAGGGATCATAGTTGATGCCGCCCATTTCTATTCATTGTGGAGAGAAAGAATGAGGATTGCGCACATGTCCAGGACAAATTTTATGATATATTTTAACCCTTTAACCGCCAGCCTACTGTGAGATTTTGTCACCCTTTGTTGCCAGACCATTTTGCACTATTTTGTGCTCCCCATGTTCAACTGTGATTTTTGAAGGGCTTTCCAGGGATTTCCCAGGAAAGTGATATATTGTTTTTTTCAGCATAGTCTGGGCTTTAACATAAAATGTCTTGTTTGTCATTTTCTAAGTGTATTCTCAATATTTTTGGGTGAAAATTGTGCAAAAAAAAAAACTATTTTTTACAATTTGTAGTGTTTTTTTGTAATAAAAAATGTAAGTTTGTCAATAAAATAATATTGCGTGTGAAATTCCAATTTCTCCCGGTTACAGCGGTACCACATATGTATAGGTAGACACCCTTTCCTGCCCAGGAGACTCCCCCAAATTGAAACAACACTTTAGGAAATTTTCAGATAAAATACAACTATGCTACGCGCTAAGCGCACCTTGCAGTTTTTCAAGAAAAACAACCCTTTACATTTGAAATATCCCTGACAAACTATATAAATATTCCCTAGAAGTATACAGCTCAGGCTTTCTAGGAGTACCAGGCTTGTTGACATGGGTGCAGTTTTCTGGATGTATTCCCTCAATGTATTCTTTGGTTGCACAGGGTTTCCCTAAACATGAATAAAAAAGCAGAATCAAAACCACATTTTCCTAAAAAAAAAAACTATATGCAAACAAGAAAAAAACTGAAAATCTGAAAAAGCAACATCCCCCAAACAGAACAATACCCAACATGCATAGGTTCTGTCAAGGAAAGAGTTGCCAAACACACCAAAGTAAAGCGTGTGCGTATTGGTAATTTTACTTCAAAATTTCAGCTCTGCAGACAAAGTGCGCACCTTGTGCTTTTTCTACCAAAACAACCCTTTACATTTGGAATATCCCCCATAAACCATATATTCCCTGAAAGTACACGTTAAGATTTCTAAGCGTACCCAGCTTGTTGTAGTGGGCTCATCTTTCTGGAAGTAATATCTCGAAGAATTTTTAGGTTGCACAGGGTTTCACAAAAAAATGTATAATAAAGCAGAATAAAAAACACCTTTTCCTAAAATATCAATATGCAAATAAGAAAAACCAAGCTAAATCTGAAAGCCCAAGGTCCCCCGAGCAGAACAATACCCAACATGCATAGGTACCTGTAACCTTTTAACTGCCAGCCTACTTGAGATTTTGTCACCCTCTGCTGACAGGATATTTTTAACCATTTTGCGTGATGTTTAACTGTGATTTTTGCAGGAATTTCCAAGAAAATGGCATATGTTATTTTTGTGGCAGAGTTTAGGCTTTAACATGAAATGTCCAGTTTGTATTTTTTCTACTTTTTTTATATATTTTTTTAAGTATATAAGTAAAAAAAAAAATTAAAAAAAAATATTTTTTTTTTAAATTGTCTCCTTTATTTTAACAAAAACATTTATTTTATTAAAGAAAACCATATTGCATGTGAAAGACCCATTTCTCCCCATTTCTCCCGGGGGGGGGAGGGACACCATTTCTTGGGGGAATTTTAAGGGTTTTGGGGAGGCAGGTAATGGGGGGTCTCGGGGTTAATGGCAAGTCACCCACTAGCCGCAGTTGACTTGCCAGACCCAGAGCCTTGTGAACTGGTATAGGGGTCTCATAGATCTCTTACCAGTTCACAAAGGGTTAAATGTAAAAAAAACACACACTGACACAGAGAAAAAAATATTTTATGTTTTTTTTAATACTTACCTCCCATCCATCCCGAGCACCGTGTCCCACGCTGATCACTTTGGCTTCTGCTCTCCAGCTGCTGCTGGAAGCCTTTTATACCTACTGGGTGACAGGTAACATGGGGTTAATTTAAAAAAAAAATGACATAGGGTCATCTTAAAAATCCAAAGAAAAAATGGCGTGAGGTCCCCCCTACCCAGCTTAACCAGCCTGTGACCAGCTATGGGGGTTTGTAGAACAGGGCGCAGGGGCCAGCTTTGGTGGCCCCTGGTCCTGCAGGCTACAAGCTGGCATAGCCTAGGGCCACAGCTCTTCTGCCCCCCACTGGGCTTTGGGGAGGCAGGTAATGGGGGGGCTCGAGGGTTATTGGCAAGTCACCCACTAGCCACAGGTGACTTGCCAGACCCAGAGCCTTGTGAACTGGTATAGGAGTCTCATAGATCCCTTACCAGTTCACAAAGGGTTAAAATTAAAAAAAAAACACACAGAGACACCACTTTAAAAATAACTTTATTAAAAAAATATATATATTTTTTATATTTTTTTAATACTTACCTCCCATCCATCCCAGTGTCCCACACTGATCACTTAGGCTTCTGCTCTCCTGCTGCTGCTTGAAGCCTTTTATACCTACTGGGTTACAGGTAACATAGGGTTAATTAAAAAAAATGACATAGGGCTCCCCCCGGGGAGGGGGACCCCATTTTTTTTTTTATTTTAAGGGTTAAAACCCTTAAAAATCCCCCCAAAAAATGGCGTGAGGTCCCCCCTACCCAGCATAACCAGCCTGTGACCAGCTATGGGGGCTTGTAGAACAGGGCGCAGGGGCCAGCTTTAGTGGCTACAAGCCGGCATAGCCTACAGACACGGCTCTTCTGCCCCCCCGGGCTTTGGGGAGGCAGGTAATTTGGGGGCCAGGGGTTAATGGCAAGTCACCCACTAGCCGCAGGTGGCTTGCCAGACCCCCGAGCTTTGTGAACTCGTATAGGGGTCACATGGACCCCTTACCAGTTCACAAAGGGTTAAAAGTAAAATAAAACACACAGAGACACACTTTAAAAATAACTTTATTAAAAAAAATATTTTTTTTTCTTTACACACCTCCGATCTGCATCTCCTGTGTCCCACGGCGAACTGATGTCAGTGACGGCTGAACAGAGGAGGGGGGAGGCAGACGATCAGAGGATCGCCTACCTCCCTCCTTCTCTGCCCAGCCGTCACCGGCATCTGACAGCTGGACTGCCGGATGCCCCGATGACACCCGGCGGTGAAGGGCCATCGGAGCTCCGGAGGGAGGAGGGCTGTTATGCCCACTCCAGAAGATGGAAGAGCGGAGGGGGTGATCGGAGCTCCCCCTGTGAAGAGGAGAGCCGGCGGGCACGGCGATAAGTACATGTCATTTTTTTTTTTTAAAGGGAATTCCGCCGGCTGCTGAAACGGGGGGGGCACCCTATTTTGGACACTCCCCTGCAGCCGGAGGGGCCCCAATGGGTGATCGGAGCCCCTCTGGCTGAAGAGGAGACCCGGCGGGATCGAACGAGGGGTCAGGTAAGTGACTTTTTTTTAAACTTTTTCTGCTATAAGGGGGGAAAGTCAGGCACGTAACATTTACGTGGCTGGCGGTTAACTGCAGGGGAGGCAGCCACGTAAATTTTACGTGGCTGGCGTTTAAAGGGTTAAGGCTGAAAAATACTAAAACGTAAAAGTAAAGTATTGTCGAAAGTGAAAAGGTTACTGAGGTTTACTATACTTTTTTGTTCCCCACATTTTAGATCACACTTAACTGTATCCCAAGCCAAAACACTTCTCTCAAATCTTTTATAAATATAATTGCTCTGGAGGTCAACGAGGCTGACAAAACACAATGAGGCTCTCCAAATATTAATAAATCACCCCTCTCCGGTTATTTATAATAAATTTTGGAAATCTTCAGTAAAGTGAGTCTCTGGGAATTATTGCTGACTGTCTGTAGAAATATTAGCAGGATCGGTTGCGTCTTTATGGTTTCAGGTTGTTTTCTAAGCAGTGGAGCGCACGGAACACTAATCATTGACACAGCGTTATTTATGGGCTCGGGATGTAACATTACTGACAGCCCTTATGGCCGACAACTCATTTGTGGTTTTTGCAAGTAAATTAATTGAAGCCACCAATATTTCATCCTACACAATGAGCTATAAAATCAAAGCCTGGCACTCGGGGCTGCGGTAAAGTTTGCTCCTCTGTGTGTTTAGCTTCTTAGCTGCAGTCTTTTTAGATTTATGGCCATATTGCTTCAAATTTTCTGTTGATCTTTAATGTGAGGCCTGTTCTTTATGTTAAATTAAAAAAAAATAGCGGCCATTGTTAACTATAGTGGCATTATCATCTGTTTATCAAATCATCTGCACAACCCCACTGTATACATTTTGTAAAACTGGGAGAAACACTTGTTGAGAAGGATCTGGGGGTACTGATAGACCACAGGCTAAATAACAGCATGCAATGTCAAGCAGCTGCTTTCACGGCCACCAAGATATTATCATGTATTAATAGAGGCCTGGAATCACGGGATAGGGATGTAATTTTGCCTCTTTACAAGGCACTGGTGCGCCCTCACCTGGAATATGCCATCCAGTTCTGGGCACCCATTCATAGAGAGGACGATCTGACTATAGAAAGGGTGCAGAGGAGAGCCACCAAACTAATAAGAGGAATGAACGACCTTAGTTATGAAGAAAGATTTCGAGAATTAAATCTGTTTAGTCTTGAGAGGAGACGACTGAGGGGGGACATGATTAACTTGTATAAATATATAAATGGCCAATACAAAAAATATGGGGAAACACTATTTCAGGTAAAATCCTCTCTAAAGACAAAAAATAAATTCAGTCTCCGGAGGTGACAATCATTCTTTACCATAAGAACTATAAATCTGTGGAATAGCCTCCCCCAGAAGCTTGTTACAGCATCAACCGCTGACAGCTTCATAAAAGAATTAGATGCTTATTTAGAAGAATATAGCAAAACACAATTGAGACCGCACCAGTTTAATTGACTATTATGGCGTGCACAACTACTTGGGTGAGATAATGATCAATCTACAATACGAAAAGGAGGGAGTCCCACAACTCCCCAACCCACCCAATCAAAAAACGTACCACCACCAACTATCTCAATAACAATATTTTATTTGATTAATAAATGATGATATATAGACATATTAAAAACATTTTAAAAAACACATACAACAAATGTGTCCTCACTAGGGGAAGGGGATGGGAAGGGGGGCACCCCAAAATGGATAATAATGAATAATAAGAACACTCAAAGCCATAATATAGTGATCCAATAATGATCCGTTTTAAGGTCCACTTTAAGCCTGGCCAGAAAATACCTAATACATACATATACATAAAAATTGTGCATATAAATCAACCCTAATCAAATCTAGTAATAACCTCCCCTCTATAGCCATTAACAAAGTGCTAAGTGCCCTAGTGCAATAATCTCCTATGTGCAAACAATGCAAATTAATCATCAAGAGGACCAGCCAGGTACTAACAAAGCCGACATGTACATGTATCACACTAATAATGATAAGACCTCATGTGTCCAAACTGCAGTATCACCGCCAAAGGGGGACCCCCCCGCCCAACTTATTTAGAAGAAAATAACATTAACAGTTGCTATTAGCGGTTATCAGTAAAAAAATAAATTAAAACATAACTTTCCTTAACCAACAACCTTGGTTAAACTTGATGGACATATGTCTATGTAACTATGTAACTATGATCAACAAAAAACACATAACAATGTTAAAAGCCTATTAAAATACATAAATCACATGACAACAGAAACTATCACCAACACAATCAGAGGTGAAGATAGGGGGAGAGAATCAAAACTTCAATGAGTGAATCAATAAATCAATACCCTGCCTATGATCCAGATCTTCAGTGCAAAATAATAATACCAAAGTAATGAATAGTAAATGCAATCCAAAAATGTGCAGTCTACTTATGCTTAATGAACTGCATATAAACTGTACCCAACAGCAACCAATAATAAAATGTAATAACCTGCTGTACAACCATCCCAAAGGGGCACACATCCAATACTTTGAAAACTTAACACTGAGTGAACTGTACAAAAGATAATCAACAATAAATTAAATATTAAATTAAGAAGGCATCAAAATAACAATTGCTTACAAGATATCCTCACTGTCTCAACACCTCACCCAACCAGCCACGCATTCTGTGGGTCATAAACCCCACTTTATCAGGCTTCTCAATTTATTGTTGATTAGCTTTTGCCCGGTTCACTCTGTGTTAGTAATAAAACACCAAATCTGTCTTTTTCCTGGACTATACATAAATAATAAAATCTATAAAGGTACAAGGTTGCAACTGCAATATAATCAAGGCCTAAAAATATAGGGGTAGATCCAATCACACACCTTCATGTCACTTTCCAAACACTCAAAACCCAAGTCAACACCCTGCAGTGAATCCTTAAAAGTAAGTAATATGATAAGCAGTAAAAATGTACCGAAATTAGGAGACGCCCTATAAGACGCACTTATTTTTCCCTAAATTTGGGGGGAAATGTCAGTGTGCCTTATCGGGTGAATGTGGGGGAAAAAAATTGAAAAAAGTCAGCTCACCTCTCCATCGTTCCGCTCGCCCTGTCCCCGTGCAGAAGAAGCGGAGGAGGCAGCTGTATCTGCAGTCTTCTCCATGGCGCGTTACACAGCCGGGTGTTCACTCTGTGTATGCTGCCGCCGCAGAGAGGAGGTGCGTCCTATGGGCAGGTGCGTCTTATAGGGCGATACATACAGTATTACCGGCTGATTCCCCCTGGACTTACATTGGGGGATCATGCTTAATATTTGGTGAATACAGTGTGACTTGCAGTGTGCATTGTGTTGTGGATTGCAACCTGCATCTTGATGAGCTTTTTGGTGTTGAGACACAAAAAAAGTGCAAAAAAATATATTTTTTACATTTTTTTCCCCAAGATGACCTGTACCTTTGATGGAGCATTATTAAAGGTAAGGTACATAATTTAGGGAATCAAGAGGTAAGGATGTTTCTTTTTAAGTTTGGAAATAACAGTGCCCTATGGGCTATGCAGAAAAAAAAAATTCTTTAGCATAGCCTATAGAATGCTGTTATTTCCAAACTTTAGAATAAATATTTGTACTTTACTGAATATATGATGTACCTCACCTGTAAAAATGCCCCATTGCAGGTGCAGGTGATTTTTTGGGGAAAAAGTAGGACAAACTTTTTTTTGCACTTTTTTGTATGTTAACGCTAAAAAGCTCACCGAGCAATCCTCACCGTGGTGCACACTGCAAGTCAAACTGGCATCACCATATAATTAGCATGAGCCTCCCATTCTCCATAGCTTGTACTAGCTATTGATATTGTAAAACACATAGTCAATTGTTTGGTAGTATGGCTCCTTGAGAAAGCAAGATCATTGAGAAAGCCCAATACTGAATAAAACGTGTTGGAAGGAAGATATCCTAAACCATACAATTAAGGGGTTTATTCATCAAGGGATAGCGGAAGGTAGTGGCCGCCATAGGTTCAAAATCATTATTAGTGCCATATTACTGCAATACATGGTGGATGAATGAGGATGTGAGTGCGGATTGCATGCGTGTGTGGTGGGGGCCCCCGAATTTTATTACACAATATTTTGTGTTTTTATGTCATCAATGGGATTTGTACAGAGTTGTGTGCCAGGGTTTATGTGTAATTTAATAAAGTTTGTCTTTTTGGCATCTATGTTAGTGCCTCATGTTAGTGCCAGTCCCCCGATCAACCGTTTTTTAAGTCTTTTAAGTAATTTTGATCCTGCTATCATGGTTGGTGGGACGCAGTTTTGAGTATATTCGGAGGGTGCACAGTAGTACATAAATGGACGGGATCTCTCAGTTCTTTTAATGATTCTTTGTGGAACTTCCATACAGAGCATATTGAACACATAGTTTTGGGTCAGTGGATCTCCGGGGAACTTGAACTTGGAGATCATGCAGATAAACCGAAACAGAAAACATTTTAAATAAATTAAACTTGTTGTATTCAGTTCTGGCCTTTATATCTTCAGGGAGAAAATGGAAAATGCCATGCCATGAATAACTGTTATCAAGCAGGAAAAACATGCAAGGGTTGGTGATCTTTATCTGCTGGACAACGTACGAGAGCACAAGCAAGTGAAAGCTTTGGCAGGCCCCTCTATTCTCCCGGTGTCATGGCTGATATTTAGGTTCAGCCATAAAGCAGCAAGAATTAAACGCGAAGACATGGTGTGACACAGCTGAAGTTATTTCAGCGGGAACAAAACACTGCAAATAAATAGAGCGCAGTAAATAGTGGAGTAATACAGGTTGAAACTCGATCTGCCAGCTGAGGAGATCCGTGTAATCTTGTTCTCCGAGGAAGAAGAAGATAAACTATCTGATCAGGGGACACTGATGCTAAATCTTCGCCCTAGAGATAAACGACAACTTGACATTTCACTAATGTACTAGCTGCTGAATGCAGGAGGATGAGCATTTAAGAGAATTGCAAATTAAAGCACAGTGACTATTACTATAGGATAAGTTTCTAACAAGCACAGTTACAATGATATGAGTAATGAAGGTCTGCAAAAAACACACAAGAATTTCACTTTCTCGTGTGTTTTCCTCTTAGGTGGGGCATCCCGAATTGCCCTCCCGTGTGTATCCTCACGGATCAAGCAGGAAACTCAACTTCCTGCCATTCCCACAGAACATACACATCTAAAACTGAGTGTGCTGATTGGCCTAGTGGCCCGTTTTGCTCGGTTTCCTTTGGCTCTCCCAGCAGCTCACATCCCCAACTCACGCCTGGCTGTCGGCATGCCTACCATTCAGAAAGGCCTGGCACAGGTACGTGCACAGCTTGAGGTGTCACACCACCGAGGGCTCCAGGAGCAGTGAAATTAGTGATCCAGGGGGTTTCTTTAAGTCCCCAGGGCCTCTGAAGTTGCTCTTTAAATGCCTACTCTAAGCAAAAGTAACAACAAATGAATACTCACTTCATCTTCCCCAGAGTTGCTTCCTCGAGTTCCACAGCAGCTTAGTTGAGGTCCCAAATGGTTCCCAAGATCAGGCCAGTGGGGTCTGGATGAACCAACACCACCTTCTACAGAAGTAGGCATTGCAAGGCGGGGCCTGGAGCTGTGTCCATCTATTTGCTTTTGCATATCTCATGAGGTCTAAAAGAACCCCCAGATGCCTGCATGCCATGGCACTCAATCTTGGGAATAGATGAGTTTCACACAGCCAGAGTAAAAAAAAAAAATAGCTGCCAAGAAGAGGAGGGAAAGATTGATTTAATTTTGTTTTTGTCCTGGGGGGACTTTTAAGGTACTTTCGCTTAGAAAGTGTTTAATATTAATTCAGATAAAATCAGATTCAGTCTCAATTTCCAAATCAAATTCAAGGTTATAGTGCTTTGTTTTGGACAAATAAAACACTACAGTACCAATAATCCTGAAATGTTATTTTTTCAACTAAACTTAAAATGACTTTCATCAGAATTGACTCTAAAGTGAGACAAATCTCAATAGGGTCGATTCAGCGTTATGCAAGGACGCATTCTTGTAAGGTTTCCGGTGTGAGAACCTTACTTTCGTGTGAGGGGAGATTTATCAGGCACCTTTTTACGTGTGAGGTCTTTAAGCGTAAATTTGGGCTTGCGCTCGCATAATTCATGGGCCAAAATAAAGCTTAGAGACAGGCTACTAAGGAGAGAAACTGGTGTGAGAATTCCCTTCGTATTTTTTCTAGCAAAAGTTGTGCTTTAGATGTATTTCAGTCGCCTTTTTGAAGAAATTGAACCTTTTGGTGAATACTTTTTTCAGAGATTGGTTAATCTTGACTGTGAATAATCTTGGGTGATTCTAGTAAGGTTTTTTTTTTCGTATTAATTTGCAATTTTCCTGATTTTACCAATGTTTTTACTTTTAAATGTATTTTGTATTATTTATAATAAAAAATGATATATTTTAATTATTTAAATAGAAACAAATGTAAACATTATAAATGAGAATAATCTACTAATTAAATATTAGTTTTATTAACAATTATGGTATTGTGTGATTATTTAAAAAAGATAATATATATAAGATTATAGAAGTATTAAAGTGAACCAAAACCCAGGATTTTGACTATCCCGGGTTTTGGTCCTTTCCCCGGGGACACCCGCTTCAGGGATGCCCCGCTGGGGTCCTGGGTGGTTTCACACAGGGGAAAGGACCAAAACCCAGGATAGTCAAAATCCTGGGTTTTGGTTAATTTAATATTACTATAATCACACGGGGAAAAGACCACAACCCAGGATAGTAAAAACTATTGACTATCCTGGGTTTTGGTACACTTTAAAGTCAAATCATAAAATACACATAGCATAAATACTAAAATACATAAAACTATATTACATTTCATCAAATCAGTATAAGCAGAAATATTCTCTAAAGTATTGTAGGAAGGAGAAAGGAGAGAACCTTTGGAGCTGCAGGAGTCATGCGAGCAGAAGTAATGAGAAAGCTCGTAACAGAGTGCTTTCATTTCTTGCTCAAATAGGACAAGATGCGAGAGATATGAACGGCATTCAGAATCAGAAGCAGGTCTTATGTGGCCAAATATATATATATAATTCTTTTTGGAAGGGCAATTGGGGGTGGGGGGTGAGGAGGGTTAAGTAAGGTAATTAAAGGGAATAATAGAGAAAGCAGGGAGATTATAACGTACAGTAGAACAATAGCTAGCTGTACACTATTTACAGATTAATGCATGTGGAGCCTGTTTATAAATTATTAATGAGTACAATGAAATTATTTTAATTAGAATTGTCACAAGAGTTCATCTGTCACAAAAGTTCAGCTCTTTTATGGCATTAGGAAAGAAACTGTTTTCGTTTTGCGACCCGATGGAAGAAAAAAAAAATGATTCCCCAGGTGTGTTGGATCTAGTATTATTCTGGATGCACGCGATCTGGAGTATAATTTTGTATTGATGGAAAAGTACTTACTGTTTACTGTAGCCATTTTTACGGTCAGGACAGAGTAGAAGAGGTTCAACGGTTTCTTAGGCAGTCCAAACCTTTTAAGTATACACAAGAAATGGAGGCGTTGCTGCACCTTCTTCTGTACTGCCAGAATGTTCTCATTCCATTTGAGGTCTTGTGTCATGATAGTGCCTGGGAACTTTGTTTTGTTTACCCTGACCACTTCCTTACCTTCAATCACAATTAGGAGAGGGTCCGGTGGTGCCTTTCTGAAGTCGACTATCATCTCTATATATGAATGGTATGGTCCTGCATCATTGTTGTTAGATAATCCACCAAGTGTGGTGTCATCTGCAAATTTGAGTAGGTTGAGTCTGTTGTTGAGGTGCAGTCATTGGTATACAAGGTAAAAGTGTGCGAGTACACACCTTTGTGGGGCACTAATGTTGGTTGTTCTGGAATTGGATATTATAGGCCCTAGTTTTATACACTGCTATCTGTCTGAGAGAAAATATCAAATCAAATCTCGAATATTTGTTGGTGCTCCAGTGTTCTGCAGTTTGCTGTAGAGGATGTCAGAGATAATTGTATTGAAGGCTGAGGAAAAGTCTACAAATAACATCTGGACATCAGTGTTGGGGTTGTCTGTATGTTCTGGTGCGTATTGAACTGCCAGGTTGACAGTATCCTCCGCTGAATGATTTTCACAATAGGGGAGTTGGTGAGGATCCCAAAATTCCTGAGTGGTCTTTTTGAGGTTGTTCATCACTGTCACGACTAACTTACCTCCAGTCTGGTCCCATGATGTTTGTGGGTGGCGCAGACTTGGGGGTCACTGGAGACTCCATCCGCCCAGCAGCTACATTGAGCAGCGTTGGCTCAAGCCCTAATGTCACTGTGGACGTGATGCCCAAATAATGATATTGGGCAATCAGCCCACAGGTTGTCAGCAGGGCCAATGAGCTGAATGTACCTCCCTGGCCAATCCTGTTAGTTCCCGGTCATTATAGGTTTCCCTCCACACTGTCTCATTGCCCGTCTTAGCGTGCTGCTGGGTGTGATAGTATCTGTGATCTTTGTTCGTTTCCATTGCCAACCTCGTCTTGGTTGACCATTCCGTGATTGCCGCCTGGACCGACGCCTGCTTGTACCCTAACCACGAATCTGTCTCATCTCTTGTGCTGGGTACCCGTGACCTCCCGACTTGACCCTTGGCTTGACCTTGACTCTTCTATTGTCTCTCCCTTTGGTGCTGCGCTAGTAAGGACTGATTACCCGTGTATGACCCCGGCTTACCTGACATCGCCCAGTCTTGCCTCTGGTTAATCGGCCTTCACCCCTGTAATTTCACAACCTTGTCCGACAAGGCGTGTAAAGCGTCCCGGCAAACGGGGGCTTGGCTATAGGAGCTAGCAGCGGAGATTGGGGGTTGTGGACTTACAATCACCAGTCGATCAAAGACCTTCATGATTATTGAGGTGAGAGCAACTGATTTAAAATCCTTTCGATCTGATGCTCCTGCTTCTTTAAAATCTGTATTATTACTGATTTCTTTAGGCATGTGAGAGCTATTCACTTAGCCTGTGATCTACTGTAGATCTTTGTTACAGAGGGAGCAAGTTCCACCTCTCTTATGATAAATTCCAGTCTACCACCAAGAGGTGAGAATGGTCCAATAATGGGGGCTCTCTAACCCTATGGGATTCTTCCCACGCCAGATAGGTTAGAGTTCTCTGAAGAAAATATGTGTTCTAGTTTCCTGCTAAAGTTTCTTTTGGCTTTACATATCTTATTAGAGAGGGTGTTTCTGAGTTTTTTGTATCTGAGTCTGTTTCCCGCTTTGAAGGCCAGTTCTTGACTTTTGTGGAGTTTCCTGATGTTGCTTGTGAACTAGGGTTTGCTGTTTTCCTGGAGTAGAAGAGTTTTGTAGGAACCAGCAGATCCTCGCAGATGTAGGCACTGATGACAATACATGAGGAAAATAGAATGGCCTGCAATTAATGGCAAGGAATTTAATGGCACAGGATTTTGACAGCAGCTGTTATTGTTGTAGAAACAGACCACCCCCACCTTTTTGTTCTCCAGAAGCACATGGTCATGGTCAGACCTGCAGATTTTAAAGCTAGGAAGTCTAATAATGGACTTTTTAAGCCAGGTCTCTGTAAAGCATAGTACAGTAGAACTGGCCATTCCCTTACGCTTTTCACAGAGCAGTTGTAGTCCCTCAATTTTATTGGGTAGATAATGCAAGTTAGCAAGGTGAATAGATGATAAAGGCAGGGGCATACCTCTTTTCTTGAGTCCCACCATAAGTCCGGCTCTGCAACCTCTCCTGCGCTGTGGCTTGCCATTGGGAGGCTTGAGCTTTATATGATCCCAGACCAATATCCCTAGTGTTTGCAGTGGCTTAGGATAGGCAGAACAGTGTTCCCAATCCAATAGGTCCTCTCTGTTATGTGTAAGTATGATGACATTATCCTTTTGGGGGGCATATCAACAAAAAGGTGCAAAAAAGTGATTTCTATGCTTACAGATACAAGAAGTACAAGAGATGTACAAACCTGTGATTACAGTTCAACTGTGCAAGAAGTGCAAAAAGTAAATCTTCTGGTACAAATACAACTGTACAAAAGTGCAGAAGTGAGTCCTGGGGTTACTGTACCAAAGTGTGAAAAAAAGAGCTAAAATGAATCTTATAGTTACAGTTAGAGATAAGCGAACTTTTGAAAAATTCGATTCGACTGATTCGCCGAATTTTCCGACAAAAATCGTTTCGACCCGAATAAATTCGCGACAAATCGCTATTAAAAACGGCTATTTCTGAGCCTCCTAGAGCCTCAATAGGGTTGTAAACAATTCTGCCTTGCTGTAACACGCACAGGATGCGTGCTGGGTTAGTTAAATAATACTTTGAATAAATATCACATGCAGATCAGAGGCATCGCTAATAGAATCGCAGAGCGGCACAATTGAATTCAAGAAAGTTGAAGTGGCATCACTATGAGAGGCAGGAGCCCAAACATTGCTTTAAAGAGACACTGGAGTTGGCAGCAGCAGGAGCCCAAAAATTGGATGAATCACACCCTGGAGTTGGCAGCAGCAGCAGCAGGAGCCCAAACATTGGCTGAAAGAGACACTGGGGTTGGCTTCAGGAGCCCAAAAATTGGATGAATCACACCCTGGAGTTGGCAGCAGCAGCAGCAGGAGCCCAAATACTACTTTATAGAGACACTGGAGTTGGCTTCAGGAGCCCAAAAATTGGATGAATCACACCCTGCAGTTGGCAGCAGCAGCAGCAGGAGCCCAAACATTACTTTAAAGAGAACCTGTGGTTGGCTTCAGGAGCCCAAAAATTGGATGAATCACACCCTGGAGTTGGCAGCAGCAGGAGCCCAAATATTACTTTAAAGAGATACTGGGGTTGGCTTCAGGAGCCCAAAAATTGGATGAATCACACCCTGGAGTTGGCAGCAGCAGCAGCAGCAGGAGCCCAAATATTACTTTAAAGAGACACTGGGGTTGGCTTCAGGAGCCCAAAAATTGGATGAATCACACCCTGGAGTTGGCAGCAGCAGCAGCAGGAGCCCAAATATTACTTTAAAGAGACACTGGAGTTGGCTTCAGGAGCCCAAAAATTGGACGAATCACACCTTGGAGTTGGCAGAAGTTGGCAGCAGCAGCAGCAGGAGCCCAAACATTACTTTAAAGAGACACTGGGGTTGGCTTCAGGAGCCCAAAAATTGGATGAATCACACCCTGGAGTTGGCAGCAGCAGGAGCCCAAATATTACTTTAAAGAGACACTGGGGTTGGCTTCAGGAGCCCAAAAATTGGATGATTCACACCCTGGAGTTGGCGGCAGCAGCAGCAGGAGCCCAATTATACACTGGAGTTGGCTTCAGGAGCCCAAAAATTGGATGAATCACACCCTGGAGTTGGCAGCAGCAGCAGCAGGAGCCCAAACATTACTTTAAAGATACCCTGGGGTTGGCTTCAGGAGCCCAAAAATTGGATGAATCACACCCTGGAGTTGGCAGCAGCAGGAGCCCAAATATTACTTTAAAGAGACACTGGGGTTGGCTTCAGGAGCCCAAAAATTGGATGAATCACACCCTGGAGTTGGCAGCAGCAGCAGCAGGAGCCCAAATATACACTGGAGTTGGCTTCAGGAGCCCAAAAATTGGATGAATCACACCCTGGAGTTGGCAGAAGTTGGCAGCAGCAGCAGCAGCAGGAGCCCAAACATTACTTTAAAGAGACCCTGGGGTTGGCTTCAGGAGCCCAAAAATTGGATGAATCACACCCTGTGGAGAGTCATGTGGAGAAAAAGTAGCTTAGTTAGTAATATCTACATAAAATTATGCAAAAATGCAAAACAAATGCAAAGTATTGCCAAAGTGAAGTTTTGCTTGAGGGTGTGTTTCCACCTTTTAATTAAATCAGAAACAAGAAGGTATCATTGCCTCTGACTAATTAGCCCTCAAAAATTCTTGGAATTTTTAATCTGGAATCATGTCTGATCCGTCTTATCCGAAGAATATTAATAAAAAGTAAGAGTAACGTAAAGGATTTTTTATCAATACTTACTTGTGGTCCGATGCGGAGGAATGTCTGTAACTGGAGAGCAGCGCCTTAAATCTGTTTTGCACGATCCATCTTTCTTTAGTGTAGGTCTGGCCCCGTCATCAATCTACTGGAATACATCAGGCATTGTTGGGAGGAAAGCTTGGATGATCCATGCGCCATTCATTTCCACGCAGGGCAGTCTCTGGAAAAAAAAAGTCTGTATAAACCAGGGTCTTTTTCATATAAAAAACAAATGGTTATTCTTGCTTTTCAACCATATGTTCCACAGCTTTACCAGTCATTGTGTCAGCCAATGAAGCAACTTTGTCTCGAAGTGCTGCAAAAGCAGTCCACTGCATCACAAGTGGCATCTGACACCCCCAGTCAACTGTCTGTCTGTTATGCTTTGGGTTCAGCTCCACTATCCATTGATGAAGATCTGATAATCATAAAATTCAGCAGCTACTGCCCAGCCAAGAAGTGGAGGAGACACTCGCCTCTTCTTCCACTAGCCGGAAATTAGTGATGAGGAGAGTGTCGTGGGAGGAGGTGTTGCAAGCCGAGGTAGTGGAAGAGGGTCCCTGGAGTCTGCGGTGGTGGCGGCGGCAGCAGCAGCAGCAGCAGATTATTGCGGACTGTTGTTCGGAAAAATCAGCTACTCAGCGATGTGGCAGTGTTTCATGCAGCATCCTGTGGAGAAAAAGTAGGTTAGTTAGTGTATATACATAAAATTATGAATAGACAAATGCAATAGTATTGCCAAAGTGAAGTTTTGTTTGAGGGTGTGTTTCCACCTTGTAATTAAATCAGAAACAACTAGCTATCATTTGCCTCTGAATAATTAGCCCTCAAAAATTCTTGGAATTTTTAATCTTGATGTCTGAGGGATTTCTCCTCTCAGACAGCGTCACCATAAGTCCAGCCTGCTGCATTACACTTGGAAGAACATCTTGTTTGCGCTGCGACAAGGAAGCCAGAGTCATGCGTCCTGACATGGCACACGTGTTCAGTCTAGTTTTGAAGTCTTGCCCCCATCTGAAAGAACAACAGGAAAGAAAGTTAGCATGCACTTCTGGCACTCCTACACCACCAAGCACAACCTTATTGAGCCTCAGCGTCACAACGGTGTACCCCACCATAGTCTGATTTGCGATGTTTCCACCCATTGGAATTCCACCCTCCATATGCAGGATCCACTATAGCAGTGGTCCCCAACCCTGTCCTCAAGGCCCACCAACAGGCCAGGTTTTGCAGATCTCCACAAAGATGCACAGGTGGAGTAATTAGTGCAGCTGCAGAGCAATAGAGCTGGCTATTTGGAGATCCAAAAAACATGACATGTTGGTGGGCCTTGAGGACAGGGTTGAGGACCACTGCACTATAGGAACAGAGAAAAGCCATCACGGATTTCTGGATGATCCAAATGGATAGGGGGACACCCCTGTGTAAATTCAATGTAAACCATTGGCAGCTCATACGTGACACCGACCGTTTGCTCAGGCCCTTTGAGGAAGCTACGTTATTAGTCAGTTGCCAGAACTATGAGATGAACGATGAGATTCCACTGCTTCATGTACTACAACACATGTTGGAAACCATGGCTGGTCAGGGCACTGGAGACATGGCACATACATTTCACAGCCACATGAAGCCTGTGGGGGCTGAAGTGGAGAAGGAGGAGGGGGTGGGGCACAGCAAACCACAGTTTAGGTTTCACAAAATGACCATTTTATCTAGTCATCTGACAGGAGAGGAGGAGCAGGAGCAGCCACAAGAGCTAGAGGGTTGTGAGTAAGGCGAGACAGAGGACCCAGACACACCGTGGCAGTTTACAGTGGAGATGGAGACAGGTAGTCCCTCCGAGTCACTTGCACAAATGGCACGATGCATGCTCACATGCTTGCATACTAGTGAGCGCAGAATTGTCTCCATTTGTCAGCGGGAAGACTTCTGGCTCTCCAACTTATTGGACCCTCGCTTCCGGCACAAAATGGGGGCATTTTTTACGCCCACTGAGAGGGAGGACAAACTGACCTACTACAGAGACATCCCACGTAGTCAGTTGGGCGATGTCTATCTGCGCCATGGCCCATACTCCCGCAGGTCTGACTCGGGGGGACCTCTGCGATCACCTTCCACTGCCATGGCTGCTGGGGGGGTGGAAGGAGCAGCAGCAGCAGCTCCATCAGCAGCAGCCTCAGTCTTCAGTCGCTAGTGAGTAGCTTTCTACACCCGCATAGTGAGTCTACTCATGAGCAGCAGGAAGACCTGGAGCTGGACCTCAAAAAGCAGGTCATGTCATACCTTGACATGACCATGCCAACACACCTTCAAGATCCACTGGATTTGCTGGGAAGCCAAACTTGACTTGTGCCCGCAACTAGCAGAGTTTGCCCTGGAAAAGCTGTACTGGCCGGACAGTAGTTGATTTAGATGGCAACTGGGCTGCTCTATATAACGAAGCAAAATGGCAAATTTACCTCACTATATAAGCTATTGCCCCTCAGATTTACACAGGGGCTGCTCTATATTATGCTGCAAAATGGCAAATTTACCTCACAATATAAGCTATTGCCCCTCAGATTTACACAGGGCCTGCTCTATATTATGCTGCAAAATGGCAAATTAACCTCACAATATAAGCTATTGCCCCTCAGATTTACACAGGGCCTGCTCTATATAACGAAGCAAAATGGCAAATTTACCTCACTATATAAGCTATTGCCCCTCAGATTTACACAGGGGCTGCTCTATATTATGCTGCAAAATGGCAAATTAACCTCACAATATAAGCTATTGCCCCTCAGATTTACACAGGGCCTGCTCTATATAACGAAGCAAAATGGCAAATTTACCTCACTATATAAGCTATTGCCCCTCAGATTTACACAGGGGCTGCTCTATATTATGCTGCAAAATGGCAAATTAACCTCACAATATAAGCTATTGCAGCTCTATATAAATAAAAATAAATAAATAAAAAAAGGGCCTATAGAAGCTTATTTAGTATAACAGATAGGGTGACATGTGCTGGTTTGGGATGCCCATATGGGCTAGTGTTTTGGCAGCAGTACAAAAACCAATGCAAAATGCAATAGCTTAATAAAGCTGATGCTGATCAACGCTTATTTAGTATAACAGATGGGGTGCAACATGCAGGTTTGGGATGCCCTGCGGCCTGGTGTATTTAAAGCAGACCAAAACCAATTCAAAATGCAATAACTTAATAAAGCTGAGGCTGTAGATGCTTATTTAGTATAAACAGGTAGGGTGCAAGGTGCAGCTTTGGGGTGCCCTGCGGCCTGGTTAAATGAAAGCAGTCAAAAAGGAAGTGCAAACTGAAGTAGCTTAATGAAGCTGATGCTGATCAACGCTTATGTTGTATACCAGATAGGGTGCAAGGTGCAGCTTTGGGGTGCCCTGCGGCCTGGTTTATTAAAAGCAGTCAAAAACAAGTGCAAACTGAAGTAGCTTAATAAAGCAGCTGATGCTGATCAACGCTTATGTTGTATAACAGATAGGTTTAAAATAGCATGTGCCTTGGGATGCCCGTGTGGCCTGTTATATTTCAAGCTGAACAAAAAGTAACAATAATCCAAGTATGAGACATAATTTTGACCTTCTTTACAGCGCCATACTTTGAAAAAAAAAAATTAATTTCATGCCGATCAATCCAAAGGTCAATGCCCCTAACAAAAATAGTGTTCGGCATAAGTTTTCCTTCTGGAAGGACGTAACCTTTAGTTTACATGGTTGGGGTAGGTTATCTTACAAATTGGGATACCCCAGGCAGCAGTGTCATTGAAAGAGACAGATTGTAATGCAGGCCATACGCAAGCAGAGAAACTCAGGCTGCAACAGGCCTATTAATTTACATGGTTGGGGTAGGTTATCTTACAAATTGGGATACCCCACTGTATATGAAACCGAATATAAATGCACACCCAAAAGTGGACAATCAGCCTCCAAGAGGCCTGCTTAGTTTAAATAAGAGAGCTGCTTAGTATGGTAGGTAGGTTATGTTATGTTACAGAATAGGATGCCCCAAAGCTGACTTGAGATCAGTATATATGCACACAGCAGCAGTGTGTTAGCAGGCTCATACAGGCCAAATTTCTTTAAATAACTGTGCAGCTTACAGTAAATGCAGAGGCTAATGGTATGTTACAGAATGGGATGCCCCAAAGCTGACTTGAGATCAGTATATATGCACACAGCAGCAGTGTGTAAGCAGGCTCATACAGGCCAAATTTCTTTAAATAACTGTGCAGCTTACAGGAAATGCAGAGGCTAATGGTATGTTACAGAATGGGATGCCCCAAGCAGACTTGAGATCAGTATATATGCACACAGCAGCAGTGTGTAAGCAGGCTCATACAGGCCAAATTTCTTTAAATAACTGTGCAGCTTACAGTAAATGCAGAGGCTAATGGTATGTTACAGAATGGGATGCCCCAAAGCTGACTTGAGATCAGTATATATGCACACAGCAGCAGTGTGTTAGCAGGCTCATACAGGCCAAATTTCTTTAAATAACTGTGCAGCTTACAGTAAATGCAGGGGCTAATGGTATGTTACAGAATGGGATGCCCCAAGCAGACTTGAGATCAGTATATATGCACACAGCAGCAGTGTGTTAGCAGGCTCATACAGGCCAAATTTCTTTAAATAACTGTGCAGCTTACAGTAAATGCAGAGGCTAATGGTATGTTACAGAATGGGATGCCCCAAGCAGACTTGAGATCAGTATATATGCACACAGCAGCAGTGTGTTAGCAGGCTCATACAGGCCACATTTCTTTAAATAACTGTGCAGCTTACAGTTAATGCAGACGCTAATGGTATGTTACAGAATGGGATGCCCCAAAAACCAGAGAGCACCTGGCAGGCAGCAGTAAGACTATGCACAGCAAAAGTGTCTTTATCATGCCTAATTTTAATTAGAATAGGTGCAAATGGTTAGGTTCTTAAATAGAGGCTGGTGTAGTCACAGAATGGGATGCCCCAAAAAGGAGTGCACCTGGCAGGGACCAGTAGTGCTATGCCCAGCAAAAGTGTCTTTATCAGGCCTAATTTCAATTATAATAAGTGCAAATGGTTATATGGTCTTAAACAGAGGCTGCTGTAGTCACAGAATGGGATGCCCCAAAAAAGAAGTGCACCTGGCAGGGTCCAGTAGTGCTATGCCGAGCAAAAGTGTCTTTATCAGGCCTAATTTCAATTATAATAAGTGCAAATGGTTATATGGTCTTAAACAGAGGCTGCTGTAGTCACAGAATGGGATGCCCCAAAAAAGAAGTGCACCTGGCAGGGTCCAGTAGTGCTATGCCCAGCAAAAGTGTCTTTATCAGGCCTAATTTCAATTATAATAAGTGCAAATGGTTATATGGTCTTAAACAGAGTCTGCTGTAGTCACAGAATGGGATGCCCTAAAAACCAGCAGTAAGTACACCTGGCAGGGTCCAGTAGTGCTATGCCCAGCAAAAGTGTCTTTATCAGGCCTAATTTCAATTTTAATAAGTGCAAATGGTTATATGGTCTTAAACAGAGGCTGCTGTAGTCACAGAATGGGATGCCCTAAAAACCAGCAGTAAGTACACCTGGCAGGGTCCAGTAGTGCTATGCCCAGCAAAAGTGTCTTTATCAGGGACCAGTAGTGCTATGCCCAGCAAAAGTGTCTTTATCAGGCCTAATTTCAATTATAATAAGTGCAAATGGTTATATGGTCTTAAACAGAGGCTGCTGTAGTCACAGAATGGGATGCCCCAAAAAAGAAGTGCACCTGGCAGGGTCCAGTAGTGCTATGCCGAGCAAAAGTGTCTTTATCAGGCCTAATTTCAATTATAATAAGTGCAAATGGTTATATGGTCTTAAACAGAGGCTGCTGTAGTCACAGAATGGGATGCCCCAAAAAAGAAGTGCACCTGGCAGGGTCCAGTAGTGCTATGCCCAGCAAAAGTGTCTTTATCAGGCCTAATTTCAATTATAATAAGTGCAAATGGTTATATGGTCTTAAACAGAGTCTGCTGTAGTCACAGAATGGGATGCCCTAAAAACCAGCAGTAAGTACACCTGGCAGGGTCCAGTAGTGCTATGCCCAGCAAAAGTGTCTTTATCAGGCCTAATTTCAATTTTAATAAGTGCAAATGGTTATATGGTCTTAAACAGAGGCTGCTGTAGTCACAGAATGGGATGCCCTAAAAACCAGCAGTAAGTACACCTGGCAGGGTCCAGTAGTGCTATGCCCAGCAAAAGTGTCTTTATCAGGCCTAATTTCAATTTTAATAAGTGCAAATGGTTATATGGTCTTAAACAGAGGCTGCTGTAGTCACAGAATGGGATGCCCTAAAAACCAGCAGTAAGTACACCTGGCAGGGTCCAGTAGTGCTATGCCCAGCAAAAGTGTCTTTATCAGGCCTAATTTCAATTATAATAAGTGCAAATGGTTATATGGTCTTAAACAGAGGCTGCTGTAGTCACAGAATGGGATGCCCTAAAAACCAGCAGTAAGTACACCTGGCAGGGTCCAGTAGTGCTATGCCCAGCAAAAGTGTCTTTATCAGGCCTAATTTCAATTATAATAAGTGCAAATGGTTATATGGTCTTAAACAGAGGCTGCTGTAGTCACAGAATGGGATGCCCCAAAAAAGAAGTGCACCTGGCAGGGTCCAGTAGTGCTATGCCCAGCAAAAGTGTCTTTATCAGGCCTAATTTCAATTATAATAAGTGCAAATGGTTATATGGTCTTAAACAGAGGCTGCTGTAGTCACAGAATGGGATGCCCCAAAAAAGAAGTGCACCTGGCAGGGTCCAGTAGTGCTATGCCCAGCAAAAGTGTCTTTATCAGGCCTAATTTCAATTATAATAAGTGCATATTGTTATATGGTCTTAAACAGAGTCTGCTGTAGTCACAGAAAGGGATGCCCCAAAAAAGAAGTGCACCTGGCAGGGTCCAGTAGTGCTATGCCCAGCAAAAGTGTCTTTATCAGGCCTAATTTCAATTTTAATAAGTGCAAATGGTTATATGGTCTTAAACAGAGGCTGCTGTAGTCACAGAATGGGATGCCCTAAAAACCAGCAGTAAGTACACCTGGCAGGGTCCAGTAGTGCTATGCCCAGCAAAAGTGTCTTTATCAGGCCTAATTTCAATTATAATAAGTGCAAATGGTTATATGGTCTTAAACAGAGGCTGTTGTAGTCACAGAATGGGATGCCCCAAAAAAGAAGTGTACCTGGCAGGGTCCAGTAGTGCTATGCCCAGCAAAAGTGTCTTTATCAGGCCTAATTTCAATTATAATAAGTGCAAATGGTTATATGGTCTTAAACAGAGGCTGCTGTAGTCACAGAATGGGATGCCCTAAAAACCAGCAGTAAGTACACCTGGCAGGGTCCAGTAGTGCTATGCCCAGCAAAAGTGTCTTTATCAGGCCTAATTTCAATTATAATAAGTGCAAATGGTTATATGGTCTTAAACAGAGGCTGCTGTAGTCACAGAATGGGATGCCCTAAAAACCAGCAGTAAGTACACCTGGCAGGGTCCAGTAGTGCTATGCCCAGCAAAAGTGTCTTTATCAGGCCTAATTTCAATTATAATAAGTGCAAATGGTTATATGGTCTTAAACAGAGGCTGCTGTAGTCACAGAATGGGATGCCCCAAAAAAAAAAGTGCACCTGGCAGGGTCCAGTAGTGCTATGCCCAGCAAAAGTGTCTTTATCAGGCCTAATTTCAATTATAATAAGTGCAAATGGTTATATGGTCTTAAACAGAGGCTGCTGTAGTCACAGAATGGGATGCCCTAAAAACCAGCAGTAAGTACACCTGGCAGGGTCCAGTAGTGCTATGCCCAGCAAAAGTGTCTTTATCAGGCCTAATTTCAATTATAATAAGTGCAAATGGTTATATGGTCTTAAACAGAGGCTGCTGTAGTCACAGAATGGGATGCCCCAAAAAAGAAGTGCACCTGGCAGGGTCCAGTAGTGCTATGCCCAGCAAAAGTGTCTTTATCAGGCCTAATTTCAATTATAATAAGTGCAAATGGTTATATGGTCTTAAACAGAGGCTGCTGTAGTCACAGAATGGGATGCCCTAAAAACCAGCAGTAAGTACACCTGGCAGGGTCCAGTAGTGCTATGCCCAGCAAAAGTGTCTTTATCAGGCCTAATTTCAATTATAATAAGTGCAAATGGTTATATGGTCTTAAACAGAGGCTGCTGTAGTCACAGAATGGGATGCCCTAAAAACCAGCAGTAAGTACACTTGGCAGGGTCCAGTAGTGCTATGCCCAGCAAAAGTGCCTTTATCAGGCCTAATTTCAATTATAATAAGTGCAAATGGTCATATGGTCTTAAACAGAGGCTGCTGTAGTCACAGAATGGGATGCCCTAAAAACCAGCAGTAAGTACACCTGGCAGGGTCCAGTAGTGCTATGCCCAGCAAAAGTGTCTTTATCAGGCCTAATTCCAATTATAATAAGTGCAAATGGTTATATGGTCTTAAACAGAGGCTGCTGTAGTCACAGAATGGGATGCCCTAAAAACCAGTAGTAAGTACACCTGGCAGGGTCCAGTAGTGCTATGCCCAGCAAAAGTGTCTTTATCAGGCCTAATTTCAATTATAATAAGTGCAAATGGTTATATGGTCTTAAACAGAGGCTGCTGTAGTCACAGAATGGGATGCCCCAAAAAAGAAGTGCACCTGGCAGGGTTCAGTAGTGCTATGCCCAGCAAAAGTGTCTTTATCAGGCCTAATTTCAATTAGAATAAGTGCAAATGGTTATATGGTCTTAAACAGAGGCTGGTGTAGTCACAGAATGGGATGCCTCACAGCAGACTTAAGATCAGTTCAGTATATATGCACAGTTAGTTAGTATAAGCAGCCTGAAAACGCCTGTGACAGCCTCCGATTTTTCCTACCTTTCCCTGTTTTTCGCTGACTTTCTGTCTGTCTCCTGTCTGTCTCCTGCCTGTCTCCAGCCTGTCCCTGTCTGTCCCTGCCTGTCTAACTGCCTCTCTCTCTCACTACAACGTTCTGTCTCTCACGAATGCAATAGAGAAATGAGGAAGGAAAAGCAAGATGGCCGACTTAAATAGCGCTGTGACGTCACCGGGCTTGCTGGCTGCTGATAGGCTGCATGTGACTGCCCCAGCTTGCACTGGCGCGGGATAGATGTCCAGACATGTCCCGTCCGCCATCTTAGAATGCCTGTAAATGTAAATGAATGGATGTTAAAGGAAAACTTCGAGCGATCGAATCGCGGGGAAATTCGGATTCGATCCGAATCGAATTTTTCCTGAAATTCGGATCGAATCCGGGTTCGTCCGGATCGATTCGCTCATCCCTAGTTACAGTAGTAGGCCTCAAGACCTAATCTGGGGACAATAAAGCACATTAGGCTGAATGTGGGGTATATGTCTTTTATCAGTGTCTTTGTCAGTGCAGAGCCTGGAGTCTAAGAACAACCCTTGTCTTCTGCCTTCTCCATGATGGTGGGGGATCCTGTGCAGGAAAGACCCAGGTCCTGCAACCAGGAATAGTTGACCAGATTTAAGTAAGCACAAGAGAGAAACAGGTTATACTGCTTAAAGAATGTGTAAGCAAGAACAATGTTAACCAGACAGACTGAGGTCTTGGGTTGGCAGAATTGGCTCATGATCAATAAAATAGGCCAAGGTCATGGGCAGGCAGATTTGGTGACAGTTCATAAACCTAGCTGGATGGTTGGTGGATGTCCCGACAAGGTTGCAACATCAGAATGTGGTGAAGAAGTCATGTTTTGGGCCCAAATCATGGTAATAGAGCTGGTAAGCTCTTTTAGGGTTTCTGAAGGAGTAAATGTGACCTTGGCATATGTATATAGGGTTTCTTGACCATTTTCTGACCACTGTTTCAATAATTTTAAACATTTGCATTTTGAGTATTTTATTTTGTGAAAAAGATACTGGTATAATTGGAAGGTTTGTTAAAATTTGAGTTATACTATAAAGGCTGGTGACTGGCACTCCATCAATTAGGAAAATCATAATAATTTAGAAAGTGGTTTATATTTAGTTATATGTATTTATATTTTTATATGCAACTGTCCCTTACTGTTCTGTGCTATGCCTCTAAATAGGCAGAGCCTGTTTCCCATCACTGAGTCCAATAAGAGATAATAGGCAGGCTGATTCATTACTAGTGCCAGGTATGAGCAGATGAGCGCCTGTACAGAGGCATTAAGAGCGACCTCTAGTATACCCTGTGATAGGCTATCGGGGGCTGTAACAGCCTAAGTCGCTGTAGTAACCCGGCTGGCCTTGATGAATGAGATGTATGTTGGGCCTTCTAAGACCAGTACAGTGTTGCAGGGAACGAAAAGGTATCGCCAGCTCATTGCAACCGAATCTCACACCACATTCAACAAGAAACCAGACACACACAGCGTCGGCGCTCTGGATCTGGTCACTATAGCATAGAGCGCCAGGCGCTGTGTGATTAAAGTCTGTTTTTGAACACATATCCACGAGTAACAAAGTGAAAACACATGGAATGACATTGCTGTGACTAGGGATGAGCGAATCGATCCGGACGAACCCGGATTCGTTCCTAATTTCATGAAAAATTCGATTCTGAACGAATCCGAATTTCCCCGCGATTTGATCGATCAAAATTTTCCTTTAAACTCCATTTATTGCAATTACAGGCATTCTAAAATGGTGGAAACACATGTCCGGACATATTTCCTGGGGCAAGGTATCATGGGAAAGTCACATGCAGCCTATCAGCAGCCAGGAAGCCCGGTGACGTCACCGTGCTATATAAACCGGCGGACATCTTCCTTGTGCGCATTTCAGCATTCTATTGCGGCCAGAGCACAGCTAGTTACAGGCAGGGACAGAGAGTTAGAGATAGGTAGGGAGAGTCAGAGAGGCAGACAGAGAAGAAGGCAAAGATAGTGAAAGATAGGGAAAAACCGGAACGATCATAGAACAGCATAGAAGTGACAGTGAAATTTTTTTTTTCATTAGCCAGATCAGTTTTCAATTCAATTTCGGTTCTTTGTGCTGTAAATCTGCCTTGCCACTGTGCATGCCATCTATGCAGTGGCTTATTTAATCCTATCTGTTACACACAAGCATTTCTAAAAACTGGATTAGTTTTAATTTAGTTTTGATCACTTTTAAATTGGTGTGCTTTGTGCTGTAAATCTGCCTTGCCACTGTGCATCCCATCTATGCAGTGCCTTATAGTTAACCCTATCTGTTACACACAAGCATTTCTAAAAACTGGATTAGTTTTAATTTAGTTTTAATATTTTTTAGTCTGCTTTAAATACACCAGCCCACGTGGGCATCCCAAACCTGCACTTAGCTGCCTATCTGTTATACTAAATACGTTTGTTCATCCTCAGCTTAATCAAACTATTGCCTTTTGAATTGGTTTTTGTCCTGCTTTAAATACACCAGCCCACATGGGCATCCCAAACCTGCACTTAGCACCATATCTGTTATACTAAATACGTTTGTTCATCCTCAGCTTATTCAAACTATTGCATTTTGAATTGGTTTTTGTCCTGCTGCCAAAGCACTAGGCCACATGGTATCCCAAACCTGCACTTAGCAGCCTATCTGTTATACTAAATGCGCTTGTTGATCCTCAGCTTAATCAAACTATTGCATTTTGAATTGGTTTTTGTCCTGCTTTAAATACACCAGCCCACATGGGCATACCAAACCTGCACTTAGCAGCAGTCCTAAAAGTAATGTTTGTGCTCCTGCTGCTGCTTGCAACTCCAGGGTGTGATTCATCCAATTCTTGGGCTCCTGCAGCCAACTCCAGTGTCTCTTTCAAGCTATGTTTGGGCTCCTGCTGCTGCTACTTGCAACTCCAGGGTGTGATTCATCCAATTTTTGGCCTCCTGCAGCCAACCCCAGTGTCTCTTTAAAGTAATGTTTGTGCTCCTGCTGCTGCTTGCAACTCCAGGGCGTGATTCATCCAATTTTTGGCCTCCTGCAGCCCACTCCAGTGTCTCTTTAAAGTAATGTTTGTGCTCCTGCTGCTGCTTGCAACTCCAGGATGTGATTCATCCAATATTTGGGCTCCTGCTGCCAACTCCAGTGTCTCTTTAAAGCAATGTTTGGGCTCCTGCTGCTGCTTGCAATGCCAGGGTGTGATTCAGACAATTTTTGGGCTCCTGCTGCCAACTCCAGTGTCTCTTTAAAGCTATGTTTGGGCTCCTGCTGCTGCTGCTTGCGACTCCAGGGTGTCATTCAGGCAATTTTTGGGCTCCTGCTGCCAACTCCAGTGTCTCTTTCAACCAATGCTTGGGCGACTGCTGCTGCTGCTGCTTGCAACTCCAGGGTGTGATTCAGCTAATTTTTGGGCTCCTGCTGCTGCCAGCTCCAGGGTGTGTTTTTCAGGCACTATAGGGGCCCCTCATAGTGATGCCACCTCAACTCTCTGCAATTGTGCCGCTTTGTGATTCTATTAGTGATGCCTCTGATCTGCATGTCATAATTATTTACAGTATTATTTCACTAACCCAGCACGCATCATATGTGTGTTACAGCAAGGCAGAATGGTTTACAACCCTATTGAGGCTCTAGGAAGCTCAGAAATAGCCGTTTTTAATAGCGATTCGTCGCGAATAAATTCGGACCGAAACAAGTTTTGTCGGAAAATTCGGCGAATCAGCCAAATCGAATTTTTCAAAAGTTTCTAGTTGTTGTCTCTAGTTGTGACATTGTGACATTAATACTTGACATGCCAGACCTGTAATGACATTTCTGCTTAAAAACATTAAAAATCAAAAAAGTTTAAAAAAATGACTCTTTCTAGGCCAGGAGAGGTCACACAATTATTTGAAAGAAAAAAAAAAAGGAACGTCCATTGAAATGTATATGAGAGCGACAGGTAATACCTGAACTATACGCTGAGCCACCTGTAATGATGAATCTTACTCTACATGGCACTGTTAGAGTCGCTCACCAGAATCGCCTTCATAAATGTGGTTTTGCGTACAGCGCCCAGCGTTCACCAGACGTTGCCTGCTGCTACGAGGTGCTACCTGCCGCTATCCCTTGATGAATAAACCCCAAGGTTTTTTGATGGCCTGCACCACTAGTTGTGACCCTGTCCCATATGCAGAAAATAGGATAATGTCCAGGGCAATCAACCTGCTTGCCCTCCCCTAAAAATAATCCTGGCCCAAGACAATAGGTGTTGCAGCCCGCTGTCTCATTTGAATTGGTTCCATGACAATAAATGAATGACAATAAATTAAACAGGCTTATATTTTGTTTCACAGGTAACAAGTACCAAAGTTTCACTGCTTTGCACCTCAATATTACAAAATAAAACTTTAATCACCTTATTTTGATGCTAGAAATGAGTCAGAAGGAATCTCTCATTACCAAAATTGATGTATTATTCAAGATGAAAGATAAACGTTGTGCTACATCAATCAGGAACATCTTATAGATAATACTTTGCTCTGATGTTTTATCTCTTTTATTTAACAGCAATTTTGAAAGTAGGGTGTTGCTTAATAAGGCCTACGCACTCACGCAGAGCCTGACATAGGATTTAGGATTTCTCATTTCTTCAGTATTAGCATTAACAAGGTTTCCAGATTTTCTGTAATGACATTCACAGATGTCTCCTCACCCGCCTATTAATGTGGAAATCCAGGCAAAAAAATAATAATGTGCATACCTTGCCACCCATGTGGTATAAGCATTAGAGATGAGCAAACCAATTCATCGGAATAAGAAATCACTCAGAATTTAAGGGAAAATCGATTTAGCACAAGCACAAACTACTTTCTTGGGATTCCTGCCATTCATTCATATTTTTTCCTGAAATTGCTTAAAGTAGACCAACAACCATGCGGGTGGGGGGGGGTTCATCCATAACTGAACCATAACTCTGTTCCTCCGCCTGGAATCCAGCACGGCGTTTGCCCTCTGCCGCTCATTTGGGAAGGACAGTCCAGTGGCCGGAAGTATGGTGGCGATCACTTCCCACATGTGCACCGGGAGGCCAATCGTGGTGCTGGGTTACTGGTAAGGAACGAGGTTAAGTTAAGCTTTACGGGAATTCTGCCTGGTTATGTGCTTGGGGGCTCCAGAATTGTGGATGCCTCCCCCAGACTGTCATTTAGCTGCAATACCAACAATCATGCCCACACGGGTGTTCGTCGGCATTTAAAAAAAATCTCACCTGCTGTTGCTGCCCTTGCTCCATCATCTGGGGCAGTTGTCGCATGCTGCTCCATATTTTGTGCGTAGAACAATTAACCCAGAATATAAGGTCTCAGAAAGCAGTCAAGCAAGTAGGAGCACACTGGTCCATATGCTACCACCATGCCATCCAAGGAGGAAGGGAAAAATGGGCAAATGGAATGGAGGGGGCAAAGAAAAGCATGTCATCATCCACGAGATCATCATTCTGCACCAAGACGGGGTCTAATCACCACCACGCATGGAGACCGCCTTCTGACAATGTACAAACTGGCTGCATGCACCCGCCGGCATGACTGTCCTCCAGGACCTTATATTATAGGGTAAGTGCTCTATGCACAGAGCAGGGAGGGGCATGGGACAGCCGCACTGGATGATGGAGCAAGACAGCAGATGTTTCCATTTTTATTATTTTTTAGCGCTTCGTTCGAAATTTGTTTTGGATGAACCCAAATTTCTTTGGCAAATTGTCCAGATCGATTCTTAAGGAAATTCACAAATCTATATTAAGCATAGTTATAGAATAATATCATTCATGTTTTTTCCTCCCATGATGCTTTGTAGCTGCTAGGTAGCTATTTTGCTTTTCATATTCGGTGAAAGAGAAATTGGGCTGATGGAATTTCATCACCCTCTGATGAAGTTCATGAGGGTGAAACACGTTACGGCAAAGGGCATTTCTTGAAAATGTAAATGTTCACACCAACCAGGAAACAAGAAAAATGCACCTCAATCTGAATGGGATTTACAATACATACTGTAGATACAAAAATACATACAAGAAAAATACAATATATACAAGAAAAATTATTGTTTCCCATAACATAATTAAATATTGGTTATTAATATTATTATTCATCAATTATTATGTGTTTGTCATAATTAGACCTCTGTCTCCTCCCACTTTACCCTCAATCAATTATTATTCAATTAGGTTATTATTTATCCGGGGGGGATGGACCTGTGGGCCATGTTGGCTCAATATTACAATAATTCTTGTAGATCCGGAGTAATATCATATCTTCTCATATCATACGTCATATCATATCTTACATATCTTCTCATATCATACATCATATCATATATTCTCATATCATATTAGCGGTATATCGGATCCGGGATAATAAAAAGCCATGTCAATCCCCAATCTCTTCCCAAATTTGGCCGAATGGACCTCTGTCTCCTCCCACTTTACCCTCAATCAATTATTATTCAATAAGGTTATTATTTATCTGGGGGACGCGCCCGTCTAATGGTTCCAGGACTGCATAGATTTGGGATCGCCGTTTTCCCAGAGACTTTTGCCGCCCTGCCACTGCCAATACATACAAGAAAAATGCACCTCAATCTGAATGGGATTTACAATAGATACTGTTAATATTCTCTACACATTTAAGAGGGCCCTTGCTTGTAACTTTATTATTTGTAAGTATACCATGGACATTTATGTGTGATTACTGTGTACTTGTTACATAGTTACATAGTTAATACGGTTGAAATAAGACATATGTCCATCAAGTTCAACCAATGAGGTTGGGGTAAGGGAAGTTATGTTTTATTTTATTTTTTTTACTGATAACCGCTAATAGTAACTGTTAATGGTATTTTCTTCTAAATAAGCATCTAATCCTTTTTTGAAGCTGTCAGCGGTTGATGCTGTAACAAGTTTATGTGGGAGACTATTCCACAGATTTATAGCTCTTATGTATATACTGTATGTTCTCTGTATCTTATGTGTATATTGTATGTTCTCTGTATCTTATGTGTATATACTGTATGTTCTCTGTATCTTATGTGTATACTGTATGTTCTCTGTATCTTATGTATATACTGTATGTTCTCTTTATCTTATGTGTATACTGTATGTTATCTGTATCTTATGTGTATACTGTATGTTATCTGTATCTTATGTATATACTGTATGTTCTCTTTATCTTATGTGTATACTGTATGTTATCTGTATCTTATGTATATACTGTATGTTCTCTGTATCTTATGTATATACTGTATGTTCTCTGTATCTTATGTATATACTGTATGTTCTCTTTATCTTATGTATATACTGTATGGTCTCTGTATATCAGGATGTGTGCTTATCCCAGGCATGTTTTAATTCACTTACTGTCGATCTTTCAACTACCTCTGCTGGAAGTTTGTTCCCAGCATCTACTACTCTTTCTGTAAAATAATATTCTCTAACATTGCTCCTGATCTTCCCCCCGACTTGCTTAAGGTTGTGCCTCGTTTTTTTATAATTAAGAAACTATATTAAATGTCTTTACTCTAGGCCAGAATAGCCACTCAAACTTGAGCAACACAGAGCCAAAGAAATTAAAAAAAATTTGAAACACCATGCTGATAATTAAATCACTGGTATGGGGACACATGTGCAAGCCACCATGGGGAGAGACCCATGTTAGGATTAATATAAAGAAACTAAAGAGACTAAAAGGCCTACTTCTCAAAGGTTAAAGTGGACCAACACCCAGGATTTTGACTATCCTGGGTTTTGGTCCACTTCCCTGGGGCACCCCGATCGCTACCCAGATCGATAGCTTCAACTCACCTCACCCCGCTCCTACGGCGCATGCTCGGCCGCTCGTTCAATCAGCACGCTCAGAGCCGCTGAGGTATGCGCGTCAAAGCCACGTCTTACCTCAGCGGCTCTGAGCCCGCTGGCAGCCGCATCTCGCGCTTCCCTCTAACATGGAGTGCGCCGGCCATTCACAAATGGCTGGCGCGGGCACGCACCCTGCTAGAGAGAAGCGCGAGCTACGGCTGCGATCTGCACATGCACCATTGGACCGGGATTCAGGTAAGGTTTGCGGGCGTCCTGATTTTGGATGCCCCGCGGGGAGGGATTGGATCTGTCCGGGAATCTTATAGATTCTCGGGCCGATCCTTCTGGGTGTTGGTCCACTTTAAGCAAAAGAAGAGCTTTCCTAGAATGGAAAGTATTTACATAGAGCTCAACACAAGGAATAATACATGTTCCCATTGCTCCTTGCAGTGGGCGGAGGCGTGCAAATCATCTCTATATATCTTGGTGCCATACAAGGAACTGAGAAGGCTGCTGAGTGTGCAATGCTAATGCTTAAAATTCACACAACCAAACACCTTCCACTTGTGGACATGTGTTTCAGGGTTGTTGCCCTCATTAGCACAAGACTAGACACATTTTACGGTATGACCAAAACACAGCTGCAAGCTACCATGTGGCGAGAACCATGTTAGGCTTAGTATAGGGGGACTAAGAAGAGAAAGGGTTGGGATTGGTTCCTCTTATCGGTAGTACCTGGAGTCTTACTGGTGTGCCCTGTGGGACAGCCTTGGGAGGATGGCCAAATTGCGCCTATTTCTTCCCTTGTAGTTAATATCAGTTTTATGTACAATATTTGTCATTTATTGGCATTTATCTTAGTACATATCTTAGTACATATAACAGCAATAGTTTACAAAGTGCCATACATAGTGAATTAGCAATATTTACAGTGATTGAAAAAGTGAGCAAAAAAAAAAAGTTAAAAGAAAGCACCAGACACCATCTTGTCCACTAATCTGGACAGACTGGTGACAGACTAGGTGCCCTACCTTCCGTAAAGTCCTTTTCTTGATACCCCTGTTTGTAGCAAGTTGTCCAGTTTGGGGTTCTGTATCCCTCGTTTGTAGCAAGTTGCAAACGCGTTTCACTCTGGAGAGCTTCCTCAGTGCAATAAGTTCTGATAGGAGTACATGGGGGATAGGTAAGTATATTTGCCACATATGGGTACATAAGGCATATTTTGTTTTATATAAGGTATGTTACTCACTGCGTAAGCTTGGACTGTAGCCTGCTAGCCTTTCTTTGGTCTTGCTGTTTATTGGTCTAATTAGTGGGGATGTCTTCCCATCTGTAGGGAGACACAACACCCATCACTCCTTGCATTGGATAGTACAATCCTAACACATGTTTATTTTACATTCCAAGTATCTACTACTCTTTCTGTAAATAATATTTTTCATCATTGCTCCTGATCATCCCTCCGATTAGCTTAAGGTTGTGCCCCATTTTTCTAACATTAAGACACTATACTAAATGTTTTTACTCTAGACCAGAATAGCCACTCAGTTGCAAGCTACCATGTGGAGAGACCCGTGTTAGGCTAAGAGGCTGATTCACTATTAGGACCAGGTATCGGCAGATGATCGTCTGAATAGCGGCGCTTAAAACGACAGCTAGTAGACGCTGTAAGTGGGTATCGGACGCTGTCTCAGTCACTCTAGTAACCTGGCCGGCATTGAGGAATGAGATGTATGTTGGGCGCTCTAACACCAATACAGCATTGCAGGGAGCGGAAGGTAGCGCCAGCTCAGTGAGACCGACTCTCAGCGACTCATACCATGTTCAACAAAAAAACAGACACACAGAGCATAGGCGCTCTTGATCTGGTTGCTATAGCATAGAGCGCCAAACGCTGTGTGATTAAAGTTTGTTTTTGAACACCTATCCACCAGTAACAAAGCAAAAACACATGGAATTACATTGTTATAACACTGTGACATTAATACTTGTGCCAGACCTGTAATGACAATTCTGCATAAAAATATAAAAAATCAAAAAAGTTTTCAAAAATGACTCACTGAAGTCACACAATTATTTGAGAAAAAAATAAATAAAAACAAAAAACCCTGTTTAGGCAGAAGGAGAGGAACGTCCATTGAAATGTATGGGAGAGCGACAGGTAGCGACAGGTAATACCTGGAGCTTTGGAAGCTAGAGCACCGGAACTATACGCTGAGTCGCCTGTAATGATGAATCGTACGCTACATGGGGCTGTTAGAGTCGCTCACCTAAATCGCCTTCATAAATGTGGTATTGCGTACAGCTCCGGGCGTTCACCAGATGTTGCCTGGCGCTATGAGGCACTACCTGCCGCTATCCCTTGATGAATAAACCCCCTAGTATATGGGGACTATAAAAGAACCCAAAAAGAATATTTACTCAAAGTAAATGGAAAAGAGACACTTTCCTAGAACAGAAAGTATGTACACAACACATAACGCAAAGAAATGAATAGATTCACTCCTTGCATTGGATAGCACAATCCTAACACACGTTTATTTTACATTCCAAGCATCTACTACTCTTTCTGTAAAATAATATTTTTTTAACATTGCTTGTTCTTCCCTCCGACTAGTTTAAGGTTGTGCCCCGTTTTTCTATCATTAAGATTAGAGATGAGCGAACTTCTTGAAAGTTCGATTCGGGCGATTCGCCAAATTTCCCCAAGAAATTCGGGTTCGCCCGAATCGAACTTTCACGAATCGCTCATCTGAAAAATAAAATGCTGGCATGGTGGGAGCGGTCATCAGAGGACGCATCATCAGAGGGCGCCTGAGAGCGGCGCCGGCCTCCATGCTCCGACCATGCAGGTAAGTGTTTGCTTTTTAAAAAAATGCCGGCATGGTGGGAGCGGGCAGGCCGGCTGCGCTGTCAGTGGGCCGGCTTCCGCCACCCGCTGACAGCGTAGCCGGCCTGCCCGCTCCCACCATGCCGGCATTTTTTTTGTTTTATTTCAGGGAAAATTCGATTGGCACGAACCAAAAAAAATTCGGGTCCGTGCCGAATCGAATTTTCCCTGAAATTCGGACCGAATTCCGGTTCGTCCGAACCGGTTCGCTCATCCCTAATTAAGACACTATACTAAAAGTCTTTACTCTAGGCCAGATTAGCCACTCAGTTGCAAGCTACCATGTGGACAGACCCTGTTAGGCTTAGAATAAGGGGACTAAGAAGAACCTAAAAAGACCATCTACTCAAAGGTAAAGGAAAAGAAACGCTTTCCTAGAAACAAAAGTATGTACACAACATCCAACACAAAGAAATGAATAGATTCACTCCTTGCAATGGATAGCACAATCCGAACACACATTTATTTTACATTCCAGATGAGGTAATACATAAAGGCAGAACACCAAAAACCGGACAAAAAAAAAAGGAATTTTCCTTTAAAGCAAGTCTTGAACTTTTTTTTGAAGACTTTGTAACTACAACTTTTACACCTACAGTGTAATTCCTGCAATATATAACAACGCAGCTAGAAAAATAGCTTCATTCCATATATAACACATGCAAATGAGATCATTTCCCCTTTTGCGGTACTCTATAAAAATGGAAATATCATGTACAGCAGCATAAATTAGTTGTTAACCAACAATATGTTGCTGAGTCGCAATAAATTCCGGCCCGGCTGTCAGAACGCTCTATCTTAATCATAAACGCATTCGTATAGACAAATCATCAAAGGGCTTCATTGATCATTGGAAATACTAATGCTGCGCGCATTTATTTAGAGGCTATTTACCCACGCCAGCTGTCGGGTGATGTGCCGTTGGTCTTTAAATATGTACTTTACATGCACAGGCTTTCCGCCGGGCTTGATGTACACCGCTAATGTTTCACCAGGCTAGCATGATGATTTATCCCCGGCATGTGGGATTATCTCACTTAGTTTGTTTCATGATGTATTTAAGTAATACATCAAGAGGGGGATGTAGAGGTGGCAGTCGGAGAGTTGAGATAGGAAAGACATTGCAGGCTAGAAGGCAGTTTGATGGGACGGATTTATAAGTGACACCAAAAAAATTCATTTTTTTTTCCCTGCACGGAAAAGTAACGTATAAAAATGACTGGCCTGAAAGCATTTCAAGGTTAATCCCTTGGCTGACAGGTGATGGTGAAACCATTTTTTCCTAAAATAGATTTTTGAAACTTTCTTGAGTTTCAAATGAATGTCCACTTTTCCTGTTTTCATTTATGTGTGATTACTGTGACTGTACTTGTACTTGTACTTGTAATAGAAATAGTGCTAATAGAGGCCATTGTGTACTTACGCAGACAGGGGAACTTTACCTCCTCGTTTTTACCATCTGTGGACTTGTGCACAACACACTTCCACGAACACACAAGTGAATAAGCACTATATTTAGGGATGAGCGAACCAGTTCGAACAAACCAGAATTCGCTCCGAATTTCAGGGAAAATTCGATTCGGCACGAACCCGAATTTTTTTTGGTTCGTGCCGATCGAATTTTCCCTGAAAAAAAAAACAAAAAATGCCCGCATGGTGGGAGTGCAGCCGGCGCTCTCAGGCGCCCTCTGATGATGCGTCCTCTGATGACAGCTGAGAGCGGCGCCGGAGCGTGGAGGCCGGCACCGCTCTCAGCGTCATCAGAGGCCGACTGAGAGCGGCGCCGGCCTCCACGCTCCGAGCATGCAGGTAAGTGTTTGCTTTTTAAACAAATGCCGGCATGGTGGGAGCGGGCAGGCCGGCTGCGCTGTCAGCGGGCCGGCTTCCGCCGCTCGCTGACAGCGTAGCCGGCCTGCCCGCTCCCACCATGCCGGCATTTTTTTTTCAGATGAGCGATTCGTGAAAGTTCGATTCGGGCGAACCCGAATTTCTTGGGGAAATTCGGCGAATCGCCCAAATCGAACTTTCAAGAAGTTCGCTCATCTCTAACTATATTAGTGACTACACACAAGTGAATTACACACAGTGGACACACCATTGAATAAACACCATATCAGTGACTACACACTAATAGAAGTGCACATGTGCCGGAGCGGTGGGCTGTTCTAATCTCAGCAATTGGGGGTTAGGTGCCTTGCTCAAGGGCCAGGAATCGAACCTACCACCTTCCAGTCACAGGGCTGACTGCCATGACTGTCCCATGTATGCACTATGCAAACACTGACTGACCCTAACTTATTCTACAGTAACAGAAGAATGTCCACTTTTCCTGTTTTTTTCAAAGAAACTGTCCAGACTTTGGGGGTCATGCTAAATATTTGGTGAAGCCAGTGTGACTTGCAGTATGCATTGAGGTGTGGATTGCAACCGGCATATCATGTTTAGAAAAATTATGTACCTAAACTGTAAAAATGGACCAGCACATATACAGGTGATTTTTGATGGGAAAATGCAGGACAGACTTTTTCCTGCACTTTTTTGTGTGTTATGGCTGAACAGCTCACCGGAATCCAGGTTGCAATCCACACCACAATCCACATCGGAAGTCACACTTGCTTCACCAACAATTTAAAATGCTCCCCAATTAGCGGGGGTGAGGTATCAATGAGGGAAGAATATTTTTGGGAAGTTTGGAAACAAAAGCACCGTATGGTTAAGATTTTTTTTTTCTTACCTAGAAAAATGCCCCTGTCATGTCCCACGACGTGTGTTTTATTTTACGTGGGGTAACAGTTTAGAATGCTTGCATAGTTGCATAGGCTCGGCAGTGTGCCTTTAATTCCCCTTGTCCCTTCCAGGCCCCCTTAGTCTTGCTCTAATGCAAGTAACTCCTCCCTTTTACCTCTCTCTTTCTGCCATTTCTAATCTGGCATCCAAGCAGTGCACACCTGCTGCTACCTTCTGCAGCTACAGTCCTTTTACCTGTTGTTGCTGTATGCATAACAGCACAAGTTTCCTGCTGCATTGTATGTACATGTCTGCTGTAACAAGATTCTGTACCGAAATTAAGCTTTCAAATTTAACCACGTAGTCCTAGAACAATCGAGTAAGCTATCTGCCAAGCCTTGTGGAGTAAAGAAAACATCACAGACACACACAAGGAACGTGGAGCTATCTACATGATTACATTTACTGCCATTTGGGTGAGTCTGAATAGCCCCATAACAAAGAAATTACAGCAAATATTTCTATTGCCTTTTCTTGTGTGTTAAAATTAAGGTCATCGAAATACAGGTGACAATTCAATCCCAAATTTGCAGCCAGAGTTGGCCTTGCTTCACTAAATCTTTAGCATGACCCCTTTTGTCAATAATAAATCAGCAAGGAGATCCCTCTGCTAACCCTCTGTTGGTTGGTGTGCTGCAAGGCTCCATCCTCGGTCTCCTATGTTTTTAAGTTTATATATGTGGTCTTGGCCAATTTATAACCTCACATGATTTTCAATATCACTTTTATATTTCAATAATTTTATTGAGATTTCAATTGAGCAAAACAGAATTCTGATTATATCATTAGTTAAATGTGTCAAATGCTTTTGCAAAATCCTGAAAAACTATATCCACAGCAGCCCCTCTGTCCAGGCTTCTACTCACCTCCTCATAGAAGCCAATCAGGTTAGTCTGGCAGCTTCTGTCCTTAGTTAAACCATGTTGGTTGTCACTTATAATATTATAGATAGTTACATATTCGTGTATGTTGTGCCTTAATAGCCCCTCAAGCAATTTCCCCTCAATGGATGTTAAGCTAACAGGTCTGTAATTGCCCGGAGAAGACTTAGAGCCCATTTTAAAAATGGGCATCACATTTGCCTTCGCCAGTCCCTTGACACTATACCAGTTGCGAGTGAGTCTTTAAAGATGAACAACAGAGGTGATGAGATAACGGAACTGATTACTTTGAGAACTCTTGGGTGAAGTCCATCTGGTCCTCCAGTCTTATTCACATTTAAATTATTTAGTTTTTCTTCATCTCCTGTGTTGGCTCATTGCTCTTCTCTTGTGTACATAGACCTAAAGAATCCATTTAACAGCCCCGCCTTACCTTCATTCCCAGTGAACATTTCCCTGTTATCAATAATTGGGGCACCTACCTGTTCTGATTTAGTTTTCTTCAAATTAATATATTTTAAAAATCGTTTAGGGTTTGTTTTGCTTTCTTTGGCCACATCTCTTTCATTTTGTGCTTTTGCCAACCTTATTTCTTTCTTACACCTTTTATTTACTAGTTTTTACTTTTCAGGTGTTTCAGCTGAGAGTTCAGCCTTGTAATGTTTAAATGCCCTTTTTTGTTCTTTATTGCCCTTTTAACCACAGGTGTCAGGCATGAGAGGTTTAATTTTAGGTGCTTATATTTGTTACCCGTAGGAATACATTTTGCAATGTTGCTACTCACAATTGATTTAAAGCACTCCCATTTGCCATCTGTATCCTTATACCTAAACAGATGCTCCCAGTCAATGTCCTTGAGTGCAGCTTTGAGCCTGGGGAAGTTGGCCTTCCTAAAATTTAATGTTTTTGCCCTCCCAGGCAAAAAATCTTTCTTACAGTTTATGTTAAATACAATTATATTGTGGTCACTGTTACCAAAATTTTCACGGACTGTTACTGTCCCCATCAGGTCATCATTATTTGATATTACAAGATCTAAAAAAGCATCACCCCTAGTAGGCGCCTCCATGAACTGATTCATATAATTATATTGTAGCAAGCTGAGGAATGCTCTCCCCCTTGTAGTGGAAGCAGAACCATGTCTCCAGTTGATTAGTTGAAGTCCCCCATCACCAGCACTGTACCAGCTTGTGACACCTGCTCTATCTGTTTATGCAGTTGGCCCTCTATTTCCTCAGTTATATTTGGGGGCCTATAGATTACACCAGACTGTATTTTAGCATTGTTTACATCGCCCCCCACTTCTACCCACAAGGATTCTACATCCTCACAATCTTCTGCTAGTATCCCCTCATTAACATATGTTTTGAGCTCTTGCTTTACATAAAGACACACTCCACTCCCTTTCCTTTTGGCTCTGTCTTTCCGAAAAAGAGCAAAACCTTGTAGATTGACAGTCCAGTCATGTGTGGAATCCAGCCATGTCTCAGCCACACCAACAACATCAATATTCTCTGCCAGCACCAAAGCCGCAAGCTCCCCCACTTTACTTACCAGACTTCTGGCATTTGTGAACATACACTTTATGTTCCTATCTAGTTTGACACATTGGGGTATAGTATTAGTTCCTGCAGTAATGCTTCCGTCTAATTTTTCACTGCTAGTTTGCAACACATGGATCTCCTTATCTATCATAGCAGTCTCCCCCCCCCTTCTAATTCTCCACCCACTATCATATGCTGTCTCCTAAGTAACCTGTCTTCACTTTTGTTTTCACTCTTGCCCTCCCCCCTCATCTCTAGTTTAAATAACTCTCCACCCCCACTAGTATCCTCTTACCCAGCACAGCAGCCCCCCTTCCATTCAGGTGCAAATTATCTTTAGAATACAGTTTGTACCCCAATGAAAAGTTAGCCCAGTGCTTTAGGAACCCAAATCTCTCTGCCCTGCACCAGGACTTGAGCCATGCATTTAACTCTCTAAGCTCCCGCTGTCTTTCATGTGTAGCGCATGGCACTGGCAGTATTCCAGAGAATACAACCTTGAAGGTCCTTCCCTTCAACTTATTGCCTAATTCCTTAAATGTAATCTTAAGGATTCTCCATTTCCCATTAATTCTGTCATTGGTTCCCACATGGACCACGACAGCTGGGTCATCCCCAGCCCCTCCCAGTAATTTGTCCACCCTTTTTTCACCACATGCCGAACCCTGGCACCAAGGAGATGGAGACAGCAAACCATTCAGTTGAGGCGGTCTTGGTGACAAATTATTCTATCGGTCCGCCTGATAATAGAATCCCCTATGACCACTAACTGTCTAGTCCTACCTGCAGTCCCAACCACCCGCTCACTAGCTGGGCTGTTCTCCCGGGTGTTAGGAAGAACAGTATCCGCTAGGGCTGCCATTTCTGAGACTGGCACTCTTGCATCATTACCCAACTTTGCAATTTTGCTAGGGTGCGAAGACACAGGTATGGCCTTCCTTTTCTGTGCACCCTTTCTACTCCCTCTATCTACATTTACCCAGCTACTTATCAGCTCCTCCTGACCCATTACTCCACCCTCTGCATCTAGCCCATTTATTGCCTGCTCAGTGAGCAGCATGCCTTTTTCCATATTGTCAATCTCCCTCAGTGTTGCATTTTGCTTCTCCATATTTCTAACCCGAGCTTCCAGGTTTGCAATTTGCTTACATTTATCACAGCGGTATTTACTCGGGAACTGCTGCTCCTGAAGTGTATACATATGACTAACTGTGCACTGAAGTAGACCTCCAATATAGCTGACCATTATCCTAGTTACAAAACAGCAGTAAAAACAATTGTAGTGCTCACAGTTGCAGCAACTTGGCTATTAACTTCTTATTCTAGCACAGTCCCCCAATATAAAGTCCCTTAAGGAAAAGTCCCCTCACTTATAATACAACCTCACTTAAAAATACAACTGGAACTCGCAAAAGCTCCTGAACTCCCTTTAAACAATCTTATTTATATAAAGCAATACTTCCCTGGCAGTCTTTGTCTGGCAAATTCCTTTCCTTTTCATTCCATTCCATTCTTTCATGACCAGTTCCAGTGTGATGGGCCCAGCCCAGCCAGTCACAGTTGTCGAAACTCTTTTGGCTGCAAAAGCAGACAAAGTTCTATATATCCCCAATAGGCAATTCATATCTGTGTATATTTTCTTTTTTATGTTATACTTTTAAAGTCCCTTTAATTGTATTTTATGTTCTTCCTAACCCTGTGATTCCCACTAAGCCCCCTCTCCAACTGTCTTAAAAAATCTCTGGTATGTGTAGTATTATTCTTGGAGAAATACATTCAGATTCTGGTTCTGATGAGAACATTAACTGTGGACATTTTGTCAGGCCTTTGTGGACGTAACCAAACTAGCTGAAGGACCAAGTAAAGCAGAATTGGGGTAACAAAAGCTACGCGGTATTAAAGGCTATAATCTCCTGGTTGCTGGGGAGTTATAAGTTCAAAATTATTGCAGGATAGATGGAAGAACAATATATATATATATATATATATATATATATATATATATATATATATATATATTATTTGTAAAAATATAAAGATAAAAAACACAATTTTTCCATTACAGGAAACATAAAAAAAAGTGGATCAGTCTGGAGGCATTTTGAGGTTAATCCCTCAGCAGACAGGTGGCAGCGGAACCTTTCTCTACCCTAAAATAGATTTTAGAAACAGATTTTCTTCTATCAAAAAGCATCAGCAGCGATTTAATCTCGAAGTGGTGATTTATACAGCATCGACAACACTGGTCCGCTCACTGTTTGTACTACAGAGCTGTCCTTTAGAAGGACCTGTCATCTGGAATATTCTTCATCCTACTATCAGGCTGTCCATTATCGGTTTAACTGTTTCCCTGCAGGGCCTCTTCTAGGCGGGTGAATTGATGGTGTTGTTGCTATGAAAAACATCAATACATTTACTATCCATTGCTATGTTCATTGGATTTAGCAAAACCTTTTTTTATGTTAAAGAAAAAAGAGAATATGTTAATTCTCTATCCACAGCGAACATGGGTTCCAAAGATCAGCGATGGTGAGGACTTGCAGGATGATTGGAGAAATTGAGACAGACAGGGGCATACATAACATAGAGGCAGTGCAGGCATTTGCCCTCGGGCCCATGGAGTAGGGGGCCCAGCGCAAGCTACTTACACCACCTCTGCAGTATGTACACCCACACCATCATACTTACCTAGCCACCCATGCCGCCTTGTTCCTCCTCGCTTCTGCTGCTCTGTAAACTCTACTCAGCCCTCTCTTCGGCAAGCGTGCACCATTCGTTCCTCCAAGCTTGTTGCACGCTGACCTGCACCACCTCCATCGGTGATGTGGGGGTCTCTGCCCCCCTCACCGACCTGTGCGTGCTGAGGCTACCGAGTGTGCATCGCGTGCCGCTCGCCACCTGGATCGGTAAGTATTCATGGGCAGGTTGCTAATGGGGCCTGTCATGAGGTTCCCACTATGGGGGCCTAACCGGGCTATGTATGCCACTGGAGACAGGTCCAAAGGCAGCAATCTGGACCAGGAGGTGGTGGCAAGATCCATAAACAGTCAACAGTGAAGGCAGCCTGATGGAGGCTGTAAGAACCATAAGGTGACAGCAAAGAAGCAGTCTATGAAACGTGAGAAATTGTAACTTATCTGGAAGTGGTGTTAATATACCAGAAGGCCATGGTGTTCAGTGTTCTTCACAAGAGCTAGAAACTGTGTAAGTTGTGAAGCTCCAAAGCTGGATTCAACTCAGATCTTGTCAACTGGCTCCAGATTTCTTCATCCCGGATCTCAACAAGATCAGTGTCAAATTATCTGGCATGTGACATCATTAGGGACATGGTCAAGATTTCACAGAGACTTCTTGCCTGGGAGGCTGGGATAAACTTGTTTGGACACCAAAGAAGGAGCTGGGGGATCCCCCCCCAATACAGATGCCAACGAGGCTCCCCGGCATCAAGCAGATCCCAGCCTGGTGGACCAGGAGGGAACCTGTAACCTGCAAACCTGCAGATGGGAAACCACCTGGCAGGGGGACAGATGAATGAAGACATGACAACTGTAAGTTATTTTTTTAATTAAAAAAAAATATTTTTTGTTAAACTTCTTTTTAACTTTTTAACTATTTAACTTTTAAGGGGTCCAAGGGACTCCTATACCAGCTCACATGTTGTGCTGACTGAAGCTATTGTATTTGGCATTTGGGAGTATCGAATGCCAGATACAGGGGACTATCTGAAACAGATTGTCCTCACTCGGCCCATAATCGCTGGCAAGATCTAAAGGTACAGTAGTGTTGTGGACCAGCCAGTGGCAGTTACAGGAGCTCAAGGACCACAAGGTGACAGTGAAGGAGCTGGCTATGAACCATAAGAAGTTTCTGTTAACCTGGAAGTGGTGCCAGTAGACCAGGTGGCCATAATGAGTTCCTGTAGACCAAAGCAATGTTCTCCTCAACTGAGTAAGTAGCTAGATGTAAAGGGGCCCAATTCTATTATGGCAGCTTGTTAAAGTGGACCAACACCCTCCAAAACATCATGTCTTTGATCAGTTAAATAAAAAAAGACACTTACCTTTTGATGACTTTTGCAGCCTTCTGTCCCTCCTGTATTCTTCAAAAATCTCAGCCGGAAGTCTTGCCCTCCAGCTCTTGTCCGTTCATTAGCATGCTGTCCGTCTTGCTTGTCAGTTCATTTGCATGGTGTCCCTCTTCCTTGTCCGTGGATAAGATTTCCCCATCACTCGCTCGATTTCAGTTTCTCTTCTGCTCTTCTCGACGTCATCGGGGGGTGTGGCCTCTCTCCTCTCTCGGGAGCGTGCACGTCTCCCTGGTCTATTTCCTTGCTGGGTAGGTGATTGACATCATGTGCTCAGTCATGATTGGCTGCAGCAGCATAAGTCTCCGCCTCCCCTCACCTCCCTCCCCTACTCCCCTCCCTCCGTTTCCTCCCTATTAGTTTCGTTTTCTCCTGCCTTCCCTCAGATGACATCTTGTGCTGGATGCATAGGACAGGTGAGTTTTTAGCTCATATATTTTTTTATTTTATTTGTTTGTCTCACATCTATTTGAAAGGCACATTGACGCATGCGCAGTAGTGCTGATTTAGGTCAGGTGAAGTGCCGCTCGCTACCGATGCAAGCGGCGCTTCACCTACCTACTGCGCATGCGCGAGATTTGCTTTAGGGAGAGGTCAAACGATCTCTTCCTTTTACAAGCAAATCCAAGATGGCGGCGAGATATTCAAAAGGAAGCGACGCAGCGCTGAAGCATTAGAGGTAAGTTATTTTTTCATTAATATTGATAACGGTTCCGGCAGCATTATTGGCATATTTAAAAAAAAAAAACGTCAGGGTGTTGGTCGACTTTAATTAGAATGTGATGCAGTAGAGTTGCTTCCAGTAAAATCTAGAAATGGGTTTTGGTACCAATGATGTTGATACGGTCAGTGATGATCAAAAATGCAGCGTAAAGGAATCCCTACTGGTACAAGAGATGGCCTTGATGGGAAAGACAGAACGGTAATTTCTAGCAACATGAGTCTATATTATTTGCAGTTCAATTAATAGTTAACATTAATTACACTGATTACACCCTTACAGTGATCTATCGACTCTCTTTACTGCGCCTTAAAATAAAAAAAAAATTACCCAGGCCGAATAGTGTAGTTTTAAAGGCTTTACGGAATTGGATGGGCTCTTCTTGTAATTTACATCAGTGCACAAACAACCCATAAAACTTCAATATTCAATGTAGCTTTTTATTATCCAATCAAAGATGGGAGCAAATGAAACCGTGGCTCATAGTTCAGTCAGATTTGATTGACAGCCAGTCATTTTCCATACGCACATATATTTTCTCCTCTCTGACCATTTCCAATGGGGAATTTATAACGGAAGTTGCACGTTCATAAATTAAAATTGGATTTCCAAAAAGGTTTTTTTTTAAATCCTGAATGTTTTCCTTGTCAGATTAGAGATGGAAGGTTGATCTATTTTTCATAACAGCGGGTGGTATTAGCTCAAATATTCATGTTTAAATGAAATCCATCCTGAGCTGGCAATATAAATAATTTGTTTTAATTTCTCCATGGAGCAATACTGTTTTACATTGATTTAGAGTAAACTGACATTTTAAAAATGACCTTGAAAACATCCTTAAGAACTGATTCGTTTTTAAATGATGCACAGAAGAAGCGTTTACTGTATATCCATTATTTTTTTTTAAATTACTTTAGAATAACTAGTATATGGTGAGCCCCCCAAAGTTTGGGTTCGGCAAGTTTGGATGAACTTTGAAGTAAAGTTCAGGTTCGGGTCCCAAATGAAATCAATAGAAAGCCAAACTTTGGGGAGCAATTCTGTTTCTGGACGCCCCTTCTCTCCTCATTCATCACCCACCAGAGGGGGGCACCAGTCAAGGGGCAACCAGAGGCAGAATGGCAGATGAAAAAATATTAATGATGGTGGGAGGGGTCACAGATTGTGCAGCAGGAAGCGCTGCTATACTATCATAAGGGGAAGGACATACAATGTATCACTCACCTCCAATCATAAGGGGAAGGGCATACAATGTATCACTGACCTCCAATCATAAGGGGAAGGGCATACAATGTCTCACTGACCTCCAATCATAAGGGGAAGGGCATACAATGTATCACTGACCTCCAATCATAAGGGGAAGGGCATACAATGTATCACTGACCTCCAATCATAAGGGGAAGGGCATACAATGTCTCACTCAACTCCAGTCATAAGGGGAAAACATATAATGTATCAACTCAACTCCAATCATAAGGGAAAGGGAAAGGACATACACTGTATCACTCCCCTCCAATCATAAGGGGAAGAACAAACAATGTTTCAATCACATCAAACTAAGCCCCAATCCAGTCCCTGGTCGGTGACGGTGTTCCTTTCAAATGGTCCATGGCTGGGTTCACAGAAATATGCCCGTTGCTCCCATGAGTAAGGACACTCCTAATGCCAGCTGGTGGCCACCTTTCTGGGGCCCCGGTCATGGACCATTTAAACGGAAAGCCATCGTCGACCAGGGACCAGGTCGGTGCTCAGGTAAGTTGTGCAGCAGCTTTCTGTTGCTGCATCCTTTAGGTAAAGCTTGTTGATAGGCAGCCCATCAACTAGCTTGTCTGTGTTCAGGCTGAACACCGTGCTCAAATGCGGACTTCTAGCTGAGGAACCTGATCTCGCAAAGTTTGGTATTAACTTGAACATTGCAGTTCAGTTTCGCTCAACACTAAAATTTTAAACGTAAAAAAAAGCAGTGAACAATTGCATAAAAGGGGACCTCCAGGGCCCTCCTAATGTAAAATATCTGATGAGTGTGGACAGGGTTGACACCACAAAGGATTGATGGACATTTGGTGCAGTATGAGTATTAAAGGAAAAATAAAGATGGGATGCCAAGGTGTAGACTTTTGGGGATGTCAAAAGCCCCTCTTGTGTAATTTAACATGGACCTGATGTGTAATAAAAAGCCTGACCACTCTGATTTGAAACTTTAAATAACTAACTTTGCACACATAGGCCTGAGGGGTTAACACCATGATTGTGGGAGGTGGCATATTCTAGGGCCCCTAAGGTGTCCTGTGAGTGCTAGTGTTAGTCAGGGTGGTAGGCTCAGTAGTCGGGAGACTCCACAAGGTATTATGTAGAAGCATAGTCTAGAGACATCCTTTAAGTAAAACACAATTTTGTCAGTTTTTTTTATTTTCTTCTGGAATGAATAATACATATTTGTGATATAATTATCAGCATGCTTTTTCCAAATTGCCTATATTCCTGTAGCACTGTGTTGCTCAAGTGGGAGCGGCTTTCCCGGCTTTGAATAAAACCCTTTAGTATAGCTTCTGACTACAAATCCCAGAATCCTTCCACTTGCAAAGGTGAACTCCCCCACTTAGCAAAGCATAGGAAAATCAGGCAGTAGTAATGAGGTGAGAACTGGAAGACAAGATTGTGATCCTCTCACCTGAAGATGCTGAATTAGAGCAGTATGGGTTAAACCTGTGGGCTCAGGCATTCGGTGCGTGTGCTAAGGTAAACACAAACACAATAATCTCTACAAAAGTACAGATTTGAACAACACAGCACTTTAGGAAATGTTCAGCTTCCATATTCACTGCTCCAGCAAGTTCTTATAGATGGTTCCAGCAACACATATGTACACACTTCCTTCTGCTGAGTTGTTTTTTCCTTCTCTGGATAGATGGTTGCATCACAGTGTGGATCTCATTTGCTGGATGCCTCAGGCTCCTAGGACAGATGTCTGGCCTATTCTACAAATCTATCTGGACTTAAAGTCAGTCTTAAGTGCTCACAAACAATGTTGGGGGTAAGAGGCAGGAAGTGAAACCGAGAAAAGTATTTGCGGTGCTGACAGCACAGGGCCTTGGATTGTTGGTTACAACTGCGGGTGATTTGTTTGATCTTCAACATCTGACAAACCATTAAGAACCTGTTAAGTGCAGCGTTTGTTAACCATTGATAAATCCCTGGGTGTTTTTGAATATATAAGTACCTTTCAATCCGTACCTTTCGGTAAGAACCTGTGAGATGGTGGAGGGCACAGTGGTGTGTGCGGGAGACGCATGAGTTTTGGGATCACGGCATTATCTTGTGACTAACTGCAGTTGTCATTACCTGCTGGGTGTTCTGTGCTTATTATGAATTCGTTTGGTTTGGACTTTTTGGAATAATAAGTTCTTCGCGTCGAGCACCTGTCTAAAGTTTCTGTTAAAGCAACTCAGTACTGAACTTTTTAGCGCAGTGTAGATTTTATTTTTAATGTTGGTAGAATTTGGGGGCATATCCAGCTGCACAGGTGGTAACATGCTTTTCTTTTGTCTTTACAGTTGCCATGTGGGTCTAAAAGATTTTAAACAAGTTTTGTATACTCTTAAACTTAATTACTGTTTTTACTTGTTTAAAAGTTCATTTTTTGTGCCCTTTAATAATGCAACACAGTTCAAGCAGGGGTAGCAGCTCCAACAGGGGGTGGGTAATGGTGTGTGGTAAGAGAAGGTTGACTAAGGATGTCTAACAAGGAAAGGTGAAATAACAACGGAAGGAAGCAGATGACACTGGAGGACAATGAATGAAAAAACAGAGAAGGTAAGTGTCTTGAATGACATGCACACTACATGAAATGCAACACAGGAAATCAGGGGAGAAGGTGGGAGGCCGATTCATTAATAGCGCCAGGTAGTGACAGATGAGCGACTGTAGCAGTATTTTCACAGCGCCCACTAGTAGTCGCTGTGCTTGGCCGTTGTTCGGTTGTTGACAGCGACTCAGTCGGTGTGCGGTAATGTTGAATATTGGGTGAGGAGTCGCTATTTGACAGGTTCCGCTCTGTATGGGAGCGCATGTTACCGAATGGCCATAGCGAACGGCTCCCAGCATATTCATTAACAAATCACGCTCAAAAAATTCTCGCGCTGTGAAATGCATGTTTAAACCCCAGAGCGCTGGCGGCGATGGGTTAAAAGTAATTTTTTAACCCCCAAACAACCATATTTTTGGAAACAAAAAAAAACAAGTTTTTAAAAACATTTTGTAATATGAATACATTAATATCAGACCTGTAATATCAATTCTGCACAAATTTTTTTTTTTCTTTTTTTACCATAAAAAAAAAAAATAACATTGCAGAAGTGGTAACAGAAATTTTTACATTGAAAAAAAAAAACCAAAACATTAATAACAATTAATTATGAATATTTAAAGATTGTTCCATTGAAATGCATTGGAGAGCGCCAGGTAGCGAGAGGTCATACCTGTCGCTGTTCAAGGTCGGACGCTGGCGCTGTGGGCTGAGGCTGGAATAATGATGAATGAGTCGCTATCTGGCGCTATCTCAGTCGCTAAGCAGGATTGGCTTGATAAATGTGTGATTGTGGTGGGGAGCCGGCGTTCTCGTGGCGGTGACCGTCATTACCGGCCGCTCACCAGTCACTACCTGGCGCTATCCCTTGTTAAATAAGGGCCTAAGTGTCTTGAATGACATGCACACTACATGAAATGCAACACAGGAAACCAGGGGAGAAGGTAAGTGTCTTGAATGACATGCAAACTACATGAAATGCAACACAGGAAACCAGGGGAGAAGGTAAGTGTCTTGAATGACATGCAAACTACATGAAATGCAACACAGGAAACCAGGGGAGAAGGTAAGTGTCTTGAATGACATACACACTACATGAAATGCCACACAAGAAAACAAGGGAGAAGGTGAGTGTCTTGAATGACATACACACTACATGAAATACAACACAGGAAAACAAAGGAGAAGGTAAGTGTCTTGAATGACATGCACACTACATGAAATACAACACAGGAAATCAGGGGAGAAGGTAAGTGTCTTGAATGACATACACACTACATGAAATGCAACACAGGAAATCAGGGGAGAAGGTAAGTGTCTTGAATGACATCCACACTACATGAAATGCAACACAGGAAATCGGGGGAGAAGGTAAGTGTCTTGAATGACATGCAAACTACAAGGGAAGCTGGACACATGGGATGCCACACAGGTCGGGGACATCTGGAAGAACCATTAAAATTGAAAAAACAGGCAGAATGCATATGCTGGACTACACAGCAAGAAAACACGTACAAACTCGGCTTCCGAGATGACTACAAATGCCAAAACCATAAATGCTTGGCTAAACCATTTGCATACGCAGAGAAATTACTGCCGCGTACCCATGTCCAAAAATGTCTCGGAACGCAGCTGTAATTAACATGAGTGTTCACAAAATCCCAGTTTCCTAGCTCGAGTCTGTACAAAACTAAGCATTCACGGTGAGGCTTTGAATCAGGCCATAGGCGTAGTAACATAGTTAGGCAGCAGAGGATAAGAAATGACTGTTTATTCTCATAATAGGCAGAAAGCACTTTGATACTACAGTATGAGTCAGAGGAGCCTGATAGGCTGGCAGCAGAAACAAAGTTGTTTGTTGTTGTTGTTTAGCAAGAGTCATAGGGCTCTGATAGGAGGATAGTGGAAAAAAGTTGGCTGGGAAAGGATCTCGTGGGGGGGGGTGAAAAGAAAGATTATTGACAACAGAAGGAACACAGAAGAGGCTAGGCATACACAAGAAGCAAAAAATCTAGGGTTGCAGCGCCAAGATGGTCCAGAAGGTAGAGCGAGGATGCTAACAACCAGGGGCATGGCTAGAGGGGAGCAGGGGGGCACTTGCCCCGGGTGCAGCAGGTCAGGGGGGCACCAAAGGGGGAGCCTGAGAACATGTGGGGGTGCCATTTTGAATCTTTGCCCCAAGTGCCAGAAAGCCTAGCTACTCCTCTGCTAACAACACACGGTCGGTCTAAGGAGCCTTCCTTAATAAGAGACTGCATTCAGCCCTGGTCTTCCCTTGTTCACCTAAGAGGCCTAACTGGTTGGCCTCCTTACTTTGGGGTGAACCACCCTGCTTCTTTCTGCATGGTCCCACGCAGAATTGATGATGCCCATTGTGGGACAATGGAAGTGCTGTGTTTTTCTTAATATAAAGTGGGGACAGCCTCCACCTGAGCTACACCTTGAAAGCTGTTGTACCTTTATGTCTGGATTATCTAGTTTCACCTACCTACCCTTGGGGAGGTGTCCTCCCCGCAGGAAACAAAGGCATGCCCCCATGTCAGGTTACACACATAATGGACCACATGAGGAATATTCTGGAGCACTGCAAGACCAGACACATGCTTTAACTATTCCTGTCCCTAACTCTAGTGAGATTCACATTCTCCTGTCAATACAGTCATTCAAAATTAACAGCGCCGGCGTTCAGCCTTGCACAGCGCCAGGTATGACCTCTCGCTACCTGTCGCTCTCCAATACATTTTAATGGACGAACCTTTTCTTCTCTTTAAACCGGGTTTTTGTTTTTTTGTTTTTTTTCCCAAAAAATCACAAATAATTCTGTGACCTCTTCTGACATTGAAAAAGCATTTTTTTCACATTTTTATGATTTTTTACAAATTTCTTCAGAAATGACATTACAGGTCTGCCATTAAAGTGTTCATGTTACAATGTACCTACAATGTAATTCCATATGTTTTCGCTTTGTTACTAGTGGATAGATGTTTGAAAACACACTTTAAACACACCGCCTCCTGCGCTCTGGGCTTCAAACAAGCATTTTTCAGCGCCAGAGATTTGTGAGGCTATTTTTTTGCTGAATATGGTGTGAGTCGGCCGCTATGAGCAGTCGCTAACATGCGCTCCCACAGGTCAGCAACAGGGCTTAACATTAGATGTTGTCAGGCATGGCACAGGTCAACAACGGGACTGGACTGGTGGTCAGGCCTGGCATGCTACCGATACATATGTGGTACTGTTGTAATTGGGAGGAATGGGGATCTTACAGGCAATGCCATTTTTATTTGAAAAACCTATTTTTTTTCTTTAAAAAACGCTACAAAATAGATGTTTTTTTTTACATTTTTTTCCTAAATATTTAACACAAAAATATTGAGAAAGCTCTGAACAAATTACAAACAAGACATTTCATGTTAAAGCCCCAACTCTGCTGAAAAAATCTATATACAATTTTCCTGGAAATGACTGCAAAAATAACAGTTAAACATTGTGGTGACAAAATCTCTAGTTAGGCTTGCATGGAAAGGGTTGATGAATGCTAATAACATGTTCCGGGGAAAATGAATAACTTTTCGAAGGTTTTATGAAAAAAATTCTCTCTGTCTCCTTTCTGCAGGATAATATGCTTGCACTTATTTTGGTTTCTCATATTATATGGAATTCTAAGCAAAATACTTATTGTGCTTAAATTCAAGGTTAAAGCAGCCTTTGAATGTATACATTCATTAACATTGTTAACATGTCCCTCCTCCTCTGCATTACCGGCATTGTTCGAGGTAGGCTGCATTGTCATAATAGTTATTTTTCAAATGTAATCACTTACAATAGTGCTATAGCAAAGTCTAACAAAGTGCTAACTGAAAAGTTTCACATATTTCTAAACAAATAAAACTTATGTATGTATGAAAATAAAAGAAGCTACAACCAGTAAAAAATACAACATTCAATGTATGTCAAATCCATGCAAATGTCACCGAAATTTGTGGACAACATATCAGAGTTAACTACTATATGAATTACAGTGTAAGAAAGCCAGCCGGCGTTTGGGCAATAAAAATTCCAAATTTATTCCAAAGGATTAAAAGCCATCCAGACATAGGCGGATAAAGGCAATATGAAGGCAAAACCTGGTGTCAACGCGTTTCAGACCGCTGGTCCTTACTCATGACATGAATATATGAATTACCCCTAGCGATGAGCTGTAGCAGGGGCAACCCAGTTCAAAAGCCCTCCGTTCAGATAGTTCAGACAGTTCCAAGTGATGGATAAAATAGCTCCGGACACCACAATGTGTGAACTGGTATAGATGCCTCTTGAATCCCCTAATTAATGACCTCACTGGAGGTGAGGGACATGGGGTAAGATTCCCTGGGAAATGTCCCTCCTCTACCGTGATGTCATTAGTCACATGCTCCTACTCTGTGGTATAAAAGCCTCCCTGCCTCAGCAACCTGGCTTAGCTTGGCGGGACCCCATGGAAGAAGGAAGGGGGACCTGTGTTCTCTCTCATAACTGTGTTCTCTCTGCAACAGTAGTTCCACGGCATCAAAAGGATCACAGCTCGCCAAGCCCGGAGGGAGTCCCTGACCCGGCAGACCCGCTGAGGTCAGAGGAAGATGATGGTGCTGACAATGAGTTTTTTTTTTTACGGTTTTCTTTTTTAACTGTGAACTAGCAAGGGTTCAAGGGACCCCTGTACCATGTCACAGATATTGATGACCGCCAGCATCAGTGCATGGCATGCTGGATGATTTGACCCGTATCAGTATCTGAAATGGGGCAAACTGGACCAAATCCAAATCTAGCTTCAGACCGGATCTGAAGCTCATCACTAATTAACATCAGTTTAAGCCCTCACTTGTTATCTCAATTAACCATTAGCCAAATCAAGAGAAGCAGTAGTCCAGTAACTGCACAAGGTTGATTTTCAACTTCTCAAGCACCATATATAAGACTCTATATAGCCTCCCAAATCCATCCAGGGCAGGGGCCCAACCTTTTTCATCAAATATCATTTTCTATTTTCAAAATTTTTCAAGTACCACCTGAGTCATCTAAAACCCTGTCACAAATGTACAAAACAACCGCTAAAAGTGCACAAAATGCAAATAATTTTAAGCATCTTTTGGACGAGTTTCATACCTATGGGGCAAATCAAGCTTGAGTAAGCTATAGATGGCTTTCAGATCATTCTGAAAAATTACCAAGAAGCACCTGATCTCGAATACCTACCTGTACCACTGGTTAGGAACCCCTGATGTAGAGAAGGCTTTCACGAGCCCTAATGAAATTTCTTGAAGATCAACCTTAATTTGGCTTCCCTAAGCAGCAACAGCTTGCTATTTACATCACATTGTAAATATTGAACTTGATTCCACAAGCGTTTACTGAGAAAGCTTGTGCGGACAAAGAGTTGTTTCTCAGTTAAACACCACATACTGTACCATATACTACACTCAATTTTAAATAACAAGATGATAGACAACATGTACAGTAAAACGACCTTTTAAAAGGGAAAGGATGTGGGGCAGTCATGGCTATAGATAAGAAATTCGCTTTGTGACCAGAGCGTGGAAGGTTCGATTCCCGGCCATTGGACATGACTGCCCCATGTCCTTTCCCTTTTAAAAAGTCATTTAAAATGTTGAGCAAGGCACCTAACCCCCAAGTGCTCCCCATGCACCAAGTTTAGGGCAGCCCACCGCTCCGTCACATGTACACTTCACTGCCCCTTTGTGCATTAGGATCTTGTGCATTGTGAAATAGGGTAGGATCTCGAGTACCACCAGTGGTACCTGCACCACTGGTTAGGAACTTCTGATCTAGAGAAAGCTTTCACAAGCCCTAATGAGATTTTTTGAAAATCAACCATAATTTGGCTTACCTAAGCAGCAACAGTAGCTATTTACATCTAATTTTGATCAACATTGAACTTGATTTTACAAGTGGGTGCCGTTGTTTCTCAGTTAAACACCACATACTGTACAGCATGCTACACCCATTTTAAATAACATGATTAAGGATGAGCGAACCGGTTCAGACGAACCGGAATTCGCTCCGAATTTCAGGGAAAATTCGATTCGGCACGAACCCGAATTTTTTTTGGTTCGTGCCGATTGAATTTTCCCTGAAATAAAAAAAAGAAAATGCCGGCATGGTGGGAGCGGGCAGGCCAGCTATGCTGTCAGCGGGCGGCGGAAGCCGACCCACTGACAGCGCAGCCGGCCTGCCCGCTCCCACCATGCCGGCATTTTTTTAAAAAGCAAACCCTTACCTGCATGGTCGGAGCGTGGAGGCCGGCGCCGCTCTCAGGCACCCTCTGATGACGCGTCCTCTGATGACAGCTGAGAGCGGCGCCGGCCTCCACGCTCCGACCATGCAGGTAAGTGTTTGCTTTTTAAAAAAATGCCGGCATGGTGGGAGCGGGCAGACCGGCTGCGCTGTCAGCGGGCCGGCTTCCGCCGCCCGCTGACAGCGTAGCCGGCCTGCCCGATCCCACCATGCCGGCATTTTTTTTTTTCAGATGTTTAGAGATGAGCGAACTTCTTGAAAGTTCGATTCGGGCGAACCCGAATTTCTTGGGGAAATTCGGCGAATCGCCCGAATCGAACTTTCAAGAAGTTCGCTCATCTCTAAACATGATGATAGACAACATGTACAGTAAAACAACTAAAAAAAGGGAAAAGAATACCCGCACAGCGATATCAAATATAATGATAATCATTTAAATCTGGATGCTGGCTGAAAAGGGGAAGCCCCACCTATACTTAGGAGTATCCACTTTAGTCATAAGGCATTTCATGTTATTTATTGACACATGGTACCAATGTGTGTAACCTACACTATATAACATTAGTTTATTCCTACTTGTCCTCCCCAACTCTTCCGTAAATTATTTTTAAATTGTTTTTAATCTTTATGTCTCTTGGTTTCTAATATCATTGAGTTTAATAAACATTTGAATTTCCTAATATATTACCTGTAGTGCGGCTGATTTATATACCGAGGTTAGCCTTTACAGTAAAACAACCTTTTAAAAGGCACATGTGGGGCAGTCATGGCCTAGAGATAGGGAATTTGCCTTTTGACCAGAGCGTGGCAGGTTTGATTCCTGGCCATGGGACATGACTGCCCCATGTGCTTTCCCTTTTAAAAAGTCATTTAAAATGTTGAGCAAGGCACCTAACCCCCAAGTGCTCCCTGTGCACCGAGTTTAGGCAGCCCACTGCTCCGGGCACATGTGTGTTGTTCACATCCGGGAGGTGTGTTGTTCACAAGCTCATGGATGGGAAAAACGCAGAGGTAAATTTCCAGGTGTGCGTAAGCACACAATGGCCACTATTATTATTATTACTATTGTTTATCTTTACGGATGTTAGCAGTAAAGCTTTATCTTATTGATAAATTGGGCCCACACACTGTTAGAGCCTTGGAGCTTAGCATCTCCTCTCCTGCCATGTCCAATTTAGAGGGTCCCCCTGTGTAAGGAGCCAGTGAAATGAGGGAAGTCAAAGGGAAATGTATAGGTCTTATGTATAGGAATAAGAACCTTCACAGACATGTCAGTCTGCTTTAAAGCCAGTTTGGGGTAATAAAATCTCTATACTTGCCTTACCTCCTGGAGCTGAAAGTGTACTTGCTCCTTCCTCAAACCAGCGAGGGAGCATGGTCACACATGACTAAGGGAAGGAGCATGGGCTAGAACCAATTGAGATGGTGGAATATGCTCTAGAGAATAAATAAAAGTTGCCCACTTGACTAACATGGATGCTGGTGAATGGTGCACATTGGATGAATAGGGAAGCACATGTGCCAATCCAGTGAAAACGGAACAATCTTACCTTTTTCCTCGGTCCCCTGGCAAAACTGAGCACTGTGATTAGCCGCCACAGTCACGTGGTTGGTGGCTGCTGAAGTGTCGGCAACTACGTTACATGCGACAGCCAATCACAGCACCAGATTTAGCCCAAGGACCAAGGAGAAAGGTAAGATTTCTTCCATTTAACTCTGTTAATGCGCAAGGGGGGGGGGGGGGATCGGAAATCATGAAAAATGGGTGTTGTTCCTGCTGAAGTCCCTTTGTACTTAGAGACATTTTACATTGAGTGTTCTGACTGCAGGGAGCATTCTACCAATTATTAAGGTGTGGGGAAAGAAAATAGAGTGTGGGTGTAGGGCCTGAGGTGTTTAGTAAGGGGCCACGTAATGTTGGATGGAATTTTTTTGTGACATCCCTCCCCCATCTCTTTGCTCTGCACCAATAGAAGAGATCATTTCCAGAGCCCCTCCCCCAACCTGACCACAAAACGAAGCCTGAGGCTCGTGTCAGGTTGACACCCCCTCTCTTAGTGGAAGGTTAGAATGTAGCCCTCCACACTTCAAGGTAATGCACACAGTGTGTTTGCATCACTCAGCCCTGCCACTGCCATCACAGAGAACAGCACATCACAAGATCAAAATATACTTAATAACAATTCTGCCAATAGGTGACCTGGCACCTTGAGAAAGTCGGGGCACCCCATGGAACGCGTGGGTAAATAAGGATTCCAGGCACAGCAGGGACCTTTTCCAGCCTTCATTATTGGTGATACCTTTTCATGTTGTTTCCTATTATGCACTTTGCACTGGTTTGTATATTGTTTTCTCTTTCTGTACGAGTTATAGTATGTGATATTGAAGCACTTTAGGTCAGCATTTGCACTTTTTTGATGTAACTTTTCCCAGGATAGCGCTGGCACTTTATATATATATATTTTCTTAAGAATATAAACTTGATTATTGATTGTGTTTTTGGGATGGGTTACAATTTTAAAAGCAATATGATATTCTGTTGGCTGTGACGTCCCTCCTGTTGATACCCTGTTTCCCCCAAAATAAGACAGTGTCTTATATTAATTTTTGCTCCGAAAGATGCACTAGGTCTTATTTTCAGGGGATGTCTTACATTTTTCCATGAAGAAGAATTCACATGCATTCACAAAAAAAGGAAATTTATTAACTGTTAAACAGTAGTAGTTGCCATCACAAACCAGCATAACCAGACAAAATGTGACTCCTGTCAAAATTTCATGTTACCCCCCCCCCCCGATCCTCCTGTCCCAATTTACCCCCCTTCTCCTGTACTACCGGTAGTGGCATATGTGGGGAATCCAAAACATACAACCCCCCCCTCCTCATCATCAGTGGGTGAAGGTGGGGGAGGTGGGGGTAGAGTCTAGAGAATCCAGGGAATTCTCTAGTTTCCATCCCCCCTCCCCTCACTTCACCTGGCATTTCCCCCATAGAAATTCTTTTTTTTTTTCTTCTTCACAATCTGTTGCCACTACTCACTAACTTACTGTCAGAGAGCGAGCAGCAGACAGCAGCTTTCACTTTGGTGGCGGCCGCTTTGATGACGAGTGACGTCCCCCAGTGACGTCCCCCTATGCGCAACGTCAGGGGCGTCACTCGTCATCAGCGAGAGCCGGCCGCAGCTGACTGAGGACTCTTGCTGCGGGGGGGAGGTCTTATTTTCGGGGGAGGTCGTATATTTAGCCTTCATGCTAAAAGCACAGTAGGCCTTATTTTCGGAGTAGGTCTTATTTTAGGGGAAACACGGTATGTGTTTTTAATTATATGTTGTGAGTGTTTTTAGAAAATAAATTCACAATCATTATGTGATCAGATAGTTATGTAATTTTTTGTCGTTTGGTGGCTTGGGAGTGTTCTCTGTGGTTGATGGGGCCACGCATTTTTTCATTATTCTGCCAATATAGCTTCATTTTCAAAAAGGAAAAAAAAAACAAGAAAAATTGCTATGTGTATCATCACTATACAACATGAATACTACTGAAAGCGTCTGGACAATTATCTATACACAATGAGCTCCCAGCATGTGCTCCAAATGGGCCCCACCAAGAAAAGGCAGCACAAACCAAAGATAAAAAATCAATGTATCTTTTAATATTAGAAAAAGTCCCAATTTACAAAGAACAAAGACATGTACAAAAACGCACACACAAAAGACTAGTTAAAAGACATATATGACAAAGCCCCAACGAGCGCTGGTCCAAAACCGACTCTCCTTACAAGGTAAATGTATAACACTATGCCCAGATGCATAAATGATTGAAGACTACATCACTACATCATTAACAAAACTACATGTGAGGGATATGTATAAATGAAACCGACACTGTGGTCACACCACTGTGATACTCCAAACCACTGCTGGTTTGGTAAAAGTGCAATACCAAACTATCTGTGCAATAAAAGCTACTAACTAACCAAAGCGCCAAAAAAGTGCTTCCCTACAAATGTGCAAACAATGCAATACAGTATACAGTTACTTATTATGTGCAATTCATAATATAAATAAAATATGATACAAACCAAATATGAAACATAAGTCAATACAATATAATTATACAATTATATACCAGTGAATGGGCATAAGAAGTAAGTGAAATTCATATCACCATAATGAAATAGGAGTCCAGGACCAGCAAACAAGGGCTATAATCACATTGACGCGTTGCGTAGGCGTAGCCCCGCCCACTTCCTCTGGACAATTACTTTGATACAGATAGATAATAATAATAAACAGGTTCTCTTTAAAGACAGCTTAAATATTTTTTTTGATACTTTTCTTACTCCTGTTTATTTCTTGAGATTTTTGAAATGAGGAAAAAACATGCAAAATAGGTTATAGATGGAGGTGATCCTGTGAAATCTCATTTTAATAACAAAAGTATTATCAGAAAGAGGTACAGGGATTATGTAGATTTACAGTACTTCTTTCATAAAATTCTTCTGATAAGCCTTTGGACTGATGGTGGAACAGCTCGTCATTTCTATTTGTATTCTTCATAAGTTTTAGCTTCTCAAGAAAGAATATTTTTAGCAGTCACCATTCCGTTATTGAAATACATTTATTTACAGTTGATATATATATATATATATATATATATATATATATATATATATATATATATATCACCCTATAACATGCACCTGTCCATAAGACGCACCTAGAATTTGGAAGAGGAGGCAAGGTGCAAAATCTCCCCATTACAGACAGAGTTGCATTCTCCTCCCCCTCCCATTCCCCATTACAGTGTGGCATTCTAGAAACATAGAAGGTTGACGGCAGAAGGAGAGAATACGCTCCATCTAGTCTGCCCTTATGTGTATACTGTTCTCTTTATCATAGGATAGATGTGTGCTTATCCCAGGCATGTTTAAATTCAGTGACTGCTGATTTTTCAACTACCTCTGCTGGAAGTTTGTTCTCAACATCTACTACTCTTTCTGTAAAATAATATTTTTTAACATTGCTCCTGATCTTCCCCCTCATCTTTCATTCCCCATTACGGGCAGTGTGGTAAGCGTCCCTCCCAATTCCCATAAGCAATAAGCATTTTCCCCTTCCATCCTCCATAGACAGTGCAGCATGCCAGCCATTGCACGGACCCGAGTGTTTGTGTGAGCGAGCACGCTGGGCTGCAAAGCAAGGGGCAGCGGTGGTGCCCAAAGTGGGGATTCTGTGCCTGTAAGTTTTTTGTATTTTACATTCGCTTGATAAGCCATTCCCCCCCCCCACTTTTGGGTCTTATAGGGTGAAATACGATATATATATATATATATATATATATATATATATATATATATATATATATATAGAGAGAGAGAGAGAGAGAGAGAGAGAGAATTAAATTGGACACCCCCCTCCCTCCCTTCTGTGGAGCCATAAAAAATAAACCATCATATGCACCATTATAGGTGATGCCCCATGCTGCCTCAGACAGGGTTGTATCTAGCCTCTCTGCTGCCTGAGGTGAACTAAAGAAAGATCCTTATCAACAAGTAGGCTTAATGTGTTTCAAATATGATTGGTGCACACTGCCATTTTGTTTTTTTTTCATACATTAATCACTGGTGGCTCACCTGCCCCACAGGGCAAGGCCACTGAGCCCCAACCTGGTCAGGAATCCTGGATGTGATACTGGATGAAGTGATACCCACCACTTGCAGGGGTGTCTGATAAAGACCAGACTGTTTTTTAGATGCCATTATTCATTAGGACCAGGGGCATAACTATAGGGGGTGCAAGGGGATTTGATTGCACCGGGGTGCAATCAAAGTAAGCAGGCTCCCGGTCGACCGAAGTAAGCAAGCCCCTGGTCGACCGAATAAACATTGTATTTCCTGAAGACCTATGCTTCTGAGTGCATTAAATTTCTACTTCATAGGGGCCCGTCACATTTAGTTACGCCACTGCAGGAGATCCACAGATAGTGGTAGTAGTTTTCAGTAGGAAGCTTGGCAACAAACAAAGGTCTCCAGTGTGGACTATCAGATAATCTCTGCTGCAAGTATGTCCCTAACATATCTGAGCTTAACCTTTACAGGGGGGGGCATGAAGAGAAGCACATCTCATGTTTTCTAATGAGCTCGAGACATTTTCCGCAAGTGAGTAAATAACAAGATGCTTTACAAATTGTGCCGAGATCTCTGCAGGAGACACCGAGCGCTCCACACTTTAATGAATAACTTCCTTAATGTAAAACATTTTTTTATGGCTATTAAAAGTGTGCTTGGGTAAGCTGACGGAAAAAAAAAAAAAAACACGATAACATAGAAAGCCTGTTTTAAAATATTTATAAGCATCCCGGACTGTGTACCTGTTAAAATATGAAGCAGCATGTGTTGGAAGTGAAGTGGCATTTTCTTTTAACAGCTTCTTCCGCGCGTTCCCTGCTTGTCAGTGGTCCATCATCAGCATCGCACCATGTCTAAGACTAAAAACAACCTGGGGCTTAAGGAAGCAATTCAGAAAAGTAACTCCACAATTAAACTTCACGATCAACTTTATTTCAAGTCAAAGAAAATATTTTTTATATTTATATTTATTTTCATAATATGGTCATTAGTAGTGATGAGCAAAGCTTCATCTTGGATTTCAGTCAGATGATTTGGTTGTAATACAAGCCGAAAATAGGGGAGTTATTTAAGAAGGGATAGCGTCAGGTAGTGGCTCGTAGCGGCAGGCAGCGTCTGGTGAACACCAGGCGCTGTACGCAAAGCCACATTTGTGAAAGCGAATCTGGTGAGCGCCTCTAACAGCGCCATGTAGCGTCACACATATATTATTACAGGTGGCTCAGTGTATAGAGCTGGTGCTATAGCTTCCAGAGCGGCAGGTACTAACTTTCGCTCAGTGTCTCTCTCCCATACATTTCTATGGCCGTTCATTTTCTTGTGTATAAATAGCGTGTTTGACAAGTGGACGTGTCCAATTACACACCTTTCTTCAAAAAGGAGCACCAATATCAATATGGATACAAAATTCTTTATTATGAAAAAGGAGACACAAAAACACACTGGACAATTAAAATCACATGGATGACCCCATGGTCTCAATAATATTCTTGAAAAAAAAACCCTAAGGGAAACAATGCACCAAAAGACCCTATGTGCGCTTATTAGATCCTATTATAACAGTTATTTTATGCCGGCATAAAAATTATATGTGTAAACCCTCAAAGTGTACAACCTATATCTACTACATATAAACCATGAGACATGCTGATAGTCTCCTATACAAATAAGTGTCAACTCTTAACAACAATACCTCATATGTGAAAATACATTAAAAACTAAATTCCACAGAAAATATATTGGCAGACTCGCCCAGTTCAAACAGTTATAAGTGAGTGGAAACAATAAAGATATACTCAAAGTGCACGTGTGCGTGCTAAATGACACCAGCAAACCTGAATATTCAAGAATAAAGAATGGCACATAGAGTCAGCATCACAGGGTCATCAAATATAAATCACCGCGCCCGCGACTCCCATGTCTCTTCAAGGTGAGGGTACATTTGACATTTTTTTTTTTTTTTTTTTTTTGCTCCAATCATTGTGTGACGTCTCCTGGCTGCAAACAAACACTTTTAGAAACTTTTTTGACTTTTTATATGTTTATGCAGAATTGTCATTACAGGTCTGGCACTAAAGTGTTATTGTCCCAGTGTTACAACAATGTCATTCCTTTGTTACAGGTGGATATGTGTTCAAAAACAGACTTTAATCACACAGCGTCTGGTGCTCTATGCTATACAGCCTAGCTTTAGAGCGCCGACACTGTGTGTGTGTCTCCTTTTTTGATAAGTATGGTGTGGAGCACCGAGAGTCGGTCGTACTGAGCTGGCGCTACCTTTGGCTCCATGCAGCGCTGTACTGGTGTTAGAGCGCCCATCATACATCACATTCATCAATGCGGGCCAGGTTGGGTTGTGGCGGAGGTGGGAAGGTCATGTCACAAGACAGCATTATGATTCTTTAGCCTGCTCTGCAGTGGTCAGAGACAGCTGTGCCTTCCCAGGTGCCCTTGTACTGAGAGCACCAAGGCATGGAGTGGCTGTTTTTGCATTGAGAGGTACACGGGACAGGCATCAGGTGAGCTTATAGTTGCCCAATTATTGGCATTGGCATTGGGTTTACAGTCCCTCTAAGTGTCCCGCCCAAATATAAGAAGAAAGGAGAGTTTTGCATTTTAAAATGGCTTTTAGCTGTGAAAAAATATTCACAGATTTCATCATAAATATTGCTCATGTCTACCGATAAGTGTACCTGTTTGGGTTTAGTCTAACCCTTTACCTGCCAGACTACCTAGAGATGTAAGGGTTGATTTGTGGTTGGTGTGCAAAAAAACCCGATCCAAGCGCTAGCGATTCCACATGCGCCTAGGTGCCCTGAATCATGGCTTCATTAGCATACGTGTGTGGATGGCACCAATTGACATGCAATGACTTGAGGGCAAAATTCCTCTTCAGACGCCCTCCGCCTAAACTTCTGCTGTGTTCAATCGCAAATGGCCCCATCCGATGCGTATTTGGCTTGCTTAACCAGTCCTTAACTGGTCCAGATTGTCCCCCATGTTTCTCCCCTTTCCATTACTGTTTCTCAACTGCCATTTTGTCTCTCCTGCTTCTGTGTTTTAGGCGATTCTCTGTTCTCCATTTAGGAGGTGACTCAGGTGACAGGGAGTACACTAACAAATGCATGATAGAGATTTCCCTAAAACACAGAAGCCGGAGAGAGAAAATCTCAATTGAAAAACATTTTGAGATTTGACAACTTTTAACCATTTTGTTTCCCACCAAAACAAACTTGCGGCCAACACTTTCATTGCTAAAATACATGCCGGATGCTGTCGACATGTGTTTTAGACATGAAATTAGCCTGTTAGTCAGGCTTTTATGCCTTCTAAACATCCCATAACTCAAACGATGGTGTCACTGACCACCATGTTGACCACCATAAATCACTGGCACTGAGAACGCGTGCAAATGCATAGGCGCACGACCATGAATCGATGTTGTCAACCTCTGTTTTTAATCATTTTGCCCTATATGATTACCCTAAATCGGGGATTAGCAGGAATGGGATTTAGGGGGTTCCCACTGTTTACTGAGATCCACTGACCCCAACCTGGTACTCTATGACATAACGCACCTGGAAAGTGCATTGTATCCCCTCCCTCCTGTGGCAGCTGAAGGAACGCTGTTCCCTTCACTGTCACAAAAAGAGGGCATTATTTTTGTGCTGTATGCATTTGTCTCTCGAAACAGTGGAGCAGATCATCAAAAATTACATATCCACTCGGCCCCTCTAGAGAGTCAAAATCCTGCTTGGATGGCCCTTGAAATGCTTTAGTTATGTAGAAAAAATGTAGATATGGAATAGATCAGATAGATATATATTTAAAAATGGAAAGAACATAGACAGTAATATACATAGATGATGATTCAAGATATAGGGAACCCGTTATAAAACTTGAATCCCTCCCATTAGTATTCATTAGGGATGAGCGAACCGGTTCGGAAGAACCGGAATTCGCTCCGAATTTCAGGGAAAATTCGATTCGGCACGAACCCGAATTTTTTTTGTTTCGTGCCAATCGAATTTTCCCTGAAATAATAAAAAAAAAATGCCGGCATGGTGGGAGCGGGCAGGCCGGCTACGCTGTCAGCCTGCCCGCTCCCACCATGCCGGTATTTTTTTAAAAAGCAAACACTTACCTGCATGGTCGGAGCGTGGAGGCCGGCGCCGCTCTCAGGCGCCCTCTGATGACGCGTCCTCTGATGACAGCTGAGAGCGGCGCCGGCCTCCACGCTCCGACCATGCAGGTAAGTGTTTGCTTTTTAAAAAAATGCCGGCATGGTGGGAGCGGGCAGGCCGGCTACGCTGTCAGCGGGCCGGCGGCGGCCCGCTGACAGGCGTAGCCGGCCTGCCCGCTCCCACCATGCCGGCATTTTTTTTTTTCAGATGAGCGATTCGTGAAAGTTCGATTCGGGCGAACCCGAATTTCTTGGGGAAATTCGGCGAATCGCCCGAATCGAACTTTCAAGAAGTTTGCTCATCTCTAGTATTCATCCCTTCTTCTTTTACAAAGTTTTTATTGATTGCATAGCTTGAACAGTACACATAGATAAACAAGCGTACTGGGATACATATAGTGGATGTAGTTTACAGATACTGAGACATACAGTGCAGTTCCACTCTAAAATGTTATATTCATAAGAGCTCATAGTTGCACTATGGGCATACAGCGTTATCAAATAGTCTCTATCGGCTTATTCTACTTCTGTAACAGCAATTCATCCCTTCTTCATTCCAATTCTGCTCTCATGCCCAAAGTGGGAAGTAGAGTTTGCAGTTGGTGACATGAATTACCAAAGAATGTGGTAGAGTAAGAATTGGGCCTAATTTTTCATTTTAAAGGAGATTCCAACAGATTGAAATCACAAGTTTGTTTGCCCATGTGATGGACCCAAAGTCTAATTTATAGTTTTTGTTTTCTTTTAAAATGTAATTATACAAATTAAAGAGGTGATTGCTCTTTTGTTTTAAAATATGTAATTTGGTTATAACAGAATGTTCATATTTAGCACATTGTTATTTAGATATTGGGTGTGGATTTGTCTTACCATGTAGTTTGGAGGCATTTGGCTAATTTAGTTGCTTTTCAGATACCAGAAAACCCAAACCACCCAACTGTAAAAAAAATGCAGCATTGGTTCAGTAGCCTATGATCTTCTGTCAGTGATGAACTGTTTTGTTTGGTAACCACAGGCAGGAAGTAAGATGGTATCACCCTGGCATTAGGGTAATAGACAACAATTACAGTGGTGCTTTAAAGATTCTGAACTCATTTTATCCCAAACATACATTATGTTGAAGGGCTTCCTCCCATAAATTTCACTCACTTCAGGTCTTCCACAACATTTCTATTAGATTAAGGTCAGGATTTGACTAATATAAAACGTCATCTTTATTGTTCTTTATCCATTGTTGGTAGAACAACTTGTGTGCTCTTGTCTTGCTGCATGACCCACATTCTTGGAAGATTCAGTTGTCCAACACTCCTGATGCTGGTAAAATTTTGAATTTATTGTTTCATCAATGATGGGAAGCCATGCTAGCCCAGATGCAGCAAAACAGGCTCAAACCATGATACTATCACCATAGTCTTTCACAGACAATGGGGAGGGGTATTTAATCTGTAGTTTGATTTTTTTTTTCTCCTTTCTTAACCATAATGCTTTTTATTTAAACAAAGTCTCTTTTTTGGTCTCATCCATCTACAAAACATTGTTTCAATAGCCTTCTGGCTTGCCCAGGCAATCTCACACTGCAGATGGGCAGAGGTATTCTTTTGGGAGAAAATCAGCTTTCTCTTTGTAATCCTGCCATGCACACCATTCTTGTACAGTGTCCTCCTGATAATGGACATATGAACATTACCTTAAGTTAATGTGAGGAAAAAGCTTAGGTGTTACCTTTGGTTCCCCTGTGACTTTGCAAACTATTTGACGATGTGTTCTTTGTTGGTTGACAACTTCTGGGGACAATAATGGTCTTAAACAAAAACTTTTTGAGGATAGATTTTTAACTTTTTTCACCCTGTTGAGCATCAACAACTCTTCTTTTTGAGCTTCTCAGAAATCTCCCTTGTTTGTGTAATGATACACATCCACAAGCATGTGTTGTGAAGATCAGACTTTGAAAAATCTCTATTCTTTAAATTAAACAAGTTTTCTTTATATACTTTCAGGACTTGTTTGAAAATCTGCTTTAGTTCATATTGATGCTGAAACAAGGACAACGCTGAAGGGTTCACAAAATGTTCTGTTCTGCTTTAAATGCAGAGCAAGTTTTCAAAGTCCGAAGATTCATAAAATAATCTTTCTTAAGTATTCCAGCAATCTCCTCGCTTCCTGATGGAGAAATAAACAATTAAGTATAATGAATTTGAAGGTTTATTTTTTAAAGAGATTAAAAATGAGCAATGAGGATGTTTTAATGAATATATCAGTCTACTGGTTCCCCGTGGAGCAGAGCGTAATGAATAATAAATTATAAAATATATAAATAAGACAGATGCTTCCTGTTGCAAATCAAGCGTCCTTTTTAACGCGCACTAAATCTTTATGTTCTCATTGTCTTCCTAAATCATAGCTATTGTCATGATTTGCATAATGAATAACTATTTAAATTCGGTCTACTTGTTCTCTTGAAACCAATTTTATTTGCAGGGGAGACGAGATGGATATTGCCTTAATAAAGTCTGCAATTAGTAAATAACCAAACCTTTCTATATGGAGTCATTTTATATGTCAAATCTTAAAAAAAAAAACGGGGAGAGATTCAGCCATTATGAATCTCTCCCAGTGGAGTGTTCTAAAGGGAGGCTGCCAGCTTCCCAGGTGAGTAGCTCTGAAATATATAATTACATTGCCTGTCCTAACTTTGGGCACTCAAAAATAGGAGCAGGGACCCCACCAAAAGGGGAGCCTTGACGTGGCTTGGGTTTTAACACATGCGATTGCAATTGCATGCAAACTCAGACCCCTAGTTTCTGTACAGGATTCATATGCCTGTTTGCTGAATATTATATAGTGATGATGGGGTTAAACTGGGCAGTAAATTGGTTCCCAGGCCTTGAAAAAACCTGTATAAATAATAGTAATGGAGCAACTCCCTCCCCCTGGCAGCGTCTGGTGAATGCCGAGCGCTGTGGGCAATACCACATTTATGAAGGCTAATCTGGCGAGCGACTCTAACAGCGCCATGTAGCGTCACATGTGTTATTACAGGCAGCTCAGTGTATAGCGCCATGTAGCGTCACATGTATTATTACAGGCAGCTCAGTGTATAGTGCCATGTAGCGTCACATGTATTATTACAGGCAGCTCAGTGTATAGCGCTGGTGCTCTAGCTTCCAGAGAGCCAGGTATTACCTTTTGCTCAGTGTCACTCTCCTATACATTTCAATGGCTGTTCATTTGCTTGTGTTTAAACAGCGTGTTTAATTTTTTTTTTTTTTTTATACTTATAATGACGTTATATTTTTATGCAGAATTGTCATTACAGGTCGGGCACTAAAGTGTTATTGCCCCAGTGTTACAACAATGTCATTCCATGTGTTTTCGCTTTGTTACTGGTGGATATGTGTTAAACAACAGACTTTAATCACACAGCGTCTTGTGGTCTTTGCTATAGCACCCAGATTTAGAGCGACGATGCTGTGTGTGTTCTTTTTTGTGGAGTGCCGAGAGTCGGTCGCACTGAGCTGGCGCTACCTCTGGCTCCCTGAAGTGCTGTACTGGTGTTAGAGAGCCCAACATACATCACATTCATCAATGCCGGGCAGGTTACTACAGCAACTGAGGCGCTGATACGCGCTTACAGCGTCTACTAGCGGTCGCTCTAAGTACCGCTATACAGACGCTCATCTGCCGACACCTGGCGTTAGCAATGAATCAGCCTCCACGTCTGTCTAATGCTGGACTGCAAATTGTATGAAGTATGTATGAAGACAGTGGTGGTGCGCAGAGGAGCTGCAGGGAATTAAAGGTGAGTATTTATTTTTTATGTTTATGCCTTGTTTTTTTCTTTTAGATAGCATGACCAAAGGTTACAGTCACTATAATTTTTTTGCTGTTTGGTCTTATGATATTGAGACTGATGTGTAATGAAGGATTTTTTATTTTGAATTGAAAAAAAGTTCAGTTTTCTCGGCACATGCTTTTTGTAAGTTGCTCTTTATTTAATAAACTCTTCTTAAAGAGGAACATCGTGGAGGTTAAAATCTCCCCCAAACCTCACCAATCTTCTGCCCCCTCTGGTTTTACCTTTGGACAATTGTTACTCACCTCACCAGGACATCCATCTTCTGGGTTCCTCGGATTCTGGTCGACCTCCCGATGGTGGCGCCATCTTTCATCAGGCACTGCGTGCGTGCACCCTGATCTTCTGCCTCCGTAGTGCCCATAAATGGGGCAGCCCAAAATCCCGCAAGACTTCGCTGAGCTGCGGTATAGCCATGAGACATTTACGAGTCCGGCTATGATTGGACATTTTTGCAGGTAAGGTTCATCATTTTTGGAAAGTTTGAAAACAACAGGACCCTATGGACTATGCTAAAGGATTAGTTATTTTTTTCTGCATACCCTATAGCAGTTTTCCCAACCCTCTCCTGGAAAGCCACCTAACGATCATGTTTTACAGATCTCTCCCCAGATGCAAAGGTGGAGTATTTAGAGCAGCAGCAGAGCTATAGAACTAGACTTGTGGAAATACACAAACTATGGTCTGTTGGTGGCTCTCCAGGAGAGGGTTGGGGAACACTGTCCTATAAGGTGCTGTTGTTTCCAAACTTTTAAACAATTAATTTTTCCTTATTGAAAAAATGATGCACCACACCTGTAAAAATGTGCAGGTGATTTTTTTTTAGGAAAAATGAAAACAAATATTTTAAATTGCACATTTTTGTGTGTTCAAATTAAAAAGCTCACTGAGATGCAGGCGGCAATTCACATCCAAATGTGCAGCCAGAGTTGAACTTAATAAATATTTAGCATTACCCCCATGGGAAGAGATTTTGTTGTGTTCTGTCTGAAGTCAACACATAGCTCACAGCTGGTCATAGCTGGTTCTTTTCATTGAGAACCAGGTTGTTAGTTTTATACAAGTGGCTTAGTGTGGTGACCTCATTTCAATACTTAGTTTAATCTTAATTACTGACAAGTCTGACAATTGGTGTAAATTTCAGGACCTTTACCGATTCTGTAGTGGAGATACAGTCATTCATGTAGAGTGTGAACAGGAATTGTGATAAGGCCAAGGTCTTTTGGGAAAAGGTCTTTGGTGTCCTTAGCAGGGTTATGGGCAGGCCTATACAGTAGAATGGGATCCTTGGGTGACACTACTTACCAGCTCTATAGGGAGAGGTGCTGCAATTCGTAAACACCTAGTATACCACATTCTGACAGGAGCGAAACTTGTAATTGCTAAAGCCTGGAAGACGTCGACTTTAGAGAATTTAAGAATAGAGTCAACTTCATTATGACATTGGAAAAGATGTCCGCAGTTAATGGTGGGGGTCTGGAGAGATTTTGAGAGGTGTGGGCTCCATGGACTCAAAAATACCTACCGGCGGATTTCGATTCCAACCTTCTAACAGTATGAGCAGTTGGTAGCTGGGCCATATTATTCTATCTTTCTCCTCAGTCCCCTCCTCCTTCATCCCCCTCCCCCCCCTTTTTTTCGAGCCAGGTATGTACGATTTTTATGTATTACTTCATAACACTTGAGTCTATGTGTTATATGCTGTAAAAGGCTCCGATTCCGACGGTTATGTATATATTACAGCATTCATCTATAGATATATATTGTGCGACCATAGAAGTTGTTTTGTAATTGAATATTGTCAATAAAAAGTATTGAACAAGAGTGTGAACAGGAGGGGTGACAGAACACATTCCTGGGGAGCACCGGTGTTGGTCTCTCTGACACGGGAGTGTATTTTACTAATTCTTACACATTAAGTCCTTCCAGTTAAAAAGCTCCAAAGTCAGTCACAAATTCCAGGTGGGGAAGACTTTTTCTTCAGTGTATCTAGCAGAAAAACTGGGTCTTCTGTACTGAATGCTAAACTAAAGTCAACAAACGAATAAAGGGTGGTGGGAGCAGCTCAATCACTATTATTTATACAAAATTATTATTATTATTCAGGGCCTGGGAACTAATTTACCGCCCAGTTTAACCCTCTCATCAACTAAATATCAAGCAACAAACATGTCTAGCTATGTGGAAAGATAGAGATTTGGTTGCATATATCTGCAGATACATGTGGAAGCCACACTGCCCCGGCAAGGCACTCTGTGTTTAGTGTGGTCTCTACTCTTAATTCTGAGTCCCCAAAGTTGGGACATGCAATGCAGACAAATATCTGAGAGCTACTCACCTGGGAAGCTGCCAGCCTCCCTTTAGAACACTTCACAGGGAGAAATCCATATTGACTGAATTCCTCCCTGCTTGTGCTCATGGCAATTCAAATGAATAAAGGGGGGTGGGAGCAGCTCAATCACTATTATTTATACAAAATTATTATTATTATTCAGGGCCTGGGAACTAATTTACCACCCAGTTTAACCCTCTCATCAACTAAATATCAAGCAGCAAACATGTCTAGCTGTGTGGAAAGACAGAGATTTGAGGCCCTGAATAATAATAATAATTATGTATAAATATTAGTGATTGAGCTACTCCCACCCCCCTTTATTCATTTGAATTGCCATGAGCACAAGCAGGGAGGAATTCAGTCAATATGGATTTCTCCCTGTGAAGTGTTCTAAAGGGAGGCTGGCAGCTTCCCAGCTGAGTAGCTCTCAGATATTTGTCTGCATTGCATGTCCCAACTTTGGGGACTCAGAATTAAGAGTAGGGAGCACACTAAACACAGAGTGCCTTGCCGGGGCAGTGTGGCTTCCACATGTATCTGCAGATATATACAACCAAATCTCTGTCTTTCCACATAGCTAGACATTTTTGTTGCTTGATATTTAGTTGATGAGAGGGTTAAACTGGGCGGTAAATTAGTTCCCAGGCCCTGAATAATAATAATTATGTATAAATAATAGTGATTGAGCTGCTCCCACCCCCCTTTATTTAAAGTCAACATACAATAACCTATATATGCACCCAGTCTGTGTCCTTGAACATACTCAATGGAAGTTCACCATATCCTTAGACAATATGTTTGCTTTATAAACAAATTAAAGAGGATCACAGAAGTCCTTGGTAGTTGCCTGCAGTTAGGCCATCACCGGCTTTTCAAAGACTTTAATCACTATCGATGTTAGTGCTACTGACTTGTAATCATTTATTCTCTACCAGATGTCCAGCTCACCAAAACCATAAAACTTAACATTTAATATTTTCATTAAAAAACATACATGTCAGGCAGCGAGTTTCGGGGGTAAAATCCTCCTTAATCATAAGTTATGGTTAAGGGGTATTTTACCCCGAAACACGCCACCTTTTAAGGGGGGCGAGTTGGGACTACACCTCACACAGGACATGGATGTTTTTTAATGAAAATATTAAATGTTAAATGTTTGTTTGGGATTTGCAGAGATCCATCCGTGCTTCCAAGCCAGCACAAGGGCTGCTTTTTTTTGAGCTGTCTGGACTTTGTGACTGTAGTCATTTATTGCTGCAGTTGAGCCTGATTTAAGGATCAGGATAAATCACTTCAGACATCCAGTCACCTCTTTAATGATCTGTTAAAGATTCCAGTCAGAACTAGTTGTTCTGCACACACCTTCGGGCATGAGGGCGATATTCCATCTGGGCCTGGTGCCTTCCTGATTTTTAGATTTGTGAACAGTCATGTGACTTCGGGTTCATTAACAATTAGACTGTTGCTTTCTGAGCTGCTGTTTGTATTTTGTTTGCCAGTTCCAGTCCCCTCCATGCAGACCTTGCGTCTTCTGATGAAAAACTGGATTCAAGGTTCAGGATTCATATGTCATTTTTTGCCACCATAAATTTCTTGGTTAGTCTGTTTGTGAGATCTTTGAACATGGTTACGTTGCCTTCCTGGTGTACAACCCTTTTACATTTCTGAAATCCTGTGTGATTGAAGGTTTGTTGTGGCCATAACACCTGTACATTTTGATCAGTATTTGTAAGCACAAACAGTGTCTGCCCACTCCTCTAGACTTGTGTTCCTTGGTTTAAATGCTTCCCAGTTGGTACAGCATGCTTGTTGGTCCCTTTTCTCCTCTTCAGTCCATTGCTTCACCAACCTGACTGTCGGTTTGGAAACTTTAAGGCATTGTCCATATATCACTGTAACTGAAATAGAGCATGTACTTATCAGTGCAAATGCCTAGAACATGGGTTCCCAACCAGTTGCATGAGAGCTGGTGATACATGAATACTCGGCAAGGCTGATGACTGACCCGTACCTAAGCCTGATTTGCAGTACAAAACTGCTTTCAGAAGGTGAGAAAAATATTCTTGTGTTCATTTTGATGTATTCCATTCACTTTAAATGGCTGTTTTTGTAGTTGTAGTTGAGCGACAACTAATACCTACCACCCAGGTGGAACTGTACTTGTAAAAATGAAAATGTAAAGTTGTTCTTAATGAGAATAGGTTGAGAACCCATGGCCTAGAACCAAATTTAATCCGGTGCTGTAAACTTAATATTCCCGTTACCTGATTAGATATCTAAATATGGAGAGCATTCTGAATGAGAACTCTATCTATTAGCCTTCTCCACCTGTCCCTATGTGGAATACACCTTTCCTTCTATAGAAACATTAGAATGTGTAAGAAATTCAGAATTGCAGGTGTCAGGATGAGTGTGAAATGTCCTCCATCATTATAAATATACCAAAGACATAAGGTCTGCCATGACAGCCCTTGATTTATGAAGTGTTATACAATGCTTTATACTTATTGCATGCCTGTTGGGGGGGTAATGTGTCGGTATTGAATGCACTGGTAGAACTCGCTGGCTCATATCTGGCTCATTTAACCTTTCCCGAGCCAGAGTCATTTGAAAAATCAATATGTGACAATATACCATTTGTCTAATCTTCTAAACCTTGTAAACCCAAATGTATATGATTGCATGTTTTTGCTGACCATCAAAGCATGAAATAGTGCCATACTTCTAGTTTCCATCTTCAGCTACTGCACCTTTTGCTCACATTATTATTTAGATAAAGGCAATCTATATTTACAAAAGACCAAGGCCTTGATCCAATAAACTTTTCCTAAAATGTCTCACAAAATTAAGGGTCGTTATTTCAAAAGAACGTGAGATTGTGTGAAAAAGAGATTACAAAGGAAATATTACATTACAGGATACATGCCACAATATCTATATATATATATATATATATATATATATATATATATATATATATTCTATATGTTGTTTAGCAGCTAATAATGTCACTCCAGGGTGGTAAAAAGATCTATTGCCCCAAAAATGTGGAACAACCACCTCCATAGAATCCATAAGACTCTAGGGTCAGTGGGTCTCCCTCTTTAAAGTGCTCAGTGGTCACTATAAAAAATGGCCATCGTAAAGTCAACTAAGCAATACATGAAACAAACTAGCAAAAATAAAAGCAAGTAGAAACCACTATGGTTTACTAGGGAAGTCAGCACTATCGTAAAAGAAAAGAAGTTTGCCTATAAGAAGTATAAAGAAAGTGGAAGCGTAGCTGACAGAGAGGTATATAAAATGAAAAAGAGGGAAGCAAAACTGATTAGAAATGCTGCTAAAGGGCAAAATCATGAAGAAATGGCCAAATCTGCGAAGAGAAGAGATAAAACCTTTTTACGATATATTGGCGACAGAAAGAAGAAAACAAGTGGAGTCTCAACAATTAGAAATAGGGAAAATAATTATATTGATGGAGATAATGCTGTGGCTGACCATCTGAATAGCTACTTTTGTTCAGTATTTTCAGATAGCTTTATAACCCATAGCAGGTATGGCCATAGCATCGCATCCAGCTGGGAGGGTCCAGCTTTCAAGTGTTTGGAGGCTGATGTCTTAGCCGAGCTGGCACATCTAAAGGTAAGTAAGGCAATGGGTCCATATGGAATCCACCCCAGAGTTTTAAGGGAACTCAAATTTGTGATTGCAGCCCCTCTGACTGATTTACTAAACCATTCCCTTTCAAATGGTGAGGTTCCAGATGATTGGAGAATGGCCAATGTCATACCGATCCATAAGAAGGGGAGTAGAGAAGAAGCCAGTAATTACAGGCCAGTTAGTTTAACATCTATAGTGGTCAAACTAATGGAAACAGATAAATTAACATCTAAAAATGAATAAGCTGTTGGACCCAAAACAGCACGGCTTTACTGAGGGCAGATCATGTCAGACCAATCTTATTGATTTATTTGACAATGTCACTGTACCACATAAGGAGCTCATAGATAAGTTATTGAAGTTAGGACTCAATCCCTGGATAGTTCAGTGGATTTCCAGTTGGCAGACGGATCGGTATCAGAGTGTTGTTGTTAATGGCGTGCAATCTGAACAAAGGCGAGTTACAAGTGGAGTGCCGCAAGGCTCTGTCCTGGGCCCCATTCTTTTTAATACATTTGTAAGTGACATAGGAGAAGGCTTGGTAGGAAAAGCTTGCCTGTTTGCTGATAATACAAAGGTGAGTAATAGGGTGGAGGCGTCTGCAACATGGAAAATGATTTAGCTTTACTGGATAAGTGGTCAAAACAATCGTAACTGGAGTTTAATGTCTCTAAATGTAAAACCCTGCACTTTGGTAGTAGGAATCCCTACTCTGAGTACCATATGGGCAGCACTGTGTTAGCCAGGACCCCGGAGGAAAGAGATTTAGGGGTACTGATTACTGATAGCTGCAAGATGATTGGACAGTGTAGCCAGGCAGTGGGAAAAGCAAGCAGGATGCTCCGCTGCATAGCTCGAGGCATCACCAGTAGGTAGAGGGAGGTTGTGATGCCGCTGTATAGAGCCCTGGTTAGAATACTGTGTGCAGTCCTGGAGACCTCACCTGCAAAATAACATTATTCAAATAGAACGGGTCCAAAGGCTGGCAACAAAAATGGTGGAAAAGCTTAACCTTAAATCAGGAGAGACTTAAAGAACTTAATTTGTACAGTCTGGAGGTAAGAAGGGAGAGAAGGAACATGACAGAGTCCTTTAAATATGTAAAATGATTAAATAACGATTAGGAGGGAAGTGTTTTTAAGAGGAAAGGTAATGTTAGAACAAGGGGGCCCAACCTGAAGCTAGTCAGAGGGAAGTTCAGGTACGTAAAAAAAATATTATTTTACAGAAAGAGTAGTAGATGCTTGGAACAAACTTCCAGCAGAGGTAGTTGGAAAATCAACAGTAAGTGAATGTAAACATGCCTGGGATAAGCCTCCATCTATCATAAGATAAAGAGAACATACAGTATACACAAACTAGATGGTGCGTATGGTCTCAACCTTGTATGTTTCTATATGTTTCTAATGTTCTCCCTATACCGAATTAAATGATATTTATAAGTGATTGTCCAGCCATTTAAGTAAAAGAAGCTATACGTTTTGCTATACATTTTGTCCCTCGTAGATGATCACTGGTATTTCTGTTTTGTAATCTATGTTTCTTACATCCTGTCGAGTCTTGTGCCACCTGGCCCTATTGCCAGTCACATCCGTCTTCACGGCGGCCGTCCGCCCCCACCATCAGTCATAGTGATGCTGAAACGCACCATTTATTGCAAAGGAGGGAGTCTGTAAAGACTTTTTTTGGACAACCATTTTAACTTATGTCTTATTTTGAAATATTACTTTCATGAGACAATTTTTGTTTTGACCAAAATTCTAAAATTACTTTTGGTCTGGCATTTAAGGCCCCAGGGCCTCCCAATTTGAAATGTAAAAACATACACAAACCTACGTATCCCTTTTTTAACATTTTCTAAATTTTTTTTTGTTTTTGTCTCATTGTCAGGATAACCGAGTGGGCAAGGGACAAGGGGCACAAGCGCGCTGAAGAAACAGCTGAGTGTCTCAGTCCGTTCTTGTCTTGCGCTAAATGAATGTAAATGAAAGGAAATGGCAAGCTGCTCGGAGAATCGCTGCCTTGAAAAAGGAGCCGTGAGCTCCGCAACGTAGGCTCGTTACTTAGCGATCGCCACTCTTGCCATTCTGCCTGGTAATACTTCTGTAACCGTACATACCATATATATGTTAACACTTATGATGTATCACGTCATGATTTATCTGTTAATATGAATTTATGAGGTTTCCTCTGGTATGATGTTCTTTATTAATGCTGTACTGTTGGGTCCGGATTTAGGCTATTTCCGGTAATTATAATGAGCATTTGATCACGGCCACACATTTGTATATTTTTAAAAGAAGATTTACTTCATATTTATTGTGCAAATATTATAGTGTACACCATAAATTACATTTGTACATTCATATTTCATAATTATACTTTCTCTATACTTATAATTTATTTCATAGATTTTATGTGGTTTACTTGATAGTCTTCATAGACTGTTCAGATACCAGGCATAGGCAGTTCAAATACCAGGCATAGGCAGACATGTTTCGCCTCAACTTAGTGGCTTTATCAATGCCCTCTGGAAAAAATGAATAAATGGAGATGATATACTTCTAGTCAAGATCTTATTCATTATGTTTTTAGTTATATTCTAATTCAAATGAGAAAACACATGAGTTCCAATAATACCTGTGTCTGTATTTTTGCGCAGTAAGAATAAACGGTCATCCTTTATACATCAGTGTACATATCAGGATATTCACTCTCAGAAAACCCGGGGAGGGCGTGGCAAGAGCACCTTGGTAATATTGTACAACTTTGATGGCCCTTTCAAAATGACAGAAAAATGTAGGCCATTAGTTATGCCTTAAAAATCATCCAATGCTGCAGACCCTGTAACGTTGTACTATCTTTATGTTAATGTACCTTATAAGGGCCGTTTTGAAGATTTATTATCCTCCTGCTGTTTGCCGGCCTCTTCCTCCCACCTGGGGATAATAACCATATATAGGGGACCTATAAACGAGAGATAGAATTAATGGAGGGCTATCTTTCATTTGCCTATCAGTTGCAATAATGTGAGCTCTCTGTTCATGGCCCATCTGTTAACACCCACCTGCAATGAGGAGCCGCCGGATAAAACTGGGATCTTCACTGTCCGGGTGCGGCCCGCATCTAGCGCCGTCTCCCGCCTCAACTATCGGCCCTGCATGTGCCGTATTCAGGCTGGCGTGCCACTGCTGCCCACTGCTCGTGTGTCTAGGGGTGCATATGCCTCGCTCCCCATCCTGTTTTAAATGTTCCGGGGTGAGCGAACGCCACCGTTCTAACTTCCTCCAGAAGTGACGCTGTGCGTTCCAGGGGCCGGGAACCAGACACGCGTCACCTCTGGGCCGCTCCCAGAAATGACGTGTGCGCCTCAGGAACCGAAGCGCACTTCTTAGTATTGCGGGGTTGATACAGATAGCCCCTTATTAATGCTGACCAGGGTGTTAGACTCCCTGAGTGATAGACTGATCCATATACAGCTGTATTGTGACTATATTATTCTTAACTCTTAATTCACACTGGACTGAATATATGGCCACACCAATCATCAGGATTGCCACTAATGCACCTCTTATACCCATGTGGTAAGGATTGCTTACCCTACTATAATGTGAAGTACATATACTGCTAGTGTACTTTCCTAAGGTGCATGGACAATTCTGATGTACATCCTAGGGTCTTTCAGCTAATATTGATATACCAAAACTGCACTTATTTTATAGCACTGAATTGTCTGTTTTACTTGCATAATGAAAACTTGGGTTGGTGTGCATTCTTTTCCACCCTTTTTTACCAAGACTTAATAATTGAGGTATTTTGTGGTGGGATACCTCGGATAGTTTGCACCCACAAATTTCAATCTATGGTACTTCATTATACCTTTTGGTGTGCTTTATGCCTAAATATTGATCTATAAAGCTGCTCGGAGAATGAAATAGGTAGTGTGGGAGGCCCCAATGTGGGCCCACCCATCAGTCTCATCTAAGTATTAAGCATCAGACATGTCTAGCTATGACAAAGACAGAGATTTGGTCGCATATATCTGAAGATACATGTTGAAGCCACACCGCCCTGACAAGGCACTCTGTGCTTTGTGTGGTCCCTACTCTATATATATGAGCCTCATAATAGGGACATGTACTGCAGCTAGTAAAATACAGAGCTACTTACCGGGAGCTGCCGACTCCCATTCAGTGCACTACATGCAGGAAGGGTCACAGCCTGCTAGTGTCGGGTAGACCTCAGCCCCATGTGTGCACCTGGCTACATACAAATGAAAGAAAAATGGCAAGCTACTCTGAGAATTAAATAGGTAGTGCGGGAGGTCCCAATGTGGGCCCATGCATCAATCTGATCTAAGTATTAAGCACATGTCTGGATATATCTGCAGATACATGTTGACCCATGCATGCATGTGTGAGTGTGCACAACAGAGCTTGAACATGCGTAGGAACCGGCACACTGATGTGCACGTAAAGAAGTGCATGGACAAGCACGTGAAAAGGCGCTTTGACATGTGCGTGAAGAGGCGGACCACGCAGCTGCACCAGGTTCCCAGGGGCCTATTTAAAAATGGCGTCCATTTGTTGCTGTTTCATCACCCCAAATCCTGTTCCATGATCTGCTTCTTTAGTGTATGACCTGGTTTTCATCTTGACCCTACTCTTGTTGGACTGGATCCCCTTTACAACCTCTGGCTTGGACTTGGCACTGAACCCCTGCTGTCTGCCCTGACCTCTGCTTGCTACCTGCTTGTTTTATGATCCTCCGGGCATGACCTTGATTGCACCTGCAGCTATGTCTGTCTTCCCTTCAGCCTCAGTGACTACCAGGGCTTCCAGTAGACTCTGAGCCCAGGGGTAAGTTGCTACCTTGACTAGACCCCTGCCAGTGGAGCTCCACCCCGTTCCTGACACTAATTTTTAAAACTATTTCTCATATTTGTTGTATACCTATTTTCTTCTTTACTCAACTTTTCATGGCAAGTGCGCCATTTTATCTATTTATAATGCTTCGTTCACCATTTTTGCATTTTGTTTTCCGGACTTCTTACCATTTTTTGGCAGCTTCTACCAAAAAGTTATAGAACAGCTACAATATACAGTATGACATGTAGACCACGGGATGTCCTGATCAAATATATATTATTTAAAAAAAACTCTCTCAGTTTGATCCTATAAAGCATATCCTAACGGCGGTCAAACTAATTGTGGCACAGTCTTGGAGGAAACCAGATATTCCCCTTGGGAGCCTTATTCCAGGCATCAACAATGTCATGTTTTTTTGAGAAGATGGGGGCCTCCATGCAGGGGGACTTTGCCTCTTTTCTAGAGATTTGGGAGGGCTGGATAACTCACTTTCAGCCGAGACATTTTGATTGAGCTTTTGATAATCTAAGGTGTTAGCTTTGCCTGTAAGCAGTAAAGTGGACCCACCCTTTTTCTTTCCTATCCCATCTTTTTCTTTCCTATCTTCTCTGCCGCTTGTATGTAGCGGGAGGTAGAGGAAATGTTTTATTGTCAGCAGCGGTCAGGCCGCAGACATATCTGTAGTATACTTTGTTCTGTTGGAAGTTTAAGCTTTACTTGTCAGCATATGTTGTATAAGGTTTATGCTCTCAATAAAAACTGTTGAAACAGAAAAAAAAAGAAAAACTCTCAAAAAGTTTGCACAGTTCACTTTTTAGCTAAATCTCTATGATTACCTAAATAATGCACTGTGCAGAGGAGTAGCTAGGCTTTCTGGCACCCGAGGCAAAGATTCGAAATGGCGCCCCCCATTTGTGCTCAGACCACCCTTTTGCACCCCCCTGACCTGCTCCAACTGAGGCACGTGCCCCCCCCTGCTCCCCCCTAGCTACGCCCCTGGCGCTGTGTGAGGTTTTGAGTTTAGTTTTTGTTTGTTAGAGTAGTGTTTACGCTTCATTCAGTCATGTTCTATGTGTTTGCAAGTTCTGTCCTAATCATGCCACTTCTGTACACCACTTTAGTTTTACACAATATCTTCATGACTAGTGATGAGCGAACCCGTAGAAGTTCAGTTGAACTTTAAACAAATGTTTGGTTCGGGTACAAAGACTTGATCTGAACCCAAACCCTATTAAAATCAATGTATGTTTGTGAAGAACCAGCGCTCCTTAATAAAGTTCAAAGCAGATAATTGTATTCTTTACATCAAAGGCAAATGTCACAGCGGTGGAATTGGGTCAACGTTTCGGGGTGCGCTGCGGCCCCCTTCGTCAGGACCCACCACATGCACCAGAGCTGTTCTCCTCTGGTGCATGTGGTGGGTCCTGACGAAGGGGGCCGCAGCGCACCCCAAAACGTTGACCCAATTCCACCGCTGTGACATTTGCCTTTGATGTAGAGAATACAATTATCTGCTTTGAACTTTATTAAGGAGTGCTGGTTCTTCACAAACATACCTGGATAGATGCGGCGTTTCCGCGAACCGTGCACCCACGCAATACCACTGCGTTGAGATAAGAGTGCGGCTGTTCCCAGAACTATTAAAATCAATGGTGACCCGAACTTGGTGACCCAAGAATGGCCCAAAAATACATATGAGGGGGTTATCCACCGGTCAAGGCAAAATCAGACCAGCACTGTTAAAGCCAAACTGAATGATTAACCAAACACAGACTTCTGGCTGAAGTCTGTGTTCGGGAACTTCAGCCAGAAGTCTGAAACGGACCTGAACTTTGCGGTTCGGGTTCACTTACCTCTATTCATGACACTTTTCGCTTACAACTTAACTGTGTGCTAATTGTACATTCAACTGGTTGTAGGAACATTCCAAGCAAAAGCAACAATAAGGCAGCGAACAGTTTACCTGATTCCTGTCCCATGAGCCCCTCCTCCTAGAAGCTGCAGCATGTTTCTAAAGTTTGTCCTCCTTTCAATTTCCTTCCTCCAGGACCATGCAAAAAAACAGTCCAACAGCCGTCCTGTGCCTTGGTGCTCTCAGTGTAAGAGAGCATGGTAGGCAGAATAATAACATATTTATGCAATCTGTATGCATTGTTAACATATTGCATTAAACAATATTTAAGGGATTTATTTGTACAACAATAATTTTTTATCAATAAAATGATAAAATAACAATTTAAATAACATTTTAACTAACACAGCTCAGGCCTATACAAGGGTATGCCCATTGTATAGGGCTACACTTGGCACTGTCCTAAACCGTTTTCCAGTTTAAAGATAAAGAAGTATGGCCAATGGCCAAGGTATTGAGGTTTGACATTTTGCCTAAAAAATAATTTTCTCAAGCATTGTGGGTGTGGCCTGGGTGCTGTGATGCAAGCAAACTTTGTGCTTAGAATCAGCATAATAGGCGATGTCTAAGACTGCCCTTATGTAAATTATCAGCGCGTTCACCAAGATGGACTATTGCAGTGCCCGAGATACTGTAGCTCATAGAAAACTGATGTGCTGTCTCCTCTCCTAAGGCTGTTTTTGCTTTGTTACTGGTGGATATGTGATCAAAAACAGACTTTAATCACACAGCATCTGGCGCTCTATGCTACAGCGCCCAGATCCAGAGCACCAACGCTGTGTGTGTCTTGTTGAAAATGGTGTGAGTCGCTAAGAGTCGGTCGCAATGAGCTGACTCTACCTCTCGCTCCCTGCAACGCTGTACTGGTGTTAGAACATACATCTCATTCATCAATGCCGGCCAGGTTACTACAGCGACTGAGGCTCTGTTACAGCGCCCAATCACAGCGCCTTTGGGTGGCATTTGGGGTTAGATGTGCAAATCCACATTTATTAAAGCGAAACTGGTGAGTGCCTCTAACAGCGCCTTGTAGCGTCACGTGTATTATTACAGGCTACTCAGCGTATAAATGCCAGCGCTCTGATTCAGAGCGCCGACGCTGTGTGTGTGTGTGTGTAGTTTTTAGTTAAATATGGTATGGAGCGCCGAGTGCCGGACGCACTGAGCTGGCGCTACATTTTGCTCCCTGCTCTGTACTGTTGTTAGATTACTAGAGCGACCGAGGCGCTCTGTTACAGTGCCCAATACCCGCTTAATAATAGTAACTAATAGTGAATCAGCCTCCATGTCATGCATTTGCATGTTACAAAAACTATTTTCTTTTTTGGGGTTTCTATTTAACACATTTTCATTGTAAAGCCCTCCAATACTTTTACAGCTATTGTGCTTTATGGTAGCTCAAGCTTCAGCGCCACTTAAAGCAGAACAAAACCCAGGAATTAGACTTTTGCAGGTTTTGTTCCAGTCCTTTGGGACATCCCGAATTGGGATGAAATGCAGAAATGCAGACGGGCTCATGGAAAAAGGGCATGGATCAGGCTATCCCCTGGTTTCACACAGGGGGGGCATCTCAATTCAGGATTGCCCCATAAAGAGGTAGACCAATCCCCCCCCCCCCCGCCAAGGGTCTTTTAGACTCAAAGGGGGTTTTGTTCCTCTTTGAATTAGGCATAAGGTGACACAGTGGTCAAACCAGCGTCTCAAAGTGGCACTAGTCTTGGCGACAAATTATAGATTTTTGTGAGAAATTCCATACTCCAACTAGCCCAAAATATTATATCTTGTCTCCTTGTCGTGGGTTCCCTCTACATTTTTGAATTTTGGAATTGTGATATCTATGGAATACAGGTACTTATGTATGTATTACAATTTCTGTGGTTTATGAACTTCCTGAACTCCTGAACTCCTGAATTAAGGGCGCCGAAGAAGCCGGTTCAGGCGAAACTAGTCCGCTTTTTGATATTCTGGAGATAAGTTATAAAATCAAATTTAAGACTAGAAGGCATTGACAACTGAAATTTACTAGCGGGGTCAATAACTCTGAGCTCTCTGTAGGCAATTATTCTGTGGGGGTCGGTCCAAACCCCACATCTTTTTTTTTGTAACTTTTTGTTATCCTCCATCCCTCCCCCTGTTCTAATCTCTTCATAAGACCCCTCTGCTGGGCCAATGACAGAGAGGCAGTGGCAGCGCCAGAAGCCAGAGCAGGAACAGCGGGTACAAGACTCATGTAAGAATGCTTTATTTTTATTTATTTATTTATTTATTTATTTATTTTTACATTCAGCCAATAAGATGTACTGACATTTTCCCCCAACTTTGGGGGAAATAGTGCGTCTTATAGGGTGAAAAAAATACAGTAAATCCTGTGTGTGTCCTGTGTGTGTGTGTAGGCTAGGACATTATAGTCTCTACTGTGGTCAGAGACTGAGCTCCAGGAAATAAAGGAGAAGCATTTGGAGCAGGCATCAGGTAAGCTCCTTGTTGCCCTATTATTGCCTTTGTGTTTACAGTCCCTTTAAAGAGCAAGTCAAGGCTTTTTGTTATCCTCCGTCCCTCCCCCTGTTCATAAGACCCCTCTGCTGGGCCAATGACAGAGACAGTGGCGGTGCCGGAAGCCAGAGCAGGAACAGCGGGTACTCATGTAAGTATACTTTATCTTTATTTATTTTTACATTAATCCCATATAATGCAATTTTTTTGAGGGGAAATGGTGCGTCTTATAGGGCGAAAAAATACAGTAAATCTTATTCCTTTTGATAAGAGAATCCAAATTCCTATTTACAATGTTATTAGTTTATGCTTCGATTAGGCAATGCCCTGGGTGTGCTCACAAGCACAAACGCTTGATTCTAGGAGTTGCTACCGTGACAAAGACCTATATTCACTGTAATATAGAATAAATGTTTAGCAAACAAGCTGTCTGTACAAGAGAATGAAAGGCCCGAGAATCATTTACATTGAATTATACATGAGAAAATTGAAATGTCTCCTGAAAGCCATTGTCATGACAAGATGCTTTTCAAGGTGCTTCATTTTATGATAACCTGAAAAATAGCCGGAAAGCTCCTTGCACTCTCCGGTACGACACTGAGAGCGATGCTTCTGTGAAAGTCGGCCATGAAAATAAAAAAGGATGCGGAGGAAGAATCTTGTTAGCTAGGATGACATGGTTAAAGAGATTGTAACCAATTTTGGAATTGACTGCCTAGCTGGAGATTAGCGCGTTACCGGAAACAGACCCTAGGCTAGAAAACAAAGCGCAGTGTGAATTTAATCACCAATTCTACACTGCAGACAACAGCGGGTGCCCGAGAAAAGATGCGCATTAAACGCACAAAAATAAACTGCCAGCGATAATGCTAATCTGCACAAATGAAGGTCATCATCATACCTGGAGTCTGTAGAACAATGAGAGTGCTGCTTAAAGAGGAACATAGGAACTAAAATAAAAAGGGACCGATTCCCTGGGACTGGAACTGAGCCCAGTTGGATCAGAGGCGGGGATGAGGGTTGGTGGCTGGTTCACGGGGCCACGGCGTGGCGCTCGGTTGGGTTGACCTCTTTTTGGGGGTTTCCATTTAACACATTTTCATTGTAAAGCCCTTCAATACTTTCCCAGCTATTGTGCTTTACGGTAGCTCAAGCTTCAGCGCCACTTAAAGCGGAACAAAACCAAGGAATTAGACTTTTGCGGGTTTTGTTCCAGTCCCCTGGGACATCCCGGATTGGGATGAAATGCAGAAATGCAGAGCAGACTCATGGAAAAGGTGCATGGATCAGGCTATCCCCTGGTTTCACACAGGGGGGGCATCTCAATTCAGGAATGCCCCATAAAGAGATAGACCAATCCCCCCCCCCCCCGCCAAGGGTCTTTTAGACTCAAAGGGAGTGTTGCTCCTCTTTGAATTAGGCATAAGGTGACACAGGGGTCGAACCAGCGCCTCAAAGTGGCACTAAAGAATGTAGACGCACTAAGTTACTATGTAATCTGTTAACTAGATTAATTGTATTGCATAATAATTTAAAGGGACTCTAAACCCAATAGCAATAGAAGCTTGGTAGGATGACATGGTTAAAGAGATTGTAACCAATTTTGAAATTGACTGCCTAGCTGGAGATTAGCGCGTTACCGGAAACAGACCCTAGGCTAGAAAACAAAGCGCAGTGTGAATTTAATCATCAATTCTACACTGCAGACAACAGCGGGTGCCCTGAAAAGATGCGAATGAAATACACAAAAATAAACTGCCAGCGATAATGCTAATCTGCACAAATGAAAGTCATCTTCATACCTGGAGTCTGTAGAACAATGAGAGTGCTGCTTAAAGAGGATCATAGGACCTAAAATAAAAAGGCCATTCGTAAAGGACCAGCACAGTTTTAAATATTCAGTTGTATTCTAACATCAAAAGTTCAAGTGCAATGAACACAGTGGTGGTGATTCGTCGACGTTCTGGGGTGCACTGGGTCCCCCTTCCTCAGGACCCATCAAACAGATATGAAAAGATTGCCATGTTAAGTACACAAATATATACATATTGTGGCCTTTGTGCATTAAAAAATTCGCGCCTGACGTCATCGGCACTATAGAATCTCAAAATTGCTATTCATACATAATTATTAGCGAAGTACGTTAAATAGAAAGCGCCTGGGCGTCGCGTCACTCATCTCCAGGGAGAGTCCCCGGGACGGATGATGTCATATCCAACCTTCCCCTATCAGGGGATGGCGAGGGAGTTTGCTTAGCACAGGAGCGGCAGTGCCCTCCTTGTTGGGTGAATCCAAGCGAGGAGGGGGCGTCCTCGGTGGGATGAGTATGTGTTCAGCTTTATTTTTAATTTCTTTTTATTTCTATTTAACGTACTTTGCTAATAATTATTCATGAACAAATTCTTCCCACTCTGAAGTGCTGCCTGAGGCGGCTGCCTCCTCACATGACCTCATTACAGGTGAACCCCTGCCTCCTCTTGCTATTTAGCATATATACATTTACATTTTTTTTTTTATAATTGGGCCATTTTTTCACAATTGTGCTCCTTTAAAGTGGACCAACACCCAGGATTTTGACTATCCTGGGTTTTGGTCCACTTTGGCGAGGCACCCCGATCGGGGGTGTCCCGCTGTGTGAAACCCCCCAGAAACCCCGAAAAACTCACCTCTCCTCGCTCCCACATGACCGCCGCTGCCAATCCCCACCGACGGACAAGCGGGAGGCAGCCACGGACAAGAGAGCGCGCGCGCCGCTGCCTCCCGCGCGTTACTCTTACAGGGCGTGTGCCCACGCCGGCCATTCACAAACGGCCTGGCGCGGGTGCGCGTCCTGCTAGAGGGACGCGCGGGAGGCGGCGGAGGGCGCCACTGGAACGAGGATCAGGTAGGGATTTAGGGGTTTCTGGGCGGTTTTACACAGCGGGGTCAGGGGTCTGATCGGTCCGGGAATCTTATAGATTCCCGGACCGATCATGGGAGGGTGTTGGTCCACTTTAAAGAGGAACATCGGGTGAGGTTAACCCCCCCCCCCCTCTGGTTTCACCTTTGGGAACGATTTACTCACTTCGCTGGGCGATCCATCTTCTAGGTCCCTTGGATTTCGGGTGACCTTCTGATGGACACGCCAACTTGCATCCCATCAGGCACTGTGCGCGTGGGATGCAATAGAGCTGCCCAAATTCTTCGCTGAGCGGTGCGGTGCTTTGAAGAGCATGGCCGTGCTGTCACGTTACAGATGGCCAAGATGGCGCTGGGTCAGAGGAGCAGGCAGCGGCGACATAGAAAAGGTACGTATTTTTTTGGTTCAATGTTCCTCTTTAGGTTTACAAATCTAGAGCATGCATATTCATGCCTGTAAATAAATTCTAAAAGGGTGGTTCCCCACTAGGCACTCCCCTCGGATCTTGTATGTAGGCAGAGATGGGGGAATGCGATAGCAGATTGGTGGTGATTGGGGATCAGTTCCCAAGTTTATAGGGGATCCCAGGGGGTTTCACACTTTGATTTGAGATACCCCTGGGGCAATCTGGAGCCCCACCCTGAAGTCCTTTAGAGCCAAGTCAATAAAGTATTGGCCTGCTTTAAAGTGGACCAACACCCAGGATTTTGACTATCCTGGGTATTGGTCCACTTCCCCGGGGCACGGACAAGCTGATTGACAGCGACGGACAAGCAGTTTGCCCGTCGGCGCCTCCCACGCGTCACTCTTGACGTGTGCACGCCCGCGCCGGCCATTCAGAGACGGCCGGTGCGCGCGCGCGCACGTCTAGAGGAGCGCGAGTGAGGCGGCGGCGGCGGAAGCAGCGGTTGGAGAGGTAAGGTTTTTCGGGGTTTTTGGGGGGTTTACACCCCGCGGGACATCCCGATCTCGGATGTCCCGCGGTGTGTGAGGTGATCGGCCACTTTAATAACAGGAAGAGCATTTTTAAGGAGTTTGGTTTACAGTAGATAGATGTAATAAATTCTGAACTTTAAATTAAAGTGGCACAAAACCCTTTACCACCCCACTCCCCCCCCCTACCCTGGTTGGCTGATCTCAAGAATGATGTCTGACATGACCACATCCCTGTCCAAATTCCTGGTTTCCCTGTAGTCTGGGGAGCACACCTGGGCATGGGAGTGTGCCACAGGTGGGAGATGTGGCCACCAATGAAAACTGGTTTGTGAGAGCCCGGGGGGCACCTGACCCCAGGGATTTCACACATCAAGGCATTGCAGTTTGAATGCCCGAATACAAGGCATACTAGTGGCTGACCCTGGAGTCTTTTAGACTCCAGTGATGGCTGTTGCAGCTTTTGAGCAGTGATACATGCGTTTAAAGTGGACAAAATCTTATAGATTCCCCGGCCAATCCATTTCCTCTCCACGAGGCATCCAAAATTGGGAAATGAGGAAAAAATCCACAAAACACTGCACTAGCAACAATTAACAATACAGATGAATTTCATAAACAACTAGCGAATGCTTTTTAAAGCATGCCCTGTGCTGGAGTTATTTTTGACCGTGTTGGCGCGGCCACAGGTAAAGTAAGCAAATGATTACAATAAAGTAGTGAAAAACTCCGCGGGGAAAGAAAGCATCAATGGATTTATAAATTTCAACAATGCTTAGAGGCTAAAACACCTGGGTGGAAAAGTCTCAAATCCCTTTTGTGGATCCCACCACCACAAAGTTAGAATGACATACCAAATTGAAGCAGATTAAAATTACTTCAAAAAGAGTTTCTTTAATAGGTAAAATCTTGATATTCAGCCTTAAATACACCAAGACAGGTTAAATCCAAATTGCGCAGCAAGCGAGGGGTTTTCCCAAAATTGGGATGCCCAGCTGTGTAAAACCCTCCAGGTCGCCCACTACACGTACCTTAATCCTGGTCCATCGGCGCATGTGCAGGCCGCGGCCTCATCCCCGCTACCCCTCTAGCAGGATGCGTGTCCACGACGGCCATTTCTGAATTGCAAGATGTGGCCGCCATTGCACTCGGAGCGAAGACGTCGGTTTAGACGTCCATAGCTCAGTGGCTCGGTGGCTCGAGTGGCTGCGCATGCACCGTAAGACCGCGGTGAGTTGATGTGGGAGATCTGGGGGGTTTCACATAGCAGGGCACCCCCGATCGGAGTGGACCAAAACCCAGGATAGTCAAAATCCTGAGTTTTAGTCCACTTTAAAGCAGCACAAAACACTTTACCACCCCACTCCCCCCCCCACTGGTTGGCTGATCTCAAGAATTCTGGCTGACATGACCACATCCCTGGCCACATTCATGGTTTCCCTTTAGTCTGGGGAGTGCTCCATGGTCCTAGGGGCACCTGACCCCAGGGGTTTCGTACATCAGGGCCTTCCAATTTGATACAATAAAAGTGTCTTTTAGACTCCAGTGATGGCTGTTGCGGCTTTTGAGCAGTGACACATGCGTGGGGGGGAGGGATTATCTGAGAATAGGTCTGATGTTCCTCTTTAACTGTAAGATATTATCCATTTTTATTAGCCAAAAACAACATGATGAAGGATTGATCTGCTTCCATTGCCAAATTTGCCTAAAGTAACCAAATCTACTCCTTCTCGGGGGTCTCAGACTTTTCTTTGGATGTCGTTCTTACATCATTTTCGACAGGGTGGTCCCTGAAGTTGATACTTTGAGATCCATGTAACAACCTACAGTATGTGAATTTGGTTGGAGAACGACCTGGTAGAAAGCTCCCAATGTAGAAGATGTTATATTTTCTGTAGACATGTGAGAAGACCAATGTCGGCATTCACGCGTTGCCGGCTTTCCTGATCGCAAAGCATGAAATTAACATGTCATTCATTGCTTCCACCATCAGATAACATGTAGAGGCTGATTCACTACTAACGCCAGGTAGCGGCAGATAAGCGTCTGTATAGCGGCGCTTAGAGCGACCGCTAGTAGACTCTGTAAGCGGGTATCGGGCGCTGTAACAGAGTGTCTCAGTCGCTGTAGTAAGGTGGCCGACATTGATGAATGAGATGTATGTTGGGTGCTCTAACAACAGTATAACGCTGCAGCGAGCGATAGGTAGCGCCAGCTCAGTGCATTCGGCGCTCAGCGCTCCACACCATATTCAAGAAAAAGCTACACGCAGCATCGACGCTCTAAATCTGGGCGCTGTAGCACAGAGCGTCAGACGCTGTGTGATTAAAGTCCACCAGTAACAAAGCGAAAGCACGCGGAATGACATTGTTGTAACATTGTGACATTAACACTTTAGTGCCAGACCTGTAATGACAATTCAGCATGAAAATATAAAATATCAAAAAAGTTTCTAAAAGTGTTTGTTTGCAGCCAGGAAACGTCACACAATGATTGGAGCAAAAAAAATTAAAAACAAAAAATCCAGTTTAAACAGAAGAAAAGGAACATACATTGAAATGTATGGGAGAGAGACAGGTAGCAACAGGTAATACCTGGCGCTCTGGAAGCGCTCTACGCTGAGTCGCCTGTAATGATGAATCGGACGCTACACGACGCTGTTAGAGTCGCTCACCAGATTCGCTTTCATAAATGTGGTATTGCGTACAGCGCCCGGCGTTCACCAGACGCTGCCTGCCGATACGAGGCGCTACCTGCCGCTATCCCTTGACGAATAACCCCCATAGTCTATGTAGACATGTGTGATTGGGAGAAGACCAATGTCGGCATTCACGCGTTGCCGGAGCAAAAAAAATAAAAACAAAAAACCCAGTTTAAACAGAAGAAAAGGAACATCCATTGAAATGTATGGGAAAGAGACAGGTAGCGACAGGTAATATCTGGCGCTCTGGAAGCCAGAGCGCCGGCGCTATACGGTGAGTCACCTGTAATGATGAATCGGACGCTACATGGCGCTCTTAGAGTCGCTCACCAGATTCGCTTTCATAAATATGGTATTGCATACAGCGCCCGGCGTTCACCAGACGCTGCCTGCCGCTATCCCTTCATGAATAACCCCCATAGTCTATGTAGACATGTGTGATTGGGAGAAGACCAATGTCATCATTCACGCGTTGCCGGCTTTCCTGATCACAAAGCATGAAATTAACATGTCATTCATTGCTTCCACCATCAGATAACACTTAGGCCCTTATTTATGAAGGAATAGCGCCAGGTAGCGACTGGTGAGCGTCCGGTAATGACGGGCCCCGCCACGAGAACGCCGGCTCCCCACCACAATCACACATATATCAAGCCGATCCTGCTTAGTGACTGAGATAGCGCCATATAGCGACTCATTCATCATTATTCCAGCCTCAGCCCACAGCGCCAGCGTCCGACCTTGAACAGCGACAGGTATGACCTCTCGCTACCTGGCGCTCTCCAATGCATTTCAATGGAACAATCTTTAAATATTCATAATTAATTGTTAATAATTTCTTTTTTTTTTTTTTTTAATGTGAAAATTTCTGTGACCACTTCTGCCATGTTAGATATTTTTTTTAAGGTAAAAAAAAAAAAAAAAAAAATTTGTGCAGAATTGATATTACAGGTCTGATATTAATGTATTCATATTACTAAATTATTTTAAAAACTTGTTTTTTTTGGTTTCCAAAAATATGGTTGTTTGGGGGTTAAAAAACTACTTTTAACCCATCGCCGCCAGCGCTCTGGGGTTTAAACATGAATTTCACAGCGCTTGAATTTTTCGAGCGTGATTTTTTGATGAATATGGTGGAAGCCGCTCGCTCTGACCAGTCGCTATCATGCGCTCCCATACAGCGCGGAACCTGTCAAATAGCGACTCGTAACCTTGTATTCAACATTACGGCAAACCGACTGAGTCGCTGTCAACAACCGAACAACGGCCAAGCACAGCGACTACTAGCGGGCGCTGTGAAAATACCGCTACAGTCGCTCAACTGTCGCTACATGTCGCTATTAATAAATCAGCCTCCCTGATCAATGTCCAATAGCAAGGTACAAAACTTGTGGTGTGACAGTTAGTTCACCCAGCTAGCAGTGAACCTGGCACCACATGTATAGTATCACCCTACGATTTCCAGGAGTAAATTTGGATCAGGAGTGGAAGTATATGGCGCCAGTTGCTTTGATTAATATAAACCCTCTATGGAACCAAACCCAGCCAATAACAGCACACCTCAAAAAATACTAAATAAATGTGAACTTTATTCAATACACATATTACAGACAAAAGACTGATTAAAAGATATTTCATTTAAAAAACATATACACCAAGACAAACACTACACAAAACACAACCACCTGAGTTAATAAAAAGTATAATAATAAAGTATTTCAACAAAGAATATATAGTATTTATTCCCATATCTGATAGGGGAGGTAAGCTCTCCTGCTGCTCAGCTCACATGTCTGTCGTCTCTCTGACATCCAGAAGCTTTTCTCTTAATCCGGACCTTCACCCTAATTAAGAGAATATCTTAGATGTCCCCCCCCCCCTGTACATACAGATTGCCCACATTAATCCGGACCTTCACCCTGAATAACAGTCTATCTTATATGTTTCCCCCCTGTACATACAGATTGCCAACATTAAATATCATCCTACCTGCACCTAGTGCATCTTCTGAGCCTTTAAACATCCAAGAGGGTGGCCCATGGAGTCTCAGGCTGCCTGCAAACAGGAAGTGTCTTCTGACTGTGCCGCTCAGCATTCTGGAATTGCTGTCCTTTCCCTGACCCCAGTTCTGCAAAGCACAGCTATAACCTGCTCCCCTGCACTACCTCCTCTCCTCAGTATGTGATGCTTCTGAGGCAAGATGGCTGCGCCCGTATCCTGTCCCTGTCCTGAACAGAGTTGCAGCCTAGTGGGGGAAAGAATAATGATACTGACCGTAAGTAGTCACATAGGACACTCGATCAGAGGGGGCACACTGACCCTGTGAGATATTTTGCCTACTTTTGGTCTTTTTTTTACTTTTATCTAAATTTGTAAGCCATGCGGGGTTAGGAAGTGAACAGACCTCTATATAGTTTTGACTGGAGGTCCACGTTAAGAACTTCTAAAAAAGCTTTTTATATATATATATATATATATATATATATATATATACATTTTATAATACCCTTAGATAAATAAGTACCCTGTGTACATTTTACACTGCCTGCCACATAAAACACTTTATAGAGCCGCAAAGAAATTAAATGAGTTGAGAATAGAGCTAGCCTACCTGTATTTGCATCTTCTGTCCTTTACATATTAAAGGAGCAGTATCGCAAATTTTTCTTAGTGACTTATATTTAAATGGTACTTTGAATGTAGGTAGGTGTTGGAGTAAGAATTACAAATTTAGAAAAAATGATGTCTGTGTTGAGCAGCTGGAGACTAACGGCTCATGTTTATCTCTGCTGAGTGTCGGAGCCGACACTCTGGCCTGTTGAACGCAGAGGAGAGGGGGAAACAATGTAACAAAGTCTCAGCTGTTCAGTGCTGGCAGCCGTCCAGCATAAGATAACAACATTGCAACATTGCCTGGCCAGAATTCATATATCTAAAACAGAGAGAAAAGCTCTAGAAGTCATTTAGCTGATTTTGACAGTTTTCCCTTCATGTTGGCTCTGCTGCAGAATCTTTCACTTTACCATTTTCTCTTTCATATTCTTATTTTTCATTTTTCCATATGATCTTTCTTTCAGCTTTGTGTGTTTTGAGCAAAGCCCAACCCAGGATTTTCACTATCTGGAGTTTTGATTTGTGCCCCTAGGGGCATCCCGACTTGGGATGCCCTGATATGTGAAATCCCCAAGTTCGCCTGTGAAAACGTACCTTTCCCTGTCCCACAGCGCATGTGCGGGCTCTCATCCAATCAGCGCTGTTTGCACGCAGATGGGGAGCCTGAGCAGTAACCTTCCTGGCCGCCCGGCCTGTCTAAATGACTATTTGCGTGAGCGCACCAGAAAAATGGGGGGATCTGTGGTTATCCAGGGGTCGTTTCACACAGTGGGCATCCTGATTTAGAATGCCCAAGGGGGAAGGTCAATGGCCGGGTCTTATAGACTTCAGGGTCGGCAACTCAGGGTTTTGTTCCACTTTAATACCTTTAGATTTTCCTGCACAGTTATTCAAAAAGAATTTCAGTTATTTTCAGTCAGTTTAGTTTATTTTGTATAGATTTTACACATTTGAGTCACCTGGTCTCATAACAAAAGCAGCACCTCACACACACACAGCCGTTACCACTAATTACAGTGTCAGCCTCTGAGGTAAAGTGTTGCTAGGAGACCAGTGGGCTAAATGAAGCAGCTCACTAAATACAACCCAGCAGATCCCCCTATTCAGCAAATGGACTGAGCCATTGTCATTATACAATTTAAAAGAAAGGCATATATTTTTTTCCTTTTTCTATCGACAGATAACTTATAGACATGTTAGAAGCTATTGTGTGGCTATTTAATTATTTATCTTTTTTAATGCAAATTTCACAATACTGCTCCTTTAAGGCTGGGAAACTGAATTAGGGTAAGTATTGTGCACCTTTCTCCAACTGCCCGATTCTTAAATAAACTTGGACAGCCATGAGCCACATAGCAGGGGCGACGTGAGCCACGTGTGGCTCCTGATCTACAGGTTGGGGATACCTTCTCTCCACCTCACCATTGGCACCTCCTGTGTACTCTGGATCTGACCTCCTGAACATAAACCGGACCAACAGCCAGCCACAGTTAAAAAAGAATGGTAGCGGCCATTTTTGGAGCTTCCTCTCCCAGATCTCAGCCATGCCGCTGCCTGGATTCAACTGTCATAACTGACAATGTACAGTAACAGGAAGCCCAGCAGCACTTCCTGTTTGCAGGTGGCCTGCAGATGCATGAGCCGCCATTTTGTTTTTAATTTATCCCAGTAGGCGTTAAATAGAGGTAAATTATTTTTTATGTGCAGCAATCTATATTGCCCTTGGGGGATGCATATGAGCACTGTTTGTTGTGTTGGTCTGGTTTAAGTCACTTTTGACTGTTGGTCCGCTTTAAACTATCATTGCAGCAGGCAGTCATTGTCATTTATTTTCACAGCATATGACCATGTCAGTATTTGTTCTTTTGTGTTATTCCATTGATCGACTATTCTCATCTCACACTGCCGGCACCCGGCACCACCGTCCTTAGGACCTCTCCACATCTAGGCATTGCAGAAATAATTTATGTGTGGACATGCTACTTTTATATTTGCTGGTGGACATGCTGCTGTTATATTTACTAGTGGATATGCTAATTTTATATTTATTGGCGGACATGCTACTTTTATATTTACTGGTGGACATGCTACTTTTATATTTACTGGTGGACATGCTACTTTTATATTTACTGGTGGACATGCTACTGTTATATTTACTAATGGATATGCTACTATTATATTTACTGGTGGACATGCTACTTTTATATTTACTGGTGGACATGCTACTTTTATATTTACTGGTGGGCATGCTACTGTTATATTTACTGGTGGACATGCTACTATTATATTTACTGGTGGACATGCTACTTTTATATTTACTGGTGGACATGCTACTATTATATTTACTGGTGGGCATGCTACTTTTATATTTACTGGTGGACATGCTACTGTTATATTTACTGGTGGACATGCTACTTTTATATTTACTGGTGGGCATGCTACTTTTATATTTACTGGTGGACATGCTACTATTATATTTGCTGGTGGACATGCTACTTTTAGATTTACTGGTGGGCATGCTACTATTATATTTACTGGTGGGCATGCTACTTTTATATTTACTGGTGGGCATGCTACTATTATATTTACTGGTGGGCATGCTACTTTTATATTTACTGGTGGGCATGCTACTGTTATATTTACTGGTGGACATGCTACTTTTATATTTACTGGTGGGCATGCTACTATTATATTTACTGGTGGGCATGCTACTTTTAGATTTACTGGTGGGCATGCTACTATTATATTTACTAATGGATATGCTCAATTTATATTTACTGGTGGAGATGCTACTATTATATTTACTGGTGGACATGCTACTTTTATATTTACTGGCGGACATGCTACTTTTATATTTACTGGTGGACATGCTACTTTTATATTTACTGGCGGACATGCTACTTTTATATTTACTGGTGGACATGCTACTTTTATATTTACTGGTGGACATGCTACTATTATATTTACTGGTGGACATGCTACTGTTATATTTACTGGTGGACATGCTACTATTATATTTACTGGTGGACATGCTACTTTTATATTTACTGGTGGACATGCTACTATTATATTTACTGGTGGACATGCTACTTTAATATTTACTGGTGGACATGGTACTTTAATATTTACTGGTGGCCGTGCTACTGTTATATTTACTGGTGAACATGCTACTATTATATTTACTGGTGGACATGCAACTATTATTTTTACTGGTGGACATGCTACTATTATATTTACTGGTGGCCGTGCTACTGTTATATTTACTGGTGAACATGCTACTATTATATTTACTGGTGGCCGTGCTACTGTTATATTTACTGGTGAACATGCTACTATTATATTTACTGGTGGACACGCTACTATTATATTTACTGGTGGCCGTGCTACTGTTATATTTACTGGTGAACATGCTACTATTATATTTACTTGTGGACATGCTACTATTATATTTACTGGTGGACATGCTACTATTATATTTACTGGTGGCCGTGCTACTGTTATATTTACTGGTGAACATGCTACTATTATATTTACTTGTGGACATGCTAATTTTATATTTACTTGTGGACATGCTACTATTATATTTACTGGTGGACATGCTACTATTATATTTACTGGTGGACATGCTACTATTATATTTACTGGTGGACATGCTACTATTATATTTACTGGTGGCCGTGCTACTGTTATATTTACTGGTGAACATGCTACTATTATATTTACTTGTGGACATGCTAATTTTATATTTACTTGTGGACATGCTACTATTATATTTACTGGTGGACATGCTACTATTATATTTACTGGTGGACATGCTACTATTATATTTACTGGTGGCCGTGCTACTATTATATTTACTGGTGGCCGTGCTACTGTTATATTTACTGGTGAACATGCTACTATTATATTTGTGACCCACATGCCACACCAGGGCCGGTTGGCATGCGGGGCGAGCTGTCACGAGTTCTTGGAATCTTGAGGGATGATTGGGATATGGCCAGGTGGAGTCACCACACACTGCAGATTTCTTTCCAAACTTTATTGAAGCAACCACACTTCCAACTTTAGCAACAGCAATCAGCAAAGTATTTCAGACCATTAGCAAACAGGCTCACAGGTTCCCGGGGTCACTCTAGGGGCTTAGGACTATGCTACTTTAGTACCTTGTATGTTTGGTCCTCAGTGCACTCCACTCTGCTCCTCCTAGGCCCACACGGATGTCTCTCTGTGGTAGCTCTCTGTCTTGCTCAGCAACTGTAGCTCCCTCTCTCCTGTGTGTAGTGGTGCTTTCCTCTCTCAAAAGGGTTAGCAGGCTCCATTCTGTACTGCTTGGCAAACTACGACTCCAAGGCTCTCTCTCTCTCTCAGCAATCCATGTTATCTCAACTCAGTACAAGTGACAACTGCATGTTCTAGAAAGGTGTCAGCTTTTTTATAACCTCTGCTTATGATGTCACTTTCCCACAGCAGCCTCTAGTGGTTAACTCTGTAACTGCTGTTATGTATTATGCAGCTAGGCTGTGTTATGCAGGGTTTTCTATGAAAGATTAGGTAACCCCAGTTTTTACCTGGGCCACACTCTCCCCCCCCTGAAAATAATCTCGTCCCCGACATCAGTGGGTTAACTGGTGTAGACAGGTTGGTTGGTTGACCAAAGTTATTTCTGGTATGGGCTGTTATCCCATTTGAACTATGACCGCCTAAGTGGTTACCCGTATACCCTCAGAGGTCCCAGTTAAACTGGTTTAGTTTGTTTCCCAGATTGACTTAAGTAAGTGTTTTTGCACCTGTCTCTTTTTAGGTGAAAGGGAAGTGGTTGCCTAACACATGAACAATTGTAAACATTGTTAACGATTAATAATAACAGTAAGAATAATAACATCCTATTCTATAAATTCTAACTACATTCTCGAAGATTTTCCTATAAGAAGGAGAAAAGAATGCAATTGGTTGTTAATGCATGAGTCCTTAAACAGTTTATTGAGTTTTGAAACTAACTAAGACTATACTAAGTGATAGAACATTTGAATGCCCTTAGTCCATCAAAAAGTATGAGAAAAGGGGTTTTAAAGATTCAAAAGTCTTCTGAAAAACAGGTGGTTGGTATGTACCACAGAGGTTGGGTTTCCTGGTGAACAGGTAATGAAACGAGTTTCAGATTCACAGTTCTGGGTATGGCACTTGATGTACCTAATGTATCATAGATTAAGGTCATAGGTCTTCTTCGTTCTCTAATAGAGGTGTTTTTACTTGGTAGTATTTCAGACGTATCAAGTACCTCATTTTCTGCAACATCAGGTTCAACTTCTTGGGTTGGTTCAAGTTCAACTTCTGGTTCTGGTTCAGCTGTTACTGGATCAACAAGTTCTGAGTCCATGGTTGGATCAGCTGTTTCAGGATCTTCTTTTGGTTCTTGCACTGTTAACTCTGGAATCACTTCAGGACTTTGTTGAATTACACATCTTAAACGTTGGTTTCTGGATGTTTGGGGCACAAACTCTGTAGCTTTAGGATCTAACCAACTCCTAGTTCTTCGATAGCGACCTCTTCTTGTTGGCATTCTCACAACATAGGTAGCATCTTCTTCATCTGAACTATGAAAGTTGTTTGTTAGAACATGTAGTTCTTCAAGTTGTAGTCTTCTTCTTGAAGATTTAGGTTGAGTTCTCACTTCCGGGCGAGGTTTATCTGGTGGTAGGTAGTCACAAGGTAATAACAAGTTTCGGTGTAGGATTTTTGTTTTGTGGGTTCCTGTTTCTGGTTTAAGTTCATAAACTGGGCTGTCTTCACTCTTTCTTCTAACAGCTACATAGATTTTATCTTCCCAATATGATCTGGGTTTTCCAGGTCCACCTTTCCTGACAAGAACACGACTACCGGGTGTCAATTCTGCTCCATGACATTTTCTATCATAGTGCTGTTTATTTTTGTGCTGTCCTTCAGGGACAACTTTAGAAGCGATGTTGTAGGCTCCGGTCATACGTTCTTTTCAGGCACGAACATATTCAGGATAACTTCTGTAAGTGTCTGAAACTGGGGTATCACACATGATATCAATTGGTAGTCTTGGTGATCTTCCAAATAAAAGATAGAATGGTGAGTAACCTGTTGCGTCACTCTTGGTACAGTTGTAAGCATGCACCAACTTTGGTAAGGAATTCTTCCAATCTCTCTTTTCTTCAGAGGTCAAAGTTTTTAGCATTGACAGTAGGGTACGGTAGAAGCGTTCTAACTGTCCATTACCTTCTGGATGGTAAGGGGTTGTATGTGATTTCTGGATTCTACAGTATTTTCCTAGTTTGGCAAAGAGTTGGTTTTAAACTCTCTTCCTTGATCATGATGGAGCTTGGTAGGAAATCTAAACTTCAGAGTGAAATCATTAAAGATCTTCTCTGCTGCTGTTTTTCCAGACTTGTTGGTAGTTGGATAAGCTTGAGCAAATCTGGTGAAATGATCCATGACTACAAGGATATATTCATAACCTCCTTTACACTTGTCAAGGTGCAGAAAGTCTATGGACATCATCTCAAATGGGTATCTTGCAGTGATGTTTCCCATGGGGGCTCTTGTTGGTCTGTAAGGGCGTTTATCTTTCAAACAACCGCATTCTCTTGACACATAGCGTTCGATGTCTTTCTGCGTGTATGAAACGTTCATGGATTAAGTCCACAGTTCTTTCGATTCCTAAGTGTCCCATCTCTTCATGAAGTTCTTTCAACAGATCGTAGCGGCACCAAGGATCAGGCAAGACGTAGTCGGGGTACAGGCTGAGGTCGGCAACAAGGGTACAGGATCAAGAGGCGTCAATACAGGCAGAGGTCGGCAACAAGGATTCAGGATCGAGAATGGTCAGTACAATCAAGTCGGCAACAGGCTAAACTTCACAGGAGTAGAGTACACAGGGTTCTGAGCGCTATCACAGGCAATTCACAACTGAGAGGGAATTGCCTTTATAGGGACAGGTCTGAGGGAAGCAGTGTACTGATTGGAGCACATAGGATTCCAAGGGTAATTGGCTGGCAACAAGGGAGGAGGTAAGGCCAAGATATCAATGGGGCTGATTGGCCTGCAGAGCAGAAGAGGGCGAAGCCCTCAATCCCTAGGACTCATTAACCCTTTAATTGATCCTCCGGCGGGTGCGCGCAGCACAGCGCCGCCGGAGGGCATAACAGACACGTGCCCGCGGCCGCGCGCGAGCACGTCTACTGGAGGAGGAAGCGGGGGGCGTGGCTGAGCTGGGCGCCGCTCGAGGCGATGCTGCTCGAGCCGACGCCGCCCAGCGCGGCCGCCGCACAGTGACAGCTGCAGCTGGCCGCCTGGAGACGTCGCTGGAACGGGGATCAGGTAAGCGGTTCCTGACACTACTCCCCCCCCTTCACGAGGGGCCTACGGACCCTCACCCGGTTTCCCTGGATTGTCACGATGGGACCTTCTTACAAGAGCCTTGGCATGAACATTCCTCGCTGCCACCCAGCATCTTTCCTCCGGACCATAGCCAACCCAATCCACCAAATACTGTAAAGAATTACGCACTTTACGTGAATCCAAGATCTTATTCACTTCATACTCCAGCAAGAGGAGCATTCTTCGCCGGTTTTAACAGTGAAACGTGAAAGGAATTAGGTATTTTCATAGTCGGCGGGAGTTGAACTTTAAAAGACACATTATTCAACTTCTTGACGATCGGAAAAGGACCAATACATTTTGGACCTAATTTGCTAGATGGCTGATGGAGCGCAATATTTTTAGTGGAGACCCAAACTAGATCGCCTACTCGCAGAGTAGGTTCCTGTGATCTGCGCGGCAAATTTCTTATACCTCAAACCAGTGGTCTTAAGAATCTCCTGAACGTGTGTCCAGATATTCTTCCGTTCTTGAAGCCACTCCTCCAACGCCGGCAGATTGGAAGGTGACCCTGAAAGGGAAGAAGCTCTAGGATTTTTCCCTAAGTTACAATAAAAAGGAGATACCTTGGTACTCTCACTAGGCGCGTTATTGTAAGCAAATTCGGCGAAATCAATAAATTCCGCCCATTGTTCTTGGGCATCAGAAACATAACACCTTAAGTATTGTTCCAAAGTTTGATTAGTTCTTTCCGTCTGCCCATTAGTCTGGGGATGGTAGGCAGAAGAAAGAGAGATCTGTATTCCCAACCGCGAACAGAAGTGTTTCCAAAAACGGGAAGTAAATTGAACACCCCGATCAGAGACTATATTGGACGGAATACCATGAATATGAAAAATATGCGAAGTAAACAGCCGCGAAAGCTCAGGTGCAGAAGGAAGTTTGGCCAAAGGAACGAAATGTGCCATCTTACTGAAACGATCTACGACCACCCAAATTACAGTATTACCATGTGAGAGAGGCAAATCTACAATAAAATCCATAGAAATATGGGTCCATGGCTCAGCAGGAATTTCAAGAGGAACCAAACTGCCACTAGGAGCCTTGTGAACTCCTTTACTTCGAGCACAAATAGCACAAGCGTCGATAAAGGCAGTGATATCGCGTCTCATGGTAGGCCACCATACATGACGACGGGCAAGCATAAACGTCTTACGGTTACCCAAATGACCAGCAGTTTTGGCATCGTGAAATTCGTGAATTACATCCGAACGCAGGTGCGGCGGAACAAACTGGCACCCCAAGGGTACATCACTAGGAGATTCATCTTGAAATGGCGCCAAGGTATTGGAGAGATCAGGAAGTAACGCCCCGACCACACAACCTGTGGGTAAAATTGCTTCACCAGGATCACCCCGATCCTTACATTCACCGAACATGCGAGATAGAGCATCAGCTTTAGTATTTTTTACACCCGGCTTGAAAGTAATAATAAAATTAAAGCGCGAGAAGAATAATGCCCAACGTGCCTGACGAGAGTTCAGCCTCTTGGCAGAACCTATGTATTCGAGATTTTTATGATCGGTATACACAGTTATAGGATGTAATGAACCCTCCAACCAGTGTCGCCATTCATCAAATGCCAGTTTAATAGCTAATAGTTCCCTATTGCCAACATCATAATTTTGTTCCGCGGTACTGAATTTACGCGAAAAATAAGCGCATGGATAGAGACGCTCAGGGTTACCAGAATATTGTGACAAAACTGCACCCACTCCCAGCTCAGAAGCATCTACTTCTAAAATGAAGGCTTTATGAATATCTGGATGAATTAACACAGGTGCCGAAGTAAAGGCCCGTTTCAAGGTTAGAAAGGCCTCACAGGCAGAGGGGGACCAGTTAGCAGTAAAAGCCCCCTTGCGGGTAAGGTTGGTAAGAGGTGCAACAACATGGGAAAACCCTTTTATGAAACGCCGATAAAAATTTGCAAAACCTAGAAAACGTTGCAATTCCTTTAAAGTTTTGGGTTGGACCCAATCCTGAACTGCTGAAACCTTCCCCGCGTCCATCTCCAAACCCTGGTTGGTAATAACATACCCTAGGAAGGGAACTGTAGTGACTTCAAACACACACTTAGACAGTTTAGCAAATAAGTTGTTCTCTCTTAATTTTTGTAGCATCAACTTAACATGGTGTCTGTGCTCCGGTAAAGAATTAGAAAAAATGAGAATATCATCCAAGTAGATGACTACAAATCTACCGAGATATTCCCTGAATATATCATTAACATAATCTTGGAAAACGGCTGGCGCATTACAAAGACCGAAGGGCATGACCAGGTACTCATAGTGCCCATCCTTCACATTAAATGCAGTTTTCCACTCGTCCCCCTGTCGGATGCGAATCAGATTGTAAGCCCCTCTCAAATCCAATTTGGAGAAAATTCGAGCTCCTGTGACTTGATTGAACAGATCCCCAATCAAGGGTAAGGGGTATCGTTTTTTTACAGTGATCTTATTCAAGGCTCGATAATCTATGCATGGTCTCAAGCCGCCATCGTTTTTCTCTACAAAAAAGAACCCGGCCCCAGCAGGCGAGGTAGAGGGACGGATAAATCCTTTCCTAAGATTTTCGGTAATATACTCCCTCATTGCTTGCTCCTCGGGCAGGGTAAGGTTATAGATCTTTCCCCTTGGGGGAATAGTGCCAGGCAGCAAGTCAATGGGGCAGTCATAGGACCGATGTGGAGGAAGAGTATCAGCAGAGCGTTCAGAGAATACATCGATCCAATCAGCGTATGGCTGAGGTAATTCCTGTGGACTTGAACGCTTCTGAGGCCTGTATTAAAACAGTGACCTTTACAGTGGTCACTCCACTTGACCAACTTCCCAGCCCGCCAATCTAACACCGGGTTATGGAGTTGCAACCAGGGGTATCCCAAAACCACCGGAGTTTCCGGACAATCAAAAATAAAGAATTCTAAGAATTCAGAGTGAGAAGAGCCGACAATTAGTCTGAGAGGTGGGGTCTTGGTATTTATAGGACCTCCCTGGATTGCCTTCCCATTGATAGCTAAAACTTGTAGGGATCTTTCAAGAGGAACTACAGGGATCCCTAAGGTGGAGATCATGCTCCTGTCCAAAAAGTTTCCAGCCGCACCACTGTCTATAAAGGCGGAAACTGTCTGCTTAGAGGACCCCCAAGACAAATCGATAGGTACAAGCATCTTATTCTGGCGAGAGTAACAAACTGACTCACCCAGATCAGTACTCTCTACCTGGTCTGGGTGCGGAAGTTTTCCGCCGGTTTCCCCTTGTTGGGACAGGACCCTGCAAAATTACCAGAATTCCCGCAATACAGGCATAACCCCTCGGATCGCCTACGCTGTTTCTCCTCTTGGGATAAGCGGGTTCTCCCAAATTGCATAGGTTCTTCCTGGGAAGATGATGAGGTATTTTCTCCACGGGGAACCGGGGATCTATGACTCTGGACTGGTCTGAAGGACGTGGGAACCCTGACTCTCTCCCTTGCCCTTTCTCTAAGACGTCGGTCTATTTTAATGGAGACCTGCATTAATTGATCTAGGTCCGCTGGCGGGGGAAAATTGACTAAGGCATCCTTAATGCTTTCCGACAGCCCCACCCTGAACTGACTACACAGAGCGGGGTTGTTCCACCTAGCTTCGATAGCCCAGCGGCGGAATTCAGCACTGTAATCTTCAGCCGAATTCCGCCCTTGTTTTAAGGCCCGAAGCCTATTCTCAGCAGTAGACTGTAAATCAGGATCCGCGTATAGAACGCCCATAGCGTTGAAGAATGCAGTTACTGATTGTAAGGCAATATCATGACTCGGCAAACTAAAGGCCCAGGACTGCGGGTCTCCTTGAAGCAGAGAAATGACTAGGCCTACTCGTTGGGTCTCAGTGCCAGAGGAGATAGGTCTCAGCTTGAAATACAGTTTACAAGCATTCTTGAAATTGGAAAATTTTGCTCGCTCTCCAAAAAATTTTTCAGGCAGTGGAATCTTGGGTTCAGTGATATGAGGTGATACAGAGGTAGCTGGTACCTGATGAGACTCCTGAGTGGCCACCCTTTGAGCGAGTTGGTTGATCGCTGTGGCCATAGCTTGCACCTGCTGTACCAGGTCATCCATCTTTTGGGCCTGTGATAATGTCACGCTAGGGGGTAACTCCAGACCTCTTAATGAGCTTGCAACCCCCAATCTCCGCAGCCAGCTTCACCTATAGGAGCCCCCGCTTGCCGGGACGCAAGTACGCCTACCCGGGATCGGTTGCCCCCAGGACTTAATGGCTCAAAGGATGCTAGCTTATATGGAGAGATCTGAAGAACCAATAACTGGAGCGTGAGTGACGGAAGTCCAGAGACAGGCAATAAGTCGATAACAGGAAGGCAGAGATCGTAGCGGCACCAAGGATCAGGCAAGACGTAGTCGGGGTACAGGCTGAGGTCGGCAACAAGGGTACAGGATCAAGAGGCGTCAATACAGGCAGAGGTCGGCAACAAGGATTCAGGATCGAGAATGGTCAGTACAATCAAGTCGGCAACAGGCTAAACTTCACAGGAGTAGAGTACACAGGGTTCTGAGCGCTATCACAGGCAATTCACAACTGAGAGGGAATTGCCTTTATAGGGACAGGTCTGAGGGAAGCAGTGTACTGATTGGAGCACATAGGATTCCAAGGGTAATTGGCTGGCAACAAGGGAGGAGGTAAGGCCAAGATATCAATGGGGCTGATTGGCCTGCAGAGCAGAAGAGGGCGAAGCCCTCAATCCCTAGGACTCATTAACCCTTTAATTGATCCTCCGGCGGGTGCGCGCAGCACAGCGCCGCCGGAGGGCATAACAGACACGTGCTCGCGGCCGCGCGCGACCACGTCTACTGGAGGAGGAAGCGGGGGCGTGGCTGAGCTGGGCGCCGCTCGAGCCGACGCTGCTCAAGCCGACGCCGCCCGGCGCGGCCGCCGCACAGTGACAGCTGCAGCTGGCCGCCTGGAGACGTCGCTGGAACGGGGATCAGGTAAGCGGTTCCTGACAGGTGTAGATTAATGAATGAGCGCTTCCAATGCTGCTCACGGAGTAGTTTTCTCTTGCTTGTAGTCTTTGAAGACGGTCACACACTTGTGATAATACTGGCGCAACCGTTCTTCATTCTGGTTAGTTTGGTACTGCTTTGGGGTTGAGACAACTGGTTGTCCTTCACTCGCAAATCTCTGTCTTTTTAGCTGTTTGAAGCAAGGTGTTCTGCAATCTTTGGCAACGTGTCCTTCTTCACCGCATTTTAGGCAGTGGCAACAACTTCTACCTTGATTGGAGTCTTCACAAGTGATGGGTGGTCTATTTCCCGGAGGGGATCTACGTTGAAAACTTCAACGTGTTCTCCTGAAGCTTTGTTGTGGAGTGCTCTTTTCACTTCAGCCAACTCTGCTCGCAGATCACTCACTAACTTTTCCCACTGGTGGTTTCACCATTACTGGTGCAGATTTAGGTAAAGGTAAAGGATCAGCTTCCTCAGCCTCCTCATGTTGCACAGCCACCCTTCCTGCTTTGGGTGCAGTTGGCTTGGTGGTTCTGCTGGTGGAGTTCTTCCTTAACTTCTGTTCCCGCTCTGATTCAAGACTGGCAGCATCATTAATTTTCTCTATCAGCTCTTCATCTGTGATGTGCGGCTTTTCCAGATACTGCTTAAGCTGGAACTTGATGTTTTCACTTAAGAGGCCTATCCAGACTGATCTGAGAAACTTTTGCTGGATTAAACCTGGATCAAATCTCTCTTCAGCGTCGTCTTCTCTGGATGCAAACAATAGCCTCTCTTTAAGCACAATAGCTCTGAACAAGAAGTTTTGAGGGGATTCTTTGCTGTCCTGTGAAATGTTGATCAATTTGTGGTAAAGATCAGAAGTGCTTTCTTCTTTGTAGTGTCCCTTTAAGATAGTTTTCAGCTGGGGTAAGGTAAGATTGTTCTTCATCTCCAGCATATTTCTGAGGTGCAGCCCTGGACTGATGGCTTTCACCATGGCTTCAATGATTTGTTCCTCTCTGTACTCCTTCTGAACCCCCAAGTCTATCTGGTGGATCAGGTTGGTATAAGACAGTCTCTCCCTTTGCTCTCACTCTCCAATCTGGCCATTGATTATGAATTATTTTCTGATGGTGATCTCTCGAGTAGGATTGGTTCTCTTTATTGGCGTTTCCTGCGTTTGACTTGCCAGAAGAATGACTAGAGCCCAAAAAAGTAGCTGACTCCATCATAGTCTGTTGTAAGGCTTGAATCTGCTCTTGTAACTGTTGCAGCACCTTCCGTGGGGAGGACCTTTCCTCTGCTGGCTCGGGACCTATCTCTTCTATCCCAGCCCCTAAGGTTGCAATAAACTGGACTAGTCTCTGCAAAAAGGCCATGGTAACCTCCTCTTCCTCACCTTCTTCCACCTCATCTAACACGGCATTAATGGCTGCAGTCAGATGTCGGCGGGTACGTGCATGGAAAAGTCTGTCACCGGGTACTTTAGCAAACTTCGCCACTAAAATCAGTTCAGCATGGGTTAATGGCAGTAGGGATGCACTGATAGCTTCTAACTGTTGTGGCCCATCCATCTCTATTTCCTTTGTCAAGTAATACACTTTACAGTTTAAGTGGACGCTGGTAGCTGAGATGTTCACAGAAATGTCTTTATACTTTATTGAAAGTCTCTGTCTGGTGCAGTGGTTGGTTGAGCAGGCAGTGAAGATGACTTTTCTACATGTGACTGCGCTGTGCTGAGTGTCAAGTTAGGTGTTGCTACACTGGGGAACTGCGCTGTGCTTGGGAACTTGCAAAGTCTCTAAGGCAGGTGCGTTTTTACTTTCACACAAGGCAATGATGACGCTGCTGGGTGAGGGCTGATAGATGGCAAATCACACACAGGAAGGCGGGCTGGCAATCTGTTACAGCAGCTTTGTGCTCTTTCTAGGCTGATCCTGCTGCCTGGGCGTCTTGCTCTGACTCTCGAGAGATCTCGGCCCAGCGCGTGCAGCTGACCGCTAGCTGCGCAGTTACCTGACAAATAGAGCCAACAGTTCCGTACACAGTTAACCCCTTGCACGCCGCTCCCGGTTTCTTGCTGCGTCTTTGGGCCCTGTCCCCTCGTCAAGCCCCCCGGAGACTCCCTCTCGGGTTTCCTAGGGCACCTAGTCTTCAGGGTAGCCACCTCCTTTCAAGTTCCGAACACACTCCCATGCAGTGCAGCAGTTTCCATCCCCGCGCACTGTCACTTTAAGAGTCACTGGGTATCCCAAGTCCGCTCAAAATCCCCGATAAGGGCCACCAAATTTGTTATCTACACGCCACACCAGGGCCGGTTGGCATGCGGGGTGAGCTGTCACCAGTTCTTGGAATCTTGAGGGATGATTGGGATATGGCCAGGTGGAGTCACCACACACTGCAGATATCTTTCCAAACTTTATTGAAGCAACCACACTTTCAACTTAGCAACAGCAAAATCAGCAAAGTACTTCAGCACAATAGCAAACAGGCTCACAGGTTCCCGGGGTCACTCTAGCTGGCTTGGGACTATGCTACTGGTAGCTTGTATGTTTGGTCCTCAGTGCACTCCACTGTGCTCCTCCTAGGCCCACATAGATGTCTCTCTGTGGTATCTCTCTGTCTTGCTCAGCAACTGTAGCTCTTTCTCCTGTGTAGCAGTAGCTCTCCTATTTCAAAAGGGTTAGCAGGCTCCATTCTGTACTGCTCGGCAAGCTATGACTCCATGGCTCCTCTCTCTCTCAGCAATCCATGTTATCTTAACTCAGTACAAGTGACAACTGCATGTTCTAGAAAGGTGTCAGCTCTTTTATAACCTCTGTTTATGATGTCACTTTCCCACAGCAGCCTCTAGTGATTAACTCTGTAACTGCTATTATGTATTATGCAGCTAGGCTGTGTTATGCAGGGTTTTCTATGAAAGATTAGGTAACCCCAGTTTTTACCAGGGCCACATATTTACTGGTGGACATGCTACTATTACATTTATTGGTGGACATGCTACTATTATATTTATTGGTGGACATGCTACTATTAGATTTACTGGTGGACATGCTATTGCTATATTTACTGGTGGACATGCTACTATTAGATTTACCGGTGGACATGCTACTGTTATATGTACCGGTGGACATGCTGCTATTAGATTTACTGGTTGACATGCTATTGCTATATTTACTGGTGGACATGCTACTATTAGATTTACCGGTGGACATGCTACTGTTATATGTACCGGTGGACATGCTACTGTTATATGTACCGGTGGACATGCTACTATTAGATTTACTGGTGGACATGCTTCTGTCATTTTTACCTGTAAACATGGTGACTCTACAGAAATCCCATCATCTGTACATCAACGAATCATATTAAATGCTCTGGACAATGTTGTCCTTATCGATCAGCAAATATTAATCTGGATTTTTAGTGTGTGGAAAGGGAGCAATGAAGGAGGATATCGATGGAACTTAAATACGTTTCTATTGCAGAATAAACACCAGCCAAGATTATTGAGTCTCCTGGATGTGACCTCTTATATTATCTGTGGTTTATTTCTCTATGAACTTCAAGGCTAATCAGACAGGGGATATGGTTTGGGTGTATGCAGTAACGAGATATGTGCACACATAGGAGGAGATTGGGCCACTCATAACCGGCCTTTAGTTTGTATTGTTCCTTTGTCTAATTTAAATCATCCGCTGGCATTAAAATCAGGGTCCTCTTATGCAGTGAGGTTTTGGGCCCCCATGTATTCCTCCCCCCAATATTGTACATATGTATTCTCAGTGATCTTTGTACTTGTCTTTGTACAACACACCCAATTTTTACTTGTTGTGGTTGTTCTTCTTAGTAGGGTCTTCCCAAATAGCGATGCCCAGCTGTATGTATGCCCCTAGGCGGAAGCCGGCCCGCTGACAGCTCAGCCGGCCTGCCCGCTCCCACCATGCCGGCATTTTTTTAAAAAGCAAACACTTACCTGCATGGTCGGAGCGTGGAGCCGGCGCCGCTCTCAGCTGCCATCAGAGGACGCGTCATCAGAGGGCGCCTGAGAGCAGCGCCGGCGCCGCTCTCAGCTGTCATCAGAGGACGCGTCATCAGAAGGCGTGTCATCAGAGGGTGGGAGCGGGCAGGCTGGCTACGCTGTCAGCGGGCGGCGGAAGCCGGCCCGCTGACAGCGTAGCCGGCCTGCCCGCTCCCACCATGCCGGCATTTTTTTTTTTTTTATTTCAGGGAAAATTCGATCGGCACGAACCAAAAAAAATTCTGGTTCGTGCCGAATCGAATTTTCCCTGAAATTCAGAGTGAATTCCGGTTCATCCGAACCGGTTCGCTCATCCCTACTCCTAGCCATCATGTGCCCACTCCGCCCATTCAGAAAGGCCGGACACGGGTGCACGCATGGATAGAGGTGTGTTTGGATGCGGCACGGGCTCCAGGACAAGGTAAGTGAAACAGGGTTTCTAGTGGGTTTTACACAGTTCAGGATACCCTAAGAAGTGAAACTTGGATGGCCCTGGAGTCTTTTTGACCTCCGATGTTCCTCTTGGGTAAACTAGGGGGTTTCACACAGCGGGGCACGCCCCGATCGGGGGGCCCTGGGGGCAAAGACCAAAACCCAGGATAATAAAAATCCTGGATTTTGGTCCACTTTAAAGTTAGTACCCTCTAGAATTTTCTATTTGCAGTTATAATAGTGGCATTCCTGGGGTGTGGCTGTTTTGCATAAGATCCTGTCCCAATGAGCTACATTATTATAGGTCATTGCTTTTTTCAATGAAGGATCAATGTATCATTTGAATGGTAAAGAGCATCTTCCAAGTCTCCATGAAACACAATCTCTCCAACAGATCAGATCTGACAGAGGAAACGCACTGGGGACTCGAATGGACCAGATATGAAAAGTCAGGTCCATTGTATGGTACATGGAGGAGCCGCTCATGGGAAATATATTCACAGCCTTTTGTCCAGAACCAATTTAAAGAGACAAAATCTTCCAGGAAATCTAAATTGTGTTCTGTGTTTCTTTTTTGTCAGGTGTTTGGTGTTCTGCCTTATTGTTTTTCTCCTCTGGAATGTAAAAGAAACCTGTGTGATTGTGCCCCACAAGCCTGTGATTACTTCCATGTTTTATTTATTTATATGGCTTTGTGTTGCTAAAGTAGAAGTGGCTTTCCAGTTTTTTGTATAACTGCTTACTACAAATCTCACAATCCTTCCATTGACCCCCAGAATGCCCCTAATCCTCACCTTCACTATGAGCCAGCACTGTAAAAAGGAGTCCTTCTATTGGCCGCCGGCACGCATGTGGATTATGGTGGCGTCCTCGGCGTTCCCCACGTCCGCCCACCGGCCATTAGCAGAACTCCGTTCCCGGCACTGGCTCATAGTGACGGCGAGTATTACGGGCGTTCTGGGGGGCTATGTGTGGGGGGGGGACTTCAGCATTCTGGATGCCCCCCCAAACTTGTTTTGATTAGCTGCAAGACCAACACCCATTAAAGAAAAAGCAGGTGTTGGTTCAGTTTAAAGAAGCTGTATTATGAAATTGTGTAATATTAAAAATCCATATAAACATGTTGGCGAGAGAAGAGGGGTCACTTATACACCCAAACTGAATACAACTCCTGCCAAGCTTGTGGTTTGCTGCTCTTGGTAGAAATAAAATCGAAGGGTTAAAGGTTTGAGTGTATCTTCTTCCTTCCATTACAAGGAAGAAACAAGCCTGGCTGGATATTTCTTGATCCCGGTTGTATAAGTGACCCCTCCTCCCACCATCCAGCATATTTATATGCACTTTTATCCATAACCTATTTTCTTGTGATAGATCTCCTTTAAGGTGATCTTTTGGGCACACAAATGGTATTTACAAAGAATGGTACAAAATGACACACCAATCCCACCCACATTTAATATGTATACTGTGCCGTATTTTTGTATATACTAATTAATTTAACTGTCTAATTCTGAATGCAAAAAGATATTATAACCTTCTGATGCAAAAATTTTGAATAGTATGCTGTATGCCTAACTCGATGCCTAATAGTTTGCATCGAAATGTGTAACAAATGTGTGTTTTAAACTGCTAACCTGTAGCCCTGATTTGCCTCCATCTGTGATGTGTCTTTGAAACCAGTTTATCCAAACAATTCTTGTCCACAGATTGCCTACATTGGTATATAGTGATAAGCGGACCCATTGAATTTGGGGCTCGCCAAGTTCGTCCAAACTTGCTGCCAGTGTTTGGGTTCCGGAACACCATTGAAGTCAATGGGGATCCAATCTTGGGTGGGAATACATCCCCTCCCAAGTTTGTAAATATACTGAGTTGAGTCCCATTTAAAGTAGAACAAAGCCTTGACATGTCAGCCTTGGTGTCAAATAAAGAGCCCAGGGACAGCCACTTGCCTTTCTCCTGGGCATCCCAAATCCACACCTATGTGAAGCTCTGGTTCACTGCATAACTCTTTTTTCTGGCAGCTCTGGTGAAGATGTAAACAATCGTAGCTGAATCTCTGGGCTAAGTCATGCTCCCGCACCCAGTCATTTAGATAGGTTGCACCCCAATCGAATAGGAACTGGGCTTGGTCCTGTTCTCACTCCGGATTGCTGAGCTCTGCATTTAAACAGCTTAGTATTGCTGTTCATTAGTATGCATGGCATACGGTGTTGATTGGATGAGATACTGCGCTTATGCTGTAAGACCTGGGAAGGGTACTTTGAGGGAATTCACACAGCGAGGCTTCTCAAATTGGGATGCCCCCAGGGCAAGAACCAAAACCTGGATTACTCAAAATCCCTGTTTTTTTCAGCTTTAAAGAGGAAAATTGATGAAGGTTAAACTCCCCCCCCCAAACCTCACTGATCTGCTGCCCCCACCCCCCGGTTTTACCTTTGGTCACTATTTACTCACTTTGCCGGGGGATCCATCTTCTGGGGCCCTTAAAAGCAGGCGACCTTCCGATGGGCGGCATCATCCTGCATCCCATCAGGCACTGCGCATGGGCCCTGATCTCATGCTTGCGAATTGCCCATGAATGGTATGCAATGGAGCTGTCCGAAAACCCGCGAGACTTTGCTGTGCGGCGGGGAACCTTGAAGAGCACGGCTAAAGCTGTGCTGTCACTTACAGGCGGCTAAGGCGACGGAGGGGGGGGTCCCTCGAAATCCAGGCAACCTTCTGAAGGACGGCGCCATCTTGCATTCCACCGTGAATGGGATGCAATAGAGCTGCCCGAAATCCTGTGAGACTTTGCCGAGCGGCAAAGCGGCTAAAGCCCTGCTGTTACTTACAGTTGGCCAAGCCGGCAGGGGGCAGAGGATTGGGCCCTGGATACGCCGCAGCAGGTAATCGTGACATCCAAAAGGTAAGTAGGGGCCTCTTTAATTTATTAATTTATTACTGTGACAGTGTGCAAAACCAAACAATCCTCTTGGTGGCGCTCTACAAAGTGTAAATGAAAGGATGGTGGGATGAGATGATAGCTAATAATAAAAATGTATCCTTAATCTATCCAGTGCTGGAAAAATATGGCCTTGGTTCTCCATTAATAAGATAAAGGACATTTTAACATTATTTCAGCCGGAGTTTTATAATTATTGGCAGTTCTTTGAATGCACAAATAGTAAACTCATACTTCGCCCTTCATTTGTATTTATTGGCTGACGCATAACTATAAATAGCAAAACTCGGCTTAGCCGGAAACTAAAATTCATTGTTTTTTTTTTTTTCTAAGTATAAAATGATCGCTCAATTATTCAAATATCCTGATTAATTATTTCAATGGTAGATAAAGTAGCATACCTGGTCTCAGTTTTGATTGAGGAAGGAACCTGAATAGTAAGTAGTCATGGCGCAGTGCAGCATAAATCAACGTGACACGGTATGGACTAGCCGGGAAATATCCATCAAGCAGTCGCTGGCAAGGTAATTAACATCAAACAAAGGAAATGGGAAAGAATAAGGGAAAATGTGTTCGAGTCCCATGAAGCCACAAGACTTTATAAACAAAAGAGTTTCTTGCTTTTGTTGTGTTTTTTATTTTTTTTTATATATTTCTGTTTTGTGTGTTTGTAGCTCCTTCGTAACAATAGGCTGATACAAGTTTATTCTTACTTGAAAAGTGCCCTGCTGGTTTATGGAAGATAAGTGGAGTCTACATAGAGGCACTGCCTCAACTAATTATCTGCAGTATTGGTGAGATACAGCTTTACGACTGGAGCTTTTTATTCTTTTTTTAGAGTGCTATGGTGTTTCATTCAGTACAACAAAAAGAAACGTGCAGAGTGCCACCACTCGTAGCCACTTATGGGTTCATTGCTATTTAACACCATAGTTAAAACAGGAGCCCATCCACATTTATTTTCAAATGGGCTCAGGCAGGGCTGGATTATGAGGGGGGTGCAAGGGGTGTGCGTCCCAGGGCTTCCACCACTTGCCCTGCACAGGGGGCCTCCACAAAGCTTTGGGTTATGGTCTGGTCCAGAAGGATTTTCAGTCCTCTGTCTGGGGCTGGCAACAAATCTATCAGTTGCAGTGGGGGCCCCCCGCACCTAGACAAGCCTTTTTTTGATTTTTGAAAAGCCAAAGCCACCACAGGGCAGGACGGAGAGTCTAGAGCAGCAAAGCCGCCGCCAGCAACGCTACAGTGATGGGTGCAGAGCTGTCACTGCAAATAAGCCACCAAGCACAGCCACTGGCAGCTCAATGCAGGGAACTGTTTTCTGCTGGACCAGCTGGGCAATTACACCCCCAACCAGAATGGCAAAGCAGGAGTTCCCAAGCAGCACAAGGGTGGCACAAGGGACTCGATCTGACGTTCCAGTAAGTAGGTGGGTGCCAGACAACCACCAATCAGTTACTATTATTTTAAAGAGAAATGATTGTATCTGGGGCCTTCACCAGATTTTGTGCCCAGGGACCTCCACCACACTTAATCCAGCCCTGGGTTCTGGTGGTGTGCAAGACACATGTTTAGCTCCACAAGTGTGTGGTTTCAATTTTGAGGTCCAAGAAGTATTATTCTGTATTGCTGGCCCGTATAGGAGTGTCTGTTGCACTGTAGACAGTCTACAAACTTGTGAAGCTGGCTTCTTGAAAGGAAAGGTAAACTTTATAAGACTTTTATAACAGGCCAAAGACCTGAACCTCTTCTGACGACCGTGGCTGTTTTGCTTGTCTGCCCCTGCTCCCATGCTGTCTATTGCTTATCTGGGGGCCAATGTCTTGGTTATCTCCACTCCTGTCTGGCTCAAAGGGCATGTGCAGAATAAAAGGTTAGTCCAAGGCACTTTTTACTCTTCAATCTGGTCTTGTACTCCACTATACACTTTTGGCAACAGTGTGAAAGCCACAAAGACACCATGGGAGTGGTGACAGGTAAGCAACAGGTAAGCAAGTTTGAGGAATATTTTAAAACAATACAGGAAACTTCTTACAGAGCATGCCCAGCTCCTGAAACTTCACAGGTCTTTGGGTCAAATTCGGCCATGTTTAAGAAAAATAAAATACAGGTTTGCCCCTCAAAGTCCAAGCTGTAATCACCAAGGCCGATGAGGTATACCAGCCCCCACCCCCTCAGTGTGGTTCCCTTTTTCTTGGAAGAACACTGGGCCCATGTCAACAGGCAGCACTTGGTTGACAGGATACCTACCACCCACCAACCCTCTGAGATGGTATAGTGGTCTACTAGTTGACTTCTGATTCCGTCTGACTGACCTCTGCTTCAGGTAATATCAGACATTGAACTCTGGGTTGGGGAGTGGTACTGTTCAAGGTTCCACCATAAGAAACGCAATCACAATCCAGGTTATTGTATCACCCGATCACTCTCTGGTAATGTTGGGTCGACCAGAACTGAAAAGTTTTGTCTCGTACCAAAATTTGCGAGGTTGAGTTCCCTAACTTTAGCCAGAAGTCTCGTGTTCGAGTTCGACATTTGGCCTGAACCTGGAAAAGCTGATTGATGGACTGCTGAGCATGTGACCAGGGGGAAGGGCTACATATGCATATACACATGAGTAGCATACACTGTGGATACTTGTTCCTAAAAATCCTATAAAAGTGTCACTCACCAAACCACACCCCCAGTTTAGAATTGTGTCCTATGTAGACAACACGCATTTGCCCATTAATGGATGTTGGTCCACGTCTGGCCACAATAAGTCAGGCTCTGAGGGGCATCCAGAATGCTGGAGCCCCTGTGCACATCACCCCCCAGAAAGCCAGCTATTCTCCCCTGTCCGTCACTCCTCAGCCTGGAATGCAGCCCTGCAATTGGCTGGAGGTGGTCACAATGGTCGGTCGCCAAAAGATCCTGCCCACGTGACTGCCAGTGGCCAATTGCAGGGCTGCAGTCCTGGCCAAGGACAGAGGGACAGGTAAGAATTGTGGATGTTATAGGGTGATGGTGTGCAGGCATTCTGGATCTTATTGTAGCCAGATGCGGACTAACACCCGTTATTGGGCAAAGAGGTGTTGGTCTGCTTTCATGGCACTTTATACTCAAAAATTTAATGCGTGATTCAGCACCAGATGAAACAATTGCACCCCTCTGTGCCTTTCATTGACTGTCTAGACTTTCTAGGCAGTGGTACTCAATTGGCGGACCAGGGTCGGAATGTGGACCTCGATGTCAGATTTCCGGACCCCTGCCATGACAGCCCTGCACTTAGTTGCTTCTGTGTTTCCATGCTCAGAGCTGCCCCCTTTACTTGGTCGGCGATGTAGTGCTGAGTCTCCCTGACCCTGTCATGGCTCCCTGGCACCTAGTATTGCAATGTGAAGTACTGCATGGGAAGGAAGTGACATTGCATGTACTCACAAACTTTGTTTCTTGGCCACTTTGCCCCATTCAATCTTGTCTCACTGCCCCAGCTCAGCCCCATATATCTCGCTATCTCTGCCCCATCCATCTCGGTCCCCCCTGGTCAGCCCCATCCATTCTTGTCCTCCCAACTTTGCCCCATCAATCCCATCTCCATCCATTCCTGCCCTCCCCAGCTCTGCCCCATCCATCCCATCCTTTTTTTAGGCCCCCCCAGGGCGTGGATTTCTAACTACTACCCATCCACCCCCCCCCCCCCCCCCGGGGCGACATCCCCTCGCCCAAACCTTCACCTGTGACTGGATGCCTGTATATGGACCTTTACAAGAAGTGGTTGAGTAGCCCTGGCCTAGAGGATGATATAGCGGCAGTTTATAAAATAGAGCAAAGGGGGTGGGAGCAGCTCCATCACTATTATTTATACAAAATCATCATCATTATTATTCAGGGCCTGGGAACCAATTTACCGCCCAGTTTAACCCTCTCATCATCCAATTATTAAGCACCAAACATGTCTAGCTATGTGGAAAGACAGAGATTTGGTTGCACATATCTGCAGGTACATGTGGAAGCCACACTGCCCCGGCAAGGCACTCTGTGTTTAATGTGGTCCCTACTCTTATTTTTGAGTCCCCAAAGTTGCGACATGCAATGCAGCCAGAGCTACTCACCTGGGAAGCTGCCAGCCTCCCTTTAGAACACTCCACAGGGAGAGATCCATGGTGGCTGAATCCCTCCCTGTGTGTGCTCATGGCAATTCAAACTGAGCAAAGGGGGTGGGTAGTTCCCAGGCCCTGAATAATAATAATAATTTTGTATAAATAATAGTGATTGAGCTGCTCCCACCCCCCTTTATTCAGTTTATAAAATATCACTCCAAAGAACACCTTTTGCACCTGGTGTTGAATCACCCCTATTTAATACATCCATATAAAATATAAAACTCAGCCTTGTTCAATATATTTTTGTAGTTCCTGTGTTCTGTACTCATATTTGCACGCTTGTCAAGAATAACAGGAAGATCTTTAACCTCTTTTGCTCTTTATCTTAACATAAGTCTTAAAATCCATTGAACCACAAGTTTAACATTTCCTAGTTGTTACAATTTCAGTAAGAAGCTTCACAGGTATCTCTGTTAATTTTCGTTCATGTAATAGCTGTCTGCAGCTGGGAGGATTCAAGTTTTTGTTATCTGGATGAACAGTGACAGGAGCAAACCTAGCTGGTCAGACAGAGCTCCCTAAGCCTAAGGAATTGGCCCAGAATAGTGTAACTATAAAGTAAGCCACTGCTGATTTTTTAAATTGATGGGAAAAGGGCCTTAAGCTGAAGGACAACACACTAGCTGGCAATGTTAGCCATCCTGATATAGAACTTCACACTGGTGAATGAATTGTTGTGCTTTAAGGATACCTCTACACATTAAACCACAATATCACAACATTTTATCTAGTAGCAGTAAGAACCTGACTCTGAACCTCATCCCTGGGGTTTTAACTGAGACTTTTTTAAAAAAAATGTGAAGGACTCCTTGTCTAAAAACCACAGTGTGGAGATGCCTACTGCGCTTCAAGCAGGTATAAAGATGATCTGTGGATCCGGGCCAAAGCAAGACTCCCCCAGATCTTACCAATTGGTTCCAGTTTGTCTCATCCCAGATAGTGTCAAGATCCAGGTTAAATCATCCAGAGGTGTTTTTTAAAACAAAAAAAATGTGCTCCCCAGAGCTATTAGCCCAGAGTATCAGGCATAGGGGCTGGTAACCCAGGGCTCGGAGGTCAGCAATCCACCCCCTGGCCTGCCAGTTGACCACCCCCTAAGCCCCTCAGGAACAGACTCTTCCACACATGGTGGCCAGGAGAGGATGCGGGTATTAGTAATGCAGGGTATCTATGTGTCATCTGCTGGTGCCTGCAGGTGCCATGCTGCTCCCTAACCTTTGAATTAGTATAGTGGGTCCCTTTATTCACAGGTTTTAAAAAGAGTTTTAAAAAAGTCACATATTCAGCAAGCTGGGTTCTTCTGAAGGCATTAGCAGCTGCCCCGCTGGCAGTTTTTGTTCAGAGACACAATTGTTCCTCCTCCTTTTACCTTGGGGTTGTGCAAAGAATAAAAGCAGGCCATGGAGGAAGAAAAATAGTAGTTATACAACCGAGGTCTCTGTGGAATCCACCCATGTGATCTTCCGTGTCATTAAAGGGAAGGGACCTGGAAGGGGGTTTCTTGGTGAACCGGAGGTGTGGGGAGTAGAAGGGATGCCTCAGGAAATATCCTCCATGTCTCTCCCCTTGGGTGACGTAATTAGTCAAATAGGGGTTCTGGTAATAGTGGACCAACATTACCTTTGGTGGGATGCCAAGGTAGGGGGAAGGGAGACCTTTGTGCCCCTCAACAGCAGATGCCAACGGGGTGGTTGCTGAAGCCACTGCCTATAGCATCAGAAGACCTGGGAAGACCATCGGAGAGACAACACTGCAAGGTGGGGAAAAAAGAAAGGAAGGTGCGGAGACCGTAAGTATTTTTAAAGTGGACCAAACCCGCGGCAATTGGCCTGGGAATCTATAATCGATCGATTCCCTCACACGTTACATCCAAAATTGGGTTGCCCTGCTGTGTGAAATTCCCCAGGTCGCTGTTACACTTACCTTCTTTCCCGGTCCAACGGCGCATGCCTGAGCCGCGGTCGCATCCCTGCTATCCCTCTAGCAGGGCGACATTTATGAATGGCTGGTGCGGGCACGCTTCCTGTTAGAGGGTAGCAGGGGATGTGGCCGTCAGTGCTCAGAGCCGCTCGCCTTAGACATAGGCGGATGTCAGTGGATGTGAGTGCGCTGATTGGACGAGCAGCCATGCATGCGCCATAAGACTGGGAAGAGGTGAGTTTGTTTCTGCGACCTGGGGGGCTTAACACAGGGGTGCCCCAGGGGCAAGGGCCAAAACCCAGGATAGTAAAAATCCTGTGTTTTGGTCCACTTTAAATTGAGTTTATTTACATTTTTTTTCTTTGGTAATGGATTTAAGGGACATCCTGATAATAAGAGGGTGTGTGTGGGTGCTATCCCGAAACCTTGCACATGGTACAACACAACACAAGACAACGCCTGACTCTAGATTCAATGCAAAGAATGAATCATTTCCTATTTTCTCGAGTTCCCAGAATGCGGGAATGAGACTCCATTCTATGCACAATCCATATCAAGGAAACAGATGGCAGCGCTGGTACTAGTGATGCCAGCAACTCTTATCTCCGACAGCTTAACCGGGTGATGTATGAATCTGTCAAGATATGCACATCTTGCTCCTTGCATCTGCATCGTATATTTGAAAACTTGTTATCCATCAGTCACTGGAACTGTTGGAAGGCTAGTCACCCGTGACATCCAGAATGCAGGCTGCACTGCCTATAAATTACTCCAAGGCAGAGGGATACAATTTCCCTGGGTTTCAAAATAAAGCCGCAAAAGCTTTTATTTACTCGTTATTTTCAATTTTTTAAAGGATGCTAACCTTAGATTTGTTCTGGGATCAAAGTAAAACTTCTGCTGAGGAAAAAAGAAATCTTTCAGCCCTTGCTGAGGTCTCCTTCATGTTGCAGTAGGCCGGTGGCTCTCAGCCATGTTTCCTCTCGTGGACACAGTACAGAGCTCAGGTATGATGCTGTATGTATTTTACACATGATGTTCTTGAAATACATTTACATCTTAATCTATTAACATATCATCAATATAATGGAAAAGTTGATTTATTTCAGTCAATAAACCAACCAGGCATATTTTCTAAGGCCCTTATTTATGAAGGAATAGCGACAGGTAGCGACTGGTGAGCCACCGGTAATGACGGGCCCCGCCACGAGAACGCCGGCTCCCCACCACAATCACACATTTATCAAGCCGATCCTGCTTAGCGACTGAGATAGCGCCATATAGCCACTCATTCATCATTATTCCAGCCTCAGCCCACAGCGCCAGCGTCCGACCTTGAACAGCGACAGGTATGACCTCTCGCTACCTGGCGCTCTCCAATGCATTTCAATGGAACAATCTTTAAATATTAATAATTGTTATTAACGTTTTTTGTTTTTTTTTTAAATGTGAAAAATTCTGTGACCACTTCTGCCATTTTAGATAATTTTTTTAAGTGAAAAAAAAAAATGTACAGAATTGATATTACAGGTCTGATATTAATGTATTCATATTACTAAATTCTTTCAAAATTTTTTTTTTTTTTGGTTTCCAAAAATATGTGGTTTGGGGGTTAAAAAACTACTTTTAACACATCGCCGCCAGCGCTCTGGTGTTTAAACATGCATTTCACAGCGCTATAATTTTTTGAGCGTGATTCTTTGATGACTGTGGTGGGAGCCGGTCGCTCTGACCAGTCGCTATCATGCGCACCCATACATCGCGGAACCTGTCAAATAGCGACTCGTCACCCCGTATTCAACATTACTGCACACCGTCGCTATCAACAACCGAACAATGGCCAAGCACAGCGACTACTAGCGGGCGCTGTGAAAATACTGCTACAGTCGCTCAACTGTCGCTACCTGCTGCTATTAATGAATCGCCCTCTAAGTTCCTCATCCACAGAATTATGTATTCCAGGGGTTTCCAACTGTTTTTCATTGCGTGTTAATTTCAATTTTGAAATGATCTCAAATACGACTTGGAGGCCGATTCATTAATAGCGCCAGGTAGCGACAGATGAGCGACTGTAGCGTGATTTTTTCAGCGCCAGCCAGTATTCGCTGTGCTTGGCCGGCATTAGCTTGATGACAGCGACTCAGTCGGTGTGCGGTAATGTTGAATACGGGCTGGGGGGTCGCTGTTTCACAGGTCCAGCGTTGTATGTGAGCGCCTGACAACGAATGGCCAGAGCGAACGGCTAGCTTCATATTCATCAACAAATCACGCTCCGAATGTGCTGTCCATTCCTTGTTTAAACCCCAGAGCCCTGGCGGCGATGTGTATTAACTAGTTTTTAACCCCTAAACAACCATATTTTTTGAATGTAACATTATACATGTTTTTAGAATCATTTTGTAATATGAATACATTAATCTCAGACCTGTTAGATCAATTCTGCACATATTTTTTTATTTTTTTTTTTAGACTTAAAAATAAATCCCAACATTGCAGAAGTGGTCTCCGATTTTTTGACATTAAAAAAATATAAAAAAAAAAAAAAATACCAATTAATTATGATTAATTATAGATTGCTCCATTGAAATGCATTGGACATCGCCAGGGAGCGACAGCTCATACCTGGCGCTGTGAGGGAATTTGCAGCGGCGCTGTTCGGTCCAGGCGGCTTCATGATGAATGCCGCGCTAGCCGTCGCTCTAGCCGGCGCTAGCCTCATTTTGCTTGATAAATGCGTCATTGTGACCGCCGCCGGGCGTACTTGAGTCGGTAGTCGCCGTTAGCTGCCGCTACCTGGCGCTCGTCAGACACTACCTGGGGCTATCGCTTGATGAATAAGGGTCTTGGTTAAACTGTTCAAAAAAAGAGAATTTTAGGTAGAGGCAAATTGAACTCCGTGTTGCATGAGTGTGCAGAGGGTTACATTTCTTTCTTGTCTTTGGAGTCTGGTCACACCCCTCTGGTCTGGTCACACCCCTCTAGCTCCTCTTTCACTGCTATATATTGACTGGATGAGCACATCCTACCTTCCTTTTTGCTGTCAGTGGCCAGATCTGATGGATTGCAGCTCTCCCAATGCAACAGGGAGTCCAGTTGGCCTCTACCTAAAACCCCCTTTTCTGAATTGTAACACTGTGCAGGCAAGTAAAGCATTTTTCATTGTGTGTGTGCACACAAGTTAAGTTATTTCAATGGCCTCGATTTAATATAGGTTGAAAAAAATTCTCATGGTAGTAAAAAATTCAATTCATGAGAAAAAAGCCTGAGAATGTCACTGTTGCTTAATCACCAGATAGGAAGACAATGAAAGTCAATGGCAATTTTTTACTCCTAAGAAAAGTAGAGAACTGTTTAATCCTTTCTACACTGTAGTAAAAGCTGCCATTGACTTTCATTGTATTTTTATCCAGTGATTGAGTAACAGTGACAGTCTCAGGCTTTTTTCTCATTGCATTTTTTACTACCATGAGAATTGTTTTCTACCTTTATTGAATCAAGGCCAATGTCTTTAGACAGGCTAGTTCATGAATTGCATTGCTTGTGCACACACCAGTAAAGAAGTAGCAATGTCTGCACAAACTTTTAGGCATAGGGCCTTATTCATGAAGGGATAGCGCCAGGCAGTGCCTTGTAAATGACAGTTAGCGACAGGTAGTGGCAGGTGAATGCCGGACACAGCACGCAATTACACATTTATCAAGCAGAAACTGTTGAGCTGGGATAACGCCCAGTAACGTCCGATTCATCATTATCCCAGCCTCAGTGTACAGCGCCGGTGTTCAGCCTTGCAGAGCGCCACGTATTACCTCTCGCTACCTGTCGCTCTCCCATAAATTTCAATGGACGTTCTTTTATTTCTCTTTAAACAGGGGTTTTTTATTATTATTATTTTTTTTATCTCAAATAATGTTGTGACCTCTGAAAATATTTTTCATGTTCTATAAATTTTTGCAGAATTGACATTACAGGTCTGGCATTAAAGTGTTCATGTCACAATGTTATTACAATGTAATTCCATATGTTTTTGCTTTGTTACTGGTGGATACATGTTAAAAACCAACCTTTAATCACAGCCTCCAGCGCTCTGGGCTACAGCGAAGAATTTTTGAGCGCCGGAGGTGTGTGAGGCTATTTTTTTCATGAATATGTTGTGAGTCGGTCGCACTGACCAGTCGCTAACATCCGCTCCCATACAGCGCTCTACTGGTCATATAGCGACTCCCCACAATGTATTCATCATTGCTGCACAGCGACTGAGTCGCTCTGAACTAGCAACCCACACCCGAGCACAGCGACTACTAGCGGGCGCACTGAAATGCCTGCTACAGTTGCTCATCTGTCGCTACCTGCTGCTAATAATGAATCAGCCTTCCCGTAATGTTAGGGACGGGGTATACATTGGACGGCCTTGTCATGGCTACCTCGCTTTTACATTCATTGCAATCTATGGCCCTTATTTAACAAGGGATAGCGACAGGTAGCGCCTGGTGAGCGACCGGTAATGACGGGCACCGCCACGAGAACGCCGGCTCCCCACCACAATCACACATTTATTAAGGCGATCCTGCTTAGCGACTGAGATAGCGCCAGATAGCGACTCATTCATCATTATTCCAGCCTCAGCCCACAGCGCCAGCGTCCGACCTTGAACAGCGACAGGTATGACCTCTCGCTACCTGGCGCTCTCCAATGCATTTCAATGGAACAATCTTTAAATATTCATAATTAATTCATATTAATGTTTTTTTTTTTTTTTTTTTTTAAATGTGAAAAATTCTGTGACCACTTCTGCAATGTTAGATAATTGTTTTAAGGTAAAAAAAAAAAAAAAAAAAAAACTGTGCACAATTGATATTACAGGTCTGATATTAATATATTCATATTACAAAATGTAATTAAACACTTGTTTTTTTTGGTTTCCAAAAATATGGTTGTTTGGGGGTTAAAAAACTACTTTTAATCCATCGCCGCCAGCGCTCTGGGGTTTAAACATACATTTTACAGCGTGAGAATTTTTTGAGCGTGATTTGTTAATGAATATGGTGGGAGCCGGTCGCTATGGCCAGTCGCTATCATGCGCTCCTATACAGCGCGGAACCTGTCAAATAGCGACTCCTCACCCAATATTCAACATTACTGCACACCGACTGAGTCGCTGTCAACAACCGAACAACGGCCAAGCACAGCGACTACTAGCGGGCGCTGTGAAAATACTGCTACAGTCGCTCAACTGTCGCTACCTGCCGCTATTAATGAATCGGCCTCTATGTTAACTAACAGTCCATGCTTTTAACAAGTGTTAGCTAGGTTTTCCAATACTATAAGTGTGCAGAGGGTTACATTTCTTTCTTTTTTGAATAGATCCTATTGCCAGGGAAATAGCTGAATTAGCTGGGCACATTCCACGGGGGGTGTAGGGTAAGTAAAAGGGATGTACTGGTTGCCTACAGTTTTAATAAATAACACATATATTACAAGACATCATGAAAAAAAAAGTAAATACCTTTACTTTTTGCATAAATGCTTATAGATCTGCTTATAAGAAAAAGCATGGATCTATTTGTACATCTATAAGCATCTATGTATCTCGCTTAAAGGAGCAGTATCGCAAATTTTTCTTGGTGACTTATATTTAAATGGTACTTTGAATGTAGGTAAGTGTTGGAGTAAGAATTACAAATGTAGAAAAAAATGATGTGTGTGCTGTGCAGCTGGAGACTAATAGCTCATGTTTATGTCTGCTGAGTGTCGGGGCCTGTTCCACGCTGAGGAGCGGGGGGAAACAATGTAACAAAGTATCAGCTGTCCAGTGCTGGCAGCCGTCCAGCATAAGATAACAACATTGCAACATTGCCTGGCCAGAACTTATATATCTAAAACAGAGAGAAAAGCTCTAGAAGTAATTTAGCTGATTTTGACAGTTTTCCCTTCATGTTGACTCTGCTGCAGAATCTTTCAGTTTACCATTTTCTCTTTCATATTCTTATTTTTCATTTTTCCATATGATCTTTCTTTCAGCTTTGTGTGTTTTGAGCAAAGCCCAACCCAGGATTTTCACTATCTGGAGTTTTGTTTTGTGCCCCTAGGGGCATCCCGACTTGGGATGCCCTGATATGTGAAATCCCCAAGTTCGCCTGTGAAAACTTACCTTTCCCTGTCCCACAGCGCATGCGCGGGCTCTCATCCAATCAGCACTGTTTGCACACAGATGGGGAGCCTGAGCAGTAACCTTCCTGGCCGCCCGGCCTGTCTAAATGACTATCTGCGTGAGCGCGCCAGAAAAATGGGGGGATCTGTGGTTATCCAGGGGTCGTTTCACACAGTGGGCATCCTGATTTAGAATGCCCAAGGGGGGAGGTCAATGGCCGGGTCTTATAGACTTCAGGGTCGCCACTCAGGGTTTTGTTCCACTTTAATACCTTTAGATTTTCCTGCACAGTTATTCAAAGAAGAATTTCAGTCATTTTCAGTCAGTTTAGTTTATTTTGTATAGATTTTACACATTTGAGTCACCTGGTCTCATAACAAAAGCAGCACCTCACACACACGCAGCCGTTACCACTGATTACAGTGTCAGCCTCTGAGGTAAAGTGTTGCTAGGAGACCAGTGGGCTAAATGAAGCAGCTCACTAAATACAACCCAGCAGATCCCCCTATTCAGCAAATGGACTGAGCCATTGTCATTATACAATTTAAAAGAGAGGCATATATTTTTTCCTTTTTCTATCGCCACATTATTTATACACATGTTAGAAGCTATTGTGTAGCTATTTAATTATTTATCTTTTTTAATGCAAATTTCGCAATACTGCTCCTTTAGATTCTGTAGGCATCCATGCATTTTAAATATTCGCACAGATTGGCCTTTTCTGCAGACATTTCTTGCCAATGCTACTACCTTCGCATCCATGTCAACACAGGTCTCACACGCACGCACAGAAAGGATTCAACTGCAGTGCTGAACTGGACATGCGCTCGAACTTAAAGAAGCACCTTCCTGAAATTTGTGTAATATTAAAAACCCATATAAACAAGTCGGCTAATGAGGAGGGGTCACTTATACACTCGATCTGAAAAAAACTCCCGCCAAGCTTGTTCTTTATTCTCTCAAAAATATAGAAATAAAATCCAGGTGTGACGGGTTTAGCCAGTCACCCCTGATTTCCTCTTCCTTCGATTAAAATAAAAAGAAACAGGCCTGATTGGATATTTCTTGATGTCGGGTGTATAGGTGACCCCTCCCCCACCATCCAGCATATTTATATGGATTTTTATCATTGGACCATTTTTCCCGATAGTGCTAATTTAAGCCGCATGTGAGTATATATTCACATCGCACTAAGATATTTTCGAATGGTCCTTAATAACCCCTGTAGTCTTTTAGGTATGTGGATGCATCAGCCCTGCGGTGGCGCTGCATAGACAAAAATCCAGACAAAGAGCCGGCACTCCAGATACTTGCAAAAGCTAAGAGGCCGATTCATTAATAGCGGCAGGTAGCGACAGTTGAGCGACTGTAGCAGCATTTTCAGAGCACCCGCTAGTAGTCGCTGTGCTTGGCCGTTGTTCGGTAGTTGATAGCGACTCAGTCGGTTTGCCGTAATGTTGAATATTGGGTGAGGAGTCGCTATTTGACAGGTTCCGCGCTGTATGGGAGCGCATGATAGCGACTGGTCCTGGCGACCGGCTCCCACCATATTCATTAACAAATCACGCTCCAAAAATTCCCGCGCTGTGAAATGCATGTTTAAACCCCAGAGCGCTGGCGGCGATGGGTTAAAAGTAGTTTTTTAACCCCCAAACAACCATATTTTTGGAAACCAAAAAAAACAAGTTTTTTAAATAGTTTAGTAATATGAATACATTAATATCAGACCTGTAATATCAATTCTGTACATTCTTTTTTTTTTTACCTTAAAAAAATTATTTAAAATGGCAGAAGGGGTCACAGAATTTTTCACATTTAAAAAATAAATAAAAAAAAAAATTAATAACAATCAATTATGAATATTTAAAGATTGTTCCATTGAAATGCATTGGAGAGCGCCAGGTAGCGAGAGGTCATACCTGTCGCTGTTCAAGGTCGGACGCTGGCGCTGTGGGCTGAGGCTGGAATAATGATGAATGAGTCGCTATATGGCGCTATCTCAGTCGCTAAGCAGGATTGGCTTGATAAATGTGTGATTGTGGTGGGGAGCCGGCGTTCTCGTGGCGGGGCCCGTCATTACCGGCCGCTCACCAGTCGCTACCTGTCGCTATCCCTTGTTAAATAAGGGCCTTAGTATATTAGGTGCTGGCAAAGGTACAATCCAATGTTACGTTTCAGAGCCACATAGGGACCCTATTTCAAGGAGACATTCAAAACCATGCATACATGTGAAAAATCCTTAGATACAGAGAATAGCCATTAGAGAAAAGCCACATGTTCCACTGTGGGTGGCTCACCCGCCAACCTCCCCCTGGAATCCCACCTGACTTCATAGCTGTATTTGAATATGACAACAATGGTATCTTGTCTAAATATTACAAAAAACATTATACAAAATCATAAGCTTACTTTAAGATAGTCTGCCATCGGACGGGCGCCTAGTACCACCGTGCCCCGGGGACCTGCGTCTGATCCCTAGGTGACCCGGCAGCCAATCCTCCTTCTGGACACCCCTACCTAGCAACAGATGACTAACTGGCCTCTTCATCTGCTGAGGCCAAGCTGTATAATTGCCTCTCGCTGATACCCCGGCTGGAGTGTACCGCGGCGCATGGACGCAGATCAAAGTTATCTGAGCTTACAATACTTTTAGGTTGATTCATTACTAGCACCAGGTACCGGCAGATGAGCGTCTGTAGTGAGGCGACCGCTAGTAGTCGCTGTGATCGGCTATGGTTCGCTGTTACCGAGCGCCTCAGTCGCTGGCCGGCATTGATGAATTTGATGTGTGAGTCGCTATAGCACCAGTACAGCGCTGTATGGGAGCGAACGGTAGCGACTGGTCAGTGTGAGCTACTCAAACCATATTCATCCTAAAACAGCCTCACACAGCGTCAGTGCTCTGGATTTGGGTGCTGTAGCCCAGCGCGCCAGAAGCTGTGTGATTAAAGTCTGTTTTTGAACACATATCCACCAGTAACAACGCAAAAACACATGGAATGACATTGTTGTAACATTGTGACATTAACACTTTAATACAAGACCTGTAATGACAATTCTGCATAAAAATATAAAAAATATAACTTTTTCTAGGCCACAATTATTTGATAAAAAAATACATTAAAAGAAAACCCTGTTTAAAGAGAAGAAAAGGTATAGGGGAGAGTATAAATGTATGGGAGAGAGCGACAGGTAGCGACAGGTAATACCAGGTGCTCTGGAAGCTAGAGCGCCGGCGATATATGCTGAGCCATCTGTGATGATGAATCGGTCGCTACGTGACGCTGTTAGAGTCGCTTTGATAAATGTGGTATTGCGTACAGCGCCCGGTGGTCACCATTCTCTACCTGTTGCTACTTGTCGCTACCTGGTGCTATGGCTTGATGAATAACCCCCTTTGTTGCACTGCATCAAACCAATAGCTAGAGTTGAATAGACTTCTATGTAGACATTGAAATGGTAAATGGAAAATAGACACCATGGAAGCCTTGTGCCAGGAGGCAAATCTGGTCTTGTACAGTAACATTTCCCCATCATTCACTGCAACACAGAAGTGCAGGACACCAAAAGCCGCCATAGAAGGAAGTGCGTCTATCGCATTCCTCAGTCTGCTTCATTCGCCGCATGGAGAAAGCTTGTTTTCTCTGCAGTCAGTGAATTTTTAAAACTAGTTCTGCTATTCCAAGTGTTCTTGCCTGTATAGCAGGATTGTGCCCCGCTGTGCAGAGGCAGCAAAAAGCATACGGGAGGATAACTGTAAACTGATTTTTTTTTCCCCTCCTTGTTGATTTTGGCACTCAACATATAGCTGTGATCTCCGGGGAACTCGGAATGCATACAACTTTCCTGAACAAGTCACAGTGGGGTGGCCGCCTTCCTATCAGAAGTGTGTTCCCATCTAGAAATCTGGAGTTGCTTTGGAGGGGCGATATTACGTTGTCATAACTAAAGGTGATGCCTGCTATAAAAAATAACATACCCAACCATGCAAACAGGACTGGATATTGACATTTCATGGCCGTCCAAGTACATTGTAAATACGCAGGCAACAAAACCAAGGAAAACATAGAGGCCGATTCATTAATGGCGCCAGGTAGCGACAGATGAGCGACAGTAGCGGCATTTTCAGAGCGCCCGCTAGTAGTCGCTGTGCTTGGCCGTTGTTCTGTAGTTGATAGCGACTCAGTCGGTTTGCCGTAATGTTGAATATTGGGTGAGGAGTCGCTATTTGACAGGTTCCGCGCTGTATGGGAGCGCATGACAGCGAATGGCTCCCAGCATATTCATTAACAAATCACGCTCAAAAAATTCTCACGCAGTGAAATGCTTGTTTAAACCCCAGAGCGCTGGCGGCGATGGGTTAAAAGTAGTTTTTTAACCCCCAAAAAAACATATTTTTGGATAAAAAAAAGCAAGTTTTTCAAAACATTTTGTAATATGAATACATTAATATCAGACCTGTAATATCAATTCTGCACAAATGTGTTTTTTTTTTTTTTTTTTACCTTAAAAAAAAATATCTAACATTGCAGAAGTGGTCACAGAATTTTTGACATTTAAAAAAAAAAAAAAACATTAATAGCAATTAATTAAGAATATTTAAAGATTGCTCCATTGAAATGCATTGGAGAGCGCCAGGTAGCGAGAGGTCATACCTGTCGCTGTTCAAGGTCGCTCGCTAGCGCTGTGGGGTGAGGCTGGAATAATGATGAATGATTCGCTATCTGGCGCTCTGTCAGTCGCTAAGCAGGATCGGCTTGATAAATGTGTGATTGCGGAGGGGAGCCAGCGTTCTCGTGGCGGTGACCGTCATTACCGTTCGCTCACCATTCACTACCTGGCGCTATCCCTTGTTAAATAAGGGCCATAGAATCCAAAAGATTTTTTGGGCACACCACCAGGTCATGTAAAAACAATAGATTTTATTTCATTTGTGACATTTACCAATTAAAACAACATCAACGCACAAGACACATTAAAAAACACTAATACATGGCCTCCAGGTCTCTTGTTCCATAAAGATAAATACATTCAATATATACCAAATTTTCTTTAAATGGACTATCTACACATCAAAAATATATATATACTGCCGGGAAAAAAAAATGTTAGAAAAGCTGATCTAAAAATAGGTATCAAAAAAATATAAGTGACAAAGTAACTGACAGTGCAACTAGAAGGGAGTGTAAAACTCCATAATTAAATCCTAAAACCTAATTTAACTAACTTCAACTAACACACAATACCAATAAAGTGCTTAGTGCTGTTCTATCAACATTCAGTCATAGGTAAACATATAACACACATAAGGTGCTCTAAAGAGCAGATATGAAGCAAGGGCTTGCAAAAAAAGCTTATTCATATATTGAATCAAACATTACAAATAGATACAACAATACCGCCAATTGTAAGATACAGGAACCCTGGAGGCCACCACGCTGCCCCTACATTGTAAATACGTTTGAAAAAAGAACATCAAGTTACAGGGGTGAGCAAATTTATGTTTTTTTATTACTTTCAGATAACAGATAAAAGTAACTCTAAATGTGGACCTCCAGTCAAAAAAAATGTTTAGTAAATTACTCCTCTAACCCCCACCCCTCCTTTGACGATTAGTGGCGTAAGCTGAGGCTTAACCCAGATATTGTGTTAGATCATGCAAATTCTGCACTCCTGAACTACATGGTGGCAGCCACATGGCTGATAATACTGCTTACTCATGAATAGTGCTGAGCGAATCCGGACTGCAATGTTTGGATTCCCAAACCCGAACATGGTCATCAGCCAGAAGACTTTTCAACATTCGACCCGAACATGGAAAAACTGGTTAAAGGGCTGCTAGGCAGCCCATCAGCCCATCCAGTTTGTAGCAGATCTCCCGCCTCCTATTTCTCCATCCACTATATGCTGTCTCCTAACTAACCTGTCTTCCCATTCTCTTTCAATCTTGCGCTCCCCACTCATCTCTCGTATGAATACCCTTTGACCCCCCACCTCTCGTATCCCCTCACCCAGCACAGCAGCCCACCTTCCATTCAGGTACAAAATATCTTCACGATACAAGTTTTACCCCTATGAAATGTCAGCCTAGTGCTCTTGGAACCCAAATGCTTCAGACCTGCACCAGGACAAACCATACGTTTAACTCTCGAAGCCCCCACCATTGTTCCAGTGTAGCCCATGGCACAGGCAGTAATCTAAAGGAAATCACATTGGAGGTCCTTCCCTTCAACTTGGTGCCTAATTTCTGAAATTTATTCTTAAGGATCCTCCATATTTCATTGGTTCCCACATGGATCACAACAGTTAGGTTGTCCCCAGAAATGTATTCAGCCTTTCCACTATATGTCAAACTATGGCACCGGGTTTTTGGTGGCGGTTTTGGTGACAAATTCTTCTACCAGTCTGCCTAATTATAGAATCTCCTATGAGCACTAACTGCCTGGTCCTACCTGCAGTTCCATCCACCCAGTTACCAGGAGGGGGGGGGGGTGGGCTGTCCTCTCAGCTATTAGGGAGAGCAGTATCCACTAGGGCTGCCATTTCTGAGACACTTTTGCATCATTACCCAACTGGGCAATTTTACAAGGATGCATGGACAAAGGTATGGCCTTCATTTTATATGCTCCCTTTCTACTCCGGCTAACCTCATTTATCCAGCTACTTATCTGCTCCTCATGACCTATTACTCCACCCTCTGTTTCTACCCCACAGGCTCCTTTTCCCTCACCTTCGATCCATAATACATACCTCTGGCCACCACAACGTGTGAACTGGTATATGGGTCCCTTAGAATGCATTTTTAAGATTAAAAAAAAACTTATCGTTGCTGCATCTTCCTTCATGTGTCCCCAGCCTGGCAGCCTCCTCTCTGCAGCTCCGCAGGGTCAGGAGTTCCTTCCTGGTCTGGTGAGCTGTGATCTTCTTGATGCCAGGGAGCTGCTATTGCAACTTCCCCAATGGCATTGTTGTGAGGGGCAACACAGGCCCCCCTCCTCCTTTCTTGGTGTCCCACCAAGCTAATCCCGGCTCACCAAGGCAGGGAGGATTTTATTCCACAGATTACCAGCCTCTGTGGAATCCCCCAATGTGACTAATGAGGTCACTGGAGGGGAGGAACATGGAGGATCCAGCTAATCAGCAAGATCCAGGTCAAGAATAGCTTCCATCGGATCCAATGCCCATCACTAGCTGTGTGCTCTGTGCACTTCTGGCCTCTGTGGGAAGCTCTCTGAGCTAAGCAGAATGAACATAATTTTTGACTTTAGGTCCACTTTAAAAAAATACTATTTTGAGAACATTCAGAAGATTTTCTTTTCATGATTATATTTATCGTGCTTTTTTCTCATATGTTTTATTTGTTGTGGCAGCTCAAGATCCCACATAAAACTTTGCAATTCAAACCTATACTCTGCAATATATGTTACAAATAATGACAACTTGCAAGCAGTAAAAATAAATCCTGCCTGGTGCCATACAAGAAAACAGGATTGCAAATGTAAAAATAATTGTGTGAAAATTCAGAAGCCATTTCAACGAGCAGCTCAACTTCCATTAACTCCCGAGGCTGCCGGACGCAAATGGACCTCTTGGCAAACGCACCCTCCTAAAAAAGGCATCTCTGTAACAAAAAAAGGTTCATTAAATAAAAACTACACACTATGCTTCTCTGGTTTAGTAGGCAGGAAAACAGGGTATAAGACCAGAAACAGGGATTTTTTATAACATAGATGCAAACGCAAGTGCTAACAAAACCCAAACACAAAACTGAATTCCTACAGCAAACACTGCCGCAAAACGCATGTCGCAAACTTGCTCTAACAGGTCTGAACATAGCCTTAGCCTTTCTTGGATGATATTCACATTAGCCAGTTAAAAATTATGCTTGGGGCTAGGGATGAGCGAATCGATCCAGACGAACCCGGATTCGATCCGAATTTCAGGAAAAATTCGATTCGGATCGAATCCGAATTTCCCCGCGATTCGATCGCTCGAAGTTTTCCTTTAACATCCATTCATTTACATTTACAGGCATTCTAAGATGGCGGACGGGACATGTCTGGACATCTATCCCGGGCCAGTGCAAGCTGGGGCAGTCACATGCAGCCTATCAGCAGCCAGCAAGCCCGGTGACGTCACAGCGCTATTTAAGTCGGCCATCTTGCTTTTCCTTCCTCATTTCTCTATTGCATTCGTGAGAGACAGAACGTTGTAGTGAGAGAGAGAGGCAGTTAGACAGGCAGGGACAGACAGAGACAGGCTGGAGACAGGCAGGAGACAGACAGGAGACAGACAGAAAGTCAGCGAAAAACAGGGAAAGGTAGGAAAAATCGGAGGCTGTCACAGGGAGATTTTTTTTTTTTTTTTCATCCAGCCTGAGTGTTACTAGCTGGCTGACTGGCTTTGTTAGCGTTTTCAGGCTGCATATACTAACTAACTGTGCATATATACTGAACTGATCTTAAGTCTGCTGTGAGGCATCCCATTCTGTGACTACACCAGCCTCTATTTAAGACCATATAACCATTTGCACTTATTCTAATTGAAATTAGGCCTGATAAAGACACTTTTGCTGTGCATAGCACTACTTGTCCCAGGTTCACTGCTGGGTTTTTAGGGCATCCCATTCTGTGACTACAGCAGCCTCTGTTTAACACCATATAACCATTTGCACTTATTCTAATTGAAATTAGGCCTGATAAAGACACTTTTGCTGTGCATAGCACTACTTGTCCCAGGTTCACTGCTGGGTTTTTAGGGCATCCCATTCTGTGACTACAGCAGCCTCTGTTTAACACCATATAACCATTTGCACTTATTATAATTGAAATTAGGCCTGATAAAGACACTTTTGCTGTTCATAGCACTACTGGACCCTGCCAGGTTTACTTACTGCTGGTTTTTAGGGCATCCCATTCTGTGACTACAGCAGCCTCTGTTTAACACCATATAACCATTTGCACTTATTATAATTGAAATTAGGCCTGATAAAGACACTTTTGCTGTGCATAGCACTACTTGTCCCAGGTTCACTGCTGGGTTTTTAGGGCATCCCATTCTGTGACTACAGCAGCCTCTGTTTAAGACCATATAACCATTTGCACTTATTATAATTGAAATTAGGCCTGATATAGACACTTTTGCTGTTCATAGCACTACTTGTCCCAGGTTCACTGCTGGGTTTTTAGGGCATCCCATTCTGTGACTACAGCAGCCTCTGTTTAACACCATATAACCATTTGCACTTATTCTAATTGAAATTAGGCCTGATAAAGACACTTTTGCTGTGCATAGCACTACTTGTCCCAGGTTCACTGCTGGGTTTTTAGGGCATCCCATTCTGTGACTACAGCAGCCTCTGTTTAAGACCATATAACCATTTGCACTTATTATAATTGAAATTAGGCCTGATAAAGACACTTTTGCTGTTCATAGCACTACTTGTCCCAGGTTCACTGCTGGGTTTTTAGGGCATCCCATTCTGTGACTACAGCAGCCTCTGTTTAACACCATATAACCATTTGCACTTATTATAATTGAAATTAGGCCTGATAAAGACACTTTTGCTGTGCATAGCACTACTTGTCCCAGGTTCACTGCTGGGTTTTTAGGGCATCCCATTCTGTGACTACAGCAGCCTCTGTTTAACACCATATAACCATTTGCACTTATTATAATTGAAATTAGGCCTGATAAAGACACTTTTGCTGTGCATAGCACTACTGCCTGCCAGGTGCACTCCTGTTTGGGGCATCCCATTCTGTGACTACAGCAGCCTCTGTTTAACACCATATAACCATTTGCACTTATTATAATTGAAATTAGGCCTGATAAAGACACTTTTGCTGTTCATAGCACTACTGGACCCTGCCAGGTGTACTTACTGCTGGTTTTTAGGGCATCCCATTCTGTGACTACAGCAGCCTCTGTTTAAGACCATATAACCATTTGCACTTATTCTAATTGAAATTAAGCCTGATAAAGACACATTTGCTGTGCATAGCACTACTTGTCCCAGGTTCACTGCTGGGTTTTTAGGGCATCCCATTCTGTGACTACAGCAGCCTCTGTTTAACACCATATAACCATTTGCACTTATTATAATTGAAATTAGGCCTGATAAAGACACTTTTGCTGTGCATAGCACTACTGCCTGCCAGGTGCACTCCTGTTTGGGGCATCCCATTCTGTGACTACAGCAGCCTCTGTTTAAGACCATATAACCATTTGCACTTATTATAATTGAAATTAGGCCTGATAAAGACACTTTTGCTGTGCATAGCACTACTTGTCCCAGGTTCACTGCTGGGTTTTTAGGGCATCCCATTCTGTGACTACAGCAGCCTCTGTTTAAGACCATATAACCATTTGCACTTATTATAATTGAAATTAGGCCTGATAAAGACACTTTTGCTGTGCATAGCACTACTTGTCCCAGGTTCACTGCTGGGTTTTTAGGGCATCCCATTCTGTGACTACAGCAGCCTCTGTTTAACACCATATAACCATTTGCACTTATTATAATTGAAATTAGGCCTGATAAAGACACTTTTGCTGTTCATAGCACTACTGGACCCTGCCAGGTTTACTTACTGCTGGTTTTTAGTGCATCCCATTCTGTGACTACAGCAGCCTCTGTTTAAGACCATATAACCATTTGCACTTATTCTAATTGAAATTAGGCCTGATAAAGACACTTTTGCTGTGCATAGCACTACTTGTCCCAGGTTCACTGCTGGGTTTTTAGGGCATCCCATTCTGTGACTACAGCAGCCTCTGTTTAAGACCATATAACCATTTGCACCTATTATAATTGAAATTAGGCCTGATAAAGACACTTTTGCTGTGCATAGCACTATTGCCTGCCAGGTGCACTCCTGTTTGGGGCATCCCATTCTGTGACTACACCAGCCTCTGTTTAAGACCATATAACCATTTGCACTTATTATAATTGAAATTAGGCATGATAAAGACACTTTTGCTGTGCATAGTCTTACTGCTGCCTGCCAGGTGCTCTCTGGTTTTTGGGGCATCCCATTCTGTAACATACCATTAGCCTCTGTATTTACTGTAAGCTGCACAGTTATTTAAAGAAATTTGTCCTGTATGAGCCTGCTAATACACTGCTGCTGTGTGCATATATACTGATCTCAAGTCTGCTTGGGGCATCCCATTCTGTAACATAACATAACCTACCTACCATACTAAGCAGCTCTCTTATTTAAACTAAGCAGGCCTCTTGGAGGCTGATTGTCCACTTTTGGGTGTGTATTTATATTCGGTTTCATATACAGTGGGGTATCCCAATTTGTAAGATAACCTACCCCAACCATGTAAACTAAATAGGCCTGTTGCAGCCTGAGTTTCTCTACTTGCGTATGGCCTGCATTACAATCTGTCTCTTTCAATGACACTGCTGCCTGGGGTATCCCAATTTGTAAGATAACCTACCCCAACCATGTAAACTAAAGGTTACGTCCTTCCAGAAGGAAAACTTATGCCGAACACTATTTTTGTTAGGGGCATTGACCTTTGGATTGATCGGCATGAAATTAAGGTTTTTTTTTCAAAGTATGGCGCTGTAAAGAAGGTCAAAATTATGTCTCATACTTGGATTATTGTTACTTTTTGTTCAGCTTGAAATATAACAGGCCACACGGGCATCCCAAGGCACATGCTATTTTAACCCTATCTGTTATACAACATAAGCGTTGATCAGCATCAGCTGCTTTATTAAGCTACTTCAGTTTGCACTTGTTTTTGACTGCTTTTAATAAACCAGGCCGCAGGGCGCCCCAAAGCTGCACCTTGCACCCTATCTGGTATACAACATAAGTGTTGATCAGCATCAGCTTCATTAAGCTACTTCAGTTTGCACTTCCTTTTTGACTGCTTTCATTTAACCAGGCTGCAGGGCACCCCAAAGCTGCACCTTGCACCCTACCTGTTTATACTAAATAAGCATCTACAGCCTCAGCTTCATTAAGTTATTGCATTTTGAATTGGTTTTGGTCTGCTTTAAATACACCAGGCCGCAGGGCATCCCAAACCTGCATGTTGCACCCCATCTGTTATACTAAATAAGCGTTGATCAGCATCAGCTTTATTAAGCTATTGCATTTTGCATTGGTTTTTGTACTGCTGCCAAAACACTAGCCCATATGGGCATCCCAAACCAGCACATGTCACCCTATCTGTTATACTAAATAAGCTTCTACAGGCCCTTTTTTTATTTATTTATTTTTATTTATATAGAGCTGCAATAGCTTATATTGTAAGGTAAATTTGCCATTTTGCAGCATAATATAGAGCAGCCCCTGTGTAAATCTGAGGGGCAATAGCTTATATAGTGAGGTAAATTTGCCATTTTGCTTCGTTATATAGAGCAGGCCCTGTGTAAATCTGAGGGGCAATAGTTTATATTATGAGGTAAATTCATGGTTTTGCACCATTATATGGAGCAGCCCCTGTGTAAATCTGAGGGGCAATAGCTTATATTGTGAGGTAAATTTGCCATTTTGCAGCATAATATAGAGCAGCCCCTGTGTAAATCTGAGGGGCAATAGCTTATATAGTGAGGTAAATTTGCCATTTTGCTTCGTTATATAGAGCAGCCCAGTTGCCATCTAAATCAACTACTGTCCAGCCAGTACAGCTTTTCCAGGGCAAACTCTGCTAGTTGCGGGCACAAGTCAAGTTTGGCTTCCCAGCAAATCCAGTGGATCCTGAAGGTGTGTTGGCATGGTCATGTCAAGGTATGACATGACCTGCTGTTTGAGGTCCAGTTCCAGGTCTTCCTGCTGCTCATGAGTAGACTCACTATGCGGGTGTAGAAAGCTACTCACTAGCGACTGAAGACTGAGGCTGCTGCTGATGGAGCTGCTGCTGCTGCTCCTTCCACCCCCCCAGCAGCCATGGCAGTGGAAGGTGATCGCAGAGGTCCCCCCGAGTCAGACCTGCGGGAGTATGGGCCATGGTGCAGATAGACATCGCCCAACTGACTACGTGGGATGTCTCTGTAGTAGGTCAGTTTGTCCTCCCTCTCAGTGGGCGTAAAAAATGCCCCCATTTTGTGCCGGAAGCGAGGGTCCAATAAGTTGGAGAGCCAGAAGTCTTCCCGCTGACAAATGGAGACAATTCTGCGCTCACTAGTACGCAAGCATGTGGGCATGCATCGTGCCATTTGTGCAAGTGACTCGGAGGGACTACCTGTCTCCATCTCCACTGTAAACTGCCACGGTGTGTCTGGGTCCTCTGTCTCGCCTTCCTCACAACCCTCTAGCTCCTGTGGCTGCTCCTGCTCCTCCTCTCCTGTCAGATGACTAGATAAAATGGTCATTTTGTGAAACCTAAACTGTGGTTTGCTGTGCCCCACCCCCTCCTCCTCCTCCACTTCAGCCCCCACAGGCTTCATGTGGCTGTGAAATGTATGTGCCATGTCTCCAGTGCCCTGACCAGCCATGGTTTCCAACATGTGTTGTAGTACATGAAGCAGTGGAATCTCATCGTTCATCTCATAGTCCTGGCAACTGACTAATAACGTAGCTTCCTCAAAGGGCCTGAGCAAACGTTCGGTGTCACGTATGAGCTGCCAATGGTTTACATTGAATTTACACAGGGGTGTCCCCCTATCCGTTTGGATCATCCAGAAATCCGTGATGGCTTTTCTCTGTTCCTATAGTGCAGTGGTCCTCAAGTCCCACCAACATGTCATGTTTTTTGGATCTCCAAATAGCCAGCTCTATTGCTCTGCAGCTGCACTAATTACTCCACCTGTGCATCTTTGTGGAGATCTGCAAAACCTGGCCTGTTGGTGGGCCTTGAGGACAGGGTTGGGGACCACTGCTATAGTGGATCCTGCATATGGAGGGTGGAATTCCAACGGGTGGAAACATCGCAAATCAGACTATGGTGGGGTACACCGTTGTGACGCTGAGGCTCAATAAGGTTGTGCTTGGTGGTGTAGGAGTGCCAGAAGTGCATGCTAACTTTCTTTCCTGTTGTTCGGATGTCTTTCAGATGGGGGCAAGACTTCAAAACTAGACTGAACACGTGTGCCATGTCAGGACGGATGACTCTGGCTTCCTTGTCGCAGCGCAAACAAGATGTTCTTCCAAGTGTAATGCAGCAGGCTCGACTTATGGTGACGCTGTCTGAGAGGAGAAATCCCTCAGACATCAAGATTAAAAATTCCAAGAATTTTTGAGGGCTAATTATTCAGAGGCAAATGATAGATAGTTGTTTCTGATTTAATTACAAGGTGGAAACACACCCTCAAACAAAACTTCACTTTGGCAATACTATTGCATTTGTCTATTCATAATTTTATGTATATACACTAACTAACCTACTTTTTCTCCACAGGATGCTGCATGAAACACTGCGACATCGCTGAGTAGCTGATTTTTCCGAACAACAGTCCGCAATAATTCACTGCTGCTGCTGCTGCTGCCGCCGCCACCGCCGCAGACTCCAGGGACCCTCTTCCACTACCTCGGCTTGCAACACCTCCTCCCACGACACTCTCCTCATCACTAATTGCCGGCTAGTGGAAGAAGAGGCGAGTGTCTCCTCCACTTCTTGGCTGGGCAGTAGCTTCTGAATTTTATGATTATCAGATCTTCATCAATGGATAGTGGAGCTGAACCCAAAGCATAACAGACAGACAGTTGACTGGGGGTGTCAGATGCCACTTGTGATGCAGTGGACTGCTTTTGCAGCACTTCGAGACAAAGTTGCTTCATTGGCTGACACAATGACTGGTAAAGCTGTGGAACATATGGTTGAAAAGCAAGAATAACCATTTGTTTTTATATGAAAAAGACCCTGGTTTATACAGACTTTTTTTTTCCAGAGACTGCCCTGCGTGGAAATGAATGGCGCATGGATCATCCAAGCTTTCCTCCCAACAATGCCTGATGTAAAGAAAGATGGATCGTGCAAAACAGATTTAAGGCGCTGCTCTCCAGTTACAGACATTCCTCCGCATCGGACCACAAGTAAGTATTGATAAAAAATCCTTTACGTTACTCTTACTTTTTATTAATATTCTTCGGATAAGACGGATCAGACATGATTCCAGATTAAAAATTCCAAGAATTTTTGAGGGCTAATTAGTCAGAGGCAATGATACCTTCTTGTTTCTGATTTAATTAAAAGGTGGAAACACACCCTCAAACAAAACTTCACTTTGGCAATACTTTTGCATTTGTTTATTCATAATTTTATGTAGATATTACTAACTAAGCTACTTTTTCTCCACATGACTCTCCACAGGGTGTGATTCATCCAATTTTTGCGCTCCTGAAGCCAACCCCAGGGTCTCTTTAAAGTAATGTTTGGGCTTCTGCTGCTGTCAACTCCTGCCAACTCCAGGGTGTGATTCATCCAATTTTTGGGCTCCTGAAGCCAACTCCAGTGTATATTTGGGCTCCTGCTGCTGCTGCTGCCAACTCCAGGGTGTGAATCATCCAATTTTTGGGCTCCTGAAGCCAACTCCAGTGTATATTTGGGCTCCTGCTGCTGCTGCTGCCAACTCCAGGGTGTGAATCATCCAATTTTTGGGCTCCTGAAGCCAACCCCAGTGTCTCTTTAAAGTAATGTTTGGGCTCCTGCTGCTGCTGCTGCCAACTTCTGCCAACTCCAGGGTGTGATTCATCCAATTTTTGAGCTCCTGAAGCCAACTCCAGTGTATATTTGGGCTCCTGCTGCTGCTGCTGCCAACTCCAGGGTGTGATTCATCCAATTTTTTGGGCTCCTGAAGCCAACCCCAGTGTCTCTTTAAAGTAATATTTGGGCTCCTGCTGCTGCCAACTCCAGGGTGTGATTCATCCAATTTATGGGCTCCTGAAGCCAACCCCAGTGTCTCTTTAAAGTAATGTTTGGGCTCCTGCTGCTGCTGCTGCTTCCAACTTCTGCCAACTCCAGGGTGTGATTCATCCAATTTTTGGGCTCCTGAAGCCAACCCCAGTGTCTCTTTAAAGTAATGTTTGGGCTCCTGCTGCTGCTGCTGCCAACTTCTGCCAACTCCAGGGTGTGATTCATCCAATTTTTGGGCTCCTGAAGCCAACTCCAGTGTATATTTGGGCTCCTGCTGCTGCTGCTGCCAACTCCAGGGTGTGAATCATCCAATTTTTGGGCTCCTGAAGCCAACCCCAGTGTCTCTTTAAAGTAATATTTGGGCTCCTGCTGCTGCCAACTCCAGGGTGTGATTCATCCAATTTTGGGCTCCTGAAGCCAACCCCAGTGTCTCTTTAAAGTAATATTTGGGCTCCTGCTGCTGCCAACTCCAGGGTGTGAATCATCCAATTTTTGGGCTCCTGAAGCCAACCCCAGTGTCTCTTTAAAGTAATGTTTGGGCTCCTGCTGCTGCTGCTTCCAACTTCTGCCAACTCCAGGGTGTGATTCATCCAATTTTTGGGCTCCTGAAGCCAACTCCAGTGTATGTTTGGGCTCCTGCTGCTGCTGCTGCCAACTCCAGGGTGTGATTCATCCAATTTTTGGGCTCCTGAAGCCAACCCCAGTGTCTCTTTAAAGTAATATTTGGGCTCCTGCTGCTGCTGCTGCCAACTCCAGGGTGTGATTCATCTAATTTTTGGGCTCCTGAAGCCAACCCCAGTGTCTCTTTAAAGTAATATTTGGGCCCCTGCTGCTGCTGCTGCCAACTCCAGGGTGTGATTCATCCAATTTTTGAGCTCCTGAAGCCAACCCCAGGGTCTCTTTAAAGTAATATTTGGGCTCCTGCTGCTGCTGCTGTCAACTCCTGCCAACTCCAGGGTGTGATTCATCCAATTTTTGGGCTCCTGAAGCCAACTCCAGTGTCTCTATAAAGTAATCTTTGGGCTCCTGCTGCTGCTGCTGCTGCCAACTCCAGGGTGTGATTCATCCAATTTTTGGGCTCCTGAAGCCAACTCCAGTGTCTCTTTAAAGTAATATTTGGGCTCCTGCTGCTGCTTGCAACTCCAGGGTGTGATTCATCCAATTTTTGGGCTCCTGAAGCCAACCCCAGTGTCTCTTTCAGCCAATGTTTGGGCTCCTGCTGCTGCTGCTGCCAACTCCAGGGTGTGATTCATCCAATTTTTGGGCTCCTGCTGCTGCCAACTCCAGTGTCTCTTTAAAGCAATGTTTGGGTTCCTGCCCCTCATAGAGATGCCACTTCAACTCTCTTGAATTCAATTGTGCCGCTCTGCGATTCTATTAGCGATGCCTCTGATCTGCATGTGATATTTATTCAAAGTATTATTTAACTAACCCAGCACGCATCCTGTGCGTGTTACAGCAAGGCAGAATGGTTTACAACCCTATTGAGGCTCTAGGAGGCTCAGAAATAGCCGTTTTTAATAGCGATTCGTCGCGAATTTATTCGGGTCGAAACGATTTTTGTCGGAAAATTCAGCGAATCAGTCGAATCGAATTTTTCAAAAGTTCGCTCATCTCTACTTGGGGCATTACCAGCAGTAGCATTGCCTATATCGGCTCCTCCATCCTCTTTTGTGTACACAGATCTAAGCAACCCATTTAATAGCTCTGCCTGTATTCCCGTCACCAAATTCCTATTACCTCTAGTTAGTGCACCTGTTCTGATTTTGTTTTCTTTGAATTTATATAAGAAACATTTGGGGTTGGTTTTGCTTTCTTTTGTAACATCTCTTTCCTTTTGTGCTTTTGCCCGCTTTTGCCCGCTATTGATTTTTTACAGGCTTCATTATTGACTTTATATATTTTTTTTCTACTACTGAGAGCTTTGTAATTTTTAAATGACCCTTCCTTGTTCCTAATTGCCCGATTTAACCACAGGTTTTAGCCAGGAGAGATTCTGTTTTTGTTGCTTGTTACCTATAGGTATATATGTTGCAAAGATGGTACTCAATGTTGATTTAAAGTACTCCCATTTGGCATCTGTATCCTTATTTATCAACTGATTCTCTGAGTCTATGTCCTGGAGTGCAGCCTTGAACCCCGGGAAGTTGGCATTCTTAAAATTTAGTGTATTTGCCCTCCCAGCCAAAAATGTTTTTGTTGAATAAAACTGTTATAGTCCCTACAAGGTCATCATCGGTTGATACCAATACAGCAGGTCCAATAGGGGCTGCAATCTTGGGGGCCATTGAATAAGACTCGGATAGGAGCTTCACAATTTTTAGTGCCTCTTCGTGCGAAGCTCAAAGGCCTGTTGGCCATCCCTGGAGTCTAAAATACAAGTCTAAAGTACTCTAGAGGATTGCTGCTAGCCTTCCCTCAGGACATCCCGATTTCAGATCTGTAAAATCCCCAGGGTTGCTGTTAATCTTGTGTTTCCTGGCTGCTGACAGCCTCATTCCCAGCTTCCCAGTAGTTGTGGTGTGCTCTGCCAGCTAGGCTGGGTATGGGAGTGCTCCCCACAATACAGGGAAACCAGGTATGTGGTCAGTGGGCTGGTCATGTCAGCTGACATTTTTGAGATCTGCTAAATGAAGATCTCAAAAATGCTGCATAGACGTGGCCTCGGTGGTGGAAAACGTCATTTTTTTGCCTAAATTGAGCCATCGCCGAGCCGGCTTTATTGCCTCAGGTAAAGTTGTGGCGTCACCTTGAGCGGCTTTCCCTCGGGGCATTACATGAAACAATAGCAGCATTGTTACGCTCAGGCACTGCAGTGAATCAGGGAGAGTGCTTCTTCAGCACCCTCCAGACATCACATTTATCAGTGCAGGACAGGATACTATAGCGCCATTTGTCCAGCGCCAAAGATACATTATAGCGCCCCCTTGCAGTGTACTTTTGCGGACGCTACATAGATGGGCAAATTGCAATACGTGGCGCTAGTCTTAAAGTGGACCAAAACCCAGGATTTTGAATATCCTGGGTTTTGGTCCTTTTCTCCGGGGCACCGCGATCGGGGATGCCCTGCTGTGTGAAACCCCCCCAGACTGCTCGAAGAAACTCACCTCTTCCCAGTCCTACGGCGCTTGCGCGGCAGCTCATCCAATCAGGCTGATGCATCCTCCGTCTCCCTCTAACAGGGAGTGTGCCCACGCCGGCCATTCACAAATGGCTGCCGCGGGTCCTCACCCTACTAGAGGGATAGCGGGTAAGCGTCCGCAGCCCCCACATGCGCCATTGGAGCCGAAACAAAGGTGAGTAAACGGTGCGACCTGGGGTGTTTCAAACAGCGGGCATACCAATTTTGGATGTCCCAGGGGGAGGGAATCTATTGGCCAATCGAGCTGCGTTTTGGTCAATTTTAAAGCCTCCACATAAGGTTCATCTGTCCCTAAGCTGGCCAGAGATAGAATATTATATTATTATTTCCTCCTAATGTTTTACTATATTTTAAGGGCACATCTTCAATTTGTTACATATTCTACATTTATCTTCTCGATTTTCCATCTTTTTCCATTTTTAAAAATTAGCCGGCTAAAGGTGACCTTGGTTACTATCTACAGATAGAATCACAAAGGGCAATAAGTTTCCCATTCAGAACTAGAGATGAGCGAACTTTTGAAAAATTTGTTTCGGCTGATTCGCTTGGCTGTAACATGTATAGGATGCATGCTGGGTTAGTGAAATGCTAATGTAAAGAAGTATGACATGCAGATCAAAGGCGTCGCTATTAGATTCGCTGACGCAGAGTACAGGCACAATTACAGAGCCTTGAGGTGGCATCAGCATGATGAGCCCATATATTGCCTGAAAGACACACAGTGGAGTTGGCAGCAGCATAGGGAGCTCATATATTGCCTGAAAGACACACCCAGGAGTTGGCAGCACCAGCAGCAGCAGCAGCATTAGGGGCCCATATATTGCCTGAAAAACACATTGGAGTTGGCAGCAGCATTTGGAGCCCATATATTGCCTGAAAGACACACATTGGAGTTGGCAGCAGCATTAGGAGCCCATAAATTGCCTGAAAGACACACCCAGGAGTTGGCAGCAGCAGCAGCATAGGGAGCTCATATATTGCCTGAAAGACACACATTGGAGTTGGCAGCAGCATTAGGAGCCCATATATTGCCTGAAAAACACATTGGAATTGGCAGCAGCATTAGGAGCCCATATATTGCCTGAAAGACACACCCTGGAGTTAGCAGCAGCAGCAGCATTAGGAGCACATATATTGCCTGAAAGACACACCCTGGAGTTAGCAGCAGCAGCAGCATTAGGAGCACATATATTGCCTGAAAAACATATTGGAGCTGGCAGCAGCATTAGGAGCACATATTTTGCCGGAAAGACACACCCAGGAGTTGGCAGCAGCAGCAGCAGCATTAGGAGCCCATATATTGCCTGAAAAACACATTGGAGTTGGCAGCAGCATTAGGAGCCCATATATTGCCTGAAAAACACATTGGAGTTGGTAGCAGCATTAGGAGCCCATATATTGCCTGAAAGACACACCCAGGAGTTGGCAGCAGCAGCATTAGGAGCCCATATATTGCCTGAAAGACACACTCTGGACTTGTCAGCAGCATTAGGAGCCCATATATTGCCTGAAAGACACACTCTGGACTTGGCAGCAGCATAGGGAGCTCATATATTGCCTGAAAGACACACCCAGGAGTTGGCAGCAGCATAGGGAGCTCATATATTGCCTGAAAAACACATTGGAGTTGGCAGCAGCATTAGGAGCCCATATATTGCCTGAAAGACACACATTGGAGTTGGCAGCAGCATTAGGAGCCCATAAATTGCATGAAAGACACACAGTGGAGTTGGCAGCAGCATAGGGAGCTCATATATTGCCTGAAAGACACACCCAGAATTTGGCAGCAGCATTAGGAGCCCATATATTGCCTGAAAAACACATTGGAGTTGGCAGCAGCATTAGGAGCCCATATATTGCCTGAAAGACACATCCAGGATTTGGCAGCAGCATAGGGAGCTCATATATTGCCTGAAAAACACATTGGAGTTGGCAGCAGCATTAGGAGCCCATATATTGCCTGAAAGACACACCCAGGAGTTGGCAGCAGCAGCAGCATTAGAAGCCCATATATTGCCTGAAAAACACATTGGAGTTGGCAGCAGCAGCAGCAGCATAGGGAGTACATATATTGCCTGAAAAACACACCCAGGAGTTGGCAGCAGCATAGGGAGCTCATATATTGCCTAAAAAACACATTGGAGTTGGCAGCAGCATTAGGAGCCCATATATTGCCTGAAAAACACATTGGAGTTGGCAGCAGTATAGGGAGCCCATATATTGCCTGAAAGACACACCCAGAAGTTGGCAGCAGCATAGGGAGCCCATATATTGCCTAAACACACATTGGAGTTGGCAGAAGCATAGAGAGCTCATATATTGCCTGAAAGACACACCCAGGAGATGGCAGCAGCAGAAGCAGCTACCATGCATTAGCTACTCGCATGCATCAGCTATTGGTGGGTGGAAATCCTGGCTGATCCATGCCTGATTCATCTTCACAAAGGTGAGTCTCTCCACATTTTTCGTGGACAGACGAGTTCTCCTTGGCGTTACTATGGCCCCTGCAGCACTAAAGACCCACTCAGATGCCACACTACTGGCCGGGCAGGACAGCTTTCCCAGGGCAAACTCTGCCAGTTGCGGCCACAAGTCAAGTTTGGCTGCCCAGAAGTCCAGCGGATCCTCAATGACACGACCTGCTGGTTCAGGCCCTGCTCCAGGTCTTCCTGCTGCTCATGAGTAGCCTCACTATGTGGTAGCAGAAAGCTACTCATTAGCGACTGAAGACTGAGGCTGCTGCTGTTGGAGCTGCTGCTCCTGCCACCCCCCCCCCCCCCCCCCCCGGCAGCCATGGCAGTGGAAGGTGAGCGCAGAGGTCCCCTCGAGTCAGACCTGCGAGAGTATGGACCATGGCGCAGATAGGCATCGGCCAACTGACTATGTAGGATGTCTTTGTAGTAGGTCAGTTTGTCCTCCCTCTCGGCAGGTTTAAAAAATGCCCCCATTTTGTGCCGGAAGCAAGGGTCCAATAAGGTGGAGAGCCAGTAATCATCCCGCAGAAAAATGGAGACAATTCTGCGGTCACTACACAAGCACGTGAGCATGCATCGTGCCATTTGTGCAAGTGACTCAGAGGGACTACCTGTCTCCATCTCCACAGCATACTGCCATGGTGTCTGGGTCCTCTGTCTCGCCTTCCTCACAAACCCCTAGCTCCACTGGCTGCTCCTGCTCCTCCTCTCCTGTCAGATGACTAGATAAATCACTCATTTCGCCAAAACTAAACTGAGCTTCACTGTGCTGCTCCTCCTCCACAGTTCCCACAGGGTTTATGTGGCCGTGAAATGTATGTGACATGTCTCCAGTGCCCTGACCAGCCATGGTTTCCAACATGTGTTGTATTACATGAAGCAGGGGAATCACATCGTTCATGCCGTAATCCTGGCGACTGACAAATAAAGTGGCTTCGTCAAAGGGCCTGAGCAAACGGCAGGTGTCACATACGAGCTGCCACTGGTTGACATTAAAGTTACACAGGGGAGTCCCCCTATCTGCTTGGATCATCAAGAAATCAGTGATGGCTTTTCTCTGTTCGTATAGTCGAACTAACATATGTAGGGTGTAATTCCAACGGGTGGGAACATAGCAAATCAGACTATGTTGGGGGATACAGTTCTGACGCTGTAGCTCAAGAAGGGTGTGCTTGGCGGTGTATGAGTGGCTAAAGTGCATACAAAGTTTCCTTCCTGTTGTTAGGATGTGTTGCAGATGGGGGGAAGACTTCAGAAAACGCTTGACAACTAGGTTGAACACGTGTGCCATACAGGGCGCATGGCTCAGGCTTCCTTGTCTCAGCGCAGACAAGATGTTTCTCCCATTGTCAGTCACCATGGTACCCATTTCCAATTTTCGCGGAGTAAGCCATGTTTTAATTTCTTGATGAATGAATTTCAGGAGCTCCTCCCCTGTGTGACTAAGTTTGCCAAGGCAAACCATGTGAAGCACAGCGTGACACCGCCGTGCCCTGCACACATGGTAGGCTGAAGGGGCATTGAGAATTGACCGTACAGTGGAGGCTGAGGAGATGGCGGAGGATGAGGAGGCAGAGTCGCACACTGTGACAGGCAAAATGGCCTGGAAGCGTGGAGGCCGAAGCGGTTTAACCTGTCCAAGTTGCTGTGCAGGAACCACATTCACCCAGTGGGCCGTAAGGACATGTATTGTCCCTGACCGCAGTTACAGCTCCAGATGTCAGCGCTGCCGTGCCCTTTGGTGCACACCGACAGGCTCAAGGACTGGCCCACCTTCTGCTCAACAAATTTGTGCAGGGCTGGTACTGCCTTCTTTGCAAAGAAATGACGGCTTGGGACTCTCCACCTCGGCTCGGCACAAGCCATCAGCTCTCTGAAAGGTGCTGAGTCCACCACCTGAAAAGGGAGGGACTGCAGCACTAGCAACTTGAACAGGAGCACATTTAGCTTCTGCGCCGTAGGATGAGGGGGCGCATACTGTTGTCTCTTGGAAATGGCTTCGCTGATGGATTGCTGGTAGGATGAGTGACTTTTAGTAGGAGGAGCAGGAGCATCTGGAGCGGCACAGGATGGGTATGACGCACAGTTACCTTCGGCTGAGGTGCTGGGGCCTTGGCTGGGTAAAACTGTAAGCGGCGTGGCACTGGCTGATGCAGCAGGCTGGACCCCCACTTCGGAGCCTCAGTTCTCCCAGGCCGCTTTATAGTGATGCTGCATGTGTTGCCACAGAGCCGTGGTACCAACATTGGGGCCCTGGCCACGCTTTACCTTCTGTCTACACATCTTGCATGTGGTCAGGTTACCCTCCTGCGGATACTTGAGGAAAAAGTACCACACTGCTGAGTAGCTAATTTTCCCTCCAACAGTCCGCACTAATTCACTGCTACTGCTGCCAACTCCAGGAACCCCTGCTCCACTACCTCCCGGGAAAGGCAGCCTGCCGTGCAGCAGGTGGTCTACCCCGCCCTCGGCTACGTGTGGCTCCAGGCATCCCAATTCTGCCACCATGCTGACTGCCAACCCTACTGCCACCTTGCTGCCTCAGCTGCTGACTCTGGGACAACCTGGGACCCTCTTCTCCTGATGATGATGAAGCCTCTTCTGCACCGGGCTCCCAAGTGAGATCAGCTCCATCATCATCGAGTTGTGCCTGCACCTCACTGATGTCCTCCTTGGTTTCCACAAGAGTGTATGCTGCAGGAGACGGAATGCTCACCACACCACCTGCCACGCCACTCTCCTCCTCAGTGTTTGTCTGCCTAGCGGAAGAGGCGGCAGATGTCTCCTCCATTTCTTGGCTGGGCAGTGGCTGCTGACTGTCCTCTAACACATCGTCCTCACTGAATAGTGGAGCTGAACCCAAAACATTAGATATGGCGGCTGTAGGGGGCGTAGAACAGAGGCAATGGAAGGACATGGGCTACTCCCAGGCCATGCCAACTCAGGGTTGTGTCCGATGAACCTACGGACTGTTGACTGGGGGTGTCAGATGTCATTTGTGATGAGGTCAATGACGGGAGATCAGGCCTCTCACCGCGACTCCTGCTGCTACTCGCCCCTAGTCTGCTGCGACCTCTGCCTGATGAATCTAGGCCTCTCCTCTGTGCACATCCTGGCACATCTCTGCCTGACATTTTTACTGCGTTTAGGAGGGGAAAACAATATACTACACTACACCTACAACAGTATTTTTGTAACAGCAGGTGTGTAGAAAAGTTAGATCAAAATAGGCACACACTGTAGCTAAAAGCTAATGCAAAAAAACACTGTCAGATGGTCTTACACAGGATGCCCCTGGTCAGAGTTAAATGCACCACAGGCAGTTTTAAAATGTGTTTTGTTCAAAATGTAAAAAAGGTAAAGATGCAGGTACTATTAAAAGCTAAGTGCTAGTGTTCGGGATGCCCCCCCCCCCCCTGTGAAAGGCATTGGGTGCTTTAAACTTGTAAACCAGACTTGTTTTATACAAAAGGCAAAAGGTTAGGAGGCAGGTACTCTTAAAAGATAATTGCTAGCACTGACAATGCCCCCCCCCCCCAGTGAAAGGCAATGGGTGCTTTAAACTTGTAAACCAGACTTTTTTATACAAAAGGCAAAAGGTTAGGAGGCAGGTACTCTTTAAGGATAAGTGCTAGCACTGACAATGGCCACCGGTGAAAGGCAATGGGTGATTTAAACTTGTAAACCAGACTTGTTTTATACAAAAGGCAATAGGTTAGTAGGTAGGTACTCTTAAAAGACATGTGCTAGTATTTGGGATGTCCCCTTCTCACGTACAGAGGTGGCCTCCTTTGATTCTGGAAAAGTGACTTTGCTTATAAAATGCAACCAGGTTTTAGACAGGTAGTCTTGAAATATTAATGCCAGTGTTTGGGATGCTCCCTCCTCAGAGCAGGCCTCCCTTGATTGTGGAAAAGTGACGTTAATTATAAAATGCAAGCAGTTATTAGACAGGTAGTCTTGAAATATTTATGCTAGTGTTTGGGATGTCCCCTCCTCACATACAGAGCAGGCCTCCCTTGATTGTGGAAAAATAACTTTGTTTATAAAATGCAAGCAGTTATTAGACAGGTAGTCTTGAAATATTAATGCTAGTGTTTGGGATGCCCCCTCCTCACATACAGAGCAGGCCTCCCTTGATTGTGGAAAAGTGACTTTGCTTATAAAATACAAGCAGTTATTAGACAGGTAGTCTTGAAATAATAATGCTAGTGTTTGGGATGCCCCCTCCCCACATACAGAGCAGGCGTCCCTTGATTGTGTAAAAGTGACGTTAATTATAAAATGCAAGCAGTTATTACACAGGTAGTCTTGAAATATTAATGCTAGCACGCTTTTTAAAGAATGACACCAGGTAAAGGAAAAGCTAAATAGGCAGGTGTGTTATTAACACTAAATAGGCTTGAAAGCTAATGCAAACACTTTAAACTGTCCCTGTCTTTATCTGTCACTGTCACAGGCTCTACCTGTCCCGCGCTTATTCTGATCTATCTATCTATCTATCTATCTATCTATCTATCTATCTATCTATCTATCCCTCGCTCTATCCCTGCCTGATCTGCTCTGGCCGCAATACAGTGTCAGAATGATCTTCCGCAAGATGGCCGCCGTTTATATGGGGCTGTGACATCATCGGTAAGCCTGTCTGCTGATAGGTATGGGACATGTCCTGACATGTGTATCCACCATTTTAGATGGACTGTATAGCAGTAAAATGAGTTTTAAGGAAGCGATTCGAGCGATCGAATCAAATATTTCATGAAATTCGTAACAAATTCGGATTCGTCAGAATCGATTCTCTCATCTCTATTCAGAACCTATAAAAAAGGTGGTGGTTACCTAAACGCGCCACATCCTATAAAGTCGCCTTTCTGTTTACTTTCCTGCACCTTTAAATGTGCTTAGGTTTAAAGATAAAACAAGGTGTACACCGCAGCTACTGAAGGCGCCGTCTGAATGAAAAACTCATTTCCAGTTAATTCCACCAACAGCTGCGGCTCTTTGAATAGATTCATTTGTTGTTTATCTCTTCAGGACAAAAAGGAAATGACAGCGAAAGATTAGAGTGGAAGATCCGCAATAATAAGTTGTTAGAAAAAATATGATCTGCCTTTGATCACATATTTTTTTTGTGCATTTGATTTGATTGTTTTATTCCTTCGTAGAGCACTCTGACGAACCGAAGATGAAAAAACCGCGCCGGCTGCAAACTTTTTTGTTTTCTCAAACAAATGGCGAAGTAGGAGCAGCCGTTGAAGGATTAATGGGAAAATCGGAAAAGTAATATTTTTGTGATTGCCTTATGTAACCTACTCATTCAGCTGTGGCTCCAGATCAGCGTTGTCCTCTTGGGCAGCGAATAAAGTTGTCGTTATAAAGCGTTTTCTTTTATATTTGTTTGCAAATCTAGCAACAATGAGGCTGATTCACTACTAACGCCAGGTATCGGCAAATGAGCGCCTGTATAGCGACGCTTACAAACTAGTAGACGTTGTAAGCGGGTTTCGGGCGCTGTAACAGAATGTCTTGGATGCTCTAGTAATCTGGACGGCATTGATGAATATGATGTGTGATGGGCGCTCTAACACCAGGGAGGTAGCGACAGCTCAGTGCGTCCGGCACTTGGCGCTCCACACCATACTTAGCAAAAAAGGACACACACAGCGTTGGCGCTCTAAAGCTGGGCACTGTAGCATAGAGCGCCAGACGCTGTGTGTTTAAGTCTGTTTTTGAACACATATCCACCAGTAACAAAGCAAAAACACATGGAATGACTTATAACTTATAACACTGTGACATTAACACTTTAGTGCCAGACCTGTAAATACAAATCTGCATAAAAAATTAAAAAGGTCACACAATGATTGGAGCAAAAAAAAAAAAAATTTAAAATGTCAAACACGCTGTTTAAACACAAGAAAATGAACGTTCCTTGAAATGTATGGGAGAGCGACACTGAGCGAAAGGTAATACCTGGCGTCTGGAAGCTAGAGCGCCGGCGCTATACACTGAGCCGCCTGTAATAATACATGTGACGCTACATGGCGCTGTTGGAGTCACTCTACCAGATTCACTTTCATAAATGTGGTTTCCCATACAGCGCCCGGTGTTCACCAGACGCTGCCTGCCGCTACAAGGCACTACCTGGCGCTATCCCTTCTTAAATAATAAGTGTTTATGTTAGCAACGTACACTGGTATAACTGGTATGTTTGGTGTACCTTCTAGGACTACCTGACTCTGGCTTGCTAACCATTTGATTGGCTGAGGCATAGACAACCCTCCACATTCCTGACTTCACAGGTTTCACCCCTTCTGTTCTAATTCCACCTCTTCAGAAGGGGGTACACAATCTTGCATTTCAATAGCTGAAGGGTTACCCGGCAGCGTTCTTACCTGGGGAGATCATTATTGCTTCTTGATTTTACTAAATCTGCTGTTGAGCACACCTGTTAAAGTGGACCAAAACCCAGGTTTATGACTATCCTGGGTTTTGCTCCTTGCCCCCGGTGCACCGCGATCAGGAGTGCCCCCACTGTGTGAAACCCCCCAGGTCGCCTGAACAAACTCACCTCTTCCTGGTCCTACTGCGCATGCGTGGCCTTTCGTCCAACCACACCTTCTTCTAAGCCTTCGCCTAAGGCGAGTGGTCCGAGCGCGCTGGCGGGCGCATCCCCCACTACTCTCTAACAAGGAGCGTGCCCGTGCCGGCCATTCACAAATGCCTGGCGCGGGCACGTTCCCTGCTAGAGGGCATGCACCATTGGACCGGGAAAGAAGGTGAGTTTATGGACGACCTGGGGGGTTTCACACAGCAGGTCATCCCAATTTTGGATGCTGCGGGGGAAGGGAATAAATCGGGTCGGGAATCTTACAGATTCCTGAGCCGATCTCTGTGGCTTTGGGTTCACTTTAAAGTGGATGGATTATGATGAGATTTGAAGCAAGAAACTATACTAAGGGCTTAACTCGAGGCCAGGAAAGCTGCTCCCACTTGTGCAACACAGAGCCAAAGGAATATAGTAAACTGGAAAACAGCATGCTGATAAATCACAGGTCTGTGGGCACAATCCTAACACACACATTTTTTTCTCTTTACATTCTAAAAGAGGAAAATAAGGCAGAACACCAAAAAACCTGACAAAATGGGATTCTTTTAACAGTATGGATGGATGTTGCAGCCATATCAATGATGACAATAAGAAAGGCTTCAGCAGACCTCTTGTAATGGCATCAGTACGTTTTACACAGCACCCAGAGGCTAATCAGCAGAGGGCTGCATTAGCGTGTGAATTTGCATGGTTGCATTCAAAACCTACCATTGGGCCCCCCTGAGTAACCGGGGCCCCTTAGATGAGTCCTAACTGTACTGCCTAATAGTAACACTGCTTACATTTACTACCCTGATGCCTCTTGCTCTTTAATTTGCTGCATTTCTGCTAACTTCTGGATAGTACACAGCTGATGCTGTGTTTCTCATCCTCTGGTTTGGCACCATTTTTTTTTTTGAGTTCTATGGCATCCCAAGATCCTTTGCGGCCAGTCAAAAAAAAGTTCCAGTTTTTGCCTCCCATATTTGTCTCTATTACTCCTGTGGTCTTCTCCAGGCCCAACGATACCAAGTGCTCACTAGAGTGATCCAGTTCCAAATCCAGTTTTGATTAGTCCTAAAATCTGCTCCAGTGATCTTCATCTAGGCTCACCAATAATAAATAACAAAAAGTCAAAGGTCCCATGATGTGGCCAGTTCAAGTAAAGTTCTGATGAAATCCAGGTTTTGCTCTATTAGCCTCTATTACTCCTGTGGTCTTGTCCAGGACCAGTATTACCAAATGCTCACTAGAGTGATCCCCTGTAGCCAGTCCAGGTCCGGTTTTGATTAGTCCTAGAATCTGCTCCAGTGGTTTCATCTAGGCCCACCAGTAACAAATAACAAAAAGTCAAAGGTCCCATGATTATCTATTGCCAGTTCAAGTAAAGTTCTGATGAATTCCTGTTATTGCTCTATTAGCCCCTATTACTCCTGTGGTCTTTTCCAGGCCCAACGATACCAAATGCTCACTAGAGTGATCCCCTGTAGCCAGTCCAGGTCCGGTTTTGATTAGTCCTAGAATCTGCTCCAGTGGTTTCATATAGGCCCACCAATAACAAATAACAAAAAGTCAAAGGTCCCATGATTATCTATTGCCAGTTCAAGTAAAGTTCTGATGCATTCCAGTTATTGCTCTATTAGCCCCTATTACTCCTGTGGTCTTTTCCAGGCCCAACGATACCAAATGCTCACTAGAGTGATCCCCCTGTAGCCAGTCCAGGTCCGGTTTTGATTAGTCCTAGAATCTGCTCCAGTGGTTTCATATAGCCCACCAATAACAAATAACAAAAAGTCAAAGGTCCCATGATTATCTATTGCCAGTTCAAGTAAAGTTCTGATGAAATCCAGGTTTTGCTCTATTAGCCTCTATTACTCCTGTGGTCTTGTCCAGGACCAGTGATACCAAATGCTCACTAGAGTGATCATCTGTAGCGAATCCAGGACGAGTTTAAATTAGTCCTAGAATCTGCTCCAGTGGTTTCATCTAGGCCCACCAATAACAAATGACAAAAAGTCAAAGGTCCCATGATTATCTATTGCCAGTTCAAGTAAAGTTCTGATGAAATCCAGTTATTTCTCTATTAGCCTCTATTACTCCTGTGGTCTTGTCCAGGACCAGTGATACCAAATGCTCACTAGAGTGATCCCCTGTAGCCAATCCAGATCCAGTTTTGATTAGTCCTAGAAACTGCTCCAGTGATCTTGAATGCTCCAGTGGTTTCATCTAGGCTCACCAAGAACAAATGCTCATTAACAAACAGAGATTGTTGGGCCCCCCTGTCCCTCGTTGTTCTCATTTGTCCCTCTTTGAGGTGTAACCTGTAGATCTGCATCAATAAATGATTCATTTGCCTATATAACGTGCTTATATTGTTGTAACTGTTACAATTTATCTCATATTCATTTCTCAGTGAGGAGAATTTAACAATTGACCCTCTTTCCCACCCTGAAAAGTTTGAAGGTATTCTCGTCGCCAGACTCGTTCTCGTAAACCGAAAAAGTTTTAAAGCACCAGACTGGCCATAGGCTGCTGCGGGGGTTTACAGCCCCTTTAAATCTGTGGCTACATTACTGCATATTTTGGTTCTTTTTAATATTCTTTTATCTCTTTCAATATTCTAAGAGATCACCGCTGCTAATGCAGGAAGAAATCAAAGAATAATAGAATGTTGCTGGGGATCTATGCTCCTGCCGAGATCTCAACAGCTCAAACTCGTTTCCATATATTTGCAAGAGGAAGTAAAGTGGAGCCCAGGGTGAGCCGCACTGGAAAAACATTAAGATGATTTATATATTGCACAATCCACTCAAGATATGTTATAGCGTTCTGTAGAAAATGATATGGGTTTTGTAACCAGCACCACAGGGAAACAGGAACACGCAGAACACTACAATGGCGTTAGGATGATTGGATCTATCAAAACAAAATGCAGCAAGGAGTCCTGGGATTGGAAGGAGCTTGTGCACAAAGATAAACAACCACCTGGAATGTACATGGGAAGCTGACATTTTTCTTGTGTGGCTTGTAGGGGCCTTTTTCTTGTTTTTCTATTGTTCTTTAGGTTGTTTGGTCCCGGGGCCACCTCAAAACAAGTTAAAACTGAGTTATATTCCAAAATCCTCCTCTTAGAGAAAATTATAAATTAAAAGTGGGTGGCAACAGATAATAAAATGTGTGCAGGCCATGGGTTGTAGTCCTGTTTGGCGATGATGATGATGGTGGCATATATCTTATTTGGACATAGGGATAGTCACTATATCAAAGGCAAAACAAATAAATTAACCCTTGCGCCACCCTAAAAAGACTTTTCACAATATAGAAATGATGTGCCAATGTGGGATGCCCCAAACAAATAGCCAATTTGAAATACCAAAAATATGTGGCCTCAGCAACCACAAGGAAAAATCCGAACCGGCACCACCAACCTAGAAAATCACAAACTAACTATTTACATAATAATCGTGAATTTATTGTTATTAAAAACAATAAATATCTAAAATCATTATTTGCAGCAGGGACATCAACGCCAAGCGTGCCACTTTACATCCAATAACATGATCCAAGAAATCAAATATATCCAAACTTATATATAATTAGCCCAAAAAGATGTGCAAAAAATGTCAATGCATACCTAAAGTGCTTTAAATAAAGTGCAAATGCTCAATAATACAAAGAGAAAACTCTTTAAAGTGCCCGGATAGTTCAACATAAAAAGATACCACCATATAGATTGGCCAATTGGTGTCCCCGCTGAATCCTGGTGGCCCTTTTACCACTATTTGGACATAGGGATAGAATTGCTAACTTAGAAATAGTACACAGTCAAAGGCTTACTTATCTGCTACTTCCCTGCATTCCTCATCCCGGGCAGTTTCCAGGCAAAATAGAACCCAGACGGAATGGAAATAAGTCTGCCTCATTCTCGCCCATCCTCTTCCATCCCAGTATGTGCCATGCTGTGCATCTTCCTAAGCAGCAGTCAGTGCCCCTCCTCATGACTGAGCATAATATTGGGGGATAAGGAGCATATATGAAAGAGGGGGGTTGGGGAAGAAGGGATCATAGGGTTCCCTCCGATTTAGTGGTGGTGAGGTACCTCTATTTTTAAACAAGAAGAAAAGGGGGGAGAGCCACTCCCACTTCCTTGGGCTACAGGATGCCCTTGGCAGGGTAGCGGGTCTAGTGTACCGTATTCCACACACTTGATTATGGTATAAACACAGGTAATGTCTATGTAATCTTCTAAATTTATTTTCATGTAACATACATAAACATTTTAGTAGCAACATAAATAGCGAAGTGGACCAGAACCCAGCATTTTACATATCCTGGATTTTGGTCCTTGCCCCACGATTGGGGGTGCCCCGCTGTGTGAAACCCCCTAGGTCGCCCAAACAAACTCACCTCTTCCTGGTTCTACGACGCATGTGCAGCCTCTCATCCAATCAGCACGCTCAGACCTGTTCAAGCTACTTCGTCCAAGAGCTCGTCTAATATGAGCAAATCCAAGCACACTGACGTCCGCATCCCCCGCTACCCCCTAACAGGGAGCGTAACCGCGGCGGCCATTCACAAATGCCTAGCGCAGGCATGCACCCTGCTAGAGGGATACGGGGATGCGACCACATGCACTTTGATTGGAACTTACAACTTGTATTCACCATTCTGACATGTACATGTATTTATTCATTATATGTATATAGTTTGTATAGTGCACTCTTAAAGCGATTATATATACTTAATCTTGGACTGCTCTGTTATATCAAAACCAAAGCCACTTGCCTGTGCTTCTCAGTTATACTATACGCTGCAGGGCTTGCTTCTGGTCTGATGTAATATCTGGACTGGGGCTATATCAAACAGAGCTGGTGGCATTCTTACGGGGCAGGTAGGGCTCTGTTCACTGGTGCTAGTGATTGGGCCCAGCAGCATGGCAGGGTCTTAACGGCCTGTATGAAGGGAGCACACTGCATGACCTCGGGGTCACGATGATATCAGTTGAGGCCATGAGATTTGATTTATCACTGTGTCTTTATATCGATAGTGTGTTACTAAAACTTGAATCAAACACCTTCTAATCATTAGGAAAAACTGTAGCATAATAAATGTGAACTTTTAGATAAATAGTTTAGTACGCATAGCATGATTACACAATCGCAATTATTATTACCACTAGAAAATGTGCCCCTGTTGCTGCAAAAATGTAAAAGGGGTTGTTATACATCAGTTACAATCTCTGAGGATCTTAATCTGTATTTTTGTCCAACCTCAAATACACGTTTTGCACAAGAAATAACTGCAGTATGAACATTTTCTAGCACCAGCAGTAGGAACTAATGTTGCAATAAACATCATGCCAGATCGTGATGACAGAGAACAGAGGTGCTTACAGTTTAATTCCCACTCCACACCCACACCCGTTCATTTTTCACATTTTCTATTTTATAATGGTGGTATACTTTGCAGTCGTGAACAGAGAACTCTGGCCTTTTCAAAATGTCTCCTTCACACTCACCGGTAATTGTCTTGTATATGTATGTAGGGCTGACATTTTCACTTTGTGTCCCTCAAGGGGGCTTACAATGGAAAATATGAAAAAATATGCATAAACCCTAAAGAATATACTGTCAGACTTCAGGAAACTAACATCCATTCGAGACAATAAGGGAAATTTGTATACTTGCCGGTAAATTTCTCGTCCTCCATTCCGGGGCACCACTAGTAGCAACACATGTGATTTCCCAAAGCAGTATCCTCATTAAGGGTGGGACCGTGGCAGAACAGCCAAAAACTGACTGTGTCAAAATAACCAAGAACGATGGTAATGAGACCTCATGTTTAGACCCCCGGAGAGGAGTTCACCACCGCCTGCCACACATTCGCCCCAGAGCGGCTTCAGCAGATGCCCTGACATCAAGTCTGTAAAATTTGATGAAGGTGTAGAGAGACGAACAGGTTGCCACCTTGCAGACCTGTTCCACCCAAGCCTGGTGTTGGAAAGCCCAAAAAATGCAATCGCCCGGGTGGAGTGAGTGGTGACTCGGAAGGGTTGTATCAGGCAGAGGCTTGTATGACCACCTGCCATCTGCTGGCAGTCGGCAGGCCCCCTCCTTGGCCCTTCCGGAATCACGAACAAGACATCTGTCTTACGTAGCTCTCGAGTAGCGGCCAAGTAATAATTTAATGCCGTGACCACATTGAGGGAATGCAGTCGCTCCTCATGGCGAGCAGGCCATGGGCACAAGGAGGGTAACACTATCTCCCGATTAAGATGGAAGGCAGAGACTGACTAAATTTGGGCAAATAATCCTGCTTCACATGAAACACCGCTTTGTCTTCATGCAGCCCCAAAAAAGGGTTATCTGATTGAGACCCTAAACCGTCTTATTGTCCAGAACACCGCCCCAACCCTTCAGACTGGCGTCTGTGGTCAGGATGACCCACCAGCCGAAAAGACTGACCCACTGCCAGCAACTGCTGGTCCAGCAACCGATTCAGGAATTGCTGGGTTTGTCCAATGTCTGCACAGTCCCGCACCATTTTGATGGAGCACCATTTGTAGAGGCTTGAAGTGGAACTGGGTATACGGAACACCATCAAGCCAAGGAGATACATGCCCAGCCTGATCGTGGAATGTTTGTCAGCAGCGACCTCACCACCTCCTGAAGAGCCATGCACCCCTCCATGGAGGGAGCCACCTGGGACTTTGGGTCACCCATTTGAAAAGTTCCAGTGTGGACAGGACTGTCCAAACATCCTGCAGTTCCTCTGCCAGAGATGGGTCTTGGATGAGCAAGTCGTCCAGGTACAGCAGACAGGGATTTGTTGCCCTGCCTGTCCACCTACTAATCCTCCATCGTCTGGCCTCCTGTGGCTGTGATGGCCTGTCCAGCAGCGCGGGAATGATGGAAAGGGGAGTTTCCATTTTTCCTTTTTTTTTTTTTTTCACCTATACCCTATAAGACGCACTGACACCCCCACTTTTGGGCGGAAAAATCTGTGCATCTTAAAATATGGTATTGAATTCATTTTTTTGTTTTCTGTCATTATTCCGAGTACCTTCCCTACCCCATTTTGTGCAGGGAAATCTCCCTGGTATTACCCCATGATTTGCCCTTTGACAGCTGTAAACAATTTATATATATTTTTTTAATTTATGTATTTCTTACATTTTTGTTTTTTTTATTATTATTAATTTATTTCCTTACTCCATTTTGTGCAGGGCAGTAGCCCTGGTGCCCCCCCCCCCCCCAATTTGCAGCCCTGTAACCCTTGTTACTCCCATTTTACAGCCATTTTTAGGCCCCCGGGTTCGAGTTCCCATTGACTTTAAAGGGATTCGGGGACCTGAAATGAACTTTTGCGGCTAGTTCGGCCAAACTTGTCGAACCCGAACTTCAGCGGAGTCGCCCATCCCTAGTGAACATCGATGAACATTCTTTTGGGTATAAAGGACTGTGATGTCTGTGTTTTGTAAAATATCATGTCTGCAAATGAGAACAAATCTGTCACGGCCACGGCCACCTCCTTACCTGGCCTTCGCTCCCCCGCCGACTCCTCTCGGCGGGCTGCACGTCTGTTGCAGCCGGCGGCGGGTCGGCGTCGCTCCTGCCCGCCCGCCGCTCGGCTGTCACGAGCAGCCGCTCAGGCGGCTTCCGGCTCTGCAGCATCGGGAGCGGTCGCGCCACTCTCTGTGCGGCGCGCTACCGGCGCGTGTCCTCACACGCGCACGCGCACGCGTCTAACCTCTTCCTATGCCCTCCGGCGGCGCTGCGCACAGCGCGCCCGCCGGAGGTGATTGAATTGGGCCAATGAGCCCTTGTTATTAAAGGGCATGTGCCCAAACACAGTCCGCCTCCCTATATTAAGTTGGGCCAATGAGCCCTTGCTATTAAAGGGCATGTGCCCTATTACACAGTCCGCCTCCCTATTCAAACTGGGCAATCAGCCCAGAGATCCCAGTTGCTCCAATCACTACTCTCCCCCCCTCAGCCAATCCAGTCAGCCCCCATCCTATATAGGTATACACCCTGCAGTTAGTCGTTGCCCGTTATAGCGTGCTACTGGGTGCGATTTTGATAGCTCATCTCCTTGTGATTCCTGCCGTGTTATTGACCATCCCTGATTGCCGCCTGGACCGACCTTGCTTGCTCTTCGACCACGATTCTGCCTGCTCCTCTGTACCGCGAACTTCTGACCTCCCGTTGTGACCCTTGGCTTGCCCTGACTACTCTTCCGTCTAACCCTTCTGTACCGTGCCTCCTCGGATTGACCACCCGTGTATGACCCCTGTCCGTTTATTGCTACTCAGTCTAGTCCCTGGATTCATCTGCCTTCCCCTGCATAAGTCAGCATCCTTTGTGCTAACAAGACCTGGGGGCAACCGTGTCCGGTGAGGCGTGTCTAGCGTCCCGGCAAACGGGGGCTTGCTATAGGCGAAGAAAGCAGCGGAGATTGGGGGTTGCTGATTTATTGGAAGGTGGGTGTCTCCGGGACCTGACAAAATCGTTCTCCTTTATCGCTTTACTCTTCCATTGCTTTATATAGCTAAAACATTGTAACTATGTAAAACATTACAAGATGTCACATGAAGTAACTAAAGGCCATGATATTTATGGGGTTTCTTTAAGAAACATTAAGGCCACATAGTACCAGATGAGTGTCAGGTGAATGTCAGGTCCCAGTGCAAAAGGTGTATTTACCAAGTCAAAATGCCAAGTGCCTGTGATAGTGCCGGGTAGTGTCCCACCTATCATCAGCAACGGCGATGGGATAAGTGCCCTACAGTGCCAGATAAGACCAGGTGCTCACCCTGCACTGTGTGGCCTTATCCCAAACATTTCAATGGGCTGGGTTGATTATAATGTTTGGGTTATTTTTTTATTTTCTTTCTTTGGGGGCTGGTGCAGGTGCCACGGGTCCTTGGCTGTTTGGAATTGATTTTGTATGCATTTTTTTACTTTTGTGTTGTGCTGCAAACTTTGTGATTTGGGCCATGCAGAACCTGTGTCATGCCTTTCAAGTCTCCCCCATGCATTTTCTGTTTTTATTTTATTTTAAATGTGCTGCCACCCCTTCCCCCCCAAAAAAGAAGGGGATTGCAATAGGCACTCAACGCCTAGAATCCCCTTGTCACATTGCCATACGGGCGCTGTGGTTTTTCTTCATGCATTATGTCGTTTTCTTGCAGTCCCAGTCAGCGCTAGGGTGGCGTTAGCGCATTGGCTTTAAACGGGCCTGTGCTAGCGCCCAGCGGACGGCTGCAAGTTAGAGAATGCAGGGTGCTGCCTGTTTCCAGATGGCTATGCAGTGTGGGCGCTGAGAGCGTCTCGCAAGTGCCCGCAAAAAAAAAAAAAGATACATTATGTCCTAAGTTAGTCTAATAGCACTTTTAAAACAGTATATTATAAATGTGGAAAACAAGTGTTGAGCATCAGATTTTACATACATTTTACCAAGTCAAATTTTTGGTGTGTACATTTTGTTATTTGATAATGTTTTATGATGTACAAGACTATTGGAAACCACGTGCTGTTTGAGCTTTCCATAAAGGTTTTCCTTTATTCTAGGAAACGGATGGGCTGATTCATTAATAGTGCCAGGTATCGCCTCAGTCGCTGTAGTAATCTCATTCATTTATGAATGAGATGTGTGTTGGGCGTTCTAATACCAGTACAGCGTAGCAGGGACTGAAAGGTAGGGCCAGCTCAGTGCGACTGACTCTCAGCGACTCACACCATATTCAACGAAAAAACAGACACACACAGCGTTGGCGCTTTGGCGCTCTGGATCTGGTCGCTATAGCATAGAGCGAAACGCTGTGTTATTAAAGTCTGTTTTTGAACACATATCCACCTGTAACAAAGCAAAAACACATGGAATGACATTGTTGTAACTCTGTGACATAAGTACTTTAGTGCCAGACCTGTAATGACAATTCTGCATAAAAATATAAAAAATCCAAATAATTTATAGCAGGCCAGGAGATATGACACAATTATTTGAGACAAAAAATTATTTGAGACAAAAAACCCTGTTTAAACAAAAGAAAAGGAACGCCCATTGAAATGTATGGGAGAGTGACAGGTAGCGACAGGTAATACCTGGCGCTCTGGATGCTAGAGCGCCGGAACTATTCGCTGAGCCTCCTATAATAATACATGTGACGCTATATGACATTGTTAGAGGCGCTCACCAGAATCGCCTTCATAAATGTGGTTTTGTGTACAGCGTCCGGCGTTCACCAGACCCTGCCTGCCACTATGAGGCACAACCTGGCGCTATCCCTTTATGAATAAACCCCTTAGCTAAAATTGGGAAAAACTTTTGTTTGATGTCTTAAACGAAAGCGAAAAGTTGATAAACGCTCCCAAAAATGTGTTACTGTTTTGTTGCACATATTAAAGGGATTTTTCAGTCAAAAATTAAAAAAAAAGAGAGAGGCAGCAGCCAGAGGTCTGTGGTCTCAGCGGTGTTGTTGCTGGCTGGGGCCGGGTCAAAAGTGGAAACATGACCTCACTTCCTTACCGCCGCTGCCTGCTTCCCCGCACACGTCAAGCTCTCAGATTACCGATATATAGCCTCACCTTAGTCCCGCACCTCCACTGTGTAGCCCCCCCTCTTCCCTGTGTGTAGCCTGCCCCTCTCCCCAGCTCCCTTCATGGCCATATCCACCGCATACTTATAATGGCAGCTTCCCTGCTGTCGCTGCCTCTGCTCTCTGATGCCTTCTCAACTCCTCTGTGACAGATGCTGGGGAGGCATCATAGAACGGGGGCAGCAGGGACAAAGGACAGCAGCACAAGATGCCCCTCCAGTCTTCCCAGCCAGTGTCGGGAGTGAGAGAAGTGCCCCCCCCCCGACCAGTGATTCCGCCCTTCTTCCTCCTCTCTCCTCCCGACCAGTGCTTGGAAGTGCATGCATGTGCCATTGGGAGTGTGCGCATGTGCCATTGGGAGTGTGCGCATGTGCATTTAGGGGTGAGGCCATGTGTGAGAGTGGTCTTGGCTCCAAAGTCACCTAGCAGCAGAGGGAGAGGGGAGAAGCACAACCATGGTGTCTGAAGCAAGTTCTGTAATCCTTACAGACCCCTCCATTTATGCTCATTATTATGCAGCATTCCGGCACCAAGGGCCATGCCCCTCTCCTCAGCTCCATTCATGTTCATATCCACTGCATACATAATGGCGGCTTCCTGCGCCGCTGTCTGCGTTCCCTGCTGTCGCTGCCTGCTTTCTGCTCTCTGATGCCTTCTCCGTGCCTCTGTGACAGATGCTGAGGAGGCATCATAGAAAGGGGACAGCAGGGACAACAGACATCAGCATCAGATGCCGCCAAAGTCTGTAATTGCCCCTCCAGTCTTCCCGGCCAGTGTCAGGGGTGATAGAGGTGCCCCTCCTACTTCCTCCACTCTCCTCCTGACCAATGCCAGGAGTGAAAGTAGCGGCAACCCCCTTCCTTCGATGTCAGGAGCGAAAGCAGTAATGCCCCTATTCTCCCACTGCTCCTGGCTGAAGCGGGGGGGGGGGGGGGGGCTGGGGTTGCTGACAGATGGGCAGTGCCCCTTGAGTACCTACCCACCCAGTAACCCACCTACTTACCCACCTCTTAATCCACCACCCACTAATCCACCCACCAACCCACTTACTAAATCACCCACCTATCCAGTGCACACATGTTTGGGAGTGCATGCATTCTTTTCTGGGAGTGCACTCATGCGTGTTTAGGAATGCACGCATGCATGCTTGGGAGTGCATGCAAGCGCACTAACCCATTAACCCACCCACCAACCCACCTACCCAGTGTACATATGCATGTTTGGGGGTGCACGCATGTGGGATTGAAAGTGTGCACATGCACTTTGGGAGTGTGTGCATGAACATTGAGAGCGTGCGCTTAGGCGTGCGCACATGCACTTTGGGTGCGTGCGCATGTACATTTGAGAATGTGCACATGTGCATTTGGGGGTGCACTCTTGTGCATTTAGGGGTGAGGCCATGTGTAGGAGTGCTGGTCTAGGCTCCGAAGTTGCCTAGTAACAGGGGGAGAGGGGAGAAGCACAACCATGGTGTCTGAAGTAAGTTCTGGGATCCTTACAGACCCCATCCCCTTATGCTGATTATAATGCAGCATTGCATTGTTAACCTCGGCCATTGCTTTTTCAATTAAAAAATGGAAAACAGTTTAGGACAGCGCCAAACGTAGCCTGATGCAATGGTGTAACAATGCCCTTTGCCTTAAATATCTCTTATAAGGTTTTAATTTTATTAATTTTAATTTTAAATTTTATTAATTTTATTAATCCTTTGATGAAACAAATTTAGATTAAATTAGCTAAATTTAGAGGTTAGGGCAGGCAGATTAGAAATGACAGGAACGGAGAGGATGACTACATGTCTACTCTACTTCCATAGAGACAGTAGAGAAGCAGAACAAAGACATTCACAACTTTGGCTTCACGCTGCTGAATTTAAAAAGTAATGTCACTGTTAGCGACAGGATTGATGCTGTGTGTGATTACCTACCAAAGAGAAACAAAGCAGAGTAGGGTAAGGTTAAAGGCCACCAGGTCCTGATGGCTTTGCCCAGTCTAAAACTTCAATTTCTTTTCTGTCATTCTGAGCTGACAAAGCAACGTAGAGGGATTCACAGCTGCTATTAAGTGGCAGCTTCCTCTTGGCTTGTAAAAATATGTGTTTGTTGAAAACCTCAAGAGCAGCCCATGGGGTGGAAGGGGCGAAGATCTCGCAGTACAGCCTAGACCCCACACCCCATGTGCTTGCACAAATTCAAAAGAAACAAAGGAGGGGTGGCAGCCGCTCAGACCATTTTATAACTAACCTGGGAGGTGCACGTTAGCAGGGCAATTAGGATATAAATGTCTTAAAGGAGCCAGCACTGGAAACTATTACATAGAAACCAAGACTCAACCTAGCAGCTCAGAATTTAGCCCTGGTCTTCACCAGAAGCCCCTGCAAGGTAGGATAGGCCGGCTTGTGTGGGATACCCTAGGGTTGTGCTACAAATTAATTGAAGGTCAGGGTTGGCAAGCAGTGATACTCAGTTACTAATGTTCTGGCAGGAGCTTGAAGGCCTGAGCAGGGTCAGACGAGAGTTTAAGGCAAGACAACAGGCAATAATTGTTATAATTGTAGTCAGAGTCCGTAGTAAAAGGTTGCGGGCAGGTAGCAAGAAGCATAATTGAAAGTCCATAGCTGAAACAGCGGGGCAGCGAGAGACATAGGGGTCGATTCAGAGCCTGGTGAGAAGATTCACTTCTTAGGAGAGAAAATTGCCATTGACTTTCAATGTCTACCTGATTCAGAGCTGAAAATTTACACCTGGTAGACAATGAAAGTGAATGGTTTTCTCTCCTAAAAAAAGAGGTTTTCTCACCAGGCCCGTAATAGCCCCCATAGTCGATAATACAGGCAAAGGTCAGACAAAAGGTCCCTATAAAGATCTTCTGACATCATCTTGCCACCTCAGCTCTCTAATTAAAAATGGAGCTACTCACATTTTATCCAGCACAGTTCCACCTCCCATACCTGCTGGTGTAGTACTACCGAGATTGTGGGCCCTGTCGGTCCTCTCTGGTCCCGGATGACAGCCATGAATGTGTCAGGTTTATGCCCTGCAGCAACCCTACTGCATTGCCCTGGAGGATGTGGTCGTGAAATGAAGTCATGCACATTTTCTATAACATTTTGCCAGTTTGTAATCAGGGAAAAAATCGCCAAGTTCAATGTGTGGTTACGTCAGTGGTGTGAAGACATAGGCCCTTATTTAAGAAGGGATAGCGTCAGGTAGCGCCTGGTTAATGAGAGGTAGCGACAGGTAGCGACTGGTGAACGCCGGACACGGCACGCAATTACACATTTATCAAGCAGAATCTGTTTAGCGACTGGGATAGCGCCATGTAGCGTCTGATTCATCATTTTCACAGCCTCAGCGAACAGCGCGGGCGTTCAGCCTTGCACAGCGCCAGGTATGACCTCTCGCTACCTGTCGCTCTCCCATACATTTAAATGGACGAACCTTTTCTTCTCTTTAAAAGGGGTATTTGTTTGTTTGTTTTTTCCAAAAAGCACAAATAATTCTGTGACCTCTCCTGGCATTGAAAAAAGCAGTTTTTTTCACATTTTTTTATTTTTTAAATTTTTCTTCAGAAATGACATTACAGCTCTGCCATTAAAGTGTTCATGTTACAATGTTGTTACAATGTAATTCCATATGTTTTCGCTTTGTTACTAGTGGATAGATGCTGAAAAACAGAATCTAAACACACCGCCTCCTGCGCTCTGGGCTTCAAACAAGCATTTTTCAGCGCCAGCGATTTGTGAGGCTGTTTTTTTGCTGAATATGGTGTGAGTCGGTCGCTATGAGCAGTCGCTAACATGCGCTCCCATACAGCGCTGTACTGGTCAAATAGCGACTCCTCACAATGTATCCAACATAAACTAGCGACTCACGGCCGAGCACAGCGACTACTAGCAGGCGCTCTGAAAATACCTGCTACAGACGCTCATCTGTCGCTACCTGGTGTTAGTGATGAATCAGCCTGAAAGGCTTTGGATGTATTAGTCATGATGTTAGAAAGTGGTCAAACAAGGAGTTGTATGAAAGGGATGGTTTGCATGCTTCAAATGGAATGGAAGTATTTGGAGTAGAACTCGGAAACAATTTTTGATAGAGATTTAAACAAGATGAAGAGGACAGAGATTTAAGTTGTAATGATGATTTCTGTTCACTGATGAAGCAGGGCGTTGGCACTTCAGGAAACCTGGTCGGTGGTAGGATAGAGGTGGAAAAGATCAAGAACAATCTAGAATGAATTGGACTTGTTGCAATTACAGAGACTTGGTTCAAGGATCACAAATGACTGGGAGATAGCCATACCTGAATAAACATTGTACAGAAAAGACAGATTAGGAAAATAGGGCAGTGGTGTAGCCATGTCAAGAATACTCTTCAATCAACAATAATTCAACAAAAATGGTGGAAGGACTTAAACTTAAAACTTATTGGGAGAGACCTAAAGAACTTAATTTGTACAGTCTGGAGGAAAGAAGGGAGAGGGGAGACATGATTGAGACCTTTAAATGTATGAAAAGATTAAGGTTGAAGAAGGAAGTGTTTTAAGAAGAAACTTAATGATAGAACAAGGGGGCCCAACCTGAAGCTAGTCGGAGGAAGGATCAGGAGCAATGTTAGAAAATATTATATTACAGAAAGAGTAGTAGATGCTTGGAACAAACTTCCAGCAGAGGTAGTTGAAAAATCAACAGTCACTGAATTTAAAAATGCCTGGGATAAGCACACATCTATCCTAAGATAAAGAGAACATACCTACTCTATCTACACACTTAGTTAAAAGTTATATACCACCTAAAAACAAAAATAGCAACAGTCTCAACAAACATCTAATTGGATTTTATCCATGTAAAAAATGTGCAGGATGCAAAAATTGTATAAATAATAGTAAATGTATTAACCTCCCTGGCGTTCTGATACCGACAAATGCAATGGCAACGAAAGCGTTGCCATTGCATTTGTCTCTGACGAAGGGCTCCGCCCCCATGAGCCTCTGCGGCTCACAGAGGCGGAACCCGGAAGCAGAGACGGACGCCACAGCCGCGGCTCTCACCTGCGATCGCGGCGGAGACATCGCTGGATCGCAGGGAGAAGGTAAGGAGGCTGCGCCGCCCGCTTTTGCTCCCTAATCGATCCCGAGCGTGACTCGGGGTCACCGCCACTTACTGCGCAAATTGATCCCGAGTCACGCTCGGGATCACCGCCAAGGGGGTTAAAAAATTTAGTTCAAATAATACCAAAAAAGAATTTAATATAAAAAATTTTTTTACATGTACAAGCAAAAATGTTGTTTATTTATTAGAATGTCCTTGCGGTCTACAACATGTAGGCCGCACAGGCAGGGATTTTAAAACAAGATTAAGAGAACACATTTACAACATTAAAAGGAAGTATGAGTTACATAGTGTCTCTTTACATTTTAAAAAAATGCATAACAGCAACCCATATGAATTAAAATATTGTATAATAGACCAGATAAATTTGAATATTAAAGGAGGGGATATAATTAGAGAGCTATCAAAGCTGGAATCTAAGTGGATTTTTACTTTGGACACAATGCAACCTATCGGTCTAAATATCGAATTCGATATTAATTGTTTTATTTGAATATTGATAGTCATATAAGTTTACATTTTTTAATTTTATTTAATATATTATAGATGTGTAATAATACTGACCTATTTGTATTATAGTTGTGGATAGGAATAATTAATTAATAGTTTATAATGATATTACTGGTTATGTAAATTGTCGCACTGATAATATCTTAGTTCAATAATAAATATGTAAATTATTATTTATACTAAATCGTAAAAAATAACTAAGAAATACATCTAATATAACTGTTTAAAAACTCATAATTACCATATAGATACCGCAGAATTAGAAATGAGGATATTATTCTATATAATAAATTAATGCTTTCTGAAGAATTGATGATTTGTACTATAATATTATCAGTGCCACAAAAGATAAGATTTTGTACAAGGACCCAGATAATATTGAGTTCTATCCCGCTAGGATTAACGAAATGCTCTATTTTAAATTCTTTTATTATAATGGCCATTGCTATCTGCTCCTATAGGGAGCGAAATAGTTAACTAGCTTCCAATATGAAGCTCCCAATACGAAGCTATATAAGTACTATCTGATTAGCGCTCCGTGCGCCTGTGAACAAGTCCCTAAGTGACGAAACGCGTTGGGTGGAGCCTATTCTAGTCACGTGACCCCCGAACAGAGCCGACGCCAGCCGAGCCCAAAGGCCTAGGCTTCGGTAATGTATGCGGTGCGGCGTCTGAGAACGGTCTGATAAATATACTGGCGGAGTAGAAGTTAGTTTATTTGGATCCTTACCCTGAAACTATTTTAATCAATGCTCATATTTGTTTACAATCTGGTAAGCACTTTTTAGCTGTTCTGCGCACAAGAATTTTATACAGAGTTACGCTATGTGAGGTTGTTTGTGTTTTTTATTAAATGTTCAAAATAAATGAGGAATTAATTATACTGATCCAGTCTTAATGAATACATGAAAGAAAAGGAATCAGTCTCTAAATATAGAGCTAATTATCCACTGGGTTATTTGGAAAATATTTGAAAAAGGAAGCAATTGTTTATACACAGAATAACGCTGTCTGGCCATTGGCTATCTGGTACGTGTTGAGTGCAGCAGGTGGTGGATACACTTGAAAGCATTTGTTTTGCTACTCACGTGGTGATTTGATATATAAAGAAATATATTGCTATTTGCACAAGATACATCTGAACTGTCCCGCGGAGATTTTACACACATTGTGTGTTATTTGTTTTCTATATACATAAGGGCAGACTTCATCTCTAGTCCAAAGATATCAACATATCCTACTGGAGTCTTAGTTGTCTTGTTTGCAGCCTTAGTAATTGGGAAGCCGGCGATCCCACCAGGGACAGGTTTCCATTTATGGGTGAAAGACTGATTTAAAAAGTTATAGTTTCTAATTATACACATAATTACCATAACATATCTAAAAAAAGAAACAACAATAAATAACCAAGCATCATGTATATTACAACTGTGGATTGTGTATTTGCTGTGACCTACATAAATGAATTCCCATGTAATCTCCTTCTATCATGTACTACTTTGCATGTGAATAATTAGGTTAATGCTGATTGACCCCTTTCTATGATAAACTGTAAACTTAGAGTATAATTAGTTAGTGAATAAAGGGGGGTGGGAGCAGCTCAATCACTATTATTTATACAAAATTATTATTATTATTCAGGGCCTGGGAACTAATTTACTGCCCAGTTTAACCCTCTCATCAACTAAGAGGCCGATTCATTAATAGCGCCAGGTAGCGACAGATGAGCGACAGTAGCGTTATTTTCACAGCGCCCGCTAGTATTCGCTGTGCTTGCCCGTTGTTCGGCTGTTGACAGCGACTCAGTCGGTGTGCAGTAATGTTGAATACGGGGTTAGGAGTCGCTGTTTGACAGGTTCCGCGCTGTATGGGAGCGCATGACAGCGAACGGCCATAGCCAACGGCTCCCAGCATATTCGTTAACAAATCACGCTCCAAAAATTCTCGCTCTGTGAAATGCTTGGTGGCGATGGGTTAAAAGTAGTTTTTTAACCCCCAAACAACCATATTTTTAGGAAAAAAAAAACATGTTTTTCAAAACATTTTGTAATATGAATACATTAATATCAGACCTGTAATATCAATTCTGCACACATTTTTTTTTTTTTTACCTTAAAAAAAATATCTAACATGGCAGAAGTGGTCACAAAATTTTTGACATTAAAAAAAAAAAAAAAATTAATAGCAATTAATTATGAATATTTAAAGATTGTTCCATTGAAATGCATTGGAGAGCGCCAGGTAGCGAGAGGTCATACCTGTCGCTGTTCAAGGTCGCTTGCTGGCGCTGTGGGGTGAGGCTGGAATAATGATGAATGATTCGCTATCTGGTGCTCTGTCAGTCGCTAAGCAGGATCGGCTTGATAAATGTGTGATTGCGGAGGGGAGCCGGCGTTCTCGTGGCGGTGAGCGTCATTACCGTTCGCTCACCATTCGCTACCTGGCGCTATCCCTTGTTAAATAAGGGCCTAAATATCAAGCAACAAACATGTCTAGCTATGTGGAAAGACAGAGATTTGGTTGCACATATCTGCAGATACATGTGGAAGCCATACTGCCCCGGCAAGGCACTCTGTGTTTAGTTTGGTCCCTACTCTTAATTCTGAGTCTCCAACATTGGGACATGCAATGCAGACAAATATTTGAGAGCTACTCACCTGGGAAGCTGCCAGCCTCCCTTTAGAACACTTCACAGGGAGAAATCCATATTGACTGAATTCCTCCCTGCTTGTGCCCATGGCAATTCAAATGAATAAATCATGTATCTGCAGATATATGCAACCAAATCTCTGTCTTTCCACATAGCTAGACTTGTTTGTTGCTTGATATTTAGTTGATGAGAGGGTTAAACTGGGTGGTAAATTAGTTCCCAGGCCCTGAATAATAATACAAATCTTGTATAAATAATAGTGATTGAGCTGCTCCCACCCCCCTTTATAATTAGTTAGTCCCTGTTTGTTTAAATACATTAAATGTATTAAATATAAATGTATATCATTTTTAAAGTGAACCAAGAACTAACTCACTTTCTGGACACAAGTCCAGTCACGCTCTAGTGATGCTAATAGGCTGTGCTGGATGCCTCCCTGCTGTTAGAGAAAGTCTTCCTCCCCCTCCTGGCGCCTGGGAAAATGGGCCTTCCTCTTATTCCTCTGCTTCTTCCTGTCCCTGTCACCTTTCCCGGTGGCTCCAAGCAAAACAGACTGGAGTGGACGTGCACCTAGGCACATCTTCCTCCTAAAAGGAGCACCACAACAACCAAAATTAGTACAACCTATTTCTTTATTAGTGCCAAAGGACAAAGCTAAAAACATATACAACAAGACATATTAAAAAACAAACCGTTATGACCATAATTATACAATTAATATTGCCCGAGACCGGGCTATCTAATTCATACCTCAGGGTTAAATGGCCTACAAAAATTAACACCCTTGATCAAACCTTTAGTGCCGGCACAAAAATTTACATTGACCATAAAAAACATGTAAAAAACTTAAGTAAAGTGCTAAAGTGCAAACAAAGTCAAAATAATCCTACTATCTATAAATGTGTTAATAAATCACAATCTATATACACAATAAAAAGTGCAAGTGCATAAAGACCTCAAATATCACTCTATCTAGAGATTATATTGCACAATAGATTCATCCCCAGTGAAAGAAAGTTTTGTTAGAATCATACAAAAAAAAAGAACCTCAACAAATATGTAAGTGCAAGTGCTGGCAGACACTACAAACACAGATCTCACGAGTATAGGGCCACCCCAGGTAACTTAGAGGCCGATTCATTAATAGCGGCAGGTAGCGACAGTTGAGCGACTGTAGCAGTATTTTCACAGCGCCCGCTAGTAGTCGCTGTGCTTGGCCGTTGTTCGGTTGTTGATAGCGACTCAGTCGGTGTGCAGTAATGTTGAATATTGGGTGAGGAGTCGCTATTTGACAGGTTCCGCGCTGTATGGGTGCGCATGATAGCGACTGGCCATAGCGACTGGCTCCCACCATATTCATTAACAAATCACGCTCAAAAAATTCTCGCGCTGTAAAATGCATGTTTAAACCCCAGAGCGCTGGCGGCGATGGGTTAAAGTTGTTTTTTAACCCCCAAACAACCATATTTTTGGAAACCAAAAAAAACAAGTTTTTAAAATAATTTTGTAATATGAATACATTAATATCAGACCTGTAATATCAATTCTGTACATTTTTTATTTATTTTTTTTTTTAACTTAAAAAAAAAATTTAAAATGGCAGAAGTGGCAACAGAATTTTTCACATTAAAAAAAAAATAAAAAATAAATAAATATTAACAATTAATTATGAATATTTAAAGATTGTTCCATTGAAATGCATTGGAGAGCGCCAGGTAGCGAGAGGTCACACCTGTCGCTGTTCAAGCTCGGATGCTGGCGCTGTGGGCTGAGGCTGGAATAATGATGAATGAGTGGCTATCTGGCGCTATCTCAGTCGCTAAGCAGGATTGCCTTGATAAATGTGTGATTGTGGTGGGGAGCCGCCGTTCTCGTGGCGGTGCCCGTCATTACCGTTCACTCACCAGTCGCTACCTGTCGCTATTCCTTCATAAATAAGGGCCATAGACACAGGTCAATAACGGTGGCTCCCATGATGATTGCAGATTGCTACATCTCCACCTCCCCTGTACTTGTGGCTATCTGAATAGCCGGGCACTGGAGTGGGCATGGCCAGCGTCACCCAGCCCTTTTGAGATCAGCTGACGATCAGGTGGGCGTGGCCTCAGAGGTGAAAAAAAACTTTTTTTTTAATTTAAAAACAGGTTACTGCAGAATTGCCCGACAAAGAAGGGGCTGACAAGTTGATCTGAGCCCCCAGAAATGGTTTTCGCTCTGCTTTAAAGACATTTTGCCACTCTTACCATTTGCCTCTGACTTATCACAACAGCCTGTATCCATGAGAATCCTCCTAGACATTGATATACTGTATCTCTGCTAACAAGTTGTGGGTAGGTCGGAATCAGGGTTGGGAGGGGAGCAGGAGGAGGGAAGCCGTTCACCTATTTTATATGGAGTAACTGTAACACACAGGCAAGCAATATATTTCTCCCAATGTTCTTTGGTGTTTCTGTTTTTTTTTTTTCTTCATTTTCGCACTGATCTAGTCTTGTTCTTCACATATAAAATTTAACAGTCTATATCCAAAAGGCAATAGATTCTACAAAGAAATACTTTTCTTGTCATTGTGGCTCAAAGACCTACATTTTAAATGCCCTGCGACTCGTTTGTGCTGTGTTTTTAAATGCTTTTCCGATACCGACGACATATTTCATAAAGACTAAAAGTCATGGTGAAATACTTCCCACTGAAATGAAAAGTGAAATGCTGCTTTTTATTTTTGACTGGACTGGGAAGAAAAAAAAAAGTCTGTTCATAGAGATGAAGAAAGTTTAGCAGTTAGAATTTAAGGGCCCTATTAAAGAAGCACTAATGCCACGTAGTACCACTTAGAGTCGGGTCAACGCAGGGCGCAGTATGTGATATATGAAATCAATCTGGTGAGCGCCTCTAATAACGTCATGTAGCGTCACATGTATTACTAGCGGTGGCTCAGTGTAAAGCATCGGCGCTGTATGTTCGGCAGCACCACGTAGCACCTGTCGCTCAGTTGCAATCTCCCATACAATTCCATGGTCTTTAATTTGTTTGTGTATAAATAGAGTTTGGATCCACCTTTTCCCACTATTTTATCATATGATTATTGTTTTGGCTCTCCTGGACATCAACCAAAGACATAGGGGTTTTTTAAGAAACACTAGCGCCAGGTAGTGCCATGTAGCGCCTTGTAGCATTGGGTGAATGCCAGGCACAGTATGTGAAAACCATATACATGAAAGTCAATCTGGTGAGCGCCTCTAATAGCGCCATGTAGCGTCACATGTATCACTAGCGGTGGTTCAGTGTAAAGTGTCGGGTGCTGTATGTTCAGCAGCGCCATGTAGCACCTGTCGCTCAGTTGCGCTCTCCCATACATTTCAGTGGTGTTTTATTTGGTTGTGTATAAATAGTGTTTTCCTAATGTAATGTTCTAAATTTTTGGTTCAAATGATTGGGTGTCCTCTCCTGCCCGGCAACCAAACACTTTTATTGTGTTCATTTATTTATTTTTTTTATGCAGAATTGTATGTGCAGGTCAGGCATTGCAGTGTCATTGTCACAGAGTTAAAACAATGTAATTTCATATTTTTTCGCCCTGGTGCTGGTGGATATGTGTTTAGAAACAGACTTTTATCACACAGCTTCTGGCGCCCGACGCTAGAGTGCCTAGTTTTAGAGCGCTAATGCTGCTTGTGTGTAGTTTTTTCTTAAATATGGGCTTCAGCGCTGAGTGCCGGATGCACTTAACTGGCGCTACCTATCGCTCGCTGCAGCGTTGTCCTGTTAGATGTAGCGTAGTGTTGGGCGCTTTGACCTCGGGACACCACCCAACGTTCTCTATTGGCTCTGCAGTGAATCGGGGAGAGCTTCTACAGCGCCTTCCAGACATCACATTTATCAATGCTGGACAGGATACAGCATCAGCTGACCAGCTCCAAAGCTATATTATCGGGCCAAACACCTGTTTGCAGCGCAATCTTGCGCCGCTACATAGACGTACAATTGGCAATACGTGGTGCTAGTCTTAAATCAGCCTCGCTGTCCAAGACATATATGAATCTAATCTGTACAGCTGCTGTTCTTCAAATATATATATATATATATATATATATATATATATATATAGTGATGGTAGTAGTGAGGTTAGATATAAGGGCTGTTAAAAGCCGTTAAAATACTGGGGGTAGTAGTGAGGTTAGATATAAGGGCTGTTAAAAGCCGTTAAAATACTGGGGAGTGCCTAACCCCAAATGAAAGAATATATATATATATATATATATATATATATATATATATTTATTTATTTAAAGCTGAGATAATAGTAATATATAAATAGGGAATTCTATACTTATCATACAGACTGATTTTCACACTAGCACCCAAGGACCCTCCCAAGGGAAACAGATAGCAGAACTTTATTTAGAGTCTTATTTATGAATTGTACAGTTTAGCGTCATTTTGCTGGCATAGGGTCACTTTGGAGTGCTTGCATCTATTTGTATATTTGTGCTGTTATTTTTACAGAATTGCGCTGCAAGTCACAATGCCAGATGATGAATAATCTGTTTGGATTGGCACACTAGGTATTGGCTGCCTGTGTCAGTGACTGTTGGAGCCTTATACCGATTATAACAGCACCGGTGTGTGTCATTCTGTTCCGCCAACTTTTAGGCACGCTGAAAAGATTGGAGCTGTATGTAACTGGTGCTGGTCTGCTTTTCATCATTACAGGATATCAGTATTGTGAAGGGGAAAAACTTTATAGTGTCTCACTTTACTGACACCATTCGGGAGACTGTCCCACCAAGTCAGCAGTGATGAGCGAGCCCACGTAGATGGGCAGAGATGAGCTTTATTAAACACCCAGTAAATGCTAAGCAGGTGGGCAGAAATTGTTGTATTAAATGCCCAGATGTATTAAATGTGCCCCAGCAGCTGCCCATCCTTGGAGAATCTTGAGGACAACAGGCTTTTATGCCCAAATAAAAGCCCATCTCATCTGCCTGTTATCCTCATTGTACTCCGAGGATGAGCAGTTTCTGGGGCACATTTAATACATCTGGGCATGTAATACAACTCATCTCTGCCCATCTGCTTAGCATTTATTGGATATTTAATTCAACCCATCTGTGCCCATTTGCATTTCAGTTACCGGGTATTTAATTCAACCCATCTGTGCCCATTTGCATTTCAGTTACTGGCAGTTTAATACAACGTATCTCTGCCCATCTGCTTAGCATTTACTGGGTATATAATACAAGAACTCATCTCCTCCCAATTGAATTGTACTTCTTGGGATAGGATGCCTATACACTGTGTCCAACAATGCAGAAAGCAGCAGATAAGGGCCAGGGACATGGCTGCGGTGCTGCTGCTGCTGGTGGTGGTGGTGGTGTTGGAGCTGGTGGTGCAGGTAGAGGATATGTTTAATCTGCAACTGCTACACCTTTCTCTGATGCCAGCAGACATCCAGTGTCTTTTTGTAGGCCCCAGTACTACTGCCAGAACAAGTTGAGGCAGTCGTAGATTATATTGCCTTTTCTCCCACCCACTCCAATTCTGCTGAGTGCAGAGCCCTCCACCCCACCCCCTTAAAATTAGCAAGAGGTCATGAAGTCACTAATGCTCTATGATGACACTCATAGCTGGCATACTGTGGGCCATTCACCTGCCCCTGCCCCAGGTGCATACCTAGGGTTCCCAGATGCTCAACAACTTATGCTGGAGGATGAGGAAATGGTCAGCAGACCATCGCAGGGCAACTATGATGATGATAAAACCCTAGTGTTGACTGATGCTGCTTTCTGCAATGTGGAGGTAAGAGTGAGGATAACATGAAGGAGGGGGTGGAAAATGATCCCAGGGGTGAGGACAAAGTCCTAGATTCAACATGGAATGAAGGCCACTATAGTTTGGCTGAAAAGATGGTGGTCACTCAGCCCCAGGTGGCCAGCAGATAAGGGAGAAGGGTGCAAATCTTCAGCGGTCAGCCCACTGCTATTACTGCCCAACATGCCCAGGGACTGAGCACACCAAAGATGGTGCAAAGGATGTCCCCAGCATGGCATTTTTTCAAGCAGTGCGTGAATTACAAGACATGAGTCATTTGTACACTGTGCCACCTGTCCCTGAAGTGCAGGAAAAGCCTTAATAATCCTATAATAATAATAATAATAATAATAATAATAATTAATAATCCATGTCCATGACCAGGCATCTGCAATACAAACACCTAGAGAAAAAGCAAAAACCTGAGTCTCTCTCTGCTGCTTTGGTTGTCTCAACCTCTATTACCACCTCCCCAACAACAAAGCTACCTCCCCCACACACAAAGGGAAGATGTGAGACCACCAGCAACACCATCATCACCAAGCCTGTCCACACAATCCCAGGGAAGCCTTCAGTTATCTATCCCTAAAACACTGATAAGAAACAGGAAGTTGGGCCCATCTCACCTATGAAACCTGGCCCTAAATGCAAGCATTTCAAAATTGCAGGCCTTTCAAATACTCCAATTCCGCCTGGTGGAGATGGATAGCTTAAAAAATGGAGGCAGCTGTCCCAAAATAAGCCATTTCCAGCAACCACTACTTTTCTCCATACGTCATCATTGCCTTTCACCAATGGGTTGTAGAGAAAATAAGGTGTGCACTGCACAATGCTATTTGTTCCAGTGCCCAAATCACCATGGACAAGAAAGCATGGCCAGAGACTTTGCATCTTTCTAGATGTCCACTAGGTTAATGTAGTGATGGCTGGGCCAGAGACGGGAAGCAGTGTAGGGCATATTCTTCCACCAACCAGGATTGCTGGACATCCCTCAGTGCCTGCATAGTAATGCATGGCATAAATCCATTGTTTTGGACTGCCCATCGGCATAGGGAGCGTTGGGAGCATTGGATTACGTGCTCCAGTGCTCCCGGCTTAACTCAATGCCTCAGAACAAGACCAGCTCTAGATTTGTGGGGGCCCTCGGGCAAGAGAGTTTTAGTGGGCCCCAAAGCAGTAAGTCAAATGATGTCACCTTTCATCTCCGCCCTCTAGTCCTTATTTCCTTCCCTATAGCCACCAATCATCCTCTAGTCCGTGTTGCATTCTCTAGTGCCACCAAGCACCACTCAACCCTTACTGCTTTCAGTTGTCACCTGGTTCTCGCCACCTCTCTTCCATGCCAACTTCTCCATGTCTCCCATCCCCTGTTGTTGAGGCCAGCCATGAGCAGGTCTGCACACATCACCAGCCATTCGGTGGTTCGGGGCGACTGAAGAATAATACTGTGAACAAGTGTGAGCCTGAGTGGGCCCCTGAAGATGCCTGGGGCCCTGGCAATTGCCCAGGTTTGCCGTTTGCTGGCGCCGGTCCTGCCTCAGATGCACCTAGTTGGCCTGCCCTGGAGTCTTTTAGACTCCTAACTCCCACTTTTAAGATGTTTTAAAAGAACCTTCCAGGTTCTACCCAAACTGGATTTTTGAGGGCGATTCATACCAAGTTATGAATATTTTACGTTTTATTTTCGGTAACTCTAAAAATATTTCTGTACCATTCGTACTATCCATTAGTTGCTGATTGTATGCATTACAGCTAATGTACGAAATCAGCATCATTTTTTTGGCTACCAGTTCACCACCATTACTTTGAAAAGGGTACGGTGACTTTTATAGCTTCGCATCTCCTCTGTATTTTAGAGAAAATCTCTGCCAACAATGCCTGCCGAATGGAAGAAAGAGATGATAGTCCAATATTTGTGATGTATTTCAGGCTCTATATTTTCCAGGGTGTTTTTAGCTTCCTATAGAGCAAAAAAAGAATAATGTTTTCATTATGGCTCCAGACAAGGTATACATTTTAAGTGCTGGCAATTTTGGGAATAAGAAAAAAAAAAAAGCATTGCCAGAGCACAAATGACTTCTTAATAGTTCAGGGTAATTTAGAGGCACTTAGATGTGACATTACTGTGGCTGCAGACCCATCGTAGAGGGATATATCATTTATCAAAATGGTTTCCAAAATGCTCTGTTTGCAAGCATTCAGCAAAGCTGCAAATCAGTGCCAATCTCAAGTGCTTTTCCAAAGTGTTTAAAGGAGAAGCAATGCATTTCCGTTATTGTAAAGAACCACGGTGTGTATCACTGTTCTCCTGGGCGCTATGTTTTATCCCCTGTTATTACAGCGCATCTAAAGTGCTTCTTCAGCAAGGCTTTCCTACTTCTGATAATGAACAAAAAAGGTCTAACAATAACTCTCTATTCATGTCCATGTGCTCAGCTGCTGTTGTGGAAAAAAGCTTCCTCTCAGGACACCTTATTTAGGAGCTAATGGAAGATACATTGCCAGTACCTAAGTTTTTTTTGTGGTCATATTTAGTCCACTTTTAGAAGAAGCATAAATATATTTTTAGATAATATAATAATATTGGTCCTTAAGGGAACTTTATAGACAAAGTGTCATGAATGAATTACTGTCAAGCCCCATGGGACACTCGCCTTCTAGGTAAGTTGACAACCCCCAATCTCCGCTGCTTCACATATAGACAAGCCCCTGTCTGCGGGGATGCTTTACACGCCTCACCAGACATGGTTGCCCCCAGGACTTCATAGCACAAAGGACAGGGGTGAAGGCGGATGAACCCGAGGCAATACTGGACGATGTGGGGGAAACCGGGGTCATTCACAGGTAGTCAGTCCAATAACGCAGCACCAAAGGGAAGAGACAGGGGAAGAGTCAAGTTCGAGCCAGGGGTCAAGCCGGGAGGTCACGGGTACGCACGAGTACAAAGGGCGAGGCAGATTTGTAGTCAGGAAACAAGCTAGGGACGGTCTAGACGGCAATCACAGAGTGGTCAAAACACGGCAGGGCCGGTAACAGAATTCAATGCAGAACTAGACAAATCACACACAGCAGCACGCTATCACGGGCAAAGAAGAACTGTGGGGAACCAAGCTTTATTGGAAGGGGACTGATGGGATTGGTTGGGGAAAAGGACTGTGACTGGTGCACATACTTTGGGCGGATTGCCCCATACAACTAAAAAGGGCGTATACGCCCAGCACAGCTCTGTGCTCATTGGCCCTTTAAGACAGCCTCCGGGGGCGCGCTGAGTACATGGCTGCCAGGGGTACTCAGCGCGCCCCCGCGCGTTTGCGAGCATGTTCGGGGAAGCCGTGGATCCAATGGTGAAGAGGGGAGGTGGCCGTGCTCGGCACCGCATGAGCCACTGCTGCTCGAGTCGGCGCTCACCATGGCCGCTGGACAGGGCGAGCCCCGGCCAGCCTCCCGGAGCCAACGGGGGAGCGATCGAAAGGTGAGTCGATCGTGACAATTACCATCAGTCCATGTCCGAGGTGCACTTAGGCGGCTGGCCGGTGCTTCTACTGCCCGGCAGCCGCTTCCACCTCAGGCGCCCTCCTCCCTCGCCCACTGTCATTTAGCTCATGCTCATGCGTGAGCACAGTCAGTTTATGTCCTCCGGCGGCCGAGCTGTGTGCTGTTAAAAGGAACCAAAACTAAGAGATCCACTTCTGGACAGTACGCCTTTAAAGTTCAGATAGGGCAATCAGCCCAGAGGTCTCAAAGTACACCAATCAACCCACAGATCAGAAGTGCACCAATCACACTCACTGCCTCCCTGTCCAATCTGGTCGGGTTCACTCCTATAAAGGGATTACCAGCTCAGTGTGTCAGTGCTCATGATAGCGTTTAGCTGGCTTTGTGATTTCTCCTGTGAATTCCTGTGCATATCGTTATTGACCATTTGCTTGAATCTCGACCACGTCTCCGTCTCATCCCTTTGTACTGTGCAGCTCTCTGACCTCCTGGTGTGACCCTTGGCTTGAAGTCCGACTTCGCTTGATTTCTCCTGAGCACCCAAACTGTGTCCAGTACTTACCTGCTTCCGAAGCACCCAAGCTGTTTCCAGTACTTACCTGCTTCCGAAGCACCTGAACTGTTTCCAGTACTTACCTTCTTCCCCCCAGTCTGACCTTCAGTTTATCTGTCTTCACTCCCTGTGAGCCTACAATCTTTGAGCCATCAAGTCCTTGGGGCAACCGTGTCCGCTGAGGTGTATATAGCGTCCCGGCAAATGGGGGCTTGTCTATAGGTGAAGCTGGCTGTGGAGATTGGGGGTTACAGGCTCACAACGAAGACAGGTATTCTTGGGGTTTGACACAAAGTACATAAACTATTATTCAGCAGCTCATCTCCTCATGGCTGCCACTGCTGGCATTAGTGGCACACCCCCTGAAATCATTTGCTATAGACCACCAGTCATGAGGCTCAACTGGTGGTCTATAGATCCACAGTTGCGCGCATGTGTGTCTCCAGATGGAGGAATCTTGTTGATTATTATGCTGATGATTATGATTATTATTCAGTATCATAGAGCCACACCCACATACTCAGAAGAGACATTAGAAAGACAAATCATATCAGATAAAACTGTAAACGTAATATCTCGTCTATTTCTTCTTCAACTAAAAAATGGAAAACAGTTTAGAACAGTGCCATACGTAACCTGATACAAAAGCCTAACAATATTTCACTACTTTCCATTACCTGTAAAAAGTGATGCCCTGTTGCCAGTTTTTTTTACAATGTTCTTAGCATGGAAGTATACAGAGCCCCAATTCTTGCCCAACTGTGTCCCATTTCTATAAACAGATAAACTGATCATTCATTAAGCAAGTGAATGAGCATATGCGAGTGGACAATTTGCTTTCAGACGTGGAAGATTTATTGCCTAGTTGTTCGTTGAAAGAAATGGCAAGCTGCTCTGGGAATTAAATAATTAGTCTGGGAGGGCCTATATGGGCCCACCTATCAGTATCATCTAAGTATTAAGCAACAAACATGCCAGCAGTTTAGTCACATATATCTGAAGATACATGTGGAAGCCACATTCCCCCGACAAGGCACTCTGTGCTTAGTGTGGTCCCTACTTTATATATATGAGCCCCATAATAGGGGCATGTACTGCAGCTAGTAAAATACAGGGCCTTCCACACAAATTATTTATTTCACAGAGCATCTTGCCATTTATTTCTTTAGTTGTTCATTAGATAATTTGTTTGTAAGGTCCCCCATGATGTGCATTCCACATCCTATATGTGATCATGTGGTTTCCACTTGTCAACGGTCAAGCAACAAACTAGACATTTTGCTCCTGTTTGCTCCAGTTCCAACCATGCGGTTTGCTAGACAATTTCCGCACAAGATTTCTTAATCTACCAATTTGGTGGAAACTCTGGCAGACTTTGGTGGACACTGGCGAGGTACAGTAATTTTTCTGACACAGACAACAAAAATCAATGGTGGCTTTTTTCCGACAATTCATTTTTTTTTGCCTTAACTTTTTTATGGCTTTCAAGTATATATTCTGATACCATTAATAAGTTGGAAGTGCAAATAGTGAGAAGAGCTGAAAATAATTCATTTTGTTATTCAAAATTAACATTAAAACTACGAACCTTAGAGGATTTGTCTGCTGCTGCCGTGACCAGGTTATCTGTGCTTTTGACTGCTGAACTGAAACCTTTTTAACTGCCACTGATAACTGTTATAGTTTGTTGATGCAGAAGTGGCGAAGACTGGCGCTACATGTCATTTCGTTACCGGTTTTCGTTAGTTTCCACTAGTTTCAACCAGTTTTTGCTTGCGAATTAGAGCAACAGTCATGAAGACCTCTAAAACAATGTTACCTGACACTAGTGGAAACTGGCGGCCATTGTAAATCAAGCCCTTTATGGCAGCCTAAACCGATACAACACTTGACCAATGAACGACTTCTCATGCATCGTGGGTATTTCCACAGATCCATCCTCGTCTGATTTTGGACGATTTTTTTTGTTCACATATAAATTTCTCTTATTTGCTCCATGGCATCCTCTGCCAGTCACAGTGTCGGTGGCACACCCTATTGTAGGCTTACATAACTACTTTTCATAGAATGCATCGCCAGTAAACTTGTCTTTTACAGAAAAGGAAACATTTCAGAAAATGCTTGAGAACCATAATGTAACAGTGACAGGCCTTAACTCAGTAAAGCAGTGAAAGTAGGGTGGGGGGGGTGCATGAAGCACTGCACGCAAGCTACTGCTCCTATAGTATTTGTCAGATGGCCAAGTCAACAAGCTACAAGACTGGAGAATCTTGGGATGACTGCATTGCTGGCAAAAGAGCTTTCATTGTTGAGGCAGCATAGGCATTCTATTGGTGGCACCCTAGCTCTCCTCTGGTGGTACTCAAGCCAACTTGGAGGGGAAAGTGGGGGACACAAAGCATGACAGACAACCTACTGTTCTAACAGGATGTGCCAGGTGGCCAAATCAGCAAGCTGTAGGAGTGGAACATCTTGGTACGGCTGCATTGTTGCAAAAAAGAGCTTTTATTGGTAGTGGTGTAGGTGGTACACAAAATAACTGCAAAATCGGAAGGGGTAATCCAGGTTTTTATTTATCTGTCCGCAATGTGTCCACTTATGAAGGAATAGGACATCACAACTCACATACCTTCTTCATAGGCCACCTTCTTTCGACCAAACCTTCGTCTGTTGTACATCAATAGAATTCTCCATCTATCCCTCCACAATATTGCAAAAATGTTTGACCTATTATAGTAAGGACCATTCACTTGACTAATGGATATAAAAACATATCAAATGTATTAATTACATATTAAGAATAAGTATTTCATAGAAAATACATGTTTCCATTTTTTCGTTTCATCTCTTTCATCAGCTTTAGGTACGCATTTCGATATACACCACAAAGTGGATCTAAATGCATATATGTCATTAAAATATTCCTCACATTGATCAATTCATTAATTACTTCAGAGTGTCAGTAAGTTGGTGAATGGTATTACCTTAACCTTGGATTTCCTGATTAATTACTTCACAATCCATATTCACATCAAGCACTCACAGTTTAGGTCCTCTTTGGAGCAATTATAAACTGGTAAGTCACTTCATGTATTTCATACTTGATGCTAATTTCTCAGCCCGGTGCACCACATCCATCAGAATATTATGTCCAATCACGTATTTAAAACAACCTCCTATAATGGGAGGAAATAAGTAAGAGATTACCCATTACTCTGCGCATACTCATTTACTGATCCTAGGCATTGTCCAGGTACTGCTTACCCTTTTAGGAGTGTCCTTGTAAACTGCCCTTTCCTGATTCAGGTGCCCCCGATGATGGTAAGACGTGACATCTTTTGACCCGCTATACAGGAACTGGGGCCGAGTTGACCACTGTAATGGAGCTGAAAAGAAGGCTATAGAAGAACTTACCAATTCAAGATTCAGGCTTGTCCCCCTGGGCGGTCCAGATATGGCATTGGTTTCAGTAGCAGGGATTGATTCTTGGAACTCCCTGGGAGTAGGCCTTTGACCAGATTGGCCCTGTTAGAGCCAAGCGTTTACCTGTCTGCACTCTTCAGAGTATCAAAACATCACAGCGGAAACACAGACTAACATGTCTAGGGACCAGTGCCTCATATGTCTTGCGGCGGCAGATTGTAGCTCGCTATGGTCAGCGAAAGGGTCAATTAAACAACAGCTGTGCAGCCTTCCAATCTCCCATTGGTCAGCAGTCACATAAAGCTGTCCAGGCTTTAGCACACATTGCCTGTGATAGCGTCTAGTTTGTGGTATGTTATGCTGTTAATTTATTTCCTGCTGACTAGATTCGTTTGCCTTGCATCTCTACTACACTTTTTGCCTGACCCTTTGGATACTGCGACCCTCTTATATACGGCTTTGACCTTTGGCTTTCCCTGGACTTTGGCTTTGTTTACTCCTTTTGTCAGGACACTGGTAGAACTGATAACCTGCTTTAGACCCGGCTATCTCTGACTTCCCCTGTGTACTGTTAGTTTTGCCCTGTTTTACATCAGCCTTTGCGGCCTCACGTGCCATCCTTTGCACCCTTAAGTGTTCGGGCAGGCGCGTAATATCTCCCGGCAAACAGGGACTTGACTATAGGTATAAGACGGCGGGGTTGGCATCTGAACAAAGGCGGGTGATCAGCTGGGCATTACAGGCCCCCTTACAATATATGCACCAGAATTTATTAACCATGCGTATTTTAATGCACTGGTATTAAGAAGAAGAATAGCTGAAATATCTATAGCTGGGCTGGATAGATTGAATCCATATCCGGTTATCCTGACATTATAACAAGATCTGTCATGAAGCCATGTCTGAGATAATGCTGTTCTGGCTATTTTTAAAGTTATTATTAATTTGACATATATTGCTGGATCTTCTGCCGCTGCTCTCATTACCCTCTCTATGACAGACCATTGGCATCCGTGCTCCTGGACTATATGCTGTCATCCTCTATAAAATATCCATTTGCTCTTCCATATATTGCTTGTTAGGTTCAGATGGTGAGACGTCAATAGTTTTTACATTTTAAGTCAGAAGTCTTGTAACTAAGGTGGCATGACCGATTTCTGGCAACGTGCCTACTGATGAATAGGAGCCACTGGCTATCTGAACTGAGAAGGGACAGAAAAAGTATCATTTTTGTGTATTGATTTGAAATACATTTTAGATATAAAAATCGAATCACATAAATCAGCTTTTATATTTTTTATAGTAAAGGAGAATAAAAAGCTAAAAGCAAAATGCCCTTTTCTTTCATTTTCACTTACTTTATGTTTCATATCTTGGGAGGGTGCTCAAGCCTGTCTTCAAGTGTTGCATTAAAAAAAGTTGAATCCCTCTAGATTTTAATTTTTAAAACAATTGTCTTGAATGAATCTGTTTTTTTTTTTGTTTGTTAGTCTTTTAAAGTCAAGTTGTCGAAAATAATGTAACAAATCTCATTAAGATCAGTTGGACACATCTGTTTTATCTAAAGGCCAGATTCATTTGTTATATCATCGTGAGACAATTTATTTTTTTAACCTAAGTTGGCCAAAAAGAGAATCTCTGAAGATTTACTAATAACGACACATTTATCAGGTTTAACCCTTTAAGTGCCAGCCTACCTGGAGTTTTTGTCACGCTTTGTTGCCAGACCATTTTGCACTATTTTGCACTCCCCATGTTCAAATGTGATTTTTGAAGGGATTTCCAGGGATTTCCCAGGAAAATTATATATTGTTTTTTTCAGCAGAGTCTGGGCTTTAACATGAAATTTCTTGTTTGTCATTTTTAGGTGTATTCTCAATATTTTTGGGTGAAATATGTGCAAAAAAAATATATATATACAGTATTTTTTACAATTTGTAGTTTTTTTTTGTAATAAAAAATGTAAGTTTGTCAATAAAATCTTATTGTGTGTGAAATCCCAATTTCTCTTGGTTACAGCGGTACCACATATGTATAGGTAGACACCCTTTCCTGCCCAGGAGACTCCCCCAAACTGAAACAGAGCTTTAGGGGATTTTCAGAAAAAAATACAACTATGCTATGCAATATGCGCACCTTGCAATTTTTCCAGAAAAACAACCCTTTACATTTGAATTACCCCCAACAAACTATATATTCTCTGGAAGTACACACCTCAATCTTTCTAGGTGTACCAGGCTTGTTGATGTGGCCATAGTTTTCTGGAAGTAATCCCTCAATGGATTCTTTGGTTGCAAAGAGTTTCCCTAAAAAAAGGATAAAAAAGCAGAATCAAAGCCACCTTTTCCTAAAAAAACTATATACAAACAAGAAAAAACAAGTTTAATCTGAAAACACAATATCCCCCGAACAGAACAACACCCAACATGCATAGCTACTGTCAAGGGAAGAGTTGCCAAACACCCCAAAGTAAAGCATGTGCGTAACGGTAATTTTACTTGAAAATTTCAGCTCTGCAGACAAAGTGCGCACCTTGCGATTTTTCAACCAAAACAACCCTTTACATTTGGAATATCCCCCATAAACCATATATTCCCTGAAAGTACACACGTTAAGCTTTCTAAGCGTACCCAGCTTGTTCTAGTGGACTCATCTTTCTGGAATTATTACCTTAAAGAATTCTTTGTTTGCGCAGGGTTTCCCTAAAAAATTTATAAAAAAGCTGAATAAAAAACACCTTTTCCTAAAATATAAATATGCAAACAAGAAAAAACAAGCTAAGTCTGAAAGCGCAAGGTCCCCCGAACAGAACAATACCCAACATGCATAGGTACTATTAACCCTTTTAATTGCCAGCCTACTTGAGATTTTGTCACCCTCTGTTGACAGGCCATTTTTCCCCGTTTTGCGCCATGTTTTGCGCCATTTTGCTGGAACTTTCAGGAAAATTATATATATATATTTTTTGCAGCAGAGTTTAGGCTTTAACATGAAATATCTTGTTTGTAAATTTTATTTTTTTTTTTACAATATTATTAAGTAAAATAAATAAATAAATAAATAAATAAAAAATTTTTTTAGAAAATGGACTCTATTTTAAATAAAAAATGTATTTTATTAAGGAAAAGCATATTGCATGTGAAAGCCCCATTTCTACCGATTAGAACGGTACCACATATTTATCGGTAGCCCTCCGTTCCTGCCCAGGAGACCCCCCTAACTGAAACAAGTACTTTATAACATTCACAAATAAAATACAAATACCACCCACACTACAAAGGGTTAAATCGAGAAAAAAAATGACATAGGGTCCCCCCTCCCAGGGGAGGGGGACCCCATTTTTTTTTGATTTTTAAGGGTTAAAAACCCTTAAAAATCAAAAAAAAAATTGACGTGGGGTCCCCCTTACCCAAAGTAACCAGCCCGGGACCAGCTATGCAGGGCTTGTAGGAACAGGGCGCAGGGGCCAGCTTTTGTGGCCCCTGGCCCTGCAGGCTACAAGCCTGCATAGCCCGTGGGCCCGGGCTCTTCTGCCCCCCCCTGGCCTTTGGGGAGGCAGGTAATGGGGGTGCCGGGGGTTAATGGCAAGTCACCCGCTAGCGCAGGTGACTTACCATCCCCCCAGCCTTGTGAACTGGTATAGGGGTCATGGACCCCTTACCAGTTCACAAGGAGTTAAATGTAAAAAAAACACACACACACAGAGAAAAAAATATTTTATTAATTTTTATTTTTTTTTATACTTACCTCCCATCCATCCTGGAGCACTCTGTCCCTCGGCGATAACTGGCTTCTGCTCACCTGCTGGAAGCCTTTTATAGCTGCTGGATGACAGAACACAAAGGGTTAATTAAAAAAAAATGACATAGGGTCCCCCCTCCCAGGGGAGGGGGACCCCATTTTTTTTTTTATTTTTAAGGGTTAAAAACCCTTAAAAATCAAAAAAAAAAAAAATTGACGTGGGGTCCCCCTTACCCAAAGTAACCAGCCCGGGACCAGCTATGGGGGCTTGCAGGCACAGAGTGGGGGGGCCAGCTTTTGTGGCCCCCCCACCTTGCAGCCTACGAGCCCACATAGCCTATGTGGGCCCGGGGTCTTCTGCCCCCCCCCCCCTGGCCTTTGGGGAGGCAGGTAATGGGGGTGCCGGGGGTTAATGGCAAGCCACCCGCTAGCGCAGGTGGCTTGCCATCCCCCCAGCCTTGTGAACTGGTATAGGGGTCATGGACCCCTTACCAGTTCACAAGGGGTTAAAAGTAAATAATCACACTGACACAGAGAAAAAAAATCTTTATTTTTATTTTTTTTTTTACTGTACTCACCTCCGATCCGGTGTCCCTCGCCGCTGTCCCACACCGCTGTCATGTTGCTGACAGATGCCGGTGGTGATCGGCGCAGGGCGGGTGACAGGTGCGGGTGCTCCGATCGGAGCCTCCTCGGCTGACACCCGCCCTGCTCCGATCACCACCGGCACAGATGCCGGAGCTCGGAGGGGGTATAGGAGGAGCGGGATGACGTCATCCCGCTCCTCCCACAATGGGCGGGGCTAAGAGGCGGCGGCCATCGCCGCCATTTCAAGAGGTGAGGACCTGGAAGAGGGTCTGAAGCCTGCGCAGCCCAGGGGGGGGGATCGGACCCCCCCCCTGGTGAAGAGGAGACCCGGACAGAAGGCTCGGGCGCGGAGGTGAGTAAATGACAGTTTTATTTTTAATTTTTTTTACAACAGCGAGTCAGCGCTGGAAACGGGGGGGGGGGTGGCTGGTTTCGGGCCCCCCCCCGAAGACGGAGGACGACGGTGGGGCGATCGGATGCCCCCCCCAGGAAGAGAGGACCCCAAGCTTCACGGGGATACCAGAGGTAAGTGGGTTTTTTTTTCTATCTTTTAACTGTTAGGGGGAAATGCCAGGCACGTAGTTTCTACGTGCTTGGCACTTAAGGGTAGGAGAAGCAACCACGTAGAAACTACGTGCTTGGCATTTAAAGGGTTAACCCCAGCAGACCACCCCTCCATCTTGCTCCATGGGGACTGTCAGAGAACCACGGGTCACGTGATCCAACTATCAATCAGGGACCTCCGGACACACAGACCACTTTCCCAAACCCCCGTCCGAGCCCGCCTAACGCGACTACCAGGCCTAAAGCCTGCGGACACACAGATTCTTGGCTAAGGCAAAAAGATCGCTCAAGTTAAATATAGGTTTTAATGCAATAAGCGCACACTAGGCAGTGATAACAAACATTTGGCTATGATGGAATATGAATGAATACAAATGTCGTTCTGACAAGTACAGGTTACAGTGAGTTACACACAGAGATATAATAGTCAGTTACCTTAACATGCAGCTGTAAAGTGGTGATGAAAAGCTCCCACAAGTGGTATGTCAAGAGCTTATAGATGGTTTGGGCACCTCCAGCACGCTGCCGCGTGACCCCTCTCCAGAGAATGACCCTGTTCTCATCTCCTTGGCCTACCTTTAAGCGCGGTCTCTGCCCCTCCACCCTCCCTTCTCCCAGACGCAGGTCCTGTGCAATTCTTTTGAAACCCCCATATGCTATCAGACCTCCCCAGCAGAGGAGGGTCATGGCTCCTCTCTGTCTGTCCAAGGTGTTAGGAGAGCCGCAGGGGGGCTTTCATCCTCAAACTGCCTTTTCTGAGTGTCAAAACCTCATGCCCAAATATGGTCTTCCTTTTCCTGCTAGCCTTGTAAGGGTGACATGCTACGTACAGAGAAACTTAAAGGGGGATACCGGGCATCAGCGATAAAATGAAATGTAATATTCACCCTATTCCTCACAGGGACGTTTTGGGGATTTTTGGACATATATAGCCATGATATGCCTGTGCACATATATGAGTTTTTCCTCCGCATTTGAGCTCACACATGGCCGCAGCCACACGGTGGGGGGGTTAGGTACCTTGCTCAAGTGTACTTCAGTCATGTCCCGGCCGGTAATCACGACTGCCACTCTTAGGTCACCATGACTGCACCATAAAAAAATTTAGCCAGACTACAGTAGCTAAGTAGTCAATAACACCTGCAAAGGTAGTGATTAACCAGAGCAAGGGACAATCTGGTTCAGAAGCCCTCTGGCCAGATAGTCCCCAGTAGAGGAATCTACCTGCATGTTCCTCCCTTACAGTGACATCATTAGTCCCATAGAGAATTCCACAGAGGCTCCTCCTCTGTGGTATAAAAGCCTCCATGGCCTGGTGGCCCTGCAGTAGCTTGGCATCAAGGAAGGAGGGGTTCTCCCTCAATACAGGTGCCGCTCTACGGCATCAAGAAGATCACAGATCTCACAGACCAGAAGGGAACCCCGACCAGGCAGACCTGCAGAGAAAACACTGTCTTGATTTAAAGTGGACCAACACCCAGGGGTGATCGGCCGATCACCTCACTCACTGCGGGACATCCGAGATCGGGATGTCCCGCGGGGTGAAACCCCCCAAAAAAACCCAAACTCCTTACCTGATCCGCCGCCGCTTCCACCGCCGCCGCCTCTGCCGCCTCCCGCGCGTCCCCCTAGACGTGCGCGCGCCCGCGCCGGCCGTCTGTCAATGGCCGGCGCGGGCACGCGCACGCCGAGAGTGACGCGTGGGAGGCAGTGGCGGACGCGCTGTCTTGGACGCCGCTGTCACCCGCTTGGACGGCGGCGGGGATTGGACGGCGCGGTCACGTGGGAGCGTGGGAGAGGTGAGTTTTTTGGGGTTTCTGGGGGGTTTCAGAGAGCGGGACACCCCCGATCGGGGTGCCCCGCCAAGGTGGACCAAAACCACTTCGTCCACTGGGTGTTGATCCACGTTAAAGTCTAACACTAATTAAATCTGGGTTTTTGAAAATTCATATTTTTGCAATTTATGAAAATATATATATGGGCAATACAAAGAAGGAAATGTAACCTTTTATTTCAGCATTTGTAATGGGTTGTCTGCCAAAATAGCAAAATGTATTGCAATCAAGTATAACTTTATGCTGGAATACTGGGGTGAGGTGAAAGAGGACTCAGGGTTATTTTATTTACTGCCCTTTTAAGGGCTGCAGTGGGACACTTTGCAGAGCCCTGGAATCTGGCCAGCAAGGGAAGCTGAGTGGGTCCTGCTGGTCAATCAATCAACCCAGTAACCCAGGACTAAGGGTCAGAGGCCTATCAAGTGACTGATAAGTTTTAGATGAGAGCTGCTGTATAGGTTGAGGAGGTGCAGGTGGCACCTGCAGCCAAATGGCAGACACCACTGCAACACAGTGTCCATATGAATACGGGGGGTTAGTGTGGCTGACTGGAAGTCATGAATGCCTGATGCTTTCAGTTTACAGAGGCGGCTAGGCCGAGGAGTTCAAACACATGGACGAGAGGCCTGTTATAGGTTGGACACCCTTTGAAAGAGCTGAATTGTGAGTAAGCCTGATAGGCCAAGCTCATGCAATTGAGATGTGAAGAAATAAACCATTCAAGTTTAATTCCTCTTTTGTTATGCCTGTGGTTAGTGCCATGAAGATACTGAGGTTTTTACACCCGTATATATTTTTGTATATATAACAATTAGATCCCCTCTAATGCTTCTTGTTGTATTAGCCTTGTATATATTTTTACTGCATATATAGCAATTATATCCGCTATAAGGTATCTATTTGTAACGCTTCTACTGGCCTTGTATATAGTTATACAAAGTGACTAGACCCCTGTAAGGCATAACCTTTTAGGGACCTTGTATAAATTTATACAAAGTGATTAGATCCTCTCTAAAGCATCTATTTGCATTGGCTTTATATATATCTATATATAGTGATTAGGAGGAGTCTCTTTTTATTGACATTGTGCATATTTATGCAAAGTGATTTAACTCCCTCTAAGGTGTCTTTTTGTATTAGCCTTGTATGTGTATAATTTTTTTTTATAGTTTTTATTTGCATTTAACCTGACAGAAAAGACAAATTACATTGCAATATGGTGCCGCAGGCACCTGTTATCAAAATGGCAGTCGAACAACAACACTGACACTATTCACACAGCTTTCACACCGGACCCGTGTCTTGACCGATACATGTGAATCTCGATTAGAGACTCAGGGAAGTTGATGGCTGCTGGCTATATATTTGGGCGCACATATCTCCTGCAAATTCTAATTCTAAGTCTCCTCCTTACTGGCTAGTTTCCAACTCTCACGCATATCCAACCATATCAGAGATCATAGTTATACTGCCTCAATCGAGGTACTCCTCCCCACCCTAGCTCAGTCGTTTTCAGACGCTGGCTCCTGAGACTGTAGCCATGGATCCCAGGCCTTCACAAACTTATCAGGAACCCCCCTCGCAGCATATGTCAATTTTTACATGGTAAGTTTCTGATTAACCAATCTCTTCCAAGCCTGTACTGACGGTTTCGCCGGGTGTCTCCGAATTAACAGTATGCATTTTGGGGGCATAGAAAAGCAGCAGCCGAAGCAGTGATTTCAGTGCTCTGAGCTCCGATAGCAGCTCAACCACACCCAGAAGGCATAGCGATCCGAATTCCAATTATTTTACTAATTAGATCCATCACACCCTCCCAGAAGCCCCTGAGAATATCACATGACCAGGTTACATGTATCCAAGTGCCACTGCCCCTCTCACACCTAGGGCACGTGTCACTGTCCAGCAAACCCATTCTGTGCAGACAGACCGGGGTGATATATGCCTGATGGATCCATTTGGTCTGAATCAACCTGTCTCTCGCCTCAATCACTGACGAGTGTAAATTGTCCAGTATCTCCCCCCAATCATCCTGGTCTAGGTTTTGGTCTAAGGCCTGCCATTTTGCTTCTATTTTGCCCCTGGGGGGACTCCAGTTCGCCTAGCAGGCATTTGTATAATGTGGATACTGGTTTCTCAATGTCCGTTTCTCTGACCACATATTCCACCATGACCCTCGGGCCTTCCATATGGAACTGCACATGCAGGGCGTGCCTGATTTGCAAATTGCGGAAGAAGTCCCGTGGGAAAGGCTGAACTTCTCTCTGATTTGCTCGAAGGACATGAGTACCCCATCCTGATATAACTGCCCTACCCGATGGACGCCTTTCCTAGTCCAGAACTGTGGGTCCTGAATGGTCCCAAGTTCCGGTAATCTAGGGTTGTCCCAGAGGGGGGTGAAGGGAGACCAATTTCGGCCCTCAGCAGGGTTTTTTCCTAGTTTGGCCACTCTTTCCCAGACATTGCAAACCATCCTCATACATGTGGTCGCCTCCCGTACCCCTCTCGTACCTCCATAGACCAAGGTGGACAGTCGCCCAGGGGAACCCAGCACCGCTGCCTCCAGACACAACACTGGGTTTTCCTTCGGCTGGCATATCCACCAGTGGGCATACAAGTACATTTGCATGAACGGCACCGCTAGCCCCCCCCCCCCCGTGTCTATTCGCGCTTTCATTATTTGTCTATTCAACCGTGGAGGGGACTGCCCCCATATAAAGTTAAATATGGTTGTCTCTAGTACCCTGAAATGGGAGGCCGGAAGCAGCACCGGTGAGGCCTGATATATGTACAGAAATTTTGGAAGGAAGATCATTTTGTATATGTTGATCCTGCCCATGGCCGATAGCGGGAGACCCGCCCACTGAGTGACTCTTTGCTTCAATTTTGATATGACTGGAGAAATGTTGAGGGGAATGTGCACTGATCATGATTCCTAGATACTTAAATTGTCGGACTACCCTCAGCTGGGATCTCGAGGATATGTCCATAGGGTCATGCTCATCCACAGGCATTAAACTTGACTTATCTGAATTAATTTTCAGGCCCGAGAATCTCCCAAACGCCCCGATGGTGTTTAGTGCCGCCTCCAGAGACTCCCGACTATCTGCCAGATATAGTAGGGTATCGTCAGCATAAAGTGAGATCTTTTCCTTCACCTCCCCCATCTTCCACCGAGTGATAGTTGGAGAGTTTCTGACGATAATCGCCAATGGTTCAATGGCCAGAGCAAACAGTAATGGGGAGAGTGGGCATCCCTGCCTGGTCCCTCTGCCTAGTACAAAAGAATCAGAGTAGCATCCATTGACCCGCTCTCTGGCAGTTGGACGCTCATATAGAAGTTTAATATATTTTATGACGTTTTTAGAGAGCCCGAAACTAGCCAGCACCGCCCATAGATAGGCCCACTGAATTGAATCAAAAGCTTTCGCATTATCAAACAATGCTACTGCCCGACTCCCACAGTTATCATGCACAATCTGAAGGTTTGACATTAATCTGCGCAGATTTATTCCTGTGGTGTGTCCCGGCATAAACCCAGATTGGTACGGCCACGGTTTCTTAAGCGCCAGAACTTTCTGCCCCACCAAGTGAGTCTCCTGGAGGATCACCACGTTTGGGCTATATCTTTTAATGAACTAAAGGACAGTGGCCCGCTTGATCTTATCATTTAACCCCCGGACATTCCAGGAAAGGATTTTACATTCCCCCATGGTCATCGCATCCGGCGCAGATTATAAGGCCGGGGCTGTCGCTCCCCAAGTACACTATCATTCCCTCCCATGCTTCCCTCGCGGCCAGGGTCCTGTTACCAGACAACACACACACTCCAACACAGAGACAACTTAAACAGATAAAACAGATAACACTATACACTAAAAAATAATCACAAGTCCCATTTCCCCCCACCCCCACCCTGCTCTAACACCCCCCGACTTTGGCGAGCATCATACCCTCCCAACAGTGCATAACAACAAGGTGTAACTAGTTGCAACTGGGGTGCAGGAACCCGTCGTCTATAGGGCCTGCAACATAGGATCCCCAATAAACTGTACAGGCCGGCAGACTAGCTGCCTTGGGTTCCCAGGGTAGCATGAACACTATTAGGAAAGAGGGAGTGGATAAGGGGGAAATATGAAAGGGGGGGAATAGAGGGCGGGGGAAACAACCAGGACAGATGAGGGCAGAGGACAAAGAGGACAGATTGTGAGGGGGAAGGGTTGGGCAGGGGGGTTGGGGGGGCCAACATGCCATGGGAACCTGGAGCCAGCTCCTCTGTAACATACAAACCGGGATACATTGGTAGTAGAGATGAGCGAACTTTTGAAAAATTCGATTCGACTGATTCGCCGAATTTTCCGACAAAAATCGTTTCGACCCGAATAAATTCGCGACGAATCGCTATTAAAAACGGCTATTTCTGAGCCTCCTACAGCCTCAATAGGGTTGTAAACCATTCAGCCTTGCTGTAACACGCACAGGATGCGTGCTGGGTTAGTTAAATAATACTTTTAAGAAATATCACATGCAGATCAGAGGCATCGCTAATAGAATCGCAGAGCGGCACAATTGCAGAGAGTTGAAGTGGCATCACTATGAGGGGCAGAAGGAGCCCAAATATACACTGGAGTTGGCCTCAGGAGCCCAAAAATTGGATGAATCACACCCTGGAGTTGGCAGAAGTTGGCAGCAGCAGCAGCAGGAGCCCAAATATACACTGGAGTTGGCTTCAGGAGCCCAAAAATTGGATGAATCACACCCTGGAGTTGGCAGGAGTTGACAGCAGCAGCAGCAGGAGCCCAAATATACACTGGAGTTGGCCTCAGGAGCCCAAAAATTGGATGAATCACACCCTGGAGTTGGCAGGAGTTGGCAGCAGCAGCAGCAGGAGCCCAAATATACACTGGAGTTGGCTTCAGGAGCCCAAAAATTGGATGAATCACAGCCTGGAGTTGGCAGGAGTTGACAGTAGCAGCAGCAGGAGCCCAAATATACACTGGAGTTGGCCTCAGGAGCCCAAAAATTGGATGAATCACACCCTGGAGTTGGCAGAAGTTGGCAGCAGCAGCAGCAGGAGCCCAAATATACACTGGAGTTGGCTTCAGGAGCCCAAAAATTGGATGAATCACACCCTGGAGTTGGCAGAAGTTGGCAGCAGCAGCAGCAGGAGCCCAAATATACACTGGAGTTGGCTTCAGGAGCCCAAAAATTGGATGAATCACACCCTGGAGTTGGCAGGAGTTGACAGCAGCAGCAGCAGGAGCCCAAATATACACTGGAGTTGGCTTCAGGAGCCCAAAAATTGGATGAATCACACCCTGGAGTTGGCAGGAGTTGACAGCAGCAGCAGCAGGAGCCCAAATATACACTGGAGTTGGCTTCAGGAGCCCAAAAATTGGATGAATCACACCCTGGAGTTGGCAGGAGTTGACAGCAGCAGCAGCAGGAGCCCAAATATACACTGGAGTTGGCTTCAGGAGCCCAAAAATTGGATGAATCACACCCTGGAGTTGGCAGGAGTTGACAGCAGCAGCAGCAGGAGCCCAAATATACACTGGAGTTGGCTTCAGGAGCCCAAAAATTGGATGAATCACACCCTGGAGTTGGCAGAAGTTGGCAGCAGCAGCAGCAGGAGCCCAAATATACACTGGAGTTGGCTTCAGGAGCCCAAAAATTGGATGAATCACACCCTGGAGTTGGCAGAAGTTGGCAGCAGCAGCAGCAGGAGCCCAAATATACACTGGAGTTGGCTTCAGGAGCCCAAAAATTGGATGAATCACACCCTGGAGTTGGCAGGAGTTGACAGCAGCAGCAGCAGGAGCCCAAATATACACTGGAGTTGGCTTCAGGAGCCCAAAAATTGGATGAATCACACCCTGGAGTTGGCAGGAGTTGACAGCAGCAGCAGCAGGAGCCCAAATATACACTGGAGTTGGCTTCAGGAGCCCAAAAATTGGATGAATCACACCCTGGAGTTGGCAGAAGTTGGCAGCAGCAGCAGCAGGAGCCCAAATATACACTGGAGTTGGCTTCAGGAGCCCAAAAATTGGATGAATCACACCCTGGAGTTGGCAGAAGTTGGCAGCAGCAGCAGCAGGAGCCCAAATATACACTGGAGTTGGCTTCAGGAGCCCAAAAATTGGATGAATCACACCCTGGAGTTGGCAGGAGTTGACAGTAGCAGCAGCAGGAGCCCAAATATACACTGGAGTTGGCTTCAGGAGCCCAAAAATTGGATGAATCACAGCCTGGAGTTGGCAGGAGTTGACAGTAGCAGCAGCAGGAGCCCAAATATACACTGGAGTTGGCCTCAGGAGCCCAAAAATTGGATGAATCACACCCTGGAGTTGGCAGGAGTTGGCAGCAGCAGCAGCAGGAGCCCAAATATACACTGGAGTTGGCTTCAGGAGCCCAAAAATTGGATGAATCACACCCTGGAGTTGGCAGCAGCAGCAGCAGGAGCCCAAATATTACTTTAAAGAGACACTGGGGTTGGCTTCAGGAGCCCAAAAATTGGATGAATCACACCCTGGAGTTGGCAGCAGCAGGAGCCCAAATATTACTTTAAAGAGACACTGGGGTTGGCTTCAGGAGCCCAAAAATTGGATGAATCACACCCTGGAGTTGGCAGCAGCAGGAGCCCAAATATACACTGGGGTTGGCTTCAGGAGCCCAAAAATTGGATGATTCACACCCTGGAGTTGGCAGCAGCAGCAGCAGGAGCCCAAATATACACTGGGGTTGGCTTCAGGAGCCCAAAAATTGGATGAATCACACCCTGGAGTTGGCAGCAGCAGCAGCAGGAGCCCAAATATTACTTTAAAGAGACACTGGGGTTGGCTTCAGGAGCCCAAAAATTGGATGAATCACACCCTGGAGTTGGCAGCAGCAGGAGCCCAAATATTACTTTAAAGAGACCCTGGGGTTGGCTTCAGGAGCCCAAAAATTGGATGAATCACACCCTGGAGTTGGCAGGAGTTGACAGCAGCAGCAGCAGGAGCCCAAATATTACTTTAAAGAGACCCTGGGGTTGGCTTCAGGAGCCCAAAAATTGGATGAATCACACCCTGGAGTTGGCAGAAGTTGGCAGTAGCAGCAGCAGGAGCCCAAATATTACTTTAAAGAGACCCTGGGGTTGGCTTCAGGAGCCCAAATATTGGATGAATCACACCCTGGAGTTGGCAGCAGCAGCAGCAGGAGCCCAAATATTACTTTAAAGAGACCCTGGGGTTGGCTTCAGGAGCCCAAAAATTGGATGAATCACACCCTGGAGTTGGCAGAAGTTGGCAGTAGCAGCAGCAGGAGCCCAAATATTACTTTAAAGAGACCCTGGGGTTGGCTTCAGGAGCCCAAAAATTGGATGAATCACACCCTGGAGTTGGCAGGAGTTGACAGCAGCAGCAGCAGGAGCCCAAATATTACTTTAAAGAGACCCTGGGGTTGGCTTCAGGAGCCCAGAAATTGGATGAATCACACCCTGGAGTTGGCAGAAGTTGGCAGTAGCAGCAGCAGGAGCCCAAATATTACTTTAAAGAGACCCTGGGGTTGGCTTCAGGAGCCCAAAAATTGGATGAATCACACCCTGGAGTTGGCAGCAGCAGGAGCCCAAATATACACTGGGGTTGGCTTCAGGAGCCCAAAAATTGGATGAATCACACCCTGGAGTTGGCAGCAGCAGCAGCAGGAGCCCAAATATACACTGGAGTTGGCTTCAGGAGCCCAAAAATTGGATGAATCACACCCTGGAGTTGGCAGAAGTTGGCAGCAGCAGCAACAGCAGGAGCCCAAACATTACTTTAAAGAGACCCTGGGGTTGGCTTCAGGAGCCCAAAAATTGGATGAATCACACCCTGTGGAGAGTCATGTGGAGAAAAAGTAGCTTAGTTAGTAATATCTACATAAAATTATGAATAAACAAATGCAAAAGTATTGCCAAAGTGAAGTTTTGTTTGAGGGTGTGTTTCCACCTTTTAATTAAATCAGAAACAAGAAGGTATCATTGCCTCTGACTAATTAGCCCTCAAAAATTCTTGGAATTTTTAATCTGGAATCATGTCTGATCCGTCTTATCCGAAGAATATTAATAAAAAGTAAGAGTAACGTAAAGGATTTTTTATTAATACTTACTTGTGGTCCGATGCGGAGGAATGTCTGTAACTGGAGAGCAGCGCCTTAAATCTGTTTTGCACGATCCATCTTTCTTTAGTGTAGGTCTGGCCCCGTCATCAATCTACTGGAATACATCAGGCATTGTTGGGAGGAAAGCTTGGATGATCCATGCGCCATTCATTTCCACGCAGGGCAGTCTCTGGAAAAAAAAAAAAACTATGTATAAACCAGGGTCTTTTTCATATAAAAACAAATGGTTATTTTTGCTTTTAAACCATATGTTCCACAGCTTTACCAGTCATTGTGTCAGCCAATGAAGCAACTTTGTCTGGAAGTGCTGCAAAAGCAGTCCACTGCATCACAAGTGGCATCTGACACCCCCAGTCAACTGTCTGTTGTCTGTCTTTTATGCTTTGGGTTCAGCTCCACTATCCATTGATGAAGATCTGATAATCATAAAATTCAGCAGCTACTGCCCAGCCAAGAAGTGGAGGAGACACTCGCCTCTTCTTCCACTAGCCGGCAATTAGTGATGAGGAGAGTGTCGTGGGAGGAGGTGTTGCAAGCCGAGGTAGTGGAAGAGGGTCCCTGGAGTCTGCTGCGGTGGCGGCGGCAGCAGCAGCAGATTATTGCGGACTGTTGTTCGGAAAAATCAGCTACTCAGCGATGTGGCAGTGTTTCATGCAGTATCCTGTGGAGAAAAAGTAGGTTAGTTAGTGTATATACATAAAATTATGAATAGACAAATGCAATAGTATTGCCAAAGTGAAGTTTTGTTTGAGGGTGTGTTTCCACCTTGTAATTAAATCAGAAACAACTAGCTATCATTTGCCTCTGAATAATTAGCCCTCAAAAATTCTTGGAATTTTTAATCTTGATGTCTGAGGGATTTCTCCTCTCAGACAGCGTCACCATAAGTCCAGCCTGCTGCATTACACTTGGAAGAACATCTTGTTTGCGCTGCGACAAGGAAGCCAGAGTCATGCGTCCTGACATGGCACACGTGTTCAGTCTAGTTTTTAAGTCTTGCCCCCATCTGAAAGAACAACAGGAAAGGAAGTTAGCATGCACTTCTGGCACTCCTACACCACCAAGCACAACCTTATTGAGCCTCAGCGTCACAACGGTGTACCCCACCATAGTCTGATTTGCGATGTTTCCACCCGTTGGAATTCCACCCTCCATATGCAGGATCCACTATAGCAGTGGTCCCCAACCCTGTCCTCAAGGCCCACCAACAGGCCAGGTTTTGCAGATCTCCACAAAGATGCACAGGTGGAGTAATTAGTGCAGCTGCAGAGCAATAGAGCTGGCTATTTGGAGATCCAAAAAACATGACATGTTGGTGGGCCTTGAGGACAGGGTTGAGGACCACTGCACTATAGGAACAGAGAAAAGCCATCACGGATTTCTGGATGATCCAAACGGATAGGGGGACACCCCTGTGTAAATTCAATGTAAACCATTGGCAGCTCATACGTGACACCGACCGTTTGCTCAGGCCCTTTGAGGAAGCTACGTTATTAGTCAGTTGCCAGGACTATGAGATGAACGATGAGATTCCACTGCTTCATGTACTACAACACATGTTGGAAACCATGGCTGGTCAGGGCACTGGAGACATGGCACATACATTTCACAGCCACATGAAGCCTGTGGGGGCTGAAGTGGAGGAGGAGGAGGGGGTGGGGCACAGCAAACCACAGTTTAGGTTTCACAAAATGACCATTTTATCTAGTCATCTGACAGGAGAGGAGGAGCAGGAGCAGCCACAGGAGCTAGAGGGTTGTGAGTAAGGCGAGACAGAGGACCCAGACACACCATGGCAGTTTACAGTGGAGATGGAGACAGGTAGTCCCTCCGAGTCACTTGCACAAATGGCACGATGCATGCTCACATGCATGCGTACTAGTGAGCGCAGAATTGTCTCCATTTGTCAGCGGGAAGACTTCTGGCTCTCCAACTTATTGGACCCTCGCTTCCGGCACAAAATGGGGGCATTTTTTACGCCCACTGAGAGGGAGGACAAACTGACCTACTACAGAGACATCCCACGTAGTCAGTTGGGCGATGTCTATCTGCGCCATGGCCCATACTCCCGCAGGTCTGACTCGGGGGGAAGTCTGCGATCACCTTCCACTGCCATGGCTGCTGGGGGGGTGGAAGGAGCAGCAGCAGCAGCTCCATCAGCAGCAGCCTCAGTCTTCAGTCGCTAGTGAGTAGCTTTCTACACCCGCATAGTGAGTCTACTCATGAGCAGCAGGAAGACCTGGAGCTGGACCTCAAACAGCAGGTCATGTCATACCTTGACATGACCATGCCAACACACCTTCAAGATCCACTGGATTTGCTGGGAAGCCAAACTTGACTTGTGCCCGCAACTAGCAGAGTTTGCCCTGGAAAAGCTGTACTGGCCGGGCAGTAGTTGATTTAGATGGCAACTGGGCTGCTCTATATAACGAAGCAAAATGGCAAATTTACCTCACTATATAAGCTATTGCCCCTCAGATTTACACAGGGGCTGCTCTATATTATGCTGCAAAATGGCAAATTTACCTCACAATATAAGCTATTGCCCCTCAGATTTACACAGGGCCTGCTCTATATAACGAAGCAAAATGGCAAATTTACCTCACTATATAAACTATTGCCCCTCAGATTTACACAGGGGCTGCTCTATATTATGCTGCAAAATGGCAAATTAACCTCACAATATAAGCTATTGCAGCTCTATATAAATAAAAATAAATAAATAAAAAAAGGGCCTGTAGAAGCTTATTTAGTATAACAGATAGGGTGACATGTGCTGGTTTGGGATGCCCATATGGGCTAGTGTTTTGGCAGCAGTACAAAAACCAATGCAAAATGCAATAGCTTAATAAAGCTGATGCTGATCAACGCTTATTTAGTATAACAGATGGGGTGCAACATGCAGGTTTGGGATGCCCTGCGGCCTGGTGTATTTAAAGCAGACCAAAACCAATTCAAAATGCAATAACTTAATAAAGCTGAGGCTGTAGATGCTTATTTAGTATAAACAGGTAGGGTGCAAGGTGCAGCTTTGGGGTGCCCTGCGGCCTGGTTAAATGAAAGCAGTCAAAAAGGAAGTGCAAACTGAAGTAGCTTAATGAAGCTGATGCTGATCAACGCTTATGTTGTATACCAGATAGGGTGCAAGGTGCAGCTTTGGGGTGCCCTGCGGCCTGGTTTATTAAAAGCAGTCAAAAACAAGTGCAAACTGAAGTAGCCTGATCAACGCTTATGTTGTATAACAGATAGGTTTAAAATAGCATGTGCCTTGGGATGCCCGTGTGGCCTGTTATATTTCAAGCTGAACAAAAAGTAACAATAATCCAAGTATGAGACATCATTTTGACCTTCTTTACAGCGCCATACTTTGAAAAAAAAAAATTAATTTCATGCCGATCAATCCAAAGGTCAATGCCCCTAACAAAAATAGTGTTCGGCATAAGTTTTCCTTCTGGAAGGACGTAACCTTTAGTTTACATGGTTGGGGTAGGTTATCTTACAAATTGGGATACCCCAGGCAGCAGTGTCATTGAAAGAGACAGATTGTAATGCAGGCCATACGCAAGCAGAGAAACTCAGGCTGCAACAGGCCTATTTAGTTTACATGGTTGGGGTAGGTTATCTTACAAATTGGGATACCCCACTGTATATGAAACCGAATATAAATGCACACCCAAAAGTGGACAATCAGCCTCCAAGAGGCCTGCTTAGTTTAAATAAGAGAGCTGCTTAGTATGGTAGGTAGGTTATGTTATGTTACAGAATGGGATGCCCCAAGCAGACTTGAGATCAGTATATATGCACACAGCAGCAGTGTGTTAGCAGGCTCATACAGGCCAAATTTCTTTAAATAACTGTGCAGCATACAGTAAATGCAGAGGCTAATGGTATGTTACAGAATGGGATGTCCCAAAAACCAGAGAGCACCTGGCAGGCAGCAGTAAGACTATGCACAGCAAAAGTGTCTTTATCATGCCTAATTTCAATTAGAATAGGTGCAAATGGTTAGGTTCTTAAATAGAGGCTGCTGTAGTCACAGAATGGGATGCCCTAAAAACCAGCAGTAAGTACACCTGGCAGGGACAAGTAGTGCTATGCCCAGCAAAAGTGTCTTTATCAGGCCTAATTTCAATTATAATAAGTGCAAATGGTTATATGGTCTTAAACAGAGGCTGCTGTAGTCACAGAATGGGATGCCCCAAAAAAGATCCAGTAGTGCTATGCCCAGCAAAAGTGTCTTTATCAGGCTAATTTCAAATATAATAAGAGCAAATGGTTATATGGTCTTAAACAGAGGCTGCTGTAGTCACAGAATGGGATGCCCTGGCAGGGTCCAGAAGTACTATGCCCAGCAAAAGTGTCTTTATCAGGCTAATTTCAAATATAATAAGAGCAAATGGTTATATGGTCTTAAACAGAGGCTGCTGTAGTCACAGAATGGGATGCCCTGGCAGGGTCCAGAAGTACTGTGCCCAGCAAAAGTGTCTTTATCAGGCTAATTTCAAATATAATAAGAGCAAATGGTTATATGGTCTTAAACAGAGGCTGCTGTAGTCACAGAATGGGATGCCCTGGCAGGGTCCAGAAGTACTATGCCCAGCAAAAGTGTCTTTATCAGGCCTAATTTCAATTATAATAAGTGCAAATGGTTATATGGTCTTAAACAGAGGCTGCTTTAGTCACAGAATGGGATGCCCCGGGCAGGAATCGAGCTGGCAGGGTACAGTAGTGCTTTGGCCAGCAAAAGTGTCTTTATCAGGCCTAATTTCAAATATGATAAGAGCAAATGCTTATATGGTCTTAAACAGAGGCTGCTTTAGTCACAGAATGGGATGCCCCGGGCAGGAATCGAGCTGGCAGGGTACAGTAGTGCTTTGGCCAGCAAAAGTGTCTTTATCAGGCTAATTTCAAATATGATAAGAGCAAATGCTTATATGGTCTTAAACAGAGGCTGCTGTAGTCACAGAATGGGATGCCCCGGGCAGGAATCGAGCTGGCAGGGTACAGTAGTGCTTTGGCCAGCAAAAGTGTCTTTATCAGGCCTCATTTCAAATATGATAAGAGCAAATGCTTATATGGTCTTAAACAGAGGCTGCTTTAGTCACAGAATGGGATGCCCCGGGCAGGAATCGAGCTGGCAGGGTCCAGTAGTGCTTTGGCCAGCAAAAGTGTCTTTATCAGGCTAATTTCAAATATGATAAGAGCAAATGCTTATATGGTCTTAAACAGAGGCTGCTTTAGTCACAGAATGGGATGCCCCGGGCAGGAATCGAGCTGGCAGGGTACAGTAGTGCTTTGGCCAGCAAAAGTGTCTTTATCAGGCCTAATTTCAAATATGATAAGAGCAAATGCTTATATGGTCTTAAACAGAGGCTGCTTTAGTCACAGAATGGGATGCCCCGGGCAGGAATCGAGCTGGCAGGGTACAGTAGTGCTTTGGCCAGCAAAAGTGTCTTTATCAGGCTAATTTCAAATATGATAAGAGCAAATGCTTATATGGTCTTAAACAGAGGCTGCTGTAGTCACAGAATGGGATGCCCCGGGCAGGAATCGAGCTGGCAGGGTCCAGTAGGGCTTTGGCCAGCAAAAGTGTCTTTATCAGGCCTAATTTCAAATATGATAAGAGCAAATGCTTATATGGTCTTAAACAGAGGCTGCTTTAGTCACAGAATGGGATGCCCCGGGCAGGAATCGAGCTGGCAGGGTACAGTAGTGCTTTGGCCAGCAAAAGTGTCTTTATCAGGCTAATTTCAAATATGATAAGAGCAAATGCTTATATGGTCTTAAACAGAGGCTGCTTTAGTCACAGAATGGGATGCCCCGGGCAGGAATCGAGCTGGCAGGGTACAGTAGTGCTTTGGCCAGCAAAAGTGTCTTTATCAGGCTAATTTCAAATATGATAAGAGCAAATGCTTATATGGTCTTAAACAGAGGCTGCTTTAGTCACAGAATGGGATGCCCCGGGCAGGAATCGAGCTGGCAGGGTACAGTAGTGCTTTGGCCAGCAAAAGTGTCTTTATCAGGCTAATTTCAAATATGATAAGAGCAAATGCTTATATGGTCTTAAACAGAGGCTGCTTTAGTCACAGAATGGGATGCCCCGGGCAGGAATCGAGCTGGCAGGGTACAGTAGTGCTTTGGCCTGCAAAAGTGTCTTTATCAGGCCTAATTTCAAATATGATAAGAGCAAATGCTTATATGGTCTTAAACAGAGGCTGCTTTAGTCACAGAATGGGATGCCCCGGGCAGGAATCGAGCTGGCAGGGTACAGTAGTGCTTTGGCCAGCAAAAGTGTCTTTATCAGGCTAATTTCAAATATGATAAGAGCAAATGCTTATATGGTCTTAAACAGAGGCTGCTGTAGTCACAGAATGGGATGCCCCGGGCAGGAATCGAGCTGGCAGGGTCCAGTAGTGCTTTGGCCAGCAAAAGTGTCTTTATCAGGCCTAATTTCAAATATGATAAGAGCAAATGCTTATATGGTCTTAAACAGAGGCTGCTTTAGTCACAGAATGGGATGCCCCGGGCAGGAATCGAGCTGGCAGGGTACAGTAGTGCTTTGGCCAGCAAAAGTGTCTTTATCAGGCTAATTTCAAATATGATAAGAGCAAATGCTTATATGGTCTTAAACAGAGGCTGCTTTAGTCACAGAATGGGATGCCCCGGGCAGGAATCGAGCTGGCAGGGTACAGTAGTGCTTTGGCCTGCAAAAGTGTCTTTATCAGGCCTAATTTCAAATATGATAAGAGCAAATGCTTATATGGTCTTAAACAGAGGCTGCTTTAGTCACAGAATGGGATGCCCCGGGCAGGAATCGAGCTGACAGGGTACAGTAGTGCTTTGGCCAGCAAAAGTGTCTTTATCAGGCTAATTTCAAATATGATAAGAGCAAATGCTTATATGGTCTTAAACAGAGGCTGCTGTAGTCACAGAATGGGATGCCCCGGGCAGGAATCGAGCTGGCAGGGTCCAGTAGGGCTTTGGCCAGCAAAAGTGTCTTTATCAGGCCTAATTTCAAATATGATAAGAGCAAATGCTTATATGGTCTTAAACAGAGGCTGCTTTAGTCACAGAATGGGATGCCCCGGGCAGGAATCGAGCTGGCAGGGTACAGTAGTGCTTTGGCCAGCAAAAGTGTCTTTATCAGGCTAATTTCAAATATGATAAGAGCAAATGCTTATATGGTCTTAAACAGAGGCTGCTTTAGTCACAGAATGGGATGCCCCGGGCAGGAATCGAGCTGGCAGGGTACAGTAGTGCTTTGGCCTGCAAAAGTGTCTTTATCAGGCCTAATTTCAAATATGATAAGAGCAAATGCTTATATGGTCTTAAACAGAGGCTGCTTTAGTCACAGAATGGGATGCCCCGGGCAGGAATCGAGCTGGCAGGGTACAGTAGTGCTTTGGCCAGCAAAAGTGTCTTTATCAGGCTAATTTCAAATATGATAAGAGCAAATGCTTATATGGTCTTAAACAGAGGCTGCTTTAGACACAGAATGGGATGCCCCGGGCAGGAATCGAGCTGGCAGGGTACAGTAGTGCTTTGGCCAGCAAAAGTGTCTTTATCAGGCCTAATTTCAAATATGATAAGAGCAAATGCTTATATGGTCTTAAACAGAGGCTGCTTTAGTCACAGAATGGGATGCCCCGGGCAGGAATCGAGCTGGCAGGGTACAGTAGTGCTTTGGCCAGCAAAAGTGTCTTTATCAGGCTAATTTCAAATATGATAAGAGCAAATGCTTATATGGTCTTAAACAGAGGCTGCTTTAGTCACAGAATGGGATGCCCCGGGCAGGAATCGAGCTGGCAGGGTACAGTAGTGCTTTGGCCAGCAAAAGTGTCTTTATCAGGCTAATTTCAAATATGATAAGAGCAAATGCTTATATGGTCTTAAACAGAGGCTGCTTTAGTCACAGAATGGGATGCCCCGGGCAGGAATCGAGCTGGCAGGGTACAGTAGTGCTTTGGCCAGCAAAAGTGTCTTTATCAGGCCTAATTTCAAATATGATAAGAGCAAATGCTTATATGGTCTTAAACAGAGGCTGCTTTAGTCACAGAATGGGATGCCCCGGGCAGGAATCGAGCTGGCAGGGTACAGTAGTGCTTTGGCCAGCAAAAGTGTCTTTATCAGGCTAATTTCAAATATGATAAGAGCAAATGCTTATATGGTCTTAAACAGAGGCTGCTTTAGTCACAGAATGGGATGCCCCGGGCAGGAATCGAGCTGGCAGGGTACAGTAGTGCTTTGGCCTGCAAAAGTGTCTTTATCAGGCCTAATTTCAAATATGATAAGAGCAAATGCTTATATGGTCTTAAACAGAGGCTGCTTTAGTCACAGAATGGGATGCCCCGGGCAGGAATCGAGCTGGCAGGGTACAGTAGTGCTTTGGCCAGCAAAAGTGTCTTTATCAGGCTAATTTCAAATATGATAAGAGCAAATGCTTATATGGTCTTAAACAGAGGCTGCTTTAGTCACAGAATGGGATGCCCCGGGCAGGAATCGAGCTGGCAGGGTACAGTAGTGCTTTGGCCTGCAAAAGTGTCTTTATCAGGCCTAATTTCAAATATGATAAGAGCAAATGCTTATATGGTCTTAAACAGAGGCTGCTTTAGTCACAGAATGGGATGCCCCGGGCAGGAATCGAGCTGGCAGGGTACAGTAGTGCTTTGGCCAGCAAAAGTGTCTTTATCAGGCTAATTTCAAATATGATAAGAGCAAATGCTTATATGGTCTTAAACAGAGGCTGCTGTAGTCACAGAATGGGATGCCCCGGGCAGGAATCGAGCTGGCAGGGTCCAGTAGGGCTTTGGCCAGCAAAAGTGTCTTTATCAGGCCTAATTTCAAATATGATAAGAGCAAATGCTTATATGGTCTTAAACAGAGGCTGCTTTAGTCACAGAATGGGATGCCCCGGGCAGGAATCGAGCTGGCAGGGTACAGTAGTGCTTTGGCCAGCAAAAGTGTCTTTATCAGGCTAATTTCAAATATGATAAGAGCAAATGCTTATATGGTCTTAAACAGAGGCTGCTTTAGTCACAGAATGGGATGCCCCGGGCAGGAATCGAGCTGGCTGGGTACAGTAGTGCTTTGGCCAGCAAAAGTGTCTTTATCAGGCCTAATTTCAAATATGATAAGAGCAAATGCTTATATGGTCTTAAACAGAGGCTGCTTTAGTCACAGAATGGGATGCCCCGGGCAGGAATCGAGCTGGCAGGGTACAGTAGTGCTTTGGCCAGCAAAAGTGTCTTTATCAGGCTAATTTCAAATATGATAAGAGCAAATGCTTATATGGTCTTAAACAGAGGCTGCTTTAGTCACAGAATGGGATGCCCCGGGCAGGAATCGAGCTGGCAGGGTACAGTAGTGCTTTGGCCAGCAAAAGTGTCTTTATCAGGCCTAATTTCAAATATGATAAGAGCAAATGCTTATATGGTCTTAAACAGAGGCTGCTTTAGTCACAGAATGGGATGCCCCGGGCAGGAATCGAGCTGGCAGGGTACAGTAGTGCTTTGGCCAGCAAAAGTGTCTTTATCAGGCTAATTTCAAATATGATAAGAGCAAATGCTTATATGGTCTTAAACAGAGGCTGCTTTAGTCACAGAATGGGATGCCCCGGGCAGGAATCGAGCTGGCAGGGTACAGTAGTGCTTTGGCCAGCAAAAGTGTCTTTATCAGGCTAATTTCAAATATGATAAGAGCAAATGCTTATATGGTCTTAAACAGAGGCTGCTGTAGTCACAGAATGGGATGCCCCGGGCAGGAATCGAGCTGGCAGGGTACAGTAGTGCTTTGGCCAGCAAAAGTGTCTTTATCAGGCCTAATTTCAAATATGATAAGAGCAAATGCTTATATGGTCTTAAACAGAGGCTGCTTTAGTCACAGAATGGGATGCCCCGGGCAGGAATCGAGCTGGCAGGGTACAGTAGTGCTTTGGCCAGCAAAAGTGTCTTTATCGGGCTAATTTCAAATATGATAAGAGCAAATGCTTATATGGTCTTAAACAGAGGCTGCTTTAGTCACAGAATGGGATGCCCCGGGCAGGAATCGAGCTGGCAGGGTACAGTAGTGCTTTGGCCAGCAAAAGTGTCTTTATCAGGCTAATTTCAAATATGATAAGAGCAAATGCTTATATGGTCTTAAACAGAGGCTGCTTTAGTCACAGAATGGGATGCCCCGGGCAGGAATCGAGCTGGCAGGGTACAGTAGTGCTTTGGCCAGCAAAAGTGTCTTTATCAGGCTAATTTCAAATATGATAAGAGCAAATGCTTATATGGTCTTAAACAGAGGCTGCTGTAGTCACAGAATGGGATGCCCCGGGCAGGAATCGAGCTGGCAGGGTACAGTAGTGCTTTGGCCAGCAAAAGTGTCTTTATCAGGCCTAATTTCAAATATGATAAGAGCAAATGCTTATATGGTCTTAAACAGAGGCTGCTTTAGTCACAGAATGGGATGCCCCGGGCAGGAATCGAGCTGGCAGGGTACAGTAGTGCTTTGGCCAGCAAAAGTGTCTTTATCAGGCTAATTTCAAATATGATAAGAGCAAATGCTTATATGGTCTTAAACAGAGGCTGCTTTAGTCACAGAATGGGATGCCCCGGGCAGGAATCGAGCTGGCAGGGTACAGTAGTGCTTTGGCCAGCAAAAGTGTCTTTATCAGGCCTAATTTCAAATATGATAAGAGCAAATGCTTATATGGTCTTAAACAGAGGCTGCTTTAGTCACAGAATGGGATGCCTCACAGCAGACTTAAGATCAGTTCAGTATATATGCACAGTTAGTTACTATAAGCAGCCTGAAAACGCTAACAAAGGCTGGATGAAAAAAAAAAAATCTCCCTGTCAGCCAGCTCCGTTTTTCCTACCTTTCCCTGGCTTTCTGTCTGTCTCCTGTCTGTCTCCTGCCTGTCTCCTGCCTGTCTCCAGCCTGTCCCTGTCTGTCCCTGTCTCCAGCCTGTCTAACTGCCTCAGCTACACAGCGTTCTGTCTGTCTGTCACGAATGCAATAGAGAAATGAGGAAAAGCAAGATGGCCGCCGTTAAATACCGCTGTGTGACGTCACCGGGCTTGCTGGCTGCTGATAGGCTGCATGTGACTGCCCCAGCTTGCACTGGCGCGGGATACATGTCCAGACATGTCCCGCCCGCCATCTTAGAATGCCTGTAATGTAAATGAATGGATGTTAAAGGAAAACTTCGAGTGATCGAATCGCGGGGAAATTCGGATTCGATCCGAATCGAATTTTTCCTGAAATTCGGATCGAATCCGGGTTCGTCCGGATCGATTCGCTCATCCCTAATTGGTAGCTTGGGCAGCAAATCAGAGCTCATCAGCTCTATTAACTTTAGAACCAACAAACCGAACTAGCCTCCATTTTGATGGCATCAAACAAAGAGCCTAGCAGCGGCGCTGCCAGGAACATAGCGGAGAGGAGCCCCCCCATCAGGCAGCCGGCCATTCAATTAAATGCAGATGTATTCTGATATCAGCTCTCTCCAACCGGAGCCCAGTCTGTCAGGCCCCAGGCAGAGAGTCCAGCCACGCACTGGCTTCCTCAACAGATGTAAAGAACTTGGTGGCTTTTCCGTCCTGCACGTGCAAGCGCACCGGGAACATCATGGAGTATTTGATTTTCTTCTTACGAAGCATCTCCCTTACTCCATTGAAGGATCGCCGCATCTTTTGTACCTCAGAGGTAAAATCCGGGAAAAAAGACAGTCAGGCATAGTTGAAGGTCACCACCCCTTTCATTCTTGCTGCTGCCAGGATAGCATCTCTGTCCTTGTAGTGGAGGACCTTAAATATGAAGGGTCTTGGCAGCGCCCCAGGGGGGAGGGGCCTCATGGGAATCCTATGCGCTCTCTCTACTGCAAAGTATTTGGTTAGGTTCACCAGTGCCAGAGTCTCTGTTATGAGATTCTTGACAAATTGCTCGACGGAGGGTCCCTCAGCTTTCTCGGGCAGACCCAGTATTCGCACGTTACTCCTCCAGTTCCTATTTTCAGCACCTTCAGCCCTCCCCATCAAAGTGATCATCTGCCTCCTCAAAGTTGCAAGTTCCCCCACCTGGGTGACTATCTGATCCTCGGCTTCTCCAATTCTCCTCTCCGTCTTCCCAGTGTGGTCTCGGATTTTATCCAGATCATGACGAACATAATTGAATTGCTCTTGGAGAGTATCAAATTTAGTGGTGAGGGCACTCTGACACTGGGCAGTGGCCGCCATAATAGCTGCAGTGTCAGGTTAGAGGGCTCCCGCCTGGCCCCATGCGGGGTCTCCATTGTTTGCGTACTACAAGTAACCACAGCTGATTTGCGCTTCTTGTTGCCTCTCATAGGTGAGGCCCCCTACCCGGACTCAAAATGGTGCCTAGTCAGGAGGTGCTTGGTGCTGTCGCCAGAGGCACAGGTTCCCCGCTATATGGGGGTCAAGGAAAAATGGAGGGGGGTATCCCACACGAGCACTGCAGGGAACCTGGCAACAGGGGAAGCTAGTGACAAAATGTAAGGAGATCAGAGGGGTTGGCATCCAGCACACTGCAGCAGCTGGTTCCCGCCAAATAACAGGATGCACCCGGGTATCCCGGGCTGCCTCAGAGCAAGTGTCACAGCAGAGGGTGGGGGCTTCAGCTAAGCAGCGAGAGCAGCTAACAGCAGTGCTCCACACAGACCCCTTAAGGTAGGCACTTCCCCCTCACTTTCACCTCAGTGCCCCCTTCTCAGCTCCCACTCAGTCACTATAAGAGGCTCTTGCTTCTGCCTTGCACTGTTTTGCCCCCAGCAGGATTCCTCCACCTCTCCCCTCACCTTGGATCCAATATGGCGACCGGCCGCTCTCCTCTTCGCGCCAAGCGCCCACTGAGTGCTGCTAATTCTTCAGCGGGGGAGGCACCACCTGTTCTTTGGGTACCTCTCCCCACAGCACCGCCGCAGCCCAGGAGAGTACAGGGCCACCGCCTCCCTCCGTGCACCGAGCTCTGCCGCCTCTCCTCCACACCGCCGCAGCACATTTCGCGGGAGCTGCTGCCGCCTCCCCGGCGTCTCTCTCCTCGCTCACCGCCACCTTCAGGGGCCGCCCCCGTTTCTCCTCCACACCGCAGCTGCACTTGTTGCAGGAGCAGCTGCCGCCTCCCGGGCGTCTCGCTCACCGCCGCCTTCAGGGGCCGCCGCCTCTCCTCCACTCCGCAGCAGCACGTGGCGTGGGAGCCGCTGTTGTCTCCCCGGTGTCTCTGATCTCGCTCACCGCCGCCTTCAGGGGCCGCCTCCGCCGAGCCTTCAGGCTTGATCCCTCAGTCAGGGGGAGCCACGCAGGGGATCAGGCTGCCCAAGCACCAGGCAAAAAAGTATGTGTTTCAGGATGGTTATGCGGAGCCCCAGTTAGACTAGTCCTCTCGGGTCGCCATCTTGTCCACGCCCCCTTGTATGTGTATTCTAAGCGATTAGAGTCACTCTAAGGTACACATATCTTTGTATTTTCCTTGTTTTATGTTTAAACACTGTGATTAGACCTTCTCTAAGACATCTTATGATATCAGCCTTGTATATATTTTTATATAGTGTTTAGACCCCCTTAAAATCATATGATTTGATTCCCTCTAATGTGACTCTTTGTATTTGCCCTATATACATTAATACTGTACATAGCAATTCACCCCCTTCTTGTAGGAGAGCCAACACATCTAAGTAATATAATTATCCTTCTTTACACCATGTCTAACTAGACCTTTATCTTTTTGCTAGAGTGGGGCCCAAAAGTCTCCCCAATATTTAGAGCAGTTCAAAAGCCTGGAAACCATAAGTGGTAAGTACTCTAGCTCTGTAATTTTACGGGTGTAGCCTGCGCTTGCACATGATTCTGAGCCCTGATTTGTGCCTTTTCGGACCTGTAAAAGCCGTAGATTTCAAACGTATGACCTTTTTGCTAGCGGAAAATACTTGAACGGCCTGTTTTTGCTAGTGAAAACACAGCTTACAGCCACCTCACCTACGATGGAGCCCCTTAACGATTTCTGTGAAGAGTATGAAAATCTGCGGCAGCGAGGACTGTTAACCATGTATCTTCCAGAGCTTAAAAATTTTAGATTTTAATATTTATGTACACAACATTTTTTATATAAAGAAGAACAAAAGAACAAAAAAAAAACTTTAAATAAAACAAGTGTTTTAAAGTTATATGCTCTGCGGTGGCGTGTTTTCTATGCAACTACATAAAACAGAAGCAAAGCAAACAAACGTTGGTGTAAAACAGAATACCAAAACAGAAGGTGGCCGAAGTAGGAGGTGCGCAACAGTGTTTAGAAGTAGATAACATGGCAACCAAGGTACAATAGTAAGTGTATGAAAGGACATGCAGACTACATGAGATGTCCTAGATGCCAGCGTGGGCAGAAGGTTAGTATGTGCAAGAACATGCAGACTACCATGGGTACACTGGCGGGGGACATCAGGAAGCACCTTAAAATAGCTGTGATAAACAAAAAAAAGGCGTATGCTGGAAAGCCACCGGAGGACATGGCGCACTTAGAACAATGGAGTCCAGAGCAAGTTGCGTCAGAAAACAGGTAAAAACTCGGCTTTTGAGACTACTTTTGGCTACAAATAACGGAAATGCTCGGCTAAACCATGTGCATATGCAAATATGGCCGCTTACCCATGAACCAACTTTTCTCAGAACCTAGCTGTGAATGATATGAGAGTTTGCAATTTTCCCAATTTCCTAGATTAGTTTCCGAAAAAAAAAATGAGCATTTACGGGCAAGCACTGAATCAGCCCCTATATGTCAGAATTATTTAAGACAGCCGAAAACAGCACCAAAAATACATATACACAACTTTTTTTTTTCTTCTACTGAAACATCTGCTGTTCTGACACAAAGACTTGATTTTATAGATGTTGGAACATTTTGAAATCATTTCCACTTTGGTGAGCAACTCAAAATAGAACTAAAAAAAAAACTAGAACAACCATAGAGTTGTGTGAGATAGCAGCCATCTCCTCCAATCTATTTATTAGTTTTGTTCGAATGATTACCAATTAGGGACAGGTGAACCAGAAGGAATCATGTGTTCAGATTTTTTCAATTTGAGACCATTCAATTCACAAAAATAATTGTGCAAACATGGGAGCCATTCACAGCTTCAAATACGAGCAAATAGCCATAGTTAGACAGTGTTAGAGTTCAACCACTTCCTTTGTTCACAACAACTCACTGTTACGGATTTATGTTCATTTTAGAGATGTGATTTTTTTAGGGCGCAACTGCTATAAAGCACCTTGATCATCGTTGCAACACATCATTACAAGGGCTGAGAGCTTTTCTTGTACAATCATTTTTATTGAAGCATCAATAAAAAAAAAAGCATCAGACATTGGTTCAATCTGTTCCATCATGATAGATTAAGATCATATACATTCAAATGGACACTATAGTCATGACTTGCATATCTGGATACATGTGCCGGGCATGATCTGCCTGGGAGGTAAATAATCTTCTTCCTGGTACGAGGCCCACCTCGCATGATGCTATGGGCACCTCATGCTGGGTTTCCCACTGTGATAGGGGAAGGGCCGGACGCCAACTCCTCCCATTTTTTAAGTTAAGGAGCAGCTAGATTACGGGTGTCAGCATCATGCGGGAGAACATCTCATGCCCAGAGTCATGTTTGCCTAATAGGTAGTGGAAAAGAGCATAACAGGTCATACTGCATACCAATGTAGAGTCAGGTGGGAGATGATGGAGAGCATTGAAATAGAAAAGGATTTAGGTGCAGAAAGAGTAGAGTTGGGGGGGGGGATTATAGAAGGAAAGAAGAAGGAAAGGCAGAGGGAAGAGGGGGAGGGGGGTCACCACCTGCCCAAATCTCTTCTGGTTTAAGACAGCTCAGACAGCGACGGCTTCGCTACCCATGTGGAGATGTTCTATCCACGGGGACCAAGTTTCCAGAAAGCGGTCGTACTCGTCTTGGGCAATCGCTGTCAGCTTTTCCATCACTAAAATATCTGAGATCCTGGAGGTTACCATGCCACAGGTTATTGTTCTCCCCTTCCAGTTTTTGGCTATTACTAATCTCGCCACAGCGAATATGTGGACTGCCAGCCCCAACTCCCTTGGGGTGTAGTTGTTAGCTCTATTGGACAATAGGGCTTCCCACGCACTGGGGGAGTATGTCCCTCCAAACAGAGTTGACAGTAGGCCGTATATCTTGGTCCACAATTGTCTAGCTATTGGGCATGACCACCATATATGGTGCATGGTCCCAAGTTCCCGGCATCTCCAGAAGCATGAAGATGGACAGCCCACATTAAATTTATGCAGTATAGAGGGTGTGAGGTACCACCTGTATAGCACCTTGTAAGAGTTTTCTTGAATACGCGTATTATAAGGTTTATTCGTCCCCTATCTTGCCGAGGTCCTCTTCCCATTTTACTATGTAAGAGTGCTGTAAGCCCCCAGCTAGGACCGTCAGAGAGGCATAGAGCTTAGAGGTTTAAAGGGGCTGAGAGCTTTTCAGTATATGAATTGGCCTTCTGATTGAAAAGTCAATTAAAGTACATTGATTGTTAGGCCCATATTAGCTATTCTGTTTACCTCGGCCAACCCAAATAGTGGCAATATCCAGGCCAATATATTTTATCCTTTCATCCTTATTCAGCCACTCTGTCCTACCAGCCCAGGGCACCAGGCATAGACAATGGGGTCATGCTTAGTATTTGGTGAAGCCAGTGTGACTTGCATTGTGCATTGTGGTGTTGATTGCAAACTGCATCTCTCTTTGTAGCACTTTTTACCGTTTAGATACAAAAAGAGCTCTCTATCTCTTTTCCCCAAAAATGACCTGCACCTGTGTGTCATTTGTCCTATAATGTAAGGATGTTCTTTTTTTAAGTTTGGAAATAACAGAACTCTATGGGCTATGCAGTAAAAAATTGGCAAATTCGTTAGCATAGCCCATAGGTTGCTGTTATTTCCACATGTTAAAAAAATCCTTACCTTATTCAATATATGATGAACCTCACCTGTAAAAATGTCCCATTGCAGGTGCAGGTGATTTTTGGGGGAAAAAGGGCAAAGGAATTACATTTATTTCGACCCAGCACACCTTCTATTTTTCTATGTAGACTGAATATATCGGGTGCAAATTACTTGAACTGCTTACCCTACCAGTTACTACCATATCAATATTTACAAGTAATAAGTAATGCACACCACACTTCAATTTCGTTCAATTGTTGTATTGAAAAATTGTAAAGAATAGTGCCAATTGGCCAATCAGAGCCCTTTTCTGTGTTTACATCCATTGCCATCAATGGTGATTGAGAACTGCATGTACACAGTGCACGCACAAAGCCAGAGGATGCAGTGGCTTCACCATCTAATTGAGTATGCAGGGCGATGGCAGTGGTTTCACACAGTGAGGCATCCCAAACTGAAATGCTCCAGTCATAAGGACATCTGAATATTTCCGGGAGTTTTGTTGTTCCTCAAGATATAAATGCTCCTGTGCAAAACCTGGGAGAGTGAAAATCCTGCATCTAAACACTAAATGGTGCCCTTCTATGTGCCCATCTGCAGGAGTTATAGTTCACAGGGGAGGCAGCAGATGCCATGGGGTGTGTGGCTAGTAACACCCTTTACCTCTGTTGTGAACACATGTGGCTGCAGACATTTTGTTGGGCACTCCAAGGGCACACATCGGGGATACCAGGGCCAAGCTGTGCATGTGCCATAGCAGTAAGGGTTGCTGTGAGTTTATAGGGACACCTGTGGGTTCCACAATGTGGGGAACACAAAAGCAGATGCCCCATTGACAGACAATTGCTAGGGGCACATGTTTTGGTCCTCTTTAAAGAGGAACAACCTACCAAAATTTCCCTTTTCTTTGTGTTGTTCCTCCTCAGTTGGGCATCCCGTTGGGGCATCAAGTTGGCATGCCCCGCTGTGTGTATCTCCCCAGGTTACCCCAATCACTCACCTTCCTGTTGCTTCCAGGGCACAGACACAGCCAAAACCAAGTGCGCTGATTGGCTGAGTGATCTGCTTAGCCAATTAATGCACTCACTTTTAATCGGCTGCCTTTGGCTCCGCTGATGGCTAAGCCACAGAGCGGGGCTGAAGGGAGCCAAGTGCGCTGGTGGCAACCCCGCTCACCTTCTACCCATTCAGAAAGGCAGGTGAGCAGGGATGCGGCTGCTGTGCATAAACGCGACAATGGCTCCCGGGTAAGGTGAGTGGATCTGAGGGGCCGGCGGGGGGGGGGGGGGGTTACACAGTGGGGCATCCCAATTTGGAATGCCCCAAAGCGTGGAACTTGCGCAGCCTTTTAGACTCCAGGGCCTCTGAAGTTCGACTTTAAACAGACTGCTTAGCCCCACCCATGTACCTCACAAAAAGTAGCGCCAGCTCTCAGCAACTCACACCATATTCAACAAAAAAACAGACACACACACAGCGTCGGCGCTCTGGATCTGGGCGCTGTAGCATATAGCGCCAGATGCTGTGTGATGATAAAGTTTTTGAACACATATCCACTAGTAACAAAGCGAAAACACATGGAATTACATTGTTATAACATTGTGACACTTATAACATTAACACTTTAGTGCCAGACCTGTAATGACAATACAAAAATATAAAAAATCAAAAAAGATTTAAAAAATGAGTCTTTCTAGGCCAGGATAGGTCACACAATGATTTGAGAGAAAAAAAAAAAAAAAACCCTGTTCAAACCGAAGAAAAGGAACGTCTATTGAAATGTATGGGAGAGCGACAGGTAGCGACAGGTAATACCAGGCGCTCTGGAAGCTAGAGCGCTGGGGCTATACTCTGAGCCGCCTGTAATAATACATTGTACGCTACATGGCACTGTTAGATTCACTTTCATAAATGTGGTATTTAGTACAGCGCCCGGCTTTCACCAGATGCTGCCTGCCACTTTGAGACACTACCTGGCGCTATCCCTTGATGAATAACTCCCTTAGTATTTGCCCTTATTACATTCATTATCCATATAATCCCTCATATTTATTAAGTAAAGCTACACATTACTTTTTCCAGGAAATTACAGTATGCGTATGCCAAACCCAGTCTCAAGGCATCCATGCATCCATAATTTTACGGGTTTAGCCTTGATTTCTGCATTTTCGGACCTACAAAAGTCGTAGGTTTTCGGCCTCTTTTTGCTAGTAAAAAAACAGCCTACATCCTCCGCACCTATGATGGGGCCCCTTGACAAGTTGTGTGAAGAGTACGAGTGTCTGAAGCAGCGGGGGCTGTTAACCATGTATCTTCAAGAGCTTAGGCATACCCGCCATCACCTGGATATCGATCACATGACCAATCAGCAGGTGTTCTAACTGACCCAACTGCCTTTCTCTTGAAAAGCTTTACTCAGAGCTGCAGCCACCACAAGAAAGGGGCATGCAATTGGAGGTATGGCCACTAATTTTTAGTGAATGGCTCCTTCCAGAGGCTAGGGGCACTATCAGTTGGCATGTCCCAGCCTTCGCTGAGCCGTGTCCTGACTAAATTTCTCTATGGCATGGCTGTCCTGCAGGAGAAATACATCTCTTTCCCTGACAGCATGGCAGCCTGGAACACAGTGAGGTTGGACTTTTTTCTAATAGAGAATATGCCGAGTGTCATGGGCGCCATGGATTTACACATGTGGCCCCGGTTACCCCAGCTTTTCAGGAGTATATGTTTTGGTATGTTTAGGTCCACATTGATCCTCCTTCTTGCCCACTCTAGCCTAGCTTCCTCTTCCCCCAAACAGCTTTCCTGTGTCCCAGTCCATTTAGGTCCACATTGCTCCTCCTTGTAGCCTGCTCTCCTCTCTTGAGGCTAGTCTAGCTTCCTTCCCCCCAAATAGATTTCCTGTGTCCCAGTCTATTTAGGTCCGCATTGCCCCTCCTTGTAGCCCACTCACCTCTCTTGAGGATAGCCTAGCTTCCCCTCCCCCTAAACAGCTTGTCTTCTATTAAAGTTCAAGTTTTTGGTTTTTAAACTCTAGTTAATTGACGCAATTTGTTGGGTTATGGCACAAATGTAGATGCCGGTCAACAGATAATTGATCACAAACAAATGTGCCTGTCCGTCATAACAAAAGCATAGGTACCCTCCACAACCCAAAGTCCAGCATGGCAGGTTAGGGGGATGTCGGCCGGCTTTGGGTGTTTTCAGCTTGCTGTGCTTCCAGCCTTTGAAAGGCTCCACCAGAGTCCCAACCAGTGTCTCCATCTGCTGGTGGTAGTGCTGCTGCTCCACAACCGCTGCAGCCAGGTCTTAGAGCAAACTGGCAGTCCATCGCACCACTTTAAAATATCTATTGGCGTTTTGCTGAAAATAGGCACTGTTGGCCCGCCAGTTTGCCTCCTTCATTTGGCACCACCTCACCAAAGACAGGTGCCGTCTGGCTGCAGGCCGGGCTGGCTTACTCCTGGGAGCTCTGTGGAGCTGGTGGGGCTGCTACTGGCAGAATGAAGCTGTAGCTGCAGGGAGGAGTGGTGATGGTCAATGTCCGTGGTGCCAGCAGCTGGTGGAGGTGTCCAGATGATTTTGGGGTCTCATCCAGATGTTCAGAATGCCCTTCATCCAGCTCATTAATTTTAGCCAGGAGAGGTGCCGTCAGTGTGGTCATTTCCTCTTAACAGTATGTGTGCCCTACAAGGGCTACACACTGGGTCCCACATTGACATGGGCCCCAAAATTTTGTTTGCTCACACTCATGTTAGGGGTCACATGTAAAGGCTGCCTAATACCCTTGGTGTGTGTTGTTGCACAACATATGTTACATAGTTAATACGTATGAAAAATGACATGTCAATCAAGTTCAACCAAGGGTGTTGGGGTAGGGGAAGTTATTTTTTATTTTATTTTTTTGTTTTTGCTTTTTTACTGATGACAGCTAATAGTAACTGTTAATGTTATTTTCTTCTAAATAAGCATCTAATCTTTTTTTTAAGCTGTCAGCTATTGATGCTGTAACAAGCTTCTGTGGGAGGTTATTCCACAGATTTATAGTTCTTAAAACTAAAATAAAATCCCTATCCCGTGATTCCAGGCCTCTTTTAATGCATGGTAATAACTTGATGGGCTTGGAAGCGGCTGCTTGGCATTGCATGCTGTTATTTATCCTGTGATCTACCAGTACACCCAGGTCCTTCTCAACAAGTTATTCTCCCAGTTTTACTCCCCTGAGAATATATGTGGCCTTCAGGTTGTTAGACCCCAAGTGCATCGCTTTACATTTCTCCACATTTAACTTTATTTGCCAAGTAGATGCCCAGACACTCAATAGGCGCGATTCAGAGAGACAAAAAAATACTTTAGTTTTAGTGCCGATCTGTTTTTTTTTTTAAATGTTTCCGCTCTCGTATGAGTGTGCGAGCGATTCTATGCATGCATTGCATTCCTTCTGTAAAGTTTTCCGTTTCATTTTCACATGTTACAACGTAGGCTTTCGTTTTTGCCCTTTTCCCATCGTATCCTCCCACAAATCCTTTACGTTTCCCGTTAGTTTCTGTTTCCCTTTTTCAATAAATTATCGTCCAGACGGAAATCCTTACGATCTTGCGCCTGCACACTACAAACTTAACTCATTAAAGTGCTTGCCTACATATTTGCCACCCTCACTTCTACTACAATGTTTAGCTAAATCACTTAGCACTATCCTCCATCTTCCCTTTTGGACCCTTAAAGCTCACCCAAACCATTTAGCACTATCCTCCATCTTCCCTTTTGGACCCTTAAAGCTCACCCAAACCACTTCACGGTTAGGTTCTTCTTCCATTTTAGCCCCCTAAAACTCACTTCTCGGTCATGTGAATATTCATCTTTAAATATTTCTGGGCCCATTAGTTTTGTGTTAATGTATTTTGTAAATGAAATGACACTGAAACATTTTTTTTTATTCCATCATAAAATATAAAATCTTAAAAATGTTTGAAAATTTCAAATTTTTACAACTATAAAAAACAAAATACATACCAATGGCAGGCCACAGAACATTATTCTTCATCTGTGGTCCCCAATGAGTCGCGCAGCTCCTGCATCTCGCCCACCAACTGAAGGACCCTGACACTCAGTTGTGCCACTCTGGCACGTGTGGTCCCTGTTAAAAAAAAGGAAATTAAAATATTGGTATAACCTTGTTGGGGTTATACTGCAGTGCCCCCCCCTGTATGGTCCAAACACTTAAATCTGGACTTCAAAAGCCAGAGGGCCCTCGCCACCACGGCCCGGGTTTTGCATAGTGCCCGATTAGAGAACCCCTGGCCCGCATTCTGCAGGCAAAGAACGGGCATCAGGAGCATGGGCAGGAGTGGATATCCAGAACCCCCTGAAAGAATTTAAAAATACTAAAATAAAATACACATTCTAAGCTACAATATTGTTTCGCATGTCATAAAGGGCTAAAAACAGCCATAGGTTAAGACATGAGTCATCAACTATATTCATTGCCATACAGTGAAAATGGATTGATGGAATGTGAGCAAACTTACCCAGGAGCCATCCACCAGATAATTCTCCTGACTCAAACTGACGAAATAAGCCGAGCTCTGCAATATATAAGCATCATGGGACGACCCTGGATGCCCTGCAAGAACACTGAGGAATCGCATACCGTAGCTGGACCAAACACTGCTTGTATGTTGTGCGAGTGGCACATCTTGCGGTTCCTGCAACCAAATATAAAATAATTACACAAAGCAAAGGTAACCAACTGAAACAATAACCCCTACAACAAATTAAGATTCAAGTTCAACAATCCAAATATAATTCACAAAGGACATCAGTCTAAAAAACTATAGCAATTATATGGATGTGTGGGAAAATAAAGGTTTACATGCTAAGGACTAATTAACTTCAGCATTAAAATGCTTCTATAAGGCATACATGAAATGTATTGATTCAGGTATGCATTGCTATACAATTTATGGCCTCGGCCATGCTGATACATGCAATGCCTTGGTGCTAAAGACTCCTCCACATAGCCGAAAAGCATGTTCAACAATAGCAATCTGAGCCCTCAAAGGTCCCGTAAGTGGATCGGAAATAAAACGGATTTATAGGGTGGTGGTCCGTCGGAAATCAGCTCTCTGAATCAGACGCAAGCCCATCCCAACAACGTAAGTTATCTGAACGAACGAAAAATATCAGATTTTGTTTGAAAAATGATCCGAACTAACGGAAATGATCCAATTTGCTTTCGTTCATCGAAAGCGCATATACACATTTTCCCAAATGTTCGTACGAATGAAAAATGGCCGAAAAAAAGCAAAAAAATGACAAACTGTCACGGACCGGGTGGAGCGGACTCAGGTGTGGATCCGCTTTAACCGTGGGACCGATGGCGGGTACCGTGTCAGGGGAGCGGAGTCTAAGGGGCCACCGGTATTCACCAGAGCCCACCGCAAGGCAGGTTGGTCTTGTGCAGCGAGTGACCCCCAGGTCGCTACCCCCCAACAGCGGCCCAGTCCCACAGTCAGCCGAGGTTCAGCGAGGTACACAAGTGGCAGGCAAAAGGCGTAGTAAGTACAGTCAGAGATCAGGGCTGGCAGCCCAGGTTCGCAGTAAAGGTGAGTAGCCGAGGTCGGGGCAGGCAGCAAAGGTTCAGAATCGGGGACAGGCAGAGGTCAGTACATGGGTGAGCAATCCAAGAATGTCTGACTTTCAACAAGCATGGAGAGACCAAGAACCGGCACTGAAGGAAGGAAGTGCCTCTTTAAATAGGGGAAGAGGATGCAGGATTGGATGACCAAACACCAATCAGTGCTGTACAGGCCCTTTAAATCTCAGGAAGCCAGTGCGCTCGCCCTTTAGTGGACGGAGATGTGCGCGCACCTGAGCATGTAAGGAGGAAGCATGGGGGGAAGGGCGGCAGCTGGATGCAGCCATGAGGAATGTGCTGCAAGATGGATGACGGCTGCATGCAGCCATGGAGGTAAGTGACTTGCTGTGAGACGGGCGTGCAGCGCTCGCCCTAACAGTACCCCCCCCTTGGGTCTCCCCCTCTTCTTGGGACCCAGAAAGTCAGAGATGAGACTACGGTCTAGAATATTCTCTTCGGGCTCCCAAGATCTTTCTTCAGTTCCACAGCCTTCCCAGTCGACTAAAAAATATCTTTTACCCCTGGAGATCTTAGAGGCCAGGATCTCTTTCACCGTAAAGGCATCCTCAGTACCTGAGATTGGGGCAGGCACCAAGGTTTTAGGAGAGAATCGATTGACAATAACTGGCTTCAACAGGGAAACGTGGAAAGAATTGGGAATTCGCAGTGATGTTGGTAGGTGTAGCTTATAACAAACTGGATTGATCTGTTGTTTGATCTTATAAGGACCCAGGTAACGGGGGCCCAATTTGTAGCTAGGAATTTTGAAGCGGATATATTTCGCCGACAGCCACACCTTATCTCCTGGAGAATAGACAGGCGGAGCTCTTCTCCTCTTATCAGCGCTAATTTTCATACGGGCGGAAGCTTGACAAAGGGCACGTTGGGTCTCTTGCCAGATGGTAGAGAAATCCTGTGTGATGTCATCCACGGCGGGTACTCCAGAGGACGTGGACAAGGGCAGAGGCGGGATGCCGACCGTATACTACCAAGAACGGGGACTTCCTCGTAGACTCAGAATCCTTGAAATTATATGAGAATTCCGCCCAGGGCAGAAGATCGACCCAATTGTCTTGACGGGCAGAAACAAAATGGCGAAGATAATGCCCAAGAATCTGATTAACTCTTTCCACCTGGCCGTTTGACTGGGGGTGATAAGCAGAGGAAAAGTCCAGTTTAATTTTCATTTGTTTACAAAGGGCTCTCCAGAACTTGGAAACAAACTGCACATCTCTGTCAGACACAATGTGTGTAGGAAGCCCATGAAGCCGAAAGATATGCATCAGGAAGTATTTCGCCAACTGAGGAGCCGACGGGAGGCCAGGCAAAGGAAAAAAGTGCGCCATCTTAGACAACCTATCCACTACCACCCAAATAACAGTATTGCCATGCGAAGAAGGGAGGTCAGTAATAAAGTCCATAGCAATGTGTGTCCATGGGGTATCTGGAATAGGCAGAGGGAGGAGTAGGCCAGCAGGTCTTTGGCGAGGAGTCTTGTCACGTGCACAGATGGTACAGGCCTGAATGAATTCCGTCACATCCTTTTCTAAGGAAGGCCACCAATAGTATCTAGAAATGATAGCACAGGCTTTTCTGACGCCGGCATGGCCGGCTACATGTGAAGAATGGCCCCATCTTAATATTTTGCGACGTTGGCGAGCTGGCACGAAAGTCTTTCCCTGCGGTGCCTGTACAAAGGGAGCGGGTGCGGAGTGGACAAGGCATTCAGGCGAGATAATATGTTGTGGAGTGGATTCAACAACAGAGATGTCTGAGGAGCGAGAAAGGGCGTCCGCCCTGATGTTCTTGGCGGCTGGCCGGAAGTGGATTTGAAAGTTGAAACGGGCGAAAAACAGCGACCAACGAGCTTGTCGTGGGTTCAGTCGCTGGGCAGTTTCTAAATAAGACAGATTTTTATGGTCAGTATAGATGGACACTTGATGTGCGGAACCTTCTAAGAGATGTCTCCACTCCTCCAATGCCAACTTGATGGCGAGTAACTCCCGATCTCCAATGGAGTAATTTATTTCAGCCGGAGAAAAGGTCTTCGAAAAGAACCCGCAGGTGAGAATTCTGTCAGTAGAAGATTTTTGAGTGAGCACAGCTCCGGCTCCAATGGAGAAGGCATCTACTTCAAGGGCAAAAGGCCTAGATGGATCTGGCCTAGACAGCACCGGAGCAGAGGAAAAGGCTTTTTTTAAGGCAATGAAGGCCTCTTCCGCCTGAGGAGGCCAAGACTTAGAATTGGCGTGGTTTGATCAAAAAGACACTTCTCCAACTTGGCGTAAAGGTGGTGTTGACGGAGGCGAGACTTGCCGGACGTGCCGGTGATGTTCTTCCAGATTAGATGAAAAGATGAGTATATCATCCAAATATACAACTAAACAGGAGTAAAGCAAGTCCCGAAAAATGTCATTTACGTATTCCTGGAATACAGCGAGTGCATTGCAAAGACCAAAGGGCATCACTAAATACTCGAAGTGGCCATCGCGGGTATTGAAGGCTGTCTTCCATTCATCGCCCTCACGTATATGTATAAAATTATAGGCCCCTCGCAGATCAAGTTTGGTGAAAACCTTGGCCCCACGCAGACGGTCAAATAATTCAGCAATCAAAGGCAAAGGGTAACGTTTTTGACGGTAATCTTATTGAGGCCACGGTAATCAATACAGGGGCGTAAAGAGCCATCTTTTTTTGCCACGAAGAAGAAACTCGCGCCTGCTGGAGAGGAAGACTTCCGTATAAACCCTCTTTGCAGATTTTCTTGAATATACTCCGACATAGCTTGTGTCTCCGGAGCCGAGAGGGGGTAAATACGACCACGAGGTGGAGTGGTACCCGGCAAGAGGTCTATAGGGCAATCGTAAGGGTGATGAGGCGGAAGTACCTCCGCTTGTTTTTTGCAGAATACATCGGAAAAAGACAGGTAGACCTCAGGCAGGCCAAGTAATGGGGCTGAAGCAGGAATAGGTCGAACAGGAACGGACCTCAAACACCTCTTAAAGCAGGCCGCACCCCAAGTCTTGATGTCGCCGGTGTTCCAATCAAGCGTGGGATCATGATGTCGATGCCAAGGTAAGCCGAGAAGAATCTGAGATGTACAATTAGGGAGGACGTAGAACTCAATACTCTCTTGATGGAAACGTCCAACCTTTAGAAGAAGGGGAGCGGTGCGATAACGCACGGTACAGTCCAGCCTGTCACCATTGACTGAGGCGATAAATAAGGGCTTTGCGAGGCGGTCCACAGAGATATTATATTTATTAATCAAGGAGGCCTCTATAAAGTTTCCTGCAGAGCCCGAATCCAAAAAGGCGGACAAATTCAAAGAGGTGGTAGGTGCGATGGTAAGTTGCACAGAAACCGTGAGACGTAGAGAGGAAGCACATACACCCAGGGATGCCTCTCCCACATCCACTCGGTGCGCCCGTTTCCCTGACGAGGAGGGCGAATAGGACAGTCTTTCAAAAAATGCTCAGAGCCAGCACAGTACAAACAAAGATTCTCGTTCCTTCTACGAGTTCTCTCCAACTGGGTCAGGTGGGATCGGTCGACCTGCATGGCCTCCTCACTGGGAGGTACATGCGCGGACAAAGGGTGTTGAAACACAGGGGCCAGACGGGATGCCCTCCTAAGGCGCTGAGTATCTCTTTCTTGGTGGAATTCCTCACGCCTTTCAATAAAACGCACATCAATGCGTGTGGCCAGATGGATGAGATCAGTGAGAGACGAAGTCAAGTCACGTGCAGCTAGAGCATCTTTATTTTTACTAGAAAGTCCTTTCTTGAAGCAGGCACACAAGGCCTCATTATTCCAGGACAGTTCGGATGCTAAGGTAAGGAACCGGATGGCGTATTCACCCACGGACAATTCACCCTGGACCAAGTTCAATAGAGCCCATTCAGCAGATGAAGCCCGGGCAGGCTCCTCAAAGACCTGGCGAAATTCTGAAACAAAGGTGTTAATACTAGAAGTGACAGGGTCGTTGCGATCCCACAAAGGAGTGGCCTAGGCCAAGGCCTATCCAGAAAGCAAACTAATGACAAAGGCCACCTTAGCTCGTTCAGTGGGGAATTGATCCGCCAACAACTCAAAATGTAGAGAGCACTGGGCAAGGAAGCCTCGGCATAACTTGGCATCCCCGTCATATTTAGCCGGCAAGGAGAGACGGATTCTAGCTGTAGATGCTACAGGAGTCTGTGGCGGCAAAGCTGGGGCCGGTGGTGGCACTTGCTGTTGCTGAATCGATAGTAACTGCTGCATCATAGCCGAGAGCTGATTAATTTGGCGGGACTGCATAGCCACAATAGCAGGCAATTCAGTGGCATCAGGCAGCGGCACCTCAGTGGGATCCATGGCCGGATCTTACTGTCACGGACCGGGTGGAGCGGACTCAGGTGTGGACCATGGGACCGATGGCGGGTACCGTGTCAGGGGAGCGGAGTCTAAGGGGCCACCGGTATTCACCAGAGCCCACCGCAAGGCAGGTTGGTCTTGTGCGGCGAGTGACCCCCAGGTCGCTACCCCCCAACAGCGGCCCAGTCCCACAGTCAGCCGAGGTTCAGCGAGGTACACAAGTGGCAGGCAAAAGGCGTAGTAAGTACAGGCAGAGATCAGGGCTGGCAGCACAGGTTCGCAGTAAAGGTGAGTAGCCGAGGTCGGGGCAGGCAGCAAAGGTTCAGAATCGGGGACAGGCAGAGGTCGGTACACGGGTGAGCAATCCAAGAATGTCTGACTTTCAACAAGCATGGAGAGACCAAGATCCGGCACTGAAGGAAGGAAGTGCCTCTTTAAATAGGGGAAGAGGATGCAGGATTGGATGACCAAACACCAATCAGTGCTGTACAGGCCCTTTAAATCTCAGGAATCCAGTGCGCTCGCCCTCTAGTGGACGGAGACGTGCGCGCACCTGAGCATGTGAGGAGGAAGCATGGGGGGAAGGGCGGCAGCTGGATGCAGCCATGAGGGAAGTGCTGCAAGATGTATGACGGCTGCATGCAGCCATGGAGGTAAGTGACTTGCTGTGAGACACAAACATCCACCCAAACTTTCACAGACAGCTACGGAAGTCCGGACGAATGTGTCTCTGAATCGAGCCTAATGTGTCCAAGTCAGGCTGAAGCTTGTGGACATCTTCAATAGATTACATATTCGTGTATATAGTCCCTTAATAGCCCCTCAAGCAATTTTCCCACAATAGATGTTAAACTTACAGGTCTATAATTGCCTGGAGATAACCTAGAGCCTTTTTTATGTTGTGCAGGCAAGCCCTCTAGGATGCAGAAAGTATATCAAATCTTTGTACCAGGGGAGTGCACAATGCAAATTATATTTGTTTTTAATTATTAATTATAATATGTTTTTTTTTGTGCAAAAAAATTCAAACACTTCTTTGCCCCTCTGCGGAGGGGGGGGGGGGGGGGGGTGAATATCCAGACCTGGGCACCCCCCCCCTACCATAGGTTTGCCCCTGACTGTAACAATGAATGTAGTTATATAGCTGGTTATATGACCACTGCCATGATATGCCGAATAACTACTACTACTACTGTGGCTAAAGATGGACTCTTCTTCCCACTCTATATCCACCCAGTCTTTTCTATTTTAGGTGCAGTTTTAGAAACATAGAAACATAGAAGGTTGACGGCAGAAGGAGACCTGTTTTGGTCTAATCGAGTTAAAACAAGTTTCTTTTCCAATGTACAATTTAATTATTTCATTTAAATAAACTTCTGAATTTTGACTGCTTTATTAGCATCTCAGATGCTTGGTGGTCTTCCCATGCCATTCAAGGGCATTTAGCTGCATTTGATTTCCAAAGAACAGGGCATACTGTACAGCAGAATATTTTGCTTGTAAACATGGGTGGTAAACAAAATCAAAATACACTGCTATCCCAATATAACACGATCCAATTTAGGGCAAATTCTGATATAACACGTTCCAAAATTTCTAAATAGAATGCCCCTTTACTCTGTCTATGATGCCTTTGTTGAATAAAAATATATATATAAAAATTTTCACCCAGCGAAGCGGCACGGGCGGCCGCGATCGAAGGTGTCCCCTCTGCTAGTCCCCGCTCCTTATTTCACGTGATCTACCCGTTGCCAGACTTAGTATTGTGCCTCCCTACCTTGCTTTTATTTATTTGGTTGTCTTGATTTGGATGCTTTTTAATTTGTGCACATGTGTCCATGACCAATATTGCTCAGGACACATACCTATTATATATATATATATATATATATACTTTGTTGCACTCAGTCACTTTATACTATACATGCACTATTTGGACATTAGGCTTAATGGAGATTTATGGCGTATTGTATTCCACATGAATTGATGTTATGTTCACTATGCACTGTCACTTTATTGTATGTAATTGAATTGGTAGTGTGAGGTTAGGGTTTTGTGCCGGCACAAAAAGATTAGTTTTTATAGGGAATTTATTATACGTGCTGATATTTAGGAGTTATCCCAGGAATAAATTGCTGCGAATTTGTAGCACTGGATGAAATTTGGGGACATGTAGTGTTTTTAATGTGTTGGTCTTGTATATTGTCTGTTATGTCTTTTGTTTCTTTGATCAAATTTGACTCTTAATAAATGAAATTGGATTTTGATTCTGATTGTGTTTGGTGCTCCTGTTGTTTATGCCTCTTGGGTTGTGTCCCATGAGCCTAACTTTGATGTAGTTGAATAAAATGTGGTTTCAGCTATAAGTACCAAACAACAGCAGTGTATCGAGGTAGCAGTGTATAAAAAAAAATCGTCTGACCTTGGGAGCTTGGGGGCCAAACAGAAGTTTTTTTTCTCACTTTTATGCTTGTGGAGATCTGCTCTAACCTCACTCAACAATTTGAGGCATGAGGAGTAACAGTGCCAAAGTCAGCACAAACGCCAAATACAGCCGTGGTGAAAGCAAATAAATAAAAAAACAGCAAAGGCAAGGAGAGCGTGAAGTGGACAGGATGTACTAAAGAGGGAATAACTAATTGAGCAGCTGGAGGCAAGAAGACAGTGGAGAAATGTGGTGTAGAATATAAAACACACATGGCTACAGTAAAAGAACTGAGATTTACAGCATGAGCAGAGTCTAAGACTCCAACTGGGGAAAGAAAAGGGATACTATGGAAAGCTGATACAGAGACAGCCTGACCCCATACGAGCGATCGAACAACATGGTGAACACTAGCAATTTCTCAGAATGCGTTATTTTTTTAGTGTTGTGAATATTGCTTCACTATACAATTTGTGAACTGGTTGTTTGATCCCTGTAAGCTCCACCGAATAATAAAAGGCAGGTGTGGTTGCAGTCCAGACAACAGAAACAAGTCTCTTTAAAACGTCTAAATATATACAATGCTACAAAATAATTAGTAAACCACAAATATATATTACTGCTGAACCATCCAGATGTAAATAATTGGGTTGAGTGTGCCACTAGGGAGTACCCCAAAACATTCACAGCAAATTTTGAAGAGGTCCGCACTCCTTAAAATATCCAATGCTTTATTTCTCAAATCCATAAAAAACATCTGTTTGATGTTTGTATGGATTTGAGAAATAAAGCATTGGATATTTTAAGGAGTGTGGACCTCTTCAAAATTTTGCTGTGACTATCTTGTGGGGGCTTGGGACTGCCCCAGGTCTTGCAACCGCTCACCAGAGTGCGTTTACACCCTCTTCTCTCTATTTACCCCAAAACAATGGTTTGAAAGATGAAAAAATATATATGTGGCCCCAGCAACGACAGAGAACACTCCCAAGGCACCAAACACCCAAAAAGAATCACATAACTAACTTATCACATAACAATCAGCAATTTATTTTCTAAAAAAACACAACATATAATTTAAAACATATATCAATAGGAGGGATGTCACAGCCATCAGAATATCAAATTGTATCCAAAAATACAATCCATAATCTAATTTATATTCTTAAAAATATATATGTAAAGTGCCAGTGCTTTCCTGAGAAAATTGCATCAAAAAAGTGCAAATGCTGACCTAAAGTGCTTAATATCATATAGCTTGACCCATACAGAAAATAATTAGATTGGTTTATGATCTCAAATGATCATCATAAAAAAGACCAACATTGTATTCTAGCAAAGGAGGGGTGGCAGCCGCTCAGACCAATTTATAACTAACTTGGGAGGTGCACGTAAGCAGGGCAATTAGGATACACAAGTCTTAAAGGGGCCACAGCACCCTGTTAGCTTGCAATCAAAGCTATATTCTGTCTCTAAATCTGGTTAAAAACAGAGGTCTCGGTCCACACACATCTGCAGAAGTATCCTAAAGCTGCACCACCAAGCGCCAAGGTGCCTCTGTGTGGGTGCTGTCCTAACTTTGGGACATACAATTACCTGAGGTTACCCTATAACCTCGAGCACAGCACATGGGATGGAAGGGTTGAAAGCCTCGCAGTACAGCTTCAGACTCCCCCACCCCATGAGCCTGCACAAATTCGAAAGAAACTAAGGAGGGGGGGCAGATGCTTAGACCAATTTATAACTAACCTGGGAGGTGCACGTTAGCAGGGCAATTAGGATACAAAAGTCTTAAAGGGGCCAAAACACTCAACCCTGTTAGCTTGCAGCCAAACCTATAACTAAAGAGATAGACAGAAGAGGAAGCACAGAGCTGCAGCCACTCAATGTCAGGTAAGATACTGGTATTTATTTTTTTACTTTTGTTTTGCCAATTACTTTAAGATTGATTCAGAACATCTTTCTCAACACTTTTTCCAGTGAAAATTCCCATGTTTGGGCCTTTTTTGTTCTCGTGCGATTTCTGCAAGCCATTTTTGGGTATTTTGTTTTTGTCGTTTTGCTGGAAAAAAATGTTGGAATGCGTTTGATGCAGGGCCTTATTTTTACAGGAAAAGCTATTGATCTATTGCATTTCAATCTTTAAAAAGGCTTTGGATGCTGGTATTTGGGAGCATTGTCATTTTCCTGCAGCCCCGCCATGAAATTCTCCCCTAATCCCTGAAGGGTCAGACGGGAATACTGGTCTGACAAAACTTTTTACTGGAGTCCCAAAGGAATCATGTTGCCTTGAACCCATTATATTGTATGTCTAAAAAAGACTTTGGGTGCCTGTATTCAGCCGCATTTAACTACTGTATGGTATGTCAATGCCATAACAAATGCCACAGCCAGACCAGAAGTGCGGCCTCATATCCGTCATCTTATCCATGCCATGTGACACATTTATAGAAGAGGTTCTGGAGTTCCAAGTAAGTACTTGTCTTTTTTACTGTACATTACTATGGTATTACTGTACTGTATGTTATTTTGCCATGTGCTGTATATCTCCAACTCTCTGCAACCTCTTCACTCCTTGCCCTCAATCATTGATCTAGACAATGCAGCCCCACACTACCATAGCAAGCTAATCATTGCTCTAGACACTAAACCTGCCCTTGGCCCCAAAAATGACAAAGAAAGGCTGGTTTAATGCAAACACTGAAGGACTGAAACAGAACTCTCAAGTTGCTGACTGGCAATAGAGGAAAAAACTGTTAGAACTTCCTGTTATATAAACAAGCCTTTCAGGAACTCAGGACTACTCTTTCCTCTGATAAACAGACATATCCGACCATTGCCAACATTCTCGACTATTGCAGTATATTAGCACAGGCCCAAACATTGTCACACTTTCAACTGCATTTAAAGTAACCCTATAGACAGAAAGTTTATATTGTCACCTTTTATCCCCAGGGCAGTGCCCCAAAAGAACACTTGTTTATTTTTTATTTTTTTTTACTAAAGCCTTTGTCCAGTATTCATAAAAACACAAACTTGCAGTAGGCCATATTGCTCCCTGGTCAAGCAACCACACCCCCTGCTGATTTACATTGATGATACATTCAGTTACAGTGCACAAAGCTCAGCCAAAAAACTATGTTTACAATTCTCAAAGAAAAGATCTTACACAAAGAGAGAAAAATGGAAGAAGGAAAATAAAAAGAAAGTAGATAAAGTAAAGTGGGGGTGAACAAGGGAAGAGGTGTTAGAGCTGAATCAGAGGTGAGGGAAAATATTACAGTCCCCGTCCACACCCTCACCCCCATCTATAGCAAGATTACCTCTAGAACTAGCTGAGAACGCTTTGGTGTGGAGTTTTTTTTAATGGTCCTAAACTTTTGGATATTTTAAAATTTTCTCTAAGAAAGCGAGGTGTTTTGAAATATGAAAGCCTTAAATTGGTTCATTCAAAATAAATCCCAAAAATTTAAAATTCTAGGACAGATCTACCAAATTGAGTCGTCCATCATTTTAATTTATTCATTTTGCCAAATTTCTTTTCAAAATCAAACCCAATCAGCAAACCTACAATTGGGTGTAACTTTAAACCTAATCCAAACAGCAGCAGTAAGCTTTTAAACTTTTTGTATTATATTAAAGAAATGTATAGTGACATTTAAGAAGCATTTCATCTCAATTTGCGAAGCATCTGGCAAGATAAATTAAACGCATTACTTACAATTTCAAAGTAAAATAGCAATCAACATGACTAATGTAATGAATGCATACAGTACATCTCTGGCTTCACCATATGGGAACGCGTTTGCTGTGGTTGCTTGCACTGATTGCTCAGCATCAGTTAAGTAATAATATAGAAGACGCTGCATAAAAACAGTGCGTGAAACATTTATTTTATGTGTGGAAATAAGCTTTTTGATGAGCGCCACCCTTCAGTGCAGTAGCACCACCCTCTCACCTGCCTGTTCTGCTATTGCTTGGAATGGGAAGGGGAATCACGGAAATCCAAAGTGGGCCTACCTTAATTTCTCTTTATCGATCTTTTTATTGTGTATATTGGGCTATAAGCATAATACTGTTCATAGACAGAATTTAAAGATTACAGACAACTTAAGTCACAATCAGAAGCTTATTCACTGCATACACGAAAATCGATTCAAGAGTTACTAAATAAGAGGCCGATTCATTAATAGCGCCAGGTAGCGACAGATGAGCGCCAGTAGCGTGATTTTCACAGCGCCAGCTAGTATTCGCCGTGCTTGGCCGGGGTTTGCTTGTTGACAGCGACTCAGTCGGTGTGCGGTAATGTTTAATACGGGGTTAGGGGTCGCTGTTTCACAGGTTCCGCGTTGTATGGGTGCGCCTGACAGCGAATGGCCAGAGCGAACGGCTTGCTGCAGATTCATTAACAAATCACGCTCAAAAATTTCTCGCGCTGTGAATTCCTTGTTTAAACCCCAGAGCGCTGGCGGCGATGTGTGTAAAGTAGTTTTTAACCCCCAAACAACCTTTTTTTTTATATGTAAAAATTATACAAGTTTTTCTAAACATTTTGTAATATGAATACATGAATATCAGACCTGTAATATCAATTCTGCACATTTTTTTTTTTTTATTTTTTTTTTACTTAAAAAAAATCCTAACATTGCAGAAGTGGTCACAGAATTTTTGACATTAAAAAAAAAAAAAAAAAAAAAACATTAATAGCAATTAATTATGATTATTTAAAGATTGCTCCATTGAAATGCATTGGACCACGCCAGGGAGCGCCAGGTCATACCTGTCGCTGTGATGGGATTAGCAGCGGCGCTGTTCGTTGCGGTCGGCTACATGATGAATCCCGCGCTAGCTGACGCTCTCGCCGGCGCTAGCCTCATTTAGCGTGATAAATGCGTCATTGTGACCGCCGCCGGGCGTACTTGATTCGGTAGCCGTAAGTTAAATTCAAATAAATTAAAAGAAAAATAACAACCTCTATGAGGGGGGGAGGTAAAGGGGGGGGAGTAAAGGAAGGGGTCAAGGAAGGATCAGATGCTCATTAGGTTTACATCAGAATCTGTAGGCAGAATATTCCGAACCCAATGATTTCACACCTCCCTGAACAGCTCCAAAGTCCCATTATGAATGGCGGACATTTTTTCCATGGCCATAATGCAGTTAACCTTGTTTTTAAAGGCGTTGAAGCTCAAGGTTGGGGACCTCCAACCCTAGCTACCACCAGCTTTGTCCCTGATAGTATATAATACATCAACCACTTTTTCATTCTATAACTGTGGGGGATTGGCGTGTTGAAGAGAGCTACCCAAGGGTCTCTGACCACTGATCTACCACATACTTTGCAGAGAACTCTAAAGATTCTTAACCAAAATCCCCTAATTACTGGGCAATCCCACCACACATGGCGGTACGACCCCGGTGAGAGGCACTCCCGGAAGCAGTTCCCCTGGAACTCAGTGGAAAAGTGTTCCATTCTCTCTGGGACCATATAAAATCTTGTCATTAGTTTTGGCCTACCTTTCTTTCTATATATGAATTGCAGTGGATATAAAAGGATCTACACCCCCCTGTTAAAATGCTGTTTTTTTTCATGTGACCAAAAAGAATATTTTCAAAATGTTTTACGCCTTCAGTATGACCCATAATTTGGACAACTCTTCTAAAAAACAAACTTGACTAGGTTTTGTTCCTTACCCCCTGGATTCTACATTCGGGCTGCTATGCTTTGTGAAACTTCCCAGTTTCCTTGTACAAACTCACCTCTTCCTGGTCCAATGGCGCATGCATGGGCTCTTGGCCAATCAGAGCCGTTTGCCATGCATTTGTCATGTTCTGCAAATGGCTCTGTTTATGGAAATAGTGAGCTCCAGTGGCCGCATCCCCTGCACAGCTTGAGTTCCTGCCCCCAGCCTAACTGAATGTAAGGGGTTTATTTACCAAAGGCCACATAGTGCCAGGTAGTCCCCAGATGAGTGTCAGGTAAATGTCAGGTCCCAGTGAAAACGGTATATTTATCAAGTCAAAAATCCAGAGCATCTGTGATAGTGCCAGGTAGTGTCCCATCTATCAACAGCGCCATATAAGACCAGGTGCTCACTCTGCACTGTGTGGCCTTATCTCATACATTTCAATGGGCTGGGATGGTTGCAATTATTTTGGCATTTTATAATAATTTTTTTTTTGGGGGGGGGGGTTGGGGGTTGGTACATGTGCCACGGGATCCCTGGACTGGTTGGGATTGTTTTTGGGTGCATTTATAGAACTTTTGCGTTGCGCTGCAAACTTGTGATTTGGGCCGTTAGAAAGCTGTGTCATGTTTTTCAAGTGTCGCCAATGTAATTCCCATTTAAAAAAAAAACAATTCCAGGACACTAAAAAATTACAAATTCGGATTCCAACAGGTGCTGTGTGCCTGGAATACAATTTTGTGAGTGCCTCTGGGAGCGACATTGTGGCGCAGCCACTGCCGAGCGTCTCAGACGAGGTGCTCAAGTGCTGCTCGCACCTTTTATAATAAATTAGCCTCCCGTGTCTTCCCATAAGCATCTGTTCTTAAATAATCAGATTTCCTCTATAGGTCAGCCTGTATCAGTGATTTTGTGTGCCTATGGGCTGTTATGTTGAATATAACAGATTCGTAGTGTGTAGTGTGTTTGATTCCATTTTTAGTTATTGGGGATCTATGAACACATTGGTATGAAAATCAGGCGGAAAAGGTGATTTTTGATAATTAGTAAGAAGATAGCATTTGGAGACATCTAAGGGGTTTATTCATCAAGGGATAGCAGCAGGTAGTGCCTCCTAGCGTCAGGTAGCGAACGGTGAACGACGGGCGCTGTATGCAATGCCACATTTATCAAAGCGGTGAGCAACTCTAACAGCGCCATGTAGCGTCCGATTCATCATCACAGATGGCTCAGCTGATCCCGGCAGCACTCTGGCTTCCAGAGCACCTGGTATTACCTGTCTCTACCTGTCGCTCTCCCATACATTTTAGTGGACGTTAATTTTCTTCTCTTTAAACAGGGTTTTCTTTTCATTTTTAATTTAATTTTTTTTTTTTTTTTATCAAATCATTGTGTGACGTCTCCTGGCCTATCAAAAGTCATTTGTGTAAACTTTTTAGATTTTTTATATTTTTATGCAGAATTGTCATTACAGGTCTGTTAATGTCACAATGTGTCAATGTAACAATGTAATTCTATATGTTTTCGCTTTGTCTTCGCTAGTGGATATGTCTTCAAAAACAGACTTTAATCACACAGCTTCTGGCGCTCTGGGCTACAGCGACACAATTATGAGCGCCGGCGTTGTGTGTGGCTGCTTTTTTTTATAAATATATGGTTTGAGTCACTACCATTCGCTCCCATATAGCGCTGTACTGGTGTTATAGCAACTTACACATTCAATTCATCAATGCCGGCCAGTGACTGGGGCGCTCGGTAACAGCTAGCGGTCGCTCTGAGCGCCTCACTACAGATGCTCATCTGCTGGTACTTGCCGCTAGTGAATCAGCCTCAAAGTCATGTGTTTACATTTATTTACATGTTCTATAAGCTATTTCATTTATTTTTGAGGGGTTTTTTGTACACTTCAATACTTTTCCTGACTTTGTGCTCTATGTTAGCCCAGGCTTTTAATTCACACTGAGCCACTCTACGTCACACAGTGAGTCAAAAAAACAAACCTACTATAGCGTTAGTGGTGGTACATAAAAAGAGCACACTGTTGGAATTTTAATAAATCATGTCCTAAGGCACTCGACCCGCAATTCCATCTATAGACTTATCCCAGGCATGTTTAAATTCAGTGACTGTTGATTTTTCAACTACAACAAACTTCCAGCAGAGGTAGTTGTAAAAATCAACAGTCACTGAATTTAAACATGCCTGGGATAAGCACACATCTATCCTAAGATAAAGAGAACATACAGTATACACATAAGGGCAGAATAGATGGACCGTATGGTCTCCTTCTGCCGTCAACCTTCTATGTTTCTATGGCCCTTATTCATCAAGCGATAGCGCCAGGTAGTGTCTGACGAGCGCCAGGTAGCGGCAGCTAACGGCGACTACCGACTCAAGTACGCCCGGCGGCGGTCACAATGACGCATTTATCAAGCAAAATGAGGCTAGCGCCGGCGAGAGCGACGGCTAGCGCGGCATTCATCATGAAGCCGCCTGGACCGAACAGCGCCGCTGCAAATTCCCTCACAGCGCCAGGTATGAGCTGTCGCTCCCTGGCGATGTCCAATGCATTTCAATGGAGCAATCTATAATAATTCATGATTAATTGGTAATAATTTTTTTTTTATTTTTTTAATGTCAAAAAATCGGAGAACACTTCTGCAATGTTAGGATTTATTTTTAAGTAAAAATTAAAAAAAAAAAAAAATATGTGCAGAATTGATCTAACAGGTCTGAGATTAATGTATTCATATAACAAAATGATTCTAAAAACATGTATAATGTTACATTCAAAAAATATGGTTGTTTAGGGGTTAAAAACTAGTTAATACACATCGCCGCCAGCGCTCTGGGGTTTAAACAAGGAATGGACAGCGACAGCACATTCGTGATTTTTTGATGAATATGAAGCTAGCCGTTCGCTCTGGCCATTCGTTGTCAGGCGCTCACATACAACGCTGGACCTGTGAAACAGCGACCCCCCAGCCCGTATTCAACATTACCGCACACCGACTGAGTCGCTGTCATCAAGCTAACGCCGGCCAAGCACAGCGAATACTGGCTGGCGCTGAAAAAATCATGCTACAGTCGCTTATCTGTCGCTACCTGGCGCTATTGATGAATCGGCCTCCCTGTTTCTAGACTGATGCAGAGATGTTTTCCAACAACGCGATTAGTAAAAAAATGGATGTTTCACTAATTAAGGTTTAAACTAATTAGTAAATTAGTTTTTGGAACAGGACCAAATATAACCTGGGGCATACGTATACTATAAAATGGTCCTCTTTCTGTAAAAATGTGTATATCTCTGTATTACATATATGTAAGAGGTTTATACATTTGTCTTGGTCAGTATATTTTATATTATTATTAGCAAGCAGTCTTTCCACTGCATCAAATAAAGTAAGAAACATCCATATCCAAATCTATTTTCATACATCTTAGGTGCCGTCCTTGCCTGTCACCTTCTTACTTATTAACTGTCATGCCTAGCAATGTGCTATTCCTATTCTTGGCATTTTAACCGTGAACTCTGATTAAACACAGCAGGCATTTTAGTACATCATAAAGCAGATTCTTTCACTGCTACATACAGTAGGATAATTCATTTTTTTTTTTCAAAATCTACCCAAGCAAAAATGATAAGACACCATGGTTGAAATCAAGTTATTCCGATACCTTCCATGAAGGTCAGATGTTACCTAGATACAATGATATAATTAATTCCCAAGACACATTTGTGGTTGGTTAATGTGGATCTAATGGAATGTTAACAATGCATGGACTTTGTTATAAAACCAAGCACTTTTACCACCATGTTAATAATAAAAATTAAAGGTCAGTATATAAATAGAGCGATGCTGAAATATCACTGATGTATCGTTTTGAAACTATAGTATAAATTAAAATGGATATTAAATTGTGCGTCGTTTCCAATGCTAACATTATGAGAAGGATCGGTATGGCAGGTTTTATTGTGGTATTAAGAGAGCCGTGTTCTGTATTGATGGTGTTGATTGAAGATAAAAAAAACACTTTGGGGCTGAAGCTTGGTTGATGAGTAATATACATAATTAACCTAATAAATCACTATTTTAATAGAAATTACATTTCTACACAGCAAACAATTTACTTGTGGGTGTAGTAAAGCAATTGTATTGGAATACAACAAATTGGTTCAAAAAACAGTTAAACACGACCCACCTTTGTGTATGAATGGTGGGGCCGGCCTAAACCCCCTTTTTTTCCTTATGTTTTGTTAATTGTATTGGAGTAATAGAAAAAAAAACTGACCCAACTGTTAGGACATGCATGCGCCCATTCTGAGTAACTGAATTATTAATTAAAAGAGGAGTGTTCAAAATAATAGCAAGGAGGAGTTTTATTGGTGATGTCATTATTTCTGTTAAATAGCAGGTGTTCATTCTGCACAAGTTGGCAAACATTGTAGAGGTTAATTATGTAGTGAATTTCCTTTCTTCTGAAATATTAGGGAAATGAGTTGTTCTGATAAAGAAGATACGAAAGGGAGAAACATATAGTGCAGCAAATGGATGGCAAAGGCTCTGCCAATTATTACTACGGTCAGAGGATAATTAAAAGAAGCCATACTTTGTATTTATGGTGTTGACCTGAAATGGACCAAAACCCAGGATTTTGACTATCCTGGGTTTTGGTCGATGCCCCCTGCCTGCCGCGGACCAAGAAAAAACAGAAAGTTTAGTAAATTGCTTCACTGAAGGGGGCTTAACTCCATGCAGATGTTTTGGAAAAACAGGCCAATTCTTGCTGAAGAACTGTATGGGAGCGGCCATCTTGTCACACGCTTAAGCGTGAGGAGGGTGCCGTGCCAGAAGCAGCCCAAACACCAGAGATAAATGCTTCAGAAACATTGGCAGCTTGTGTATTATGTTATATATACACACACACACACACACACACACACACACACACACACACACTGATTAACCGGCTGCTAGAGAGATTGTGTGTGTGAAGGGAAAGCTGCAACATTGTTTCTCTATCACTGTTCATTGCAAACTCTGGATTAACCGCACTCCTATTCAGTCAATGTAAACAATATGTATCTTCTAAAGTGTTCGATATTGATTTCAATAGAGACTTTGGGTTCCCATACATGAACATTTATTCAGTGTTGGGCCGAACTTGCCGTACCCGAACTTTGGGGGTTCGCCCATCCCTATTTATGGGCCCTTATACTACACCAATCACCAGCATTATCTTTTACATGCAGCCTTTGCAGTGTATTTATTGTCCAGCATATGGCAATAAAAAAGGAAGAGAATAGCCAATACCTCATAAGCATTATTACAATATTTTCTAAGGGTAATTTTGCAGACAGGGTTTTAGTTATGACCCACATTGAAGCAGGGGTCGTTTTACAAGCTTTCTTCAGTGGAAGTTGCCCTAAAAAAATACTGTTGCCTTGAACAAACATTTTTTTTATTTTGTAAACAATGCTTAAAAAATAAAAGAATATGGGGTCGGGTGGTGGGGCGAATCAATTTTTAAAAGGAAAACAATGGGGTCAAGGCAAAAGAATTCCTTGTGTGAAAAAATTGGGATCCAGCAAACAAACAGGATTCCTTCAAGGTTGAAACTGCCAGTCAATGAAGCCAATTAGGGGGGTTATTTAAGAAACGCTAATTCCAGGTAGAGCCACGTAGCGCCGGGTGAACGCTGGGCGCAGTAAACCACATTTAAGAAAGCGAATCTGGTGAGCGTCTCTAATAGCGTCATGTTATGTAAAGAGCTGGCGCTCTAGGTTCAGCAGCGCTATGTAGCACCCCAGTAGCGCTCTGCCATACATTTCAGTGGTGTTTTATTTGGTTGTGTATAAATAGCGCTTTCCTAAAGTAATGTTCTAAATTTTGGGTTCAAATTATTGAGTGGCCTCTCTTGCCTGGCAACCAAGCACTTATATTGTGATTATTTTTTTAAGCAGAATTGTATGTGCAGGTCGGCCATTGCAATTCGGCAAACACCAAACACCTGTTGCTGGTGTTTATGTGTTGAGAAACAGACTTTTATCACATAGCTTCTGGCGTTCGACGCTAGAGCGCCCAGAGCGCCGACGCTGGTTGTGTGTAGTTTTATCCAAAATATGGGCTTCAGCGCTGAGTGCCGGACTCACTTAACTGGCGCTACCAATCGTTCCACGCAGCGTCTTGGGCGCTTTGATCTCAGGACACCACCTAGCATTCTCAATTGGCTCTGCAGTAAATAAGGGAGAGCGCTTCTACAGCTCCCTCCAGCATCAGATGTATCACTGCTGGACAGGATACTACAGCGTCACTTGTCCGGCCTCTAAGCTAGGTAATAGCCCCAAACACCCGCTTGCAGCGACCACTACATAGACAGTCACATGGCAATATATGCATTAGAAAGAGCCACATCGGGTAAATTTGAGGCTTTTCATATTAACTGCATGTCTGCATTGCAAGTATATAAAAAGAAAGATCAAGGTACAGGCGGCTCACTCATGTGCCCTCTGGTGGTGGATGAAGTGACTGTTCACTGTTCAGAAAGCGGCATAGCGCCAGAGCAGGAAAACCAACGATAGCTTTTGCTCAAAAAAGACCACTTAGGCCCTTATTTAACAAGGGATAGCGCCAGGTAGCGAATGGTGAGCGAACGGTAATGACGCTCACCGCCACGAGAACGCCGGCTCCCCTCTGCAATCACACATTTATCAAGCCGATCCTGCTTAGCGACTGACAGAGCGCCGGATAGCGAATCATTCATCATTATTCCAGCCTCACCCCACAGCGCCAGCGAGCGACCTTGAACAGCGACAGGTATGACCTCTCGCTACCTGGCGCTCTCCAATGCATTTCAATGGAGCAATTTTTAAATATTCATAATTAATTGCTATTATTTTTTTTTTTTTTTAAATGTCAAAAATTCTGTGACCATTTGCAATGTTAGATATTTTTTTTAAGGTAAAAAAAAAAAAAAAATTGTGCAAAATTGATATTACAGGTCTATTCATATTACAAAATGTTTTGAAAAACATGTTTTTTTTTTTTTCTAAAAATATGGTTGTTTGGGGGTTAAAAAACAACTTTTAACCCATCGCCGCCAGCGCTATGGGGTTTAAACATGCATTTCACAGCGTGAGAATTTTTGGAGCGTGATTTGTTAATGAATATGCTGGGAGCCGTTCGCTATAGCCGTTCGCTGTCATGCGCTCCCATACAGCGCGGAACCTTTCAAACAGCGACTCCTAACCCCGTATTCAACATTACCGCACACCGACTGAGTCGCTGTCAACAGCCGAACAACGGCCAAGCACAGCGAATACTAGCGGGCGCTGTGAAAATAACGCTACTGGCGCTCATCTGTCGCTACCTGGCGCTATTAATGAATCGGCCTCTAAATCTGTAAGAGTAGAGTCAGTACTATTTTGTTTTGTATTTTTATTCATTTTTGTATATGTGCTTTGTGTTTTTTTCATCTCTATCATACCACCCACATGCCTGAATCGCAGCTTTGCTGCTAAAATGCCACATCACTGTACAACCGAATAGACTACATAAGACATACATCTCAAAATATAATTAGCCATGAGAAAAGCTAAGGTAGTACACATCTATTGTGAGTGCTAGAACGATGCAGTTCTTACTCGCTGTCAGGACTCACTGCATTTACTGTGATGTAACCAACATTCTAGACAACTTATTTTATTGTTGCTTTGTATCAGTAGATATAAAGTACCAGTGGAGCACCCGGCAATTGGGGTGGTGAATGTGAGGATGTGACTGCTGCTAGATCATTGATGGGGATTCTGCATGACTTTCTAGGTGATGTTGCTTCTGAAAATGTTATGGTCAGGCACCCATTTCCTGCATCTCCATAATTGTGTCAGCCTGTTATTCCTCTTCCTGAGATGGGTCCTGAGTTTCATGAATTTACAGGTCTCCCCCATCTCCTCTCCTGCCTCCATCCATGCTGCGCTCACTTGTTATAGTCATTGCCCAACTGCTCATTGCCGTTAAAGTGGGCCAACTGCCAACACCAGACCTGGATTCTAAAGGTCTCAAGGGCCGGCTGACTAGGTGCCCCGGGGCATCCCAATGTGGGATGTCCCACTGTGTGAACCCCCACCAGATCACCCAAGATCGTGGGCAGCTGCAGCTGCACGCGCTTCCGCACTCACATATTCAGATAGCCTGGGGACACACTTCATAGGGAAGTGGCCACTGGCATTCCCAATGCTTGCGGTCGAAAACAATGGCTTTATGTCGCGCCTAGTTTGGAAGCGTGTCATTTATATTTGCCGCAGATTGCGGCTTTATGCTTGTCAGTATTTCCGCCCTTAGCTCATTTCTTTATGGAGTTAATTCTTGCCCACACAGGTCCGGTGTCTTTTATGGTGAGGTAGGTGGATTTTCTTTTTCCCCTTCCCCCACCTTGAATATTAACCCGTTTGGGCCTGAACTAGGGAATGCGTATATCTGACTTTCTTTTGCCTGCTTCCAATTAATTTAATTATGTTGAGCGCACGTGCAGTTTACTTGATATTGGTATTTAAATGTATGGCCTAACCGAGATCTCCATGTCATGAGTAAGGACTGACGTCCGAAACGCGTAGACAAGGAGTTTGATATATCACTCGGATGTTCCTTTTCTCGTTTATGCTTTGATCATGGATGGATTTTAAACTATTTGGAAATAAAACTTTGGATGTTTTTATGCTGAATGCTGGCTGGCTTTATCTTCTTACACTGTATTGGACACGAGGAGAGCGCTCGCAGCCGTGCCAGGTCAGTTTTCTTTATTGCAACTGGGATTGTAGCATTGCATAGGTAGAGCTGACCATTATTTTGTACATTTATTATGTCATGACTTAGTATGCACTGCATTGGGCACTGATTGGACGAGCATCCGTCCCTGCGCAGTGGGAAAGGTGGAAAGATGAGTGGAGTGGGCGATCTGGTGGATTTTACACAGCGGGGAATTCTAATTGGGGATGCCCCTGGAGCAAAGACCAATCACCCCCATAGTCAAAATCCTGGTGATTGGTCCGCATTAATCAAACTCTAAAGCAAACAGCCGCCTTGTACTTCACCAGGTCTGAAGAGGGGGCTCCAGAACCCTGGACCATCCCTTAGGAAACTCCACTGTACATAACCAATGCTTTACTTTACATTTTCACTGCTAGTCTTGTGAAATGTTACTGTTACCATTGAAGAGACATTTATGTCTTGCCAAAATATCACCTTGACTTCTGCGTGAGTTTAATTACCAGACAACAATGTGTTCCAAAATGCCTTTACTGACCAATAATTGCATCTATTAAACTCGCTGGCCCAGCGGACTTTGGTAATAATTATGAACGCTGAGATTAATTTTTACACAGACGTCAATAAATCGTCTAAGAAAAAAAAAGTAAAAGTCTCAATCAGTGGCAGAAAAATAGCGTGTTAAAAATTACAAGTGCTCTCCGAGGACTAATTAAAATTAGGAAGACTGGCCAAGAAAAAGCATTAGTTTACTGTGGCATACAGAGGAGCAATCTATACCGCATTAATATGTCTTGTAAATATTGTAAAAATGTCAGCGCCAAAAAGCAACTGTTCAATTCCAGCTTTAAGCATCTCGGCCTTTATGAACATGAAATTTATGTGGAACACAGCACGAGAACTTGGATTTGAATTAACTACAGTTTTTATCTCAGGAAGAAACTAACAGTACCTAAATGAAATGAAACAGAATTCTTATTAAAACGGGCATTATGCTGGGTGTAGGCAGGATGGAGGACGGGTATATAAATAGAAGGGGTAAAGGTTGCTAAACACAAAAAAATTTAAATCTTTCCTCTGGGTGGATCGACTGCAGCCCAGCAACATTAGGCATCGCACTGTGGTGAAAACACACTACAACTAGTCTACTGTGCTGCACCTACACAACAGAAGCACTGCAGGGGCTTCACCATTGGGACTTGTGCAGTGGCTGTAGTTTCAAGATCATTATGTCAATCAGGATTCCATCCTGGTGGTGGTGATCAGACCCCCAGTGGCAGGAGGCATTGACGGAATCATCAGGAAGATGGTGAAGCTGATGGAGGTGGGTCCGACATGAGGACCTATGGCAGAGCAGTGGACTGCAGCAGCAACAGGGCAGGGTGGAAGTTCAGAAGAGACATCAATGAGGAAAAACAGCATGCAATGCCAAGCAGCTGCTTCCAAGGCCACCAAGAAACTATCAAGCATTAAAAGAGGCCTGGAATCACAGGATAGGGATGCAATTTTGCCTCTTTACAAGACACTGGCGCGCCCTCACCTGGAATATGCCGTCCAGTTCTGGGCACCCATTCATAGAAAGGACGTTCTGATTATGGAAAGGGTGCAGAGGAGAGCCACCAAACTAATAAGAGGAATGAAGGATCTTAGTTATGAGGAAAGATTACGGTAATTACATCTGTTTAGTCTTGAGAGGAGACGACTGAGGAGGGACATGATTAACTTGTATAAATATATAAATGGCCCATACAAAAAATATGGGGGAACACTATTTCAGATAAAATCCTCTCTAAAGACAAGGGGGCACTCCCCTTGACTGGAAAAAAATAAATGTAGTCTCCGGAGGCGACAATAATTTTTTACCATAAGAACTAAAAATCTATGGAATAGCCTCCCACAGAAGCTTGTTACAGCATCAACTGCTGACAGATTCAAAAAAGGATTAGATGCTAATTTAGAAGAAAATAACATTAACAGTTACTATTAGCGGCTGTCAGAACTCACTTACCTGGGGCCCGTTCCAGTGCTGTCTCTGGGCGTCCGGCCACAGCAGTCCCTGTTCGGCGGCCGCACCGAGCGGCGGCGGTGGCTTGTGCGGCGCCGAGCACGGCCGCCCTCCTCCCTCTCCTCCGTGTCCCCGGCTCCCGTGCTTGCGCGCGCGTGCGCGCTAGCACGTGATTTCTATGCCCTCCGGCGGTGCTGCACACAGCGCACCCGCTGGAGGCTCTGTTAAGGGCCAATGAGCCCAATGGATTTGGGGGATAATGCCCCTAGTTTGAGTTGGGGCCAATGAGCCCAGGTTAAGGATTTTTGGGCTATACGCCCTCTGGTTGTCTGGGCCAATCTTGAGGGAGTTCTGAAGTTACACCAATCACACACTCACATCCCCATCCCCAATCATGTCTGGTCCCTATAAAGCTTCACCCTGAAAAAGCCTTCCACATTCTCACCCTCTTGGCAAAACATCCCTGCATTGCAAATATTCTTTGACTTGCTTTCATCGGAAAAAATTGAAGGATGGAATTCCGATTGGACAATGGTTGAGAATTAGAAGAAATTGCTCGAGAGATACAAACTTTATTGAGGAGTCAAACAATATGCAAAGACGATTCCAGAAAAGGGGGTATCTGGGCAGAGTCATCAATAGGGCATCGAAACGAGCTAGAGAAACTCCAAGGGAGGAATTGTTGAAATATAAATGCAAAAAAACACACAAAGAGATATATATATCGAGGTCCGAATGGCACAATGTTGGAATGACATCAGTTCGGTCAAGCTCCAGATGGCATAACAACTCAGTCCAGCATATTGGACCATCCTGCACAAGTGGAACCCATCTATTCAACCAGCAGAGATGAGGCAGCAGTGGGAAGATACCTATTTCAGCATTTGTGATCATTCCACACCAGTGACATTCTTTTTCTTCCTCTTCTTCTTTTTCTGTTGGACTACCACTGGATCTCTAATGGCACCCCTTCTATCTAGTCATTGCTGGATCCTGGCCAATGGGACAGCAGGTGGACTCAGATAAGGATACCAGGTCCAGTCTAAGATAGATGTGAATAATCTATATTAATCTTATTTGATATATTTGGTTTCATAGAGTCACTAGACTATATAAGTGCAATCATTTTTATGGGTTAGGCAATAAAAATATTTAGTTTTTCTAGCACGCTTTTGAATTTTCTGTGTAACATGTGTTTTTTTAGGCACAGTATTCACGTTTCAGGAGGTTGTTCTCATGATTGAGACAACAATGGCACTTTTGTAGTATTTATACATTTCATTTATATGATGACACAGTTTTTTGTTCATTATATTTTATATTCTTTATTTATTATCATCGAGTAATTTGTGGGTTCCTCACTAAGATTTTAGAATTCCAAATACAATATTAATATTAATTTTATTTTATTCACATTATATATGCACGTATTTCCTAAACATATACACTAATTGATCAACTATTTATTTATTTATTTATTTAGGTGGATTAACCCAATTTAATTTAATTTTATTAATTGTATTAATTTGATTCTATTTGATTTAATTTAATCCGTTTATTTTGAGTTAATATATATATTTAAAAGACATATTTCAGCACGGAGTAATTAGGGTTATAATTATTAACTAGTTTTATAGTTTTGAGTTTTTTATTTATTTGATATATATTTTTTATCACTTATATGAATTTTTGGATGTCTATACCAATCATTAATCCATTTAACCATGGATGTGACCATAAAATTATTTTTCAAGCACCCTCTATAAAATAATTTATTAATTATCAAACCAATATTTGACTATTATGATACACAAGTAATCTTCACATGAATTGTATATGTATGGGTTTCTTGGTACGATCGATGACAGATTTCTCTAAAGATCATAAACTTGTTGTCAATAGTTTCTAATAATACTGGAGAGTAAAAAATAGTGTAATTATTATTGATATCAGTCTCCATGATAGCTACATTGCCCAGATGATATGGTTCCGGATAGGGCTTTACAGTGTATTGGCAAATATTCTTTGTAGCCACTTGTCAATAATATTTTGTATAAATCCATTTAATAATAAAATAGATTTTATATATATTTAATAATACTTGGTATATTACGACATTTTACTTATTCCAGTCAATGGAGCACACACAGGATATTCTAATAGATGACAAAGAATATGAGACAGAATTGCTAGGATAACTGTAACATTGTATTGAATCCAATGTGCGATGTTTATAATTGTATTGTTTTGTGGTATGTTGATGTATCAATATAAATAAAGACATGTATGTTTGTTACAGTTTGGAAGGTATATATCCCCTGTTTGTCCAATGGCACCGCAGCATTTGTGGTGGATGCGCTGTCGGCGGGCGCGCTGTGGGGGGTGTGCGGGGCGGCGCCGGTCGGGGCGCGCGGCCGCAGAGGTGCATTTGGCTGGGCTGTGCGGCGTGTGCCCGGCGTCTTCTCCTGTTTCCGGCTCTTCTCTCTGCGCTGGTTGGCCAGGTGGGGGATGTGTGCTGGTCGGATGTGACGTCGTGCGCACGTGAGCGCGCCTGCTTGGATAAATAGGGGAAGTTGAAAGAGAACAAATGTCCCGTCCAGGTGAAGTGGTGTATCCACGCAGCGCGTCGGCGGTTGTTGACCTTTGTGTGGGGGAGATCGGCGGGCATTGATATTTACGGTGACGTACTGATTATCTTATACTCTACCTTATTTGACCATATTGTGTTGTGTTGTTCCCCAGGCCGGTCAGTGTCTAGTCATACCTTTCTATTCACACTGCACAGCCATTCCTGTGTACATGCTCTCTGGCACCCTGTTGTACATTTCTTTGCCACTTTCTTTGCATTCTGCACTCCTTTTTTACACACAGATCACACCCTATTTCTAGGGTTTCTATCATCTCTTTGGGCATGCACTTCATAACACTTTTTTGGTCTTAGATTTGGTCTGATTCATACTCATTGGCCTGGCGAATAACATTATTTAATGCCATGCTTTCTCCTTATTTCATGGCATGGAATTTAAAACTTAATATATATTAGCTGTGATTACTTATTACTCATTATTGCCTTGCCCAATCTCCCCCCACCCTCTTGTTTTTATATTGTCTTATATATGTTTTTTAATTGTGTAAAGCCCATTTGGGTTTCTTGTGGTTCCATTGTTATATTCAATAAAGCAGCATAACAAATTTCTAAAATATTGGTTTGTACCAATTATTTAGGGTGAGTGCAGATTTTTGTTGGTGTATGTATGGGACACACCAGAGTGCCCCTTCTATGTATTTGACCTATAAAGCTTCACCCCGTCATTTACTCAGTGCCTGTGATAGCGCCTTGTACCTAGTTTGTCTTGTATTATACTCCATGATCTCCATTGCCGACCCTTGCCTGTAAACCGACCATTCTCTGTCTGATCTTTGTTGCCGACCCTTGCCTGAAACCGACCATTCACTGCCAGATCTCCGTTGCCAACCTCTGCTCCATACCCCGACCTTGAGCTGCCTCATCCTTCTGTACCGCTGCGATCTCTGATTACCCTGTGTCGACCTCTGGCCTGTCTTTAAACTTCCTGCTAAACTCGCTCCAACCTTGGACTTGCTCTGATTCTGCTCCTAGCGATTGGTTCTTCAGACCTCCAAACAGTAAGCTCCCATCCTTTGAGCCATTGAAGTCCTGGGGGCAACCGATCCCGGGCAGGCGTGTACTGCGTCCTGGCAAGCGGGGGCTCCCACAGGTGAAGCTGGCTGCGGAGATTGGGGGTTGAGGGCTTACCTGGAGGGCTGGAGTTACCTGAGCGTGACATTAGAGTACCCAGAGCGTGACATTATCACAGGCCAAACCATGGATGACCTGGTACAGCAAGTGCAGGCCATGACCACTGCTATTAATCAGCTAGCTCAAAGAGTGGCCACTCAAGAAACCAGGCAGATTCCAGCATCTTCTGTACCACCTCATGTGTCGGAGCCTCACTACCGGAGAAATTTTATGGAGACCATGCCAAGTTCTCCAAATTCAAGAATTCCTGCGAGCTCTATTTCAAGTTGAGGCCCGTATCTTCCGACACCGAGACCCAGTGGGTGGGTTTGGTAATATCCCTGTTACAAGGAGATCCTCAGTCTTGGGCATTTAGTTTGCCTCCCAATGATGCCGCCCTGCACTCGGTTATGGCCCTTTTTCTTGCTATGGGCGTATTATATGCTGACCCGGACCAGCAGTCTACAGCCGAGAACAGGCTTCGGGCCCGGAAGCAAGGGCGGAACACGGCGGAGGATTATAGCGCTGAGTTCCGCCGTTGGGCGGTAGAGTCCAGGTGGAATGACCCTGCCCTGTGTAGCCAATAACCAGTGGGCCTGTCAGAGGGAGCCTTAGCCTTAGGGAGAGAGCTAGGGAGAGAGCTAGGGCTTCTACATCTGTCAAGCCCTTCCAAAACCCTAACCCACCATCTTCCCTTAGGGAAAATACACCCTCCTCCTCTCAGGAGGAACCTATGCAGGTTGGGAGAACTCGCCTTTCCCAGGATGAGAAGCAGCGAAGACGCTCTATGGGGTTATGTTTGTATTGTGGGAACCCGGGGACATTTTGCTAGTTCCTGCCCAAAAAGGGGAACTCGGCGGGAAACTTTCACGCCTAGATCAGGGGGAGAGTGCTGATCTAGGTGAGTCTGTTTTCCACTCTCGCTTGAATAAGATGTTAATCCCTGTAGACCTTTCTTGGGGCCCTTCCAAGCAGTCAGTTTCCTCTTTTGTGGACAGTGGAGCTGCGGGCAACTTCTTGGATCAGAGCATGATCTCTATCTTGGGAATCTCTGCAGGTCCTGGCCATTAATGGGAAGGCCATTCAGGGGGTCCGGTCAATACTAAAACCCCACCTCTTAAACTAGTCGTCGGGACCTCTCACTCAGAGTTCATTTAATTCTTTGTCTTTGATTGCCCCGAAACTCCGGTGGTTTTGGGATACCCTTGGTTAAAACTCCACAACCCCATTTTAGACTGGCAGGCTGGGGAATTAATAAAATGGAGTAACTACTGTATGCATCAAAGTTTCCAGATGTTTCCTCAAGGGTAACCTCAGCCGTACGTTGATTGGGCTGACGTCTTTTCCGAGCGTTCAGCCGACACTCTTCCCCCACATAGGGCCTATTACTGCCCCATTGACTTGCTCCCTGGGACTAATCCTCCTAGATGGAAAATGTATAACCTTACCCGGCCTGAGGAGCAAGCAATGAGGGATTACATATCTGAAAATCTGAGTAAGGGGTTTATCCGCCCCTCAACGTCGCCTGCGGGGGCTGGGTTCTTTTTTGCAAATTTCTATCGACGCTTTATCAGGGGCTTTTCCCATGTTGTGGCACCTTACCCGCAAGGGTGCCTTTACTGAAAACTGGTCACCGTCCGTCAACGAGGTCTTCCTGCCTGTTTTAGTTCACCCTGACGTAAACAAGCCTTTTATCATTGAAGTAGATGCTTCTGAGTTGGGAGTGGGGGCAGTTTTATCACAATACTCTGGTCATCCTGAGCGTTTGCATCCTTGCGCCTACTTCTCGCGGAAATTTAGCGCCGCGGAGCAGAACTATGATGTGGGAAACAGGGAATTGTTGGCCATAAAACTGGCCTTTGACGAGTGGCGTCACTGGCTAGAGGGTTCATTGCATCCGATCACGGTCTATACTGATCATAAAAACCTTGAGTACATCAGTTCAGCTAAAAGACTAAATTCTCGCCAGGCGCGTTGGGCATTATTTTTCTTGCGGTTCAATTTCATAATCACATTTAAGCCAGGAGCTAAAAATACTATCCCGCATGTTCAGGGAATGTAAAGATAGGAGTGATATGGGTGAACCAATTTTGCCACTAGGTTGTGTGGTGGGGGCATTGCTTCCTGATCTATCCAATACTTTGGTGCCATTCCAGAACGAATCTCCTGTGGATGTACCTTTGGGATGTCAGTTTGTTCCGCCGCACCTGCGTTCCGATGTTATCCGCGAATTTCATAATGCAAAAACTGCCGGTCACCTGGGAAATCGGAAAACGTTTTCTTTAGCCCAACGCCATGTGTGGTGGCCTACTCTGCGGGGCGATATATCTAACTTTATCGATGCATGTTCTGTGTGTGCACGAAGTAAAGGAATACACAAGGACCCTAGTGGGTGTTTGGTTCCATTAGAGATTTCTAAAGAACCATGGACTCATATCTCTATGGACTTTATAGTTGATTTGCCACAATCACATGGGAACGCTGTGGTTTGGGTGGTCGTGGACCGTTTTAGTAAGATGGCACATTTTATTTCTTTACCTAAACTCCCGTCGGCTCCTGAGCTCTCGCTACTATTTATTTCACATATTTTTCGTATCCATGGCATACCGTCTAATATAATTTCTGATCGGGGTGTGCAATTTACTTCGCGTTTTTGGAAGAACTTCTGTTAGCGGTCGGGGATTCAGATATCTTTGTCGTCTGCTTACCATCCTCAAACCAATGGGCAGACTGAAAGAATCAAAGTCTTGAACAGTACTTACGGTGTTACATTTCTGATGCTCAAGAACAATGGTCAGAATTCATTGACTTTGCAGAACTTGCGTACAATAATGCGCCGAGTGAGAGTACCAAAGTATCCCCATTTTCTGCAATTTGGGGAAAAATCCCAGAGGTTCTTCTCTCTCAGGGTCACCTTCTGATTTTCCGGCATTGGAAGAGTGGCTCCAAGAGCGGAAAAACATCTTGGCCCGTGTCCAAGAGACTGTCAGTAAAAAAACAAAAATAATATAAATAACTTCTACCTATAAAATAAAATAAAAAATAACTTCCCCTACCACAACACCCTTGGTTGAACTTGATGGACATATGTGTTTTTTCAACCGTATTAACTATGTAACTATGAAAAAGCACCCAGCAGGGACCTCAGATGGCAAGGTGGGCTGTCACCGATGGACCTAGTAGCCTATTAAAGAAATCCCACACAGTGCTTGGGGAGGCATACTTATTGGTGATGCACCCCTCCCCCCGCACCCACCACAAGCCTGAAAACCTGGACCCTTTTCTTTGGGCTTGGGGTGGTTGGGCTGTGCACGGGGGACATTACTAATCAGAATGCCCCCTGACACGAGCATTGGTCCTACACCGCTCTAAGGCTCCACTTTAATTTCGAAGGTCACAACTTTTTCAACATTTTTATGGTGGTGAAGTATATATTTACTCCAATACAATGAAAAAGGAAGGTGTGAAAGGTCTCTAACTCATATAACACTATCCTATTCGGGTTAAATGTAACAGCCATCTTTTAAAGGTTAATAGAATGCTGTTTTGGTCAATTTTCAGGGTACTTGGAGAGGATTGTGTTCTTTACAAAAATGTTAACAACATTTGACTCATGGAGATGGCTCAGTTTGGGCTGAAACTCAAGCCCAGTAATTGTCCAGCAGATCTTAAACCAGATCGAGGGTGCAAGACTCCCCACGTACCTGCCACACCTGCACTGTTCAACTCTCACATCAGGAAAATAGGTCTATGTCATTTTTAAGAATGAGTATAACCTGATGCAGAAAATATAGCTTTCTTTGGCGAATGAAGAGCCCAACATGAGCGAACAGGTTCTTTCGAACTGAAATTTGCTGACTTTCTGGGAGAAATCAATGTGATACAATTCCACATTTCATTGTGATTTGTTCCGACCAAATTTTTCCCTGAATTCCTTAAATAACTCCTTAAAAAAAGTAAAAAATCAAGTGCTCCCTCATTGTCCTCTGGTCCGTCCGCAGTGTCCCGCGACATATTCTAAGTCCCCATGACTGGTCTCCGGCCACATTGCTCCCCACGGCAGCGAGGGGCTATTTATAGGCAAGAGCAATGTGCCTGATGTCACTGTGAGTGTCAGGGAGGGTGTGTAGGGCCTTCTAATCCACCTCCCTCCTTGTCTGTAAATAGCCCCTCCCCCAGGGAGGAAGGTGGCAGGAGCCCATTGAGTGCATAGGATGTTTGCCCTATGCCCGCTGTCTTCAGCAGGTAGTGGCACGAGACAGAAATGGACACCGCCTGGTGATGGATAGCAAGGATGGAGGTAACTATTAGGGTAAAAAATATTTATTAAAGGTCTGTGAGTGTGTTTTTTTTTCATTTAAGCCTTTGTGAACAGTTAAGGGGTCCTTAAAGTGGACCAACACCCAGGATTTTCACTATCCTGGTTGTTGGTCCACTTCAGCGGGGCATCCGAGATCAGGATGCCCCACTGTGTGAAACCCCCCAAAAGCCCCCCCCCAAAAAACATACCTTTTCGGCGACGGACAAGCCGCCGCAGCCGCCTCCCGCGCGTCCCTCTTACAGGGCATTCACAAACGGCCGGCGCGCGCACTGCTAGGGGGGCGCATGGGAGGTGGCGGCGGCTGATCCGTTGCCGATAAGGTAAGGTTTTTTGGGGCTTTTGGGGGGGTTTCACCCCGCAGGACATCCCCATCTCGGATGCCCCACGGTGAGGGAGGTGATCGGCCTGGGAATCTTATAGATTCCCGGGCCGATCACCCCTGGGTGTTGGTTCACTTTAAGGGGGGGCCCTATACCATTTCACATTGCAGGAGGAACTGGAAAGTCACCCGTCGGCAAGCAGATGACTTGTCATAACCCTTTACCTGCATCCCTGCTGCCAGGCCACCTGGACAAGGAGATTACTGGCTGCCTACTCAGGTCCTTGACCCCAGGGATTCCCACACAGCCCAGCCTATTATACCTTGAGCACAACTCTAGTAAAGAATTTCGGGCCTCTGAGACGAATCTTAGGTTCAGGGTAGAATAAGCTGACCAATTTTTCAGAGGGACAAATTTCTGATGCTTAAATTGTGACAGCTTAACAAATCTCTAGGTTAGTTTTCGATAATGACACCGTTGGTCACACATCTTAGAATGTTGTTGCTGTCAAAAATTAACCTAGCAAAGCTGTCACAATTCGAGCATCCCAGATTTGTCCCTGCTGTCAGGACTCAACACAGGCCTGATAACGGGATTGACATGTAGGTTTTTAATATTTTTCTTAGTTTATGTATCTGCGAGATCCATGGCTCTCGCTGAAGGTCAAAACGTCAAAAAAAAAAATAAGATAATTTTTCCTTGGTTTTTCTTTACATTTAGGTAAAAAATGTCTTTGGAAAGTCAAAGTTGATGTAACCAGTCATTCTGGATCATTATTGTCAAATCTTTCGGTATGAAACTTGACCTTGGCCAATGTGAAAGTCTATATCAAGATCAACTTTACTTTGGTGAGGCTAATATATGTAACTCCTCCGCCTCAATGCCATTTCTCCCAGCTCTCAGGAGTGAATACACCCGGAGAGAGAGGATGGGAAAATTGCTCCTATTACTGCACAAAATTCTTTATAAATATAACAAATCAAAAGCAACTTTCACGGGAAGAAAGGGCAATGAAAATCTTTTATAATATCATCTAGACTTATTTAAACCATGGCTAAATAGCTGTATAAATTGAAAATATTATTAGAAGTTAAAATGTATCAAGGATGTCATACTGCTTAAATAGAATTCTAAACTAGTCTTGCTGTTTTTTTCTTTCTCTTTTTATTTAAGCAATCTCATAAATGTGCAAAGATTGCTTTCCTGGTAAAAAAAAAAAAAAAAGAATATTCCTCATTTCAAACAACGATTTTAATAAAATTCCTGCCATTTACTTTGCATTTGTGGCTTTTCATTTTAGAATGAGCTGTACGCTTATTTTTTAGCACTTAAATAAGTTTCAGCCAAAACTTTTATTTTAATAAAAATATAGTAAAAATGAGTTTGACTCGATTACATTTTTTTTCTGGGGCCCATTTGGGGACGTCCAGTCTCAGTTTTCGACTTCAGTGACCAATAAGGGACGGTCACAGGGGCAGTCATGGTCTAGTGCGGGATCCCCAACCTATTCCTCATGAGACAGCAGCTCAGATGAGACATAACTGAAGTGCTCTTGAGCTCTTGAGCAAGGCACTAACCCCCCCAGCTTTCAAGGTGCCGTTGCTAGGGTAGCCCACCGCTCCTTGCATGTGAGCACTCAGTGCTTAGTTTGCCTTACTGCGGGGATGGATTAAATGCAGAGAAAATGTTCAGAAAGTTTATTTAGAGGCCGATTCACTACTAACGCCAGGTATCGGCAGATGAGCCTCTGTATAGCGGCACTTAGAGCGACCGCTAGTAGACGCTGTAAGCGGGCATCAGGCGCTGTAACAGAGCATCTCGATCGCTCTAGTAACCTGGCCCGCATTGATGAATGTGATGTATGTTGGGCGCTCTAACACGGTACAGCACTGCAGGGAGTGAGAGGTAGCGCCAGCTCAGTGCGACCGACTCTCGGCGCTCCACACCATACTTATCAAAAAAGGACACACGCACAGCGTCTGCACTCTAAAGTTGGGCGCTGTAGCATAGAGCGCCAGACGCTGTGTGATCAAAGTCTAATTTTGAACACATATCCACCTGTAACATAGCGAAATCACATGGAATGACATTGTTTTAACACTGGGACAATAACACTTTAGTTCCAGACCTGTAATGACAATTCTGCATAAAAATATAAAAAGTCAAAAAAGTTTATAAAAGTGTTTGCAGCCAGGAGACGTCACACAATGATTTGATGATTTGAAAAAACACACAGTTTAAACACGAACAAATGACCGGCCATTGAAATGTATGGGAGAGCGACACTGAGCCAAAGGTAATGCCTGGCGCTCTGGAAGCTAGAGAGCTGGTGCTATACGCTGAGCCGCCTGTAATAATACATGGGACGCTACATGGTGCTGTTAGAGGTACTCACCAGATTCGCTTTCATAAATGTGGTTTTGCTTACAGTGCCCGACGTTCACCAGACGCTACGAGGCACTACCTGGCGCTATCCCTTCTTAAATAACTCCCTTAATCAGGGTTCCCAACAATTTTTCAAGGTACGAGTTACCTATATGCTGATTGTGCCACGTACCACCCATTACAGTGTTTTCCAGAAGGGTGTAGGTCAGTTTTAAAGTGGTTTGTTTAAAATCATTATCCATTTGTAGAAGCAATCCTTTCCATTTTAGCTTTAGTGTTATGTTTGCTTCCAGAATTCTCTGGAATTTAATTGAAACTATTTCTCTTTCTAAACATGAAATGTTCCCGGTGCCATTGCTGCAACACAACCCAAAAGCATGATTGATCTATCGCCGCAATGGTTGGAGATAGTTTTCATTCAACCCTGTGCTGTTTTTTTCTCCAGACATAACTTTGCTCTTAAAATATATTTTAACTTCATTGGTCTAAAGGTCTTGTATTAGTCTTGTTTAGATGTTCTTCTGACACTGTTTTTTTTGTTTAGGAGTCATAAGAGATTTTTTTCTGATGACTCTTTTATGATGGCCATATTTTTATAGATGTGGTGGAACCGTAGAACAATGTACCACAACTCCAGAATCTTCTAAATCTGTCTGAAAATCTTTTGCAGGGTTCTGATTTGCCTTTCTAGCAATCATACGAGTAGCTGTCCCTGAGATGTTTCTGTGTCATTCAATCCTTCTCTTGACTTACTTTGTTCCTGTTAGCATTTTAAACCGAGGAATGGCAACCTAAATCTGCTTTGCTATCATCATTTTCGACATTCAATTTTTATTGGATCAACAGATGTAATTACAAAAGATACAATCCTGCATTCCACATGCCAGGGAGGGGAGGGGGGAAGGCCCCTCTTAAGAAGCCTGATGCTATTTAGGAGCTCACAGCAAGAATAGATTCATATCAAAGTCCGCTGGCATAAAATCGCGGATCCATGCGGCCCACACTTCTCAAAATCTCTCCAGACCATTCTCGTGAATCGCCATCATCTTCTCCATTGCCATAATTTGGCAAACCTTATTTTTGAATTCCCTAAAGTGCAAAGTATCCGCTCTTCAGGCTCTAGAAATCGCTATTTTGGCCCCGGTTAGGACATGGTAAATTAAAAGTCTCTGCATCCTAGTAGTTCCTTCAATGGGGCTATTAAGCAGAGCTATCCATGGATTTACTTCTGTCTGCTTTAACAGCAGCTTACTAAGTACTTCACAAACTTTAGCCCAGAATCGCTTATATGGCAGAACGCCCCCTTTGAACTTTGCAATCATTTTATAGTCTTATGGGCCTCAACCATTTTCACCGTGTTGGGCAGATGCTTAGAAGAACCCGTGACTGATTTGTTTTGGGACAAGGCTAGAGTGATCTGGCTATTTATATAAAGCTTTAGCACTTGCATAAGCTGGCCTTTCCTAATAATGATTGAGAACAAGACTCAAAGTGATCTGAGCGCACAGATCACCAAGTGCCAAGGTGCCTCTGTGGGGTGCAGTCCTAACTCTAATCTCTGAGAGCCCCATTTGGGACACACAATGCAATAGATAAATTGGGAGCAGGCTTACCTGAGGTTGCCCTAAAACCTCGAGTGCAGCCCATGGGGTGGAAGGTTCAAAGGCCTCGCAATACAGCCTAGACCCCACACCTCATGTGCTTGCACAAATTCAAAAGAAACAAAGGAGGGGTGGCAGCCGCTCACACCTGTGCGGTCTAGACTGTACTGCGAGGTCTTTGACCCTTCCACCCCATGGGCTGCACTCGAGGTTTTAGGGCAACCTCAGGTAAGCCTGCTCCCAATTTATCTATTGTATTGTGTGTCCCAAATGGGGCTCTCAGAGATTAGAGTTAGGACTGCACCCCCCAGAGGCACCTTGGAGCTTGGGGGTGCAGCTTAAGCATACTTCTGCAGATGTGTGTGGACCGAGTCCTCTGTTTTTAACCAGATTTAGAGACAGATTTTAGGTTGGTCTGCAAGCTTACCGGGTTGAGTGCTGTGGCTCCTTTAAGACTTTTGTGCCTAATGACATAGTCATGATGAATGGCTCGCATTGGCTGAGAGCCCGCGCATGGGCCATTGGAGTGGGGAAAGGTGAGTTTTTATGAGCGCCCTGCGGGGTTTCACACTGCGGGGCGTCTCGATTCTTTTAGATTTCAGGCTGACTGCTGGGTTTTGTTTTGCTTTAAGACAGTTGTTGATGTATAAGACTTAGCCGAGAACTTTACTTTGACTTGTTTGCCTGCAGTTGTTGTTGCAGCCTTGTCTACTTTATCTCACTCCTCTGACCTTGACGGTGAAGACGCAGGCACGGATTTCCAGTCAACCATTACAATGCAGCGGAGATGACACTTGGACGAGATGGACAGATCTATTGGGCCCCGAGTAAGGCCTGCCAAATCAGGAGTGATGAAGGTCAAGAAAAGGTGAGCCCAAGCCAAAGTAATATCTGCAGACAAGAAACAGAAAAATTCTCTCACTTATCTGACCCCACCGAATTGCACTGGATAGCAAAATACAAACGAGATAAACACGGGCCCCGGGAAGGAAAATCAATAGATTCTGGCAGCTGCCAGGGATCTGATGCAGCAGAGTGATCCATCTCCAAACTAAATTGAAACTACATTACAGAAATGTCTTGTTAACATTTCTCTGGACGGGCTCCGAGTGGCGGAACAAAGCCGCGCGGCGAGAGATGCGCCGTTATTTACAGCAGCCGGGATGACACGGACAGGCCGATGATTATGCATTTTATTTAGGCTGTCATTAAACAATAGAGGAAGTAAAGCATTGTTCTTTGATTCAAGGTGCTTTATCATGACTTGATTATATATTTTTGTTTGCTGGTGTTTATTGGCAATAAGGTATAACTTCATTGTTATAAATATTAGTAGTATTTTATTGCATTGTTATATTTAAAAATATAATAAATATAAAGTTCATGTAAAAGATTTTACAGCTCTTTTACTTAAAGGAAACCTCCAGTCAACAGTGACGTAAGCCAGTTGAGAGGGCTCAAAGCAGAATAAAACCCACCAGCCTGGCCCTGGAATCTTCTGCCAGGACATACCGAATTCGGGTGCCCTGCTGTGTTCATTATTATTAGTAGTGTTTTATTGTATTGCTCACCTCCCCTCGGGGGGAGCCTTTCCCAGCTACAACGGCATATACACAGGCTTTCGTCCAATGAGATCCGGCTGCTGTAACTACGTCATTTGGCAAACGGCTCTGGTTGTTAATGGTGAGTGCGCAGTGCCGCATCCCCTGCCCAGATATGCTGGGGAGGGACCACGCACGCCTCAGGGGATGCGGAAGAATGTGCTCCCCATTCTAGTCAATGAGTGCTGTTTGCTGAATGACATAGTCATGGCAGATGGCCCTCATTGGACAACAGACGGAGTTCTGGAGGGTTTCACACAGCAGGGCATCCCAATACAGGTGGGATTGTAACAAAACCCAGAAAAGTCAAATTCACAGGTTTTTGTTCCACTTTAACTTCATGCATAAAATAGCATGCAGATGTTGTGCTACTGACCTGCAGGGGATCGGCCATCTTGCTACACACCTGACAAACCCGAAAAACCTAGTCCCACAGTCAAATTTACCATAAATAACTGTACAGTCTTCCCCTATTTCTCCCCAGAAGTAGAAAACCATCAGTTGTAATGACTCATCATTGATAAGGAAGCTCTTAGAAACATTTTAGCAACATTGTTAGCACCTTTGTCAGTGCCCTGCGATTGTACTTTATATATATTTTTTGGGGGGGTGGTACCCTTTTTAAAAAAAAATGTATCTGTGTGTTATGTGCCAAGCTCGTAGTTTCTACGTGCTCGCTTTTCCGACCACTAAGCGCCAAGCACATAGAATCTGCGTTCTTTGCAACCCCTCTCACCAATTCCATCAGTAAGGGTCTCCTCTTTCCCTGGGGGCCTCTGATCCCCCTCCCCCCCACGCTTACAGCATCTACTAACGGTTGGCAATACCTGGCGTTAGTAATGAATCACCCTCCACACCTGTCACCCCTGGATTTTATTGCCTACCATAAGAAGAAAACAACAAGCTTGGCCTTAGTTTTATTCAGTTTGGGCATATAAGTGACCCCTCCTCTCATTAGCCGAGGTGTTTATATGGATTTTTAATATTACACAATTTTGCAATAGTGCTCCTTTAAGTGAATGGCGGGCAGGGCGGGCACAGAGTAGGGGAAGCCGCTCTGAGCAGCTGAATTAAGATGTCGCCCCAGTGCCGGAATTTCTATTGAAAAAGTGGGTAAAACAAATACTCATGGTGCTGAATCAACCCTCTTGTGGTGGCCAGAGCTGGCCAGAGCTATTCTATCTAGAATTCGGGAGTACCGAATGCCAGGTATTGGGGACTATATGGCCGGAGCTATTCTATCTAGAATAGATATTGGGGACTATATGGCCAGAGCTATTCTATCTAGAATTTGGGATTACCGAATGACAGATATAGGGGACAATATGGCCGGAGCTATTCTATCTATAATTCGGGAGTACCGAATGCCCAGATATTGGGGACTATATGGCCGGAGCTATTCTATCTAGAATTTGGGATTACCGAATGACAGATAGAGGGGACCCCTATAGAGGGAAATGAGGAGAAAGCTAATTTGCTTAACAACTTCTTTGCTTCTATATTCACAAAAGAATTTGACATGCCGAGTGAAATGCAGGGGAATAACCGAAACCCTCCATTAAATGTCACTGGTCTAACCAAGGAAGAAGTCCAGTACCGTCTCAAGCAGATAAAAATCGATAAATCACCGGGACCAGATGACATACATCCTCGTGTTTTAAGGGAGTTATGTACAGTAATAGACAAGCCGTTATTTCTAATATTTGTGGATTCCATAACTACAGGGTCTGTTCCGATGGATTGGCGCTTGGCAAATGTGGTGCCAATATTCAAAAAGGGATCTAGGGGGGAACCTGGGAACTACAGACCGGTAAGCTTAACATCTGTGGTGGGCAAGCTGTTTGAAGGTTTCTTAAGGGATACTATCCTGGAGCACCTTGGGGAAAATGACCATATTACTACATATCAGCATGGATTTATGAGGAATCGCTCCTGCCAGACAAACCTAATCAGCTTTTATGAGGAGGTAAGTTCAAGATTGGATCAGGGGGAGTCATTGGATATCATATATCTTGACTTTTCTAAAGCATTTGATACTGTGCCACATAAAAGGCTGGTACAAAAGATGAGAATGCTTGGACTGGGGGAAAACGTGTGCAGATGGGTGGGAAATTGTCTTAATGATCGGAAGCAGAGGGTGGTTATCAATGGTACACACTCAGATTGGGTCACTGTTACTAGTGGAGTACCACAAGGGTCAGTTCTGGGACCAATTCTCTTCAATATATATATATAAATGACATTGGGTATGGATTAAACAGTAAAGTCTCAATCTTTGCAGATGATACTAAGCTGAGTAAAGTAATTAAAACAAAAGAGGACAACAGTCAGCTACAAACAGATTTAGATAAATTGGAAGCATGGGCAGTTAAATGGCAAATGAAGTTTAACACAGATAAATGTAAGGTTATGCACATGGGAAGGAGAAATCTGTGTCATGATTACACACTAAATAAAGAAACACTTGGTAAAACAACAATGGAAAAGGACCTAGGGGTTTTAGTTGACAATAAGCTCAACTGTAGTAATCAATGCCAGGAAGCTGCTGCCAAGGCAAATAGGATCATGGGGGTGCATCAGGAGGGGCATAGGTGCTCATGACCAGAGCATCATTTTACCCCTGTACAAGTCACTAGTCAGACCCCATATGGAATACTGTGTACAGTTCTGGGCACCTGTGCTTAAGAAGGACATATCAGAACTGGAGCGCGTTCAAAGAAGGGCAACAAAGTTAATAAAAGGAGTGCGGGGGCTAGAGTACCCGGAAAGATTGTCCAAGTTAGGCTTATTTAGTCTAGAAAAAAGACGATTGAGGGGTGATCTAATAATGTGTATATGTATAAATATATTCGGGGTCAATACAAGGATCTGTCCCACAATCTATTTATACCCCGGAGTGTAACCATAACCCGGGGTCATCCACTAAGGTTAGAGGAAAGGTGCTTTCTCCACCGACATAGGAGGGGATTCTTCTCTGTAAGAGCAGTGAGACTATGGAACTCGCTGCCAGAGGAGGTAGTAATGATGGATACAGTAAAAACGTTCAAAAGTGGCCTTGATGCCTTCCTGGCATGTAATAACATTTCCAGCTATGGCTACTAGACCACTGGAAGGAGTTAAACAGGCTGAACTGGATGGACTAAAATCTTTATTCAGCCTTACATACTATGTTACTATGTTACTATATGGCCGGAGCTATTCTATCTATAATTCGGGAGTACCTAATGACAGAAATTGGGGACTATATGGCCGGAGCTATTCTATCTATAATTCGGGAGTACCGAATGCCCAGATATTGGGGACTATATGGCCGGAGCTATTCTATCTAGAAGTTGAGAGTACCGGATGACGGATATTGGGGACTATATGGCCGGAGTTATTCTATCTATAATTTGGGAGTACCGAATGCAGGATATTGGGGACTATATTGTCGGAGGGCTTCGGAACAGAATTGTCCCTGCCCCGACTCATCAATATTCATAAACCAGGCCCCAGAATACTATAGTCGCATCCTCTAAGTCTGTTTTGTAAAAAGCATACACCACAATTTTCACTTAACTTTGAGCAGCTCATTTAGCATCGCCTCTTCTATATATCACATTTCGAAAAAATGCTAATGGCTCCGGAGAGGGACACCGAGCATTTGGGAAATGTAAATGTACTGTAAAAACTGCAACTTCCAGAAGTGTATTGTGGCTGATTTCAAATAATGAGACATTTTCTGTAATATATATATATGCCTAAATGCTTACATTTATTAAAGCATGGCCGGATTGCTCTTTAAGCGCGCCAAGTCGTAAAAAGATCTTTTCATAACAAAGAGGGTGAGCAGACCTATTAGATAAATAACTTCCAGCGGAGGTGGCGGAGTGGAGCCATATAAAACTTCCTCAACTCCCATTCTCGGGCATGGCGAAGGCATTTCGGAGAAGGGAGAGGTATACTATCACCTTGTTCAACCTCTACAATAAAATTAATTTGCTTTGGATAGACTCCATTAATTGTTCATAAAAAAGATCTGACTCGTTGCTTTTATAGAGACTAGCGTGTCATCAAGAATACACAATGCCTTTAGCAAATTGGTCTGCCATTAGCTGCGGTAATGAAATGCTTAGGAAAAAAAATATAAACGAATGGGTAGGCATATTGAGTATTTTAACTCAGCATAACTTAAGTCTCTTTTAAAAATCATTGTCCACAAAACATTTCTTCCCAGGTATGGCGGAATTTTCTGCCCATGGAAGACTGTAGGCCAAGATGAGCTTTAAAATATGATTGCAGCACTATGCCAAAAATAAAAAGGCTACTAAAAATAGAATGCAAGGGTACTAAAAATACTCACCCGGCTCGAAAATGTGAATGTTTATCTTGAGGAACTAAGAGATAGGGATTATTGCTCTAGTGTTAACATGTTGCTTTGTCCAGTTCTCAAGGCCTAGTTGATTTAAAGTGGATGTCCAGTCTACTGTATTTTTAGCCCTATAAGACACACTTATTTTTCCCCCAAAGCAAGTGGTGGAGGCAGCTGTATCTGCCGCTCGTGCTGGGATGGGGGGAATGCCACACTGCCTATGGGAATGGGATGGGGGGAATGCCACACTGCCTATGGGAATGGGATGGGGGGAAATGCCACACTGCCTATGGGAATGGGATGGGGTAATGCCACACTGCTTATGGGAATGGGATGGTGGGAATGCCACACTGCCTATGAGAATGGGATGGGGGAATGCCACACTGCCTATGGGGAAGGGGAATGCCACACTGGCCATGGGGGATGGGGGGAGAATGACACTCTGCCGGTAATGGTGGGAGTCTGCACCTTGCCTATTAATTGGTTCCTGGGGGGATGGTGATTTAGCACAACATTTGGTTCAGAATATTTATTTTCCTCCTCTAAATCTCAGGTGCGTCTTATAGGGTGAAAAATACTGTAAGCGTGACACCAAAAAAAAACTCCTTACCTGCCCCGTCATCCAGCTCTGATCACTAGAAACTCTGGCACTGGGCGCAGCATCTTAGTTCAGTTGCACAGAGCGGCTTCCCCCACTCTGTGCCGGCCCTGCCCACCCATTCACTTAAATGAGCACTAACGCGAAATTGTGTAATATTAAAAATTCATATAAACACCTCAGCTAATGAGATGAGGGGTCGCTTATGTTCCCAAACTGAATAAAACTCTGGCTAAGCTTGTTGTTTTCATGGTAGGAATGTAAATCAATCGACGACTGCCATCTTGGACCGGCAAGAGGACCAATGAGGCGCTCGGTCCCTGCTCTAGGAAAATGTTACACCAGCAGTTCCATCAGGTTTAGCTGCCCCTGACACAAGTTGAGTATAGCTGTTTTTTTAGACCTGGATATTCACTTAAACCGGACCAACAACCATGTTGTGCGGGTGTTGGTACCGCTGCTATATGTCAGTCTGGGGGCATCCTGAATGCTGGAGCCCACTGCATATATCCCCCCAAAACGCCCATAAATCTTACCTTACCTTGGTCCACCAACAGGAATCTAGTGCAGTGATTGGTCGCCCAGCGCTCATGTGGGCAGGCCATTCCGGCGGCCAGAGCAATGGCGGCGCTTGCTACCCGGGGAGTATCAAGGATGCTGGAGCCCTCTCCAAACATTACCTGCCCAGAACTCCCGAAATACTTACCTTCAGAGACAGCGCTGGGAAAAGCAGTCCTGCGATTGGCCCTGGGTGGTCATGTGGCCCATGGTTGTGCACTCGGTGCCGGCCACTGGAATGCCATGTGTGCGCCGGTGGCCAACCTTGGGACTCCTTTCCCAAACATGAAAGTATGGAGATCGGGTGTTCTGGGGGGGGGGTTATGTTTGGGGGGGAGCTTGTTCCTATTCGCTGTCTGCGGGACCAACACCTGTTAAAGAAAATATGTGAAAAACATATATATATTTTAATTTGTTGTTTTTTTTCAATAAAAAATGAAAAATTTTCAAGAAAATCATATTAGGGTTGATTCAGCACCAAGGATAATTTTTTTACTCACTTTTTTTGAGAGTAAACACTTTTTCTTTAAATTTTTTCCCTAAATGCAATTCAGCACCATATTTAGCTTAATATGGTGCTGAATTGCACAGAGGAAAAATATTGTGTTTTCTTAAAAAAAAACGTGAGTAAGAAACTTATTCAAGGAGATGAATCAACCCTATTGGCCTCGATTCAAGGTAGAAAAAAATTCTCATGGTAGTAAAAAATTCAATTGATGAGAAAAAAGCCTGAGAATGTCCCTGTTACTTAATCACTAGATAAAAGGCAATGAAAGTCAATGGCAGCTTTTACTACAGTGTAGAAAGGACTAACCAGTTCTCTACTTTTCTTAGGAGTAAAAAAGTGCCATTGACTTTCATTGTTTTCTTAGCTGGTGATTCAGTAACAGTGACATTCTCAGGATTTTTTTTCATGAATTGAATCTTTTACTACCATGAGAATTTATTTCTACCGTTATTGAATTGAGTCCATTGTGCGTAAAAGCCTTATTCATCCCAATGAGGTCCCCGAGCCACAGGTTGAACATGTACATTCTAAATAAATTGGACTATTCTGCCTCTGCTAAGCTTCAACTCATCAAAGGCCACAAGCTGTTGCGGGGGATAAGGGGTAAGTATATGCTTAATGCACGCCTGGACAGGCTCTTTAAACAGTAGCACTTGTCACATCTCTTTAAAGTGGACCAACACCCAGGATTTTGACTATCCTGGGCTTTGGTCCACTTCGGTGGGGCACCCCGATCGGGGGTGCCCCGCTGTCTGAAACCCCCCCGAAAGCCCAGAAACACTCACCTCACCACGCTCCCACGTGACCGCTCCAGCCAATCACAGCGCGTCCAAGGCCGCATAGCAGCTCAGCGGCTCTGAGCGCTGGAGGCCGCGTCTCGCGCTTCCCTCCAACAGGGAGCGCGCCTGCGCTGGCCATTCACAAACGGCCGGCGCGGGTGCGCGCCCTGCTAGAGGGAAGCGCGAGACGCGGCCGCGGCTCGCGCATGCGCCGATGGAACGGGGCTGAGGTAAGGTTTGTGGGCCTCCTGGGGGGTCCCTCATCATTTTATTGTTCGCATCATTTCCGCATCCGAAATCGGGATGTCCCGCGAGGAGGGATCTGATCGGTCCGGGAATCTTATAGATTCCCGGGCCGATCCCCCCTGGGTGTTGGTCCACTTTAAAGAGGAGCAACACGCAGGAATTTCACTCTGCCAAGTATTGCTCCTCTCATCCAAATTTGGGATGCCCCACTGTGTGTATCCCCCCCAGCTCACCATAAAAACTCACCTTCCTGTCGTTCTCATGATGCAGGCTGAGCATGCTCTTTGGCAGGGCGGCACTGAACCAATCAACATGCTCTGCTGAGCATGCTCTTTGGAAGGCCGGCAGCTCAGCCAATCAGCACGCTCTGTTTCGCGTCTCTCTCTTTGGCTCCCTTCGGCTCTGCTTGTGGCTAAACTGCCTGAGCCGAATAGAGCTGAGTGCCCAACCAGCCGCATCCCCCGCTATGTTTCTATCTGAGGGCTGTGCACAGCTAGAGGTGACCGGGATGAGATGGTGAGGGCCCCAGGAGCAAGTGAAACTAGGGTCCCAAGGAGTTTCACCAAGCAGGGCATTCCTATTTGGACACCCCAAGTAGTAGGACTCAGATAGCCATGGAGTCTTTTAGACTTCAGGGCTTCTATTATTCCTCTTTAAAAATACACATAGTGGGAAAAACTCAGCATTACTATTTGCGGTTTGACTTGTGTTATTGCCGTTAGGTTTTTGTTCAGTCTAGTGAGCGTGTCACATTCCAGAAAATGATCTTGTAATTGTGGTAAACAGCTCTGAAAGCTTTTGTCATGAATAATTGATGTCAGTCTCACTTAAAGTGTAGATAGGAGATGTCAATTTCCTTACTGCCATGGCCAGGACCTTCCTACTGTGCTGTGCGGAATTCTGGTGAAACGCTTTGTTACTGCTTCATGAATTTTATGACACGTTCCACAATACACTCGTCCTTATATCACTGCTTTAAGGACTCTTTTACTACACCCCTCAACAATGAAATGTCAACACCAAGAAGCCTTAAGGGTTTGCAAATCGAGGAAGTAGCAGGTGTCACAAATCATTACATTTTCGAGCAGATAGCTCCATTCTGTGGCATGTGGGAGAGGCCCAGGTTGAAAGCAACATTTTTTAAGCACACAAAACCTCAGACGTCAGACCCGGTGGTGTGAGATGTCTCCTGTTCTGAGAATCCTTGATGTGAGAGATCTTGGATTGACAAAGGCAGATGCTAGACATCTAGGCTAAAGTTACGGGGAGGCCGATTCATTAATAGAGGCAGGTAGCGACAGTTGAGCGACTGTAGCGGCATTTTCAGAGCGCCCGCTAGTAGTCGCTGTGCTTGGCCGTTGTTCGGTAGTTGATAGCGACTCAGTCGGTTTGCCGTAATGTTGAATATTGGGTGAGGAGTCGCTATTTGACAGGTTCCGCGCTGTATGGGAGCGCATGATAGCGACTGGCCCTAGCGACCGGCTCCCACCATATTCATTAAAAAATCACGCTCAAAAAATTCTTGCCCTTGTTTAAACCCCAGAGCGCTGGCGGCGATGGGTTAAAAGTAGTTTTTTAACCCCCAAACAACCATATTTTTGAAAACCAAAAAAACAAGTTTTTAAAATAATTTAGTAATATGAATACATTAATATCAGATCTGTAATATCAATTCTGCACAGTTTATTTTTTTCCCCTAAAAAAATAATCTAAAATGGCAGAAGTGGTCACAGAATTTTTCACATTAAAAAAAAAAAAAAAAATTAATAACAATTAATTATTAATATTTAAAGATTGTTCCATTGAAATGTATTGGAGAGCGCCAGGTAGCGAGAGGTCATACCTGTTGCTGTTCAAGGTCGGACGCTGGCGCTGTGGGCGGAGGCTGGAATAATGATGAATGAGTCGCTATATGGCGCTATCTCAGTCGCTAAGCAGGATTGGCTTGATAAATGTGTGATTGTGGTGGGGAGCCGGCGTTCTCGTGGCGGGGCCCGTCATTACCAGCCGCTCACCAGTCGCTACCTGTCGCTATTCCTTCATAAATAAGGGCCATAGTTACATAGTTAATACGGTTCAAAAAAGACATATGTCCATCAAGTTCAACCAAGGGTGTTGGTGTAGGGAAAGTTATTTTTTAAAGGGGGGGTTATTTATTTATTTATTTATTTTTTACTGATAACAGCTAATAGTAACTGTTAATGTAATTTTCTTCTAAATAAGCATCTAATCCTTTTTTGAAGCTGTCATCGGTTGATGCTGTAACAAGCTTCTGTGGGAGGCTATTTCATAGACTTATAGTTCTTATGGTAAAAAACGATTGTTGCCTCAGGAGACTAAATTTCTTTTTTTCCAGTCGAAGGGAGGGAAGTACCCCCATGTCTTTAGAGAGGATTTTACCTGAAATAGTGTCCCCCCATATTTTTTGTATTGCCCATTTATATATTTATAGAAGTTAACAGGACCGGATTATGAGAGGGGCACAAGGGGCGCGAGCCCCTGGGCCTCCACCACTTGCCCTGCAAAGGGGGCCTCCACCAACTTTTAGGTTATGAGCCTCGATTCAGAGACACATTCGTCCGGACTTCCGTAGCTGTCTGTGAAAGTTTTGGTGGGTGTTTGTCATTTTTTTACTTGTTTTCATCCATTTTCTACTCGCACGAACGTTTGGGAAAATGTGTATATGCGCTTTCGATGAACGGAAGCAAATCGGAACATTTCTAAACAAAATCGGAAATGTTCCGTTCGTTCAGATAACTTACGTTGTTGGGATGGTTTCTGTCTGATTCAGAGAGCTGATTTCCGACGGATCACCACCCTATAAATCCGTTTCACTTCCGATCCACTTACGGGACCTTTGAGGGCTCGGATTGCTATTGTTGAACATGTTTTGCGGCTATGTGGAGGAGTCTGCGCGCCTTTAGCACCAAGGCATTGCATGTATCAGCATGGCCGAGGCCATAAATTGTATAGCAATGCATACCTGAATCAATACATTTCATGTATGCCTTATAGAAGCATTTTAATGCTGACCTAAATTAGTCCTTAGCATGTAAATATTTATTTTCCACACATCCATATAATTGCTATATTTTTTTAGACTTATGTCCTTTGTGAATTATATTTGGATTGTTGAACTTGAATCTTAATGTGTTGTAGGAGTTAGTGTTTTAGTCGGTTACCTTTGCTTTGTGTAATTATTTTATATTTGGTTGCAGGAACTGCAAGATGTGCCACTCGCCCTTGCTCCTGATGCCCGTTCTTTGCCTGCAGAATGCGGGCCAGGGGTTCTCTAATCGGGCACTATGCAAAACCGGCCCGTGGCGAGGGCACTCTGGCTTTTGAAGTCCAGATTTAGGTGTTTGGACCATACGGGGGGGGCACTGCAGTATGACCCCAACAAGGTTATACCAATATTTTAATTTACGTTTTTTAAGTGGGACCAGACGTGCCAGAGTGGCACAACTGAGTGTCAGGGTCCTTCAGTTGGTGGGCGAGATGCAGGAGCTGCGCAACTCGTCGGGGACCACAGATGAAGAATAATGTTCAGTGGCCTGCCATTGCTATGTATTTTGTTTTTTATAGATGTAAAAATGTAAAATTTTCAAAATTTTTATACATTTTGTATTTTATGATGGTATAAAAAAAAATGTTACAGTGTCATTTCATTTACAAAATACATTAACACAAAACTAATGGGCCCAGAAATATTTAAAGATGAATATTCATATGACGGAGAAGTGATTTGGGTGAGCTTTAAAGGGCCAAAAGGGAAGATGGAGGATAGTGTTAAGTGATTTAGCTAAACATTGTAGTAGAAGTGAGGGTGGCAAATACGTAGGCGAGCACTTTAATGAGTTAAGTTTGTAGTGCGCAGGCGCAAGATCATAAGGATTCCGTCTGGATGATTATTTTTTGTAAAATGGAAACAGAATCTATCGAGAAACGTAAAGGATTCGTTGGAGGATACGATGGGAAAAGGGCAAAAACGAAAGCCTACGTTGTAACATGTGGAAATGAAACGGAAAAGTCTGGATGGAAAATGACATCCTCGTAATTCGTAATCTGCCGTACGAACGGACGGAAACTTTACAGAAGGTTTTCAATGCATGCATAGAATCGCTCGTACGCTCATACGAGAATGGAAACATTTCACAAAAAAAACAGATCGGCACGAAAACGGAAGTTTTTTTGTGTCTCTCTGAATCGAGGCTATGGTCTGGTCCAGGAGGCTTGTCAGTCTTTGGTCTGATGGGCCACAGGGCCAGCAACAAAGCTATTGGCGGCAGAGTGGGCGCACCTGGTCTGGCCTTTTTTTGTTTTGCAAACCTGTAGCCAAAGTCTACACAGGGCAGGATGAGCAGCAAAGCCGCCATCAGCAACGCTACAGTGATGGGTGCATGCAGAGCTGTCACTGCACATAAGCCACCAAGCACAGCCGTTTTCTGCTGGACCAGCTGGGCAACTACACCCCCCACCCAGAATTGCAAAGTAGGAGTTCCCGAGCAGCACGCACCCGCACAAGGGTGGCACAAAGGACTTGACCTGGCGTTCCAGTAAGTGGACGGGTGCCATACAACCACAAATCAGATATTTGGCTGGATTATTTTAAAGGAAAAAAATACTGGGGCCTCCCCCAGATTTTGTGCCCAGGGGCCTCCACCACACTTAATCCGGCCCTGCAAGTTAATCATGCCCCCCCCCCCCCCCCTCAGACCTGTCCTCTCAAGACTAAACAGATTTAATTCCCGTAATCTTTCCTCATAACTAAGATCTTTCATTCCTCTTATTAGTTTGGTGGCTCTCCTCTACACTCTTTCCATAGTCAGAGCGTCCTTTCTTTGAATGTGTGCCCAGAACTGGACGGCATATTCCAGGTGAGGCCGCACCAGTGCTTTGTAAAGAGGCGATATTACTCACCTATCTTGTGATTCCATGCATCTTTTAATGCATGATAGTATCTTGGTGGCCTTGGAAGCAGCTGCTTGGCATTGCATGCTGTTATTTAGCCTGTGATCTACCAGTACCCGCAGATCCTTCTCAACAACAGGTGTTAGTGCTATTCAAAGTTGTTGCTTTGATGATTGGGAGCAACCGCCAAACTGGACTACACACAAGGTGAACGTCTGCACCGACGAATTGTTTGATTGGAAGATTACCACAGAGAGATCCATTCTGTACCGCAAGTGAAATCTGAGGACACATCCCAAGCCTAGATAGGCAATGTCAACACAAACCATTAGAATCCATTTACATGACATTGGGCTACAAGCCAGATCTTGGCTTACAGATGTTCCATTGATCTCGCACCACCTCTTTCAAAGCTACCATGGTGCACAACAAGATAGCAATCGAGACAGGTCTCTTCTCTTCAGAAATGAGTCCCACCTTTGTCACTGAAGGTATGATATTCTGGAGACTGCATTGACAATGGCATGGCAAGGCCTTCCCAAGGAAATGTCAGCTTGGTTCTACTCCCTGGATAACCATGTGGGGTGGCATAATGTATGATAGATATACACTTCTAGATTTCATTTTAAAGGATCACTTGTGGTTTTCTTCTTCTGGTAGGAATTAAATCCAGGGGTGACCCTTAGTGTATTAAGGGTGACAGAACCTGTCATCTGATTATCTCTTCCTTGCATTAATAAAAATCAACCCTCTCCTCTTCATTACAATATAACTAATTTGGATTAGGAATGTGATAGCCATTTCTGTATGTTTATGTATATATATATATATATATATATATATATATATTTTTTTTTTTTTTTTTTATAGCATTTTGTAAAGTTTATGATAATTGTTTAGATATTTATATAATAAAAAAATTCAGCTTCTTATTTAAAAAATTTTTATACATGTAAATACTTACCTGTCTATCCACTCTGGAGGTTTTCATCAATACCATGCAGCCCGGTACTTGCAGCTGTGCTCCTCTCTCCTTGCCGCCGGCCTTTCTCCGCCTCGGCGTCCGTTGCCAAAGTGACACGCCGCCATGCGGCGGGGTCTAGTGACGCGGGCGGCCGGGCGGTCTAGAGGGCGGGCAGCGAGGAGGGGTGCACAGTGGCAGCCTCCTGTGGGAGATTGTCTGAAGTGACTGATGAGCGTCTCCTGCATATTGTGCGGCCGCCGGCCGGGGCCACCGTGCGTGGGAGAAACGCGCATTGATTGTCTAACCTACTACACCTGCACGGGGGAACGGTTTGTGGATATATGAAGAGAGGATATACAGGTACACTTTCTCTGGCACCTTGTAAAAGTGGGTTTGTCCCACGGTGCGCGTGGGTAAAGAGGGAACCAGATATCAGCAGGGGCCAAACTTATATGGTGATATCATTTCATGTTTTTGATCTGAAGCACTTTGTGGAAGTTTTCTCTTTTTGTATTTTCATGGCACATGCACTTTCTGTGAGGCACTTTGGATATGCATTGGCACTTTTTGTGAATGAATTGTTTATAAGTATATTGGCACATTTTATATACATTTTTTGATTATTTATCTTGTATACTTGGATGCACAATGGCACTTTTAGCCTGTGAGTCTCCTGTGGAGATTAATGTTTTTAAAAGTTTGTTATGAGCTCTTTTTAATTTAAATAAAATCTATGATGGCTATGCAAATGTAAAGGTAGATTTGTGATTTCTTAGGTTGGTGGTGCTGGCTTGTGAGTGCCCTTTGTGGCTGCTGGGGACACACACATATTTTCGGTTTTACAAATTGATATTTCTTATAAGTGACCTCTCCTCCGGCCATCCAGCATATTTATATGGATTTTTATTATTGACCAATTTTTTCGCGATAGTGCTCCTTTAAGTACACTTACAGCTTGGAGTTACATTGATTTCGTTCACAAACCATTACATGTACCTGTGTGTTCTATCTGTGCTATCAGTGCCTGCAACATCTCCAGACTTGATATCTAGGAATTCATTGGTCTATAGTTGTGAAGGGAGCTGCCACTAGCCAATCCTGATGGGCAACATTCATCAGACAACCAATAAAGAGACAATCATTTCAACAGAATGGAAAATCTAATGGTCCCCTGATCCTCTTCCCCAGCAGTTAGTCAGTGCAGGTGTTAGAGAGCTAGCTTCGCGATCTCTTCTTTTTGCGGTAAAAATTGGCGCTGCTTGTGTCTGGATGGTAAGATATGAGCCCCTGAACATAGCCCGCCGCAACTTCCAAAACCCACATCCCTGGAACTCACCTCTTCTGCGCTCCTCTTTTGGGTTTCAGCCAATATTTGTCCCTGGCAGGGCCAACAGTCACGGGTTCCATCTCCCCTGGGTTTTCAGGGTTGCAGGGTATTGGTATGCATGGAGGGGCATCCCCAAAACAGGTTGCCCCCCCCCCAGACATGGGACCCCCCCTCCCCCAGGGTTTTTGGAAATGGAAGTGGAAGAAGGATTTGGGTAATCAAAGTAAAGCACCAGATCTAGGGGACAGGTGAAGTTAAAAAAAGTTTTGGTTAAGTTTACTTAATTGAGGCTATAGTGTTGAATGAACCCCAAGGTAGAAAAGGTAATGGCACTTTTTACTGTAAAAACAGGGTAGTCCTGGTGCACAGTGATGTGTTGGTCATAGGGAGACAAGGGAGAATTCCAGGTGGGGTGAACTATATTGGGGCTGATTGATCTCAGACACATCCCCTGCTTCTGGAGTGAAAGGGACCACAGGCCCCCTCCTCCTTCCTCCCTCCTTCCCAGCAGGGGCAGCAGGTATTTTATACTAGGAAGACGGAGCCTCTGTGGATCTCCCCCATGTGACTTCACTAGAGGGGAGAGGCATAGAGGAGGATACACCAGGAAATCCCCCCCATGCACCTTTCCAAAAGCACATCCTGAATTTTGCCTCAAAGACTTTAATGGGATTGTGCTTTGGGTGTTGCAGAAGAAGAATATCGGAAGCTATTCAGCAGAACTGCACAAAAAAAAAAAAATAGATACAAATTCCACCCATCACTAATTTTAATGTCTGTGGATGAGGGCTGAATAAAGAACAACACCTCCACATTCACACCTCCTGAGGAGGGGTAGCAGTGATGCGACAAGTCCTGACATGTTTTGTAGGGTCTCCTCCATCCGCTCAGTTGGTGACAGGTCATTACAGTGAAAGGTTGTTTGCTGCTCTCTATGAAATGGAAGCCTGTGCTAGAAACGTGTCAGTGTAAGTTAAGCAATGTGATTTGATTACGTCTCTGAAGCAGAAGATGTTATTCTGATAGAAATCCAGCAACATATTCAACCTATTTACAATGACAACTATGTTAACGTGAGTGTTGTGCATACAGTAGCTAGGATAAAAATGCAAATTTAATGAGGAGGCAAATACTAAAGGATGGGAAGCCAACCTCCCTACCCTTTGAACTGCTAGTGGGGTACTTGGGGCCCCTTATAACTTTTGCAGGAGTTTTATCATTTGTGCTGCTGTCATGTTCTGCAATGTAACAAGCAAGTCAGGAGTTCTTCTTTTAGATTTTTAAAAGCATGTCAGCTCCCTGCTGTGTTATATTGTAAACATCTAGACAGGGTTCTGTTGCTATGTAATGATGTCTGCCCCATGATTTGAGCTGTGTTACAATGTAAACCGTTGACTATCTTTCTGCAGTGATGGAGAGATCACCTAAAAATGTGCAGGTGCTGTGTTGTTACATAGGTAAACACCAATGGGGATGGAACCAAACGCACCCCCAGCGACTTATGGAGTGCCATATCCTCCTCAGGTGGCAGTGGTGGTATCCCTTTTCTTCGGCAGTGGGCTCTCTGTTCTGGCTTTCAAGGGAAAACTACAATTGTAGCAGCAATTAGAGAAGTACAACTCACGTTGAAAGTTTCAAAATATCATAGCCCAAATCCAGGCTAAATGTTTTAGGTGGGGAATGGCTTGAAACCATCAGTGTGATCTGTGAAATCTACCTTCACTTTTAATTTGGGCATTTTATAGTCTTTATTCTACAGCTAGCTTTTATACCTTACACATGTCCACCTCACCTCTTCCCATCTCAACTCCCCCAACATCTTCCCATCTCACCTTTGTCCATCACACCTCTGCTCCTCTGCTCAAATCACCTCTTCCCACTTTAACCTGTCCATTACTCCTCTGCCCATCTCACCACTACCTCTGCTCTCTTTATCTTTACTTCTGCTTATCTTACCTCTGCTTACCTCTAGTCAAATCCCCCCTTATCGCTGCTTACCTCTTCTAATATGACTTCTCCCTGCCACTCCCCTTCACTTCTGACTGTCATACCTCTTCCCACCACACCTCAATTTTTCCTTTCCTGTATCATCTCTGCCCATATCTGCTCACCCCTGCAAATACATAAACACATATACAATGCTTTAAAGTTACACATTTACATTTTATCTGCTTTCCTTTTATTGTGACCACTTAAAGTGGAACAATGAGACTCTTAGACCAATGGAAAAAACTTAACCCAAATAACACAATTTTCCAGGCTCTGGGGATGTTGATTAGAAAGAGCAATATTAGAATCGCACTTAAAAGTGGATGTCCAGTCTTAGGGGGGTTACAACAAAGATTACTCCTTACCTCTCCTGGGATCCAGCGCTGTCACTGGCGCTCCTGACACACAGGCAGTGCACAGGCTTCCCATGAGGAGCAGATCCAAGATGTCTTCACCCACAGCCAGAATTGTCGGTGATCAGTGCTGGATCCCCTGTGAGAAAGGGATTTTTTTTTAACCCCCTTACCCTTAGACTGGACGTCCACCTTACCACTGACTCGAATCAAAAGCTCATCACTGTTGCCAAGTTATTGTTACTGTATGTCTAATTAGCACAGGAATTTTCCGTGGAGCTTTACTATGGGGTCAGGCTAATTATTCAGTAAAGCAAAGTGTCCTCTGGTGGTGATCCTCTTGTGGTATAATTAGCATGACCCCCAATCTCTCTGCTTATCACACGCTGAGGTCATGCTAATTATTTATTTTATTTAGAAAATTTGATTCGGGGTGCACATTAGGGGAAGTACCCAGGGGACATTCAAGTACAAAGAGAAGGGGGTGCCACAATGAGAGCCAAAAATCAAGACTCAGCAGACATCTAAGGGCCTCCTGCCTTTCTGGTGTGCAGGGTGACCTTAATATAGCCCTGGCAATAAGGGTTGGGGCTGGAGGACTTTCATGGTTTGCAACTGTTCTATGATAATTATAATAAAGTTAGTAAAGTTTCCCTTGTATTGAAGAAGGGGGCTGCTAGGAAAATTACATTTATAGATGGCACATATTGAATATTACTGGCAATAGTTCAGCACTACTGTAGAAACTTGGAGACTACATCTGAAGCTTGCAAAAACAGCCCTTGGATAACACTCAGTGGAAACTGTCATCTGTGATATAAGTTGGACTTGTTTTTTCACACAATTCTACAGATCGGTTGAAATATCACACTGCAAGGTGTAACATAATAAATAGGCTTGTTGCCATCCTTTATTCTTTAAATCTACATGGAACTTTCTAGCAGGCCTATTAATCTTTGTACATGATTTCTCTGTTTTCTTACTTTCTTACTGTTTAACTGTATCTAGCTTAAAGATGCTGTTTAACCCCTATAGGCCATTGTATGGTCACACTCACACAGGACGCCATCCCAATCTTTTTGTAAGGGGGCACCAGGAGATGCTATTCTGACACCCGTTCAGAAAGCAACAGCCCAATCGTGAGATAAATCACACGTAGAAAGCTGTGAGCCAGGCTGTCAACTGCTTAAGTTCTAGCAATAGGCATGTGGCTGCTATACAATGAAACTCATCATGAGAGCCACCTTGTTAGCTAAACAGCTAGCAACAGGACTGAGTTATTGAATGCAATTTGGACAAAATCCTCTCGTTGGTGAGGTAAGCATATCAGGAGACTGGGGGATTTCGCACAGCAGGGCATCCCAATGTGGGAGTAAGAATCAGGTGGTCTTATAGACTCCAGGGCCGCTTTTGGTCCACCTTAATATGTAGCACTCACCAAATACAAACTAGGTCAAAACAGAAATGTTGGCCAAATGAAAAGTATGTACATTAAATGCACTCAATACTTGATTAGGGCTCATTTTGCTTGAATGACTGCATCAATAAAGCATGGGATGGAGGTGATCAGCCTGCAGCACTGCAGAGGTTGCTTTGATAGCAGCCCTCAGCTCATCTGCATTGTTGGGTCTGGTGTCTCTCATCTTTCTCTTGACAATACCCCATAGATTCTCTTAGATCCTCTAAGGTGAGTTTGCAGCCCAATCAAGCACAGTGATACTGTGGTTATTTAACCAGGTCTTGGTACTTTTGTCAGTATGGACAGGTGCCAAGTCCTGTTGGAAAATGAAAAATCTATCTCCAAAATGCTTGTCGGCAGAGGGAAGCATGAAGTGCTCTAGAATTTCCTGGTAGATGGCTGCGCTGACTTTGGTCTTGATGAGACACAATGGACCAACACCAGCAGATGACATGGCTCCCCGAACCATCGCTGAATGTCTAAACTTCACACTATACCTCAAGCAGCTTGATCTTGATTTCCAAATGAAATGCAAAATTTACTTTCATCTGAAAACAACACCTTTGACCACTGAGCAACAGTCTAGTTCTTTCTGTCCTTGGCCCAGGTAAGACGCTTCTGGCGTTGTTCATTGATCATGAGTGGCCTGACACATGGAATGTGACACTTGTACGTCCTGGATACGTCTATGTGTGGCGGCTCTCAAAGCACTGACTCCAGCAGCAGTCCTAGTGAAACTCCCCCAAATTTTGGAATTGGCTTTTCTTAACAATCCTATCAAGCCTGCGGTTATCCTAGTTACTTGTGCACCTTTTTCTACCCCACTTTTTTCTTCCTCTCATCTTTCCATTAATATGCTTTGATACAGCTCTGTGACCAGCCAGCTTCTTTAGCAATGACCTTTTGTGGCTTCCCCTTCTTGTGGAGTGTGTCAATGACTTCCTTCTGGACATCTGTCAAGTCAGCAGTCTTCCCCATGATTGTGTCACCTATTGAACCAAACTAAGGAACCTTTTTAAACGCTTAGGAAGCCTTTGCAGCTTTTTTGGGTTAATTAGTCTAATTTTCGGAGATAATCAATTTTGGGTTTTCCTTGACTGCCATAATCATCAGCATTAACTTTAAAAAATGAAAAGGTTCACTCTGTTTGTTTTGACTCAATATAATATATGAGTTTTAGTTTTTTAACTGAATTACTAAAAAATATACACATTTTTTATGAAATTTAAGTTTTTTGCAATGCACCTGTAGACGCCTCGACCCAGAGGACCCACAAAAAGGTGCCCAGTGGGGTACGGATAAAAGAAGAAGCTGCAACAGTGAGTTCTTTATTTATTTGAAAAATGTATTTTCTTCTTTTTTTAGTCCAAGTCCAAGGGTCCCCTATACCAGTTACCACATTGGTGGGCTTCTGAGGCAGATTGTCCCTGCTGTGGCTCATCACTACTCTCTACTGACCTCTGTGTGTGACTGCTGAACACAATTTAGCATGGTCGTTAAGAGGTTGATAAGAATTTCAGAATTTTGGGGGGAGGGATTTGAGAATTTTACAGTGACTGTGACTTTTTTATTCAAAATTTTTTTTTAGAAAAACCTCAAGCATTCATATGTTTAACTAAAGTTAAAATGGATTACTTTATTGTTAGTGTTTTCTAAAGGGGGGCCACCATTTTTTTACAGATTTAAGAAAAAAAAAACTAAAGTGACAAAATTTAGGATGAATACTATTAAAACCCTAATTCAAAGAACAACACTATTCCACTACCCCAGGGCAAGAGCAGTTACCATACTTGTTTAATTATGTTCATCTCTAATTATCTTGTACTTTTTAAGCTTCCAGGCAAGTCATTCGGAAGTTAGGTACGCAACACTTGTTATTTCCTATGCATTAATATTGGAAACTTGACAGAATGTCACAACTAATTAAATCCAAAACCTTAATCTGTCAAGAGTTATCACTGTGCTCCACTAATGCGCAAATTCACAATGGCAGTCACGTTAATTTGGCTCTGGAAATAAACATCTTTATATGTTTTTATCTCACCTGGATTTGCACTTGAAAGTTCATGTTACTGTACTTGATTCAGTAAACATTCCATTAAAGTGGACAAAAATCCCTCCCTTGTGGTTGTGTAAACCCCCCCCCCCCTCCCCCAAGTCCCCTGTAAAATTCACCTTCTTCCCAATCCAACAAGCCGTGGCTGGCATCAGCTACACCTTTAGCAGGAGTTTAGCAGCATTTGTGAATGGCCAGTGAGGACCCTCTGTTAGAGAGCCAAGCACGCTGATTAGAGGAGATCCTGCGCATGTGCCGTAGGACCAGGGAAAGGTGAGTTTTCTGGGTGACCTGGGGGTTTTCACACAATGTGGCTTCCCGAATCGCAGTTCCCCAGGGGCAAGCACCAAAACCCGGGAGATGAGTCAAAGGTCCACTTTAAAGAGGAACATTGGAGGCTTAAACTGAGATGCCCCACAGTAAAAAAAACCCAGGTCACTCGATTTCATTACCTCTTCCTGGAGCCCTCGCCACGTCTCAGTGTGGCTGCCGCCTCTATCTGGTCTCACTAGCTATTGTAACATCATAGCAACTTGCACAGCTGAATGGAGCCAAACAAAACCAAGCATGCTGATTGGCTGAGTGGCCTGCACCATGGGAATGACGGAAAAGTGAGTTTCCTGGGCGATCTCACACAGATCAAGGGGATACACACAGCGGGGAATCCCAAATCAGGAAGCACCGCCTAAAAGGAAAAACACCTCTTGGCCAATCAGCGCTTTATGCACTGACATAGGGAACAGGAGCCACCGCATCTCCAGTCTCTTTGCAGTCTGTGGTGTGCTCCCACCCCCCAGCCTATCTGAATGGCTGCCCATGGGATCGCGCCTCAGATGCGGGGAGGCTGGGAATGAGGCTGTGGCCCTGGCGTAGAAGCACCAGAAAGGTAGGTAACTGTGGGGAGGGTTCTTACAGTGGAACATCCCGAATCAAGATACTCCCGGGGCACTTAGATGGCCAGGGCATCACCTAATAAGTCCACCTGTTTAATATTTATTCGCAGCACAAATACAGCTGTTCTATGAAGGCCTCAGAGGTTTGTTAGAGATCATTAGTGAACAAACAGCATCGTGGAAACTGAGGAGCGCACCAGACAGCTCAGGGATAAAGATGTGGTGAAGGGTATTGAAGATTTAGGTTATAGAAAAAGGGCCCAAGCTCCAGAAATGGATGGGGTATGGCACAACAGCAAACCTACCAAGGCATGGTCATCCACCTAAACTGACAACCATAAAAGCATTACAAGAGAAAACAAAAAAAAAAAAAACAAGTGCAATATACAATAGTGTTATAGCGTAGCTATTCCAAAACTGTACCATGGTATTTGAGTTTCATATACATGCACCACTGAGTCATTGAGGGCCCAGATGGCTTTTTGTATTTTTGTATTAGCCTTCAGGAACTAAAACCTGTTCCCTGATCTCAGTTGAATGAAGGGACTAGTCATGGGGTGGTACTGATCCATCATCATTTTCTTGGCCTTGATCCACCACTGCTCGTGGTTTATAGACAGCACATTGGGAAGATTCAGCTGTGTTCAGCTGTTCTGCCCACCCATTGTATTGCATGTCTGTGATAGTTTGTGCTATTTCCAGACAGGGCTAGTGATAGTTTGTGCTATTTCCAGACAGGGCTAATGTGTTTCCCAATAAGCTTACTCTCAATGGTACTAGAATAAACTCTTCAATACTTTGTAGGCCAATTTGAGGTCCATTAAATGCTTGAGGTTTTTTTGGTGTTGACAGACCTTCTATGTAGGCTTGTTGATGTGACAGGACCATAAGAGATCCTGTATAATGTGAACTCAGAGATATTTGAAACTAGACACTTTAGCAGGATGTTCTCTCTAACAAAAGATTGTTCTCTTGACACCAGATTCGAAGTCTTTGTGTTTCCTCTAGGTTGGATTTGACATCATTGTTTGTGATCAGTCCTACAACAAAAGTATCATCAGCATATTTGACAGCTGTGTTTCAGTTTGAAGTGGTCATGCAGTCACGATTGTACAGCAGGGGACTCAACCTGAACTTTAGGTTAGGAAGTTTGAGGTTAACTGGCATAGAGATGGGTTGAGTCCCAGAATCTCAAGATAAAGGTTAGTTTTGAGGGGATTAGCTTGTTAAAGGCAGAGCTGTAGTCTATGGATAGCATTTTAACATAATGTAGTTCTCTCTCTCTTGCTGTCTAGTTGTGACAGTGTTATCTGCATAAAATATGCAATGGTGTCATTGGTTGCCTGTTTTGTAAAATATGTAATGGGTCTAGGGAAGCAGGAACGTGATAGAGTTCCTGAACAGTTGTTCAAAATACTTCATCCCAATGGAGATGAATACTAGAGAGTGATAAGCATGTGTTTTGGGGTGTTTTTAGGGACGTGGTTGGTGTTTAAAGCCCCTGGAAACCACAGAGTGCGTCAGGGAGAGATTTAATAAGACTGGAGGGGCCCTGAACTAGGCAGGGGACAGCATCCCAAGCCCAGCTCTGCATACCACCAGTGAAGGCCATCAGATAGCAACCCCGCTGATAACTGTGGCAACTGAACTGGTTGTGAGACCTGAAGAAGGCAAGCTGATGAGATGTAACTTGAGAAGATCACAAGATATAAGGACCTGAAGATACCAGCAACTTCCAGAGGTCATTGGATGGCACTTGAAACAAAAACACGTGTCTATAGTGTCTACGTTCTTAAACCACCATCAAACAGTTACAGAAAAACACTCTACTGAGCTCGCTGATACATCACATGGGAAGATCCCAATGGGTGATCAAGTACGAAAGCCAACTTGTGTTCTGTTTTTTGTTCTAATTCTATTTTGTTTTCTTAGTTTAATCTATCTTTATTGACTGCTTTACAACAAGAGAAAAAACACTCAAGAAATAAAGCAATACAAGTATACAGACACACAAGGAAGGCTCGAAGTCCAGCAAGCCCGTGTCCGGTGGGCCGTCCCCCCCCCGGAACCACCACAAGGCGCAGGCGGGAGACGGCGAGCAGGCCACCGGGTGAGACCGCCCGCATCATGCACCCCTTTAATGAGGCCCAGCAAGAACCAGGGCCCAGACGCGCCGAGCGGACCCAAGGCATCCCGGTACCACTAGAGATAATATGCACATAGGGAGAGAAACATGATGGCTCATCTACGGTGCCTTGCTACACCAGACTTTTGCCCACCGTGCTATGAAACAGCCAACGTCGACTCGGCGTGTCAGGTCACCCTCCTCGGAAGTTTGTCGTCCCCCACGGGCCACCAAAAAAGGAGGGGAATCACGGCAGGCCATCAAAGTAGTAAGTGGGGAAGGGGAGAACGGGGGATCAACGTAACATGGGGGGCACAGGAAAAGGTGAAACGCCTAAGACACAAGACAGGGGGAAGGGGAGAAGCTGAGAGGGGCAAAGGCGTGGGGCAGGATGGAAGGGCTAAGGGGAAGGGAAATATTGCAAGAAGAAAAAAGAGAAAAAAAGGGGGAAAGGGGACCTCACAGAAGGGGAAGGGGAGGGGGAGTATGGCAGAAAAGGGGAACAAGGAGAAGCACTCCTAAGGGGCATGGAAGGTACTGTTCTTTTCTTGTCAGAAATATAATAAATATAATAATATAATAATAATTAATAAATAACAATTGGTTTTAGTTCTATTAATATATATTCATGCAATTTTCCCCACTTCCTATTCCTCTTGTCCTATTTACAATAAAAAAAATCCATTACAGACAGAACTGTGGACAGCAACAGTGTTTTTTTTTATTTTTTTTAAATCAGGATGAAGAGAGCACCTTTGTTTCCCATCCTATACACTGAGGTCTTTTTTCTTCAAGAGGAATTTTGACTTTGATGAATTTATACAAGTTCTTAACCTTATCCACACGGTTTGATCCGCTGTATGGCATAATGCTATGGGAATACTGATCATTAATCTACAGGGCGAGCAAAACGCTGATCCAAAGCACCAGAGTCCTTTTATAACAAATGAATTCATAAAATCATGGCACTGTAGTTTGTCTTCCAGATAATAGGCCATTCATCACCAGTGATCAGCGTTCAGTCAGTCACAGTTCTGGTGCTGGAACTAATGCTGTACATTCTATAATGAGCAACAATGTATTGAAATGTGGGTGTAGGCGTGGGTAGCCACACTCTTCATGGCTGTCATGGATGAAGATGATGAAGAGTTACATTATATTGTTGCTAATGTAACATTCTTTCTTCAGTATTAAAATTGTATGGTATATACAGTCAAGATCATGCGCTTGCGGAAACCAATAGCTGCTGCTCTAAACATTTGCTTCGCTTCGAGATGTACTATGGCCTTTCTCTACAGTCACATGCTCGGTTTAACCTTGGGTTTAATCCAATCGCCCCAATATGACTATTCCAAAAAGGCAGAAAGAAGGTGGTTAGGTTGCACATACAACATGCAGTACTTACCTGGATGGGAGTAGGATCCCCTCAGTAGACAATGAGCCCATTTTCAAAAGCATAGATTAGGTTAAAGCATAGGAATAGTGTCACAACTGCCTATTACAGCAAGTAGAGTTGAGCGAATCACTTAAAGTAGCACTATCGCAAAAATGTTAAAAACCCATATAAACCCCTAGGCTAAAGAGAGGAGGGGTCACTTATATACCCGAACTGAATAAAACTCCTGGGGGCGTGGCCTGACAGGAGAATGGTGCGGACGTAGGGGAGAGAGCTCCTGAGATTCTACGGGCAAACTGTGAATTTACCAGGCTACCTGATCCCAATTGACATTGAGCCGCAATGTCAGCGGCGAAGAGTGGGCCCCATGAACACAGTGGGGGGAGAGACTCACAAACAAAGCAGCTGGAAGGTGATGGGATGGAGGCGGCTGTCAGACCGAGGAGCTGCAGAGAAGCAACGCCGGCACCTGGGCACACAGAAAAGAACCTGGGTGAGATAGCTGAGGTACGCTGGGGAGACCCTGGAGGACAGCCCGGGGGGGGGGGCACCTGTCAATCCCCCTGGGGACGCCGAGAAAGGGAGACATGGGGAGGGTTCCCAGCCCCCTCTTGAGAAATTCGTAGGTCCCACCCAAGGGGCCCCAAATCCAACCAACCTGCGGCAGGAGTAGGAGACCCAGGCCCTGCTGGGAATGGCCAGGGGGGAGGATGCTGCTCTAAACACCTCAGCCAAAGGGGACCCAACCGCAGTCCCACGGTTTTCCATGCATGGGGGAAAGGGAAAACAAGCTGTCTGGGGAAGCCTTGGCAGATTTGCTTACACCCCTACCGCCAAAAGCCCGGGACTTCCAGATGCCTCAAATCCCTATCAGCGGTGGGTTCCTCTGCATCTTTACCCCCCGAGAGGGGCCTCCCGCAAAGAATTCTGTGATTCCAGAACCCTCCCAAGACCAGGGGGAATGCCATTGAATGCTGGGAATCGTGAAGCGTCGGGTGCTAAAGCCTCCCAGCCAACAAATCTGACCTACCCACCCCACGACCTCTCTATGGAATGGTCCTCCTAGGAGGACGCCGGCATCCCCAGCCCCCCACCCCTGCTGACTCTCCCACAAGAGGAAATCCTTCCCCCAACATACAATTCTCGCCTGCAAACGAGGTCTCCTTCCCGTCTCCGATGGGTCCAAGTCCTCCAACTTCACCTCAGAGCACTGAAGCAATACTCGCCAGGTCAGCGCCAGCTGGTAACATCCACAGCGAAACTCTCTCCTTCCTAAAAGCTATCCCTACGAGAGCAGATTTTGAGGCTCTTATAGCAAGATATGAGATGGCATATAAGAAAAACATTGCGGAGGTGCGGGGCCAGCTACAGGCGCTTGATTCCAGAGTTACGTCTCACCGGTCGGCGAACGAATCCGCTATCGCGGACCTAGCGGCGCGGGTGGAGGCTCAGAGCTCACAAATCCTACAGCTTCAACTTATGCACAACGACTTGGAAAACAGACATAGGAGGAACAACCTTCGGCTTAAAGGAATACCAGAGGCGTCGTCCGGAGAGGATGTGAAGCAAATTATTACCACCATTTTTAACATCCTCCTAGAAGGAAGCACTGACACCCCAATCGAGATTGATAGGGCAAATAGGGCCCTGGGTCCGCGGAATCCTGATCTGGCGTTCCCCCGTAATGTTATATGCAGGATACACTTCTATAGAGTAAAAGAAGATATATCGCGGAGGGCATGGAGACATGGCCCTGTGGAATTCGATGGAGCCAGAATTCACATCCTTCCAGACCTCTCCAGACGTATGCTTCAAATGAGACGGGTGATGAGGCCGGTTCTAGATGCAATACGGAACACAGGCGCCACATATCGATGGGGTTTCCCATTCCACTTGATAGTCTCTAAGGGACGAGACACATTCTTCCTCAAAACCTACCAGGACTTGGAAAACCTTTTCTCCTTCTTGGGGTGTGACTCGGTGATGGTGCCCAACTGGCTATTACCTACATCTGAACCTCTCCCACAGAGGCAACACAGAGGCTACTCGCGTCAACCTAGATCGGTCAGACCAAGAAGCCGTAATGACGGAAGGCCCAGACCAACTGACCACGAACTTTGAGCACCCCTACCAATGTTCTGGACTGCCTCACAAGTTCTCTCTTAAGTCCTAGGTTTCAGTTCAACCAGTCGTTTGTTTTTGGTGTTCCGCAGGTGCGGCCGGGTCTTGCGGTGTCTGTCGGCGGAGAGAGGCGCTCTCTGTGAATCTGTCCAGCCTTGGGGGGCCGGTAGCCCAATATGGACCCTGGCCTGCCCCACTAAAGGTGATTTTTCGCCTTGCTCTGCCGGCGGGCGGCGGGGACTGTCGGGCGGCCGTTGTTCGAGGGAACTTAGAACGTAATCTCATCTACAGTTGTTTATTGTTTGTTGCTGCCCGTTTCTTTCTTAGATTAGTAGCCCAGTAGACCAAATTGCCCACAGGAGGAATGTTTCAGGAGAATTTAACCCCCAAGTTCATCGTTAGACACAATCCCCCACTTAGGCCAAGCTTTGCTCTCCTCTTACTGGAGTTGGCTCGAAGCTAAGAGCATTCGCTATATAGTTTTGGTTCCCCCTAGCCCTTTATCTGGGCACGTGATTTGACCTGTATTTGTACCCCCTCGCTCCCACCCCTTTTTGTTCTCTACCTCATTCCCCGACTCTCCCTGTCTTCTTGTCCCTTCCTACTAACTTTTGCCTGTCCCTCTATCCGTTTCTCTATTTTCTCGTCGCGGTCGATGGAGGGAGGGGAGAGTTCCCCAACACAAGGCAGGTAGCGCCTCCTGTCTTCTACCCGGGCACCAACCTCTCCTTACTCGGTATCTGTCTTCCCTGCTGAGGTCTTTCCATACGTGTTATAATGGGTGAAACTAACCTGGTCTCTTTTAATGTGAAAGGCTTGAACACCCCCGAAAAGAGATCTACGATTTTGAACAACCTCAAGGCACTGAAGACTCAAGTGGCTTTTCTGCAAGAGACACACTTCAAGGCCTCCAACCCCCCATCCCTAAGGAGTAAGGTATTTCCAATTTCTTACCATAGCTACTCTCCGAACTCGAGATCAAGGGGAGTGAGTATATTGCTTTCCAGAGCGACTACATGGGAAGAGGTGGGCTCTCTGGGGGGTGGGGAGGGAAGGTGGCTCTTTGTAAAAGTTAGGATTAGGACGGAGGTCTTTACCTTTGTAAATATATATGCACCCAACACTGGGCAAATCTCATTCCTTGAGGAGGTATTTGACAAGATGGCGGACTTTGCAGAGGGCAAATTAATAGTGGGGGGTGACTTTAACCTCTCCTTGGAACCCCTGATTGATACATCCAAAGGACACTCATACATCTCCTACCCCAAACTCAGGAGGATTAAGAAAATCTTACACGCTCACCAATTGATTGACCCATGGCGCATACTTAACCCTGAAGCTCGAGACTATTCCTTTTTCTCTGCCCCACATAACATGTACTTGAGGATAGACTTCTTCTTGATACAGCACTACCTGCTTCCACAGGTAACGGCAGTGTCAATAGGAGCTGCAGAGAAGCAACGCCGGCACCTGGGCACACAGAAAAGAACCTGGGTGAGATAGCTGGCCTAAGGTACGCTGGGGAGACCCTGGAGGACAGCCCAGGGGGGGGCACCAGTCAAGGATAGACTTCTTCTTGATACATGCTTCCACAGGTAACGGCAGTGTCAATAGGAAACATCACTTTCTCAGATCATGCCCCAATCACGCTTAAGCTTACAGCGCAGATGCAGGTTCCACGTCCTTGGTCCTCGAGACTGAATAGCTCCCTTATCCAAGACCAGATAATTTGCTGGACAATGTCATTCTGTTAATTGGAGTGTGATCTGATCTGCTCTGAATATTCAATAAAAAAAAAAAAAACACATAAAATCTTTTTTTAAGAGCCAAGTATTTCGGGAGTAAACCTTCTTGTTTAAAGTTTCCTGGGCTGTAACATTCTGTCAATTGGGATGTGCTCTGCTCTGATATTCCATTATAAAAAAAAAACACCAGTTTGTTTGGGGATAGCAGTAACAGTAGCACCAGCCATTTGCCCAGGCCCAGCCATAGTAGTGGCAGCATCCATGTGTCCAGGCCCAGTGCTAGTAGTAGCAGCTGCAATGTACGCTGTAATAGTAGCAGCATCAGCAAGCCAGAATTGTCCATCTCTTCCAGTAAGAATTTCTATAGCTGTGGTAATGGGGGTGGTGGTAGCCATACTAGCAGTAATGAAGGTGGTTATTGTATATGGGGGTAAGTAGACGATTCATTACTAGCGCCAGGTATCTGCAGATGAGCGTCTGTATAGTGGCGCTTAGAGCGACCGCTAGCAGACGTTGTGATCGGCTATTGGGTGCTGTAACAGAGCGTCTCATTTGCTGTAGTAACCTGGCCGGCACTGATGAATGTGATGTATGTTGGGCGTTTTAACACCAGTACAGTGTTGCAGGGAGCGAAAGGTAGCAACGACTCTCAACGACTCACCATATTCAACGAAAAAACAGACTCACAGAGCGTAGGCGCTCTGGATCTGGTCGCTATAGCATAGAGCGCCAGACGCTGTGTGATTAAAGTCTGTTTTTGAACACCTATCCACCAGTAACAAAGCGAAAACACATGGAATTACATTGTTGTGACATTAATACTTTAATGCCAGACCTGTAATGACAATTCTGCATAAAAATATAAAAAATCAAACATTTTTTCAAAAATGACTCTTTCTAGGCCAGGAGAGGTCACACAATTATTTGAGAGAAAAAAAAATAAAAAACAAAAGACCCTGTTTAAACAGAAGAAAAGAAACGTCCATTGAAATGTATGGGAAAGCGACAGGTAACGACAGGTAATACCTCTAGAAGCTAGAGCTCCCGGCCATATACGCTGAGCTGCCTGTGTTGATGAATCGTACGCTACATGGTGCTGTTAGAGTTGCTCACCAGAATCACCTTCGTAAATGTGGTTTTGCGTACAGTGCCCGGCGTTCACCAGACGCTGCCTGCCGTTACAAAGCACTACCTGCTGCTATCCCTTGATGAATAAACCCCAAAGACAACATGGATGCAGCATTGTCAGAGCAAGAGGGTAGTTGTGGCACTCGCAATGAAAAAGTTCGAAGCCAAATAGGGTCAGATCATCTGCAAAACATCACAGGGCAAGGTTGGGGCACCTATCTGAACACACCTGCCACAGTGCCACTTGTCATTTGTCACTCACTCAACCTATGCTGATCTGGAGAATCCTGCTGCCCTAGTCGCTGAAGCGCTCTTCTTCACCTCTGTTGTACTTGGCGGTCACCCTTGACCCTAACCCTCGCCATCGCTGCTCCAGGCCTCCTATTTCTGGCTGAAGAGACACTGGTAGCTTATTCAGGTTTGTGGGGGCCCTTGGGCAAAAGAGTCTTAGTGGGCCCTAAAGTAGTGTGTCACATGATGTAACCTTTCAGCTCCGCTGTCACAAATGGGTTATCTCCTGCTGCTGATCGCCCTCCAGTCCTTATTACCTTCCCTATAGCCACCAATCATCCTCCAGTCCTTATTACCTTCCCTATAGCCACCAATCATCCTCCAGTCCATATTGCCTTCCCTATAACCACCAATCATCCTCCAGTCCTTATTGCCTTCCCTATAGCCACCAATCATCCTCCAGTCCTTATTGCCTTCCCTATAGCCACCAATCATCCTCCAGTCCTTATTGCCTTCCCTATAGCCACCAATCATCCTCCAGTCCTTATTGCCTTCCCTATAGCCACCAATCATCCTCCAGTCCATATTGCCTTCCCTATAACCACCAATCATCCTCCAGTCCTTATTGTCTTCCCTATAGCCACCAATCATTCTCCAGTCCTTATTGCCTTCCCTATAGCCAGTTCTCTTGTTCTTGTTGCTGTCTCTACTGCCACCGAGCATTCGCTTGGTCTGCTGCCACTAAAGACTCCATCATTGCTCTCAGTTGTCATCTGGTTCTTGCCACCTTCTGAGCTTCCATCAATTGCCCTCCTTTCCATTCCACCATATCCATTGCTGCTGATCATTTCCAGTTGCCAGCTATGCGTAGGTCTGCTCACAACACCCGGCATTCAGTGTTTTGGGTTCACTGTATAATAATACTATGGCCAAGTGTGAGCCTGAGTGGGCCCCTGAAGATGCCAGGGGCCCTGGCAATTGCCCAGGTTTGCCCTGTGCTGGTGCCGGCCCTGAGCTTTTTTCTGTTGCTCCTACTATGGAGGAGGGGGGAACAAGCTAGCAGCATTTTTGTTCCACCCTGCCCCAGGTCCACAGTCCTGACACACTGCAAACTTCTTTCCTGTGCCACAGGTTAGAGAAGCCCAACTACTACCGATCCTGCCCCAGTCATTGCTAATCTTGCTGCTGTGCAGTGGAAGCCATTCCCGGAACTGTAAGCAAGAGCCCCCATCCTACCTTTACTGGGAGTATAAAATTTACTGATGCAGACATGGATTCACTGGCATCTTTCCTGTCTGGGATTCCCAGTGACCATAATTAACAAGTAGCGGAGTTTCCCTTGACATAGCAAATGGTAGAGGCCCAGGTGTGCACCACCCTTGGGCCCTGTCTATAATCTTGCCCTGTACATACTTTTGTACAGGGCCGGATTATGAGAGGGGCGATAAAGGGGCGCGAGCCCCGGGGCCTCCACCACTTGCCCTGCAAAGGGAGCCCCCCCAACCTTTGGGTTATGGTCTGGTCCAGGAGGCTTTTCAGTCTTTGGTCTGATGATCCAGCAACAAAGGCAGTGGGGTGTCCTGTGCCTGGGTAAGCCTTTTTTTGTTTTTGCAAACCTGCAGCCAAAGCCACCACAAGGCAGGACGGAGAGTCTAGAGCAGCAAAACCGCTCACTGCACATAAGCCACCAAGCACAGCCTCTGGCAGCTCAATGCAGGGAACTGTTTTCTGCTGGACCAGCCGGGCGACTACACTATCCCCCACACAGAATGGCAAAGCAGGAGTTCCCGAGCAGCACGCACCCGCACAAGGGGGGCACAAGGGACTCCATCTGATGTTCCAATAAGTAGGCGGGTGCCAGACAACCACCAATCAGTTACTTGGCTGGACTATTATTTTAAAGGAAAAAAAAATACTGTAACTGGGGCCTCCACCAGATTTTGTGCCCAGGGGCCTCTACCAAACTTAATCCGGCCCTGCTTGTGTATAAGGCCGAGAGCCTCACTTGTGATTATCGAGTCAAAAACATGTGAGACGAGATTTTTTTAAATTCAAAATAATGTGACCAATATTGTCTCCTGAGCAAAATTATTGTAATGCAGCTGGATCGGCACACTGTCAATGTGTTTTCCACTGTCATGATATACCGTGAAGCCACAGAGTTATGCAGACACCTTTCGGGAGTTTTCAGAAGGTCAATAGGCAGACAAACATCCCACACTAAGGAGATAAGACGGTAGACACCGAACACTACAAAGACATAAATATAATAAATGGCCATATATAAGCTCACAGTGTCCTGCAGGCATTGTATTGCTACTGTTATTAACCTTGGTTGACCAAAAGAGACCTTCCTCCTGCAGCTTGTAAATGTGAATGTCTGCTTTTATTTAAAAACAAGGTGTTATAAAGTTTAAGGCTTAGGGGGAAAAGTTACTTTAATTTAAATGTGTTTGTGTATGTGTGTCCCTTGAAGGGCAGAAATGTTAGAGGGGCTTTGATACATCGTTCACGGCCAAACAGGGGCTTAGGCTCTAATGACCTCTTCACATTTACATATTATAGTTATTCCAAATGTATATATATAGAATAAGGAAGACTAAGGGCCTTATTTAACAAGGGATAGCATCATGCAGCGCCTGGTTAGTGAGAGTTAGCGCCAAATAGCGACTGGTCAACGCCTGACACGGCACACAATTGCACATTTATCAACCAGAATCTGTTTAGCGACTGAAATAGCGACATGTAGCGGATGATTCATCAATTTGTAGCAGGCAGCGGCGCTGTGCTGATCATACATGTGGTATTGTTTTTTTTTGTGGCAATTGACTTGTAACGCCCCCAGTCGCTGTTGATGAATACGCAGCAGACACGGGCGCAGCTGACTCGTCACTATACGCTATTTTAATGTTGCGTATCCTAGCGAATTGTTAAGCATATATTAGCGTATTTTAGCAATGCGTGTGTTTTTTTTTTCCTGCATTTTACTTTTGTTTTGCAACTTCCGGTTTCCACCTCTGAGAACTAGACATGCGGCCCAGACGCCCAGCCATCCCCCTCCCCAGCTACTCCTCTGATTCTTCCTCCCCAACCCCTCCCCCCCTCCTCCCCCTGTCTCCCCTGGTCCCTCAACATCCCCTGTCCCCCCCACACCCCAAAAATTTAAAATAAAATGGGTGGTTACGCGGGTGAACGGCTAGGTGGTCAAAGTAAGTATATGTTCCATTTATGTTGTGCAACCATATAGCTTGTTATTTCTGGTTATTAGTCTATATATATATATGTATTGATGTTTGTTTTTTAAATGTGTTTTTTTATAGGATTTTTTGATTCGTGAATACGACTATGCCCGTGGTGCAAAGAGGCTCATAGCATTGGAGGTGAAGGCGACTGTGTCCCGGCGCTTCCAGACCCAGCTCACAGTCCGTTCTATTATCCAGAAATGGTCGGACTTCAAGCGCCGGGACCCAGAGGGTGTGTATAGGCTCTATGATGCCTATGCTTCAGGTAAGTGAAAGCTCACATCATGTAAATCATTCCACTAATGTAGTATTATCAAGTAGATCATTTTATTTTTTTTGTTTTTTTAACGCTGTCCTTTTTTCCCCCCTTTTACACAGATAAGCGTCCTCCCCTGGGCAAACGTGGGAAGGAGCCCTCTCACCAGTCCTACCTTGAGGACCCAGGGGAGGAAGGGGATGACGCCCCAGAGGAGTGTGCTCCTGGGGGGAGGCCAGTCTGGAGCCTTAGCTCCTCACAATCGGACTCAGTTGAGTCTACAAACCCTGTGGGCCACTCTCAAGTGGGGAGTCCAAGTGGGGAGGTGGAGTTGGACTCACTCACACTCCCTCAAGGATCTGGGAGTGAAAGGGAGGAGGGTGGCCCATGTGGTTTGGGATCTTCTGGGCTGATTGTGAGGAGTCAAGGCTCCACGCCTCCTCCTCAGTCCTCCCTGGGATACCAGCGGCAGTTCATCCCCTGGTGAGTGCATTTCTAATTCTTGTTTGTCTGTTACAGGTGGTCCTGGTTACTTAGCACTAATCCTGTGCCCCTGTTATCTGGTTTTTAGGGCATCATAGAGCCACCACCTCCAGCAGCTATGCGCCAGCTCTTGCCCGCGGGCATAGTCATGGTAAGTGTTTGTTGTTATCCCTCACATGCCATATGTAATGACATTCCCAAATACATACACATGTTTACTGCTACATAGTACAAGATTGTAGTGTAATTTAAATAAACCTCAGGAACCCCACTCCAGTCCAATCCAACTGAAAACAAACCCAAAGTTACTGCGTACACCATGATGGTGGCTAGCAAATGTGCTTTTAAGTTGTTCCTGATAACACATGTTGCACACTCTACTCTTAATATTCTCCCCTCAACTTAAATTACTGCATTAGCATTGCACTGTAAATGTTAGTGGGACATTATATAGATGTGTCCATGTTGAACACATAAATTATTCACATTACCTCATGGACCAGTAAATATGCTAATGTATTAAAAACATGTGTGTAAACATGCTAGCATGATTTTACAGACTCGCTAAACAGATGGATGTAAAAACTAATTTTGTAAGTGGCAACCTAATTTGGTTTTTGTTGATTGTTATCATTACAGATGTTTCCACACAGACGGACCCTGTAACCATACTCCCCACCCCAGCTCCAGGGACGTCCAGCAGCATGGGCCCCAGCCACAGCTGCGATGGTGAGTACACTAACTTCAGATTCAAACATACTTTGGCCACCTATGTGTTACCCTAAAATATATAATAATTCCAAATGTCCCTATGTGTTTAATTAGCATACATCTAGCTGACATTTGGTTGACCCACAATCAGAAATGCGTGTCTGCATGCTAGATTGTTGCCTCCCTTTTTTTTTCTTTTTTTTATTATTTTTTTTTTTTTTTTTAGGGCAAATAAAACTCAATTCCAAATAAGGTTGTGAACTATAATAGAAATACCAGAAGTGTTAGAATCTGCATTAGTTAGGACCTTATGTTTAGAGAAAAAAAAACCCAATCAATGGCCCCAATTTGACTTATCCCTTCATTTAGTGCAAACGGTTACTTCAATATGTAGGGTTTTGAGGATAAATGCACATGTATGGCAGGCACTAGTACTCATATAATGGGACCACATAAGGGCCCAGTTTGCACAAATGTTAATGTGTTGGTCACATAATGAGACCAAACTAGATAATATCAACTCATCTGTGGATGTTTGTATCCCCTTCTATTTTTACATTTTGTTATTTTTCTCCATACAGCTTGCGTAAATGAGCATCGCAGACTGTGGCAGTACGTCCGCCGAACGCGACTTATGCTGCTGGTCAAGGAGAAACAGTGGTAGGGTGGGGAGTATGGTTTATGCTGCTGTGCGGAGCACTGTTGGCCATGTTGGCCTCTTTTAACATTAATACATTTTGTATATGTTTCTACTTTCAGTGTGTTGTGCCTTTTAAAGCATAATTTAAGTGTATAGCAACCCATTATTTTTTTTTTTAAATAACACATTGGTCAGCATTTGATGTGTGAAGCATAGTAATGTATGCCAAACAATATGTGTCTTACATTTATGCCTACATTAACATATCTAGATCTAGAGAGTTAGCCCTGTTATTAGGTATGTATTTGTGCAAACAACACAAATTGTAGCATTTGTTACTAAATTTATTAAACACACAAAAGTCAATACAAATTCATGCATTTGAAATTAAGAACAAGTGCCCAAATTATTCCCTGGGTGGCCTGGGAGGTTGGGACTCATTGCTAGGGGCGGTGTTGGGGGACAACAGTGCAGTAAACAAAATAGACTGCTGCTGTATTAGCTGATGTAACAACAACAAAGTGTGGTCCTGCCGCTGTACAGATTGTTGGATGTCATTGCTCATTTGTTGTATGGCATGCAGAATATATGTTCATTGTGCACTTCATGCAGTTGTTGGCGCAGGTCCCGAATTTGTTGTTGGTCCACCAGCGACTGATTTTCCAACGCCGCAATGTGCTCATCAGTTCCAGCATGCGGCTGTTGGTGAAGGCCTACAGCATCCGTGCCCCTAGCTGATAAAATTCCGCACTTGTGGGTGCACTTTGCCCAGTTGTTGGATGATCAGCCTAAAACAACAAACACAATATTGGAGTCAAGCTTGAACAATGAAGGTAAACCCCGCCAAAAAAAGAACATCTATTCCATTATCATGTACTGTTGGTTCATCCTCTGTAGCCTGGGCACATGGCACTTGGGCGGAGGGCACAGCCTGGGTTTCCGGAAAGGACTCCTGCTAACAAACAAATATGTTGCATGTTACATGGTGGAACCTGTTTGACCCCCAAACATGTCATTGTGGTTACTGATGCAACAAATCAGCCATGTTACCTTAGTGTGCTCCTTCAAAAATAGTTCCAGAGTCTGGCTGCCAGAAAGGGGCAAATCAACATCTGAGAGATGGGACAAGCTGCCATATGCTAAACAGGAAATTCGTGTTAGTAGGTCAGTTGAGAATGTGGGCCCATTTTTGGTTTACACTATGGAGCCCGTACCTCTCCAAAGTGACGGATTGGGGCAGACAAAAATTATTGTACTTTAAAACATATTCTATTCAGAAGATGTATGTAACACCAAGATGAGGAAATCATTGGGCCAAACAATAACATACACACATTGTTAAAATTACACATACCAGCCACTTCACAGATGTTCAGACTTAGGCCCTCACTCGAGCTTTGCCCTAAAAACACATGTTTCAGAACAAGTTTGAATACTAAAAAAAAAAATCAGGTTATCCAACATCCTTACTCGAGAAAAAAATAAAACAAAATGACCCTCATCTCTAGCATCTGCACGGTGAAGGGCCCTTTCCGGACGCGCACCTCCTGTATTCGGGTCAACTAAAATACACAATGGATATCAAGATTAATAACAATAGTATAGTTAATGTTTGTATTTCAATTTCAAAATATATACAAAATGCATGGACCTCATTAAAACATTAGCATCTATGATCCGGTTGATGCCCAATCCACTTTAAAGATCCATCTTGCAGTCAGAATAAAACTCAATTAAAAGTTTATACTAACAAAATATACACATTTTAACTCAAACAGCAGAAAGGACACAGTGTGCTTTGAAAAACACACCAACAGGGTCCTGTCGACCTGCAACACAGGAAGTGGGGTCCAAAGATGAAGCAGGGACTTGGCCTACAATGAAATAACATGAATGAAAGCCATGCACTTATATGAAATACCAAAAAGCAAGGTTGGAACATGCACTTACCGGCGAACCAAAGAGTAGGTAGCCTCATGAGGAGATGCTGGTGCAAATGTAAGGTGCAACTATTAGAGATGAGCGAACTTCTTGAAAGTTCAATTCGGGCGATTCGCCGAATTTCCCCAAGAAATTCGGGTTCGCCCGAATCGAACTTTCACGAATCGCTCATCTGAAAAAAAAAATGCCGGCATGACAGCGTAGCCGGCCTGCCCGCTCCCACCATGCCGGCATTTTTTTTTAAGCAAAAATGCCGGCATAGTGGGAGCGGGCAGGCCGGCTACACTGTCAGGCGGAAGCCGGCCCGCTGACAGCGCAGCCGGCCTGCCCGCTCCCACCATGCCGGCATTTTTTTAAAAAGCAAACACCGCTTTCAGCTGTCATCAGAGGACGCGTCATCAGAGGGCGCCTGAGAGAGGCGCCGGCCTCCACGCTCCGACCATGCAGGTAAGTGTTTGCTTTTTTTTTTATTTCAGGGAAAATTCGATCGGCACGAAGCAAAAAAAAAATCGAGTTCGTGCCGAATCGAATTTTCCCTAAGATTCGGAGCGAATTCCGGTTCGTCCGAACCGGTTAGCTCATCCCTAGCAATTATGATAAAGCAAAGTAAGGATTTATGCATTGTTAATGTGTCTACAAAAATAAAATTTAAAACAAAAACACCAAAAAACATACCTTCAATGTCAGACTGGGTTATGCTTGAGGGTGTGTGAAGGGCAGGATTTAGGGTGACCTCCTCAGCTGATTCATGGGAGTCATCATGTGCATCTATGCATAAAGCAAGAGACAGGAAAGACAAAGATTACCGAGGTATAATCTGCTACTTTACATGTCCTATATAAAATAATAGGTTTTTAAATTAGATGATACATTAAACCAACAAGATTTAGCAATGTGAAAACAATGTACCTTCAGCCCAACCTGTGGTGTCATCCCCAGCATCCACACCCTGCAGCCGACTGAGAGGAATCTTGCACTTCAGCATCTCCTATATCTCCATATGGCCTGTACTTACTCTTTGGACCCTGCTTGGTCCCACTGTCTACAAGAAGATCATTCTTCATCTTTTGCATAAGGGCCCTTTTCAAAGTGTAGAAGCGTTTCTTGCAGGATGTGCCCCTACGTGGGTATTGAGCAGTGCTAGTAAGCTGCTCATCAATGGCATCCCACAATTTGCTCCTTTCTTGTTTGCCTAAACACTGACTTTGGGAGCCAAATAATAACTCCCATTTAGCCAGTGTCAGACGCACAAAAGTATTGTTATCCGCCAAATTAAATTCTGGCTCCCTCTTGGCAAATGGACGCTTGGCCTTGGGTGGTGCTTAACCTTCCGGCTGTGCCCTTTTCCTTAAGGAAGGTCTCCGGCCAGCACCCAACACACTGGTACTAGGTCCAGCTGTGGCTGGCAGATGCCCAGAATTTGGCTCCATCCTGTAGCTGCACACAACACTAAACAACACACACAAGCACGCATGCAGACTACAGAATGGCAACAACTGTTGTTTGTGTGTGGCACATTTTATGTGCTCTAAGAACCAATCACAAACAGGTCCACTTAATTGCTTCACACATACTGGCCAGGTGTTTGTAGCGACATCTTCACTGCAATGACTGAGGTTTCTGGCAACCATGTGTGGAAGCCAATTAAACAATTAAAGAGCTAATTAACAAGGCAGAACAACATAAGAAAACAATGTCCGCATGTCTCTTAAACACATGGTAAATGTGGTTAAAAAAAGAGCAGCATAAGTTTCATTGGCCCAAAACTGACTGAACAACCAGATCTGCTAAAGTCCGCTAGTATATGCTCAAGTACGCTAGTATACTTTAGCGTGCGCGTGCGCAAGCCGTTTCCAGCACACCTGTTGAAAGCTAATTGCAGAACGGAAACAGCTAACCTACGCAAAAGGCGGCAAAGAGGACCAGTCACTTCCAAAAGTTAACTATAAGTAGCTTGATTTTACAATATTCTCTTAATATTACACTGTGGCAAAGGCTGTGTTTCACTTAACTTATCCCTTGCTTGCAAAAAGTGTCTGGCTGGGTTTGTGTCTTACTTTCTGTGGCTTGTTGGGTGATTTCTGGCATCAGTGCTGTTTCTTTGTGAGATTTGTTTTGTGGGCATATGCAAATATTGTGTAGCATACAGCAAGTGCGGATTGATTTTGGTGCCTCTTGTGGGTTGTGCAGCAAATCCCCTCTTGGTTGTGCCTAACTTAGAAAGCAGACTTTCAGCAGTCTGCTGGTTCTGACCACTATACATCTGGTTTTGTGTTGAGCTGCATTGGTGTGATTGTGTGAGGAGTGTGCTTTCGTCTGTGGTGTGTTGGTTTTCCTTTTTTGTTTGGCATTCTTTTTGAGCTATGGCCAGTGATTGTGAGATGGATGTGAGGGTGATGTTTGGGTTATGAATTTATGGTTGTGGGAGACTACAGGAAGAGCAGGAGGGCAGGGAGGAGGGTGCTGTGAGGCTTAGGGCACCCCGATCCTTTGCCATCCGTCTTTGTGTGTGGGATTTAAGTGACGAGCAGATCAGAAGCCGATTTCTTCTGAATCGTGCAGCACTACAGTCCCTATATGATCAGATTAAGAGCAAAATCGATCCATCCACCAGACGCACCCAATCCATTCCTGGCATAGTTCGCCTATGTGCCATGCTTAAAATTGTGGCACGGGGGAATTTACAGGCAACCTCTGCCCTCCTCAGCGGGATCAGCCAGGCTACAATGAGCTGCATATTTTACAAGGTAGTCCTGGCTATTTGTGATCTTATCCCTGTGTATAACAAATTTCCTGAGGATGAGGAGGAGGTTGCCAAAATAAAGCGTGCGTTTTACCGCATGGGAGGGATCCCTAATGTGCTAGGGTGCGTGGATGGTACACATATCCCTTTCCGCCCTCCCCGTGCACAGGAGCTGCATTACAGAAATCACAAACAGTTCCATTTAATGAATGTCATGGTAATATGTGACCATGACATGAAGCTTCGGGCCGTGAGATCTGGCTTCCCCGGCTCATGCCATGACTCTTACGTGCTCCAGCAATCAGTCCTGTGCCGGAAGTTTGAGAACAAAGAGATGCCACCTGGCTGGCTACTGGGTAACTAAATAACCATGTTAATTTTTAAAAGTTAGAATATGTGGCCTAGTAAGTGAAATTAAATAAAAAAAAATATCATTTAATATTACTAATTGCTATATCTCTCAATATGTTTATTCAACAGCGGACAAGGGATATGGGCAGAAAACGTGGGTAATGACTCCGGTCAGAAACCCACAGACCTCTGCCCAAGTACGCTACAATGCAGCACATCGCAAAACCAGATGCATTGTGGAAAGAACCATCGGCCTGCTGAAAGCACGCTTTCTCTGTTTGGCACGCCCAGGAGGAGAGATGTTGTACAGTCCACAAAAGGTCTCCAAAATCATCCTCGCATGCTGTGTCCTACACAATATTTGCATATGCCACAGAATACAACCCCCTGAAGAAACAGCACTGGTGCCAGAAGTCCCCAACATGGCCGCAGAAATTACAGAGGACACCCAGACTGGATTTGAGCAACAGGAAAGCATGATTACCTAGTTTTTTTTCGGTAAGCTAGGTCACCTTAACTATACTACAACTACTAGACTACAGGGCCCTTTAAATTAACAAAACCAAAAATAAAGGGTTGGTCTTCAAGGTCACCCAAAATAAAAACAAAAACAAAAAAATGGGTCTAGTTATATGGTAATTGTCAACAAGTCAAAATTAAAAAAAAAAAAAAAAAATGGGTATGTTATTAAATGCCACAAACCCCCCAAAAATTGAAGTATACCAGAAAAAAACAACAATAAAAAATTAACTACTATTTTGTTTATTTTTTAGGCACCATGAAGAATCAAATGCATGATCACCAAAAATAATAATAATAATAAAAACAAGGTGTTATAAAATTTAAGGTTTAGGGGGAAAAGTTAATTTAATTTAAATGCGTTTGTGTATACGTGTGTGTGTGTGTTCCTTGAAGAGCAGAAATGTTAGAGGGGCTTTGATACACCATTCACTGCTCCACAGGGGCTTACGCCCTAATGACCTTCACATTTACATATTATAATTATTCCAAATTCATATATAGAATAAGGAAGACTAAGACATTATAATTACTCTCTACACTAAAGGGATTTACCTCCAAATTCACTCTCAATACCAGCACACTATATTGAGACTATTATCATTAGGATTATTATTATTGTTATTAATAATAATATTAATAAGAAGAAGATAGAACATTGGGTGACTGGTTAGTGTTTCCCAGCCCAAATTCCTGTGAGGTTATTGTGGATGTGATGCTGAACACCATGCCACCCACATTTTCCTGCAGAGGTGTAACAAAATGTGACCAAGCCCTGGTGCAGACATTAAATTACATACAGTAATCTTTCCTGTTACATTCAAAGGCTAAGTAGCCATTTTTGTTCTGAAATTGAGTGTTGGTTCATTTTAAGCTTTACGCACACAAGTCAGCGGTAAGGTGTTGGTGGTGGAGTGCCTCTACATACTCAGGCCCTTATTTATGAAGGAATAGCGACAGCAGGTAGCGACTGGTGAGCGGCCGGTAATGACGGGCACCGCCACGAGAACGGCGGCTCCCCAACACAATCACACATTTATCAAGCCGATCCTGCTTAGCAACTGAGATAGCGCCATATAGCGACTCATTCATCATTATTCCAGCCTCAGCCCACAGCGCCAGCATCCGACCTTGAACAGCAACAGGTATGACCTCTTGCTACCTGGCGCTCTCCAATGCATTTCAATGGAACAATCTTTAAATATTCATAATTCATTGTTAATATTTTTTTTTTTTTTAAATGTGAAAAATTCTGTGACCACTTCTGCCATGTTGAATAATTTTTTTAAGGTAAAAAAAAAAAAAAAATTGTGCAGAATTGATATTACAGGTCTGATATTATTGTATTCATATTACTAAATTCTTAAAAAATTTTTTTTTTTTGGTTTCCAAAAATATGGTGGCTTGGGGGTTAAAAAACTACTTTTAACACATCGCCACCAGCGCTCTGGGGTTTAAACATGCATTTCACAGCGTGAGAATTTTTTGAGCGTGATTTTTTGATGAATATGGTGGGAGCCGGTTGCTCTGACCAGTCGCTATCATGCGCTCCCATACATCGCGGAACCTGTCAAATAGCGACTCGTCACCCCGTATTCAACATTACTGCACACCGACTCAGTCGCTATCAACAACCGAACAATGGCCAAGCACAGCGACTACTAGCGGGCGCTGTAAAAAAAATACTGCTACAGTCGCTCAACTGTCGCTACCTGCCGCTAGTAATGAATTGGCCTCTCAACTTCTTCCTTGATAATACATTTGCATTGATAGACATTTATGTGTGAGCGGCACTTTTGAGGGGTTTTTAGTGGACTGACCTGACAGTCCACTCCTTCTCTAGATTATATTCCCTTTATAATCCCCAGTGCCAGCACCACATTTATATCCCAGTGGTGCAGCCCCATTCCAGTTTAGTTTGCAGGAGTTACAAACGTATAATTGAATAGTTGAATATAACTACGGTAATTTATGGAGGAAAGTAAGCCGGTGATGAGCTTCCTGGATCAGACAGTGGTCCTATGCGCTAGCGCTACCACACCTGAGAATTTTGTTTAATCCCTATTTGTAGACAAACTCTTTTTAAACGATTTTACAGAAAGCCCGGAGGGTGGAAAGCTCTTCATTTTCTCTCTACAGCAATTGATATTCTCACTGCAAGCGTCTGGCAGCCACTAGAGGAACCATCTAAACATCTGTCTAGGTAACGAGAATGAAATCTGAAATAAAAGTATGAAAATCAGACAATAATGTCAAAGTGACTTTTGCAAAAATCTGAAACTAATCATTTTACATTAATTTTCTCTAAAATGTCACAGGAGACTTTTTTTGTTGCTTAAAGCAATCCTGTAACTCATGATTTAAGACAACCCATATGTTCCAACGGGGCTGTGATTTGTTTCAGTCTTGCTCACTGGTTACCTCCCTTGACGAAAACAGGCAGAAAAACTGCATCCTGATAATTATGGGGGTTATTCATCAAGGGATAGCGCCAGGTAGCGCCTCGTAGCGGCAGGCAACGTCTGGTGAACACCGGGCGCTGTAGGCAAAACCGCATTTAAGGTGATTATGGTGAGCAACTCTAACAACGCCATGTAGCGTCACATGTATTATTACAGGCAGCTCAGCGTATAGCTCCGGAGCTCTAGCTTCCAGAGCGCCTGCTATTAGCTGTTGTTACCTGTCGCTCTCCCATACATTTCAATGGAAGTTACTTTTATTCTGATTTTTATTTTTTTTCTCTCAAATAATTGTGTGACGTCTCCTGGCCTAGAAAAAGTCATTTTTTAAAACTTTTTTGATTTTTTGTTTTTTTATGCAGAATTGTCAATAAAGGTCTGGCACTAAAGTGTTAATGTCACAGTGTAGCAACAATGTCATTCCATGTGTTTTCGCTTTGTTACTGGTGGATATGTGTTCAAAAACAGACTTTAGTCGCACAGCGTCTGGCGCTCTACGCTATAGCGACCAGATCCAGAGCACCTACGCTGTTTGTGTCCTTTTTTGTATGGTGTGAGTCGCTGTGAGTCGGGAGCACTGAGCTGGCGCTACCTATCGTTCCCTGCAGCGCTGTACTGGTGTTTTAGAGCGCCCAACATACATCACATTCATCAATGCCGGCCAGGTTACTACAGCGACTGAGGCGCTCTGTTACAGCGCCCGATACCCACTTACACCGTCTACTAGCAGTTGCTCTAAGCGCCGCTATACAGACGCTCATCTGCCAATACCTGGCGTTAGTAATGAATCAGCCTCCCCGTGTAAGAATTCCTACCGTATTCCTAAAGGTCTCAAAGTAACAACTGAAATTGAAAATGGATGTTGGTGGGGGGGAAGAGGGAGCATAATTGATGATGCACCCCTGCATGTATACTTGTAAGTTACCTGCATCTTGTTCACCGGTCGAAATCCATATCCATGACTGGCCACTGGTGGTCATGTAGTTTGCAATCTTTTTGTTTGTCACAAATGAAGTATTGGCAGTACTCATGTGCTACAAAGGGGGTTATTTAAGAAAGGATAGCGTCACGTAGTGCCTGGTTAATGAGAGATAGCGACAGATAGCGACTGGTCAACGCCGAACACGGCACGCAATTACACATTTATCAAGCAGAATCTGTTTAGCGACTGGGATAGCGCCATGTAGCGTCTGATTCATCATTTTCAAAGCCTCTGCGAACAGCGCCAGTGTTCAGCCTTGCACAGCGCCAGGTATGACCTCTCGCTACCTGTCACTCTCCCATACATTTCAATGGACGATCCTTTTCTTCTCTTTAAATGGGGTTTTTGTTATTTTTTATTTTCCCCAAAAATCACTAATAATTCTGTGTCCTCTTCTGACATTGAAAAAGCAGTTTTTTTCACATTTTTTCCATTTTTTATATAATTCTTCAGAAATGACATTACAGGTCTGGCATTAAAGTGTTCATGTTACAATGTTGCTACAATGTAATTCCATCTGTTTTTGCTTTGTTACTAGTGGATAGATGCTGAAAAACAGACTTTAAACACACCGCCTCCTGCGCTCTGGGCTTCAAACAAGTATTTTTCAGCGCCAGAGATTTGTGAGGCTGTTTTTTTGCTGAATATGGTGTGAGTCAGTCGCAATGACCAGTTGCTAACATGCGCTTCCATACAGCGCTGTACTGGTCAAATAGCGACTCCTCACAATGTATTCAACATTACTGAACAGCGACTGAGTCGCTATAAATTAGCGACCCACGGCTGAGCACAGTGACTACTAGCGGGCGCTCTGAAAAAGCCTGCTACAGACGCTCATCTGTCGCTACCTGCCGCTAGTATTGAATCAGCCTCAAAGTCTTTTCTGTGGTTTAGGCCACAGAAAGATTCCTGATTCACATCAGCCCCAATAGCCAATCACAGAGCTGGATTTCACTGTGGTACAGGTAAGCAAAACTAGGGTTTTCAAGGGGTGGGGCATGTGTAAGGCACCCCCTGGGAAATTGGAGGGCTCCACGCCCTTACTACTCTTGAGACCAACACCCTTTGAACACAGAGAGGTAGAGCTTCATTATGATACACCCCTTATTATTAGAAATAGAGATGAGCGATCCGGTTCGGACGAACCGGAATTCGCTCCGAATTTCAGGAAATATTCGATTCGGCACGAACCCGAATATTTTGTGGTTCGTGCCGATCGAATTTTTCCTGAAATTAAAAAACAAAAAAAAAAGCATTTTTGCCGGCATGGTGGGAGCGGGCGGGCCGGCCGGCCCGCCGGCCGGTTCCGCTGTCAGCGCTCCCACCATGCCGGCAAAAATGCTTTTTTTTTGTTTTTTTGTTTTTTAAATGCCGGCATGGTGGGAGCGGGCTGGCCGGCCGGCTTTACCGGCCCGCTCCCACCATGCCGGCATTTTTACTGGGGAACTTCGTAAAAGTTCGATTCGGCCGAACCCGAATTTCTTTGTGAAATTCGGCGAATCGGCCGAATCGAACTTTTCAAAAGTTCGCTCATCTCTAATTAGGAACATCCCTTTCTCAGACTATTGGCAAAGCAGAGACTCATTCTGATGATGCAAAACAATCAAGATAAAAGAAAAAAATATGACTATTTCCCATACCCTGATGTAAGGAGATATGCTAAAAATACCTATTGTTGATACCTGCAACATTCCTTTCCCTGTCTTTTGCCATCCAGAACCATATGTCCTCTTCACTGGAAGAGCCACAGCTCTCCACTAGCAAAATGAAGGGACCTTCCTTGGGAGTCGCATTTACAACCTTGTAGAAGCTCTGATAGCAGCAGATCCGGGACCTGGGACATGTTTTTTTAATTTTATTTTAGCCACCTTACTGGGCATCTTTTGTGGGAATGGTGAGGAGAATTTGGCTTTAACTTCTAAATTTGGCAAAGGCTATCATGTGGCAGGTGGTTTGCCACCATGAATAACCATCAACTAAGACCTAGGCCCTTATTTAAGAAGGGATAGCGTCAGGTAGTGGCTGGTTAATGAGAGGTAGCGACAGGTAGCGACTGGTGAACGCCGGACACGGCACGCAATTACACATTTATCAAGCAGAATCTGTTTAGCGACTGGGATAGCGCCATGTAGCGTGTGATTCATCATTTTCACTGCCTCAGCGAACAGCAACGGCGTTCAGCCTTGCACAGCGCCAGGTATGACCTCTCGCTACCTGTCGCTCTCCCGTACATTTCAATGGACGAACCTTTTCTTCTCTTTAAACGAGGTATTTTTTTTTTTTTTCAAAAAATCACAAATAATTCCGTGACCTCTTTTGGCATTGAATAAGCAGTTTTTTCAAAATCATTTTTTATATATTTCTTCAGAAATGACATTACAGGTCTGCCATTAAAGTGTTCATGTTACAATGTTGCTACAATGTAATTCCATATGTTTTCGCTTTGTTACTAGTGGATAGATGCTGAAAAACAGACTTTAAACACACCGCCTCCTGCGCTCTGGGCTTCAAACAAGCATTTTTCATCGCCAGAGATTTGTGAGGCTGTTTTTTTGCTGAATATGGTGTGAGTCGGTCGCTATGACCAGTCGCTAACATGCGCTCCCATGTAGCGCTGTACTGGTCAAATAGCGACTCCTCACAATGTATTCAACATTACTGCACAGCGACTGAGTTGCTATGAACTAGCCACCCACGGCTGAGCACAGTGACTACTAGCGCTCTGAAAATGCCTGCTACAGACGCTCATCTGTCGCTACCTGCCGCTAATGATGAATCAGCCTGCCCGTCTTCTTTTTAGGTCACCTAACCTATACTAAAAAAAATTGATTGTGTACAGTAACTTCTGAGCCAGGGGGGTCAGCCATTAGGGGTTTATTCATGAAGGTCTAGCGCCAGGTAGTGCCTCTTAGCGACAGGTAGCATCTGGAAAACACCGGGCGCTGTAGACAAAACCACATTTATGAAAGCGAATCTGGTGAGCGCCATGTAGCGTCCAATTCATCATTACAGGAGGCTCAGCGTATAACGCCGACGCTCTAGCTTCCAGAGCACCAGGTCTTATCTTTCGCTACCTGTCGCTCTCCCATACATTTCAATGGACATTCCTTATAATCTCTTTACTGATCCTAATTTTTTTAAATTAAATTAAATTAAATTTTATTTTTACTCTCAAATAATTTTTTTACCTCTCCTAGCCTGGAATAAATTATTTTTGAAAAAAAAAAGCGTTAATGTCACAGTGTTATAACAATGTCATTCCATGTGTTTTCGCTTTGTTACTGGTGGATATGTGTTCAAAAACAGCGTCTGGCGCTCTGTGCTATAGTGACCAGATCCAGAGCGCCGACGCTCTGTGAGTCTGTTTTTTTGTTGAATATGGTGTGAGTCACTGAGAGCCGGTCGCACTGAGCTGGCGCTACCTTGTGCTCCCTGCAACGCTGTACTGGTGTTAGAGCACCCAACATACATCTCATTCATCAATGCCGGTCAGGTTACTACAGTGACTGAGGTGCTTTGTTACGGCGCCCGATACCCGTGCACTAGCGGTCGCCCTAAGTGCCGCTATACAGATGCTCATCTGCTTATACCTGGCGTTAGTAATGAATCAGCCCCCACCCCCCCAACTCTGGCACAAAGTATTCCACTTTTAAAACAATCTTATTAATATGTGGGCCACTAATAGTCTATTTATTATTGCAATAAAAGAAAATCCATAATTACTTGCCGACACGCTTGCCGGGTATAAGCTCTATAAAAGTTCCACCCAAATATCCCATCATCAGTGGAACCAGAAATAAAAAAAGTCACATTGTGCCGCAGCCCAAGGACAGAAGTACCCAGTAACCTCCAGAAGATAGTGTGCATTGGTTTAAACTTTGTGCTCCCCACTTTGAGTTCCTATGTCTTCATTTGCTGTTGGACCCAGGGCCGGCATCAGCACCTGGCAAGGCGGGGCAGCTACCGGGGGCCCCCACCCTCCGGAGGGCCCACTAACAGGGCCAGCTTTTGGGGTGTGGACTGGGAGGGCACTTGTAATTAAAGTGGACCAACACCCAGGGGGGATCGGCCCGGGAATCTATAAGATTCCTGGGAACCCCCCAGGAGTCCCACAATCCTTACCTTACCGGCGATCCAACGGCGCATGCGCGAGACGCGGCCGCTTCCCTCTAGCAGGGCGCGCTCCCGCGCCGGCCGTTTTGTGAATGGCCGGCGCAGGCGCGCTCCCTGTTAGAGGGAAGCGAGAGACGCAGCCAATGACAGCGCTCTGGTATGCGCGTCCAATCGGCTTTGGACGCGCATACCAGAGCGGCTCTGAGCGCTGTCATTGGCCGGACGAGGTCACGTGGGAGCGGGGAGAGGTGAGTTTTTGCGGCGATCGGGGGGGTTTCACACAGCGGGGCACCCCCGATCGGGGTGCCCCACCTAAGTGGACCAACACCCAGGATAGTCAAAATCCTGGGTGTTGGTCCACTTTAAAACAATGATAGTTGAAGCACACCTATTTAGAATCGTAATGTAAAAGGAAAGAATAATAAGCAAATGGCGTTCAGTCCTCTAACCTGTGTACCAACCACAGGAAAGTAATACAGTAATGAACAATTTGAAGAAGACGAACAACCACAGTTTGAATTGCAAAAAAGTGAAGGGATTTTAATTGAGGAAAAGGGATCACAAGTGCTGTACAAGCATGCAGAACAGTATCTTAAAGCAGTATATAGGCATTTTGTAATAAGGGGTCACAGCCCCTAAAAGTGACCCTCTCAAGAGGGCCAGAGCGGCCGAAACGTCGAGGGTATTACTTCCACCTGCGCCTGCCTGTAAGACTTTTTCCTTTGTATTATCATATCATTACTGTACTTTCTTTGAATTGCCCTTTTGTATAGTGTTTGGATGTTGGGGAGTAGTAGCACTCCTCTCACTACCATTGGGTTAATATTCGTTCTTTATGTTGTCTTCATGGCTTAAATCTATTTACTCATGATATACTGGTTAATATCATGCATTGACTGTATATGTGCACAGGAGCGCCATCTAGCAGTCACTTTTAGGGGCTGTGACCTCTTATTACAAAATGCCTATATACTGCTTTAAAGTGGACCAACACCCAGGATTTTGACTATCCTGGGTGTTGGTCCACTTAGGTGGGGGTGCCCCGCTGTGTGAAACCCCCCCGATCGCCGCAAAAACTCACCTCTCCCCGCTCCCACGTGACCTCGTCCGGCCAATGACAGCGCTCAGAGCCGCTCTGGTATGCGCGTCCAAAGCCGCTTGGACGCGCATACCAGAGCGCTGTCATTGGCTGCGTCTCTCGCTTCCCTCTAACAGGGAGCGCGCCTGCGCCGGCCATTCACAAAACGGCCGGCGCGGGAGCGCGCCCTGCTAGAGGAAAGCAAGAGACGCGGCCGCGTCTCGCGCATGCGCCGTTGGATCGTCGGTAAGGTAAGGATTGTGGGCCTCCTGGGGGGTTCCTCCCCGCGGGGCATCCCGATTTCGGATGCCCCGCGGGGAGGGATCTGATCGGTCCGGGAATCTTATAGATTCCCGGGCCGATCCCCCCTGGGTGTTGGTCCACTTTAAGATACTGTTCTGCATGCTTGTACAGCACTTGTGATCCCTTTTCCTCAATTAAAATCCCTTCACTTTTTTGCAATTCAAACTGTGGTTGTTCGTCTTCTTCAAATTGTTCATTACTGGACTGGGAGGGCACCGCCTTGGCTGGTACCCACATCTCCTCAAATGGCGGTGTTCCACACAGTGGGACACCTTGATTTAGATTCCAGGGGAGGATGTCTTTAAGTTGCCCATCCATGCTGATTTCCTATCCCTGGAGCATCTGTGATACCCTACTGTGTGAAACCCCCTGGGATCGCTGGCATACCCTCTATGCAAGCAATTCCACCCCTGAGTTTTAACTTTACAGGGGAATCTCAATTTGGGATGCCCCTGTTTGTGAAAGAACCCCCCTGGTTTGGCCGTTAACTCAAACTGGTGATCCAAATAGCATGATCCTTAGGGGTCAGATTTAGGATGTTCCTCAGTGATGTGACGCGACTCTTCACCACAAAGGGGTTCACTGAGATCATGCCACCCAAGGGCCCACATAAACCTGGAGCCGGCCCTGGTGAACTCCCAAGCTATTAGGCTCTGGAGGGGGATACTATCCACTTTTTTTAAGAGAAGAGAAATACATTTTGTAAAATGGTCACATGCCTTCATTCATTTTAACCCAGCCTTAAATTAAAAAGGTTGCATGCAGGCAAAAAAATAAACCCACACAAAATGAGTGTTACTAAATTACATTCAAAAGACCATTAAGCATGATGGTATACCCATTGGTCACCTACATGCATTTTTTATAATGGCTTTTAAAGAATCGCACTATTAATTTGAGCTGGTGGCAAACTAGGGCTAAAAATCAGCCCAGGATTTTACTGGCCCCTGGCCCACCTATGACATCTACAGGAGCCATTCCCCTAATGTGCTTCCCAGCAAGTAAACAAGCGGGTTAATCAACTGAGGTAATTGAACTGAAGGCACATATTATGGGTATACAGTATTATAGCTTTAGTATTGTGAGGGCAGGTAAAGTGGATATGTCCCTCCAGATTTAATGATTCAGCTATAGCATTGCAGGGAAAGATCATGGGCTGGGGTGTCTTGGTTGGGGAAAGGTTACAGTGGGGTTGGTTATGGGGAGAGTGGCTGGAGGGAGACTTATAAGGCAGACGAGTGTAGGAGGGCTTTAAAAGCAGCAGTAAACCAATAGGAAATAGTGAGTTCTGGCACAGGCTTCAGGTAAGAGACTACACCCAGCCCAACTGGAGCTCACTGTTAATTCTCTTAGCTTTCCCTATAACCAGTCTTCCTCCCAAATCTAAGGTATCAAGTCTAAACAAACATAAACATTTGGCCAGGTCAAAGATAATTGACTGTTGATAGAAGCTAGAATATACCCCATGTTCCACGTGGTCCAGCAAGTTCAGATGAACTTTGAATAAATGTTTGGGTTCCAGGGCCTGAACCCAAACCCAGCCCCTCTCTTAGCAGAAGAGCAGTGGTGGAGCGGCAGTGGAATTTGAATTTGGCCCCAGTCTGGGCTACAGAAGGATGGCCGCTGGCTCCCATGCGTGAGGACACTTCTAGTACCAGCTGCCAGTGCACCCTTAGGTGAAGCAATGGGATCTGAGCCCATCAACCAGCTTTTCTGTGCTTGGGTCAGATGCCGTACTCAAATATGCAGACTTTTGGCTGAAATTGGCTGAAGTTCTTGTTGTCAACTTTCGCCATAGAAACCTAGAAACATAGAAGGTTGATGGCAAAAGGGGACCATACGGTCCATCTAGTCTGCCCTTATGTGTATACTGTATGTTCTCTTTAGCTTAGGATAGATGGAGGCTTATCCCAGGCATGTGCTCATTCAGTGATTGTTGGAACTTTGTTCCAAGCATCTACTACTCTTTCTGTAAAATAATATTTTCTAACATTGCTCCTGATCTTCCCTCCAACTAGCTTCAGTTTGGGCCTTTTGTTCTATCATTAAGTTTCTCCTTAAAGTGGACCAACACCCAGGATTTTGACTATCCTGGGTCTTGGTCCACTTCAGTGGGGCACCCCCGATCGGGGTGCCCCGCTGTGTGAAACCCCCCCGAGCTCACCTCTCCCCGCGCCGACGGACAAGCCGCGGACAATCGGCTCCTCCGCCGCCGCCTCCCGCGCGTCCCTCTTGACGCGCGCGTGCCCGCGCCGGCCATTCACAGACGGCTGGCGCGGGCGCGCGCACGTCTAGAGGGGCGCGAGGGAGGCGGCGGCGGAGGAGCCGATTGTCTGAGGTAAGGAGTTTGGGGTGTTTGGGGGGGTTTCACCCCGTGGGACATCCCGATCTCGGATGTCCGGCGGGGAGGGAGGTGATCGGCCCGGGAATCTTATAGATTCCCGGGCCGATCACCGGTGGGTGTTGGTCCACTTTAAAAACACTTCCCTCCTGAACCTTATTCAATCCTTTCACATATATAAAGGTCTCAGTCATGTCCCCTCTCTCCCTTCTTTCCTCTAGACTGTACAGATGGGGAGGCCGATTCATCAATAGCGCCAGGTAGCGACAGATGAGCGACTGTAGCGTGATTTTTTCAGCGCCAGCCAGTATTCGCTGTGCTTGGCCGGCATTAGCTTGATGACAGCGACTCAGTCGGTGTGCGGTAATGTTGAATACGGGCTTAGGGGTCGCTGTTTCACAGGTCCAGCGTTGTATGTGAGCGCCTGACAACGAATGGCCAGAGCGAACGGCTAGCTTCATATTCATCAAAAAATCACGCTCCGAATGTGCTGTCGCTGTCCACTCCTTGTTTAAACCCCAGAGCGCTGGCGGCGATCTGTATTAACTAGTTTTTAACCCCTAAACAACCATATTTTTGGAATGTAACATTATACATGTTTTTAGAATCATTTTGTTATATGAATACATTAATCTCAGACCTGTTAGATCAATTCTGCACATATTTTTTTTTTTTTTTTTTTACTTAAAAATAAATCCTAACATTGCAGAAGTGTTCTCCGATTTTTTGACATTAAAAAAATTAAAAAAAAAATTATTACCAATTAATCATGAATTATTATAGATTGCTCCATTGAAATGCATTGGACATCGCCAGGGAGCGACAGCTCATACCTGGCGCTGTGAGGGAATTTGCAGCGGCGCTGTTTGGTCCAGGCGGCTTCATGATGAATGCAGCGCTAGCCGTCGCTCTCGCCGGCGCTAGCCTCATTTTGCTTGATAAATGCGTCATTGTGACCGCCGCCGGGCGTACTTGAGTCGGTAGTCGCCGTTAGCTGCCGCTACCTGGCGCTCGTCGGACACTACCTGGCGCTATCGCTTGATGAATAAGGGCCTAAGTTCTTTAAGTCTCTACTGATAAGTTTTAAGTTTAAGTCCTTCCACCATTTTTGTTGCCCTCCTTTGGACATGTTCAATATAAATCCAAAATGTGAGGAGATGTTTTTGCATTGGAATACGCGACTGTTCACTTTTAATACTATTGGCAATATTACGAGAAGTCATGTTTGTCTGTGTAGATGGCTGCATGATGGATTTCATAGGTAGCCAAACCCATTAATTTAAAAATATCCATTAAGAGAGTGTTTCTTACAGTGATACTGATATGGGAATTCCATGTAATCCATGTAATCCAAAAACGGGTAAAGGTCAAGTGTGGGTTACGACATGCAAATTTTTATACAATCCATGAGATGAAACAAGGCTTTTCTTTAAATTTCCACGGGGTGATGAGATATATATGATACTAAGGCAATTACTGAATAGAATCAAAAACGTTCTCACAGTTCATGACCTTTTCTATGGGAAATCAGTATAGATATATTAAGTACGCCGTCAATTTCATTAATGGAAAATGAGCGTGATCTACTATTAACTAAGCCCACAGATATTTCTTCATTGCCATATTATTCATCTTTGCTTCAATAAATAGACCCTGAAATTATTTTTTTATGCATATTGGAGAGATTAGAGATTAGTAAATACATCTTTTAGGTTATAAGTCACACAGAGCATCTTGCGAAAAATATGCTATATTATGGAGAACAGGGCCGTCTCGAGGTTTATGTGGACCGTCGAGTGGCATGGGCTCAGTGGCCCCTTTGCCTTTTTACCAAGAAGGTCTGCTTGCCCTCCAACCCCCTATTGGAGCTATTTTTTAGTTTGGCCCCACATGTGTAATGAGAGAGATGAACAAAACAGGAAGGGCAGGAATGGAATGGAGAGATGGCTGGGAGGAAGTGGATGAATGGGCAAAATGAAAAGGACAGGAATGGCTGGTAGAGCTGGTGTGGGTGAGGGGGTAGATGGTCAGAGCTGTAAGAAAAATTGAAGCCACCCAAGATAAGGGAGCAGGGAAGAAGTATCTGATCCAAGGAACATTGACCGCTGCTTCAAATAAAAAAAAAGGATGTTAAACCAAGCCAATCCTTCCTCATTCATTTTTATGGCAGCCAATGGTAACAAATCATCCATTCAGGTTTGATGTGCAAAACCACCCGGCAATCTTGATCACATGATTAGCAGCAATACAATGAATGAGAAAGTGGTAAACATTAAATGTCTTGACTTGACTTGTCATTTTTGGCTGTGGGTGTGCTTTAAATTTAACACAGATCTCACCAGCAACTTTAATGAGCAATCTGCTGCCAGGAATTCTCAGTTTGGAAGTTGGAGGCTTCAAGCGGACCAACAGTCAAAATGAATTGATTCCGACCAACACAACAAACAGTGCACATATGCACCCCTTCCTGGGGCAATTTAGATTGCTGCACATAAAAAATAATTTACCTTTTTACCTACTGGGATAAATTTTAAAAACAAGATGGCCGCTGATGGGCTTGCAGGCCACCTGCAATCAGGAAGTGCTGCTGCTGCATGTCAGTTGGGAGACAAAGCTCCAAAATGGCCGCTACCTTTCTTTTATAACTGTGCTAGGCTGTTGGTCCGATTTAAGTACATGACTCAGCAAGTAGACCCCTAATGAAATCAATGAGCTATGTTTTTTATCAAAAATTTGGATATTTATGCAAGTTTACATCGGGGTAGAGCCTTATTTGAGGATCAAATTTGGGTCAAACACTGCTGGATCAGGTGAGTACTGAAACATAGCTGAGACTGGTGAGTACTGGAAAACAGCTGAAACAAGATCTAGCAACATTCTCTGGCTTGCAGAGTCTACTGCCAGGTTTGGTCTTCACTGGGCTGTAGGCCCAACCAGGGTCCCACAACCATTACCAAGTAGCAACAGAACAGTAAGTAGTCAATGTAGCCAAGGGTCAGGGAGTGGGTAGACATAGCTAGAGATGAGCGAACTTTTGAAAAATTCGATTCGACTGATTCGCCGAATTTTCCGACAAAAATCGTTTCGACCCGAATAAATTCGCGACGAATCGCTATTAAAAACGGCTATTTCTGAGCCTCCTACAGCCTCAATAGGGTTGTAAACCATTCAGCCTTGCTGTAACACGCACAGGATGCGTGCTGGGTTAGTTAAATAATACTTTGAAGAAATATCACATGCAGATCAGAGGCATCGCTAATAGAATCGCAGAGCGGCACAATTGCAGAGAGTTGAAGTGGCATCACTATGAGGGGCGGAAGGAGCCCAAATATACACTGGAGTTGGCCTCAGGAGCCCAAAAATTGGATGAATCACACCCTGGAGTTGGCAGGAGTTGGCAGCAGCAGCAGCAGGAGCCCAAATATACACTGGAGTTGGCTTCAGGAGCCCAAAAATTGGATGAATCACACCCTGGAGTTGGCAGGAGTTGGCAGCAGCAGCAGCAGGAGCCCAAATATACACTGGAGTTGGCTTCAGGAGCCCAAAAATTGGATGAATCACACCCTGGAGTTGGCAGGAGTTGACAGCAGCAGCAGCAGGAGCCCAAATATACACTGGAGTTGGCTTCAGGAGCCCAAAAATTGGATGAATCACACCCTGGAGTTGGCAGGAGTTGACAGTAGCAGCAGCAGGAGCCCAAATATACACTGGAGTTGGCCTCAGGAGCCCAAAAATTGGATGAATCACACCCTGGAGTTGGCAGGAGTTGACAGTAGCAGCAGCAGGAGCCCAAATATACACTGGAGTTGGCCTCAGGAGCCCAAAAATTGGATGAATCACACCCTGGAGTTGGCAGGAGTTGACAGTAGCAGCAGCAGGAGCCCAAATATACACTGGAGTTGGCCTCAGGAGCCCAAAAATTGGATGAATCACACCCTGGAGTTGGCAGGAGTTGACAGTAGCAGCAGCAGGAGCCCAAATATACACTGGAGTTGGCCTCAGGAGCCCAAAAATTGGATGAATCACACCCTGGAGTTGGCAGGAGTTGGCAGTAGCAGCAGCAGGAGCCCAAATATACACTGGAGTTGGCCTCAGGAGCCCAAAAATTGGATGAATCACACCCTGGAGTTGGCAGGAGTTGGCAGCAGCAGCAGCAGGAGCCCAAATATACACTGGAGTTGGCTTCAGGAGCCCAAAAATTGGATGAATCACACCCTGGAGTTGGCAGAAGTTGACAGTAGCAGCAGCAGGAGCCCAAATATACACTGGAGTTGGCCTCAGGAGCCCAAAAATTGGATGAATCACACCCTGGAGTTGGCAGGAGTTGACAGTAGCAGCAGCAGGAGCCCAAATATACACTGGAGTTGGCTTCAGGAGCCCAAAAATTGGATGAATCACACCCTGGAGTTGGCAGAAGTTGACAGTAGCAGCAGCAGGAGCCCAAATATACACTGGAGTTGGCCTCAGGAGCCCAAAAATTGGATGAATCACACCCTGGAGTTGGCAGGAGTTGACAGTAGCAGCAGCAGGAGCCCAAATATACACTGGAGTTGGCCTCAGGAGCCCAAAAATTGGATGAATCACACCCTGGAGTTGGCAGGAGTTGACAGTAGCAGCAGCAGGAGCCCAAATATACACTGGAGTTGGCTTCAGGAGCCCAAAAATTGGATGAATCACACCCTGGAGTTGGCAGGAGTTGACAGTAGCAGCAGCAGGAGCCCAAATATACACTGGAGTTGGCTTCAGGAGCCCAAAAATTGGATGAATCACACCCTGGAGTTGGCAGAAGTTGACAGTAGCAGCAGCAGGAGCCCAAATATACACTGGAGTTGGCCTCAGGAGCCCAAAAATTGGATGAATCACACCCTGGAGTTGGCAGGAGTTGACAGTAGCAGCAGCAGGAGCCCAAATATACACTGGAGTTGGCTTCAGGAGCCCAAAAATTGGATGAATCACACCCTGGAGTTGGCAGAAGTTGACAGTAGCAGCAGCAGGAGCCCAAATATACACTGGAGTTGGCCTCAGGAGCCCTAAAATTGGATGAATCACACCCTGGAGTTGGCAGGAGTTGACAGTAGCAGCAGCAGGAGCCCAAATATACACTGGAGTTGGCTTCAGGAGCCCAAAAATTGGATGAATCACACCCTGGAGTTGGCAGAAGTTGACAGTAGCAGCAGCAGGAGCCCAAATATACACTGGAGTTGGCCTCAGGAGCCCAAAAATTGGATGAATCACACCCTGGAGTTGGCAGGAGTTGACAGTAGCAGCAGCAGGAGCCCAAATATACACTGGAGTTGGCCTCAGGAGCCCAAAAATTGGATGAATCACACCCTGGAGTTGGCAGGAGTTGACAGTAGCAGCAGCAGGAGCCCAAATATACACTGGAGTTGGCTTCAGGAGCCCAAAAATTGGATGAATCACACCCTGGAGTTGGCAGGAGTTGACAGTAGCAGCAGCAGGAGCCCAAATATACACTGGAGTTGGCTTCAGGAGCCCAAAAATTGGATGAATCACACCCTGGAGTTGGCAGAAGTTGACAGCAGCAGCAGCAGGAGCCCAAATATACACTGGAGTTGGCCTCAGGAGCCCAAAAATTGGATGAATCACACCCTGGAGTTGGCAGAAGTTGGCAGCAGCAGCAGCAGGAGCCCAAATATACACTGGAGTTGGCTTCAGGAGCCCAAAAATTGGATGAATCACACCCTGGAGTTGGCAGAAGTTGGCAGCAGCAGCAGCAGGAGCCCAAATATACACTGGAGTTGGCTTCAGGAGCCCAAAAATTGGATGAATCACACCCTGGAGTTGGCAGGAGTTGACAGTAGCAGCAGCAGGAGCCCAAATATACACTGGAGTTGGCCTCAGGAGCCCAAAAATTGGATGAATCACACCCTGGAGTTGGCAGGAGTTGACAGTAGCAGCAGCAGGAGCCCAAATATACACTGGAGTTGGCTTCAGGAGCCCAAAAATTGGATGAATCACACCCTGGAGTTGGCAGAAGTTGGCAGCAGCAGCAGCAGGAGCCCAAACATTACTTTAAACAGACCCTGGGGTTGGCCTCAGGAGCCCAAAAATTGGATGAATCACACCCTGTGGAGAGTCATGTGGAGAAAAAGTAGCTTAGTTAGTAATATCTACATAAAATTATGAATAAACAAATGCAAAAGTTTGCCAAAGTGAAGTTTTGTTTGAGGGTGTGTTTCCACCTTTTAATTAAATCAGAAACAAGAAGGTGTCATTGCCTCTGACTAATTAGCCCTCAAAAATTCTTGGAATTTTTAATCTGGAATCATGTCTGATCCGTCTTATCCGAAGAATATTAATAAAAAGTAAGAGTAACGTAAAGGATTTTTTATCAATACTTACTTGTGGTCCGATGCGGAGGAATGTCTGTAACTTGAGAGCAGCGCCTTAAATCTGTTTTGCACGATCCATCTTTCTTGGTCTGGCCCCGTCATCAATCTACTGGAATACATCAGGCATTGTTGGGAGGAAAGCTTGGCTGATCCATGCGCCATTCATTTCCACGCAGGGCAGTCTCTGGAAAAAAAAAGTCTGTATAAACCAGGGTCTTTTTCATATAAAAACAAATGGTTATTCTTGCTTTTCAACCATATGTTCCACAGCTTTACCAGTCATTGTGTCAGCCAATGAAGCAACTTTGTCTGGAAGTGCTGCAAAAGCAGTCCACTGCATCACAAGTGGCATCTGACACCCCCAGTCAACTGTCTGCCTGTTATGCTTTGGGTTCAGCTCCACTATCCATTGATCTGATATCCAAGATCTGATAATCATAAAATTCAGCAGCTACTGCCCAGCCAAGAAGTGGAGGAGACACTCGCCTCTTCTTCCACTATCCGGCAACTAGTGATGAGGAGAGTGTCGTGGGAGGAGGTGTTGCAAGCCGAGGTAGTGGAAGAGGGTCCCTGGAGTCTGCGGCGGTGGCGGCGGCAGCAGCAGCGAATTATTGCGGACTGTTGGTAGGAAAAATCAGCTACTCAGCGATGTGGCAGTGTTCCATGCAGCATCCTGTGGAGAAAAAGTAGGTTAGTTAGTGTATATACATAAAATTATGAATAGACAAATGCAATAGTATTGCGAAAGTGAAGTTTTGTTTGAGGGTGTGTTTCCACCTTGCAATTAAATCAGAAACAACTAGCTATCATTTGCCTCTGAATAATTAGCCCTCAAAAATTCTTGGAATTTTTAATCTTGATGTCTGAGGGATTTCTCCTCTCAGACAGCGTCACCATAAGTCCAGCCTGCTGCATTACCCAGTGGTGGACCTTTCAGAGAACTGATGGCTTGTGCCGAGCCGAGGTGGAGAGTCACATGGCATGGTTGTTGAACAGAAGGTGGGCCAGTCCTTTAGCCTGTCAGTGTGTACCAAAGTGCACAGTGTTGTCTACGCCTGGAGCTGTAACTATAGACTCATGGTGGACAATATATATCCTTTTAGGCCCCCTTGGTGATTGTTGTTTCACGCTGTTCTTCACATGGTTTTCCTTGACCATCAGAGTCACACATGGGAGGAACTACTAAAAATGAGAACTCAATCCATGAAAGCATTGCTTAATCCACGAAAACTGCAAATTTGGACCCATGGTGACTGACACTTGGAAGAACATCTTGTTTGCGCTGCGACAAGGAAGCCAGAGTCATGCGTCCTGACATGGCACACGTGTTCAGTCTAGTTTTGAAGTCTTGCCCCCATCTGAAAGACATCCGAACAACAGGAAAGAAAGTTAGCATGCACTTCTGGCACTCCTACACCACCAAGCACAACCTTATTGAGCCTCAGTGTCACAAAGGTGTACCCCACCATAGTCTGATTTGCGATGTTTCCACCCGTTGGAATTCCACCCTCCATATGCAGGATCCACTATAGCAGTGGTCCCCAACCCTGTCCTCAAGGCCCACCAACAGGCCAGGCTTTGCAGATCTCCACAAAGATGCTCAGGTGGAGTAATTAGTGCAGCTGCAGAGCAATAGAGCTGGCTATTTGGAGATCCAAAAAACATGACATGTTGGTGGGCCTTGAGGACAGGGTTGAGGACCACTGCACTATAGGAACAGAGAAAAGCCATCACGGATTTCTGGATGATCCAAACGGATAGGGGGACACCCCTGTGTAAATTCAATGTAAACCATTGGCAGCTCATACGTGACACCGACCGTTTGTTTAGGCCCTTTGAGGAAGGTACTACAACACATGTTGGAAAGCATGGCTGGTCAGGGCACTGGAGACATGGCACATACATTTCACAGCCACATGAAGCCTGTGGGGGCTGAAGTGGAGGAGGAGGAGGGGGTGGGGCACAGCAAACCACAGTTTAGGTTTCACAAAATGACCATTTTATCTAGTCATCTGACAGGAGAGGAGGTGCAGCCACAGGAGCTAGAGGGTTGTGAGTAAGGCGAGACAGAGGACCCAGACACACCATGGCAGTTTACAGTGGAGATGGAGACAGGTAGTCCCTCCGAGTCACTTGCACAAATGGCACGATGCATGCTCACATGCATGCGTACTAGTGAGCGCAGAATTGTCTCCATTTGTCAGCGGGAAGACTTCTGGCTCTCCAACTTATTGGACCCTCGCTTCCGGCACAAAATGGGGGCATTTTTTACGCCCACTGAGAGGGAGGAAAAACTGACCTACTACAGAGACATCCCACGTAGTCAGTTGGGCGATGTCTATTTGCGCCATGGCCCATACTCCCGCAGGTCTGACTCTAGGGGAACTTTGCGATCACCTTCCACTGCCATGGCTGCTGGGGGGGTGGAAGGAGCAGCAGCAGCTCCATCAGCAGCAACCTCAGTCTTCAGTCGCTAGTGAGTAGCTTTCTACACCCGCATAGTGAGTCTACTCATGAGAAGCAGGAAGACCTGGAGCTGGACCTCAAACAGCAGGTCATGTCATACCTTGACATGACCATGCCAACACACCTTCAAGATCCACTGGATTTGCTGGGAAGCCAAACTTGACTTGTGCCCGCAACTAGCAGAGTTTGCCCTGGAAAAGCTGTACTGGCCGGACAGTAGTTGATTTAGATGGCAACTGGGCTGCTCTATATAACGAAGCAAAATGGCAAATTTACCTCACTATATAAGCTATTGCCCCTCAGATTTACACAGGGGCTGCTCTATATTATGCTGCAAAATGGCAAATTAACCTCACAATATAAGCCATTGCAGCTCTATATAAATAAAAATAAATAAATAAAAAAAGGGCCTGTAGAAGCTTATTTAGTATAACAGATAGGGTGACATGTGCTGGTTTGGGATGCCCATATGGGCTAGTGTTTTGGCAGCAGTACAAAAACCAATGCAAAATGCAATAGCTTAATAAAGCTGATGCTGATCAACGCTTATTTAGTATAACAGATGGGGTGCAACATGCAGGTTTGGGATGCCCTGCGGCCTGGTGTATTTAAAGCAGACCAAAACCAATTCAAAATGCAATAACTTAATAAAGCTGAGGCTGTAGATGCTTATTTAGTATAAACAGGTAGGGTGCAAGGTGCAGCTTTGGGGTGCCCTGCGGCCTGGTTAAATGAAAGCAGTCAAAAAGGAAGTGCAAACTGAAGTAGCTTAATGAAGCTGATGCTGATCAACGCTTATGTTGTATACCAGATAGGGTGCAAGGTGCAGCTTTGGGGTGCCCTGCGGCCTGGTTTATTAAAATCAGTCAAAAACAAGTGCAAACTGAAGTAGCCTGATCAACGCTTATGTTGTATAACAGATAGGTTTAAAATAGCATGTGCCTTGGGATGCCCGTGTGGCCTGTTATATTTCAAGCTGAACAAAAAGTAACAATAATCCAAGTATGAGACATCATTTTGACCTTCTTCACAGCGCCATACTTTGAAAAAAAAAAATTAATTTCATGCCGATCAATCCAAAGGTCAATGCCCCTAACAAAAATAGTGTTCGGTATAAGTTTTCCTTCTGGAAGGACGTAACCTTTAGTTTACATGGTTGGGGTAGGTTATCTTACAAATTGGGATACCCCACTGTATATGAAACCGAATATAAATGCACACCCAAAAGTGGACACTCAGCCTCCAAGAGGCCTGCTTAGTTTAAATAAGAGAGCTGCTTAGTATGGTAGGTAGGTTATGTTATGTTACAGAATGGGATGCCCCAAGCAGACTTGAGATCAGTATATATGCACACAGCAGCAGTGTGTTAGCAGGCTCATACAGGCCAAATTTCTTTAAATAAATGTGCAGCTTACAGTAAATGCAGAGGCTAATGGTATGTTAAAGAATGGGATGTCCCAAAAACCAGAGAGCACCTGGCAGGCAGCAGTAAGACTATGCACAGCAAAAGTGTCTTTATCATGCCTAATTTCAATTAGAATAGGTGCAAATGGTTAGGTTCTTAAATAGAGGCTGGTGTAGTCACAGAATGGGATGCCCTAAAAACCAGCAGTAAGTACACCTGGCAGGGTCCAGTAGTGCTATGCCCAGCAAAAGTGTCTTTATCAGGCTAATTTCAAATATGATAAGAGCAAATGCTTATATGGTCTTAAACAGAGGCTGCTTTAGTCACAGAATGGGATGCCCCGGGCAGGAATCGAGCTGGCAGGGTCCAGTAGTGCTTTGGCCAGCAAAAGTGTCTTTATCAGGCTAATTTCAAATATGATAAGAGCAAATGCTTATATGGTCTTAAACAGAGGCTGCTTTAGTCACAGAATGGGATGCCCTGGGCAGGAATCGACCTGGCAGGGTCCAGTAGTGCTTTGGCCAGCAAAAGTGTCTTTATCAGGCCTAATTTCAAATATGATAAGAGCAAATGCTTATATGGTCTTAAACAGAGGCTGCTTTAGTCACAGAATGGGATGCCCTGGGCAGGAATCGACCTGGCAGGGTCCAGTAGGGCTTTGGCCAGCAAAAGTGTCTTTATCAGGCCTAATTTCAAATATGATAAGAGCAAATGCTTATATGGTCTTAAACAGAGGCTGCTTTAGTCACAGAATGGGATGCCCTGGGCAGGAATGGACCTGGCAGGGTCCAGTAGGGCTTTGGCCAGCAAAAGTGTCTTTATCAGGCTAATTTCAAATATGATAAGAGCAAATGCTTATATGGTCTTAAACAGAGGCTGCTTTAGTCACAGAATGGGATGCCCCGGGCAGGAATCGAGCTGGCAGGGTCCAGTAGTGCTTTGGCCAGCAAAAGTGTCTTTATCAGGCTAATTTCAAATATGATAAGAGCAAATGCTTATATGGTCTTAAACAGAGGCTGCTGTAGTCACAGAATGGGATGCCCCGGGCAGGAATCGAGCTGGCAGGGTCCAGTAGTGCTTTGGCCAGCAAAAGTGTCTTTATCAGGCCTAATTTCAAATATGATAAGAGCAAATGCTTATATGGTCTTAAACAGAGGCTGCTTTAGTCACAGAATGGGATGCCCTGGGCAGGAATGGACCTGGCAGGGTCCAGTAGGGCTTTGGCCAGCAAAAGTGTCTTTATCAGGCTAATTTCAAATATGATAAGAGCAAATGCTTATATGGTCTTAAACAGAGGCTGCTTTAGTCACAGAATGGGATGCCCCGGGCAGGAATCGAGCTGGCAGGGTCCAGTAGTGCTTTGGCCAGCAAAAGTGTCTTTATCAGGCCTAATTTCAAATATGATAAGAGCAAATGCTTATATGGTCTTAAACAGAGGCTGCTTTAGTCACAGAATGGGATGCCCCGGGCAGGAATCGAGCTGGCAGGGTCCAGTAGTGCTTTGGCCAGCAAAAGTGTCTTTATCAGGCTAATTTCAAATATGATAAGAGCAAATGCTTATATGGTCTTAAACAGAGGCTGCTGTAGTCACAGAATGGGATGCCCCGGGCAGGAATCGAGCTGGCAGGGTCCAGTAGTGCTTTGGCCAGCAAAAGTGTCTTTATCAGGCCTAATTTCAAATATGATAAGAGCAAATGCTTATATGGTCTTAAACAGAGGCTGCTTTAGTCACAGAATGGGATGCCCCGGGCAGGAATCGAGCTGGCAGGGTCCAGTAGTGCTTTGGCCAGCAAAAGTGTCTTTATCAGGCTAATTTCAAATATGATAAGAGCAAATGCTTATATGGTCTTAAACAGAGGCTGCTGTAGTCACAGAATGGGATGCCCCGGGCAGGAATCGAGCTGGCAGGGTCCAGTAGGGCTTTGGCCAGCAAAAGTGTCTTTATCAGGCCTAATTTCAAATATGATAAGAGCAAATGCTTATATGGTCTTAAACAGAGGCTGCTTTAGTCACAGAATGGGATGCCCCGGGCAGGAATCGACCTGGCAGGGTCCAGTAGGGCTTTGGCCAGCAAAAGTGTCTTTATCAGGCTAATTTCAAATATGATAAGAGCAAATGCTTATATGGTCTTAAACAGAGGCTGCTTTAGTCACAGAATGGGATGCCCCGGGCAGGAATCGAGCTGGCAGGGTCCAGTAGTGCTTTGGCCAGCAAAAGTGTCTTTATCAGGCCTAATTTCAAATATGATAAGAGCAAATGCTTATATGGTCTTAAACAGAGGCTGCTTTAGTCACAGAATGGGATGCCCCGGGCAGGAATCGAGCTGGCAGGGTCCAGTAGTGCTTTGGCCAGCAAAAGTGTCTTTATCAGGCTAATTTCAAATATGATAAGAGCAAATGCTTATATGGTCTTAAACAGAGGCTGCTGTAGTCACAGAATGGGATGCCCCGGGCAGGAATCGAGCTGGCAGGGTCCAGTAGGGCTTTGGCCAGCAAAAGTGTCTTTATCAGGCCTAATTTCAAATATGATAAGAGCAAATGCTTATATGGTCTTAAACAGAGGCTGCTTTAGTCACAGAATGGGATGCCCTGGGCAGGAATCGACCTGGCAGGGTCCAGTAGGGCTTTGGCCAGCAAAAGTGTCTTTATCAGGCTAATTTCAAATATGATAAGAGCAAATGCTTATATGGTCTTAAACAGAGGCTGCTTTAGTCACAGAATGGGATGCCCCGGGCAGGAATCGAGCTGGCAGGGTCCAGTAGTGCTTTGGCCAGCAAAAGTGTCTTTATCAGGCTAATTTCAAATATGATAAGAGCAAATGCTTATATGGTCTTAAACAGAGGCTGCTGTAGTCACAGAATGGGATGCCCCGGGCAGGAATCGAGCTGGCAGGGTCCAGTAGTGCTTTGGCCAGCAAAAGTGTCTTTATCAGGCCTAATTTCAAATATGATAAGAGCAAATGCTTATATGGTCTTAAACAGAGGCTGCTTTAGTCACAGAATGGGATGCCCTGGGCAGGAATCGACCTGGCAGGGTCCAGTAGGGCTTTGGCCAGCAAAAGTGTCTTTATCAGGCTAATTTCAAATATGATAAGAGCAAATGCTTATATGGTCTTAAACAGAGGCTGCTTTAGTCACAGAATGGGATGCCCCGGGCAGGAATCGAGCTGGCAGGGTCCAGTAGTGCTTTGGCCAGCAAAAGTGTCTTTATCAGGCTAATTTCAAATATGATAAGAGCAAATGCTTATATGGTCTTAAACAGAGGCTGCTGTAGTCACAGAATGGGATGCCCCGGGCAGGAATCGAGCTGGCAGGGTCCAGTAGTGCTTTGGCCAGCAAAAGTGTCTTTATCAGGCTAATTTCAAATATGATAAGAGCAAATGCTTATATGGTCTTAAACAGAGGCTGCTGTAGTCACAGAATGGGATGCCCCGGGCAGGAATCGAGCTGGCAGGGTCCAGTAGTGCTTTGGCCAGCAAAAGTGTCTTTATCAGGCTAATTTCAAATATGATAAGAGCAAATGCTTATATGGTCTTAAACAGAGGCTGCTTTAGTCACAGAATGGGATGCCCTGGGCAGGAATCGACCTAGCAGGGTCCAGTAGGGCTTTGGCCAGCAAAAGTGTCTTTATCAGGCTAATTTCAAATATGATAAGAGCAAATGCTTATATGGTCTTAAACAGAGGCTGCTTTAGTCACAGAATGGGATGCCCCGGGCAGGAATCGAGCTGGCAGGGTCCAGTAGTGCTTTGGCCAGCAAAAGTGTCTTTATCAGGCTAATTTCAAATATGATAAGAGCAAATGCTTATATGGTCTTAAACAGAGGCTGCTGTAGTCACAGAATGGGATGCCCCGGGCAGGAATCGAGCTGGCAGGGTCCAGTAGTGCTTTGGCCAGCAAAAGTGTCTTTATCAGGCCTAATTTCAAATATGATAAGAGCAAATGCTTATATGGTCTTAAACAGAGGCTGCTTTAGTCACAGAATGGGATGCCCTGGGCAGGAATCGACCTGGCAGGGTCCAGTAGGGCTTTGGCCAGCAAAAGTGTCTTTATCAGGCTAATTTCAAATATGATAAGAGCAAATGCTTATATGGTCTTAAACAGAGGCTGCTTTAGTCACAGAATGGGATGCCCCGGGCAGGAATCGAGCTGGCAGGGTCCAGTAGTGCTTTGGCCAGCAAAAGTGTCTTTATCAGGCTAATTTCAAATATGATAAGAGCAAATGCTTATATGGTCTTAAACAGAGGCTGCTGTAGTCACAGAATGGGATGCCCCGGGCAGGAATCGAGCTGGCATGGTCCAGTAGTGCTTTGGCCAGCAAAAGTGTCTTTATCAGGCTAATTTCAAATATGATAAGAGCAAATGCTTATATGGTCTTAAACAGAGGCTGCTTTAGTCACAGAATGGGATGCCCCGGGCAGGAATCGAGCTGGCAGGGTCCAGTAGTGCTTTGGCCAGCAAAAGTGTCTTTATCAGGCTAATTTCAAATATGATAAGAGCAAATGCTTATATGGTCTTAAACAGAGGCTGCTGTAGTCACAGAATGGGATGCCCCGGGCAGGAATCGAGCTGGCAGGGTCCAGTAGTGCTTTGGCCAGCAAAAGTGTCTTTATCAGGCCTAATTTCAAATATGATAAGAGCAAATGCTTATATGGTCTTAAACAGAGGCTGCTTTAGTCACAGAATGGGATGCCCCGGGCAGGAATCGAGCTGGCAGGGTCCAGTAGTGCTTTGGCCAGCAAAAGTGTCTTTATCAGGCTAATTTCAAATATGATAAGAGCAAATGCTTATATGGTCTTAAACAGAGGCTGCTGTAGTCACAGAATGGGATGCCCCGGGCAGGAATCGAGCTGGCAGGGTCCAGTAGGGCTTTGGCCAGCAAAAGTGTCTTTATCAGGCCTAATTTCAAATATGATAAGAGCAAATGCTTATATGGTCTTAAACAGAGGCTGCTTTAGTCACAGAATGGGATGCCCTGGGCAGGAATCGACCTGGCAGGGTCCAGTAGGGCTTTGGCCAGCAAAAGTGTCTTTATCAGGCTAATTTCAAATATGATAAGAGCAAATGCTTATATGGTCTTAAACAGAGGCTGCTTTAGTCACAGAATGGGATGCCCCGGGCAGGAATCGAGCTGGCAGGGTCCAGTAGTGCTTTGGCCAGCAAAAGTGTCTTTATCAGGCTAATTTCAAATATGATAAGAGCAAATGCTTATATGGTCTTAAACAGAGGCTGCTGTAGTCACAGAATGGGATGCCCCGGGCAGGAATCGAGCTGGCAGGGTCCAGTAGTGCTTTGGCCAGCAAAAGTGTCTTTATCAGGCCTAATTTCAAATATGATAAGAACAAATGCTTATATGGTCTTAAACAGAGGCTGCTTTAGTCACAGAATGGGATGCCTCACAGCAGACTTAAGATCAGTTCAGTATATATGCACAGTTAGTTACTATAAGCAGCCTGAAAACGCTAACAAAGGCTGGATGAAAAAAAAAAAATCTCCCTGTCAGCCAGCTCCGTTTTTCCTACCTTTCCCTGGCTTTCTGTCTGTCTCCTGTCTGTCTCCTGCCTGTCTCCTGCCTGTCTCCAGCCTGTCCCTGTCTGTCCCTGTCTCCAGCCTGTCTAACTGCCTCAGCTACACAGCGTTCTGTCTGTCTGTCACGAATGCAATAGAGAAATGAGGAAAAGCAAGATGGCCGCCGTTAAATACCGCTGTGTGACGTCACCGGGCTTGCTGGCTGCTGATAGGCTGCATGTGACTGCCCCAGCTTGCACTGGCGCGGGATACATGTCCAGACATGTCCCGTCCGCCATCTTAGAATGCCTGTAATGTAAATGAATGGATGTTAAAGGAAAACTTCGAGTGATCGAATCGCGGGGAAATTCGGATTCGATCCGAATCGAATTTTTCCTGAAATTCGGATCGAATCCGGGTTCGTCCGGATCGATTCGCTCATCCCTAGACATAGCCAAAGAAGCAGGAGCCAGATTGAGTAGTCAAAAGAAGTCAAAGGTCAGGAGCTAAAGCAGATAGTCAGAAACAAAAGAGTATTTGCTGGCATGTTCCCTGGGCCCCAGGCATCTATAGATGTGCTGCATATTGGTGTGCAAAAAGTGGCACATGTGTCTAACAGGATAAATAGCAATACCAGCATTGCGATTGCCACCCTGGACTTGCCATTGCTCATTGGTAGGAAGAGTGGAGGATGCAAAGGAGACCATGACAGGTAAAGCCCTAAATATTTTACAGTGAAACTGTTTACTAAAGACTTTTATTGCTGTGGTTTATTACAGTATCTGGTATATCACGCCTTTTTAAACCGCATCCCAATCTTATCTTCTAAAGCCTTATTAATCAAAGACGTTTGATACATTTATTTCTCTTATTATGTAAAAAACTGCAATAAAACTCACTTAGGGCAAGGTCACTGTTCTCTTAAATGTAGACAGATTTTAGATCAATCATTCTTTCAGTGACCACAGCAGATATAAAGTTTCCTTTTGCACAAAAGCATCTCTGTCATTCACTTATCCACCAGAGTCCAACAACAATGCCACCCCCCTCCAGGGCTGACGGGTTGGCAAGTACTGGTCTGGAGGGGGGAAGCCAGCTGGACAGCTAAGGGCATCTATCAAGAATTTTTGGCAGGACATCTTAACTGCATTGTACTTAGATTACCTGTGTTACAAAATCCTCAATGCCCTTATGCATCATTTTCAGAAAGGTATTTTTCATCAGATGACAAGTTTGCATTATAGTGCAGATTAAAGTTCAGTAAATTTAAATAGGAACATTTTTCTGTAACAAACGAGCAACAAATTCAGGCCTCTATACTACGCGATTAGTTGAAAACCAGGAATCCTAACTGTTAAACCAAATGGGATCCTGTAATCCAGTGTTTCCCAACACTGTCCTTGTGAGCCACCAACAGGTCATGTTTAGCAGTTCTCCATATAGAGACACAGGGGAATTTAATAGTGCTATAGAGGCTATACTAGAATAGAGACAATTTAGAGATCCACAAAACATGATCTGTTGGTGGCTCTCAAGGAGAAGGTTGGGGAACACTGCTTTAATCTCTAAACCTATACTGTACTACACTTGTCAAGATAAAAACTGCAACACCAAGAAGGACAAGCCATAAGGTTCTTCATACTTCAAAATGAGGAAAAAGGTGCACTAAGATCTGCAAATGATCAAATTTTGAAGCCTCAAGCTCCATCTTTGGCATGTCGGAGAGGCATAAAAAAATCAGATCAAGTGGTGCAATGCTTCCTGTTCTTCAACACGCCATCTCCACTAAGTGGTAGAGAATCCTTTAATCCTGTGTTCCCTAACTGTCCTTGTGAGTCCCCATAAGGTTTTGGTTTGCAGATCTCCAGACACACAGGTAAAGTAATAAGTGCTCAGACAGAGCTATTGAGACAACAATTTAGAGATCCACAAAACATGACCCATTGGTGTCTCTCAAGGAGAGGGTTGGGGAACATTTCTTTATCTATAACTTTATACTGTACTACACTCGGCAATATAAAAATTGCAAGGCCAAGAGGGACAAGTGGTAAGGATCTGCAAACGGAGAAATAAACAGGTGCATTAAGATATGCAAATGATCACATTTTCAAGCATCTAGCGCTGATCTGTGGCATAATGAAGATGTTAGCCCCTGGAAACCTCAAATATCAGATGAAATTGTGCCGGATAATTGTGCGATGCTTCCCGTGTGTTGTCTCACCAGTTATACTCACTGAGTGGAAGAGAATTCGTGAACTGAGAGACTGTGATGCCCAGCGGAACACCAGCCTTCTGACCAGCCTGCAGGCTACCCCCAATCTCCACCACCGCTTCTGCCTATAGTCAAGCCCCCGTTTGCCGGGACGCTAGGTACGCCTCACCGGACACGGTTGCCCCCAGGTCTTAATAGGCGCAAAGGATGGCTGCTTACGGTGAAGGCCGATGAACCACGAGGGTATCCCGAAGCCGAGGTCGTTCACAGGTAGTCAATCCGGAGGGTGCGTCAGAGTACAGGGATGAGACAGGTGCGTAGTCAGGGGTCAAGCCGGGAGGTCAGAGATCGCGGGGTATCCAGAGGGGCAGGCAGGTTCGTGGTCAGACAAATCAGAGGTTGGTACAGGCAGAAGACAGGAATGGTCGATCAAGCCGGGTCGGAATCAGATAACAACTAACAGAATCACACCCTAATCACAAGCGACTATCACAGGCACCAAGTGCTGGGCTGACTCCATATTTATTGGGGAATCAACCAATGGCCACCCTGGGGGGGAGTGTATGTGCTGATTGGTGCAACTTACAACACTGTGAGTGATTGGAGGCACTATCCAGGTGCTGGTCAGTCTTGGCTGCAAGGCTGATCAGCCCCGGATTCCCATCAGATGTGGAGCACTCTGTGCTGCCTGCCACTCGCAGCACAGCACCTCCTAGTGGCAAAATTTACAGACTGCGGGACGCGCGCCTGCACAGCTAGAGAGGGGCGAGGGAGGCTGCCAGAGTGACGAGCCGTGCTCCCAGCAGCAGGAGTGCTGCGTCACCCCGCGGACGCTCGGCGCTGGCCCCCTGGCAGAGGTAAGCCCCCTACAGAGACCTTGGTTTTCCAACACAGCAGATTACTACGTGGCTGGGCTGAGAAGTCAGCGCTGTTCAACATGGCAAATTCCTGTGGTTGGGAGAATGATGATGAACTGGAATGACAGCAAGAGATATGCGGTGATGAACCTGTGTATAAATGGATAATCAAAATAGAAGAATGGTGTGTAGTGATCCATTCTGTACTGCAAGTCAAATTGTATGTTATATCCCAAGTCTAGAGCGGCAAACAGCTAGAAAACAGATGTCCAGTTACAGATGTTCCTATTCAGTTATGAGTTCCACTTTTGTCTTGGACACAATGAGCATCAGGAATTGGTTTGGAGACTACATAGAAAACACCCTGAATAGGCCTTCACAAGGAAATTTTACACCAGTCCAACTTCCAGGAGTGAGGTGTGTGGTGGCATAATGTATAGTTGCTTGACCCCTCCAGCCTTCTGTTAAAGACCATTATCAGGCAAATTGAAAAAATGAATGCTATACTCACCTTTTCTTCCACGCAGCCCATCACTCCTAGTCCAGGACTGAAGCCCTTACCTGAAGGCTGGATCCATGCCCCTCGCCACCAGGTTGATTGAGCGCCTCTTCCTGCCATTGACTGAAATGGGACGTGTGAAAACCTAACGCGCCGGAGAAGCAGGAAGAGACATACTATCGGCTGGGCAGTAGGGAACATGGATCCAGCCTCTCCTGCTATGACTATAACAAACAAGATGAGTCATTCTGAAAAGCCTACCAGCTCCCTGCTGAGGAGTCCATCGTGTCACATTATTACAGCCAACGAGCAATTTATTTCAATTTTTTTATTGTAATCAACTGTGATACTTCCTAAAACAGTCATGAGTCTACTATTGGAAATTACATCAGGAACCATTTTTCAACAGGACAATGCCAGCTACCATGGCCTGCAATGTCTCCAGATTTGTTTCCCATCTAGCACATCTGGGATATCGTTGGTCACCAATTGCATTTTCTTATTAACATGTCTTTCGACCTTGTCATTTCCATTATTCCAAGACATTTCCTTATTTCAGTGTTGAGTAGTTTAAGTATGTATATTGGTCACTCAATAGAAGCTATTCTTTAGACTAGTAATGGTCAGCAAGCAGCAAGTAGTGCTGGGTGTACCCCTATAATTTCAGGTTTGGCAAGTTTGGCTGAACTTTGAACAAAGTTTTGATTAAGCAACCCCGAACTTGACTCAAACCCAAAAATGGCCCAAATTTTCATATGAGGGGCAACCTAGACAGGCGGACCCCCCTTCACACCCCCGCCACTCCTCCCCGGCCCACCGGTCGTCCCTAATATGTCATTTTATTTAAATAAATTGCAGCGGCAGGTGGGTGGTGGCAGCGGTGAGTTCAAGTTAATGCATGAGGACACTGGAAGCTGGCACTAGAAGTCCAATCTTTTGGAAGCCCCAGCCGTGGACATTTTGACAGAGCAAAGAACGCCACTCAATTGCTGGCTCAGGTAAGTGTACTGCCACTTCCTGCTGCGTGCTGCCCTAACTCTGAATTAGGTGAAGCTGGTTGATGGACTAATCAACAGCCCATAAATCAGCGTTTCTTAGTTCGGGTCGAAAGCTGAACTCAAGTAAGGACTTCTGGCTGAAGTCCTTGTTGGTGTTTGGGAACCCAAACTTGCAAAGTTCAGGTTCGCCCAATACTAGCAACAAGTAGTAAAATCATAAAGACAAAAATACACTCTAACTAACTGACTCTTAGAAATAATGATGGAATTTAGGAAGAACCAATCCAACATCCTTCTCCCCTTCAATGTTGATGCGCAGATGATTGAAGAGGTAAATGGGTCGATTCAGTATAAGTACCCTTGCCTGATTCAGCCAACCTTTTTCTTTTTTTGCATATTATATCTTCATAGTAGTATTTTACAGTATAAAGTATTTGCACAAATGCAGAAGTAAAATACAAAAACACTTGTGAAAGTGGTAAAATCTCCCCCTGCCATCTTGCACAGTGCTTTTCAAAAGTACCCTCTCATGGGTACTTTTGGGAAAAAACAAAAGTAGTGCTGAAGAAGGCCCAACAAAAGGCCCGTGTGAAGGCACCCTGTCTAAATGGAAAATGTCATAATCATATTCCTCTTTTTGCTTTGTTAGATTCAAGGCAGCCAAAAGTGTTTAAAACATGACTGCTGACAACCAATAGCTAATGACCACAAACACTATTAGAATGTCACTGATGAATGCCAGTCACATTGGGAATGTATGGTGCAGATGGGTGGACCAGGTAAGTTATTAGTCTAATTCTAGAAATTTCTACAGCAGAAGAAGCAATGGAGCATCCCTTCTTGGGATGCGGGGGAGGTTGCTTGGAGAATTGCAGTGGCCTTGAGGGCCACTATGGGTCAATGGGAGGACCCTCTTTATATATCGGTACTGCAGCTGTTCGATTTGACGGATGCGCGTGGCCTACATGCGGGTGGGCATGGCCTATGAACTTCCAGCGTCCAATCACAGATGTGGCCTGTATATAGGCCAAGCCCATCTGCCGAAGCAAGGAGATCAGCCGTGGGAACCTGTAGGTTTGCCGGTGTGTGTGTGTCTCTCTCTCTGTCTCTGTGTGTGTCTGTGTGTCTTGCTCTGTCTGTGTGTGTGTGTGTGTGTGTGTGTGTGTGTGTTTCTCTGTCTGTTTTTGTGTGCGTTTGTCTTTGTTTATGTGTGTGTGTGTGTGTGTGTGTGTGTGTGTGTGTGTGTGTGTGTGTAGCACTGGGTAATGGAGGACTGTCAGGCATCAACTGTAAGTTTATCTACTTCCTGCCTCTGGTCCTCCATTGTATTCCCTGCTCACACACATGAGCGTTTCAATCTGGCCCCAGTCAGGGCTACAGAAAGATGGTTGCTGGCTTCCATAAGTGAGGGCACTTCTAGTGCCAGCACTAGAGACTGCTGCAACCCTAGGTGAAGCTGGTTGATGGAGTGGTCAGCAGCCCATCAAGAAGCTTCTCCGTGTTTGGGTCAGACGCTAATCTCAAACACATCTGTGCCAAACTTTGTGAATTTGGGTTCCCAAGCCTGAAGCCGAAAGTCTGCGCCGAAGTTCAGCATTAGGCCCGAAAAAGCCCATGATTCAGCTTCTAGCCCTCCATGCAGCCAATCAGGACAGCCAGAAAGCCAACCATCTTGCTGCCCCCCAACCAAGCAGGAAGGGGAGTTGGCAGCGTCGGGCCACGGCAGGGGATGACCTCAAGCACAAAGGACAGATCCCAGCTTGGCCAGCAAGCAGGTGAGCGCTCCCAGCATTGCCTACTATGGAAGATAATGCCACAGTCTGCTATGGGATAACAGGGATTGTTCTACAACACAGTCTGGTATGGAAGATGATAGGGGGCTCTGTCACAGTCTGCCATGGGATAATGGGCGTTTTACTGCAGCACAGTCTGCTATGAGATGGTGGGGGTTGTTCTGCAGCACAGTCTGTTATGCAAGATGATGGAGGATTCTATCACAGTCTGCTATGTAAGGGGGGGGGGGCTCACGGTCTACTATGGGATGAAGGGGTTGTTCTGCAACACAGTGTGCTATAGGAGAAGATTGATGCTCTGTCACACAGTCTGCTATGGGGTCAATGCAGGCCAATCTCCTTGGAATTACCCCATGATTTTCCATCTGACACCCCTTAAAAAATTAATATTATATATTTTTTTTATTTACCTTAATTTACTTACACCCAGGAGTTTGGCCTTCAACACCAAAAAAGAAAATATATATAATTTGTTTATGTATTTAATTTTTTGTTTTCTGTTATTATTTTGAGTACTTTCCCTACCCCATTTTGCAGGGCAATTGACCTGGTTTTCCCCTTCATTTGCAGCCCTCTATCCTTTACTCCTCCCATTTTATGGCCATTGATTTCGGGTTCAGGTTCGGGTCAAGTCCAGGGACCAGAACCAAAATTTGGCGGCAAGTTCGGACAACCTTGACGAACCCAAACCGAACTTCTATGAGTCCGATCATCCCTATTCTTCGTATGTTTTATATATCACCAACAGTCTCCCACTTCAACTCTATAATTTAAAAACGATTTATTGTAAGGTAGGTCAATGGCGCGCTGTGCCAACTACTAAGTTGAAAAACCTACCAATCCCCACCTCTGAGTTGTGTCAGAGTAATACCTGTCACCAGGGATTACTCATTTACTCCAACTGTGTTGAAAATAGTGAATATGTCATATCACTTAAACAATTCAAAGTAGACATTAAATGAAGAGAAATAAACACTGCAAGGAGATGTCTGCATGGCCATGTGCTGAAGGATGTTGGAACGTTTGTCAGTGCTGCAAACCGAAGAAAGAGAGGAAATTACATGGACGGTGGTGGCAGCATCTTGAGTAGGTGGTCGGAAGGGGGGGAGGTGTTGAATTTGCACATTCATGTCTACTTTGTTCATCTCTAAAAATCCTTCTCTCACTGCCTTTTAGATGTCAGCGTTATTTAAAACCACAACATTTGGCAGAATTCCTGGTCCCTCTATACCCCCTCCCCCCCTTAGCCATGAGTGAAGGCTGCAAGCAATAGTTGTACTTACCCTTTGCTGTCCCTCTTCAAATGTCCCGTGCTGCTCTTCAAGATGGAGCTGTCCAGGGGGGAGGGACAGGGGTGAGCAAGTCAGGTTTGGGAAGTTTTATTAACTTCCCAATACCTGAAATGTTTCTCTTTAACTTTTAGGGTTAGTCTCTGTGCAACGCTAGTGGCAAACGTCAGCCTACAACTGATCTTCAGATTCTGGATTCTTGCTGAATTAAATAATGTGTCCAACATTTCCCATGTTAACTGGTTTAGTCATTGCGAGGAAGACATGGGTGACATTTTTTTACCAGTGTTAATATTTTTTGGGGATAATCTTTTAATTAGTATTACTTTTCAACAGTGTGTTGTATGCACACAATTTATACACACGCCTCATTAAAAACAATAGCTATCACCTGGTGGATGACACCATCATGTTGAGTTATGCTAATAGAAATCATGGAGGAAGCCTCTTGTTGAAACTCAGATTTAATAGCAGGTCACAATTCTCCAGAAACATGTCAGTATTTATGGCAGAAGAAATGTATTCATGGAAGTAATGGTTCATTATTCTGCTACTTTTTCAGGTATATATTTTTTGCGTCTTGTCATACATTTTTTACATCACAGTACATTGGCATTGTTGCTGTCCAGTTGTCTGTTTTGTAGGAAAAATAAAACACAACTCCCCTGCTCCTCTTAAAACAAAGTTATACAACTAACAGGTCACTAGAAATATAAAGTCAGTTGATCACATGCCTCAGACTGCATTTGTTAGGAGGCTTAGTTTGCTTGCCTGGGGCTGGCATCAAAACAGCTCTGGGGGCTCTTTAAAGAAGGTTGCCATTTAAAACCAATGAGATCCTGAGAGCATGAGATCCCATTCTAGATGTGTAATAGGATAGTCAGGCCTGGCCAGGGTCCAGAGTTGAAAGGGACCCCTGGGATACTGTAGATAGGACCGTTTGGGATTTACTTTGGAGAGCTTATAGTGTAAGTGTAGTTACTAAAGAAGGCCACTGTGCCCCAATAGGATAGAAAATAAAAATGTATGAAAAGTGGTTTAGGATGAAGGCCTCCACTATACAGGTGTGATTGGCCTTTGGGAAGGAGAATAAGAGGGGTGGAGGGGGACTAGTGCAGTCCAGACAAGTCTAAGTTGGGAAGAGGACCTGAAGCTCGGACAATCTGAAGTGGGCCCTGGAGTGCTGGCCAATTGTAGAGAAGTAACCAAGCCTGGATGCCATGAGGGGATGCCAAACAAGAGGAGGTTGGTGCAGGGGCTATACCTGCCACTCTCTCATCCAGAGTCTAGGGGCAGGCGGAGGACTAAAAAGAAGACTTATTTGCTGAATAAAGAGAGAGGCTTCCCCAATCCTGAGCTCATTTTGTATGGTTACAGCCCTGGTCAGTGGTGGTATCCCCAAGCACATTCACCATTCAACCATCCATGTTTCAGAGGGTGCTAGTGACTTAGCAGACTTAGCAGACCTCTTCCTATATATGAAGATACTGGACTGCTGCTTTAAAGATTGTTGAATCCTGTGCCAGTGGCCTAGCAGGTCTTTTCCTGTACATCCTGCACTCGGAGGTTGGTAGGAATCATTTGTCTATGACCTAGAAAGCCTCTTCCTCTGGATCCAGTTTCCAAATGTTGCTAGGAATCCTGTGCTATCGTCCAGGGATCCTAGAATCCTAGATCATATAATCATTAGCCTGTGGCCTGCAGGCCTGCAGGCCTCTTACTCTATATGTACCTTACCGTACCCGAAGACTGCTGGAGATCCTGGAATTCTTTGCCTGTGGCCTAGCATGCATCTTCCTGTGGATCTTGTTTCTTAGGCTTCTAGGAATTCAGGAATCATGTCCTATGGTCCAGGGATCCTAGAATCCTAGATCATATAATAATTTTCCTGTGGTCTGCAGGCCTCTTACTCTATATGTACCTTACCGTACAAGACTGCTGGAGATACTGAAATTATGTTCCTGTGGCCTAGCATGCCTATTTCACCTTCAGAATAGAAATCCTTTTTCTATATATCCTGTATCTGGAATCTTTTGACTATGGTAGCAGGCCTCTTCCTATAAAACCTGTTTCCAGGAGCTGGAACCCTGGAATCCCATGCTTATAGAGTAGCATGCCTCTTTCTGTATTTTCTGTACCCGTAAAGAAAAAAATTTGTCAAAGCTTCCTCATTCATTGTCAGTGCTAACACACTAACACTGCTGCCTCGCCGATTTTCTCATGTTTGTGGACATTTTTAAACTTTTTTTTTCAGCAGCCTAGCCATGCTACTTCCTGGTGTCACAGATTTCTCAGCAGAGAAATCCCCTTTGTTGAATGACCAGTAATTTAGAGCTGCGAGACAGAGATGGATATGTGGCAAACCGTGTTTAATGGTGAAAAACAGTGATAAGTGAACAGAGCACACTCCAATCAGGCTACTGTACAGATTTACAAGTGGACATATAAACATACATGTGCTGAGGTAACTACACAAAAATACAGGTGATCACTGAGTGCTACGGCTGCCATGCAGAAATATATGTAAACATAGACACACTCTGGGTGCTTTACATATACACAGATGGAGTCAGGAAACATACAGGCATAAGCATCCAGTAAAAGTCAAAAGTCCAAACGCAGATACACAGCTGAGACAGGGGAAGCATAACACAGAGGCTGAGGCAGGAGTCTGAGTACAGAAGACAATGTAATGCTGATCCACTGGCTCCATGTGTGGATCAGCTTATAAAGAGCAGGAAGTCAATAGCTCAGGTGCTGGCTAATCACCGGCACCTCTGCAGCAGAGGACCACCTGCTGGTGGAGCAGCATACAGCAGGAAATCCAGGAAGGGGAGCCAGCAAATAGCAGTACTGAACAGATTCAGGCTCCCAAGCTGTGGAGGAATCCAGACCTGACACCTAGATTCATCTGCACCACAATGCACAGCGGCAGGAAACCCAGCAGCACTCCGCTTTGCAGGCAGCCTGCAGCTCCATGGGACACCATACATAGTGGTTCTAAAATTGAGCACAGTAAGAGTTACAAAAATGTAAATTAATTTTTATGTGCAGCAATCTGAATTGCCCTGGGGAGGGATGCTACATGTGAGCACTGTTTCGTGTAAGGGCGTTGATGCAGTTTAAATACTTTATGTAAACCACTGTATATATAATAATAAAAAATAAAAAGTATGAATAATCATAAAGACATAATGCATGTCAGTTTACCTTTTATTTTGATTAAAATCGTGAGCATTTTCCAGCTCCGTGGCGCTCTAAGTTCTTTGAGCCGCTAGTTACTTACAGCCAAAATAGAGAGACTGATTGCACCACTGTTCCCGCGTACGTCTCCCTCCAGACTTAAATTACATTGCTCATTCAGGCACAGGTGGTGGTTTTCGTGACATGATTTGGTCTTTAAAAATCCTCCAGCTGCTTCAATAGTTTCTCCCCGAGGCCCGTGCTCTCCTCTCCAATGATGGAAAAAGCAGCCCCTCTTGCACTTCTAACCTTATTACAACCCTCCGTCTAAATGATCTCCTAATGACTGCCCGTCCATGCCAAGAGACCTGACAGATAATGATGTCAATTATTCAAATGAGCATGATGGCTTCCAGGCCGACAAATTACAGCGGCCATCAGGGAGAAAATGGCCTATTTTTATTTTTTGCTTATTAAATTTATTGTCTTCCCAATGGCTGACACAGGTTAATGACTAAACGCAAGAGGCTTTAACAGAGAATGTCGTTTAACAGAATTGAGGAGGGGTGGGTTTCAAATCGAGAATTTTAATGATTTTTAAATTTGTGAATGTACTTTTCTCGCATTGTGGATACTTTTATTGGAACAATTTGCTTTAGATGCTAACTAAGAGACATGCTGCCTTGAGAAAGTGACAGTGTATTCTGTCACGAAACCCATTGGCTTCTCCCAGCGCCACTATACAAACGCTCATCTGCCGATACCTGGCATTAGTAATGAATCAGCCTCACAGTGTGGCCCAGGGCAAAAATGAAAAACAGGGCCCCCAAATCTTTCTACCATAAGACAAACTTAGGGTTTAGAGGAGGAAAATAAGAAGAACACATTCTGAACCCAATGTGCTAAAATAGCCCCCTTTAAGAAACCCCATAACAGGCTGTGTGCACACTGATCATCCTCATGGCGCTGATCATCCTTCCACAGCTGATCATCCGCACACAGCCCTCTTCCGGTTGGTGGGTGGGAGTGGCCTGTGTACGGCCAACACTCATTGTTTTTAATGGGAGCCATTCGTACACAGGCCACTCCCACTGGTCAGCCAGAACCAGGGCTGCATAGCATTATCTGCTGTGGGAAGATGATCAGCAGCAGATGGATGATCAGTGGTGTGTGAGCACCGGTGTTAAGGGGACACGTTCTTTCCCGGTCCCATATCTGCTTCATAAGAAGCACATACCCCCCCCCCCCCCCCCCCCCAACACACACACTTTGGTTTGTTTTGTGACCAGCCTCTGCCACCCTTCCCTTACAGCATGTGCCCATACTTGGCCTTCTTGGTGCACAGCACATGTCAGCCTCTACCATTGTGTTTGCCATTTTCCCACTTCTCCCTAGTTTCTTATATCCTCCAGTGTGTTTTGGAGGTTAAGTTGACCCCGGCTGGTCAAATTAGGGTTAATATGCTAATCGGACACTGACAAAGAATATTAAAAATCTAAATATTTGTATAGTGGACCAAAACCCAGGATTTTAACTATCCCTGGTTTTGGTCCCTGCCCCCAGGGCACCCCGATGTGGGACGCCGCATCTCCGCTTACCTCTAACAGGGAGCATGCCCTCATCGGCCATTCACAAATGCCTGGTGCAGGCAAGTGCCCTGCTCAAGGGATAGCAGAGATGTAGCCGTTGGACCAGGGGAGAAAGTGAGTATACCGGGCGATCTGGGGGTTTTCACACAGCGGAGCATCTCGCTTTTGGATGCCCAGGGGGAAAGGTATCCAGGAATCTATAAGATTCCAGGGCTGATGGCCGTAGGATAAAACCTCCACCAAACCTCACCAGACTGCCCCCTCCCCACTTTGGTTACAAAATTAGGGAGTGTTGAATAACTTCGCAGGGGGATCCATCTTCTGGGCCCCTCAGATTACGGGTGACCTCCCGATGGGCAGCACCATTTCACGCACTATGCACATCCCTCAGTCTTGCGCCTGCACAGTGCCCATGAATGAGATGCAAGGGGAGGCGGCAAAAACCTGCGAGACTTCGCTGAGTGGCGTAGGACTTTGTCATTTAGAGACGGCTAAGCCAGCAGCGGGGGGAGGGGGAGAATCGGGCCCCCAAGCATCTGGATGTTGCCGCATCTGGCGGCGACATAAAAAAGATGAGCAGGGCCCCATAGGGGGGGATAGGCCACATTCATCTTTAGGTCAGATGTTCTTCTTTAAAGAACACATACCTCCACAAAAAACGTGGACAATTCATATATTCTATGACTAATCATTTATTCATTTTAATGATTTTTTTAATCTGTAAAGGCAAAAAATATATTGAAAAAGCATAACAATAACATACCCCAAGCTGCTGGATGTTGCCGCCTCAGGCAGCGACATCCAAAAGATGAGCAGGGCCCCATAAGTGGGATTGGCCACATTCATCTTTAGGTCAGATGTTCCTCTTGAAGGAACACCTAACTGCACAAAAAACGTGGACAAATCATTTATTCTAATGACCAATTTTAATGATTTTTGAATCTGTAAAGGCAAAAAATATATTGAAAAAGCATAATAATAATAATAATAATAATAATAACATACCTAATTATACTGAATGGTGACTTTCGCTAGATCTTCTACAACTTTCTTTTTTGTTAAAAAAAAATCTTTGCTGTCAGCCTGTACAAGTGTTAAAGATATCGGGCCACACGCTCGGCACTTGTAGAGGACATGCAGGATCATGAGAAATATTGGCTTCATTAGTTGTGTTGCGGAACAAACATATAGCATGTGAACCGCGAGCACCTCTCTGCAGCAGGGGATCTATTCAGGAACAAGTTTCCCATCTGTACGGCGAGCCGCTGGACTCTCGGCAGAAATGAGGCCACATTGCTCGGATGAGCTATGGGATGTCATCCTGCATGTAATGAAGAAATTCCCGCGGAAGTGTTCATGAATCAGCAGTGGAACTTAGTGGCTGTGTAGAGACGCGGTTTGAGATTGATTAGGCAGAAATATTGACTGCTGTCCGTGACAAAGGCCAACGCCGGGTCGGCTATCTGTATCGACTGCTTAAAAATAGCCACGGAACGCTCTATGTTTATGAATAAAACAGGATAGAGTATTGGATTCGCAATATCCTGTTATTTTTCTTACATCACAAGATCACGGGAAAGCTGAAATTGCTTACGGAGCAAGAATAATTTATAAATGCTGTAGCTTTATTTGTTAAAGGGAAAGTAGACTTGGCTGGACTTTTCCAACAGACCCCAGAGCGACTGCTTCTAATCCAATCCAATTAATCCAAGGGCCTTATTTATGAAGGGATAGCGTCAGGTAGCGCCTTGTTAATGAGAGGTAGGAACAAAAAATAAGATTGTCCCTGCACCACCCACAAGATATAAATAATGGATTGGTGTGCAAACAAATGGTGTCCTCAAAAGACAAATATCATTGTAAGAATAAAGAATATGTGGCCCAGTACCACAAACAAAGGGCACCTATAGTCTGCACCACCAATCTAAATAATCAGAAAATCAGGCAAGTATTGTTAAATTCCAAATTCAATCATAAATTTATTTAAGACATTAAAAATATAGAGCTCATACATAAATTATTAAAAAACATATTCTCTCCATGGGGGACTACCAAGCCAGAAAAAGTGTCATAGTGCAGTATAAAAGTGCTAAGTGAATGCAAAACTAATTGATACAATATTACATTTATAACAAAGGCAAAACCTAAATAACTACCACAATCCTTAAAATCTCTAAAGTGCCAAGCAAAAAAATAACAGCAAGAAAAATGTTTGTGCTTACTCAAATCCAACTACACTAAAGGTATATGAAAGAAATATTATTAGAAATCTATCACCATATTAAGACTGGCTGGGTCTCCCTGTTGATTCCTGGTGCCCCTTTACCCACGCGCTCCGTGGAGTAAACCACTTTTGCAAGGTGCCAATAACAAAGACTGTTAATGAGAGGTAGCGACAGGTATCGACAGGTGAACGCCGGACATGGCGCGCAATTACACATTTATCAAGCAGAATCTGTTGAGCGACTGGAATAACGCCATGTAGCATCCGATTCATCATTATCCCAGCCTCAGCGAACAGCGCCGGCGTTCAGCCTTGCACAGCGCCAGGTATGACCTCTCGCAACCTGACGCTCTCCCATACATTTCAATGGACGATACTTTTCTTCTCTTTAAACGGGTTTTTTTTTTTTTTTTTTTTAATCTCAAATAATGTTGTGTCCTCTCCTGGCATTGAAAAAGCATTTTTTTCACAAATTTTTCATTTTTTATATATTTCTGCAGTAATGACATTACAGGTCTGGTATTAAATTGTTCATGTTACTACAATGTAATTCCATATGTTTTCGCTTTTGTTACTAGTGGATACATGCTGAAAAACAGACTTTAAACACACAGCCTCCGGCGCTCTGGGCTTCAGATAAGCATTTTTTTTAGCGCCGGAGTTTTGTGAGGATATTTTTTTGCTGAGTGTTATGTTGTGAGTCTGTCGCACTGACCAGTCGCTAGCATGCGCTCCCATACAGCGCTGTACTGGTCAAATAGCGACTCCTCACAATGTATTCATCATTACTGCACAGCGACTGAGTCGCTATAAACTAGAGACCCACGGCCGAGCACAGTGACTACTAGCGGGCGCTCTTTAAATGCCTGCTACAGACGCTCATCTGTCACTACCTGGCGTTAGTAATGAATCAGCCTGCAATTCAATTTATTGTTCGCCTAGTACATTGTGAGATGAACAAGGAATTCTTTTTGGCATATACACAGTTAACTACAGTTAACATAGAAAAGAGAACAGAGAAACAGAGATACAGATGCTCTTTCAAAGGCCCTTATTTATGAAGGAATAGCGACAGGTAGCGACTGGTGAGCGACCGGTAATGACGGGCCCCGCCACGAGAACGCCGGCTCCCCACCACAATCACACATTTATCAAGCCGATCCTGCTTAGCGACTGAGATAGCGCCATATAGCGACTCATTCATCATTATTCCTCAGCCCACAGCGCCAGCGTCCGACCTTGAACAGCGACAGGTATGACCTCTCGCTACCTGGCGCTCTCCAATGCATTTCAATGGAACAATCTTTAAATATTCATAATTAATTGTTATTGTTATTATGTTTTTTTTTTTTAAATGTGAAAAATTCTGTGACCACTTCTGCCATGTTAAAATTGTGCAGAATTGATATTACAGGTCTGATATTAATGTATTCATATTACTAAATTCTTTATTATTTTTGTTTTTTTTTTTTGGTTTCCAAAAATATGGTGGTTTGGGGGTTAAAAAACTACTTTTAACACATCGCCGCCAGCGCTCTGGGGTTTAAACATGCATTTCACAGCGCGAGAATTTTTTGAGCGTGATTTTTTGATGAATGTGGTGGGAGCCGCTCGCTCTGACCAGTCGCTATCATGCGCACCCATACATTGCGGAAGCTGTCAAATAGCGACTCGTCACCCCGTATTCAACATTACTGCACACCGACTCATGAATCGGCCTCATAGTGCAATTGATACCGGCTTTGAGCCTGGGACAAAATACCACAAAGAGGGGATGCACTAAACGTTAACAACTCAAAAACAAGAGGGACAGTGGATAATCAGTCCACCTCCACCCAACAGAAGGAGCACCAATCAATGTAAACAATAAAAAAAATTTTACATGAATTTATTATACAAAAAATGGATACACACAGTCACGCTATACAAAACATATTAAAAACACTGCATTATCCCCGAATACATCCAGTGCTGCCAAAAAAGACAGACAATTATATCTGGGAATCTATACATGTGTGAAGAACGGAACCCCCAATAGGTAATATATTTGTGCCGGCACAAAACTACCCAATATTACCAGGGCCGGCTCCAGGTTTATGTGGGCCTTGGGCGGCATGGTCTCAGTGGGCCCCTTTGTCGGACGTCCCAAATCTGGATGCCTCCTAAGGATCATGCCATTTGGACCAAAACTGGTCTACCTTGAGGTGCACCAAACCCCTTTAAACCTGACCTCAGAGTCTAAATGAATCTAGATTCTCCTGATTTCTGATGCCCCTGTGTGGCACAAAACTACCCAATATTACCAGGGCTGGCTCCAGGTTTATGTGGGCCCTTGGGCGGCATGGTCTCAGTGGGCCCCTTTGTCAGACGTCCCAAATCTGGATGCCTCCTAAGGATCATGCCATTTGGACCAAAACTGGTCTACCTTGAGGTGCACCAAACCCCTTTAAACCTGACCTCAGAGTCTAAATGAATCTAGATTCTCCTGCTTTCGGATGCCCCTGTGTGTGACCCCCCCCCCCCCCACTTTGTTCATTACTTTCCTGGAACTGGTGAATGCACTGTGGGATCGCCAGTTTGAGTTAAAGGCCAAACTTTCACAATCAGGGACATCCCAAATTGAGATGCCCCTGTAGAGCGGACTAAAACTCAGGGGTGGAATTGCTTGCACAGTGGGTATGCCAGCGATCCCAGGGGGTTTCACACAGGAGGGTATCACAGATTGGGATTCTCCAGGGATAGGAAATCAGCTGAGGTGGACAACTTAAAAGCAGAACAAAACCCAGTACTTCCTCCCCTGGAATCTAAATCGAGATAACCCGTTGTGTAGAACCCCGCTATTTGAGGAGAAGTTGGGCACCAGCTTTGGCGGTGCCCTCCCAGTCCACCGCTGGTCAAGCGCCATTGCACAACCCAAAGACCGGCCCTGTCAGTGGGCCCCCCCAGAGAGTGGGGGGGGGGGCCCGGCAGCTAACCCACCTTGCTGGGTGCTGGCGCCGGCCCTGAATATTACTGTAGACCCAAAAAATTCCAATTCAGTAAGATAAAGTGACCAGTGCAACAATCATAATTCAATAGAATACAATTTATATTGAAGGAAAACATACTATTAATCTAAATCATTAAAATTATTATTTTATCAATTACAAAAACAGTGCATACATTCAAATGTGCATGTGCTAGAAATCATGGACCCAAAAAAGTGCAAAGTGCATGAGCTGAGGACATTTAAAAAAGAATTCCAAATACCAGACCGTAAAGTTTAGCAGCTCAAGCGTTTGGGCCTATGGCGCTTGGTTATTGTTAAGGATGCGGCCAGCCAAAGGAAAGAAACCCTTCCTAGACCTAGAAGTCCTGCAAGCTGGTACTGCAAGACGTCGCCCAGATGGTAGATACCGGAACAGGGCGTGTCCAGGGTGGGAGGGATCCCAAAGGATATTTTCCGCCCGTGTTTTTGTTCTGCGTTTGTGCGGTTCCTGCAGGGATGGTAAGGGGGCTCCAGTTATTCTTTCCTCAGTCTTTATTGTTCTTTGGAGTCTACACTTGTCTCCTGAAGCATTCATTGCTCTGCTCAGGGCACAGGGTCCCTGTGATCTTTCTGCATATTAGGTTTTGACATTGCTAAATGTGTGTAGCTAGAGTACAGTGCCGCACCTCCAATGAATCAAGTTGAGGCAGCGGGGGGTTGCGGTTAAACTAGAGTATTAAACTATTTCAGGGAGATGGGCAAGACTGCTTGCTTTGTTAATATGTGTATGTGGGTGGTTAATTTAAGACTGGGGGCAGGAGTAAGTTTGGATACAGTGTGTATGGGGGGGCTATAAGGCTGACCCCTGTATGTGGGGGTGTGAGTATAAGGCTCGGCGGAGAAGGGTAAGTCTGTTTGCTGTGTGTGGTGGTTAGGTTAAAGGCTGGGAGGAGAGGGCAAGACTTCTTGCTTTGTTAATATGTGCATGTGGGGGGTGAATTTAAAACTGGGGAAAACAAGTAAGCCTGGCTGCTGTGTGCATGGGGGGCTAAAAGGCTGATCTGTGTGTGTGTGTGTGTGTATGGGTGTAAGTTTAAGGCTGGGTGGAGAAGGGTAACAGGCTGATTCATTAATAGCGCCAGGTAGCGACAGATGAGCGACAGTAGCGTTATTTTCACAGCGCCCGCTAGTATTCGCTGTGCTTGCCCGTTGTTCGGCTGTTGACAGCGACTCAGTCGGTGTGCGGTAATGTTGAATACGGGGTTATGAGTCGCTGTTTGACAGGTTCCGCGCTGTATGGGAGCGCATGACAGCGAACGGCCATAGCGAACGGCTCCCAGCATATTCATTAACAAATCACGCTCCAAAAATTCTCGCGCTGTGAAATGCTTGTTTAAACCTCAGAGCGCTGGCGGCGATGGGTTAAAAGTAGTTTTTTAACCCCCAAACAACCATATTTTTAGAAAAAAAAAAAAACATGTTTTTCAAAACATTTTGTAATATGAATACATTAATATCAGACCTGTAATATAAATTCTGCACAATTTTTTTTTTCTTTTTAGCTTAAAAAAAATATCTAACATTGCAGAAGTGGTCACAGAATTTTTGACATAAAAAAAAAAAATAAATTAAAAAATAATAGCAATTAATTATGAATATTTAAAGATTGCTCCATTGAAATGTATTGGAGAGCGCCAGATAGCGAAAGGTCATACCTGTCGCTGTTCAAGGTCGCTCGCTGGCGCTGTGGGGTGAGGCTGGAATAATGATGAATGATTCGCTATCTGGCGCTCTGTCAGTCGCTAAGCAGGATCGGCTTGATAAATGTGTGATTGCGGAGGGGAGCCGGCGTTCTCGTGGCGGTGAGCGTCATTACCGTTCGCTCACCATTCGCTACCTGGCGCTATCCCTTGTTAAATAAGGGCCTAAATCAAGATAACCCGTTGTGTAGAACCCCGCTATTTAAGGAGAAGTTGGGCACCAGCTTTGGCGGTGCCCTCCCAGTCCACCGCCGGTCAAGCGCCATCGCACAACCCAAAGACCGGCCCTGTCAGTGGGCCCCCCCAGAGAGTGGGGGCCCCCGGCAGCTACCCCACCTTGCTGGGTGCTGGCGCCGGCCCTGAATATTACTGTAGACCCCAAAAATTCCAATCCTAATCAGTCAGATAAAGTGACCAGTGCAACAATCATAATTCAATAGAATACAATTGATATTGAAGGAAAACATACTATTAATCTAAATCAATAAAATTATTATTTTATCAATTACAAAAACAGTGCATACATTCAAATGTGCATGTGCTAGAAATCATGGACCCAAAAAAGTGCAAAGTGCATGAGCTGAGGACATTTAAAAAAGAATTCCAAATACCAGACCGTAAAATTTAGCAGCACAAGCGTTCCACAAGTATGGAGAGCCTTTGGGCCTATGGCGCTTGGTTATTGTTAAGGATGCGGCCAGCCAAAGGAAAGAAACCCTTCCTAGACCTAGAAGTCCTGCAAGCTGGTACTGCAAGACATCGCCCAGATGGTAGATACTGGAATAGGGCGTGTCCAGGGTGGGAGGGATCCCAAAGGATATTTTCCGCCCGTGTTTTTGTTCTGCGTTTGTGCGGTTCCTGCAGGGATGGTAAGGGGGCTCCAGTTATTCTTTCCGCAGTCTTTATTGTTCTTTGGAGTCTACACTTGTCTCCTGAAACAATTATTGCTCTGCTCAGGGCACAGGGTCCCTGTGATCTTGCTGCATATTAGGTTTTGACATTGCTAAATGTGTGTAGCTAGAGTACAGTGCCGCACCTAAAATGAATCAAGTTGAGGCAGCGGGGGGGTTGGGGTTAAACTAGAGTATTAAACTATTTCCGGGAGATGGGCAAGACTGCTTGCTTTGTTAATATGTGTATGTGGGGGGTTAATTTAAGACTGGGGGCAGGAGTAAGTTTGGATACTGTGTGTATGGGGGGGCTATAAGGCTGAACCCTGTGTGTGGGGGTGTGAGTATAAGGCTCGGCAGAGAAGGGTAAGTCTGTTTGCTGTGTGTGGTGGTTAGGTTAAAGGCTGGGAGGAGAGGGCAAGACTTCTTGCTTTGTTAATATGTGCATGTGGGGGGTGAATTTAAAACTGGGGAAAACAAGTAAGCCTGGCTGCTGTGTGCATGGGGGGCTAAAAGGCTGATCTGTGTGTGTGTGTGTGTGTGTGTAAGTTTAAGGCTGGGTGGAGAAGGGTAACAGGCTGATTCATTAATAGCGCCAGGTAGCGACAGATGAGCGACAGTAGCGTTATTTTCACAGCGCCCGCTAGTATTCGCTGTGCTTGGCCGTTGTTCGGTGTGCGGTAATGTAGAATACGGGGTTATGAGTCGCTGTTTGACAGGTTCCGCGCTGTATGGGAGCGCATGACAGCGAACGGCCATAGCGAACGGCTCCCAGCATATTCATTAACAAATCACGCTCCAAAAATTCTCGCGCTGTGAAATGCATGTTTAAACCTCAGAGCGCTGGCGGCGATGGGTTAAAAGTAGTTTTTTAACCCCCATATTTTTTGAAAAAAAAAACAAACATGTTTTTCAAAACATTTTGTAATATGAATACATTAATATCAGACCTGTAATATCAATTCTGCACAATTTTTTTTTCTTTTTAGCTTAAAAAAAATATCTAACATTACAGAAGTGGTCACAGAATTTTTGACATTAAAAAAAAAAAAAATAAAAAAATAATAGCAATTAATTATGAATATTTAAAGATTGCTCCATTGAAATGTATTGGAGAGCGCCAGGTAGCGAGAGGTCATACCTGTCGCTGTTCAAGGTCGCTCGCTGGCGCTGTGGGGTGAGGCTGGAATAATGATGAATGATTCGCTATCTGGCGCTCTGTCAGTCGCTAAGCAGGATCGGCTTGATAAATGTGTGATTGCGGAGGGGAGCCGGCGTTCTCGTGGCGGGGAGCGTCATTACCGTTCGCTCACCATTCGCTACCTGGCGCTATCCCTTGTTAACTAAGGGCCTTAGTCTTTTCGCTGTGTGTGGGGGATAGGTTAAAGGCTGGGAGGAGAGGAGCAACCCTATAGGGCCCACCCTTTAGTTTAGGACGCTGCTTCACATCCCCCATCTGGAAAGCCAGAGACCAGGAAGCACATATTTGCTTTTTCCATGTTCTTCCGCCAGTTCGCTACCCCACCTGACTACTAGCAGCCTATTGGCTTTACCTTATGGGATGGTGTAGGTCCTCGTGCCCAGTGCATATGGTAACTATTTAAATTGCAAGCACATCAAATCTGTGTAGCTGCTTCTCCAAATATTAACCCCCAGCTACATTGCTTCTGACATTTTACAGCCCCAAAAAATGTAAAAAAAGCTCCACCCAGGATCCAGCACCATAAGTCTCCTGATCCCCCAGAGGGGAAGGAGGGCTCTGATCCTGTCTTTAGGAGGGAAGAAAACACCAATTCTTTACCCTGCAAGTGTGCTCCGTCATCCCCTGCCACAGGAAGGAGCCTTTTATACCGGAAAGTGTGCTGGAGTCAGCTTACTCCATCTGTATAAAAGGCTCCTCCCTGCAGCAGGAGTGAGAGTTGAAGTCAAGCCAGGAGTGAGGCAGGGGAAGCCGGTCCTCCCAGCTTTCACTGATCATGTCGGTTGGCAAAGCAACGATTGGCTGGCATAGGACAGCAGCGATCGGCGTTGAAAGAAGGTAAGTAGTAAAACTGACTTGCCAAAAGCCCCTGCACCATTACCTGCATCTCCCAAAAATATGATGTACAGTGCCAAAATTACAGCAGTACATAGTGGTGCTCACACTGGACGGCCAATGCCTAGTGCAACAATCAAAGCTAATGAGTTAACATTGGGTGCTTTGACTACCAGCGCCATTTTAGTCCGAAAATAGCAGCGCCAAAACAGAACGAGATGCCGGCGCTCAAAAACTGGCGCTATGCCAGGAAGATTATGCTAAACGGCACCTTTCTTAAATAAGGTCCACATGGTGTCAGTCTAGAATCAGTTTCTGAATGTGTTGCATGTAATGTAGTTATTACCAATAAATGAGCTTGAGGATCGAGGCTATGATCTGCTTTGGCTCCAGCCATCCCGCATGAGCTCATTATGTGCAACAAACCAAAGCAGAAAAGCTTTAGTGGATGTGATCCCTTACTGGAGCTCATCTCACCTTATCTTGGTTAACCAGGCTTGCATTTCTAGTTTACCTTTAAAAGCCTTTATTTACCCAAATCACAGCAAGGCGCTGATGTCATATTTCCACTTGCTCCATTTTACAGAGTCATTTCAGTGTTAGAGAGGTGCTTAAAACAGACAGCAGGAGAGGAAATAATCAACTCCATGGGATGCAGGATTTGTCATTTTTTTTTTTGCTGTGTTGCAAGAGAAATTGAAGGAAAACTGCATTTTACGAAGAAGTGAATTAACATAAAATCTAGCCATAAAGAAAATATGACGCCAAGCGCATCAGTATACAGTAGATAAATATGCATCTGTAAAGTATTTGTTACCAAATGACTTACAGTATATCTTACTATTAAGCTGTTATTGACCTTTGTTTTGTCTGACTGCATCCAGCGCCATGTCTGGTGCCAAGCTGTTACTGACCATGTTCAGTGCCCTATCCATCGCCAAGCTCTTACCGACTATGTTCAGTTCCCCATCCAGTGCCAAGCTGTTACTAACCAAGTTCAGTGCCCTATCCATCGCCAAGCTCTTACCGACTATGTTCAGTTCCCCATCCAGTGCCAAGCTGTTGCCAGCCCCTGCTTTGCCTGACCATGCGCCATGCCACATCCTATGCAAAATTGTTATTAATTCTTGGCTTGCTGGACCATGTCCAGTACCATTTATAGTGGCACGTCTGTTACTAAGCTGTTATTGGCCTCTGTTTTGTCTGACTGCATCCAGCGCCATGTCTGGTGCCAAGCTGTTACTGGTCTCTCTCTTGTCTGGTCATGTCCATTATCATGTCCTGGGCCAAGTTGTTACTAAGTTCAGTGCCCCATCCAGTGCCAAGTTATTATCAACCATGTTCAGTGCCCCATCCAGTGCCAAGTTATTATCAACCATGTTCAGTGCCCCATCCAGTGCCAAGCTGTTACCAACCGTGTTCAGTGCCCCATCCATTGCCAAGCTGTTACCGACCATGTTCAGTGCCCCATCCAGTGCCAAGCTGTTATCAACCATGTTCAGTGCCCCATCCATTGCCAAGCTATTATCAACCATGTTCAGTGCCCCATCCATTGCCAAGCTGTTACCAACCATGTTCAGTGCTCCATCCAGTGCCAAGCTGTTACTAACCATGTTCAGTGCCCCATCCAGTGCCAAGCTATTATCAACCATGTTCAGTGCCCCATCCATTGCCAAGCTGTTACCGACCATGTTCAGTGCCCCATCCAGTGCCAAGCTGTTACCGACCATGTTCAGTGCCCCATCCATTGCCAAGCTGTTACCAACCATGTTCAGTGCTCCATCCAGTGCCAAGCTGTTATCAACCATGTTCAGTGCCCCATCCATTGCCAAGCTATTATCAACCATGTTCAGTGCCCCATCCAGCGCCAAGCTGTTACCGACCATGTTCAGTGCTCCATCCAGTGCCAAGCTGTTACTAACCATGTTCAGTGCCCCATCCAGTGCCAAGCTATTATCAACCATGTTCAGTGCCCCATCCATTGCCAAGCTGTTACCGACCATGTTCAGTGCCCCATCCAGTGCCAAGCTGTTACCGACCATGTTCAGTGCTCCATCCAGTGCCAAGGTGTTACCGACCATGTTCAGTGCTCCATCCAGTGCCAAGGTGTTACCGACCATGTTCAGTGCTCCATCCAGTGCCAAGCTGTTATCAACCATGTTCAGTGCCCCATCCAGTGCCAAGCTGTTACTAACCATGTTCAGTGCCCCATCCAGTGCCAAGCTGTTATCAACCATGTTCAGTGCTCCATCCAGTGCCAAGCTGTTATCAACCATGTTCAGTGCCCCATCCAGTGCCAAGCTGTTATCAACCATGTTCAGTGCCCCATCCAGTGCCAAGCTGTTACCGACCATGTTCAGTGCCCCATCCAGTGCCAAGCTGTTACCGACCATTTTCAGTGCCCCATCCAGTGCCAAGCTGTTACCGACCATGTTCAGTGCTCCATCCAGTGCCAAGCTGTTATTAACCATGTTCAGTGCCCCATCCATTGCCAAGCTGTTACCGACCATGTTCAGTGCCCCATCCAGTGCCAAGCTGTTACCGACCATGTTCAGTGCCCCATCCAGTGCCAAGCTGTTACCGACCATGTTCAGTGCTCCATCCAGTGCCAAGGTGTTACCGACCATGTTCAGTGCTCCATCCAGTGCCAAGCTGTTACTAACCATGTTCAGTGCCCCATCCAGTGCCAAGCTATTATCAACCATGTTCAGTGCCCCATCCATTGCCAAGCTGTTACCGACCATGTTCAGTGCCCCATCCATTGCCAAGCTATTATCAACCATGTTCAGTGCCCCATCCAGTGCCAAGCTGTTACCAACCATGTTCAGTGCCCCATTCAGTGCCAAGCTGTTATCAGCCATGTTCAGTGCCCCATCCAGTGCCAAGCTGTTACCAACCATGTTCAGTGCCCCATCCATTGCCAAGCTGTTACCAACCATGTTAAGTGCCCCATCCATTGCCAAGCTGTTATCGACCATGTTCAGTGCCCCATCCATTGCCAAGCTGTTACCAACCATGTTCAGTGCCCCATCCATTGCCAAGCTGTTATCGACCATGTTCAGTGCCCCATCCAGTGCCAAGCTATTATCAACCATGTTCAGTGCTCCATCCAGTGCCAAGCTGTTATCGACCATGTTCAGTGCCCCATCCAGTGCCAAGCTATTATCAACCATGTTCAGTGCCCCATCCAGTGCCAAGCTGTTATCAGCCATGTTCAGTGCCCCATCCAGTGCCAAGCTGTTACCAACCATGTTCAGTGCCCCATCCATTGCCAAGCTGTTATCGACCATGTTCAGTGCTCCATCCAGTGCCAAGCTGTTACTAACCATGTTCAGTGCCCCATCCAGTGCCAAGCTGTTACCGACCATGTTCAGTGCTCCATCCAGTGCCAAGCTGTTACTAACCATGTTCAGTGCCCCATCCAGTGCCAAGCTGTTACCGACCATGTTCAGTGCCCCATCCAGTGCCAAGCTGTTACCGACCATGTTCAGTGCCCCATCCAGTGCCAAGCTGTTATCAACCATGTTCAGTGCCCCATCCATTGCCAAGCTGTTACTAACCATGTTCAGTGCCCCATCCAGTGCCAAGCTGTTATCAACCATGTTCAGTGCCCCATCCATTGCCAAGCTGTTACTAACCATGTTCAGTGCCCCATCCAGTGCCAAGCTGTTACTAACCATGTTCAGTGCCCCATCCAGTGCCAAGCTGTTATCAACCATGTTCAGTGCCCCATCCATTGCCAAGCTGTTACTAACCATGTTCAGTGCCCCATCCAGTGCCAAGCTGTTATCGACCATGTTCAGTGCCCCATCCATTGCCAAGCTGTTACCGACCATGTTCAGTGCTCCATCCAGTGCCAAGCTGTTACTAACCATGTTCAGTGCCCCATCCAGTGCCAAGCTATTATCAACCATGTTCAGTGCCCCATCCAGTGCCAAGCTGTTATCGACCATGTTCAGTGCCCCATCCATTGCCAAGCTGTTACCGACCATGTTCAGTGCCCCATCCAGTGCCAAGCTGTTATCGACCATGTTCAGTGCCCCATCCATTGCCAAGCTGTTACCGACCATGTTCAGTGCCCCATCCAGTGCCAAGCTGTTACCAACCATGTTCAGTGCCCCATCCATTGCCAAGCTGTTACTAACCATGTTCAGTGCCCCATCCATTGCCAAGCTGTTACTAACCATGTTCAGTGCCCCATCCAGTGCCAAGCTGTTACCGACCATGTTCAGTGCCCCATCCAGTGCCAAGCTGTTATCAACCATGTTCAGTGCTCCATCCAGTGCCAAGCTGTTACTAACCATGTTCAGTGCCCCATCCAGTGCCAAGCTGTTACCGACCATGTTCAGTGCCCCATCCAGTGCCAAGCTGTTATCAACCATGTTCAGTGCCCCATCCATTGCCAAGCTGTTACTAACCATGTTCAGTGCCCCATCCAGTGCCAAGCTGTTATCAACCATGTTCAGTGCCCCATCCATTGCCAAGCTGTTACTAACCATGTTCAGTGCCCCATCCAGTGCCAAGCTGTTACCGACCATGTTCAGTGCCCCATCCATTGCCAAGCTGTTATCAACCATGTTCAGTGCTCCATCCAGTGCCAAGCTGTTACTAACCATGTTCAGTGCCCCATCCAGTGCCAAGCTATTATCAACCATGTTCAGTGCCCTATCCAGTGCCAAGCTGTTATCGACCATGTTCAGTGCCCCATCCATTGCCAAGCTGTTACCGACCATGTTCAGTGCCCCATCCAGTGCCAAGCTGTTACCGACCATGTTCAGTGCCCCATCCATTGCCAAGCTGTTACCGACCATGTTCAGTGCCCCATCCAGTGCCAAGCTGTTACCGACCATGTTCAGTGCCCCATCCAGTGCCAAGCTATTATCAACCATGTTCAGTGCCCCATCCATTGCCAAGCTGTTACTAACCATGTTCAGTGCCCCATCCAGTGCCAAGCTGTTATCGACCATGTTCAGTGCCCCATCCATTGCCAAGCTGTTACCGACCATGTTCAGTGCTCCATCCAGTGCCAAGCTGTTACTAACCATGTTCAGTGCCCCATCCAGTGCCAAGCTATTATCAACCATGTTCAGTGCCCCATCCAGTGCCAAGCTGTTACCGACCATGTTCAGTGCCCCATACATTGCCAAGCTCCATCCAGTGCCAAGGTGTTACCGACCATGTTCAGTGCTCCATCCAGTGCCAAGCTGTTACCGACCATGTTCAGTGCTCCATCCAGTGCCAAGCTGTTACCGACCATGTTCAGTGCCCCATCCAGTGCCAAGCTGTTATCGACCATGTTCAGTGCCCCATACATTGCCAAGCTCCATCCAGTGCCAAGGTGTTACCGACCATGTTCAGTGCTCCATCCAGTGCCAAGCTGTTACCGACCATGTTCAGTGCTCCATCCAGTGCCAAGGTGTTACCGACCATGTTCAGTGCTCCATCCAGTGCCAAGCTGTTACCGACCATGTTCAGTGCCCCATCCATTGCCAAGCTGTTACCGACCATGTTCAGTGCTCCATCCAGTGCCAAGCTGTTACCGACCATGTTCAGTGCCCCATCCAGTGCCAAGCTGGTACCAGCCCCTGCTTTGCCTGACCATACTCTATGCCACATCCCATGTCAAACTGTTTTAGTCCTTGGCTTGCTGAACCACGTCCATTACCATGTATAGTGGCACATCTGCTACCAAGCTGCTATTGACCTCTGTTTTGTCTGCCCACATCCAGTGCCATGTCCAGTACTAAGCTGTTACTGATATCTGCCTTGTCTGACCATGCTCATGCGGTTACTCATTGGCAGGGGAGGATTAGCACTGGGCCTATCCTGCAGGAGGCCCTGGATTTTTGGAGGGCCTGTCCCCTTTCTTCTACCCTGGGCAGCCCCTATACAGGACTTAGGGCCATGCAGTAACCAGGACTAAGGACGGTAAGCCAGGGAAAGATTGACCACAGAGAGAGTTTTTCTTTCTTTTCATTCCTTTTCTTTTTCTTCTTTCCTTCTGTTATTTCTGTCAGTCCTTTTATTCTTTGTTTCTTTCCTTTTACCCTTTTCTTTCCTTCTAGTCTATTCCTTCTTGCTTTCCATCTATTCTTTATTTCTTCCTTCTGCCACTCCCTTTGTTTCTTTCTTCTTTCCTTCTAATATGTTTTTCTGCCATGCCTTCTATGTTTTCTGTCCTTCCTTCTCTTTCTTTTTTTTCCTGTCAGTCCTTCTGTTATTGTTTCTTTCTTTCTTTCTTTCCATCTCTTCCTTTTTTCCTCTCATTCCTTCTCTGCTTTTCCTGCTTTTTTCTGTCATTCCTTTTATTTTTCCTTTGTTTCTGCCATTGATTCTATGCTTTTGTTCTTCCTTCATTTTTTTTTTTTTCTATTCATCTTATATAGTTCTGTATTTCTTTTCTACTGTTCTTTTTTTTGTTTTGTCATTCCTTTTCTTTCTTTCATTTTTTATGCCACCCCTTCTATTATTGAGTTCTTTATTTCTCGGGGAGGCCGATTCATTAATAGCGCCAGGTAGCGACAGATGAGCGACAGTAGCGGTATTTTCACAGCGCCCGCTAGTATTAGCTGTGCTTGGCCGTTGTTCGGTTGTTGACAGCGACTCAGTCGGTGTGCGGTAATGTTGAATACGGGGTTAGGAGTCGCTGTTTGACAGGTTCCGCGCTGTATGGAAGCGCATGACAGCGAATGGCCATAGTGAACGGCTCCCAGCATATTCATTAACAAATCACGCTCAAAAAATTCTTGCGCTGTGAAATGCTTGTTTAAACCCCAGAGCGCTGGCGGCGATGGGTTAAAAGTAGTTTTTTAACCCCAAACAACCATATTTTTGGAAGAAAAAAGTTTTTCAAAACATTTTGTAATATGAATACATTAATATCAGACCTGTAATATCAATTCTGCACAAAAAAAAACATTAATAGCAATTAATTATGAATATTTAAAGATTGCTCCATTGAAATGCATTGGAGAGCACCAGGTAGCAGGGGGCCTTCCTGTCGCTGTTCAAGGTCGCTCGCTGGCGCTGTGGGGTGAGGCTGGAATAATGATGAATGATTCGCTATCTGGCGCTCTGTCAGTCGCTAAGCCGGATAGGCTTGATAAATGTGTGATTGCGGAGGGGAGCCGGCGTTCTCGTGGCGGTGACCGTCATTACCGTTCGCTCACCATTCGCTACCTGGCGCTATCCCTTGTTAAATAAGGGCCTTTGTTTCTGTCATTCCTTCTATACTTTCTCATTCTTCTATAATTTGTATTATTTTATTATTATTTTTGTTTAGCAGCATTTACCATACATGCAACTTTATCACATGTATGGAGTATCACGCCACACTGCAAGAGGCACATTAAGACCCATAATCACCCAAGGGCCCCCATAAGCCAGCCCTGCTCTCAGCTGCCTTGTCTGAACTACCACATCCAGTGTAAGGCCATGTCACTGATTGGTGACACACCTGACCATTCTGGCTCTGCTCATATTTATCATTGTCCCAAGTTGTCCCTTTTACCCCGTCTCTTGTTGTTATTGCCTAAGGACCCTCAGGAAACAACTATTGCAACCTAGGGGTTGGCTGTTGAGCGGTGTCATCTTCCACAGGCTTTGGCCTTGAAGATATTTTTTTGTGTGTGTGTTATAACTGGGGAGTGAATCTACAGGTAACATGAATGACTTCATAAAAAATATGCCTAATGAACATATCATTTCTCAAAAAAAAGAGGCAAATAGCAGATTCTTTTCCATGTCAGGCTTGATCAAAATCCTGTAAATCTTCTCTTTTTTAATGGCCTATGTCATTCAGAACTGTGGGTGGATGTAGGTTTAATTTTCCCAGCAATTACCATATTTTCCAAAAGATGAATTGGACAGGGCAAGTCCTTGATTTAGGCCATAAAGACGCGATAAATCATTCACTGGCTGGATCAGATAATTTCATGGCTGTCTTAGGATTCTGAGAGTACGGCATAATAGTTCAAATCTGGCTTTCCATTAATGAAGTAAAGGTTGTAATAAAATAGAATGTGTCTGTGTGTTCAGATCCCGGTCCTTTGTGACTATATGAGAGATATATTCTCCTCAATGTCTTAATTGCAATGAGAATTAGGCCCTTATTTATGAAGGAATAGCGACAGGTAGCGGCTGGTGAGCGGCCGGTAATGACGGGCCCGCCACGAGAACGCCGGCTCCCCACCACAATCACACATTTATCAAGCCAATCCTGCTTAGTGACTGAGATAGCGCCATATAGCGACTCATTCATCATTATTCCAGCCTCAGCCCACAGCGCCAGCATCCGACCTTGAACAGCGACAGGTATGACCTCTCGCTACCTGGCGCTCTCCAATGCATTTCAATGGAACAATCTTTAAATATTAATAATAATTGTTATTAATGTTTTTTTTTTTTGTTTTTTTTTTAAATGTGAAAAATTATGTGACCACTTCTGCCATTTCAGATAATTTTTTTAAGGGAAAAAAAATAAAAAAAAGAAATTGAACAGAATTGATATTACAGGTCTGATATTAATGTATTCATATTACTAAATTATTTAAAAACCTTTTTTTTTTTGGTCTCCAAAAAAATAGTGGTTTGGGGGTTAAAAAACTACTTTTAACCCATCGCCGCCAGCGCTCTGGGGTTTAAACATGCATTTTACAGCGCGAGAATTTTTTTAGCGTGATTTTTTAATGAATATGGTGGAAGCCGGTCGCTAGGGCCAGTCGCTATCATGCGCTCCCATACAGCGCGGAACCTGTCAAATAGCGACTCCTCACCCAATATTCAACATTACGGCAAACCGACTGAGTCGCTATCAACTACCGAACAACGGCCAAGCACAGCGACTACTAGCGGGCGCTCTATAAAATGGCGCTATAGTCGCTCAACTGTCGCTACCTGCCGCTATTAATGAATCAGCCTCTTATTTCGCTTTTTCGAGCCAAAATGATTTGCAGAAACATTCAGCCAAAGTCTCTTCAAACTTCAGACAGGGAACGGCTGTTGGCACCAAATTTTGAGGCTGATTCACTACTAATGACAGGTTTTGCCAGATGAGCGTCTGTATAGCGACGCTTAGAGCGACCGCTAGTAGACCCTGTAAACCGGTATCGGGCTCTGTAACAGAGCGCCTCAGTCGCTGTAGTAGCCTGGCCGGCATTGATGAATGTGATGTGCGTTGGGCACTCTAACAACAGTACAGCGCTGCAGTGTGCGAGAGGTAGCACCAGCTCAGTGTGTCCAGCACTCAGCGCTCCACACCATATTTAACAAAGCACTAGACACACACAGCGTCGGCGCTCTAAAGCTGGGCGCTGCAGCATAGAGCGCCAGACATTGTGTGATTAAAGTCTGTTTTTGAACACATATCCACCAGTAACAAAGCAAAAACACATGGAATGACATTGTTATAACAATGACACTTTAGTGCCAGACCTGTAATGACAATTCTGCATAAAAATATAAAAAGTCCAAAAAATTTATAAAAGTGTTTGTTTGCAGCCAGGAGACATCACACAATGATTGGAGCAAAAAAAAAAAAAATTAAATTGCCAAACACACAGTTTTTTTACACAACTAATGAAGCCCCATTGAAATGTATGGGAGAGCGACACTGAGCAACAGGTGCTACATGGCGCTCCTGAGCCTAGAGCGACGGCACTATACGCTGAGCCGACTGTATTAATACATGTGACTCTACACGGCACTGTTAGAGGTGCTCACCGGATTTCCTTTCTTAAATGTGGTTGTGAGTACAGCGCCCGGCGTTCACCAGATGCTGCCTGCCGCTATGAGGCGCTACCTGGCGCTATCCCTTCTTAAATAACCCCCTTAATGACACTGACATGACATGGTCATAAGTTCAGGTAATAAGTTAGAAAACTTGTCATAGCTTCGATGGTCGGCAGGGCTTCACTGACCACATACGTGGTGTATTCAACAAGGTATCTGTCAAGCCCCGTGGGGCACCCGCCTTCTTGGTGAATCCATAACCCCCAATCTCCGCAGCTAGCTTCACCTATAAACAAGCCCCCGTTCGCCAGGACGCTTTAAACGCCTCACCACACACGGTTGCCCCCAGGACTTAGTAACTCAAAGATTGTGAGCTTACAGGGGTGAAGGCCGGAATCAACCCTTCTGGGAAAACTAGGGTTCAAGGGCCAAACAGTGGTGCCCATAAGAGGGTGCGGGTAACTGCACCGACAGTATAATCATGCGACATGTTGCTCACATGCTAGTCCCCTTACCCTCTAAACTGGTATAGAGGTATAACTGGCACAGAAGTCCACAAAAAGCTAAAATAAATAAGACGCAAGAAAAATAATAAATGTAACATTACTCACCTGTCTGCATCTCCTTATCTTTGTTGGGTCCAGTGGATATCTTTCAATGCCTTTTTGTGGCACTGCTATAATTTGCCGTTCAGGGGGACAAGGATCCCTATCCATCTACCCTGCTACTCCAGCTGAAGTGGGAGGTGTCACGAACAACTCACCCTCTCGCCGGTCTCGCGGCGTCTGCAGGAGGCGCGGGCTCCGTCGCCTGTCAGGCTCCCTCTCCACGCGTGCGAGCACGGCTGTCTTATGACCTCCAGCGGCATAAGACAGCCCAACCAATCCCATCAGGTCCCTTCTAATAAAGCTTGGTTCCCCACAGTTGTTCCCTGCCCATGATAGCGTGCTGCTGGGTGTGATTATCTGTGTCTGAACTTCCCGTATTGATCTTGCCGTGTATTGACAATCCCGTGATTGCCACCTGGACTGACCATTGCCTGTTCCTGACTACGATTTGCCTGCTCCCTTGTACCGCGTACCCGTGACCTTCCGGCTTGACCCCTGGCTCGACTTTGACTACCCTTCCATCTCATCCTTCTGTGCTGTGCTTGTTTGGACTGATCTCTCGTGTATGACCCCTGCTTGCCCGACCTCGCCCAGTCTCGTTCCGGGTTCATCCACCTTCCTCCCCGTAAGTCCGCATCCTTTGTGCTACGAAGTCCTGGGGGCAACCGTGCCCGGTGAGGTGTATAAAGTGTCCCGGCAGACGGGGGCTTGTCTATAGGGGAAGCTAGCAGCGGAGATTGGGGGTTGCGGACTTACTTAGAAGGCGGGTGTCCCAGGGACCTGACAGGAGGAAGCTTTTGTATCACAGAGGCAAGACCTCTTGGGAATACTAAATACATCACTGGAGCAGATGGGCATGAAGGGGTTTTCCTGGGTTATTCCAATTCAGTGCCCCCTTCAGTGATGTAAAAGTCACATGGAAGAGATTCCACAGAGGCCCCACTTCTGTAGTATAAAATCTCACCTCTGCAGATTCCTAGAGGGGGGAAACCATGCCTCCCTTAATTATATATGCCGGCTGTTACATTGCAAGAAGCCAACCAGCTTCCATCTGTACTACATTCATACAGCCAGGTATGGCTTACAGATGATTACAATAGGAGAGGAATATCTACATCATGCACCTGAGATGTTTAACCAACCTTAACTGTTGTTCCACTAATTTTTTAGATTCAAGGACATGGAATGAAATATACTGTGCGCCCAAATGTATTCACAGATTAAAGTATGTCTTTGTTAAAGTGGACCAACACCCTCCCATGATTGGCACAGGAATCGATAAGATTCCCGGACCGATCAGCTCCCTGACTGCGGGGCACCCCGATCGGGGGTGCCCCGCTGTGTGAAACCCCTCAGAAACCCATAAATCCCTACCTGCTCCTCGATCCAGCGGCGCCCGCCGCCGCCTCCCGCGCGTCCCTCTAGCAGGACACGCACCCGCGCCGGCGATTCACAAACAGCGCGCGCCCTGTAAGAGTGATGCGCGGGAGGCGGCCGCGGGCGCGCTCTCTTGTCCGTCGCTGCCTCCCGCTTTTCCGCCGGCGGGGATTGGCTGCAGCGGTCACGTGGGAGCGGGAAGAGGTGAGTTTTTGGTGCTTTCTGGGGGGTTTCACACAGCGGGGCACCCCCGATCGGGGTCCGCCACCAAAGTGGACCAAAACCCAGGATAGTCAAAATCCTGGGTGTTGGTCCACTTTAAATGTGTAATGTTCCCTTTTTTAAGATATTGAATTTTGGATGAAAAACTAAAAACTATAATTTAATACATGGAACTTAAGTACTTCCAACTTCTTCTATTAAACTATTTATTTAGTGCAAAATATATTATTAAAAGTGTTAACATAATTGTCACATACACTAAAGAATTATGTCACTATATAGAGAATTCTGGATCCATCTTGATAAAAGCAAATCTTTTCTAATTTTTCTTTAAAATCCAAAATATCCAAAATATGGCTAATTTTGTATTGTCATAAAAGTAGGTAAGTTTCTAAAATTATATGAATGACATTTCAAAAAGAGAAGCTTAATTAATAATAACCATTTTTGCGTATGAAAAGTGTGTGCAAATACTTTGGCACACGTCCATGAATCGACCCTATACTGGTGCATCCTGATGCCCCACTGGACAGGAACAATACCCACAAGAGTCCTGGGTGTTGTTATTCTTTAATTCTTCTGTGATTATTTCTTCGAGCAAATATTACAAATATTATTAATATTTGGCTTGAATGCTATAACACAATGGCCTCAATGAATGGACCTCGGCAGGGAGCTGGCAGGCTTTTCACAATTATTCATCTTGTTTGTTATAGTCTCAGCAGGAGGGAAAGATAATGCATTCCAAGGTTTTAAAATCTCACCCCAATATATGTCTCCCTGAGGTTTGTCGCCTCTGTACAGTATTCTTCAGACTCCCACATTGCTGTCTACATTGTTATATTAGACTTGTGGCTGTTATACAATGTAAACACAATATGATGTGGCTGTTGTTACATTGAATAGTAGCCACAAGCCTGACTATTTAAAATGTAGCACAGCAGGGATAACTCATCTTGCTTATTACTTTCTACAGTGTGAGAGAAAAGGATGCAGCACAAGTTTTAAAACTCACAGCTCGAGTTGTAATACTCTCAGCACTGCGGCACATTCCAAAATGAAGGCTTCTAAAAATGTTCCGAAATGGAGCATATGCTTCTGAGACAAACTGGTAACAGATTTCCAGACAAACTAATTCGAAAACATGACCCAACAATCAAAAGTATTAAAACTATGGCACAATATGAAACTAAAACTTTGATGGGTTTATTCATGAAGCTCTAGCGCCAGTTAATGCTTCGTAGTGTCAGGCAGCGTCTGCTGAATGCCGGGCGCTGTACGCAATACCACATGTATGAAAGCGATTCCGTAGAGCGACTGGAACAGCGCCATGTAGCGTACGATTCATCATTACAGATGGCTCAGCGTAGAGCGCCGGCGCTCTAGCTTCCAGAGCGACAGGTAAGACCTGTCGCTACCATTCGCTCTCCCATACATTTCAATGTATAAGTTCTTTCTAATCCCTTTCCTGATCCTATTTTTAATATTTTTTTTGTTCTGGTGGAAATCTGTCCAGAAAATCACTTTAAAGTGGACCAACACCCAGGATTTTCACTATCCTGTGTTTTGGTCCACTTCGGCGGGGCACCCCGATCGGGGGTGTCCCGCTCTCTGAAACCCCCAAGAAACCCCAAAAAACTCACCTCTCCCCGCTCCCACATGACCGCGCCGTCCAATCCGCGCCGACGTCCAAGCGAGTGACAGCGGCATCCAAGACAGCGCGTCCGCCGCCGCCTCCCGCGCGTCACTCTCGGCGTGCACGCGCCCGCGCCGGCCATTCACAGACGGCCGGTGCGGGGGGCGAGCGCACGTCGAGAGGGGCGCGCGGGAGGCGGCGGAAGCGGCGGCCGATCAGGTAAGGAGTTTGGGGTTTTTTGGGGGGGTTTCACCCCGCGGGACATCACGATCTCGGATGTCCCGCGGTGAGTGAGGTGATCGGCCCGGGAATCTTATAGATTCCTGGGCCGATCACCCCTGGGTGTTGGTCCACTTTAATCACACCGTGTCTGACGCTCTATGCTACAGCGCCCAGATCCAGAGCGCCAACGCTGTGTGTGTCTGTTTTTTGTTGAATATGGTGTGAGTCGCTGAGAGTCGGTCACAATGAGCTGGCGCTACCTTTCGCTCCCTGCAACGCTGTACTGGTGTTAGAGCACCCAACACACATCTCATTCATCAATGCCAGCCAGGTTACAAGACCGACTGGAGAGCTCTGTTACAGCGGCCGATAGCCGATCACAGCGTATACTAGCGTTCGCACTTAGCGCCGCTGTACAGAGGCTCATCTGCCGATACCTGTCGCTAATAATGAATCAGCCTCCCCTTTATTGATTATATAACTATGCCATCACATTGCTGTTCTCTACTCTACATCTAACAAGAGGACAACGCTGCAGCGAGCGATAGGTAGTGCCAGCTCAGTGCGTCCAAGCACTCGGCGCTGAAGCTTGCTGTTCTTTTGGTGCACTGAATAATTAGCTTAACTAATATTTTAAATGGTCCCCACAGGTAGTTTCTCCAACAGAAGTGTTAAAATTCTATTCAAAGTGGTGACGGAAATACAATTCGGTAGTTTGAGAAAGGGGTGGTGGGATCATTGTCTTAAACGTTCAGCATAATTGATGATAAAACAAGAAGCCATTAGTCGAATGATTGATATCAACGCCAACCTCATTACATCAAAGCCTCCCAATAAAGACAGGTCAAGAATGTTATAGATTGAACACTGCAGGGTAAGTTTTTTTTTCAGCAAATAATTATAATTTGTAACACAATTACTAATAGCTGGTGCTAATGACGAAGCAATGGCTTTTATTACATTGCAGGAGTTAACATGAGTGCAGATATACTACACTTGTCAGGTGTGCACCACCTATGCAATCCTATAAATGGCAGGTGCAAATTAGAGGGACCTACTCATCACAACTCTCTAAATCTGGTGCAACCCCAGGGCTGGCCCACCACTTGGTCCACAAATACTAATTGCACACTGCTAAATCTGATGTCAAATTTATTAAAGCATAAGAAATTCATACATAATACCAAATACAAAGGACAACATATAAACAAACAGTTAAAAAACATTTAATAAAACCCAAATCAAGTGGGGAGGAACTCCAGGGCTATATGCCTAATATAGTAATTAATGGATTAATCAATCAACAATGATAATAGCCAACATCTCATAATGCAGTGGCGCTTATAGAAAGTGCTGGGTGCATAAAGTGCCTAGTGTCTATTCATAAGGTGCTCTACTAATATGTGAACGAATACACTGCTAAGAACTCGCAGTGTTTACAAACAAATATGTGCAATCATGCATTATATACAAAGAAAGTGCCACGTGCAGAAAAATCAGTGCATCTACTCTAAACCTAAGCCTAGATGGTGCTGCTACTATATCTGATAAGCGCCACTCACATATGGTGTAAGCAATGATTTGTAAATAACATTGCACTCGCAGTCAGAGTTAATGCTGCGAAGTCCCGATCAGAGCCCCCTGTCCTCCCCACTTACCTCACCGGCGCGCTGCGTGGTCCTCCACCACTTCGCTCGGGTGTCTGGTATGGGAATGTCGGCATGTTAAATACCCCCCTAGAACACTCAGGCGGAGATGACGTCCATAATGCGGGCGCGTGTCACTTCCGGCCGATGGAACGCACACACCAGGAAGCACACATCGTGTGCTCCCAGTGAGTGCGCTCCACGGGCGGACGCGCCACGCCTCCTATATCCGCTCATAAGGGTCCATAGGCCTCATGAAGAGGGACGCCCACTATTGGCATCTCCCTCCAATCCCATCAGTGGATACAGTATACTCGTCTAGGACAGCAACACTTCCGGCCGGTGGGGCGCACACACCCGGAAGCCCACAGAGCGTGCCCCCATAATGAGTGCGCTCCACCGGGCGGGCCCGTCGCGTCCCTTACAACAGCTCATCACATTGTCCTATTCCTCCAATCGCATCAGTGGATAAGACATCCCCCTCCAGGACAGCAGCACTTCCGACCGGTGGAGCGCACACACCCGGAAGCCCACCGTCCGTGCCAACACAATGAGTGCGCTCCACCGGGCGGGCCCGCCGCGTCCCATACATCAATCCCTCACATTGTGCCCTCCTGCAAAGCAGGACGCCTTCTAATAGTCCCGGGCTACAGTACCAGCCCACGGACCTCCCAGGGCCTAACCCAACATGCCAACAGTATCCAACACTCCCAGTTGCATGATACATAACCTCAATCCCGGCTTACAACATAAGCGGTATCCGATATTCACACATGCACAGTGAGTGATATTAATCCACACTACACATAACCTATTAAAGTCAAAGACTGGTACTATATATGAATAAACTCTAATCCTGCTCTCTAATATACGCTCTATCCATATATGTATATATACATACATGCCCATTATCCAACATAGACCACTGTGATCATTATGATATAACAAACAGACCCACCATAATATCTATATATGTCTGTCTATAATATAGGGGGAGGAAGGGAGAGGGGGAAGGGGGAAGAGAAAGGGGGGGGGGGGAAGGGAAGGGGGGGGGGAGGGGAGAGGGGAGGGGGCCCCGCGCAAGCTCCTCCAGGGCTATGAAAAAGTCCATATGGCTGGCATCCTATTGTGCACCACTTCTCCTCCTCACATATTCCTGAACACCTTGAAGTTCCTTCTTTCATTCAACTTTCATCTTCATATTCATCTCGCCCACAATCATTACGTAAAGCCCTTCTCCTCTGCTATACATCCTTGTTCTTATCGACCATCACTTTCTGAAAAAAATGGATGGAGAATACATATAAGCCACAATGCCCCATCTATAGAGTCAAGCCCACTCATATCTCCTCCTTTTACCCCCCTCCCTCTCCCAAATCCACCCATCAATCCACCCCAAACACTCCTCGATGGGTGAAAATGACCACCCACATGCAGTTAACTGGTGTGCCAACCACACTATCTGTGGCCTGTATGGTCAAATGGCAACACATCAAGGGGCCTCTAGAATACTTGTTACAAACCTTATGTGGGAAGACAGCCATCCTCCTGAGTGTTCATCACTTGATATTCCTCCTTATATACATCCCTTGATACTCACCATTCTTCTACATTAATCCACGAATATCACCCTATAGGCAAAGAAGATGAGAACAAACAAACAAAGAGAGAGGGAGGGGAGGGGAGGGGGGGGGGGGAGAGGGAGGGAAAAAGGGGGGGGGGGGAAGGGGACGGGAAAGGGGAGAGGAAAGGGAACTGGGGGGGTGAAGGGGAAGGAGAGGGAGAGGGGGGGGGGGGGAGGGGGAAGAGGGGGGGGGGGGGGACACATAACCATATCATCTCAGTCTCTACCCAAAAAAGGGGTAAAACTGAAGTCGATGTTCAAACCTCCCGGGGACATACTATTCAACCTATAAATCCATTCGGCTTCTCGTTGAAGCAGCTTTCTCACTAAATTGCCTCCTCTATTATCAACGGGTATCTGGTCCACAAAGATGACCTTTGTCCCCTGCCACTTGCCTCCATGTGCCTTCAGGAAATGTGCTGCTACTGGCGTCAGCACCCTCCCCCTTTGTTCATCTCTTGATGCCAACCTGACATTCGATATATGTTGCTGAATACGCAACTTAGCCATGTTTTTAGTTTCCCCTACATAGTATTTCATGCAGGGGCACAGAATGGCATAGATCACACCTATTGTCCTACACGTCAGATGTTGTCTGATCCTATATGCCTCCTGTGTCTGCAAATTCACAATCCTGTCTGTTCTCACAACCACTGGGCACACATTACACCTCCCACATGGCTTGCATCCTCCCATCCTAGTCTTTCCAAGCCATGTGGTCGAGCGTCTAAAATGACTTTTACAAAGTCTATCTCTGAGATTCGGGGCTCTCTTAGCCGTCATGGATGGTCCCCCCTGTGTCAATTCCGCCAGGCGGGGGTCAGTTTGCAACACTCTCCAATGCGTCTTTAGGATCCCCCTGAGTCTATTCCAATCGCTGGGATATGTAGACACATATCTCACCTTATTATCATGTTTCCTCTCCCTATACTTCAGAAGTTCTTCTCTTGGGGTGTCATACGCACGTCGTATTGCCTTATCCACAGCTCTTCTTGGGTAGCCTCTTCTCCTGAAACGGTCTTTCATACTCTTCACCTCTTGGGTAAACTCCTCTTCCTTGGAGCAGTTGCGCCGGGCCCTCAGCATCTGCCCCACTGGTATGCCTTCTTTCAAATTTCTGGGGTGAAAGCTAGAGAAATGCAGGAGGTTATTGGTGGCTGTGGGCTTACGAAATAACTTGGTCGACATGGTGCCATCCTCCTCCAACGTAATCCTAACATCCAAGAATTCCACCATACTCTGCGACATGGTGTACGTGAGGTGTATATTGTATGGATTCTGATTCAGTCTACCCACAAATTCCTCACATATTGCTTTAGAACCATGCCACACCACCAGGAGGTCATCAATGTACCTGTACCACCCCAGGATATGGGTGTGGTACAGGTCATTCGATTCCCCCCATACCACCTCCCGCTCCCACCATCCCAGGAAAAGGTTAGCGACCGCGGGTGCACATCTTGCCCCCATCGCTATTCCTTTTACCTGCTTGTAATAGCAACCATCAAACGTGAAGGCATTGTGAGTTAGCACGAAGTTGAGTAATTCCAATATGAAGCCATGCATAGGTCTATTATTGATCGATTCAGTCTCTAAGTAGTACTTGACTGACGCGCTTGCCAGTTCATGGGTGATATTTGTGTACAGTGACTCGATGTCACCCGTTACTAAGATTGTATTATCTGGTACCACCATAGAGTTTAACCTATTCAGGATGTCTGTTGTATCCCTTATATAGGAGTCCAGTGTGACAACATGGGGTTGCAGAGCATAATCTATTAGCACACATGCAAACTCAGTCAGGCTTCCTACACCCGCCACTATGGGTCTACCCGGTGGTTTGTGCATGTTCTTATGCACTTTCGGTCGGGTATAGAATGTGGGTATTCTGGGATGGTCTACCCTAAGGTATTCAAATAGACTGTTACTAATGATGGCCCCATCCCTAGCTTCCTCTATGATCATTCTATATTCCTCCTTGTACTGTGGGGTGGGATTGCCTGTTAGTTTGACATAAGTCTTCTCATCTTTCAGTTGTCTCCTGATCTCTTCTACATATTGTTCCTGCGTCTGGATTACAATGTTGCCCCCCTTGTCTGCCTCTTTGATTATAATCCCCTCCTTATTCTGTAATGACCGAAGGGCCTCTATCTCATCCTTAGATAGGTTCTGATCACATCTATTCGGAGGTAAAGCTTTTATGTCCTGACTCACCAGCGAATAAAATGTCTGTAATGCTGGAGTGTTTGACCATGATGGTATGAACATCGACGGCCTCTTCAGTTGTTTGATCTTGGACGCACATTTCCCCGGTTCTTCTATTTCCTCCATGTCCAGTCCATAACTATCTTGTTCCCTTGCCAGGGACTGTAGATCAATCAATGCTTGTTCCTCTATAACGTCCCAGGAAGGTTCCTGTGTTTGTTGGATGTTATCTGAAAACATACATTTTAAAGACAACCGTCTGCAAAATAGATACAAATCCTTTATGGCAGTGAATTTATCAATGGAATTGGTTGGAGAGAAACTTAGTCCTTTAGATAGGACTCGTTCTTGAGCCTCTGTAAGAGGCTCATCAGTTAGATTAATGATTTTCAATTCCGGGCCATCCGTCTGTGTCCCTGAGCTTGGGGTGATACTGGGCGCTTCCGCCTCATTTCCCGTGGTCTCAGGCGATGGTGTGCCCATGTGCTCTGATCTCTTCCTCTGCCCTCCTGATCTCCGGGATTCCCTCTTTTTGTATTTCCCCCTCCTCGTGCGTCTGTGTGGTTTATCTCTAAAAAACTCACATCCGCTGAGGAGGCATCAGATGTATTGTATGATGATGAAGATGGTGTATTTGAGGGAGATCTATGTCTTCTATATTGCATCCGACTAACCCTATCACCTTCCAAATACTGTCTTCTCCGGTCGGATGATCTCTGATCCGGAGATCTCCGAGGGTCTCTGTGTTTCCCTCCTCTACTGTTGCCATGATGTCTCCACCTAAATACAAAGCCATTCACTACATCCAACCTATCTCTATGTAACTTCCTCTTTTTATTCTCCATAACTTCCTCCTCATACTTGTCTAGTTCTTTCTGCAATGTATCTTTAAATCTGATCAGTCTTTCTGTCTCTTGTACTGCATTAAACTCTACATACAGCTCCTGTAGTCGAGCCTTAATGCCCTCCAGGATCCTTTTATCCTCTTTAATCAGCATGTCAATCAGGGCGAGTGAGCAGGTTGTGAGCACTCCCTCCCATTCCTTTCTGAACTCAGGGGTTACCTCCCATGCTGGAAAAATTTGTATTCTGAGCCCCCTGGGCACCATCTTTTCCTCTCTATATATCTCCAAACTACTAATATTCCACCACACCTTTAAATATTCACGTCTAGTACGTTTAATTAGATGTAATAAGTCATTAGTGGAATGTCCCTCCTTCCTCTGATTCTCCTCCTCCACAGTATATCCATTTTTTAGAACAGCAAGTTTGTCCGACCAACCACTCTCCATATGGTCAAAATTCATGTTGGGCAATAATGGTGTGCAACACCTCTAAAGTCCCTGAAATTGGACCTGCCCCAGCCCCTAAACTAAACTACACTTGTCAGGTGTGCACCACCTATGCAATCCTATAAATGGCAGGTGCAAATTAGAGGGACCTACTCATCACAACTCTCTAAATCTGGTGCAACCCCAGGGCTGGCCCACCACTTGGTCCACAAATACTAATTGCACACTGCTAAATCTGATGTCAAATTTATTAAAGCATAAGAAATTCATACATAATACCAAATACAAAGGACAACATATAAACAAACAGTTAAAAAACATTTAATAAAACCCAAATCAAGTGGGGAGGAACTCCAGGGCTATATGCCTAATATAGTAATTAATGGATTAATCAATCAACAATGATAATAGCCAACATCTCATAATGCAGTGGCGCTTATAGAAAGTGCTGGGTGCATAAAGTGCCTAGTGTCTATTCATAAGGTGCTCTACTAATATGTGAACGAATACACTGCTAAGAACTCGCAGTGTTTACAAACAAATATGTGCAATCATGCATTATATACAAAGAAAGTGCCACGTGCAGAAAAATCAGTGCATCTACTCTAAACCTAAGCCTAGATGGTGCTGCTACTATATCTGATAAGCGCCACTCACATATGGTGTAAGCAATGATTTGTAAATAACATTGCACTCGCAGTCAGAGTTAATGCTGCGAAGTCCCGATCAGAGCCCCCTGTCCTCCCCACTTACCTCACCGGCGCGCTGCGTGGTCCTCCACCACTTCGCTCGGGTGTCTGGTATGGGAATGTCGGCATGTTAAATACCCCCCTAGAACACTCAGGCGGAGATGACGTCCATAATGCGGGCGCGTGTCACTTCCGGCCGATGGAACGCACACACCAGGAAGCACACATCGTGTGCTCCCAGTGAGTGCGCTCCACGGGCGGACGCGCCACGCCTCCTATATCCGCTCATAAGGGTCCATAGGCCTCATGAAGAGGGACGCCCACTATTGGCATCTCCCTCCAATCCCATCAGTGGATACAGTATACTCGTCTAGGACAGCAACACTTCCGGCCGGTGGGGCGCACACACCCGGAAGCCCACAGAGCGTGCCCCCATAATGAGTGCGCTCCACCGGGCGGGCCCGTCGCGTCCCTTACAACAGCTCATCACATAGTCCTATTCCTCCAATCGCATCAGTGGATAAGACATCCCCCTCCAGGACAGCAGCACTTCCGACCGGTGGAGCGCACACACCCGGAAGCCCACCGTCCGTGCCAACACAATGAGTGCGCTCCACCGGGCGGGCCCGCCGCGTCCCATACATCAATCCCTCACATTGTGCCCTCCTGCAAAGCAGGACGCCTTCTAATAGTCCCGGGCTACAGTACCAGCCCACGGACCTCCCAGGGCCTAACCCAACATGCCAACAGTATCCAACACTCCCAGTTGCATGATACATAACCTCAATCCCGGCTTACAACATAAGCGGTATCCGATATTCACACATGCACAGTGAGTGATATTAATCCACACTACACATAACCTATTAAAGTCAAAGACTGGTACTATATATGAATAAACTCTAATCCTGCTCTCTAATATACGCTCTATCCATATATGTATATATACATACATGCCCATTATCCAACATAGACCACTGTGATCATTATGATATAACAAACAGACCCACCATAATATCTATATATGTCTGTCTATAATATAGGGGGAGGAAGGGAGAGGGGGAAGGGGGAAGAGAAAGGGGGGGGGGGAAGAGGAGGGGGGGGGAGGAGGGGGGGGGGGGAGGGGAGAGGGGAGGGGGCCCCGCGCAAGCTCCTCCAGGGCTATGAAAAAGTCCATATGGCTGGCATCCTATTGTGCACCACTTCTCCTCCTCACATATTCCTGAACACCTTGAAGTTCCTTCTTTCATTCAACTTTCATCTTCATATTCATCTCGCCCACAATCATTACGTAAAGCCCTTCTCCTCTGCTATACATCCTTGTTCTTATCGACCATCACTTTCTGAAAAAAATGGATGGAGAATACATATAAGCCACAATGCCCCATCTATAGAGTCAAGCCCACTCATATCTCCTCCTTTTACCCCCCTCCCTCTCCCAAATCCACCCATCAATCCACCCCAAACACTCCTCGATGGGTGAAAATGACCACCCACATGCAGTTAACTGGTGTGCCAACCACACTATCTGTGGCCTGTATGGTCAAATGGCAACACATCAAGGGGCCTCTAGAATACTTGTTACAAACCTTATGTGGGAAGACAGCCATCCTCCTGAGTGTTCATCACTTGATATTCCTCCTTATATACATCCCTTGATACTCACCATTCTTCTACATTAATCCACGAATATCACCCTATAGGCAAAGAAGATGAGAACAAACAAACAAAGAGAGAGGGAGGGGAGGGGAGGGGGGGGGGAGAGGGAGGGAAAAAGGGGGGGGGGGGGAAGGGGACGGGAAAGGGGAGAGGAAAGGGAACTGGGGGGGTGAAGGGGAAGGAGAGGGAGAGGGGGGGGGGGGGAGGGGGAAGAGGGGGGGGGGGGGACACATAACCATATCATCTCAGTCTCTACCCAAAAAAGGGGTAAAACTGAAGTCGATGTTCAAACCTCCCGGGGACATACTATTCAACCTATAAATCCATTCGGCTTCTCGTTGAAGCAGCTTTCTCACTAAATTGCCTCCTCTATTATCAACGGGTATCTGGTCCACAAAGATGACCTTTGTCCCCTGCCACTTGCCTCCATGTGCCTTCAGGAAATGTGCTGCTACTGGCGTCAGCACCCTCCCCCTTTGTTCATCTCTTGATGCCAACCTGACATTCGATATATGTTGCTGAATACGCAACTTAGCCATGTTTTTAGTTTCCCCTACATAGTATTTCATGCAGGGGCACAGAATGGCATAGATCACACCTATTGTCCTACACGTCAGATGTTGTCTGATCCTATATGCCTCCTGTGTCTGCAAATTCACAATCCTGTCTGTTCTCACAACCACTGGGCACACATTACACCTCCCACATGGCTTGCATCCTCCCATCCTAGTCTTTCCAAGCCATGTGGTCGAGCGTCTAAAATGACTTTTACAAAGTCTATCTCTGAGGTTCGGGGCTCTCTTAGCCGTCATGGATGGTCCCCCCTGTGTCAATTCCGCCAGGCGGGGGTCAGTTTGCAACACTCTCCAATGCGTCTTTAGGATCCCCCTGAGTCTATTCCAATCGCTGTGATATGTAGACACATATCTCACCTTATTATCATGTTTCCTCTCCCTATACTTCAGAAGTTCTTCTCTTGGGGTGTCATACGCACGTCGTATTGCCTTATCCACAGCTCTTCTTGGGTAGCCTCTTCTCCTGAAACGGTCTTTCATACTCTTCACCTCTTGGGTAAACTCCTCTTCCTTGGAGCAGTTGCGCCGGGCCCTCAGCATCTGCCCCACTGGTATGCCTTCTTTCAAATTTCTGGGGTGAAAGCTAGAGAAATGCAGGAGGTTATTGGTGGCTGTGGGCTTACGAAATAACTTGGTCGACATGGTGCCATCCTCCTCCAACGTAATCCTAACATCCAAGAATTCCACCATACTCTGCGACATGGTGTACGTGAGGTGTATATTGTATGGATTCTGATTCAGTCTACCCACAAATTCCTCACATATTGCTTTAGAACCATGCCACACCACCAGGAGGTCATCAATGTACCTGTACCACCCCAGGATATGGGTGTGGTACAGGTCATTCGATTCCCCCCATACCACCTCCCGCTCCCACCATCCCAGGAAAAGGTTAGCGACCGCGGGTGCACATCTTGCCCCCATCGCTATTCCTTTTACCTGCTTGTAATAGCAACCATCAAACGTGAAGGCATTGTGAGTTAGCACGAAGTTGAGTAATTCCAATATGAAGCCATGCATAGGTCTATTATTGATCGATTCAGTCTCTAAGTAGTACTTGACTGACGCGCTTGCCAGTTCATGGGTGATATTTGTGTACAGTGACTCGATGTCACACGTTACTAAGATTGTATTATCTGGTACCACCATAGAGTTTAACCTATTCAGGATGTCTGTTGTATCCCTTATATAGGAGTCCAGTGTGACAACATGGGGTTGCAGAGCATAATCTATTAGCACACATGCAAACTCAGTCAGGCTTCCTACACCCGCCACTATGGGTCTACCCGGTGGTTTGTGCATGTTCTTATGCACTTTCGGTCGGGTATAGAATGTGGGTATTCTGGGATGGTCAACCCTAAGGTATTCAAATAGACTGTTACTAATGATGGCCCCATCCCTAGCTTCCTCTATGATCATTCTATATTCCTCCTTGTACTGTGGGGTGGGATTGCCTGTTAGTTTGACATAAGTCTTTCTCATCTTTCAGTTGTCTCCTGATCTCTTCTACATATTGTTCCTGCGTCTGGATTACAATGTTGCCCCCCTTGTCTGCCTCTTTGATTATAATCCCCTCCTTATTCTGTAATGACGAAGGGCCTCTATCTCATCCTTAGATAGGTTCTGATCACATCTATTCGGAGGTAAAGCTTTTATGTCCTGACTCACCAGCGAATAAAATGTCTGTAATGCTGGAGTGTTTGACCATGATGGTATGAACATCGACGGCCTCTTCAGTTGTTTGATCTTGGACGCACATTTCCCCGGTTCTTCTATTTCCTCCATGTCCAGTCCATAACTATCTTGTTCCCTTGCCAGGGACTGTAGATCAATCAATGCTTGTTCCTCTATAACGTCCCAGGAAGGTTCCTGTGTTTGTTGGATGTTATCTGAAAACATACATTTTAAAGACAACCGTCTGCAAAATAGATACAAATCCTTTATGGCAGTGAATTTATCAATGGAATTGGTTGGAGAGAAACTTAGTCCTTTAGATAGGACTCGTTCTTGAGCCTCTGTAAGAGGCTCATCAGTTAGATTAATGATTTTCAATTCCGGGCCATCCGTCTGTGTCCCTGAGCTTGGGGTGATACTGGGCGCTTCCGCCTCATTTCCCGTGGTCTCAGGCGATGGTGTGCCCATGTGCTCTGATCTCTTCCTCTGCCCTCCTGATCTCCGGGATTCCCTCTTTTTGTATTTCCCCCTCCTCGTGCGTCTGTGTGGTTTATCTCTAAAAAACTCACATCCGCTGAGGAGGCATCAGATGTATTGTATGATGATGAAGATGGTGTATTTGAGGGAGATCTATGTCTTCTAGTGATGAGCTGTTGTAAGGGACGCGACGGGCCCGCCCGGTGGAGCGCACTCATTATGGGGGCACGCTCTGTGGGCTTCCGGGTGTGTGCGCCCCACCGGCCGGAAGTGTTGCTGTCCTAGACGAGTATACTGTATCCACTGATGGGATTGGAGGGAGATGCCAATAGTGGGCGTCCCTCTTCATGAGGCCTATGGACCCTTATGAGCGGATATAGGAGGCGTGGCGCGTCCGCCCGTGGAGCGCACTCACTGGGAGCACACGATGTGTGCTTCCTGGTGTGTGCGTTCCATCGGCCGGAAGTGACACGCGCCCGCATTATGGACGTCATCTCCGCCTGAGTGTTCTAGGGGGGTATTTAACATGCCGACATTCCCATACCAGACACCCGAGCGAAGTGGTGGAGGACCACGCAGTGCGCCGGTGAGGTAAGTGGGGAGGACAGGGGGCTCTGATCGGGACTTCGCAGCATTAACTCTGACTGCGAGTGCAATGTTATTTACAAATCATTGCTTACACCATATGTGAGTGGCGCTTATCAGATATAGTAGCAGCACCATCTAGGCTTAGGTTTAGAGTAGATGCACTGATTTTTCTGCACGTGGCACTTTCTTTGTATATAATGCATGATTGCACATATTTGTTTGTAAACACTGCGAGTTCTTAGCAGTGTATTCGTTCACATATTAGTAGAGCACCTTATGAATAGACACTAGGCACTTTATGCACCCAGCACTTTCTATAAGCGCCACTGCATTATGAGATGTTGGCTATTATCATTGTTGATTGATTAATCCATTAATTACTATATTAGGCATATAGCCCTGGAGTTCCTCCCCACTTGATTTGGGTTTTATTAAATGTTTTTTAACTGTTTGTTTATATGTTGTCCTTTGTATTTGGTATTATGTATGAATTTCTTATGCTTTAATAAATTTGACATCAGATTTAGCAGTGTGCAATTAGTATTTGTGGACCAAGTGGTGGGCCAGCCCTGGGGTTGCACCAGATTTAGAGAGTTGTGATGAGTAGGTCCCTCTAATTTGCACCTGCCATTTATAGGATTGCATAGGTGGTGCACACCTGACAAGTGTAGTTTAGTTTAGGGGCTGGGGCAGGTCCAATTTCAGGGACTTTAGAGGTGTTGCACACCATTATTGCCCAACATGAATTTTGACCATATGGAGAGTGGTTGGTCGGACAAACTTGCTGTTCTAAAAAATGGATATACTGTGGAGGAGGAGAATCAGAGGAAGGAGGGACATTCCACTAATGACTTATTACATCTAATTAAACGTACTAGACGTGAATATTTAAAGGTGTGGTGGAATATTAGTAGTTTGGAGATATATAGAGAGGAAAAGATGGTGCCCAGGGGGCTCAGAATACAAATTTTTCCAGCATGGGAGGTAACCCCTGAGTTCAGAAAGGAATGGGAGGGAGTGCTCACAACCTGCTCACTCGCCCTGATTGACATGCTGATTAAAGAGGATAAAAGGATCCTGGAGGGCATTAAGGCTCGACTACAGGAGCTGTATGTAGAGTTTAATGCAGTACAAGAGACAGAAAGACTGATCAGATTTAAAGATACATTGCAGAAAGAACTAGACAAGTATGAGGAGGAAGTTATGGAGAATAAAAAGAGGAAGTTACATAGAGATAGGTTGGATGTAGTGAATGGCTTTGTATTTAGGTGGAGACATCATGGCAACAGTAGAGGAGGGAAACACAGAGACCCTCGGAGATCTCCGGATCAGAGATCATCCGACCGGAGAAGACAGTATTTGGAAGGTGATAGGGTTAGTCGGATGCAATATAGAAGACATAGATCTCCCTCAAATACACCATCTTCATCATCATACAATACATCTGATGCCTCCTCAGCGGATGTGAGTTTTTTAGAGATAAACCACACAGACGCACGAGGAGGGGGAAATACAAAAAGAGGGAATCCCGGAGATCAGGAGGGCAGAGGAAGAGATCAGAGCACATGGGCACACCATCGCCTGAGACCACGGGAAATGAGGCGGAAGCGCCCAGTATCACCCCAAGCTCAGGGACACAGACGGATGGCCCGGAATTGAAAATCATTAATCTAACTGATGAGCCTCTTACAGAGGCTCAAGAACGAGTCCTATCTAAAGGACTAAGTTTCTCTCCAACCAATTCCATTGATAAATTCACTGCCATAAAGGATTTGTATCTATTTTGCAGACGGTTGTCTTTAAAATGTATGTTTTCAGATAACATCCAACAAACACAGGAACCTTCCTGGGACGTTATAGAGGAACAAGCATTGATTGATCTACAGTCCCTGGCAAGGGAACAAGATAGTTATGGACTGGACATGGAGGAAATAGAAGAACCGGGGAAATGTGCGTCCAAGATCAAACAACTGAAGAGGCCGTCGATGTTCATACCATCATGGTCAAACACTCCAGCATTACAGACATTTTATTCGCTGGTGAGTCAGGACATAAAAGCTTTACCTCCGAATAGATGTGATCAGAACCTATCTAAGGATGAGATAGAGGCCCTTCGGTCATTACAGAATAAGGAGGGGATTATAATCAAAGAGGCAGACAAGGGGGGCAACATTGTAATCCAGACGCAGGAACAATATGTAGAAGAGATCAGGAGACAACTGAAAGATGAGAAGACTTATGTCAAACTAACAGGCAATCCCACCCCACAGTACAAGGAGGAATATAGAATGATCATAGAGGAAGCTAGGGATGGGGCCATCATTAGTAACAGTCTATTTGAATACCTTAGGGTAGACCATCCCAGAATACCCACATTCTATACCCGACCGAAAGTGCATAAGAACATGCACAAACCACCGGGTAGACCCATAGTGGCGGGTGTAGGAAGCCTGACTGAGTTTGCATGTGTGCTAATAGATTATGCTCTGCAACCCCATGTTGTCACACTGGACTCCTATATAAGGGATACAACAGACATCCTGAATAGGTTAAACTCTATGGTGGTACCAGATAATACAATCTTAGTAACGTGTGACATCGAGTCACTGTACACAAATATCACCCATGAACTGGCAAGCGCGTCAGTCAAGTACTACTTAGAGACTGAATCGATCAATAATAGACCTATGCATGGCTTCATATTGGAATTACTCAACTTCGTGCTAACTCACAATGCCTTCACGTTTGATGGTTGCTATTACAAGCAGGTAAAAGGAATAGCGATGGGGGCAAGATGTGCACCCGCGGTCGCTAACCTTTTCCTGGGATGGTGGGAGCGGGAGGTGGTATGGGGGGAATCGAATGACCTGTACCACACCCATATCCTGGGGTGGTACAGGTACATTGATGACCTCCTGGTGGTGTGGCATGGTTCTAAAGCAATATGTGAGGAATTTGTGGGTAGACTGAATCAGAATCCATACAATATACACCTCACGTACACCATGTCGCAGAGTATGGTGGAATTCTTGGATGTTAGGATTACGTTGGAGGAGGATGGCACCATGTCGACCAAGTTATTTCGTAAGCCCACAGCCACCAATAACCTCCTGCATTTCTCTAGCTTTCACCCCAGAAATTTGAAAGAAGGCATACCAGTGGGGCAGATGCTGAGGGCCCGGCGCAACTGCTCCAAGGAAGAGGAGTTTACCCAAGAGGTGAAGAGTATGAAAGACCGTTTCAGGAGAAGAGGCTACCCAAGAAGAGCTGTGGATAAGGCAATACGACGTGCGTATGACACCCCAAGAGAAGAACTTCTGAAGTATAGGGAGAGGAAACATGATAATAAGGTGAGATATGTGTCTACATATCACAGCGATTGGAATAGACTCAGGGGGATCCTAAAGACGCATTGGAGAGTGTTGCAAACTGACCCCCGCCTGGCGGAATTGACACAGGGGGGACCATCCATGACGGCTAAGAGAGCCCCGAATCTCAGAGATAGACTTTGTAAAAGTCATTTTAGACGCTCGACCACATGGCTTGGAAAGACTAGGATGGGAGGATGCAAGCCATGTGGGAGGTGTAATGTGTGCCCAGTGGTTGTGAGAACAGACAGGATTGTGAATTTGCAGACACAGGAGGCATATAGGATCAGACAACATCTGACGTGTAGGACAATAGGTGTGATCTATGCCATTCTGTGCCCCTGCATGAAATACTATGTAGGGGAAACTAAAAACATGGCTAAGTTGCGTATTCAGCAACATATATCGAATGTCAGGTTGGCATCAAGAGATGAACAAAGGGGGAGGGTGCTGACGCCAGTAGCAGCACATTTCCTGAAGGCACATGGAGGCAAGTGGCAGGGGACAAAGGTCATCTTTGTGGACCAGATACCCGTTGATAATAGAGGAGGCAATTTAGTGAGAAAGCTGCTTCAACGAGAAGCCGAATGGATTTATAGGTTGAATAGTATGTCCCCGGGAGGTTTGAACATCGACTTCAGTTTTACCCCTTTTTTGGGTAGAGACTGAGATGATATGGTTATGTGTCCCCCCCCCCCCCCCTCTTCCCCCTCCCCCCCCCCCCCCCCCCCTCTCCCTCTCCTTCCCCTTCACCCCCCCAGTTCCCTTTCCTCTCCCCTTTCCCGTCCCCTTCCCCCCCCCCCCCCTTTTTCCCCTCCCTCTCCCCCCCCCCCTCCCCTCCCCTCCCTCTCTCTTTGTTTGTTTGTTCTCATCTTCTTTGCCTATAGGGTGATATTCGTGGATTAATGTAGAAGAATGGTGAGTATCAAGGGATGTATATAAGGAGGAATATCAAGTGATGAACACTCAGGAGGATGGCTGTCTTCCCACATAAGGTTTGTAACAAGTATTCTAGAGGCCCCTTGATGTGTTGCCATTTGACCATACAGGCCACAGATAGTGTGGTTGGCACACCAGTTAACTGCATGTGGGTGGTCATTTTCACCCATCGAGGAGTGTTTGGGGTGGATTGATGGGTGGATTTGGGAGAGGGAGGGGGGTAAAAGGAGGAGATATGAGTGGGCTTGACTCTATAGATGGGGCATTGTGGCTTATATGTATTCTCCATCCATTTTTTTCAGAAAGTGATGGTCGATAAGAACAAGGATGTATAGCAGAGGAGAAGGGCTTTACGTAATGATTGTGGGCGAGATGAATATGAAGATGAAAGTTGAATAAAAGAAGGAACTTCAAGGTGTTCAGGAATATGTGAGGAGGAGAAGTGGTGCACAATAGGATGCCAGCCATATGGACTTTTTCATAGCCCTGGAGGAGCTTGCGCGGGGCCCCCTCCCCTCTCCCCTCCCCCCCCCCCCCCTCTCCCCTCCCCCCCCCCTCCTCCTCCCCCCCCCCCCCCCCCCTCCTCCTCCCCCCCCCCTTCCCTTCCCCCCCCCCCTTTCTCTTCCCCCTTCCCCCTCTCCCTTCCTCCCCCTATATTATAGACAGACATATATAGATATTATGGTGGGTCTGTTTGTTATATCATAATGATCACAGTGGTCTATGTTGGATAATGGGCATGTATGTATATATACATATATGGATAGAGCGTATATTAGAGAGCAGGATTAGAGTTTATTCATATATAGTACCAGTCTTTGACTTTAATAGGTTATGTGTAGTGTGGATTAATATCACTCACTGTGCATGTGTGAATATCGGATACCGCTTATGTTGTAAGCCGGGATTGAGGTTATGTATCATGCAACTGGGAGTGTTGGATACTGTTGGCATGTTGGGTTAGGCCCTGGGAGGTCCGTGGGCTGGTACTGTAGCCCGGGACTATTAGAAGGCGTCCTGCTTTGCAGGAGGGCACAATGTGAGGGATTGATGTATGGGACGCGGCGGGCCCGCCCGGTGGAGCGCACTCATTGTGTTGGCACGGACGGTGGGCTTCCGGGTGTGTGCGCTCCACCGGTCGGAAGTGCTGCTGTCCTGGAGGGGGATGTCTTATCCACTGATGCGATTGGAGGAATAGGACAATGTGATGAGCTGTTGTAAGGGACGCGACGGGCCCGCCCGGTGGAGCGCACTCATTATGGGGGCACGCTCTGTGGGCTTCCGGGTGTGTGCGCCCCACCGGCCGGAAGTGTTGCTGTCCTAGACGAGTATACTGTATCCACTGATGGGATTGGAGGGAGATGCCAATAGTGGGCGTCCCTCTTCATGAGGCCTATGGACCCTTATGAGCGGATATAGGAGGCGTGGCGCGTCCGCCCGTGGAGCGCACTCACTGGGAGCACACGATGTGTGCTTCCTGGTGTGTGCGTTTCATCGGCCGGAAGTGACACGCGCCCGCATTATGGACGTCATCTCCGCCTGAGTGTTCTAGGGGGGTATTTAACATGCCGACATTCCCATACCAGACACCCGAGCGAAGTGGTGGAGGACCACGCAGCGCGCCGGTGAGGTAAGTGGGGAGGACAGGGGGCTCTGATCGGGACTTCGCAGCATTAACTCTGACTGCGAGTGCAATGTTATTTACAAATCATTGCTTACACCATATGTGAGTGGCGCTTATCAGATATAGTAGCAGCACCATCTAGGCTTAGGTTTAGAGTAGATGCACTGATTTTTCTGCACGTGGCACTTTCTTTGTATATAATGCATGATTGCACATATTTGTTTGTAAACACTGCGAGTTCTTAGCAGTGTATTCGTTCACATATTAGTAGAGCACCTTATGAATAGACACTAGGCACTTTATGCACCCAGCACTTTCTATAAGCGCCACTGCATTATGAGATGTTGGCTATTATCATTGTTGATTGATTAATCCATTAATTACTATATTAGGCATATAGCCCTGGAGTTCCTCCCCACTTGATTTGGGTTTTATTAAATGTTTTTTAACTGTTTGTTTATATGTTGTCCTTTGTATTTGGTATTATGTATGAATTTCTTATGCTTTAATAAATTTGACATCAGATTTAGCAGTGTGCAATTAGTATTTGTGGACCAAGTGGTGGGCCAGCCCTGGGGTTGCACCAGATTTAGAGAGTTGTGATGAGTGCAGATATAGTGAAGCTTCGGGCAAGACTCAGAATCCAATAAACATGAACAAAGGGAACCTTTACACATTAAGAAAAGAAAGCTTTTACTGCAATGGAAGGGCTCTGCATGCCATAAAGCGGACCTTCACCCTGAATAAGAGCCTATCTTATATGTTTCCCACACCCTGTTCATACATATTGCCCACATTAATCCGGACCTTCACCCTGAATAAGAGCCTATCTTATATGTTTCCCCCACCCTGTACATACAAATTGCTCACATTAATCCGGACCTTCACCCTGAATAAGAGTCTATCTTATATGCTTCCCCCACCCTGCCCATACAGATTGCCCACATCCGGACCTTCACCCTGAATAAGAGCCTATCTTATATGTTTCCCCCACCCTGTCCATAAAGATTGCTCACATTAATCTGGACCTTTACCCTGAATAAGAGCCTATCTTATATGTTTCCCCCACCCTGTCCATACAGATTGCCCACATTAATCCGGACCTTCACCCTGAATAAGAGCTTATCTTATATGTTTCCCCCACCCTGTCCATACAGATTGCTCACATTAATCCGGACCTTCACCCTGAATAAGAGCATATCTTATATGTTTCCCCCACCCTGCCCATACAGATTGCTCACATTAATCCGGACCTTCACCCTGAATAAGAGCGTATCTTATATGTTTCCCTCACCCTGTCCATAGAGATTGCTCACATTAATCCGGACCTTCACCCTGAATAAGAGCCTATCTTATATGTTTCCCCCACCCTGTCCATACAGATTGCTCACATTAATCCGGACCTTCACCCTGAATAAGAGCTTATCTTATATGTTTCCACACCCTGTACATACAGATTGCTCACATTAAAAAATCTTCCTACCTGCATCTGCTGCATTTTATGAGCCTTTAAACATTCAAGATGACGGCACATGGAGTATCAGGCTGCCTGCATTCTGTGCTGCTCTGCATTCTGGGATTGCTAACCTTTTCCTGACCCCAGCTCTGCTCTGTCTGAGCGAATCACAGCTATAACCCCGCCCCCTGTACTCTTGCCCCCTCTCCTCAGTATGAAGCTTCTGAGGAAAGATGGTGGCACTCGTATGCTAGAGTCTTGAACAGAGTTGCAGCCCAGTGAAGGAAAGAATAATAAGTAAGTGACTAAAATATAAAATATATTAATTTTAGATGCTGGGGAATTGTTTTTTTTTGTTTGGCTTTTCATTAAATGATGCTAAAGGTCCGGTCTAAAGTGGACCTATCATCAGGATTTTCACTATCCCGGTGATTGGTCCTTGTCCCTTGGCCATACCAATATGGAAACGCTCTGCTTAATCCCCCAGATCGCCCGCTCAACTCCCCTTTCCGACATTTCCACAGTGCACGCACGGGCTCTCATCCAATCGGCGCTTTTTGCTGTGCATACTAATGCACAGAATAAAGCCATTGTTTTGGGTAGAGCATCAGTATAGGGAGCAGGGGCAGCTAGGTGGTGTCCCGAGGTCAAAGCGCCCAAGACTCTACTCTACATCTAACAAGAGGACAACGCTGCAGCGAGCGATAGGTAGCGCCAGCTCAGTGCATCCAGCACTCGGCGCTGAAGCTTGTATTCAAGAAAAAACAACACAAAACCAGCGTCGGCGCTCTAAAACTGGGCGCTCTAGCGTTGAGCGCCAGGCGCTTTGTGATAAAAGTCTGTTTCTCTACACATATCCACCAGCACCAGAGCGAAAACACATGAAATTACATTGTTTTATCACCGTGATAATGACACTGCGATGGCCGACCTGCACATACAATTCTGCATAAAAAAAAAACAATATAAGTGTTTGGTTGCCGGGCAGGAGAGGCCACACAATGATTTGAGCCAACAATTTTAAATTTTAGTTTAGCAACACGCTCTTTAAACCCAACCAAACGAAACACCATTGAAATGTATGGGAGATCGCTACTGAGCGACAGGTACTACATGGCGCTGCTGATTCTATAGTGCCGGCGCTATACACTGAGCCGCCGCTACTGATACATGTGATGCTACGTGGTGCTGTTAGAGGCACTCACCAGATTCGCTTTCTTAAATGTGGTTTTCACATAGAGCACCCAGCGTTCCCCCAACGCTACATGCCACTACCTGGCATTAGTGTTTCTTAAATAACCCTCTTAATATATATTTTACACTATATAATATATATATATATATATATATATATTATTATATTTACAATATATATTACACTATATTCAATAAAAATTTTAAAAAATTACTCCCTCTCTGCCAGTGATGCCACGGCTCATGATCCCAAATCGGGATGCCCCAGGGATGGGGAAACCAGCCTCCCAGGAGACTTAGGCCCTTATTTAGGAAGGGATAGTGTCAGGTAGTGGCTGGTTAATGAGAGGTAGCGACAGGTAGCGACTGGTGAACGCCGGACACGGCACGCAATTACACATTTATCAAGCACGATCTGTTTCGCGACTGGGATAGCGCCATGTAGCGTCTGATTCATCATTTTCACAGTCTCAGCGAACAGCGCCAGGTATGACCTCTCGCTACCTGACGCTCTCCCATAGATTTCAATGGACGAACCTTTTTTTCTCTTTAAACGCGGTATTTTTTTTTTTTTTTCAAAAAATCACAATCAAAATTCTGTGACCTCTCCTGGCATTGAAATAGCAGTTTTTTCACAATTTTTTCATTTTTTATATATTTCTTCAGAAATGACATTACAGCTCTGCCATTAAAGTGTTCATGTTACAATGTTGTTACAATGTAATTCCATATGTTTTCGCTTTGTTACTAGTGGATAGATGCTGAAAAACACACTTTAAACACACCGCCTCCTGCGCTCTGGGCTTCAAACAAATATTTTTCAGTGCCAGAGATTTGTGAGGCTGTTTTTTGCTGAATATGGTGTGAGTCGGTCGCTATGAGCAGTCGCTAACATGCGCTCCCATACAGCGCTGTACTGGTCAAATAGCGACTCCTCACAATGTATTCAACATTACTGAACAGCGACGGGGAGGCTGATTCATTAATAGCGCCAGGTAGCGACAGATGAGCGACAGTAGCGTTATTTTCACAGCGCCCGCTAGTGCTTGGCCGTTGTTCGGCTGTTGACAGCGACTCAGTCGGTTTGCAGTAATGTTGAATACGGGGTTAGGAGTCGCTGTTTGACAGGTTCCGCGCTGTATGGGAGCGCATGACAGCGAACGGCCATAGCAAACGGCTCCCAGCATATTCATTAACAAATCACGCTCAAAAAATTCTCGCGCTGTGAAATGCATGTTTAAACCCCAGAGCACTGGCGGCGATGGGTTAAAAGTAGTTTTTTAACCCCCAAACAACCATATTTTTAGAAAAAAAAAAAATAAAAAACATGCTTTTCAAAACATTTTGTAATATGAATACATTAATATCAGACCTGTAATATCAATTCTGCACAATTTTTTTTTTTTTTTTACCTTAAAAAAAATATCTAACATTGCAGAAGTGGTCACAGAATTTTTGACATTAAAAAAAAAAAAAAAAAAATTAAAAGCAATTAATTATGAATATTTAAAGATTGCTCCATTGAAATGCATTGGAGAGCGCCAGGTAGCGAGAGGTCATACCTGTCGCTGTTCAAGGTCGCTCGCTGGCGCTGTGGGCTGAGGCTGGAATAATGATGAATGATTCGCTATCTGGCGCTCTGTCAGTCGCTAAGCAGGATTGCCTTGATAAATGTGTGATTGCGGAGCGGAGCCGGCGTTCTCGTGGCGGGGCCGTCATTACCGGCCGCTCACGAGTCGCTACCTGTCGCTATTCCTTCATAAATAAGGGCCTTAGTCGCTATAAACTAGCGACTCACGGCCGAGCACAGCGACCACTAGCGGGCGCTCTGAAAATGCCTGCTGCAGACGCTCATCTGTCGCTACCTGGCGTTAGTGATGAATCAGCCTGCCCCATTGTTTATACTTTGTCTCACATTCTTTCACACTTATTCTTCCAAAAAAAAGCTCCAAGGAGTTTATGAAGAAAGAAAAGTTTCATCCTGTGAACTTGTGCAGCAGAGCTTACTCTCCAGTGACTAGCTTAGCTTTCCGCAGCTTTCATTTTAATTGCATATTACATACTGATTAGAGGGTTATTAATGTCTGCAGATCACAGTAATTGTACGATAAATTGTTGAAAGAAACTGTTGTGTACTGTAATGGCAATTACTGAATAATTGCATCCAGTTGTCATTCATTTGTATGATGCGCTGAATTAAATCGAGTTTCTTTGGCGGTAAAAAGCTCCATTCACGGGGGGGAAGTGATATTGTTGGTTTCCAGGGAGGTGGGATTATTTTTATGCTTTTCAAGTCAGGATCTCAGGCAGCTAAAGTATGAATTATTCATATTACCTGCATTATAGGTTTTTTCCTGCGCCGAGTGCCTTGGAGTATTGCGTATTCCCCACCATTGTGTTTCTGGTCTTTACAATTAAACTGAAACAAACAATGACATTTATAGAGCAGTGTAAACTGTATCAAAAAAAGTAACAACGAGGATTATAATGAATCTGTAAAACTATAAATACATGTTCGGCAGGGCTGTATTAAGAGGCCGATTCATTAACAGCGGCAGGTAGCGTCAGTTGAGCGACAGTAGCGGCATTTTCAGAGCGCCCGCTAGTAGTCGCTGTGCTTGGCCATTGTTAGGTAGTTGATAGCGACTCAGTCGGTTTGCCGTAATGTTGAATATTGGGTGAGGAGTCGCTATTTGACAGGTTCCGCGCTGTATGGGAGCGCATGATAGCGACTGGCCCTAGCGACCATATTCATTAAAAAATCACGCTCCAAAAATTCTCGCGCTGTGAAATGCATGTTTAAACCCCAGAGCGCTGGCGGCGATGGGTTAAAAGTAGTTTTTTAACCCCCAAACAACCATATTTTTGGAAACCAAAAAAAACAAGTTTTTTAAATAATTTAGTAATATGAATACATTAATATCAGACCTGTAATATCAATTCTGTACATTTTTTTTTTATTTTCTTTTCCCTTAAAAAATTATCTAAAATGGCAGAAGTGGTCACAGAATTTTTCACATTTAAAAAAAAAAAAAACAATTAATAACAATTAATTATGAATATTTAAAGATTGTTCCATTGAAATGCATTGGAGAGCGCCAGGTAGCGAGAGGTCATACCTGTCGCTGTTCAAGGTCGGACGCTGGTGCTGTGGGCTGAGGCTGGAATAATGATGAATGAGTCACTATCTGGCGCTATCTCAGTCGCTAAGCAGGATCGGCTTGATAAATGTGTGATTGTGGTGGGGAGCCGGCGTTCTCGTGGCGGGGTCCGTCATTACCGGCCGCTCACCAGTCGCCACCTGTCGCTATTCCTTCATAAATAAGGGCCTTAGAGTTCATGCTGGCCTAGGCACTATTTGTGCTTATGCCCCCCCCCACAGCTAAGTGCACCAGGGGCATCCCTTTTAGGAATGCCCAATGTGTGAGCGCCCACATCCCTGCAGCTGAGGCGATTCAGATATGCTGGGCATGGCGGCGCACCTTACACTGCAGAGAAACCCGCGATGTGACCGTTCCCTATGGTGATGCTCAGTCCAAAACAATGCTTTATACAGTGCCATTAGTATGTACAACATAAAGCAATGATTGGACAAGAGCCTGCACATACGCCATGGGAACAGCAGAAAGGTAAGTTAAGTTGTGGGTGATCTCGGGGTTTCACACAGTGGGGCATCAAAAATCAGAATGTCGCAGGGAAAAAAAACCCCCATCAATGGCCGACCTAGAATCTAAAAGATTGCAGGGCCAGCCGTTGGCTTTTCCCGGGGCATCCCGAATTGGGTGTAAAACGGCCCAGGGCACTAGTAAAACTTACCTTTACTCAGGTCAACGAAGCATGCACAAGCTTGTCTCCAAACGGCTCTGATTGTTTTCTATGGGGAGCTGCAATGCCCCATTCCCGGTTACACCTAGTGGCGAGCGCTCCCGTCCCAAGCCTATCCCCATAGAAGTTGATGGGAGCTGTTTTTCCAAAGGAGTAAGCAGCTCGTATTGGCTTTGCACTTGCGCATTCGCTGTGGGAACGCATATGGGGGGAGTTTTTGGGAGATTTCTGGGGGGGGGGGGGGTTTCATACAGTGGGGCATCACAATTTGGATCTGAACAAAACCCAAGAAGTCAAAATTCCTGGTTTTGTTCCGCTTTAAGCAATCCAAAACCAGGGGGCAGCAAAAACTTTAACAGGGACTATGGCCAGTGGCGTAACTACATGTGACTGGGCCCTAGTGTGAACATGAAATGGGGCCCTTTCAAGACTCAGATAACTTTTTCCAGACTTTTCATTTAATTGGATGCAGCTAGACAACTGAAGAAGAGAGAGATAAATGGAGCTTCCGTTCTCAACATGATGCCAAGTAAGCACAAATCTGATAAAGAGGGAAGAGGGGTGACACTGATGGGGCCCCCTTGGTTTACCATGTGGTTGCATCCCCTATGGTTACACCCTGGCAGCTGCCATCCTTGGGGCATCCCAAATTGTGTAAACCCCTCTCCCTGGAACACTCACCCTCTCCCGGAGCCCTCGTCGCATCTGTGCGTTCTGGCTGCAGCCCCGCTCACCTGTTGGGGGATGCGGCTGGCGGTGCCGCTCGGCCAAAAAAGAGCCAAGTAACAGAGAGCCTGCTGATTGGCTGAGCGAGCCGTTCAGCCAATCGGTGCATTCACTCTCGCCCGAGTCTGTGCCGTGGTAGTGAAAGGAAGGTGAGTGAAACAGGGCCACCTGGGGGGGTACACACAGCGGGGCATCCCAATTTCGGATGCTGTTGCAGAGAGGAACAACACACAGGAAAGTAAAATTCATGTGTGGGGTTCCTCTTTAACATGTTTGCTGGTACCTTGTCCTGCTGCTGGAAATCATGGAGAGGAGGAGGAGGGAAAGCGCCGCCATCACACTGCTCCGACCATACTTGCTGCTGAGGGAGGGGGCGGGGCTGTGGGGGAGGAGAGGGAGGGGCCGCGGGGGAGGTGGGGGGGCACTCTGCCTGCACGTGTAAAGGAATGTGGGATTGCATTGCAGTGTGAGTGCATCACAAATCCCCGTGCTGTCCTGACACACTCACACTGCAATGCAATCCCACATTCCATTACACGTGCAGGCAGGCTGGGGGATTGCCCATACAGTTACAATGGCAGGAGCAGTGGCAAAGGCAGAGCTGAAACAGGGGCTGTGCTGGGGCGTGGCCACGCCTCCAACTACCACACTTAGGCCCTTATTTATGAAGGAATAGCGACAGGTAGCGACTGGTGAGCGGCCGGTAATGACGAGCCCCGCCACGAGAACGCCGGCTCCCCACCACAATCACACATTTATCAAGCCGATCCTGCTTAGCGACTGAGATTGCGCCATATAGCGACTCATTCATCATTATTCCAGCCTCAGCCCACAGCGCCAGCATCCGACCTTGAACAGCGACAGGTATGACCTCTCGCTACCTGGCGCTCTCCAATGCATTTCAATGGAACAATCTTTAAATATTAATAATTAATTGTTATGATTTTTTTTTTTTCTCTTTTTTTTTTAATGTGAAAAATTCTGTGACCACTTCTGCCATTTTAGATAATTTTTTTAAGGCAAAAAAAAAATAAAAATAAAAAATTGTACAGAATTGATATTACAGGTCTGATATTATTGTATTCATATTACTAAATTGTTTAAAATAATTTTTTTTTTTGGTTTCCAAAAATATGGTGGTTTGGGGGTTAAAAAACTACTTTTAACACATCGCCGCCAGCGCTCTGGGGTTTAAACATACATTTTACAGCGCTTGAAATTTTTGAGCATGATTTTTTGATGAATATGGTGGAAGCCGGTCGCTCTGACCAGTCGCTATCATGCGCTCCCATACAGCGCGGAACCTGTCAAATAGCGACTCGTAACCTTCTATTCAACATTACGTCACACCGACTGAGTTGCTGTCAACAACCAAACAACGGCCAAGCACAGCGACTACTAGCGGGCGCTGTGAAAATACTGCTACAGTCGCTCAACTGTCGCTACATGTCGCTATTAATAAATCAGCCTCCCCGCTGGCACGCCTCTCCTGTCATAGGAAGGAGACAGGTGGCGGCTGAGAGCACACACAAAACACAGTGACTAAATTAAAAGGTGAGTTAAACCGGACCAACACCCGTTATTACATTAACAGGTGTTGGTCCCTCTCTTTGCTGCTGGGAAGAAGCTCGAGGGGGCATCCAGAACGCTGGAACCCCCTCGCACCTAACTGCACAGGACGATAAAAAAAACTCACTTTCCTTACGAGCCAGCGCCAGCAAAGGAGTTCCGCGATTGGCCACCAGGCGGTTTTGCGATTGGCTCCAGCGTTCTGGACGCCCCCCTTGAGGTTCTTATTCACAATTGGTCAGGTTACATTTGCACACCAAGTGCAATGATCTTAGCATGTAAAAACTGGAATAACAGGACGGGTTCAGGGTATAGCTACCTGTGTCTGCTCACAGCACAGGTCATAAATAATCAATGTAAAGTAAAGACTGATGTATCCGATGAACACCCAACAACAAAATATGATGCAAAAAGGTGTCCAATTTAATTTAGTGCATAGTTATACAACAGTAAAACAGTGACTGATTACAAAGACAGGTTAATCACATAGTGGAAGTGGGTTGCATTGGGTTCAATACAGGTTCTGTTCAATTGGAGGTTGTGTCACATATATGGGGAGAGCCCGACAGAGGTGGGTATAGAGCACACAGACTAGGCATATACCAATGAGAGATTGACACAACAATCCAAATCGGGTGCACAGACACTAAAGCAGTAGTCCTCAAACTTCCTCCTCAAGGGCCAAGACAGGGCAGGTTTTGCAGCTCTCCACGCTACTCCACAGGTGAATTAACTGGTGCTCAGACAGAGCTATAGCCCTAATTATTACATCTGTGCATCAGCATAGAGAGCTGCAAAACCTGGCCTGTCTCGGCCCTTGAGGAGGAAGTTTGAGGACTACTGCACTAAAGCATACATAAACAGTTAAACCAAGTCAAAAAGTGAAGTCGGACAGCAGTGTACCTGTCAGGTCCCGTGGGAAACACCCGCCTTCAGAGTAAGCCCACAACCCCCAATCTCCGCTGCTAGCTTCACCTTTAGTCAAGCCCCCGTTTGCCGGGACGCTTTATACGCCTCACCGGACACAGTTGCCCCAGGACTTGATAGCACAAAGGATGTGAGCTTACAGGGGTTGAAGGCAGATGAACCAGAGGCCAGACTGGGCAATGTCGGGTAAGTACTGGAAACAGTTTGGGTGCTTCGGAAACAGGTAATACTGGAAGCAATTCGGGTGCTCAGGAGAATTCAAGCAAAGTCAGACGTCAAGCCAGGGGTCACACCGGGAGGTCAGAGAGCTGCGCGGTTCAAAGGGATGAGACGGAGACGTGGTCGAGATTCAAGCAGATGGTCAATAACGATATAAACAGGAACAATAACAAAGCCAGCTAAACGCTATCACAGGCACTGACACATTGAAGTGGTATTCCCTTTATAGGACTGAACCCGGCTGAATTGGACAGGGAGGCAGTGACTGTGATTGGTGCACTTCGGATCTGTGTGCCGATTGGTGCACTTAGAGAGCTCTCGGCTGATTGCCCCAGCTGAACTCCAAAGGCACACTGGCCAGAACTGCACCTCCTAGGTTTAGCTCTTTTAAACAGCCTCCAGTGGCCACTCTATGTATAGCACCACAGGAGGACATAAGTTGACTGTACATGCGCGCAAGCACGAGTAGAATGACAGTGGACGAGGGAGGAGGGCGCGCTCGGCGACACACGCGCCGCTGGAGCTGGCATCTGAGGCAGAAACGGCTGCTGGGCAGGAGAAACAGGGACACCACGGGCTGAAGGTAAGTCATTCATGACAGTACCTTAATGGATGACAGACAAAAACCCTCAATGTTTCGGTTTGGTAACCTTCATCAGGAGGGACAGCCCTTGAGGTTCTTCCCAGCAGCAAAGAGAGGGACCAACACCCGTTAATGTAATAACGGATGTTGGTCCGGTTTAAGGCCACAGACAAACCCCAGGGTTTAAATGAAAAGGTAGGTTAAGGCCGAACACAAAATCACAGTGCTTAAGGGACGATGTGGGTTAAGGGAGCCCCCAAACCGCAGTGCTTAAATAAAGAGGTAGCTTAAGGGGGCACCCAAACTGCAGTGCTTAAATAAAGAGGTAGCTTAAGGGGGCCCCCAAACTGCAGTGCTTAAATAAAGAGGTAGCTTAAGGGGGCACCCAAACCGCAGTGTTTAACCCTTTAAGTGCCAGCCTACCTGGAGTTTTTGTCACCCTTTGTTGCCAGACCATTTTGCACTATTTTGCGCTCCCCATGTTCAAATGTGATTTTTGAAGGGATCTCCAGGGATTTACCAGGAAAATGATATATTGTTTTTTTCAGCAGAGTCTGAGCTTTAACATGAAATGTCTTGTTTGTCATTTTTTAGGTGTATTCTCAATATTTTTTGGCGAAATATGTGCAAAAAAATAAAAAAAAATAATTTTTTACAATTTGTAGTGTTTTAATAATAATAAAATAATAATAATAAATAATAAAAAATGTAAGTTTGTCAATAAAATCTTATTGCGTGTGAAACCCCAATTTCTCCCAGTTACAGCAGTACCACATATGTATAGGTAGACACCCTTTCCTGCCCAGGAGACTCCCCCAAACTGAAACAGAGCTTTAGGGGATTTTCAGAAAAAACACAACTGTGATATGCGCTATGCGCACCTTGCAGTTTTTCAAGAAAAACAACCCTTTACATTTGAAATACCCCCCACAAACTATATATTCTCTGGAAGTACACACCTCAGGCTTTCTATTTGTACCAGGCTTGTTGATGTGGCCACAGTTTTCTAGAAGTAATCCCTCAATGTATTCTTTGGTTGCAAAGAGTTTCCCTAAAAAAAGGATAAAAAAGCAGAATCAAAGCCACATTTTCCTAAAAAAACTATATACAAACAAGAAAAAACAAGTTTAATCTGAAAAAGCAACATCCCCCGGACAGAACGATACCCAACATGCATTGCTACTGTCAAGGGAAGAGTTGCCAAACACCCCAAAGTAAAGCATGTGCGTAACGGTAATTTTACTTGAAAATTTCAGCTCTGCAGACAAAGTGCGCACCTTGCGATTTTTCAACCAAAACAACCCTTTACATTTGGAATATTCCCCATAAACCATATATTCCCTGAAAGTACACATGTTAAGCTTTCTAAGCGTACCCAGCTTGTTGTAGTGGGCTCATCTTTCTGGAATTAATCCCTCAAAGAACTCTTTGGTTGCGCAGGGTTTCCCTAAAAAATGTATAAAAAAGCTGAATAAAAAACACCTTTTCCTAAAATATAAATATGCAAACAAGAAAAAACAAGCTAAGTCTGAAAGCGCAAGGTCTCCCGAACAGAACAATACCCAACATGCAGAGGTACTATTAACCCTTTTAATTGCCAGCCTACTTGAGATTTTGTCAGCCTCTGTTGACAGGTCATTTTTCCCCATTTTGCGCCATGTTTTGCGACATTTTTGCTGGAATTTTCAGGAAAATTATATATATATTTTTTGCAGCAGAGTTTAGGCTTTAACATGAAATGTCTTGTTTGTAAATTTTATTTATTATTAATTTTATTTATTATTAAGTAAAAAAAAAAAAATAAATAAATTTTTATTTCAGAAAATTGCCTCCTTTATTTTAAGTAAAAAATGTATTTGATTAGGGAAAACCATATTGCATGTGAAAGCCCCATTTCTACCAATTAGAACGGTACCACATATTTATCGGTAGCCCCCTGTTCCTGCCCAGGAGACCCCCCTAAATGAAAAAAGTAATTTTAACATTTACAAATAAAATACAACTACCATCCACACTACAAAGGGTTAAATCGAGGAATAAAAATGACATAGGGTCCCCCCTCCCAGGGGAGGGGGGGCCCATTTTTGGGGGGTATTTTTAAGGGTTAAAAACCCTTAAAAATAAAAAAAAAAAATGACATGGCCCCCCCTTACCCAAAGTAACCATCCCGGTTTTGTGGCCCCTGGCCCTGCAGGCTACAAGCCCGCATAGCCCGTGGGCCCGGGCTCTTCTGCCCCCCCCTGGGCTTTGGGGAGGCAGGTAATGGGGGTGCCAGGGGTTAATGGCAAGTCACCGGCTAGCGCAGGTGACTTGCCATCCCCCCAGCCTTGAGAACTGGTATAGGGGTCTCATGGACCCCTTACCAGTTCACAAGGGGTTAAATGTAAAAAAAACAGACACACAAAGAGAAAAAATATTTTATTATTTTTTTTTTTAATACTTACCTCCCATCCATAGTGGAGCACTCTGTCCCTCGGCGATCACTGGCTTCTGCTCACTTGCTAGAAGCCTTTTATAGCTGCTTAATGACAGAACACAAAAGGGTTAATTAAAAAAAAAAATTACATAGAGTCCCCCCTCCCGGGTAAGTCCTGGGGGGCGATCGGAGGCCCCCCAGGTGAAGAGGAGGGACAGCGGGAGCCAGCGCACATGCAGGTAAGTGAATGTCATTTTTATTTTTAATTTTTTTTACAGTTAGCAGCTGCTGCTGCAGAAGCAGGGTGGGGGGCGGCCTATTCTGGGGGCTCTCCTGGAGCCATCTGACCCCCCACGGGGGATCGGATGGCACCAAATTAAAGAGGAGACCCGGCCGGATCCAACGAGGGGTCAGGTGAGTATTTTTTTATTTTTTTTTTTGCCCACTAGCAGGGGTAAATGCCAGGCTCGTACATTTTACGTGGCTGGCACTTAAGTGACGGAGAGGCAACCACGTAAATTTTACGTGGCTGGCATTTAAAGGGTTAAAGGAATGGGTCAAGGCACGCAAAACCATGCTTAAATGAAAAGGTGGGTAAAGGCTGCATACAAACCCCCTCAGGGTCTAGTCATACAGATTTCAATTTGAAATCTGTGTTTGGATACAAACTTTTCAGGTTGGATCTGCTCCTCTCTATTTATTGGTCCTTTTGACCCCCTTCCAACTGGGACATCCCAATGTAAGATTGCCTCACTCCTTAATGAGCCCTAGAAAGCCAAAAACATTGTTTTATACTCTCACTTCTGGGATCCTCCAACGACAATCCCTACTCTACGTGGCCACAATCCAGAATAACCAACATTATTGACTAAATAGCACAGTGTCAATGTTAGCTGTCTGAGCAGGCCGTATTTATGATGTGCACCTTTTAGCATCATTTCTGTGGCTATGCCACCAGCTTCAGAGCGCCTGCCTTCCCGTCTAATCTGGCGCTGTGCTGTTTAATACATTGAAACTAGCAGTCGCTGCACCACATGCTACTATTTAGCATATACTGTTGCACTTAGGTATTGGCCGTTCTTAGCGTCTGTTGGACCCGCTGGATGATTATACCAGCACCAGTAAGCACCACTTTTTTTCCTTTTAGAAATCTTGGGCGCTGTGTTTTTCTGCCGCTGGTTAGTGTTTTTTTATTACAGTTACAATAAATCACTGCTGACTGCGTTTTAGTTTTTGGTGTCCAAATTACTCATTGTTACACAAAAGAAGCCATTAAAATGGTGCTGTGGATATCGCCTATCTGGATTTTAGCAAAGCCTCTGACACTGTACCACATAAAGATCATAGATAAGTTATTGAAGGTAGGACTCACTCAATCCCTGGATAGTTCAGTGGATTTCCAGTTGGCTGAGGGATCGGTATCAGAGCGTTGTTGTAAATGGTGTGCAATCTGAGCAAAGGCGAGTTACAAGTGGTGTGCCGCAAGGCTCTGTCCTGGGCCCCATTCTTTTTAATATATTTGTAAGTGGTAGAAAAAATGTGTCTGTTTGCTGATACAAAGATTAGTAATAGGGTGGATATTCCTGGAAGTGTCTGCAACATGGAAAATGATTTAGCTTTACTGGATAGATGGTCAAAACTGTGGAAACTAGAGTTTAATGTCTCTAAATGTAAAATCTTGCACTTGGGTAGAAGGAATCCCTGCTCTGAGCACCGTATGGGCAGCACTGTGTTAGCCAGGACCTCGGAGGAGAGAGATTTAGGGGTACTGATTACTGATAGCTGCAAGATGAGTGGACAGTGTAGCCAGGCAGTGGGAAAAGCAAGCAGGATGCTCGGCTGCATAGCTCGAGGCATCACCAGTAGGAAGAGGGAGGTTGTGATGCCGCTGTATAGAGCCCTGGTAAGGCCACAGCTAGAATACTGTGTGCAGTTCTGGAGACCTTACCTGCAAAAATACATTATTCAAATAGAATGTGTCCAAAGGCGGGCGACAAAAATGGTGGAAGGGCTTAAACTTAAAACTTAATTTGTACAGTCTGGAGGAAAGAAGGGAGAGGGGGACATGATGGAGACCTTTATATATGTGAAAGGATTGAGGTTCAGGAGGGAAGTGTTTTTAAGAAGAAACGTAATGATAGAACAAGGGGGCACAATCAGAAGTCGGAGGGAAGATCAGGAGCAATGTTAGAAAATATTATTTTACAGAAAGAGTAGTAGATGCTTGGAACAACTTCCAGCAGAGGTAGTTGAAAAATCAACAGTCACTAAATGTAAACATGCCTGGGATAAGCACACATCTATCCTAAGATAAAGAGTACATACCGTTACATAAGGGCAGACTAGATGGACCGTATGGTCTCCTTCTGCCGTCAACCTTCTATGTTTCTATATTTCTATGTTAAAATACATACAAAAACATTTTGGACGATCTAGGTCCTGCGTTTACATTATTGACAAGTCCCAATGCAAGTTCTGTTCGAATAAATGTATGTGATATTAATTGTGAGCATTAAACACTTCCAATTCCAAATTTAATCCGATTATGTCCATTGTCCTTAATGGAATCTTGAGCAACAGTGCCAGATTTCATCTGCCGCTGCTTCAACCAGAGCGCCCGGTGCTGCAGCCTTTTTGGCGCTAGTGTTAAATTAGATGCTAGGCAGTGGCTGCATCGGTATTTTTTTAGTTGTTAAGTCATACGCTGAGTGTCGCTGTGTGGCGCTGATGCTTCATAAATCAGGCTCCCTATCTCTGATTGGTATCCCCAACAACTTATGATGGTAACTATGGTGTGGTCAGCTACCCCATCAGACAAGGTCTTGTCTACAAGGACAAGCATTTGGCAGAATACTGAAGGCCTTTTTTTTCTAAACCCACTAAAACTTATGATGGTAACTATGGTGTGGTCAGCTACCCTATCAGACAAGGTCTTGTCTACAAGGACAAGCAATTGGCAGCATACTGAAGACCTTTTTTTCCTAAACCCGTTACTCGTGGGCACCATATTGTTCAACCGATTTTGTTTCTGGAATAAATAATTGTATTTTTTTTTATGTCTTTAGTTTCTGTGAATTATGTGTTACATAACCATTTTGCTTACAATTACATCTTAGCAACTGATTTTTTTGAATAGCTTTGAAAAGGGATTTAATTTTCAAAGACCTTCTAAGTGACATTTAAAGCCTTGTTACACCTAAGTGTTGTTCTGAAGTCTTGAGACAAAACACGAAAGAACGCCAGTTTATTAAAGTAAGGATAAGCTCAACATCTTGGTTACCAGAGCAACCTTTGTCAGGCGAGAGGCTCATACAGACAGAAAATAATAATAATTATGTATCTGCTCTGTTGAAGAAGCCGTCATATCTGTCAGCCCACAACCTCTCGAATTCACGCAGCGTCAAGTCTTGATGTACGCATAGTGATATTATGTGGTGCTGAAAACCTATTGCTAGGAATAGAGGGAATGGGTGGTTAAGTTTGAATATTATAGAACTTTCCCATTAAGAGCTATAGTCATGGATATTCTCTCACTAAATACCATTGCCAGTACAAGTGCATTTTAAATTATGAAGTTTTACAATGTTAGACAATACAATCCTTGAAACAAGGAGGGGGCTAAATTACAGATAAATGTGTAGAAGCATTAGTAACACTAGATGGGATGGTCTAGATGGTGGGAATGTGTAGAAACTATTTTTCGCCACTCTTTCTGATATATTAGATGAAATTGGCTGCCAAAAAGTCTTAAACGTTGCCTTTTTCTGTATTTCCCAAAAATTGAATGAGTACTGATGAGCTGGAGAGGAGACAATCTGGTTCAGGCGCCCCTCCGAACAGATAGTCCCCAGTATCGGGCATTCGGTACTTCCAATAGGTGTGAACTAGTAACGATTTTCAGTTACAAGAGAAATGCATCAATTATGGCAACTGTCCACACTGCTCCATTCATTTTTTAATAGAGAGGGCACATTGAGGGCTTGCTCCTCCATTGTAGTGAATGGCCAGTCATCATGACTGATGTGAGGGAATGTATGCAAGTCTCTGGGCCGCCTGGATGGCGAGTATGAAAATGCTGATACCAGTAGGTTTCACACTACTGGCATCATGTGATTCAGCTGTGCAGGACCAAAGTATGTTGCTTATTATTTTTGCTCGTACAGAGACTTTAAAGTGGACCAACACCCAGGATTTTGACTATCCTGGGTTTTGGTCCACTTCGGCTCACTTCCGCTGTGTGAAACCCCCCAGAAACCCCAAAAAACTCACCTCTCAACGCTCCCACGTGAACGCCGCAGCCAATCCCCGCCAATGTCCAGGCGGGGGATAGGAACGTCCAAGCCGCTTCCGCCGCCGCCGCCTCCCGCGCGTCACTCTCGGCGCACGCGCGCCCCCGCCGGCCATTCACAGAGGGCCGGTGCGGGCGCGCGCACGTCTGGAGGGGCGCGCGGGAGGCAGCGGCGGAAGCGGCGGAAGCGGCGGCGGATCAGGTAAGCCCTTTTTGGGGTTTCTGGGGGGTTTCACCCCGCGGGACATCCCGATCTCGGATGTCCCGCGGGGTGGGAGGTGATCCGGGGTGGGGGGCCGATCACCCCTGGGTGTTGGTCCACTTTAAAGTTATACTAAAGGCAAGCATTGTATCGGGCTACATGTTGCACTGTCCTAAACTAAGTTATCTTTAAAACTGTTAGAGCATTGGAGGTCCATAGAAAAAATTAGGAGAAACAGTGGGTGTGCATTGTTGTGCCTATTTATTACTGCCAGCACATAGTGTGATCAGAAAAAGGGGGTGAGAGATGCTGCAGGCTAGGAGCGTCTCCATCTTGCCAGCACATTGTGTGACCAGAGAGGAGAGTGCTGCAGAGAGAGGCAGCCAATCAGTAAGTTTGGGCAGGGAGTGGGGGTGTTTCTGTTCTTAGTCCCCTGAAGGTTGATTGATGGACCAGGTCAGCAAGGTGGGGACTGAATGCTGAATGAGGAAGTGAAACCACTCCCACTGATTCCCCAGTTGGGCGGCCAAACCCTCTGAGGTTGAGGTCTCATCCTCAGTGCCTCCCTATATCCCCTCTTTGCCAGGGAGAGTAAGACCCGACCCTCCAGAGATGTTGTTAAGAGTCCAAAAAGTGGTCACTTTCAGTGCCACCAAACCTACAGCCTAATCTATCCTCAGGCATGTAAAAGTTTGGGTAGTACTCTGCTGTAACCCTCCTTTCAATGCAAGGGACACCCTGTGCTGTCTTGGATGTGTTGGAGTGCCATTCGCTCGGGACCACCTGCTTCTGATCATGACCTACAACAATTCACTGTGTACCACTTCAATTCAATTATGGTCTGTACTCTGTATTTATATTGTTTTCTCCCTCTCTGGGAACCCGAACCTAGGGGCCCAAAAATGGCTGTAAGATGGGGGTAACAATGGCTACAGGGCTTAATTTCTATCAGCCTGGCTTGATCCTTTTATTCAGCATCTAACTCTTTGCAGTTATTACCAGCAACTGGTGTGTTACCCTGCTGCATGGTTCTTTTAATTGTCTCACCTATATGGTGTCATTTCTTGTGCAAGCTGATTTATATTTTTCTAAATCTTTGCTTTTGTGGATGAAATAGGGCTTAGTCCTATAAGTGTGTTTTTGCTGTAACTAGTTAACGTTTCACCCCAGACCAGCACAGCCTTTTATACCCATGCTGTTTAAATCTTAAACCTTTGGGGCGGTAGAAGACCTCTTCTGAACCTAGCCAGTCTGTGGCTGTTGTAACCTTGATGTTGGAACTTTTCCTTACATTTTGTGACTTGCCTGACAATAACAGGAGTGTTAGCGGCCTCCTGTTCTGACTCCAAGTCCACTAAAATATACAATTCAGTTGAGTTTGTGTCAAGCTTCCTGGCTACAACCATGGATAGCGCTGAGTGGAGCTCCAGGTGTGGGGGTGCAGTGAAGAAAATATGTCCAAAAGAACAAATCGGAATTCAGGGGCTGTCAGCAGACAGGCAAGGTCCAAAGAATAAGTCTGAGCTCAGGGGCTGGCAGCAAACAGGCAAAGTCCAATGCATAAAACCGAGTTCAACCATATAATCCATCCAAGTGTTAATCCAAAAGCAGACCAGGTCAATACAGGAAATCAGTCAGGAAACGCAGAAAACAGGAAAACAAATTCCAGGAACTTAGCTGATAACACAGCAAAATAGGCCAGCTGCCCATTTAAATAGTGCTGTCAATAAAGCTGTGAGGGACGTCTCAGAGTATGAGTGAGGTCACTTCCTGTCCACTGAGACCAAGGGAAACCCCGAAGTAAAAAGCACGCCTAAGCGCTTACTCTCTAGGCTTCGTGCACTTGCATTGTGCTGAACACCAGGTGGCGCTGTTGAGCAGTGCAATGGCTGAATATCCATATTGTGTACAAACACCTAAGCATGCACGTCTGCGGCTGCGCACAGACAGCGATGGAGATCTGACAGCACACCCGCATCCGATAGAAGAGCGAGAAAGGAGAGGAGACCGACAGTTTGTGCCAATGTCTAGGATCAGGGACCTGAAGTTTTCTGTCCACTAAACCGGTATCTGAAGCTTATGCAGCACTTCTGACTTCCTGCTGGTCAGAGGTGTATGACGATGTATGAAGTTCAGACAAGAATCCCATGAAAGTTAAGAGGAGCATCAGTTTGGCCTTGGACAGTACACAGAACTATCTACAGGCCATATGCCAGATGTGCCAAACTTGGTTTCCATTACCAGGGCTGCAGCAGTGTGATTGGCCTGTGGGACCTGGCAAAGGTCAGCAGGGTAACTTCAGGCTTCTATGACAGCCCTGATCTGAGGACTTACAGAAATGTCACCGGAAGTGAGCTATCCTTTTAAGGCCACTCATTATGGAAAAATAAACTCTGTTTTTTATAGGCCATGTTTTTGTCAACATAATGGAATTTGCATATGACTAATCTCCCATTAAAATTGATCAGACGCTAAAGGATTACTTGCTCCAGTTATATAAGCTACTTTTCAGACATCAATAAAAAGGCAGAAACCCAGCACAGACACTAACACACTTTCTTCTAGACAGCAGAGCCCAGAGACCCTCAAGTGGGAAGTGGGAAAAGCATAGCACATCCTACCGTACCAGCACACAGTGCCGCTAATGTACTTTTGGGAATCTCTCTATAAAAAATGATGTTATAATCTAAAACCTTCTCTCACGGAGAGCTGTAAGGAGATATCGCTTTAATAAAGCCGCAACTCCGTATCCATGCCAAATTCCCACGAAAATCTGCACGGAAATTCTGCACGCTTGCTTAAGTAGAGAACAACAAGGCCCAAAAGGATTGTCCTGAGGAACATCCATTGCTAAATGTGCAAGTATATAGCGTGAGAGTCATGTAGCTCAAAATAAAACTCCCGACAAAACACAAAACTCAGACCTAAATATGCCAGAATTTCCATAGAAAAACTTCTTGCTTTCGATACTCAGCTTATCAGAGATTAAATATGCTTCAACCCCAACAACTACAAAAGCCCAGCTGCATTCTTTTGTCTATGATAAGACATTCGGCAACCATAACGGAGAACAGCTCCTTGTGTTCTTGTAAAATGTTTTGCCTATTATTTCTAGTCGATGAGTCGATGAGACTAACAAATTTGAAAACAGTCAAAGGGGTCGATTCAGGGCCACTTGAGAAAACGTACTCCTTTTTATAGGAGAGAAAACTGCCATTCACTTTCATTGTCTACCAGGTGTAAATCTGAATCAGCCACAGGGTAGACAATCACAGTGAATGGCAGTTTTCTTTCCTAAAAAAGGAGCAAGTTTTCTCACCTGGCTCTAAATCGACCCTGTTGACTGCAGTCGTACATTTGTTAGTTTCATCGGCTAGAAATAATAGGCAAGAGTAGGAAGGGCAGTGACGGCCCAGAGAAGCTGACACATAGAAGTCCTACAGCTGCACTGCAGCAATGCCTTGTAGGTAATGAGCGAGGCATTCACACTGTTGGCTGATAAGGTTGATTAAATTCATTGTCCATTGTCCCCAAACACGAACATGGACTTCTCCCAGTTGTTCATGTTTGGATGCTGACAGGGGTGAACATGGTGTCTCTGCTGCCTGAGGTGAACTATAGAATGATGCCCCTCCCCCACTCCTCAACAAAGCAATGCAAGCTGGAGTTGCTGATACCAATAATTGACTTAAAGTGGACCAAAACCCAGGATTTGGCTAGCTTGGGATTTGGTCCTTTCCCCCAGGGAACCCTGATCAGGGGTGCCCCGCTGTCTAAAACCCCCCAGATCGCCAATGCCGATGCCAACTCACCTCTACCCGCAGCACGGCTGCTCGTCCAATCAGCGCGCTCGGAGCCGCTGATGTCACGTCTTCTAAGACTCTGTCTAAGGCCAGCGGCTCCAAGCATGCTTGCGGCCGCATCCCCGCTTCCCTCTTACAAGGAGAATGCCTGCAGCATCCATTCACAGGTGCCTGGCACGGGCACGCGCCTGCTAGAGGGATAGTGGGAATACGGCTCACTCATGAGCCATTGGACCGGGAAACAAGGTAAGTGTATGGGACGACCTGGGACGTTTCACACAGGGGAGCATCCAGATTTTGGATGCCCCGGGGGGGGGGGGGGGATCGATTGGCATGGGTTTTTGTCCACTTTAAAAACATTAAAATATATTTGAAATGAAATGAAATATATTTTGAAATGGAAATAAATAAAAAGCAGGTCAATTGCTGCCCCCTCTGCAGTGCCACCTGAGACAGCCACCTCATGTGTCCTCATTACAGGTGCACCCCTGGATGCTGAATGAACACTGTCAGCTGCACCACTGCCACTGGAGTTTCCTCCAGTGACAGCTCTTATATAATGGGGAGGGGGGGGGCATCGGTTGCAGCAGGACTGCCGCAGAACACAGAAGGGTAACTATTATCCCCATTGCCCCAAATGCCAGCAGAAGTGGTCGAGGGAAGGCGGTGATGGTCCTGTCGCTGATAGGTTAAATTGAGAATTATTAAAGTTTTTTTTTAGGATCTCTAATTTTAACAATTTTAACTAGTTTTGAACTAGTATAGGGGGTTCAATTGACCCCTTTACTAGTTCACAGGTTAGGGGAGCTGTAATCCAACTGTCCAACATGCCTGTGGATGTCATGCGGGTACCTCCACTCTTTTACCCTCACCCCCAATGGCCAGTGGGGTTTAGAGCCTGGTGCCCTTCCTGAAAGAGTTATATTATAGGAAAAAACACCATTGATTTCTAGACAATCTTGCCAAGGTCTGCCAAAGTCCACCAGGTTTTTCCTTTGTACTGGTAATATGAGTTAACTTTGGTGGAAAGTGCCTGTTTGTTAATTCCCAGGTTTTTATCCATGCCCTGGGCATTCCTATTTGAGATTCCCCACTGTGAGACCCCCTAGATCAGCAGTAATGACTTACCCCTACTTGGCCCAACAGCGCATAAACAGGCTCTCATCCAGTGAAAGCCATTTGCGGTGCCTATGTGATTCAGCAAATGGCACTGATTGTCTGCAATAGGGAGCGCATATCCTGCATCCCCAGAAACGTGCACATACCTGTCCCAGACTATCTGAATTGCTTGGGGCAGAGCACGCTCAGCCTGAAGATGCCGGGAAATCAGAGCCATTTTCAAACGACATAGGAACCGCAACGGCTCTGACTGAATGAGAAAAGGTAAGCTTTAACTGCCAAATCTGGATCTCCTGGGGAAAGTCCAGCGGCACTACTAGGGGATACTGGCGGATGCTGTTGTAGGGCTCAATAAATCAGGTCCTATAAAAATATATAAATAATTATATATATATATATATATATATATATATATATATATATATATATTTATATCATAAATGAATATATTATATATAGAAAAATGTGTAATGTGTATCAGGGACAAATCAATTCCTCCTTACTGTTACAATGCCTGACAGCGTTTTTTTACAAATAATTTTTTTATTATATATATTATATTATTATATATTATATATTATTGCTATATTATAGCAATACTTTTGCTGTTGATTCTTTATGAAAGGAGCCGTTGATAATACTGGATGTCTCGGCTTTCTATACTTAGCGTTTTTTTACGCTAAGTATAGAAAGCCGAGACATCCAATATTATCAACGGCTCCTTTCATAAAGAATCAACAGCAAAAGTATTGCTATAATATAGGTGTCGATTGATGGTTGTCCGCCAAAATATTTGCGCACATTTTTCATGCGCAAAACTGGTTTACTTGCGTTTTTCTCCTTCCTGCCAATTTATAAGACACATTTTTTGCACTCCTGTTTTGTGTGCAAATGTTTGTATTTTTTGTAATTTTTGTGGTGGAAGATTTCTCCAAGAGTGAAAATTGTGTTCGATTTAGTGAGTCATCACTTTACTAATGGATGAAGAACCAAAAAAAGTCCTATCGTGTTTCTGTTCCAGTCTTATGTATGCACAACGGGTAAGCTGCTCCCATTTTATCTCTTGCATTGTATGTCCCAAATGGGGCTCTCATAGATTAGAGTTAGGACTGCACCCATAGAGGCACCTTGGCGTGGTGGTGCAGCTTAGCATACTTCTGCAGATGTGTGTGACCGAGCCTCTGTTTTTACCAGATTTAGACACAGATTATAGGTTGGTCTGCAAGCTAACAGGGTCGAGTGTTGCGGCTCCTTTAAGTCTTTAGTAACCTAATTGCCCTGCTGACTTGCACCTCCCAGGTTAGTTATAAAATGGTCTGAGCAGCTGCCACTCCCCTCTTGTTCACTATGCACAACGGGTAGGTAAAATTTTTAAATTGTTAGATAAGTGGCGGATGAATATTCCTGATCTGAGGAGGATTGGTTGGCGGCGGCGGCACCAAAATATAACTTAAAAGTATTCCGGTCAGCAAAAACCAAGCTGATACAATTCTACATCTTAAATCAGGCATACATTGCACAAGAAGCGCTAGAATAAACCCCCAAAGCTCATCAGAATGCCCAAAGTCTGGGAATGATGGGCTGATTTTTGGCACTTGGACTTGCCCTAAAATAATGAGATTTTAGAGGCCGGTAATAAGATTTGTCTAATCTGTTGGGAATAGTAATAAAAATTAATCCAGGGTTATGCATGCTAGGCATAATGCCGGAGGATATTTGGCATAATCATAACATGGCCCTGCTGAAAAAAAACTATGCTAGAAACGTTATAATACTAAAGTGGAAATCTACTGACACCCCTGTTATCCCCACATGGAAAACTCTGATTAATAGCAACCTACCATATTACAGGATAATATACAAAAATTGGTAATGCATCCACAAATTTTCAGAAAATTTGTTGGAAAATTGGAAAATCCCAATACATGTTGATTGCGTACCTCTGCAACCTTAATGTACATGCAGTGGGAGGTATGGGAAAGGACTAGTTTGCGGGGCCTCAACATTCAATATCTAAGACTTAACTTCCAATTACCAAGTCTTTAAATGTGGAATATATGTTATTCAAATGAAAAGAGAAACATGTAATAAGAAATTTTGAATGCATACTATGGTGCTGAATTAAAAAAAAAATGTTCTCCTAATGAAATTGAGTTAAAAAAAGTAGTAGGGATGAGCGAACCCAAGGGATGTCCAGATCCCTGAACATGAACATGGAGTTCGACCATGACCCGTTGAGTACCCCTACTCCACCGTGCTTCTGAGCATATAAGAGCACTGGGGGAAACCCCAGTAGCAGCGGGACAGACGACTATCGTCCCCAGTTGTCTGAAATGCAAGCAGAATGGTCAAAATGGAGGTTACGGGAAAGTATATATTAAATTGAGAATAATAATGTTTTTTTTTTTTGGTGTGATCTCTTAGTTATTACTATTACTATAACTATTGTGGTATAAGTAGTAAGAGGTCCCCTATACTAGTTCACAGGGTACGTGAGCTGCAACCCACCTGCCCTACATGCTTGTGGGTCTCTTGCAAGTAGCCTCTACTATTACCCACCCACCTTGTCCAGGGGATTGAAGAAGCACTGGGGTCCTGCCAAAGGGAATAGGGACTGGTAATGCGCCAGGGCTGGGGGCAGGCCACTCAGCTTAGGCTTACCAGCCACTATGCTTGGTGTGTCGGACTGGTTAGTGCCTTGAAAAGGGGACCTTGTGAGTTTTTTAAAAAATAGTTTTTACATTAAAAGATGTACACAAAAAAAAAAAAAACACTCACAGCAGCCTAAAGGGGTCCCTGCACCCCAGCCACAAAAGCCCCCTAGCCCTTACAACAACCATTTCACATAACCAAAGTTCAGGTTCCTATTGACTTCTATTGGGTTCAGTGTCAAGTGTGAATCAAATTTGGGTCCCAAACCAAAGGTTTCATTAAAGTTTGCCCAATACCAGGGAACCCAAACTTCCACTGGTCCGCTCATCCCTAAAAAGGAGTGAAAAATCTTGAAACAGAGCGAAGAAAGGAAAGAAAAGAGGATGTATAAAAGTAGAAGGGGAAAGGTCAGGACAAAGGGTTAGCTTTTGTTCCTCTTCATATAATAATAGTTTTAGGGAATTTTTTTATACATTGCCCGATTCATTTTCTTGTGTTGAAGATGTGCAGTGCTTTCACTGCGAGAAAAAAAAGTATTTTATTTATTTGATTAATAACTTGAAGTTTGTTCTTGGTCTAAAACATTTGAGCACGCACTTGATGAATGAGACTTTGGCTTTTTAATCATAAGAGAGCTAATTACTCGGATTTTGATTTATCTTTCTATTAAATTTGTGTTATGAGTGCTCCATTCACAAGTTGTATATTATTTGCGCAAGCCAAAGGATTTTAATTAGGTCACCTCCCTAAAATGTCATCCGTAATACTAGCCGCGATGTTCCGAGCTGATTTCATAAAAATGGATTTATACTGTTTTGTAATTATTTTTTATCTCCCAGACATTGTGTTCTAATTAACAAACATATCCCAATGTTAATACTGTGTTAGTTTTTGTCATTCTGAGGGTATTTCTAAATCAAAAATACAGGAGTAGTGAAAATAATCTTGTGTGATTCTTATTAGTTTAGCATTTAATTATACTATATAATATAAATGATAATTAATACTGATTGGTAATGTAAACACAAATAACAATACATATATAATGTTCTTATCAAATAGGAATATATATATATTCCTATTTGATAAGAGCATTATATATGTAATGTTATTTGTTGTATTGTTATATATTCCTATGTTTACTACTACATTACTATTCTTTTATAATCATTGCCCAGCTACACAGAATGAGCTAATTTTGGTCATTAGTACTATTATAAATATTAAATGCTATTTAACACTACAGACTTCTCGATAGATAGATAGATAGATAGATAGATAGATAGATAGATAGATAGATAGATATGAGATAGATAGATAGATATGAGATAGATAGATAGATATGAGATAGATAGATATGAGATAGATAGATAGATAGATAGATATGGGATAGATAGATAGATATGGGATAGATAGATAGATATGGGATAGATAGATATGGGATAGATAGATAGATAGATAGATAGATAGATAGATAGAGCATTAGTAGGTGTGAAAAGGGTGCTTTAGTTTAATTTTCCACCTTAAACACACTTTTTACTATATAATGAATTTTTTGCACATGTTGCTGAATTGACCCTGATAAATAATTCATTTTAAAATTCTAGCCTTAACCTACAACGCTCTTTCCAGCCAAGCCACTTTCTACTGATGCAGCAGCCCTAAACCTGCTCTTGTCCTTAACTCTGATTACTTCCTCGTGGGAGGGACTTCACACAAGCACCTCCACTCCTTTAGGATGCAAAAGTGCCCCCAAACTCGCCTATTCAGGCGAGCCTGTTATCTGGCTTAAAATGGACCAAAACCCACCCTGGAGTCTATGAGACTCCAGGGCAGGCATATTTGCTTCTCCCGGGGCATCCAGAGTCACGATGCCACGCTGTGCCAAACCCCTCAGATTGCCCGAAAACTCACCTTCTTACCCGGTCCAACAGCGCATGCGCAAGCAGCGGCCGCATCCCTGCTACCCCTTTAGTAGGGCACGTGCCTGTGCCAGGCATTTATGAATGGAAGGCGTGGACACATTCCCTGTTAAAGGGTAGTGGGGGATGCGGCCGCCAGCGTGCTTGGATCCGTTTGCCTTGGACGAGCTTTTGGATGAGGGGGCTTGAGGAGGTACGAGCACGCTGATTGAAAGAGAGGCTGTGCATGCGCCTCTGGACCGAGCAAGGGTAAGTGAGATTGGAAAACCGGGGAGGTTTCACACAGCTTGGCATCCCCAATCAGGGTACCCAGGGGGCAAAGACCAAGTCAAAATCCTGGGTTTTGGCCTACTTTAACTATAGACCCAACCTACCTAACCCACCTTATGCTTTACATTGTAAGCTTAAAAAGAAAGAGCCCACATTCCTGGGGTATTTCAGCATCAGTGTATACAGAGACAGCATTACAAAATGCATTATCTGGATAAGAGGTTTTTACCTCATGTTGAAGCATCTCTATCTCGTGCTGTAACAAATTCACCCCGATACCATTTCATACATTGTGATGGCTGGAACTATTGTATCTTGCATATTGTAATACCAAATTCAGCAAGAGGGCCAGATTGTCCTGAATCATCGCTAGTTATTCTACCTTGTGCTGTGACAAGTTCCCCCCTATACCATTTCATACATTGTGGTGGCTGGAACTATTGTATCTGGCATTTTGTAATACCAAATTCAGCAAGAGGGCCAGATTGTCCTTACTTGTTACTTGTTTTACCCTCTTGTAATCTCTACCTTGCACAGCACCTTGAGAGATGATGGAGATTTACAAATAAGCAATAATAATAACCACAAGCTGACCCAATGGTTTAGCACTTGGACAATACCAAACCAACTTATATTTAATCTCTTTTTACTTGCGGACCTGTCACGAGTCTTACCAGTTCAGGTTTAATTTAAAGTGGATGTCCTCTTTGTTACCCTCCCTCCCCTTGCGCTTAGGCCGAATGTGGGGTTTAAAAAGTGGTCTCATGTAATAATGGGCTGTCCCCCTCGCCCACATAGAGTATGAAAAGACACTCTTTGAAATCTCTCCCAGAAATCTGTGGCCAGGCCCCAAGATACCGGAGGAACCATGCTGAATTGAGGGGACCAGCACTAGGGGAAGGGGGCAGGATGAGGGGTTGCAAAGAGAATAAAATTTTGCTTTAAAGGGACTGTCCATGAAAAAACAATAAACACCCTATACTTACCTGTAGTTCTCCGCATGAGATCAAGATGATGCCATTCCTGCGTCGGACCCTGGCTCGTAGCTGCATTGCTGTCTTTTTGCTTCTGACGCTAGTTTATGACTGGCCACACCCACTCCAATAATTTCATAAGAGGGGGTGTGCTGAGGGTGGCACACCCCAACCATTGTAGTGAATGGTGTGGGCACGGCCCGTCATTGTTCAGCACTGGGTTGCCCAGATGGCAGGACAAGATCACTGATGCTGGTGAGTTTCATCAGCATCAGCTGCATTGGGCTATGGATGAGCATGTGCTCTTTATTGTGTTTGCCTGCACAGAGACAGAGGAGCAACAGTCCCCTGGAGTCTATTAGAATCAAGGTGCAGTGGTCTCCCTCTTTATGGGGAATCCTGTATTGGGCCACGACTAGTGTTGGGGAACTCGAACCTCATAATTTGTTTTTGTATTGAACTTTGTGATTTCGGATTCCCAAACCTGAAGACTATTGCAGAGTTTGCAAAAGCAGGGAGTGGCACTTACCTGAGCCCCATGATCCTGATGGCATTCTTTCCTTGATGGCTGACTCCATGAGTGAGGACTCTGGAAGCAGCTAGCAGCACTTTTAGTGCCAGCTACTAGTGTCCTCAGTCATTGGGGCAGACATCTTTTTGATGCCCCGGCCGTAGACATTTTGAGTGAGGAAAGAATGCTGACAGGATTGTGGGGTTCAGATAAGTGTACCTCCACTTCCTATTGCTGCACATTCTGTATTAGGGGACCCTAATTTACTCCCCCTCCACTCCTCACTCGCCCGCCTGGGTTTCGCGGGCTCCTCACCTGCCCCTAATTTTAAATGAACAAGTTCCATGGGTGGGTGGTTGAAGAGCCTGAGGATCCCTGGCAGGCAGGTGAGGAGTGGGAGGGGGGGTGGGGCAGAGGGTCATTTTTGTGTCTCAACGTTCAGGTCCCCATTGATTTTAATGCGGACTGTGCTCGGGTTCGGGTCAAGTTCCGATACCCGAACTGAACTATTTAAAGTTTGGCCGAATTGAAGAACCCACACTTACTGGGGTTTGCCCAACGCTAGCCACACCTCTAGAATACTGGGGTGTGTTCCTGCATCAGTCCTTTCTAAATGGGTGGCACTGGTTTGCCCGCTGCTAGAGGTAGATTTGGATGTAGCCGGCAGCTTTTGCTTTATATTGATTTCCTTGCCGCATTGAGATAAGACCGGCAAGGAACCAGGAATAGGTGAGTATTAGGGCAATCCTGGAGGATAAATACAGCAGTGCATGCCGAATCCAGATGCACCACCCCAGAAAATGTAATATCTTGGTTTTTGCTCCTCTTTACGTAATCTATCAATACATGCAATCTTTAGATTGTAAGCCCACAGGGCAGTGTATTCAAGTATCAATGTCTATCCGGGATTGGACTAGACCCCCAGAGGAAATCATTCTTGAGGCCCATCAAAGAAAATCTTTTTTGGGGCCACCATAGGAAATTATTCTTGGGGTTCACCCTTCAGCTATAACTCTATTAGATTGTAATAATATAAAATATTGACCAATTAACTAATGTAACTTATTGAAATAATAAAGAGAACACTTCAGGGAAAGCAGAAGCACTGCCTTATTATTGGATCTCTTGTACTGCCCTGATGGTAGCCTTGGATCAGTACCTGGAGCCAACCAAAGGATCCTCCTTATGTATTTATACATTTCTGCCACATCTGACTCAAACAATAAAACAATGTAAACTGCATTTCTATTAGGATGAGTAAATGCGAGTTCTAATAAAACATTTGTCACAAATGCTCAGAAAAGCTTTTGAAAGTAAAAAGTTAACCTTAGGCAAAGTAAACCTGGAGCAGATGTGTGAGGTCATCAGACACTTTTCTGAAGAGCTAATTAAAATGAAAGGTTCAGAAGGTGCTTTTTCCTTTTTGCCTGCTCATCAAGCTGTCTGTGTGTGATGGAACAAGTGGTGAGCTCAAGTGGACACACTGACCGGTGATTTAAAATGAAGTGGTTATCAGCTAAAAATATTGTATTTGGCAATATTCTGCCTGCCACTAACGAAAGTAACAGAAAAAAAATTGTTTCACTGTTTTGGACAAATAAACTTTTACTTTCTTTATCAATCTTTTCATTGTGTTTATTGGGAACATTATTCTATAAGCATAATATTGTTCATATATAGAATTTAAAGATTACAGACAGCTTTAGTCACAATCAAAAGCTTATTCACTGCATACAAGAAAATCGAATAAAATTCAAGAGTTACTAAAGAAGTTCAATTCAAATAAAGAAAAATAACAATCCCTATGAGGGGGGGAAAGGGGGGTAAGTAAAGGAAGGGGGTGAGGAAGGATCAGATGCTCATTAGGTTTACATCAAAATCTGTAGGCAGAAAAATCCGAACCCAAAGATTCCACACCTCCCTGAACAGCTCCAAAGTCCCATTGTGAGTGGCGGACATTTTTTCCATGGCCATAATGCAGTTAACCTTGTTTTTAAAGGCGTTGAAGCTCAAGGTGGGGGACCTCCAAGCCCTAACTATCAGCTTTGCCCTTGATAGGATATAATACATCAACTGCTTTTTCAGTCTAGATTAAAGTCACAGATGCCGAGCAACCAAAAGAAGTGTTCCACATCCTCAGCCATTTTTCTTGATCCATCTCCCTACCCAGTTCATGGTGCCAATTTTTGGTATAGGATGGGCATGTATCTGTACCCCTTGTGGCCAAGTTATGATATATCTTTGAGATTGCTCCTCTGCCTCTGGGTTCCCTACAGCAGCGCGTCTCAAAAAAAGTTAGTTAACTCCTGTCAATTCCCCACCGTAGATCTCGCAAGATGGCAAACTTGCAGAAAACGAAAAAGCACATTAGATGGCAGGTGAAATTTATCCCTCGGAATGTACTGACCTCTGAAGATTGCAGACAATCTGAAGCTCGCTGTATGCCTGCCTCCTTCAATGTATTAAATCTACCAGGGTCCTCTGCCCCTGGGGGAAACATTTGATTGTTCCACAAAGAAAAGAGAGGGAGGTACGGGGACTCCAGTCCGCCGGAGTATTTAACATCGTCCCACACTTGGAGTGAATGTCTAACAATGGGGTTTCGTAATAACCGTCTAATTTAGGCATAATCCACAAAAGGTTATTCACTGAAATTGGCTGCGCATACATCTGATTCAATCTGCACCCAGCATGGCACATATGAAGTGGAATGGAGGGCAAGTAGTTGTGCAATTTGAGCTGCTTGGTAATACTTTGCCAAATTTGGCACCCCTAGCCCGCCTTCCTTCCTAGATCTAAGCATGACCCTCTTGGGGACCCTAGGCCTCCTACCACCCCAGACAAAGGACATGACCTTAATGTTTTTAACTGTTGTGGGGGGACTCTAGTTAGTAGAACTCTGGCAACATACAGAAACTTAGGCAACAACGTCATTTTAACTGCCGCAATCCGTAAAAGGAGGGGGGCTAGGGTGAAAAAGACAGGAGAACAGGAACAGGACGGGGGGAAGGAATGAGGATAAGGGTGAGTGTCCAGCCTCCGCTTAACAGAGATGAGTGCAGCACGTCATTGAAATGCAAGGAGGGAACGATCAAAGTTTTTGGGAACGAAGTGAGCAATCCAGCCCTCCCATGTAGACATGAAGGGGGTAAGATCTCCTAGCATCGAAGCTGCCATCTTCTCAAAAAGCATTACTTCATTGATGCGCGGGACCAAACTCCCGCTAGGGATTGTTCTTTTCTTCCATGAGTGCGCTATAATGAGTTTGGCAGCCGTCAGGCTATGTCTTATAAGCTCAAATTGTGACCTTGTACAGTCGGGGTTTCAGATTAAGCAAGGCCAATTGGGGCGAAGGGGTCAAGTGTAAGCCTGTTTCTTTCCTTAAGAGGTAGTAGACCTTAGCCAAAAAGTGACGAACCACCCTACATTCCCACCATATATGGATGTATGAGCCCTGAAGCCGGCAATCTCTAAAGCACTCCGGTGGGTAAGAGGGACAAAATCTGTGGATCATATCCGGGACAAGGTACCAACAGAGTAGGACTCTGGTGTTGACCTCTTGTGCACCGGTGTGCAGAAACCAGGAGAATGAATTACGCCATGCCATTCTCCAATCGCTCGGCGATAGACTTATCCCTAGATCTTTTTCCCATCTATTCATATATGCTGGAAGGGCCACCGTTACATCTTCGGACAGCGCCTTATAAACCATAGCTATCATTCCCTTCCCAAGGGGGTATGCCCCACATGCGAACTCAAAAGATGTGGAAGGGCCTGTCGGAGCACCCGGAGTTTGGATGCTATGTAGTGGGCTATATGTAAAAAGCGGAGGTATTCTCTACTCGGGATATTCCTAAGGGCATTGAGCTTGGAGAATGTAACTATTACTCTATAAATCTTTAATCCTCGTAAGGCTTTGCATTCTCCAACAAATAAACAAGGCTGGTTCCAGAAAGGCCGGGAGGAATTCCGGGTTACCCAAAATCGACAGTAGAGGAGACTGGGGGGTGGCTAACCGACTTTTTAGCCTGTTCGTTTTCCAGATTTTGAGGGAATGTTTGAGGATCGGGTTATCAATGCCCTTGAGAGCTGGTGAAGGTAGCCAAAGTAGGTTTGAGATTGCTATCGGGTTACAGCTGGCCTGCTCAATGTCTACCCATAGTGGTCTATCATCCCCGGCATAAATGACCGTCACTTGCGCGATCTGACATGCGGAGTAATAGCGGGCTATGTTAGGGACTCCCAGGCCTCCCTGTTGTTTGGATCTGTACATAGTCGTACGGTTGATCCTTGGTTTCTGTTTACCCCAGATGAATGAGTTTAAAGCTGATTGGAGGCCTTTCAGACATGCAGCTGCTATAAGAACTGGCAGAACCCAAAAGAAAAAAAGCATTTTGGGGAGCCATGTCATTTTTACAGCAGCTATTCTTCCGAGCCACGAAAGGTGCAGCTTGGCCCAAGCGGACAACAGGGAGCGGAGGTCCCTAAGCATAGTGGGGAAATTAGCAGTGTAGAGGGAATCATAATCTGATGTCAGGGTGACACCTAGATATTTGATACATCTTTCTTGCCAAGAAAAGTCAAATGAAGCTTTAAGTGCGGATAGTGTGTTTTCAGGGAGGGTGATGTTAAGCGCCTGGGACTTAGAGGTATTAATCTGCAGGCCCGAGATCTTCGAGAAAACTTCTAGGGTTTGAAGAAGGTTTGGGAGGGATGTGGTGGGGTTAGATATGAGCATCAAGATGTCATCAGCAAATAAGGAGATCTTATGCTCATACCCCCCCCATGGTGATTCCCGCTATATTGGCATTAGCTTGTATTAGCCTGGACAGGGGTTCGATCGCGAGAGCAAAAAGTAAAGGAGAAAGGGGACAACCCTGTCTAGTACCTCAACCCAAAGTGAACCTCTTGGAGGAATACCCTGAGTATCTAACGAATGCACCAGGTCTAGAGTAAAGCGAGGAAATCCATGTAGTGAAGGAGGGACCCAGACCCAATTTTTTCAATATAAATTGTAGGTAGTCCCAGGCTACTGTATCAAAAGCTTTACGGATGTCAAGTGTTAGTAGCATAGCTGGTCGTCCCTCCTTCCTTACACGATGAACCAGATTAATGACTTTTTGAATATTGTCCCCCACTTGGCGCTGAGGAATAAATCCAGCCTGCTCTCTGGATAATAAAGATGCTATATATTTATTGAGTCGCGACGCTAGGACTTTGGCTAGCAATTTGACATCAATGTTTAATAAGGATATGGGCCTATAGTTTGACCAGAGGGTGTCATCGGCATTGGGTTTGGGTATCATGCAGACAGCCGCTGTGAGTGCCTCTGTGCTCCAGGAGTCACCCTTACTGAGAGAGTTAAACATCAAGACCAGGCGCAGGGAAAGTACCTGGGCGAATTTCTTATAGTAGAGGGCGGTATACCCGGGCCCGGCTGTTTCCCAATTTTTAAGAAATTGATAGCATCCTGAACCTCTAAGAGGTCAACCGGCTTGTCTAAAAAGACCTTAGCCTCATGCGGTAAAGTACGTAGAGGAAGTTGTCCTAATAACTTGTCCACAAGATGCTCATCAAGCATAGTCTTAGGTTTATATAGATCTTCCAAGTGTTTACCGAATGTCGATACCACCCTCACTGGGTCACTAGATAGAGTACCCTCTAGTGTCTTGATGCGCACAGGTTTGGGCCTCTGGGTGATTCCCTTAAGTCTTCTGGCAAGAGGGGTGTTTGGTTTGTTGCTAATGCGATACCACTTAAACCTAGACCGATTAATTTGGCGTTCAGCTTCGCCTGAAAGACATAGGTTAAGTTGATCGCCTGCTTGATTAAGATTGAGTCTATTGCATCTAGATGGAAGCTCTTTATAGGTGGAAGAGGCTGAGTGGTATGCGTCGAGCAATGAAATGAGCTTTTTCTTATGTAATGCTTTATGCCTAGCTGATTCTTGGATAAAGTGCCCACGTATTAACGCCTTATGAGCCTCCCAGAGTAATGCCTCGGAGCTCACCGACCCCTCGTTCTGGAGAAAAAAGTTCTCTATCTCCTTATGGAGGCGTTCTAGGAGCACCTCATCAGACAACATGGGGTCATAAAGCTTCCAGGACCTCTGGGAGGATCTCTGGGTCAGGGAGATCAACTCGACAGCCACCAAATCATGATCAGACCATACGATCGGGACAATAGAGGAGAGGTGGGGCACGGAAGATAGCTGCAAGAAGATGTGATCTATTCTTGTGAAAACCTTGTGCAGATGTGAATAGTGAGTAAAGTCTCTTAGTGGGGTGGACTTCTCTCCATGCATCCACGAGGTGATAGTGGTTGAGGAGAGAACAGAATGCTTTTCTGAGGGGACCTCCCTAGGGTGATCCAAGGGCCGACCCACTGTTTGTCGATCCATAGTGGGGTGCAAAACCTGATTTGAGTCACCCGCTAATATGAGCAGCCCCTTGACCTGGAGATCCAGGGTCCTAAAGAGCTCCTCAAGAAAGGCATTCTGATTCTGGTTAGCGGCATAATACGTGCCAAACGTGACCTCTTGGTCTTGGACCATACCAGTCAGGATGAGGAAGCGACCATGTGGGTCTCGTATTGTCTGCTCCACAGAGAAAGGGAAGGAACGCTTAAAAGCAATAAGGACTCCTCTCTGCTTGGTATCTGCAGATGCCGTAAAGAAGAGAGGGTAGTCTGAGCTAAGGAATTTTGGGGCATTCTTCTTAGTGAAATGAGTCTCTTGGAAGCAGACAATATAAGCGTGTAGGGTCCTCATCTAACGAAACGCTTTTACCCTTTTTTGGGGAGAATTCAGGCCCTGGACGTTAAGCGAAACAAGTTTAACCGCCATTTATAAGCAATTTAGTAAATGGAAGCTTAGGGGGGCTGGACACTAGAGATGAGCGAACTTTTGAAAAATTCGATTCGAGTGATTCGCCGAATTTTCCGACAAAAATAGTTTCGACCCGAATTTATTCGCGACGAACCGCTATTAAAAACAGCTATTTCTGAGCCTCCTAGAGCCTCAATAGGGTTGTAAACCATTCTGCCTTGCTGTAACACGCACAGGATGCGTGCTGGGTTAGTTAAATAATACTTTGAATAAATATCACATGCAGATCAGAGGCATCGCTAATAGAATCGCAGAGCGGCACAATTGCAGAGAGTTGAAGTGGCATCACTATGAGGGGCAGGAGCCCAAACATTGCTTTAAAGAGACACTGGAGTTGGCAGCAGCAGGAGCCCAAAAATTGGATGAATCACACCCTGGAGTTGCAAGCAGCAGCAGGAGCCCAAACATTGGCTGAAAGAGACACTGGAGTTGGCAGCAGCAGGAGCCCAAAAATTGACTGACACACCCTGGAGTTTCAAGCAGCAGCAGCAGCAGGGGCCCAAACATAGCTTGAAAGAGACACTGGAGTTGGCTGCAGGAGCCCAAAGATTGGATAAATCACACCCTGCAGTTGCAAGCAGCAGCAGCAGGAGCCCAAATATTACTTTAAAGAGACACTGGATTTGGCAGCAGGAGCCCAAAATTGGATGAATCACACCCTGGAGTTGGCAGCAGCAGCAGCAGGAGCCCAAACATTACTTTAAAGAGACACTGGGGTTGGCTTCAGGAGCCCAAAAATTGGATGAATCACACCCTGTGGAGAGTCATGTGGAGAAAAAGTAGCTTAGTTAGTAATATCTACATAAAATTATGAATAAAAAAATGCAAAAGTATTGCCAAAGTGAAGTTTTGTTTGAGGGTGTGTTTCCACCTTTTAATTAAATCAGAAACAACAAGGTATCATTGCCTCTGACTAATTAGCCCTCAAAAATTCTTAGAATTTTTAATCTGGAATCATGTCTGATCCGTCTTATCCGAAGAATATGAATAAAAAGTAAGAGTAACGTAAAGGATTTTTTATCAATACTTACTTGTGGTCCGATGCGGAGGAATGTCTGTAACTGGAGAGCAGCGCCTTAAATCTGTTTTGCACGATCCATCTTTCTTTAGTGTTGGTCTGACCCCGTCATCTATCTACTGGAATACATCAGGCATTGTTGGGAGGAAAGCTTGGCTGATCCATGCGCCATTCATTTCCACGCAGGGCAGTCTCTGAAAAAAAAAAGTATGTATAAACCAGGGTCTTTTTCATATAAAAACAAATGGTTATTTTTGCTATTAAACCATATGTTCCACAGCTTTACCAGTCATTGTGTCAGCCAATGAAGCAACTTTGTCTGGAAGTGCTGCAAAAGCAGTCCACTGCATCACAAGTGGCATCTGACACCCCCAGTCAACTGTCTGTTGTCTGTCTGTTATGCTTTGGGTTCAGCTCCACTATCCATTGATGAAGATCTGATAATCATAAAATTCAGCAGCTACTGCCCAGCCAAGAAGTGGAGGAGACACTCGCCTCTTCTTCCACTAGCTGGCAATTAGTGATGAGGAGAGTGCCGTGGGAGGAGGTATTGCAAGCCGAGGTAGTGGAAGAGGGTCCCTGGAGTCTGCGGTGGTGGCGGCAGCAGCAGCAGTGAATTATTGGGGACTGTTGATAGGAAAAATCAGCTACTCAGCGATGTGTCAGTTTTTCATGTTGCATCCACAATCCTGTGGAGAAAAAGTAGGTTAGTTAGTATATATACATAAAATTATGAATAGACAAATGCAATAGTATTGCCAAAGTGAAGTTTTGTTTGAGGGTGTGTTTCCACCTTGTAATTAAATCAGAAACAACTAGCTATCATTTGCCTCTGAATAATTAGCCCTCAAAAATTCTTGGAATTTTTAATCTTGATGTCTGAGGGATTTCTCCTCTCAGACAGCGTCACCATAAGTCCAGCCTGCTGCATTACCCAGTGGTGGACCTTTCAGAGAACTGATGGCTTGTGCCGAGCCGAGGTGGAGAGTCCCATGGCATGGTTGTTGAACAGAAGGTGGGCCAGTCCTTTAGCCTGTCAGTGTGTACCAAAGTGCACAGTGTTGTCTACGTCTGGAGCTGTAACTATGGACTCATGGTGGACAATATATATCCTTTTAGGCCCCCTTGGTGATTGTGGTTTCACGCTGTTCTTCACATGGTTTTCCTTGACCAACAGAGTCACACATGGGAGGAACTACTAAAAATGAGAACTCAATCCATGAAAGCATTGCTTAATCCACGAAAACTGCAAATTTGGACCCATGGTGACTGACACTTGGAAGAACATCTTGTTTGCGCTGTGACAAGGAAGCCAGAATCATGCGTCCTGACATGGCACACGTGTTCAGTCTAGTTCTGAAGTCTTGCCCCCATCTGAAAGACATCCGAACAACAGGAAAGAAAGTTAGCATGCACTTCTGGCACTCCTACACCACCAAGCACAACCTTATTGAGCCTCAGCGTCACAACGGTGTACCCAAACATAGTCTGATTTGCGATGTTTCCACCCGTTGGAATTCCACCATCCATATGCAGGATCCACTATAGCAGTGGTCCCCAACCCTGTCCTCAAGGCCCACCAACAGGCCAGGTTTTGCAGATCTCCACAAAGATGCACAGGTGGAGTAATTAGTGCAGCTGCAGAGCAATAGAGCTGGCTATTTGGAGATCCAAAAAACATGACATGTTGGTGGGCCTTGAGGACAGGGTTGAGGACCACTGCACTATAGGAACAGAGAAAAGCCATCACGGATTTCTGGATGATCCAAACGGATAGGGGGACACCCCTGTGTAAATTAAATGTAAACCATTGGCAGCTCATATGTGTCATACGTTTGCTCAGGCCCTTTGAGGAAGCTACTTTATTAGTCAGTTGCCAGGACTATGAGATGAATGATGAGATTCCACTGCTTCATGTACTACAACACATGTTGGAAAGCATGGCTGGTCAGGGCACTGGAGACATGGCACATACATTTCACAGCCACATGAAGCCTGTGGGGGCTGAAGTGGAGGAGGAGGAGGGGGTGGGGCACAGCAAACCACAGTTTAGGTTTCACAAAATGACCATTTTATCTAGTCATCTGACAGGAGAGGAGGAGCAGGAGCAGCCACAGGAGCTAGAGGGTTGTGAGGAAGGCGAGACAGAGGACCCAGACACACCGTGGCAGTTTACAGTGGAGATGGAGACAGGTAGTCCCTCCGAGTCACTTGCACAAATGGCACGATGCATGCTCACATGCTTGCGTACTAGTGAGAGCAGAATTGTCTCCATTTGTCAGCGGGAAGACTTCTGGCTCTCCAACTTATTGGACCCTCGCTTCCGGCACAAAATGAGGGCATTTTTTACGCCCACTGAGAGGGAGGAAAAACTGACCTACTACAGAGACATCCCACGTAGTCAGTTGGGCGATGTCTATCTGTGCCATGGCCCATACTCCCGCAGGTCTGACTCGGGGGGACCTCTGCGATCACCTTCCACTGCCATGGCTGCTGGGGGGGGGTGGAACGAGCAGCAGCAGCAGCAGCTCCATCAGCAGCAGCCTCAGTCTTCAGTCGCTAGTGAGTAGCTTTCTACACCCGCATAGTGAGTCTACTCATGAGCAGCAGGAAGACCTGGAGCTGGACCTCAAACAGCAGGTCATGTCATACCTTGACATGACCATGCCAACACACCTTCAGGATCCACTGGATTTGCTGGGAAGCCAAACTTGACTTGTGTCCGCAACTAGCAGAGTTTGCCCTGGAAAAGCTGTGCTGGCCGGACAGTAGTTGATTTAGATGGCAACTGGGCTGCTCTATATAATGCTGCAAAATGGCAAATTTACCTCACAATATAAGCTATTGCCCCTCAGATTTACACAGGGCCTGCTCCATATAATGGTGCAAAACCATGAATTTACCTCATAATATAAACTATTGCCCCTCAGATTTACACAGGGGCTGCTCTATATTATGCTGCAAAATGGCAAATTTACCTCACAATATAAGCTATTGCCCCTCAGATTTACACAGGGCCTGCTCTATATAACGAAGCAAAATGGCAAATTTACCTCACTATATAAGCTATTGCCCCTCAGATTTACACAGGGGCTGCTCTATATTATGCTGCAAAATGGCAAATTTACCTCACAATATAAGCTATTGCCCCTCAGATTTACACAGGGCCTGCTCTATATAATGAAGCAAAATGGCAAATTTACCTCACTATATAAGCTATTGCCCCTCAGATTTACACAGGAGCTGCTCTATATTATGCTGCAAAATGGCAAATTTACCTCACAATATAAGCTATTGCCCCTCAGATTTACACAGGGCTGCTCCATATAATGGTGCAAAACCATGAATTTACCTCATAATATAAACTATTGCCCCTCAGATTTACACAGGGGCTGCTCTATATTTTGCTGCAAAATGGCAAATTTACCTCACAATATAAGCTATTGCCCCTCAGATTTACACAGGGCCTGCTCCATATAATGGTGCAAAACCATGAATTTACCTCATAATATAAACTATTGCCCCTCAGATTTACACAGGGGCTGCTCTATATTATGCTGCAAAATGGCAAATTTACCTCACAATATAAGCTATTGCCCCTCAGATTTACACAGGGCCTGCTCCATATAATGGTGCAAAACCATGAAATTACCTCATAATATAAACTATTGCCCCTCAGATTTACACAGGGGCTGCTCTATATTATGCTGCAAAATGGCAAATTTACCTCACAATATAAGCTATTGCCCCTCAGATTTACGCAGGGCCTGCTCTATATAACGAAGCAAAATGGCAAATTTACCTCACTATATAAGCTATTGCCCCTCAGATTTACACAGGGGCTGCTCTATATTATGCTGCAAAATGGCAAATTTACCTCACAATATAAGCTATTGCCCCTCAGATTTACACAGGGCCTGCTCTATATAACGAAGCAAAATGGCAAATTTACCTCACTATATAAGCTATTGCCCCTCAGATTTACACAGGGGCTGCTCTATATTATGCTGCAAAATGGCAAATTTACCTCACAATATAAGCTATTGTCCCTCAGATTTACACAGGGCCTGCTCTATATAACAAAGCAAAATGGCAAATTTACCTCACTATATAAGCTATTGCCCCTCAGATTTACACAGGGGCTGCTCTATATTATGCTGCAAAATGGCAAATTTACCTCACAATATAAGCTATTACAGCTCTATATAAATAAAAATAAATAAAAAAAGGGCCTGTAGAAGCTTATTTAGTATAACAGATAGGGTGACATGTGCTGGTTTGGGATGCCCATATGGGCTAGTGTTTTGGCAGCAGTACAAAAACCAATGCAAAATGCAATAGCTTAATAAAGCTGATGCTGATCAACGCTTATTTAGTATAACAGATGGGGTGCAACATGCAGGTTTGGGATGCCCTGCGGCCTGGTGTATTTAAAGCAGACCAAAACCAATTCAAATGCAATAACTTAATAAAGCTGTAGATGCTTATTTAGTATAAACAGGTAGGGTGCAAGGTGCAGCTTTGGGGTGCCCTGCGGCCTGGTTAAATGAAAGCAGTCAAAAAGGAAGTGCAAACTGAAGTAGCTTAATGAAGCTGATGCTGATCAACGCTTATGTTGTATACCAGATAGGGTGCAAGGTGCAGCTTTGGTGTGCCCTGCGGCCTGGTTTATTAAAAGCAGTCAAAAACAAGTGCAAACTGAAGTAGCTTAATAAAGCAGCTGATGCTGATCAACGCTTATGTTGTATAACAGATAGGGTTAAAATAGCATGTGCCTTGGGATGCCCGTGTGGCCTGGTATATTTCAAGCTGAACAAAAAGTAACAATAATCCAAGTATGAGAAATGCTTGTGCTTAACGTATAGGGTTAATCAGCATGTGCCTTGGGATGCCCGTGTGGCCTGGTATATTTCAAGCTGAACAAAAAGTAACAATAATCCAAGTATGAGAAATAATTTTGACCTTCTTTACAGCGCCATACTTTGAAAAAAAAACCTTAATTTCATGCCGATCAATCCAAAGGTCAATGCCCCTAACAAAAATAGTGTTCGGCATAAGTTTTCCTTCTGGAAGGATGTAACCTTTAGTTTACATGGTTGGGGTAGGTTATCTTACAAATTGGGATACCCCAGGCAGCAGTGTCATTGAAAGAGACAGATTGTAATGCAGGCCATACGCAAGCAGAGAAACTCAGGCTGCAACAGGCCTATTTAGTTTACATGGTTGGGGTAGGTAATCTTACAAATTGGGATACCCCACTGTATATGAAACCGAATATAAATGCACACAAAAGTGGACAATCAGCCTCCAAGAGGCCTGCTTAGTTTAAATAAGAGAGCTGCTTAGTGTAAATAAGAGGCCTGCTTAGTTCAAATAAGAGAGCTGCTTAGTGTAAATAAGAGAGGTAGGTTATGTTATGTTACAGAATGGGATGCCCCCACAGCAGACCTGAGATCAGTATATATGCACAGCAACAGTGGATAAGCAGGCTCCAACAGGCCAAATTACTTTAAATAAGTGTGCAGCTTAGAGTAAATACAGAGGATAATGGGATGTTACAGAATGGGATGCCCCAAAGCTGACTTGAGATCAGTATATATGCACACAGCAACAGTGTCTAAGCAGGCTCATACAGCCCAAATTACTTTAAATAACTGTGCAGCTTACAGTAAATGCAGAGGCTAATGGTATGTTACAGAATGGGATGCCCCAAGCAGACTTGAGATCAGTATATATGCACACAGCAACAGTGTCTAAGCAGGCTCATACAGCCCAAATTACTTTAAATAACTGTGCAGCTTACAGTAAATGCAGAGGCTAATGGTATGTTACAGAATGGGATGCCCCAAGCAGACTTGAGATCAGTATATATGCACACAGCAGCAGTGTGTAAGCAGGCTCATACAGGCCAAATTTCTTTAAATAACTGTGCAGCTTACAGTAAATGCAGAGGCTAATGGTATGTTACAGAATGGGATGCCCCAAAGCTGACTTGAGATCAGTATATATGCACACAGCAGCAGTGTGTAAGCAGGCTCATACAGGCCAAATTTCTTTAAATAACTGTGCAGCTTACAGTAAATGCAGAGGCTAATGGTATGTTACAGAATGGGATGCCCCAAGCAGACTTGAGATCAGTATATATGCACACAGCAACAGTGTCTAAGCAGGCTCATACAGGCCAAATTTCTTTAAATAACTGTGCAGCTTACAGTAAATGCAGAGGCTAATGGTATGTTACAGAATGGGATGCCCCAAGCAGACTTGAGATCAGTATATATGCACACAGCAGCAGTGTGTAAGCAGGCTCATACAGGCAAAATTTCTTTAAATAACTGTGCAGCTTACAGTAAATGCAGAGGCTAATGGTATGTTACAGAATGGGATGCCCCAAAGCTGACTTGAGATCAGTATATATGCACACAGCAGCAGTGTGTAAGCAGGCTCATACAGGCCAAATTTCTTTAAATAACTGTGCAGCTTACAGTAAATGCAGAGGCTAATGGTATGTTACAGAATGGGATGCCCCAACCAGAGTGCACCTGGCAGCAGTACTATGCACAGCAAAAGTGTCTTTATCAGGGGAAATCTCTATTAGAATAAGTGCAAATGGCTATGGTATTAAATAGAGGCTTGTGTAGTCAGAGAATGGGATGCCCCAAGAGCCAGGAGTGCACCTGTGAGCAGTAATACTATGCACAGCAAGTGTGTTTATCAGGCCAAATTTCTATTAGAATAAGTGCAAAGGGTTATAGTAAATAGAGGCTGGTGTAGTCACAGAATGGGATGCCCCAACCAGAGTGCACCTGGGAGCAGTACTATGCACAGCAAAAGTGTCTTTATCAGGCCAAATGACTTTTAGAATAAGTGCAAAGGGTTATAGTAAATAGAGGCTGGTGTAGTCACAGAATGGGATGCCCCAACCAGAGTGCACCTGGGAGCAGTACTATGCACAGCAAAAGTGTCTTTATCAGGCCAAATGACTTTTAGAATAAGTGCAAAGGGTTATAGTAAATAGAGGCTGGTGTAGACACAGAATGGGATGCCCCAACCAGAGTGCACCTAGGAGCAGTACTATGCACAGAAAAAGTGTCTTTATCAGGCCAAATGACTTTTAGAATAAGTGCAAAGGGTTATAGTAAATAGAGGCTGGTGTAGTCACAGAATGGGATGCCCCAACCAGAGTGCACCTGGGAGCAGTACTATGCACAGCAAAAGTGTCTTTATCAGGCCAAATGACTTTTAGAATAAGTGCAAAGGGTTATAGTAAATAGAGACTGGTGTAGCCACAGAATGGGATGCCTCACAGCAGACTTGAGATCAGTTCAGTATATATGCACAGTAAGTGTATAAGCAGCCTGAAAACGCTAACAAAGCCAGTCAGCCAGCCAGTAACACTCAGGCTGGATGAAAAAAAAAAAAAATCTCCCTGTGACTGCCTCCGATTTTTCCTAACTTTCCCTGTTTTTCGCTGACTTTCTGTCTGTCTCCTGCCTGTCTCCTGCCTGTCTCCAGCCTTTCCCTGTCTGTCCCTGTCTGTCTAACTGTCTCTCTCCCTGCCTACAGCAGCGTCCTGTCTCTCACGAATGCAATAGAGAAATGAGGAAAAGCAAGATGGCCGCCGGCCTTAAATAGCGCTGTGACATCACCGGGCTTGCTGGCTGCTGATAGGCTGCATGTGACTGCCCCAGCTTGCACTGGCACGGGGTTGATGTCTGGACATGTCCCGTCCGCCATCTTAGAATGCCTGTAATGTAAATGAATGGATGTTAAAGGAAAACTTCGAGCGATCGAATCGCGGGAAAATTCAAATTCGATCCGAATTGAATTTTTCATGAAATTCGGATCGAATCCGGGTTCGTCCGGATCGATTCGCTCATCCCTACTTGACACCCAAGGGAAAGGGGAGAGGGGAGATGGGAGGGAAAAGAGAGAGGGGGAAGGAGCAAAGGGCATTGTAAGGTTACAACAATCTAGCAACAAAGAACTATCCTAAATAAAAATTTCCCACAGGGGTAGAGAGGGCCTCTACCACAGCGGGGTGAATGATCAGGATGGAGGGAGCTTTCAGAAAGCTCCCTGCTGACCTGAGTATAGGCTGACCCTCAATGGGGGTCAGAAATTAGGCTTCCTGACTCGACGGGACCCCGATGAGAGAGGAGGAGTGAGCAAGCATTGAAACCCGGGCTCCCGGCCGCTTTACCTAAAGCAAAACATTTAAACAGCAACGTATCAAGCAACAATCTATAACTTGTTAGTGAGAGAATATATAAAACTACAAAGGATGAACCCAACGGAGCTCAAGCAGTGAGGGGACCATAGTGGACATAGTGCGAAGGGTATAAGCATTTGAAGTATCTATAATTAAAAATAGAAAAACAGGCAGAGAAGAAAGGAGTCCCGATATTGAGGGGACTACAGAGTTGTGTCCCAATCGAACACAGCGACAAGAGAGTGAGAGAGTGAGACCCAATGTCCCCAGGACTTTGCTTGTAGACTGGCTACTTCTGCTCGGTCCACGCTTGTCCTTGGTAGCCGGCAAGAATGAGAGCGCTCTCTTCTTCTGCGGAGGAGCAGCTGTAGTAGCAGCAGGATCTTTCAGGCCGGCAGAAGTCATGGCAATCTCCAAGCCTTGTGGAGTGGACGCTTCGTAACACTGATCCAAATAACTAAAAGAGATTTTAAAGGGGAATCCCCACTTGTATCTGATACCTTTTGCTTGCAAGATTTCCAGTGAGGGTTTCATAGCGCGTCTTCTGGTAATGGTTTGGGGAGACAGGTCAGCAAAAAGTTGGTACTCAAAGTTCTGGAATTTAAGAGTTCCATGGTCACGAGCAGCTAACATAAGTTGTTCCTTCGAGCGGTAAAACTGAAGTTTCACTAACACATCCCGCGGAAGACCGTCCACTCTCTTTTTCTGCAAGGCGCTATGAATTCTGTCGAATTCCAGCCTATCAATAGGGATGGCCGGAGCAAGCTCTTGGAAGAGGGCGGTAACAGTGGACTGTAGATCGGTGACTGCTTCTGGTATACCTCGAATTCTAATGTTGGGCCTCCGTGAGCGATTCTCCATGTCTTCGAGCTTATGGTGAAGGATAAGATTTTCCTCCTTCAAAGCCTCCAGACCTGTCCCGAGGGAAGATAATTCCAAGCCCTGTGCTGTGGATTGATTCTCCAGGACGTCGACTCTTTGACGTGATATTCAAGGCCCACCGCTCGAGAGCTTTTTCAAGCATGACTTCATACCTGTCCAGTGGTGGCAGTTGTGACTTCACTGGTGAACCATGTAGGGAATCATCCATCCAGGACTTGTCCTCAGGAAGAAGGTCCGTTGGGACTTGAGGGTTGCTCTGGGACGGTGTGGAGGCTTCCATGATGAAAACAGGTCTCAGCAGAGGTGTTAAGACAGAATACGGGTTCAATTGTTGGGCTAAAGGAGTGGGGTCACCCGAGACCAAAGGAGCACCCCAAAAAACAACAGATGGGGCTTAATTAGTAGCTTGAGTGATTAAACTGGTCAGGTATAGCAGAACGCACTTTTGGAGAGCGCCGAAAGTCCCAAACGCATCAGAATGATAAAAGGTGTACTGCCCCTTTAAGAGCTCTTATAACTTGTTGGAGGCCACCTTCTAGTGAACAGCTTTGAAGGATCAGTGCAGATAGGCTGAGGATCTTGATTATCTTGCTGCTGTGTGCAGATGTGTGCAGGAGAGGAGGCTTAGTGGGAAGCAGCCTATATAACCCCCTTATCATGGGAGAGAATGTGTGGCAGCTTCACCTCGTGCTGCCTGCAGTGAGGAGGAGGGAGGACACCCTGCTATATGCCTCCTCGCAGCTGGATGCGAGTGAGGCAGTCTGCTGGGGCCAGTCTGCTGTACTGGATGACAGCTCCTAAATGGCGAGGGAGCCTGTCAGGGGCTATTGCTGCTGGCCCCTGCGCAGCCGAAGACAAGATGGCGGCTGCCACTCACCTCCAGGCCGTCCTGCTCGTTTCTGAGGCCGCCGCGGATCAGCTCCAGATCAAGTAGGGGGGTCCCTGGGTCTGCCCGAGCCTCGGGGGGGGGGAGACAGAAACGCATGTTGCTGCGGGCTGTGTGGGGACGGGCACCAGGTTTCAGCGGAGCGCAGTCTTATGCTGCCATCTGCGCTCCGCACGCATGCGCACTCCACATTGTAGTCTTTTCATTGCTCTAACAACTTATAAAGTTTCTGAAAGAGGGGTTTGTAATTTGCTGAAGCCAGGGAGTCATACGAGCCAGTTAAATATATCTCAAGATATTTGATGTTTTTTTCCTCCCAACTAAAGTCGAATGATGTCTTAATTAGAGTCCAAGACTCCCTGGGTATCATGATATTCAGCGCCTTGGATTTCGCTATGTTCACCTGAAGCCGCGGACTTACCCATAATTTGGAGTAGATTAGGGAGAGAGGCCATTGGATTTGTAATGAATAACAGGGCATCATCCACAAACAGACACAATTTGTGGTGCTCACCCGCTACTTCCAGACCCAATATGTTCTCCGATTTTCTAATCAATTGGGCCAGAGGTTCCACAACCAGGGTGAACAAGAAAGGGGAAATCGGGCATCCCTGCCTTGTCAGACTTATACCTACTATACTTTCCATACTCTAAAGGGGACGAGTAGAGAATCTTTAAGACATTAATAAATACTGGTCTGAACCCTCATCTCCCCGAAAGGAAAAATATTCCCAGGAGACCAAATGCTTTCTGAATGTCTAGGGACAATAGTATAGCTGGAATCTGTTGCTCTCTTGCTATATGGGACAACTGTACAATCCTTCTAATATTATCCCCTGCTTGTCGTCCCGGTATAAAGCCCACCTGGTCATTATTTATCAGTTTAGGTAAAAATCCGAAGAGCCTGTCCACTAGCACCTTAGCTTGGATTTTGACGCCCAAATTAATTAGGGAAATGGGTCTAAAGTTAGACCAAAGAGAGTGGTCTGTATCTGGTTTTGGGAGCATACTGATAGAAGTCCTGAGTGACTCTCCTGTAAAATTATCCCCATTTCTAATATTATTAAACATTGCAGTCAGCCTAGGAGTTAACACTTTACTAAACTTTTGATAATAACAGGCTGAGAAGCCATCTGGGCCCGGTCTCTTATTTAGTTTAAAATTCTTCACTATCTGTTGAACTTCCCGTTCCTGAATTTTGTCATCTAAAACTTCTTTCAGATTTTCAGGTAGGCTTGGTAGGTCGATTTCCCTAAAAAAAATCACTCCAATGTCTCCAAGCTTGGCGGTGAAGGATTGGAGTACAACTTCTGCAATTACCCAGTTGGATTACTTGTGACAACCTTCCTTATCCTTTAATCTAGTAGCGCTAGAGCTAGCAGTAACTTTGTGGTGGAGCTTTTAATTTCTTAGCTAATAGTGAGCTTCGTTTATTTGCTTTTCAATAATATTTATGCTTCAACCAACACAAAGCTTTCTCTGCTCTACCTGCTAGCGCAAGATTCAACTCCTGTGACGTTCTATGAAGTTTGTCCCACAAATCTGGTGTCATACACCGCTTAGCTGCCTCCGAAACCTGAAGATATTCTTTTTCTGATCAGGGAGCCCAGTTTTAGCAGCAAGCCATCATGATCAGACCACAAGATGGGAATAATTTTAGCCAATCTCATAAGCGCTAAAGATCTCTGCGGTAAGAAGAAGATATGATCAGTTGTTGTATAAACTTCATGTGGATGGGAGTAATGTGTGAAATTTTGCGTTCCCAGGTGTACCTCTCTCCAGCAGTCCACCAGCCAACATCTATCCAACAACTTTCTAAAAGATCTAGCACTGGTCTTCATATGGGATGTTACTAGAGAACCAGACCGGGACTGCCTGTCTATATGGGTGTTTAAAACCATATTCAATTCCCCACAGATTATAGTTGTGCCTTGTGCATCAAAAACTTGGAAAGAAAATTAACATGGTTGACATTTGGAGCGTAATACCCAGCTACTGTTACGTCCACATCCTGCAGGGAACCAACTAGTATCAGAAATCTCCCTTCCGGATCACTAATTTATTTTTTTCAATGAAATTGGGAGCCCCTCTTAAACCCTATTCGGATACCCTTTCGCTTGGTGTCGGCACATGCCAAGACTATTTGGGGATATAAGTTGAAGTATTTGGGCTTGGAGCTGTTCGAGAAATGCATCTCCTGGAGACACAGTATATCAGGATGCAATGATCTAATTTTACGGAATGCTAAACTTCTTTTCTGTGGTGAACCCTTGTACATTGAGTGAGAATATAGTAGCCATTGTTTAACTTGTAACTTGATATTAAAAGAAAAGGAAAAAGGAGAAGAAGAAATAGAGAGGGAAAGAAAAAAAGGAAAAATAAATAAGTAAATAAGGAGGGGAGGGGAAGGAAGGAATGAAAAGGAGGTGGAGCGAAAGGAGAGGAGAAGAAAAAAAGAAACCAAGAATTTAGTAATGTAATGAAAAATTCCCTCAGACTCTGTAACTACTGGTGGGATTCTTCTCCACTGTACCCGGGGATAGAACAATGTCCCCAGAACAAGTTTGATTAACTGAGAGCTAATAAAAAAGGAAATAGTAAAATAAAACAATATATGTCTTTCTGCCAGACCAAGTCTCCCAGATACATATGAGTGCAGCATGTGGCTGCCGCAAAGCAGAGGGTCTTGACACCTAAATGCTATAACTATGAGCTAACTATCTTAAACACACATGAGGCCTGAAAAAGAGAGCCACAATTTTGCCCCGTCGCTGCTCCCCTTCTCAGGCCCCCTATGATTTTTCACAACAACTTACAAGAAATATCCTACAACAACCGATCAAATAGGTCAGAGAAAAGGAAATAAAAAAAGCTGTTTCCCTTCCCCCTCCAACAGCTAGTTTGTTTCTTCCACATGAACCACTGACAAAGTAGCAATCATATATTTAACTTAAGCCACAGGCAACAGTGACGAGATAAACCAAGAACCTCAACGTGGGATCACCTCACGGTTTACTAGTTACTCTGGAGCTATGAGATGAGCGCCGCTCTACCGATTGTGCTCTGCGTCTCGGTCTTTAACCCGCCCATTGTATCTTGAGAGAGTTATCTCTGATTATGGGAGATTAGGAGACCCGCCAAAGCCAGATGCCTTTGTAACTCCTCGACAGATACCGCTGTGAAGGAATCTCCCCTATAGGAAAAAGATATACGAATGGGAAACCCCATTTAAAGGCAACTTTGCTGTCCTGTACAATTTTTAGAAATGGCTTCATCTCCCTCCGTCTTGCCATTGTTGCAGGTGAAAGATCAGAGAACACCTGGAATTTGTGGGCTTGAAATGACAGGTTAACAGCGCCCCGAGCAGCCCCTTTATTCTCGTTTTGCCACAGAAATATAGTTGTACATTTTGCTCGCCTCAGGAGCCTTTATTCTGTTTATTCTAGTTTAGCTGGCAGCCATCTAAAACTCCAGGCTGAACCTGTAAATTGATACCTTGGCCATTTCTGCTTCAATTTAAAAAGAGAACACAGTTTAGGACAGCCCCAAATGTAGCCCGACACAGTGGTGTAACAATTGCCTGCAGTGTAAACTTTTACTTTCTATGGTTTCCACTGGATTTAGGCTATGTCCATACCTGTCCGGTCGTGTTTGTGGCATGCGTTTTGCGGCATGCATTTTGCGGCACATGTTTTGTGGCAAGAATTCCATTTAGTATTCAGGTTTCTTTGGAAACAGACCAACCAGCTTCTAATAAACAGTCTAAAAAATGGTTAAACAAGGGCAGCCTCTAACAATAAACATAAAGCTCACTCTGGAAAACAATCCAGGAAGGTAGTGCATGGAAAGGAGTCCGGATTCCTTGCTGCAGAAGACACTTGAAAAGAGTACCAGCACATGCTTTGGCTGGGCAGACTGATAAAACGGAGCATATGTTATCAGAGTTACAATGATCCATGGGAAACGGTCAAAAAATATAGGTTCCCCCTCGAGCCAAGTGACTGGTTTTGAGTTATTTAGTCATGCGTTCTTATGAGTGGTAGAGAATGCCACGTCCCAGGAGTTGCTGTGGGAAAATTGGACTGCATATCTACTTTAAGCTTTCCTTCAGTAAATGTCTTCAAGGTATCGCAAAGAATAGAATTACATTTCTCTACTATCTACGGCTCTACCATTGAGAGTTATAAATTGAATTAGTTAAGATGTCAGGCTTTGGAAGCAATTCATTATGTGACAGGTTGATGAAATAACATGGAAATAACATTTGGGATAACCTTATCCACCATTGAGTTGCGTCTTTGTTTGTCTTGCCACCTCTTGTCCGGTGTTAGATTTTCTCTCTTGTAAATCTCTGCTGTTTTGTTTTAGTTTGGTGACAGTTCATCCTGTAAAACACACAGTATGAAGAGGTCCATTCATCATATAGAGCTGCGCACAGTCTGACTAGTGAGTCATGTCTTCCCGTCTGACAGCAGGTAGATGGCTGTTTGTCACAGTCTTATTTATCCACCAAATCCCAGTGCTGATTTGTTATTACAGGTCATCGGAACGGGTCAGTCCTTCACCTAAAGAAACACATTTTCTCTGGCATAATAATGATATTGTTAACTATCAATCATCTTGCTGCCTGCTATTCTCTCTGCTTCAATTTTTCATGTATACCCAAAGCCAGGCAGCCATTACTTGGGTAATTTAACAAAAATATTACAGTGTTCTGCGGTACGGTGATGGATACATGCACAGAGAACTTGCAGAAAATTGATTTTTCATGGGTTTACAATACAGCGTGACATGTGATAAGACATTTAAAGGTCACATTTATTTTGGAATTTGTGTTAATGCCATGGGATGTCTTTTTTACTGACAACCTTGCCTTATTTAATTTAACCCGTGTCTAAGTTAACCTAATAAACTGACCTCCTCAGTGAAAGCGGACAACTCCCAGAGCCCGTAAGACTGGTGAAGTGTTTTTACTGCACCTTTGTTGCAATATACTGGAAAACATCTTTTTATCTAAGCTTCTGCAATCTTTCCATTTGCTTCACAGTTTGGGTACTGTTAAAGCTCCCCTAAACCACTACTCATCATTGATGTATGATGTTTGAGAGGACATAACCCATGCAGATGTGGAATAGCATGAACATTATGCTCTCCGGAATTACATGATAATGACCACCTTGCTTTACAGCTTACATACTGGCAAAGCCCTCTAAAGATGGGCTAGAGATGGGTGAACCCAAGCCACAAAGTTCGGGTTTGTAACAAACTTTGTGAATTCGGGTTCCCAAACCCGAACACAGACTTCATCCAAATGTCCGTATTTGAGTTCAGCATCCGGCCTGAACACAGAAAAGCTGGTTGATGGGCTGCTGATCTCACTTGCTTCACACAAGTGATGCAGCAGCCCAAGCTGCTGGAACTGACCTCAGCCCGATCCGCTTTCTCAGCAGCAGTGGCAGCAGTGGCAGCAGAATGGCAGCGGTATTTTAATTTGGCCCCAGTCGAGGCTGCTAAAAGATGGCTGCCTGCTCCCATGAGTGAGCACGCCTCTATTGCCAGCACTGCAGCTGGCAATAGAAGTGTCCTCACTCATGTGAATTAGCGGGTTCAGGTCCTCGTAACCGAACATTTATTCAAAGTTCGGCTGAACTTGCCGGACTTGAACTTTGGGGGGTCGACCATCCCTACCCATGACATCTCTGTCTTCAACCATTGCCAACACCCAATCTAACAACCTTTAGGCCACTTTCACACTTGGGCCATGCATTTGCATTTTCTCTGTGTATACAAGCGAAGGTGCTAGCAAACGCGAATCAATGGAGTGTGATCGTTAGCAATCGCAAACACTATTGCCACAAAATCGCCCATTCAACTCTACCCCTGTGACTTAAAAAAAAGGCTGTGGATTCAGTACTCCAAAGCCCTGTTCCGACTACAACTCTGACTGCTCTATTTTATCGGGCTTCGACTCCAACTCCAGCTCTGACTCCTTAATAAATGGCCAATATTTAGTTATAATTTAGTACTTAAAGCATATTTATGGGAATACAATAAATCCACATTGTAACAACGGGCCTTGAGGCAGCATGAATTAACCTTACATAACCACTAGTTCACACTTATGTAGACGTAGTTGCAGTTGTTCCAGTAGCTGCCTTCACACCTGTCCGCATACTGCACCTTAACTGCAACTGGGACAGAAACTGCAACTGCATAGGTATGAATGCAGTGTGTTATCACTGATTTTATAGATTCTGAGAGAACATAAAACATATTTATGGTAATAAGGCAATTAGCTGATCTTATGCCTTGTGGATTCAAATTATCCAAGTGAAATCACACAGTGACTAAGGTGCAAAGGTCACATAAAGTACAGACTGACACAGGTTCAAAATGAAATTATGAAGCGAGGTTAAATACATTTCTGCCAATGCCAAACATTAGGTCACACTACAAACTAATTGGTCACTACTTATCTAATCCGTATAGCAAAACTATAAAATACTTGGTTGATTATTCAAGCCTATTTGCATCTTTCACAAATTTCAATTCTTCGTTTGCATGCACATCATCTCTCAGAACTCTGCCAGTAGACAAGGCCATGTTAGCAGAAACAGAACATCCGTCATGTTAGAACATCAAGACCCTCCTCTTACACATTCCTCAATTGCTACATCCACAAGCTTCAACTTTCTCTTTAGCACAAAATGTTAATCCATTCTTATTATTTTTCCCCCCTTTGATGGTTGGATCATATGCCCCCTATTATCCTTTACACCTGCCCTAAGTTACCCGTCACCTGAGGAAAAGGGGTTTGGGATTTCTTCACTGGTGTTGAGATGAGTGGACCCAAGTGGTTGTACCCCCCTTTGTAGCCAGACTACAGGATCAGGGAAACGGTGGCAGGTTCCCTATCCACTCACCTGATCCACAATATCACCTTCCTAATAGGACACTATAGTCCGATAGGCAGGTCCTTGGCTTCCCTTAGTCAGTTGCTTAAATTTCCACAAGGTGTAGAAATGTATAACTACTAGCAATGCCAGGACAACTACTATTTGAATTACACCAGTAGCAGTTGGAGAGGAGTAACGAAAGGCGGGCAACGAAAATGGTGGAAGGACTTAAACTTAAAACTTATCAGGAGAGACTTAAAGAACTTAATTTGTACAGTCTGGAGGAAAGAAGGGAGAGGGGGGACATGATTGAGACCTTTAAATATGTGAAAGGATTGAATAAGGTTCAGGAGGGAAGTGTTTTTAAGAACAAACTTAATGATAGAACAAGGGGGCACAACCTGAAGCTAGTCAGGGGGAAGATCAGGAGCAATGTTAGAAAATATTATTTTACAGAAAGAGTAGTAGATGCTTGGAACAAACTTCCAGCAGAGGTAGTTGAAAAATCAACAGTCACTAAATTTAAACATGCCTGGGATAAGCACACATCTATCCTAAGATAAAGATAACATACAGTATATACATAAGGGCAGACTAGATGGACCGTATGGTCTCCTTCTGCCGTCAACCTTCTATGTTTCTATGTTTCTATGAGTAGAGCAGGAGTCTCAGGAGAGGGTTGCATAACGATGCGCATGGTAACATGGCAAACAGTTGTTACATTTTGGACTCTATATAATACCAGTTTACCTGTCCACCATTAGGTCTTGCAATGAGTTTCTTCCACTATGTGTCTAAGCCAGATAAGGTTATCCCACTTCACTCCCGAGAAAAGTATTTTTTCCCATGCATCCTCTTTACTTTCTCGTTGTGTTTGTGCATGATCCTTTTGTTGTATCTCATACATCACCTGCAGTTTACACACCGCCCAGTTGATAAAACCTGTAAGGTTGGTAAAACCTCCCCAAATGGCCAGGACTGACTTGCTGAACAGGTCTGCCAGGAACCTCATAGACCTGAGACCCATTAGTTGGGAGTGGAATGCAGTGGCCATTATACCTCGATGGTCACCGGCCTATAAGTGTGTGGTATTCGGACTAGGCTTTTAGGGGTGATTTTAGGGCTATCATCATCAGGGTGAAAAGGGTTAGTAAAACTAGGGGAACCCTGAGGGTCCAGCCCCCCCCCCCCTTGCTCCAGTGGCAGCAGGGTTTAGGGGGGTACAGCGTTTTAATATGACATTTTCTGGTAGTAGTAATGCACACTGTATTCTTAGATGGTGTGTGTGTGACAAGTGTTTTGGTTGTACTTGATTGAGTATGGCTGTAATATACTTGTGCACTGATGCAGCCAATCTTTGAGCGTCTGCGATCCAAACCATTCACTCTGGCACCTGATGCACTGGACACATTTTACCCTTCAAGGTTAATGATCACAACTGCCCCTGCATTGGGCCTACAGGACTATGTCAAACCCTTTAGACTATACTGCACAGAAGCACTGGGACATGCCTTGGTGGTACTCACACAGACCTGTGGCCTGTTATTCAGCTAGACTTGAATCAGTGACACAAGTTGCCACCTCATGTGTCAGGGCTATTGTTACCATACACGAAATGCTAAATAAATGTGCGGACATAGTGCCCTAACTATCCAATCACTGTATTTGCAACACATGATTTCTGACCCAAGGCCTACAGTAAGAGACCAGACCTAAAAGAGGGCTAAGGGCTGTCAAACTTCGAGGAGGCATGATCTTACTGATTGCCTCTACTCTTGCAATGGTTAGATGCCTTGCAGCCCCAGACAGACAGTGTCCAAGGAAAGTTGCCTTTTTCTGGGCTATTTGCAATTTGTCCCAAGAGAACTTGCACCCGGTGCCTGCCAGGAAGAGAAGGAGACTCAGTGGGTGAACAGGTAGAGGGAATTTGACCCCTCCCTGTGGGAGTGTCAGCCACTGGTACTGATGGCCCTATGGGAAAAGACAAAGAGGTACTGACTATCTTAATGTCAGATTCCACAGAAGCACTCTTACCTAGCGTTGTAGTGGGTGCTGTGGCCGGCGGTGGCGCCGCAAACACACAAGAAAGACGATCAGTCAGCACTCCAAAAGATATTGTATTCAAATCCAACAGGTTGATATCACAGCAAAGACCAAAAAGATCCAACAAAATCCAACGTTTCGGGGCATCTAGCGCCCCTTCATCAGGGGCAAAAACAAGCAAGCAGAGATTCCCCTCCACTGAGGATTAAATGTCCTCAGAGGGCCCGGGATTACCACCTGATGGCAGTGGGCGTGTCTCACGTGACATCAGAGCTGATACAGCCAATCAGAACAACACCAGCCAAACAAATGCAATTACAAACCATATACATAATACAATCATGTGAAACAAGTAAAATAAGTAAAAAAAACACGGCAGAGACCTGATGCGGTCGCTCAACTGGGGCTAAGGTGGGTAGGTCGTACCCCGCAGAATCACGTGCCAGCAGAGCAGCAAGCCGCTGGCCGGCCTACTGGCGGACTACCATCCCTGTGGGTGGGGGCCCACTTTGCCGGCTGTGGGGCCCCAGGTCTGGGGCTCACTACGGAGGGAAGCCCTCCACCTCACCCCTAAGTGTTTGAGGAGCATATAACCTTTTTGTGTTTTTTTCCTTATGGCGGAGAGGTTCCCCAGTGGTGCTCGACCCGTGCTGCCACAGGCGGATCCCATGATGCCCTAGTTCGGATGTGGGTCCGCCACCGGCAGCCCCGTGCCAGATGTGGGCGGCCGGCGCGCCGCCACTACCCTGCGGAGGAGCCTGCCATGACGCAGGTGTGGCGGTGTGGTGACAGCATAACTTGGGCACTGTGGGTAGACCTACCCTCCTACTGGTATTGTTTATTTTTTGTGTGCAACCTGAACCAAATGGGTTGCCGGGAAGCCTGAGGTGGAGAGGTTCCCCCGGCAGCGCTTGGTTTGCCGCCGTTCCCTGCATGCGCCGGTGCGCTGACAGCTACCGGCGCTGGTGTTTATACACCAGATGCGGGACTGGCAGCTCCTGGCCTACTAGGAGCAGCCCTGGCAGCGCCGCCTTCCAATCGCAGCGGCTTGCTGCTCTGCTGGCACGTGGTGCTGCGGGATACGACCTACCCACCTTAGCCCCTGTTGAACGACCGCATCAGGTCTCTGCCGTGTTTATTTTACTTATTTTACTTGTTTCACATGATTGTATTATGTATATGGTTTGTAATTGCATTTGTTTGGCTGGTTTTGTTCTGATTGGCTGCATCAGCTTTGATGTCACGTGGGACACGCCCACTGACATCAGGTGGTAATCCCGGGCCCTCTGAGGACATTTAATCCTCAATGGAGGGGAATCTCTGCTTGCTTGTTTTTGCCCCTGATGAAGGGGCACTAGACGCCCCGAAAAGTTGGATTTTGTTGGATCTTTTTGGTCTTTGCTGTGATATCGACCTGTTGGATTTGAATACAATATCTTTTGGAGTGCTGGCTGATCGTCTTTCTTGACTATCTTAATGTAAGTGCACACTATAAAATGCCTGTGGGAGGTCAATTAAGCTATGGTGAGTGGTATTTTCTGGTATTCTGGAGAGTAGGGTGTGTAGGTTGGCCACCAGGGGTGTGTCCATAACTGTGACCTTGTTAACCCTTCTCTGATGGGTTCCTGGACCATCCTGAACTTATGGCCCTCCCCTTTCCTTGTGCACTTGTGTACTGGGTACATTGGTGAATTACAAGGTTAGAATCATTCCACCAGTACCCCAGCTTTTATGAAGGTCTAACCTTGCGCCCACAGTCTCTTAGGGAGTCCAAATAACAGACCTTCCAAATCCTCCTGGCAATTGGCCTCATCTGGGATGTAGACCAGAGCCATTTAAAGGCAGATCTGTTCTTCCTCCCAGCTTCCAGAGACCTTTAGCATACCATCTGGACAATACTCAATCTTTGCCTGTAACTTCTGTAGTATATCTGCTCCCAGCAATTTTGTGGGTGCATTGTTACAGGCAAGGAAGCATGTAACTGGCTGGGAATTAGGTGTAAGGCCTATTGTCATAGGATGAATCAAGCAGAGGGGCTTCTGATTCCTCTCCATCCCAATGCAAGGGAGTTTGTCAAGAGAGAGATTTACTGGCCCTATGGCTGTGGTTACCACAGATACTGCTGTGCCACAATCCACAAGAAACCTGAGGAGTTTTGTGTCTACCTGGAGGGTCACATGATGACTAGGGCCTATGGGGGTAGTAGTAGCATGGAGAGACACAGGCTTGCAGTTTTTCTAGTCTCTGCTCTCTCTATTTTCCCTTTCCTTTTCTGTTTGGGGGGGGGGGGGGGGAGTCACTGCTCTCCCTTTCTCGCTTGGGAGCACAACAACTTCTGGCTATATTGCCCACCTTATTACAATTGTAATGGAACTCTCTCCTGCCCCTGGGTGGGCCATGTGTCTTATGTCTGTATATGTGGGGCTCTTTATTGAAATAGGAAACTGTGTTCTGGGGTGGGGCAATTTGGTCTTTATGTCTTTGCGCTTTCTTGGGGAACCCTGACTGCTCAGTTGTTATAGAGGGCGTGGATGTTGATGTCATTAATCTCGTTAATTGTCCCTCATTTAGGCAGCTAAGAACCTCTTTTTTTATCTGCATCCCCATCATCTACCTCATCTACGTCCGGTGTTCTTTCTACCATTTTAGCTTGGCTAAATGGGGGGACCTTGATCCAATTCCCTCCCCTTCCTTTCTTTCCAATTTGTCCTGCCATGAGAGGAATATTCTCGGCAGATAGACTAGGGGATATATCATCAGGCATGTGGTGACCAGGGCCACTGGTTAGAGACAACTTGGTCCCAAGGTCCCAGGGTTAATGACCGGGTACAGGGGAGCGGGTGCTGGTGGCTTTGACTTCCCACAGCTATGGCAAAACACCATACGTGCCTTGTTTAGTGACAGTTTGGACGCCACCAGTCACCGAGGAGGGTCTGGCTTGGGGCCACTGCCCCTTCATAAGGGGGTGGTCCTACTTTGTCCTTCATAGACAATTTACTTACCAAATCCTTCTGCTCCTCTCCTAAGCGGTAATACATCTTCTTTCTCCCTACCACCTCCTGTCCACCTATAGCATACACTTCCTCTGCTGCTTTCTTCCACATACATGCAGCTTCTAAGAGTCTCCTGTCATTTAACACTCCTTGTTTGTTGGAGATACTTGTTCTACACTCTTCTATATCTAAGTGACCACCTGATTTGAATACCATTGCCTTCTTTAAAGTACATTGCTGATTGATTGCTGCCTTCCCTTTCCTTTTGTTCACTGTTTCTAAGGGAGTTCTTTCACCATCTTGGTGTTTTAGTGCATTTTTCTTATTCCTCATTGTGCTTCCTGACAGTGTTCTGCCTAGCTAAAAATTCTAGGATCGAAACATTTTCCCTCTCTATTTGTTACTGCACTTAAAAAGGCAAACAATTATTAGGAACAACACTGGGACCCCAACCACAAAACAAAGGGTCACATACACTCCTATCATCTATAAAAAATTTATAATCACACAAGGCAGAGACTTTCATGCATCAGTATCTCAGAGTTAAGGGATCCTACCCCATCCTAAGTACTGTACCTAAGGGCAGGAGACCAGCGTCTCTGAGCTACACAGAATGCAACCAAAACAGAGAGAAAGGAAGTAAAATAAAGCCTCTTACCAATGTGCGCTGATGTTCCTGGTCTCTGTGTTCCGTCTGGACCATCTCAGGTAGTTCCTTCGACCGCTGGAGCATTCAATCATGCCCCACATTGGAGGCGCCACAAGGCAATTAGTCGGTCTGGTGGTTCCAAATTCACAGGTTCAGAATGAAATCATGAGGCTCTCTCTGGCAACTTATTTAAAGCAAGGTTAAATACATTTCTGCAAAGGCCAGACATTAGATCACATTATAAACTGATTGGTTAGTACTTCAATCCTCATAACAAAACTATAAAATCATTGGTTCAAACGTAGCAGGGGTATTCATTGGTTGACTCATTTACATGGGCATCATCTCTCGGAACACCTAGACAAGGCCATTTAAGCCCCAGTAGAACACTGGTACTCATGTTAGAACATCAAGACTTTTTTTAGAACGTTTTTACAGATATTGTGGGGCAATCATAAGAAGATTTTGTTTTCACAACAATCACTATGATGTGTAAATAGCCTTAGACAAGCCCCTGTTTGCTGGGATATACTATTCACCCGCCTACCATTTTTAAGGGTGCTGTAATGGATCACCGGTAATGCACAGTCAGTTGGTCTTGTACCTCAGGCTGCAGTGGTTGGGGCATCGTATAGATGGTAGTCAGAGCCTGGAGGTGGAACCGGAGCAGCCCTGGGTTGGGCCAGTTGATGGTAGTTGTCTGACACCAGAGACCCCAAGTAGAATCAATGGCAAAGCTGAGGAGTCAACCTGCTATGGCTGGGGGATGCTGATGGTGCAGCTGATCCAAACATAGAAGCAGACATGTTCAGATGGGGCATGGTTGGCAACAGGGCTTAGCATAACAAGTGGTAAGATGTGGCAGGGTCAGCAACAGGGCTTTCCAGGATCAACAACAGGACTTGGAAAAAGACGGGGGTCAGACAGGGCTCAGTCCGCATGTTGAACAATATGGTTACCAGCGTGTTTGCTCCTGGAGGGGGGGGGGGGGTTGAAATACCTGACCTCCAGTCAGCTGTTACGCCAGCCAAGGTGAGCCAGATACCATCTGATGTGGAGACACATGTGTAGTTGTAGCAATATCAGGGATGTGAAGATACATATACACAGTGGTGGATCCTGCCTTTTATTAAACATTTGAATAAAAAGTGATTTTTATGGAGGATGCTGGTACTACTTTCTTGAATACGAGTATACATGAACCCTGGGGTATATCACAATTCCGGAAAACCCCCCAAACCCCCCAAAATCGGATTCCTCTGGGAAAAGTATTGGAAGTTTATGCTAGGGTATAGCAGACCATCTCCCTAGTCAAATGGAAAAATACAGGGCTCATTAAGAATCAACCTCGCCTCAATAAACCAGTGGTTATAGTTAATATAATAAAAATAAATTTTATTATTGCTATATAAATTTCTGCATAAAAACTTTTTTTTTTTTTTTACACTCAGTACAAAGGCCAAGTGTATGTTACATAAAAAATACATATACAGCAAAAACAATCCATATGATCACATAGAAGATATGGGTTGATTCAAAGAAACATGTAACAGCTTTGATTTTGGTGCCGATCATCCTATTTTTCCCGTACGCTCGTGCGTTCGTATGAACTTGCGAGTGATTCAATAAGCAAATACGTTTCTATCCTAAAATATACGTCCGTTCGTATGGCAGTTCGGGAATCAGACCTATGTCAGTTTCCATCCTGAATTTTCCGTTTCATTTCTCAAGTTGCAACATTGGTTTTGCCCTTTTTCCTTTTTTGTCTGGACGTAAATCCTTCTGATCTTGCGGCTCCGCACTACAAACTTACCTCATTAAAGTGCATTCTAAATATTTGGTCTTTTATTTTTCTTTATTTCATTCATTTTGTAGTAACCAACCATTAATGAATGCATTTGCATAAGTAAATCTTACTTGGTTTAATTTTTACTTAACTTGCATTTTTTACTTGTGGATTTAATTTTAATATTTATGCTTCAAATGGTACAACTTTAAATTTTTTGTGTGGTTACCCACACCCTCTACATACAGATTGCTCACAAATATTAAAAAACACCCAGCAACTTCTGCATGTTATGAGCCTAGAAACAGCCAAGATGGCGGCTCAGGTATTATCGGGCAGCCTGCAAACAGAAAGGGCCTTGTGACTGTGTTGCTCTGGATTCTTTGATTTCTGACCTTTCCATGCCCCCAGCTCTGCTGTGTCTGTGCAAAATACAGCAGTAACCCACATCCTGCACTTTATCCCGCTCTCCTCTCCTCAGTAAGTGTGATGCATCTGACCAAAGATGTGCTTAAATAATTAAACAAAGCAAAGGTAAACAACTACACCAATAAATGCAATCTAAAAATATTATTCTAGTACCTCAATTTTAAAATAAATAACAAAGGACCTAAGTTTCTTTAATTAACGCAAATATATTGCAAAATAAAGGTTTACATGCAAAGGACTAATTACGGTCCACATTAAAATGCTTTTATAAGGCATACATGAATCAGGTATGCATTGCCATACAATTTATGGCCTCGGCCATGCTGATACATGCAGTTCATTGGAGCACAAGACGCGCAGACTCCTCCACTTAGCCAAAAAACCTGTTCACGAACAGCAATCCGGCTGCTAAAAGGTGTCGGCTGTGGCTTTCTTTTAAAACGCGTTTAGAGGTTTCTCTGAATCACACCTAAACACATCCAATTAACCTAAGTTTTACGTTTTGATCCTAAGTTTTAGGATTTGATCCTAAGTTTTACGTTTTGATCCTAAGTTTTACGTTTTGAACCTAAAATTTAGGAACGGACTTCCGCTGATCGTAAGAGCATATACGCATTCGTACGTAGGCTCGTGCGAGTCGGAAATGGCCAAAAAAACAGGAAAAAATGACTAACACCCACCCAAACTTACGATTCTCGATACGAAATCAATTAACTTTTGCTCTTTGAATCGAGGGGATAGACACTGCTTTGAAAAAAGATTGCACAGTATGAGCAATGACAAGCTATTTTGACCTTGTCCTGCAGAGCAGACTAGTTTCGCTGTAATAAGCTTCCTCAGTGCCTGCTAGGAACTCAATCAGTTTCAATTTCACTGCATCTGTGAAAATAGAGCATAGCATACGAAAAACATATTTTTTGAGCAACTATAGTATCAAGTAATTGTTATTTGTAAAGACACCCATGTAAGCATGATATTGTACCTGAAAGTGCAGGGCAGCTGCTTCAAGTCATTGGACAATTTTGGACCATCTTATGGATCACAGCCTTAATGGTGAAATTTAAATTGAATGGTTGGGGCAGACGAAAATGATGTCCTTCTAAAGAATTTTCACCAAAGTGTGCTGGAAGAATCATAGAATTAGATAAGTAAGGATGGCTGTGCCAGCCATCAAAATGATAACTTCCACCGGATTCACCCTGTGCCGCTCCGAGATGGATTCTGATATTAGGGCTAAGTGCAGTATAGTGCTAGGGATTCTTAAAATACTTATTCAATGGCATCATTGTTAATGGATTGTGAAGGGCTATTTCAATAGTGCCCCTCTAGATATAGGTAAAAGGTTAAAAGTAATCATATGGCTATGCCCATCCCATGTTAATTGATAAGAAATAACTATATGGCTGTGCCATGTAGGGAGGTACCTGGCATGGAGTACTTGATGATGTGTTCACTGGCCCTGCACCTCCGGGTGCCGAAGGGCGCATTCGCGTGCCGCCTCCGCCGGCGATAGAAAGTGCGGGATAAACCGCACCAGCAGAAAACAACTTGCACGCTGATGCGCCATGTAGTGGCGTCCCCCGTCCCCCCTCGTCGCCGCTCGAGTGCGGCTATGGAGGCCGAGAGGAGATGTATATAGGACGCCAACGTCACTTCCGGCGGCTAGGGCGCGCAGTGCGGAGGACACTAGGCTGGAACACATGTGCGTCCCAGCCGGGCGGAAGTGACGCGGCGCCCAGCCGCTTGTATGCCTAAATGCCACAGCTATAGTCGCCATCTTTGTGAAGACCACTACACTTAAATGCACTCTCGGAGCAAACGGAAAAAAGGAAAAAATATACCCCCTAGAGGAGTGAGGGGCCAAAGTTAACTATATAAAAATTAGTTATATTAAGGTACCATACCAAAGTCAGTGTAAAACAGACCCTCTCAGTTTAATACCTCTGATGATCAAAGAATAAAGTTATATCTAGATGTGGCCGTGTAAAAAAACGTCAGCTGTGTATGGCATATTGCGGTATAGCCCATACAGAAACAAAATCCGAACTGAGCCACCAGGGAACCCGGGACTATATGATTTGGCTGAACAGTAATAGATATAAAATAGTCGGCCCAATATTAAACCTTAGAATTTGGTTATCACCTTATGTTAAGAATAATAAGAAATTTCACTTAGTAGAAATTGACCCTCTATAAGAAGCAGGTGCCCTGTACTGAAACAAAGACAACGGAAAACAGGGGGAGGGGGATACATGGAAAAAACACATACATTTGACAAAACTAAAAGCACACATACTTGACAATCAAGAATAGCCACATGATGTTGAAAATTATTATGTTTCGGAAGAGGAAAGATTAGTTAAGGCAAGCTATATCTATAGAAAGGGTGCAAAGCTTATGGACTCATTGAGACCCGGGGGGCGGTGGGCTTTAACCCTTTAAGTGCCAGCCTACCTGGAGTTTTTGTCACACTCTGTTGCCAGACCATTTTGCACTATTTTGCGCTCCCCATGTTCAAATGTGATTTTTGAAGGGATTTCCAGGGATTTCCCAGGAAAATGATATATTGTTTTTTTCAGCAGAGTCTGGGCTTTAACATGAAATGTCTTGTTTGTCATTTGTTAGGTGTATTCTTAATATTTTTGGGTGAAATATGTGCAAAAAAAAAAAAAAAAAAAAAAAATTTTTACATATTGTAGTTTTTTTTGGAATAAAAAATGTAAGTTTGTCAATAAAATCTTATTGCGTGTGAAATCCCAATTTCTCCTGGTTACAGCGGTACCACATATGTATAGGTAGACACCCTTTCCTGCCCAGGAGACTCCCCCAAACTGAAACAGCGCTTTAGGAGATTTTCAGATAAAATACAACTATGCTATGCAATATGCGCACCTTGCGGTTTTTCCAGAAAAACAACCCTTTACATTTGAAATACCCCCAACAAACTATATATTCTCTGGAAGTACACACCTCAGGCTTTCTAGGGGTACCAAGCTTGTGGATGTGGCCATAGTTTTCTGGAAGTAATCCCTCAACGTAATCTTTGGTTGCAAAGAGTTTCCCTAAAAAAAGGATAAAAAAGCAGAATCAAAGCCACATTTTCCTAAAAAAACTATATACAAACAAGAAAAAACAAGTTTAATCTGAAAACGCAACATCCCCCGAACAGAACAACACCCAACATGCATAGGTTCTGTCAAGGGAAGAGTTGCCAAACACCCCAAAGTAAAGCATGCGCATAACGGTAATTTTACTTGAAAATTTCAGCTCTGCAGACAAAGTGCGCACCTTGCGATTTTTCAACCAAAACAACCCTTTACATTTGGAATATCCCCCATAAACCATATATTCCCTGAAAGTACACACGTTAAGCTTTTTAAGGGTACCCAGCTTGTTCTAGTGGGCTCATCTTTCTGGAATTAATTCCTCAAAGAATTCTTTGGTTGCGCAGGGTTTCCCTAAAAAATTTATAAAAAAGCTGAATAAAAAACACCTTTTCCTAAAATATAAATATGCAAACCAGAAAAAACAAGCTAAGTCTGAAAGCGCAAGGTCCCCCGAACAGAACAATACCCAACATGCATAGGTACTATTAACCCTTTTAATTGCCAGCCTACTTGAGATTTTGTCACCCTCTGTTGACAGGCCATTTTCCCCATTTTGCGTCATGTTTTGCGACATGTTTTGCGCCATTTTTGCTGTAACTTTCAGAAAAATTATATATATATTTTTTGCAGCAGAGTTTAGACTTTAACATGAAATGTCTTGTTTGTATTTTTTTTTTTTTTTTTTTACAATATTATTAAGTGAAAAAAAAATAAATAAATAAAAACATTTTTTTAGAAAATTGACTCCTTTATTTTAAATAAAAAATGTATTTTATTAAGGAAAATCATATTGCATGTGAAAGCCCCATTTCTACCGATTAGAACGGTACCACATATTTATCGGTAGCCCCCCGTTCCTGCCCAGGAGACCCCCCTAACTGAAACAAGTATTTTATAACATTCACAAAAAAAATACAAAAACCATCCACACTACAAAGGGTTAAATCGGGAAAAAAAATGACATAGGGTCCCCCCTCCCAGGGGAGGGAGACCCCATTTTTTTTTTGATTTTTAAGGGTTAAAAACCCTTAAAAATCAAAAAAAAAATTGACGTGGGGTCCCCCTTACCCAAAGTAACCAGCCCGGGACCAGCTATGGGGGCTTGTAGGCACAGAGTGGGGGGGCCAGCTTTTGTGGCCCCCCCACCCTGCAGCCTACGAGCCCACATAGCCCATGTGGGCCCGGGCTCTTCTGCCCCCCCACTCCCCCACTTACAGGCAGGTAATGGGGGTGCCGGGGGTTAATGGCAAGCCACCCGCTAGCGCAGGTGGCTTGCCATCCCCCCAGCCTTGTGAACTGGTATAGGGGTCATGGACCCCTTACCAGTTCACAAGGGGTTAAAAGTAAATAATGACACACACACATAAAGAAAAAAATATTTTATTAATTTTTTTTTTTTTTTACACTATACTCACCTCCCATCCATCCTGGAGCACTCTGTCCCTCGGCGATCACTGGCTTCTGCTCACTTGCTAGAAGCCTTTTATAGCTGCTGGATGACAGATTACAAAGGGTTAATCAAAAAAAAAAATGACATAGGGTCCCCCCTCCCAGGGGGGGCGGACCCCATTTTTTTTTGATTTTTAAGGGTTAAAAACCCTTAAAAATAAAAAAAAAAATTGACGTGGGGTCCCCCTTACCCACAGTAACCAGCCCGGGACCAGCTATGGGGGCTTGTAGGCACAGAGTGGGGGGGCCAGCTTATGTGGCCCCCCCACCCTGCAGCCTACGAGCCCACATAGCCCATGTGGGCCCGGGCTCTTCTGCCCCCCCCTGGCCTTTGGGGAGGCAGGTAATGGGGGTGCCAGGGGTTAATGGCAAGCCACCCGCTAGCGCAGGTGGCTTGCCATCTCCCCAGCCTTGTGAACTGGTATAGGGGTCATGGACCCCTTACCAGTTCACAAGGGGTTAATAGTAAAAAAATGACACACACACAGAGAAAAAAAAATCTTTATTTTTCTTTTTTACACTATACTCACCTCCGATCCGACGTCCCTCGCCGCTGTCCCGCGCCGCTGTCACTGACAGATGCCGGTGGTGATCGGCGCAGGGCGGGTGACAGGTGAGGGGGCTCCGATCGGAGCCTCCTCACCTGACACCCGCTCTGCTCCGATCACCACCGGCATCTGACAGATGCCGGAGCTCGGAGGGGGTATAGGAGGAGCGGGATGACGTCATCCCGCTCCTCCCACAATGGGCGGGGCTAAGCGGCGGCGGCCGTCGCCGCCATTACAAGAGGTGAGGACCCGGAAGAGGGTCCTCACCTGAAGACTGCGCAGCCCAGGGGGGGGATCGGACCCCCCCCTGGTGAAGAGGAGACCCGGACAGAAGGCTCGGGCGCGGAGGTGAGTAAATGACAGTTTTATTTTTTTTTTTACAGCGGCGATCGGCGATCAGCGCTGGAAACGGGGGGGGGGGGGCGGCTGGTTTCGGGCCCCCCCCTGAAGACGGAGGACGACGGGGGGGCGATCGGATGCCCCCCCAAGGAAGAGGGGACCCCAGGCTTCACAAGGATACCGGAGGTAAGTGATTTTTTTTTTCTATTTTTTAACTGTTTGGGGGAAATGCCAGGCACGTAGTTTCTACGTGCTTGGCACTTAACGGTAGGAGAAGCAACCACGTAGAAACTACGTGCTTGGCATTTAAAGGGTTAAAGTGATGGATCCACTTCGTTTCCCTCTGGAGAGTGATCTTTTCTATGCCCCCCCCCCCTCTGATGTTTGCATGGATGCGGTCCAGTCCCACTATCCTAGTTCCCTAGTGTTGCCTGTGGGTATATCGTAGGTATGTTCATACAAACGCTTCCTTAATTGTCGGTTGGTTTTACCTATGTAAAATGTATTACATGGACATATCAGAACATATATGATGTGACTTGATTTACAATTGACATAGTGTTTCAGTTTTAGAGGTGGTCTATCACCTATAGTCAATGTTTTGGTGGTATATATATATATATATATATATATATATATATATATATATATTTGCACATGGTACAACTTTGGCACTGATATGTACCAGCCGTAGTACAGCATGATTTTTGGGGGGTATCTGTGAAGTGACTATGGACTAAATGGTCCTTCAAATTTTTGCTCGTCTGTATGTGAAAATGGGATACTTTGGAATAAGGGGTGTAAGAGTTTGATCGTTAGTGAGAATGTGCCAATAGCGGGAGACAATTGCCCTAATCTCTGCATTGTGTTCTGTAAAAGTACAAATCATGGATAGTGGAGTTTTGCTGCTGTCAAGTTTATGTTTATACAGTAGTTCCAATCGGGGTCTGGCCAGAGCCCTTTTATAGGCTTTCCTAAGAGTGCGGGATTTATAACCCTTGTCCCTTAGGCGAGTCTTTATGTTAGCTGCTTCTCTCTCAAAATTTAAATCTAAAGTACAATTTCGTCGAGCACATAAATACTCCCTATAAGGGATGCTGGAAAGGAGGTGCTCAGGATGGGCACTAGTCGCCCGCAAAATGGTGTTTGCTGCATTTTTTTGGGGAAAAAGTCAGTTATGATTTGTCCCGAATCGTCAATAGTAATCGACAGATTCAGAAAGGTAACTGTCTTTGGGCTATAATCACAGATACATTTTAAATTGAAGATGTTAATGTTCAATTTTGGGACAAACTGTAATCGGACCTTTTCGGGGGCCCGTCCATATGATAAACACATCATCAATGTACCTGTGCCACGTGGCCACGTGGCACAGGTACCCCGAGAAATCATCCTCACCCCACAACCTCCTCTCCCAACCACCCAGATACAAGTTTGCGTAGGAGGGGGCACACATGGTCCCCATCGCAGTTCCCTGTATCTGGTGATAGAGCTGTTGGTCGAAGACAAAGAGGTTGTGGCTGAGCATGAAGTGTAATAACCGTAACAGAAAAACATTATGATTGTGTTGTTCTATTGCTAATTCATCTAGAAACATGCAGTCATTTCGAGCCCCTTGTCATGGGGGATGCTCGAATATAGGGCCTCCACGTCCAGGGTTACAAGGAGAGACCCGGGAGCCAGAACCATACCATCAAGGATACGTAAAAGATGTCCTGTATCCTTTAGATACAAAGGGAGTTGGTGGACTAGAGGTTGGAGGTGGTGATTGACGTAACGACTGGCCCAATCCGTTAGAGGTCCCACGCCCGTCACTATCGGTCTGCCAGGGGGTGCCGTGGCAGACTTATGCACCTTGGGTAGGGCATAAAAAGTTGGTATGGTCGGGCATGGGACCTCCAGATAGGAACCAGTCGCTCCGTCGATCACCCCTCTCTCCACTACTGAAATTGGGTTTAAACTTTTGCCCAACAAGTCGCACCGATACTTTCGGTGTTACTACAGATCTACATTTATTTGCTCGGAAAATGATCTGTCAACAGCAATTACAAAAACAACCTGACGTACAGACCACTACCGAAATCTCTAAACCACTAGACGATGAGGAAATTGTACAGATCCTTATGGACCTGGCTGCAGAAGTGACAGGCATAACCCCTATGACTAACCTCAAAAATACTGTGTTTAAGAAAAAGTCCACATATTTCCCCCCTTTGACCACCAATTCCCATGTAGCAACTTTTGTGGACATAGTTTCCGCGGAGATTGAAAAACTTAAACACAAGAAAACCACAAATGTATCCTTGGAACTTCAAGTAGCACTTGAAGAACTAGAAAAGAAGCACGATATGATAGTTAAACCGGCAGACAAAGGGGGTAATATAGTAGTTATGGACATAAAATTTTATGTGAATATGTGCATGAATATTCTAAAAAATTGGGAGTGGTATGCCAGGGCCCCCATGTCCAGGGTGCAGTAGGACACTGAAGCCTACCATCGATTGATCAGGGAGGCGGTGGAGAGAGGGGTGATCGACGGGGCGACAGGTTCCTATCTGGAGGTCCCATGCCCGACCATACCAACTTTTTATGCCCTACCCAAGGTGCATAAGCCTGCCACGGCACCCCCTGGAAGACCGATAATGTCGGGCGTGGGATCTCTAACGGATGGGGCCAGTCGTTACGTCGATCACCACCTCCAACCTCTGGTCCACCAACTCCATTCGTATCTAAAGGATACAGGACATCTTTTACGTATCCTCGATGGTATGGTTCTGGCTCCCGGGTCTCTCCTTGTAACCCTGGACGTGGAGGCCCATGACAAGTGGCTCGAGATGACTCGCATGTTTCTAGATGAATTAGCAATAGAACAACACGATCATAATGTTTTTCTGTTACAGTTATTACACTTCTTCCTCACCCACAACCTCTTTCTCTTCGACCAACAGCTCTATCACCAGATACAGGGTACTGCGATGGGGACCATGTGTGCCCCCTCCTACGCAAACTTGTATCTGGGTGGTTGGAAGAGGAGGTTGTGGGGTGAGGATGATTTCTCGGGGTACCCGTGCCACGTGGCCACGTGGCACAGGTACATTGATGATGTGTTTATCATATGGACGGGCCCCAAAAAGGACCTATTACAATTTGTCTCAAAATTGAATATTTACATCTTCAATTTAAAATGTACCTGTGATTATAGCCCAAAGACATTTCTGGATCTGTCGATTACTATTGACGATTCTGGACAAATCATAACTGACTTTTTCCGAAAAAAAACCTCAGCAAACACCATTTTGCGGGAGACTAGTGCCCATCCTGAGCACCTCCTTTCCAGCATCCCTTATGGGGAGTATTTACGTGCTCGACGAAATTGTAATTTAGATTTAGATTTTGAGAGAGAAGCAGCTAACATAAAGACTCGCCTAAGGGACAGGGGTTATAAATCCCGCACTCTTAGGAAAGCCTATAAAAGGGCTCTGGCCAGACCCCGATTGGAAATACTGTATAAACATAAACCTGACAGCAGCAAAACTCCACTATCCATGATTTGTACTTTTACAGAACACCATGCAGAGATTAGGGCAATTTTCTCCCGCTATTGGCACATTCTCACTAACGATCAAACTCTTACACCCCTTATTCCAAAGTATCCCATTTTTACATACAGACGAGCAAAAAATTTGAAGGACCATTTAGTCCATAGTCACTTCACAGATACCCCCAAAAAATCGTGCTGTACTACGGCTGGTACATATCAGTGCCAAAGCTGTACCATGTGCAAATATATATATATATATACCACCAAAACATTGACTATAGGTGATAGACCACCTCTAAAACTGAAACACTATGTCAATTGTAAATCAAGTCACATTATATATGTTCTGATATGTCCATGTAATCAATTTTACATAGGTAAAACCAACCGACAATTAAGGAAGCGTTTGTATGAACATACCTACGATATACGCACAAGCAACACTAGGGAACTAGGATAGTGGGACTGGACCGCATCCATGCAAACATCAGAGGGGGGGGACATAGAAAAGATCACTCTCCAGAGGGAAACGAAGTGGATCCATCACTTTAAAGCCCACCGCCCCCCGGGTCTCAATGAGTCCATAAGCTTTGTACCCTTTCTATAGATATAGCTTGCCTTAAAGTGGACCAACACCCTGAGGTGATCGGCCCGGGAATCTATAAGATTCCCGGGCCAATCACCTCACACACCGCGGGACATCCGAGATCGGGATGTCCCGCGGGGTGAACCCCCCCTGAACACCCCAAATCCACCTACCTGGTCTTCAGCGGCGGCCGGCCGCCGCCGCCTCCCTCGCGCCCCTCTAGGCGTGCGCGTGCCATTCAGAGACGGCCGGCGCGGGCGCGCACACGTCAAGAGTGACGCGCGGGAGGCGCCGACGGGCAAGCTGCTTGTACGTTGCTGTCAATCAGCTTGTCCGTCGGCGCCGATTGGACGGCGCGGCCACGTGGGAGCGGGGAGAGGTGAGTTTTGGGGGCTTTCTGGGGGTTTCACACAGCGGGGCACCCCCGATCGGGGTGCCCCGGGGAAGTGGACCAATACCCAGGATAGTCAAAATCCTGGGTGTTGGTCCACTTTAACTAATCTTTCCTCTTCCGAAACATAATCATTTTCAACATCATGTGGCTATTCTTGATTGCCAAGTATGTGTGCCTTTAGTTTTGTCAAATGTATGTGTTTTTTCCATGTATCCCCTGTTTTCCGTTGTCTATGTTTCAGTACAGGGCACCTGCTTCTTATAGAGGGTCAATTTCTACTAAGTGACATTTCTTATTATTCTTAACATAAGGTGATAACCAAATTCTAAGCTTTAATATTGGGGTGACTATTTTATATCTATTACTGTTCAGCCAAATCATATAGTCCCGGGTTCCCTGGTGGCTCAGTTTGGATTTTGTTTCTGTATGGGCTATACCGCAATATGCCATGCACAGCTGTTGTTTTCTTACACGGCCACATCTAGATATAACTTTATTCTTTGATCATCAGAGGTATTAAACTGAGAGGGTCCGTTTTTCACTGACTTTGGTATGGTACCTTAATATAACTAATTTTTATATAGTTGTTAACTTTGGCCCCTCACTCCTCTAGGGGGTATATTTTTTCCTTTTTTCCTTTTTTCCGTTTGCTCCGAGAGTGCAATTAAGTGTAATGGTCTTCACAAAGATGGCGACTATAGCTGTGGCATTTAGGCATACAAGCGGCTGGGTGCCGCATCACTTCCGCCCGTCTGGGACGCACATGCGTTCCAGCCTAGTGCCCTCCGCTCTGCGCGCCCTAGCTGCCGGAAGTGACGTCGGCGTCCTATATACGTCTCCTCTCGGCCTCCATAGCCGCACTCGAGTGGCGGTGAGGAGGGACGGGGGACGCCACTATGTGGTGCATCAGCGTGCAAGTTGTTTTCTGCTGGTGCGGTTTATCCCGCACTTTCTATCGCCGGCGGAGGCGGCACGCGAACGCGCCCTTCGGCACCCGTAGGTGCAGGGCCAGTGAACACATCATCAAGTACTCCATGCCAGGTACCTCCCTATATGGCACAACCATATAGTTATTTCTTATCAATTAACATGGGATGGGCATAGCCATATGATTACTTTTAACCTTTCACCTATATCTAGAGGGGCACTATTGAAATAGCCCTTCACAATCTGTTAACAATGATGCCATTGAATAAGTATTCTAAGAATCCCTGGCACTATACTGCACCTAGCCCTAATAGCAGAATCCATCTCGGAGAGGCACAGGGTGAATCCGGTGGAAGTCATCAAATTGATGGCTGGCGCAGCCATCCTTATTTATCTAATTCTATGATTCTTCCAGCACACTTTGGTGAAAATTGTTTAGAAGGGCATCATTTTCGTCTGCCCCAACCATTCAATTTAAATTTCGCCATTAAGGCTGTGATCCATAAGATGGTCCAAACTTGTCCAATGACTTGAAGCAGCTGTCCTGCACTTTTAGGTACAATATCATTCTTACATGGGTGTCTTTACAAATAACGTTTACTTGATACTATAGTTGCTCAAAAAATATGTTTTTCGTATGCTATGCTGTATTTTCACAGATGCAGTGAAATTGAAACTGATTGAGTTCCTAGCAGATACTGAGGAAGCTTATTACAGCGAAACTAGTCTGCTCTGCAGGACAAGGTCAAAATAGCTTGTCATTGCTCATACTGTGCAATCTTTTATCAAAGCAGTGTCTATTTTCAATGTGATCATATGGATTATATTTGCTGTATATGTATTTTTTGATGTAACATACACTTGGCCTTTGTACTGAGTGTAAAAAAAAAAAGTTTTTATGCAGAAATTTATATAGCAATATTTATATTATTAATGAGCCCTGTATTTTTCCATTTGACTAGGGAGATGGTCTGCTATACCCTAGCATAAACTTCCAATACTGGTATCAGGGGCCATTTCTTAACCAGCCATTATTCACCGTAGTATTAGAGGTGGGTGTCCTTTTCACAACACAGGTATGTTCAATTATTTGGTTTAAATGGTGGGTTAGGCTATTTTGGGCAAAACCCCTGCATATGGGGTAGACCCGATTCTTTTTTCCTCTGGGAAAAGGAATCACCTGGCAGTGAAGTCTTTCAGTCTTAAGAGCGGGACATATTGGGTTCTGGTCTTTTTTAAGGATCTTGGTACTGCAAAGTCTGTGACCTTCAGAACTCAAAAAGTATTAATTTTGGAACCTAAAGACAATTCTTAGATTTGTCAACTTATTGACATCATTTTTTTTTCAAAATGCCTTTCTCAAAGTTATCTCCCAAAAATGAATGTTCAGATTATTAGTTTAACAATGAAACGTAACGACTTTAGTAGTGCAACCATCTGTTCCTCACCAAAAGCAAATTTTGAAAGTTATGCCGATGGATACATTTTGGTTAAACTAAATTTTTCCCAGTCAAAGCAACAACAATATCTATGGCAACCAGAATGTTTAGCACAATATTGCGTCGCCGGTGCCAAGGCATTCTTGGCAGGAACAGCAGGCAGTGCTCTTCAGAGGTGATCTAAGCATCTGTTGCATAATTCTCCATTCAAGCATTCCGTCAAAAAAAAAGTGTGACTGTCTGCCAGCAACTCTGTCTTGAATTTTTGGCTTAACAAAATGTTTTATAAAGTGCCTCGGAGGGGATCGCATCATCGTTTTCAGATTAATGCTTGAAAATCTGCAAAACAGAAAGAGAAAAGTAGCAAGCACTTGTGTTAAATAATGTTATTTTCATTTAGGAAAAGCCTTTTTAGATAAAAACACTTTGACGATAATTATATGTTGGAATGGTTTTACGACAGGCATAAAAGCATTAAATGCTATGTAAGCTCTTCGGCCAAAATTTCGGTTTGCAACCTATGTTTTTGAAAAAGGCTTTCCAATAGGCTTTGAAACTGGGGTGATTTCCTTCAATTAAGACACATGGACGACAGTGAGGTCATAGAAATCTGGTAATAACCTAGCATATGGCCAGTGGCCCAAGCATTCATGTAATGGCAAAGCAGAATCCCACATGCCAATGCACTGAGTAGTTGCTGGTTGAGCTACAGTACTTTGTGATACCTACACTTACCCACTCCTAGACTTTCTATTCTGTGTCTGACCCTGCTTTCTAGTACTGGCTTATTCTTGGACTGATCCTGCTTCTCTCTCTCTCTCCCTCTTGACTTAGCCTGGGCTTCTAACGGGCTTTAATTTGCATTGTAAATGATTTTCTGTCCCAGTAATTGTTATTGAAAATATGCATAGTACAATTAAAAATTAAATAGCCATCATGACATGTATTTAAGCGGTACATTAGTATACAATGAGCCATGCTTTAGCTGGAGTCTGTTACTTGGTGGTGAAGATAAAGGTGACCTTTAGAGATGAGTGATCTGATTTGTTCAAATTTGCTCCAAATTTCAGGGAAAAGTCAATTTGGCAAGATGTTGCCAGATAAAACAATTGTGTTCAATTGGGTAACATCACTTCCAGTGGGCCATTTCTGAACCGGCAACGTGACTGGTGCTGAAATCAGCGCACACATTGCTTTTCACATAGGCAACTTGCGGCCCAAAATGCGTCAGTCAGAACATGTGAATGTCTTGTATTTGTTAAGGGAACCTGTGTGCTTTTAATTTTGGATCAATAAACAATATATTTTAGACAAACCTGAGTGCTGGACAATGGACATGTATATGGACTTTCACTTTGCTAGTCTGTCCCGAGCCTCGGTGGTCTAAGACCAGGGATAGGATTGAGTTGCCCAAGGAAACTTTTGCATTGCTTTTCACTTGCCTGTCACAAGTTGACCGGTAGCCAGTCCACCCCCTGGAAGGCTGGCCAGATCCCCTCTGCCTGCCAAGAACTCTGGGGCCCATCCGCTGCCTAGATGCCTGCCTTCCAGATCTGGCCTGCCAGCCCTGCCAGATCTGGCCTGTGTTGTGGGTGGCTCTCTCTTGCCCGCCTCGTTTTGAGGGCAGGATGCTGTCCATCATTGTGCGTATGCTATTGTGGCATTTTTTTTCCATCTTATTTGTAAGTGGGGTGTTATCCCACTTTCCCAGCCTAGGTGGCGCCATCTGGCTTTCAGACACCTTTTTCATCCGGGACGGTCAGCTATGATGGGTGCTGCCCTCAACATAATCCAATTGGGAGGGTGGTGCGCTCTCACTTCTTTCCTTCCCAGTGCTCAAGCGTATGCAGTTTGTATTCAGTGTACAGTACTCCCAAGGGGGGAGATTTGGCCATGCTGCACTCAACAACCGTCAGGTATGCCTCCATATTATGACTCATGTGAGTTTATTTACTTATTTATTAATCAGATTAATCATATTAGGTCAGGAAACCAGTCTTTGAATGTATTTAATGGACTTGCTTTTTTAGATGTATGTCATGAGTAAGGACCGGCTGGTCCGAAACGCGTAGACGTTTCAAGGATTATGCGTCTGTGATTTACCTGTTTGCCACCTTTTTAAGAAGGTCCACAAATAAAGCATTGGATGGATTTTAGATTTTCTCCTGGCTGGCTATGATTGTACAGGCACCAGAAAGGTGCTAAATAGCGCACATCATAAATAAGGTCCCACATTTCAGTTCATTGCTGTGTCCTCCAAAGAGGAGAGAGGGTTGAATTGCACTTACGATCTATGTTTGCACCTTATCTTTGACTCGGTGAAAGGAAGACATGCGGTGCACAATTCATACTTTTGTGTCTCATGACCCTTTGACCATCAGAAGGGTATTTCTGAAACTTTTAGTTGGGGAAGTTTTACAGGAAATTATCTGAAGGAATAGACTATGCTTTGTTATGGTAAGGAAAAGCTTTGATCCCTCTTTAAGGTAGCTCAGTTATTAAACATTTTCAGGCAGATTTTAAAGATGGAACATTTATTTTACATGGAATTACATTTAATAAAAAATAAAAGTCCTTTGAACGGTTTCTCAACTTTATCCTGAGCGCCAAGTGTAAAGCCTAAATCTGGGCTTTACATCACTTCTTTATTGCCAGATCAAGTGAATAAACCAGCAATATATTTTACAATTCAAAGTTATCCCTTTTTTATCACAGCGGTTAAAGATCTCTCAGAGCCTTGTCAGTAGTCAGGAAATACCTTTTATTTATCGTTTTAGATTTAAAACTTGAATCTTATATTTTAAACATATCTTGATCTTTTTCTCGGCTGGCTGCTAGGAAATGGAGCGTATGATCTTGTATTCATGGTGTTTGACACAAAGCTGCAGTAATTCAAAAATTAGCGTATTGAACTTTTTTTTTTCTCAGTTGGATTGTATCAAACTGAGTATGACGCTCTCACAGACAACAGATGTTAATGTTGCCTAGGATCTATAATCCTTACATCATTTAAAATGGATTCAGGTAAGATGGCTGACCCTGGGGGATACAACTGCATTAAGCAGAGCAAATACACCATCTTTACATATATATATATATGCTATTTCTGCCATTTTCGAGGATTTAAGTCTAAATTTTAAATAGTGTAGCTATGTATATTTTTGAACACATTTTATCAAACTGTAAGTCCTGTGTAGGACCAAATCTGAAGGCTTTAGCTGCTTCTGTCTACTAAAAGTAGATGAGCAAAGGCATCTGGATGTTCAGGCTCAATGGCCTTGATTCAAAAAGAGTTCAAAAAGATCCTGATGGTAGTAAAAAATTCACTTTATGAGAAAAAAGCCTGAGAATGTCACTGTTACTGAATCACCAGCTAGGAAAACAATGAAAGTCAATAGTACTTTTTTACTCATAAGAAAAGCAGAGAACTGTTTACTATTTTTTACACTGTAGTAAAAAGTTCCATTGACTATCATTGTATTTTTATCTGGAGATTCAGTAACGATTAAAATCTCAGGCTTTTTTCTCATGAATTGTATTTTTTACTACCATGAAAATGTTTTTCAACTCTTAGTGAATCAAGACCAATGAGCTGACCAGTCAGAGAAATGTTGAGCAAAATTGTTAAAAACCTTGATTTGGATGACTCACAGGATTTCCCAAAAAAATGTGAGCTTGTTGAATTGAAATTTTGATTAATAGCTGCTAAAAGACAGATACAAAAAGTTTCTCATGAGATTTCCTCATCATCTGGCGGGCCTCAATGTCTTCAGTGGGACGAGACGACGGGAACCCTCTGCCCTGCAATGGGCTCCGGCGCCTCACTTCCCACTGCAGGAAGGGGCTATACAGTATATAGGAGGATAGTGAGCCGACTCTCGCAGCAACCTCACACCTCGCCTACATTGAGAAGCGAGGTGGCGGGAGCCAAGTGCTGGTTGGAGGATTTGAATCCTCTGTCAGACTGCAGAGCAGCGTGGGACACCAACACTGGGGATCGTGAGGGAAAAGTTGTGTATCAGTCACTTACCTGCACGCCAGTTCCTCGTCTCTCCGGCTTGACAGCTGGCAATGGGCACTGCCTGAGCAGAAGATGGCTCATGCAGCTGACAGCACAACCAGCTTCCCCTGCTACACAGCAGGAAAGGAGCAGGATAAGCTGGCCGTTCTGTCATAGAAACATAGAAGGTTGACGGCAGAAGGAGACCATACGGTCCATCTAATCTGCCCTTATGTGTATACTGTATGTTCTTTTTATCTTAGGATAGATGTGTGCTTATCCCAGGCATGTTTAAATTCAGTGACTGTTGATTTTTCAACTACCTCTGCTGGAAGTTTGCTCCAAGCATCTACTACTCTTTCGGTAAATTAATATTTTCTAACATTGCTCCTGATCTTCCCCCCGACTAGCTTCAGGTTGGGCCCCCTTGTTCTATCATTAAGCTTCTTCTTAAAAACACTTCCCTCCTGAATCTTATTCAATTCTTTCACATATTTAAAGGTCTCAATCATGTCCCATCTCTCCCTTCTTTCCTCCAGACTGTACAAATTAAGTTCTTTAAGTCTCTCCTGATAAGTTTTAAGTTTAAGTCCTTCCACCATTTTTGTTGCCGGCCTTTGGACACGTTCTATTTGAATAATGTCTTTTTGCAGGTAAGGTCTCCAGAACTGCACACAGTATTCTAGCTGTGGCCTTACCAGGGCTCTATACAGCGGCATCACAACCTCCCTCTTCCTACTGGTGATGCCTCGAGCTATGCAGCCGAGCATCCTGCTTGCTTTTCCCACTGCCTGGCTACACTGTCCACTCATCTTGCAGCTATCAGTAATCAGTACCCCTAAATCTCTCTCCTCCGAGGTCCTGTCAATGTCTGCAATCGCCCGTCCGCCACTGGACTTGAGCGATGTGTAAGCCAGCGTGCAGGTAAGTGACAGTGAGTTTCAGAAAAAAAACGTGATCGCCACAAATCAAGGAATTTGGAGCAAATACTAATTCATACCAATCAGAAAATCAGTTTTCTCATCTATAATGTTAAGGAAATCAATACATTTGTTATGAATGATATCCAACTATACAGATTATGGGTAATGTTTACATACAAAAAACACAAAAAGAAATGTTTTACTGAATAATTGCTGAGCATCTGGGAAAGAGAAATAACTGATGCAGTCTTTCTGAATTCAGACTATCAAAAGTCTAGATTCTTTTATTTATTGCTACAGCAATGACTTGCATGAATGAACAGCTGATGCAGTAATGCTGGATCACAAACCATTCACCCTGCCCATGATTGACTTGTAGGGTCCAGCAGTGGATTGGAAGATGACCCAATCATAGATTCAAGAACACAAATACTGTACATTCCTCCAGAGCTTCTCTTGTAGTACACAGTGATCCTTTGTTTAATGGTAAGGCATCCAGTTTCAGTGTGTAAATGCCAAGCATTGATGGGTGATGACCCATAAAAAAATGGGGACACATGAAAGACAGGACACATGTTTTCCACAGCCCAAATCACAAGTTTCAACGCAACACAAAAGTGCATAAAATACATCAAAAAACAATTCCAAATAGCCCAGGGATCCAGTGGCACATGCACCAGCCCAAAAAAACAATTACAAAAGTGGGCTACTTAATTTTAACCATCCCAGCCCATTGAAAGGTATAGGATATGGCCACATAGTGCAGGGTGAGCGCCTAGTCTTATCTGGCACTGTAGGGAAGTCAGCGCTGGCACTTATGCCATAGATGGGACCCCACCTGGCACCATACCACTATACCTTTTGCATTGGGATGTGACATTCATCTGACATTCATGGCCTTAAAGTGGACCAACACCCAGGATTTTCACTATCCTGGGTTTTGGTCCACTTCCGCGGCGCACCCCGATCAGGTGCATGAAACCCCCCAGAATGGCAGAAAAAACTTACCTCAACCTGCTCCTACGGCGCATGCACGGGCCTCGTCCAATCAGCACGCTCAAAGCCGCTGTGGTATGCACGTACAAGGGACGGACAACCACAGCAGCTCTGAGCACGCTGGCAGCCGCATCTCGTACTTCCCTCTAACAGGGAGCGCGCCCGCGCCGGCCATTCACAAATGGCCGGCGCGGGCGCACGCCCTGCTAGAGAGAAGCGCGAGATGCGGCCGCAGCCCGCACATACGCCGTTGGAACGGGAGTAAGGTAAGGTGAATGGGGCGTCCTGGGGGGTTTCACACAGCGGGGCATCCCGATTTTGGATGCCCCGTGGGGAGGGATCTGATCGACCCGGGAATCTTATAGATTGTGTTGGTCCACTTTAAGTGCACCCCTAAGTAAGTTTATCTGTTTGACATTTACAAGGTCTAACATTATACCCTGTATACTTTTCTTTGAAAAGCCAACCACCCCTAACAGTAAAATGTTCCGATGCTCTTTATCATGGTGGCACAAGTTCTGAGGGTCTATGATAGTCTTATTATATGTCACCTTCTTATCACTCATGCAACAAGGTGAGTTTTGAAAGGATAAAGCAAGCCTGGCTTTTTCCAGGTCAAGGGATCATTTAGATGAGGCTACTTTATGGCCATAAACTCGCTATTCCCATGGTTAGAAACGAGCAAACTTCTTAAAAGTTCGGTTTGGGTGATTCACCGAATTTCCCCAAAAAATACAGGTTAATCCTAACCGAATTTTTAACAAACTCGCTCAAAAAAAAAAAAAAAGAAGCTAACCTGTTCCAGAGCCAGGCGATGTCATCTGCACCAGTCTCAGCAAAATCCAGCAGCCCAACTTGCCCCCAGCATCTCTACTCCCAACCCCGTAGAAAGCGGCTTTTATACAGGGAGTAAGCTGAAGTCAGCTCACTCTGCTGTTTTAAATAGCCCCTCCCTCTGGCAGGAAACATAGATGTCAGAAGCTGTTGAGGTCAGCGAATGCTGGGCACTTCTGCTGATCTCTCTGGCTCTCAGTAACAGCGGTGATGGATGGAGCAAGACACAGTGACTTGGATTTATGGGGAATTAGGAGGAAATGTGGGCAGAAAAAATGTATAAAAGATTTTTTTCTAGTGTCAGTGCGTCTATGACTAATGTCACTGACTATGACTAGGGTAATTGAACTACTTGTGCGCTGCTAAGGGGTCCTTGAGGTCCCTATATCAGTTCACAGGAAAGGAGGGGCTGGCAAATCTCCTGCCAGCAAGGGGATGACTTGCCATACCCCCCACCCCATTCCACAGCGCGATGTGCACATCACATTACACTATAAGCTATCTAAATTCCAATAGTAGGCTCACAACTGCTTTAGAAAGTATCACAGCCGAATACAATAGAAACAGTTAAGATAAATTACTTGCTCTTTGACTGTAATAATGTAACACAATGGACCTCTCAGCAAGGAGTTGGTAGGCTTTTTAGAATTACTAATTTTGTTCATTATAGTCTTAGCAGGAGGGAGAGATAGCCCATCCCAATATAGGGCTCTCTGAGCATCTGAGCACTGTTGCCTCTGTATACTAAGAATGAAGTCCCCATAGTGATCCCCCTCCCCACAGCAATACCTGAAAGGTCTCTGTACCCGTCACCCCACCCACAGCAGACTAAAGGGGTCCCTGCATCCACCGCCACCACCAGAAACTCAGACTAGGGCCCAGCAATCACATAATAGTAATATGGATTGAGGTCCTATAAGTCCGAGTTAGTGTTTGGTTACAAAGACACTCGCTGTTCATTATGAACCCTTAACTTTACAGTCTGGGTTTGCTCATTTCTAGTCTTTAGCAAAATTCAAGCTAAAGCGTCTTTGTCATAGAGATTGTAGGTATAGATGAATTAGTAAATATCTCATGAGGAGGAAATTAAAATTGTAGCTTATTTTTACTTGTGTTTGTTATTATATACACGAGTGCTCAGATACATGGTTCTGCTTCAATTTAAAAAATGAAATTAAAATGCAAAATGTCCCTGAAGCACAAAATCATGGCTATTGCAATAATGCCCTTCGCCTTGTTCAAAGTTGAGACAACCAGCAACAAACTTTGAAATGTTAAAGATGTCAGCGAAGCCTCGGGGAATCTTTAGTTACTTTGTTTCTGCTGTGAATTTCACATTACACTAAGAAATGACATTTTACAATCTGCCTTTTATGCCACAAACAGTATGAAAAGATTATTTTGCTGATTAAACATGAGAGCTGGAAGCATGAAGTCGTTTTCCTGAAGTCGAAACGCGCGCTATAACACTTTCGGAGAGCACATGTACTTGCGGAGGCACCGACTTCGGTGAAGGTCACATTTACATAACGGTTTGGGCTGCTTGTTCATGCGATTTATATATATATTTCTTCTGTTGGATCTACAGACAAGGCCACGTGGGAAAACCTTCCACCTCTTACCAAAATATTATCCCGACAGATTTATGCGCCCTCTAAAAGAGGACCGCTATTTATTTCTCAGCTGGTAATAAATGGGCGGTTTGCTTGATTGTTTCCAGCTCCTAATTCTGTATGAATACATTAGCAGCTACTTCTTTGAGCCATAAAGAGCCAATGAAATGCTAATAAAACAAATTTAATTCAGGTTACAGGTATTTACTGCCGGCTATAAATTCATCACTGGGAAAGAAAAAAGAATAGCCATGGAGGAAAACAAGTTTTCTATGCAGTGATTGTCAAGGTCAAGACTATATAATAGCTTTTATTATGTGAAATGCAAAGAATGAATAATCATAGTAAAATGAAGTCTGCTCTGTTGTTTTCATTCCGAGCTGTCTTATCTGATTAAAATACGCTCTTCTTTTCTTTTGTTTCATTGAATCACGTCTTATAATGCTTTGGGTCCCTTATTTAATGGTCGAGGTCCATAAACTATACTGACTACAACAATACCTCTGTTTTACAATATTATAGGCTAAAGAGAGGTTTTATCTCCTAGTTAAAAGTTATAGGATTGGAATGATTGATGGACCAACAGTCAGACAAATCAGACAAAGTGGACCAACAGTCAAAAATGACTTAAACTAGACCAACACATCAAACAGTGCTCATATGCATCCCTCCCCGGGGCAATTTAGATTGCTGCACATAAAAATTAATTTAACTTTTTCGAATTCCTGTTGGGGTCAATTTTAAAAACAAAATGTGTTACTGTTACTGTGCATTGTCAGTTATGTCATTTGGGAGTGAAAGTTCCAAGATGGCCCCCCTTTTCCAACTGTGCCAGGCTGTTGGTCAAGTATAAGTGACTATATTACTATTTGACTATTTTAACTTAATAACTAACTTATTCTTAACCAGTGTTTTCAACGATTCAATGTATATATTCAATTATAAATGTGATATGTAAGCGCATCTCTTGAGTAATTTGATTAGGCCCATGCTGTTTTGTCCGTTGTTTTTCAGCCAGTTTATCATTTTATGTCATACTTGAATCCTTTATTCAATTGAAAATCTAATAAAACCTAAAATACAAGCTAATCGGGGTTCAGGGCAGGTCTCACATTAGGAAGCGCCCTGTGCAGGATTCCAATGACACCCCCCTACACACACGCATTCATAGACAACAAAAGAGACAAATTAAGAGAAAATATGAGAACAGTAATGGTGGGAAAGAGAAAATCCATCCAATCCAATGTGAAAGGGAGAGAGAGAACAATGAAAACACTGGAAAAAGAGAGACACAGAGGGACTGTAGAAAAGAGAGGGAAAAGAAGGGAATATGGAAAAAAGAAAGGGAAAGAGTGTATGTACAGCAAGTAAAATAGAATAGGAATGTGCTAAAGTAAGAAAGAAATAGGGAATGTAGAAAAAGAGACAATGGGAAGGGAGGTGGTTGGAATGTGGAAACCAAAAAAAGAAGGGGAAAGTGTATAACGGTGTGTAAGAGATGGAGGAGGGAGGTAATATGGAAGTGAGAAGGAGACAGATGCAATGAAGCACAAAAAGGATGAGTTGTAAAAAGAGAGAGAAGGAAGGGATGTGGGAACAAATGAGCAATGGACAGAATGTGGAAAAGAAGGGAGAAGATTTTGAAAAGAAAAAAATTATTAAAGGTGGAAAAAAGTAAGGGTATGTGGAAAAGAAAGAGAAAGAATGATGTAATATGGAAAAGAGAGACTGAAGGAGGGGATGTGGAAAATAAAAAGTGGAAAGGTAGAAAAAAGTGAAGGGATGTGGAAAAGAGAACAATTGGGGATGTGAAAGAGAAAGGGAGACAGAACACCGGTAAATGTGATAGAGATGAAAATGTGTGTGTCCTCCAGCAGCACGGCAGGTGCTGAGAAGGAAAATGGTTCATGGACAGAGTCATCTCCTGTCTGAATGGTGTCTCCCAACGCCCCCTCAGAAAGGATTTGGGATAGTGCCCTGTGCGATCATACAAGTTGTGTAATGGTAGTACCAGGGTTACCCAGGAGCAGTCAAGGTCATCCTTAATTATAGTGTCAACTTATCTCAAGCAATGATGCAGCACACAGGTATGGTAGCCGAGAGTAAGTGTTAATGGGACTGCAGCATGAGGAGATGACAAGATGGTATCACAGCAGACTTAATGGCAAGCAATAAGAAACTTAATGGCAAGCAGGATAATTGAGAACATCAGCTTGTTTTATTGTTGCAGGGTCATAGAAAAATAAAGTTTTAATGCTTTTCTCCATGTCACAGTTTAGTTCACAGTTTGCAGGCCAAATAAACTTGCATCACTTTGTAAAAAACCAACACAGGCACAATTGCTTCATAAGTATGTTTCAGTGTAAGGGTTAAATAGTCTTGTGTCCTGGCAAAAGAGAGAGAACAGTTTACCCTAGTGTCATGTCCCAGGACGTACATTTTATTTACCTACGATAATGGTTAATATATGTTTTATTTGTACTGACTGAGCAGTGTGCCTTTAATTTCCCTTGTCCCCTCCAGGCTCCCTTAGTCTTGCTCTGATGCAAGTAACTCCTCCCCTCTTCCTCTCTCTTGTGGTCATTCTTACTCTGACATCCAAGCAGTGCACAGCTGCTGCTGCCTTCTTCAGCCATAGTTCTTTCATCTGTTGTTGCTGTATAGATTTCACCACAAGTTTCCAGCTGCATTAAAAGTACATGTCTCCTGTACCAAGATTCTGTACCGAAATAAAGCTTTCACTGGTCTAACCAACAATTGAGTAAGCTATCTGCCGAGCCCTATGGAGTGAAGAAAACATCCAGCACAGACACACACAAGGAATGTGGAGCTGTCTACAGGATTCCATTTGCTGCCATCTGGTGAGTCAGAATACATAGGGTTAATCAGGCTTGTGCCCATCAGACACAGGCACTCTTACGTGTCAGCACGTTTCAGGATAGGGTACTAGGAAGTACTGTATTTCCCAATTAAATTTAGGCCTTTTTCCAGAGGGGGATTTTAAGCTGTGCACCCCCTTGTAGTGGAGACCGCCTATGGAGCATCCCAGACTGGGATTTCCCGACGTCAGCAGAGGAGCTATTGGGCTGCCAGCGAGTAAAGCACAGGAAACTTCTCTTCATCAGGTGTACGGGCCCTATAGTCCCCCAACACAAGGGCTTCTCCTTCATAAAACAGTCACAGCAGGGCAGAGTTCTGAGACAGGGGCAGCCACACCTTACTGGAGTCTCAGGCACATCAGCCTGACAGTCCCTTTGGATCCTCTCTACTCTTAAAAGAGCAGTTTCGCGATTTTTTATTGGTGACTTATATTTAAATGGTATTTTGAATGTAGGTAAGTGTTGGAGTAAGAATTACAAATGTAGAAAAAAATGATGTGTGTGTTGAGCAGCTGGAGACTAATAGCTCATGTTTATGTCTGCTGAGTGTCGGGACCCGACACTCTGGCCTGTTCCATACTGAGGAGAGGGGTGAAACAATGTATCAGCTGTTCAGTGCTGGCAGCCGTCCAGCATCATATAACAACTTATATATCTAAAACAGAGAGAAAAGCTCTAGAAGTCATTTAGCTGATTTTGACAGTTTTCCCTTTATGTTGGCTCTGCTGCAGAATCTTTCAGTTTACCATTTTCTCTTTCATATTCTTATTTTTCATTTTTCCATATGATCTTTCTTTCAGCTTTGTGTGTTTTGAGCAAAGCCCAACCCAGGATTTTCACTATCTGGAGTTTTGTTTTGTGCCCCTAGGGGCATCCCGACTTGGGATGCCCTGATATGTGAAATCCCCAAGTTCGCCTGTGAAAATGTACCTTTCCCTGTCCCACAGCGCATGCGCGGGCTCTCATCCAATCAGCTCTGTTTGCACACAGATGGGGAGCCTGAGCAGTAACCTTCCTGGCCGCCCGGCCTGTCTAAATGACTATCTATCTACTGACTATCGCGCCAGAAAAATGGGGGGATCTGTGGTTATCCAGGGGTCGTTTCACACATTGGGCATCCTGATTTAGAATGCCCAAGGGGGAAGGTCAATGGCCGGATCTTATAGACTTCAGGGTCGGCCACTCAGGGTTTTGTTCCACTTTAATACCTTTAGATTTTCCTGCACAGTTATTCAAAGAAGAATTTCATTCGTTTTCAGTCAGTTTAGTTTATTTTGTATAGATTTTACACATTTGAGTCACCTGGTCTCATAACAAAAGCAGCACCTCCCACACACACAGCCGTTACCACTGATTACAGTGTCAGCCTCTTAGGTAAAGTGTTGCTAGGAGACCAGTGGGCTAAATGAAGCAGCTCACTAAATACAACCCAGCAGATCCCCCTATTCAGCAAATGGACTGAGCCATTGTAATTATACAATTTAAAAGAGAAGCATATATTTTTTCCTTTTTCTATTGCCAGATTATTTATACACATGTTAGAAGCTATTGTGTGGCTATTTAATTATTTATCTTTTTTAATGCAAATTTCGCGATACTGCTCCTTTAAGGGGCGCTTCCTCTGTCACATCCAAAGCCAGGACTTCCCTGGGCTTTCTCTCTCCTGCGAGGGTCCTCCTCTCTCTGCATAGACTCCCCACACCTATCAATCTCTCAGCAACGCTCCGTGGCTCTGCTTCCCTACAGTCACGTCCTCCTACTCGCTTCCAACTGCACCTGTAGTAGCCCCATCAGACGTCTTACACAGAAGTCTTCCCCTTAGCATGGTTCTGGGTGATTTACTTGTCTATCTCTCTGACCTTATAATACCTCTGCTCAATACAATGTTGCTTGTGGTTTTCCCTCCAAAATCCTCCCAACCTATCTTAGCAGTTTCCGGTTGTTTCCCAACCGTATCTTATGCCACCCAGATTTTAATACTCTGAATTAAATCCTCTTTCCTATTTGTGGTCTTATACTCCCATCTAGTGACCAAAGTAGAAATAGCAGCACCATTTTCACATTAATGGAGATTTTCCCAAATAATACTCAACCACATACTTTAATCAATCCCTTTTCGAGCACACGAATGTGTGGGCATGGGTTTTGATATTACCAAGGTTGCATACTGCAAAGGCCAGCCTTGTTAGGGTTAGTTTAAATTTGACGCAGATTCTGCCAAGTTTGCACCTTCTAACATGCTTGTATAACAGTTAACTAGCTACATCTTTAACTCTCATAATTCATCTGTAGATAATGGCAGCCCCCCCAAGCCTACTTATGTATTTTCAAAATAAAAAAAATATAGATCATAGTTAAACATTGCTACAATGGTGTTTAATGTTTGATTTTTCTGTATTTCTCCATAGATTGAACCCAACACAACATTAGATTTTCACATTAAAATTAGATAAAGAAAACCAAATTAAACAAATAATATATATGACTTAGTAATTTCTGTAATGAATAAAATGATCCAATATCACAAAATTATCTGTAAGTGGCAAGAGTATGTGAACCTTTAGGGTTAAAAGATCATTTGAAGGTCATTGGATGCTTTAGTCAACGGGATGTCAAAGATGTGTGAGCGGGTTTTGTTTAAAGGAATTGCCTGATGAAGTGAGCCTTAAGATCCACGGAATGCGTGGCTTATTGTGAGGTGGTAGGCAGTGGGGAGGCTATTATAATTGTATGATGTGGATTGGATCTATTGGATTTATTGGAGTCTATTTATTGTTATATGTATAATAATTATGTCTGGCAAGGCCTGATTGCAGAGCTTTTGGTCACCGTTTTTTGCATATAGGGATATTATTGTATGGGATTGTGGGTAATAAGTGACACATTTATTATATGATCAATTTAATTTTGGTTTAAGGTTATTATTATGAATATCAGTGTTTGTTGACACTGTTGGGACTATTGGCACTATAGGTATTTGTGTATTATCTATCCATTTATTTTGCAGGTTTAGGATCCAGATCATAGGCAGCTGGTGCCCAGATTAGGAACAGGGGGGGAGGATTCCTCCATTGTCTGGCCTCCTGATGGCAGCAGGACGGAAGTAACAGTTATGTTCCTTTTTTTTTCATCAAGTGTTTTGGGTGGGGGGGGGGGGGTCTGGCTGATTCTGCCAAACTGCCTATAATGGGGAATGGTAGAGGGAAATGCCCCATTGCCTATAGAGAATGGAAGAGGTGAGATACCACACTGCCTATGGGGAATGGGAGGTGGAATACCACAATGATTATGGGGAATGGGATAGGAGAATGCCACCCTGCCTATGGAGAATGGAATGGGGGAATGCCACACTACATATGGGGAATGGGAGGGGGAATGCCACACTACCTATAGGAAATGGGAGGTGGAATACCACACTGCTTATGGGGAATGGGAGGGGGGAATGCCATACTGCCTATGGGGGGAAGTACAGGATAGTACAGCGCCAATTGTCCGCCCGCTATGCTAGGTCACAGCGCCCGACACCCGCTTGCAGGGTCTACTAGTGGTCGTTCTAAGTGCCGCTACACATGGCAATACGTGGCGCTAGTCTTAAATCAGCCTCTATGTATGCTATGTATTGTTTTAATAGTCTTTTTATTCTAAAGTTTGCTATACCTCTTGATATTGCAACATGTTGCGTCGCAATGAATAAAAGAAGCCTCTGACAATAAGAAACGCATCCGCTTACATGGCAAACACAAAATGAAGCCAACAGATGCATTGTCTCTAGTGATCAGCGTAAGCTTGAAGATGTAATTACTCACTGTATAAATATAATTTGGGATTTACAGTATGTAATGCATTATGCTCTCAAAGTATCAGATGTAATTTCCTCCTGAATAAATATCATTTGTTGTTTACACTCCAGTGTCACTGATCAAGGCTGTCAATATGTTTCCTTCATTCTGTAAGGGAGATGCTAGCTTGCATACATTAGACCTAGCTTGTAAACATTGAAGTCATAACCAAAGCTGAGCAAAAAAAAAAGAATGAATTCTCGCAAAGTTAATACATTAATAAGATTTTACAGAGTTTTTGTAGGCAGTCCCAAAATGCTCAGGAAGGGGTCATCTCAGAAGTTTTACAAGTTCATAAACCCCAAGACACAATTCCAGACAAGGAGGAGCGGGCTGTCACAGTTCAGGAGGTGTGGGGAGTAAGAGGCTGATTCACTACTAGCGCCAGGTATCGGCAGATGAGCGTCTGTAGTCTGTAGAGCGACCACTAGCAGACGCTGTAAGCGAGTATTGGGCTCTGTAACAGAGCGCCTTAGTCGCTGTAGTAACCTGGCCGGCATTGATGAATGTGATGTGTGTTGGCCGCTGTAACACCAGTACAGAGTGAGAGGTAGCGCCAGCTCAGTGCGACCGACTCTCGGCGCTCCACACCATACTTATCAAAAAAGGACACACACACAGCGTCGGCGCTCTAAAGCTGGATGCTGCAGCATAGAGCGCCAGACGCTGTGTGATTAAAGTCTGTTTCTGAACATATATCCACCTGTAACAAAGCAAAAACACATGGAATGACATTGTTTTAACACTGTGACATTAGCACTTTAGTGCCAGACCTGTAATGACAATTCTGCATAAAAATATAAAAAGTCAAAAAAGTTTCTAAAAGTGTTTGTTTGCAGCCAGGAGACGTCACACAATGATTGGAGCAAAAAAATAAAATAGTCAAACACGCTGTTTAAACACAAGCAAATGAACGGCCATTGAAATGTATGGGAGAGCGACAGTGAGAGAAAGGTAATACCTGGCGCTCTGGAAGCTAGAGCGCCGGCGCTATATGCTGAGCCGCCTGTAATAATACATGTGACGCTACATGGCGCTGTTAGAGGCGCTCACCAGATTCGCTTTCATAAATGTGGTTTTGATTACAGCGCCCGGTGTTCACCAGATGCTGCCTGCCGATACGAAGCACTACCTGCTGCTATCCCTTCTTAAATAACCCCCTATGTATCTCCATGCGAGAGTGATTGTGAAATAATATGCAGTAGTGTTGTTTTTATGATAGTGGTTTTATTATTGTTAAATGCAATACATTATGGACTAATGTTTCACAACTATATAGTGTATATAATCATTATCTTAGGATATACTGCTGACTAGTGTTGGGCAAACCTGAACCACAAAGCTGTCAGGGCCGCTCTGATCGTTTCTTTCGATTGCCCGTGTGTTTTTGTCTAATGATTGTAAATTAATAGAATTGCCGCAGTCTCCGAGCTTACTGTTGGCGTCCGCTCTATGGTACGTTAGGTCGGCTGTTACTCCATTGCCTTAATTTTCCTTCAGAGCTTCGCGCTCTTCAGAATGGGCGGGGCCCTTGTCTGGCGCGCTCCGCGTCACGGCGGAGTATTTAGCCCGCTCTTCGAGCTTCACTGGGTGCCATTTTGGTTAGCTTCCCGCACACGCGTCGTGACGGTCTCCTCCTCCACCTGAGCCCTAAGTGCCCTTGTGGGCGAGTCCCTTTCTTTTTTGTCTGCCCATCTGCGCACGTTCCTGACATCTCTTTCCCATTGTGTCTTGCAGACGCTGAGTTCCCGGCGGCCTCTCCCGGCCTCATATACATATATACCATTCATATAAGTACCTTATACGTATACATTGCTATACTCACTAGTATAAGGAGCGGGCCTTCCCAAAATCTCCCACATTGATCAGCGGGTAGTTGGGGCATCCAGGGTAGCTTACGGCATAAATCCCTATCGACATACTATAATCAAACAATCACCATATGGAGGCATCGCAGGATTGTGTTACCGGGGTCCCATCGGGACAGGACCGGCTGTGTATATCGTGTGGTCTCCCCCATGCTGAGGCGGACGGGGCACGGGTCTGCACGTCATGTTCCGAACAGACGCTGGAACTGCGAGCGACGCTTGCGGTTGTTTCTCGCCCTTTCCCACCACTTAACCCTTCCCCAAACCTCACTTCCGTTGTGTCTTGTACAGGTGAGGGGGTACAAATAGATCCCTTCCCTAGACGGCCCACCTTGGGCCAGATCGTGGAAGGTTTGTCTGGCCGGATCAGCCCTGTTAGACAACGATCTCCCGTGGCTTCGGCCTGTGCTATGGGTTCTGCGGAGTCCTTGTCTACACGTGCTAGCACCACTTCGGAAGAAGGGGACTTGTTCTCTGACCTAGGTTCTCTGGACGAGAGATCGAGGGGTCAGGATGACGCTGATCTGGATGTCTTGGACCAGCTTGACATTGACGGCATGTTACTCAGGATTTTTAAGGTACTGTCCGTTTCGCCTCCCGGCGCGGTTCCCGGGCCGAGAGGGGGGCGCGTTCATACCGCGCCGCCTCGGTTGGAATTTCTCGAGCAGGCTCACTTCCATGCACTTGTTCTTAAAGGGTGGGAATGTCCCGCCGCTCTTCAAAAGACACTGGATGACTGGGCTTGGAAATACCCCTCTCCCCCCGAGATGATAGATGTTTGGTCCTCGTCCCCAGCCGTGGACGCTCCGATTATTGGGGTTCCTAACCCCCCATTCCTTACTTCCCCGGCTTACAGCTCCCTGCGGGACGCCGAGGACTGGCGTATCGATAGGCTTGCTTCCCATGCCTTTACCTGCGCTGGCACGACGCTGCGTCCTGTCTGTGCTGCGGCGATAACGGCTGTGGCCGCTAAGGCTCTTATATGTAAGTTCCTAGAGCATCAGCCTGAAGATTTACCCTGGGAGGTCTTTTATGCACTCTCTAGTTGCGATATTTTTCTTAAATTTATCCTTATGGCCTTGGATGACACCATCAAAGTGTGTGCTAGGACCTCTGTCCAGGCGGTGGCTATACGTCGCCTTCTCTGGCTTCGTCAGTGGGGGGCAGATGATGACACTAAGAGGATCTTGACGGGGCTCCCCTTTAGAGGACATCACCTGTTTGGGGCACGTCTGGATTTTTTTGAGAAACAGGCCACTCCACCCAGTCAGAGGCGGCCGCTGCGTCCCCCGTTGGGCAGAGGCACCCCTCCCCCTCCATATCATTCCGTTGCACAGGACCCGGGGTTGCCCCCTGCTGGACCTGGCCCAATCTCCCGCCCCAGGAGTAACGTTCAGGGCCCGGGGACCTCCGGTCGGGCTAAGTCCTTTTCCTTCCCTGATTTCCCTCATGCATGATGGGACACCCTCACCCACCTGGGTGAGGGGAAGGCCGCAGCACTCTACTCCTATCAGGAGGCATCCTGCCTCGCCCTGGTGGCTTTAGGTAGTTACCCTAGAGATGGAACGGTGTTTGCTGGGCAATTCCTCCCCGAGTCGGTTAAGAGGTCTATGTTTCCGTGCCCGTCCTCGGGCATGGATGCGGGCTTAACTGGGCCTGCCAGGTATGGCTTCCCTGCTGAACGCCATTATCATGTAGAATCTGGGGCCCCTGAGCGGGTCTGCCCCTCCTTCTCTCCCTTCCTCTCTCCCTTCTAGGATGAGGGAGCTTATCTGCCTAACACATAGAAGAGTGTGGCATCTGTACATAATCTTTCGGCCCGGCGCCCTCGACAGGGCTGTCTGTGTCCCATGCCCCAGGGACCCCCTGGCTGCTGGGCGTGTTTGTTTTTTTCCAGGCTCTGGGGAACCTTCAGGATAATGAGCCTTCTACGACTGGCATTGGTGTTCACCTTCACCGTAAAGACTTAACCTAAGCCCCCTGTTTGCGCCCTCGTATGCACTGGGCTCTGGAAGGGTGTGTTGGCTCACACGTCACCAAGGGGCGTTGGGTACAGGGGACCTTTTAGGCTCCTCTGTTCCCTCACACGGAGCTGTGGGGATGGAACTTGACAAACCGGAGTCCTACTTGACTCCACCCTCTAATACCTGGTTTACACCAGATGTAGGTTCACCCAGTGCCCCCTTTTTTGTTGTTTCCTTGACTGTTAGGAGTTTACAGGTATGAGACCTCCGGTTCTCCGTCCTGTATAGTGATTCCTCCAGACAGCTTCGCTTTCTGGTGAGCCGATTGGCGGCTCGTCCTTGGACACCATTCGCCCCGGGGTTCTTGGGCTCTGAAGTGACTTAGCCATTAGCCCTGGATGAGAAGGTTGCACCCTGGGCCTGGTTTTGACTTCCCTACCACCTTGTGGAGGCACTTACTCTTCTACTGGGCTCGTGGGTACCGCGGGGGAGCATTCCATACTCCTTGCCTTTCCCTGATGGTTACCATGGTACCTATTCTGGCACAAAGGGGGCCTATTCTTATGAATTCCCCGGGGGGTTCCTAGGAAGGGACCTTGAAGGTTCTGATTTCCTAGGTGAATTTTGGTCATAAGTAGCAAGTTGTGGGTCCTAGTGGTGGACTTCTCCTTCTTGTACTCGTCCAGTGGGGGACTTTCTGCTTAATAGGTCAGTGGTTGCGCTTTGTTCCTACAGCATTCTCGGGCATAGATCCTTACCGGGGAGCCCTGATTCCTTAGGGGACTTGGTATTCCTTGTCCTTCCTGAAGTATCCCTCCCTTTAGAGGTTCTTGGTTGTGCCTCTGGGCTCACGCAGGCAGGGTTCTGTGGGACCCCGCCTCTATTACAGGGGTCTTCCCCCATTATTGGCCAGATTGGTCTGCCCTGGTGGGGGATAGTGGTTCTGGCTGGGTAGTTCACTTGATAATGTTATACCCTTGCCCTGCGGGGCGCAGGGAGAGCTCGCGCTGGTCCCTGATGACTAGCTGCACCTTATGCTTGGTGCCTGGGAGGCCCAGCGGGGTGTGGGTTCTCAGGGAGTTCTGCTGTGTTCAGCTGGATGGTATGTTCCCTAATGAGGACAATTTTTTTATCATAATATGGTGCTTTTACCTTAGACTTACTTTAGCGTTGGCAGGATCGGGGGCTTGCCCTGCCCGAGATGACAGATCTCGAGGTGTCTTGTTCTTTGGAGGTTCGGGACCTTGTCTTCCTCCTTATCCTCTTCCTTCTGCCATGCTGGTTTATCATATGCTGCCCTTATGCTATGAGCTGGGTCTAAGCCCCTTCCCTGGCGGGTTGGTATCTGCTCCCGGGATTAGGGTCCTACAAGCAGTGTTTGGTGTGGGCTCACTATTGATTCTGTTTATTGTTGGGGCCTGATCTGTATTATGAGATCTGACCCAATATTATTGTTGGCATTCCTCAGGGTCTGCTCAGCTGCATTCCTGGGGGATCCCTAGTCCCCCCTTTGGGGGGGGGAGGAATTCTGTAACCGTACCAAGGGTTTCCACAGTTCTTAGTCAGGTCCTTGTCTGACCTGCTTCTTCCATTAGGTTGCTCTTCTGGGGAGTTACTCCAGGTAGTGGTGTGCCTTAAGGCAGGGCACTATTGGTGGCCTAGTAACTATATATAACTATAGTAACTATATATATATATATATATATATATATATATATATATATATATATATTTTTTTTTTATATATATGCATTCTTTAGTATAGAGCTATACCATGAGGTGAGGGTACCGGCCTCACACTAATTGGGATTCAGGCGGTACATCGTCCCTTTTGCCCTTGGACAGATCCTCTGGTTTCGGGACTATGGTCTAATCACTATGAGATGAAGGGATCTGTGCCCCTTTACGGGGGTAAGAGATCTGCTGGAACTGTCTCGTCCCTGATGGGATCTTATTTTGGGGTCTTCTGGGCCCCCTTCTGGAAGTGCCGAGTTGATCGTGGCCATGGATTAGGGCCCTCGGGCCTGGTCCTGTTTGGTTGCTCGTCCTTCCAGACTTGTTGGACCTTCTTGGCTTGCCTAATATCGTTTTTTAGCACTTCTGTTGGTCTCGTCTGTGACCTGGACATGTATTCCCCGGGGGGGGGGGGAGTTTTGAGTTACCATGGTTACCCCCTCTTGTAGCGGAACGGTTAGGCAGTTATTTGGACCTTTCCTTTTAGAGGAAGATTCTTCCTCCCTATTATTATTATTAGTTCTTGTACCATTAGTGCTGGGCTTGCCCAGTAGCACTATGTTCTGGCAATCAAGCCGGCCAGTCCGCTGCTTGAGTTCTATTCTCCCTTTACAAGGTTCAAAGGTTGAGGTTGAGCATTGCTCTCGTTGTTGATTACCTGGTTAAGGGTGACAGCGCTTTACTGTTGGCTGTGCCTTTTCATGGGGATCCCACCCTATTGTGGACACTGCTATTGGATGTCCCATACGTTATGAATATGTTCTGGAGCAGGACGTGCTGTATGCTTAGAATAATACAATTCTGTGAGAATCTCACCTGTAGAATTGGTATTATATGCATACAGCACGTCCTGCTCCACCCCACCCTGGTTTCACTTTGTTCTGGATCCCCTGTATGGTGATTGTATTCACTTGGTGTTATTACCAGAAATTCTGGGTGGTTGTGCTTCTCCTGGCTTCTCTGATCACTGCTTTTCAATGCTGGGGATTGTGGGAGGTCCTCCGGTATATGTAGGGCCGGGAGGAGCCTGTTTTCTTTGTGATCTGCAGTGCACGGCGCTGAAGGCGGAGGTATACCCATACGTTATGAATATGTTCTGGAGCAGGACGTGCTGTATGCATATAATACCAATTCTACAGGTGAGATTCTCACAGAATTGTATTTTTTTCAGCAGAGTCTGTGCTACAATATGAAATGTCTTGTCTGGCCTTTTTGTTTGTGTATTCTCAATAATTTTGAGTGGAAATTTGTGCAAAAAAAAAAAAATACAAAAATCAGTTTTTTACAATTTGTAGTGTTTTTTTTGTAAGTTTTTTGAATAAAATCATATTGCGTGTAAAGTTACTGCCCAGGATTAACTTTACTGCCCAGGAGACCCCCAAACTGAAACAGTGCTTTAGGAGATTTTCAGATAAAATACAACTGCTATGCGCACCTTGCAGTTTTTCAAGAAAAACAACTCTTTTCATTTGAAATACCCCCCACAAACTGTTCTCTGGAAGTTCACACCCCATGCTTTCTAGGTGTACCAGGCTTGTTGACGTGCGCACAGTTTTCTAAAAGTAATCTCTCGATAAATTCCTTGGTTGCACAGGGTTTTCCTAAAAGAAAAAAAAGAATAAAAATGTTAGAATCAAAGTCACATTCATCTAAAAAATCAATAGTAGAGATGAGCGAGTAGTGAAATATTCGAAATTTCGAATTTCGATTCGAATAGACCGCGTTACTCGACTACTCGACCGAATATCGAATCCCATTATAGTCTATGGGAAAAAAATGCTCGACACTTGGAAATCTCAATTCGACCACTTGGAGGTCACCAAGTCCACCCTGAAACATCAGAAAATGATGCCAACACTGCTGGAATGCAACTGGGACAGCAGGGGAAGCATGTCTGGGTGCATATAACGCGCCCAAGTCGCACTATTACGCCACTCAACAATACACTCCAAACACAATATAACTTCTACGTAAAGTGAGACAAGACAAGGAAGCCTTCTTTCCTCTACATTGCCATGGACCCCAAGCCAAACTGTACAAAAAAAAAGAACAAAATTCTGCACCCCTTAAAATCACGTTGCCTAATGACAACCACAGATGGCATAGGCAAGGGGGAAAATAAATAGACCCCACCCCTAATTGTCATTGTGTGTGTGTGTGTGTGTGTGTGTGTGTGTGTGTGAGATGTGGTCAGACATGTCCTCTTGTGTCATTGTGTCACCCCAGCAGTAAGGGAAGCTTAAAGGAGGAGGTTTGTTACAGTGTGTCACCCCAGCAGTAAGGGAAGCTTACAGGAGGAGGTTTGTTACAGTGTGTCACCCCAGCAGTCAGGGAAGCTTACAGGAGGAGGTTTGTTACAGTGTGTCACCCGAGCAGTAAGGGAAGCTTAGAGCTGAGACCTCTTAAAAATTGTGTGGAGGCCCAAGATCTGAGACCTCTTAAAAATTGTGTGGAGGCCCAAGAGCTGAGACCTCTTAAAAACTGTGTGGAGGCCCAAGAGCTGAGACCTTTTAAAAATTGTGTGGAGGCCCAAGAGCTGAGACCTTTTAAAAATTGTGTGGAGGCCCAAGAGCTGAGACCTCTCAAACATTGTGTGGAGTCCCACGAGCTGAGACCTCTAAAAAATTGTGTGGAGGCCCAAGAGCTGAGACCTTTTAAAAATTGTGTGGAGGCCCAAGAGCTGAGACCTTTTAAAAATTGTGTGGAGGCCCAAGAGCTGAGACCTCTCAAACATTGTGTGGAGTCCCAAGAGCTGAGACCTTTTAAAAATTGTGTGGAGGCCCAAGAGCTGAGACCTCTCAAACATTGTGTGGAGTCCCACGAGCTGAGACCTCTTAAAAATTGTGTGGAGGCCCAAGAGCTGAGACCTCTTAAAAATTGTGTGGAGGCCCAAGAGCTGAGATCTTTTAAAAATTGTGTGGAGGCCCAAGAGCGGAGACCTCTCAAACATTGTGTGGAGTCCCACGAGCTGAGACCTCTTAAAAATTGTGTGGAGGCCCAAGAGCTGAGACCTTTTAAAAATTGTGTGGAGGCCCAAGAGCTGAGCACTTATTAGTGCTGCAGCTACGGCTGCTTTAGTGAGGGGTAGCTGCTGCTGCTGGAATAGGGACAGAAAGACTTCAGTGGTGTATTACCACCTATATACAAAACTATATACACTCTGCTCAAAACGGCTGCTTTAGTGAGGGGTAGCTGCTGATGCTGGAATAGGGACAGAAAGACTTCAGTGGTGTATTAGCACCTATATATAAAACTATATTTTGCACTACTGTTTTGTGTCCTCTGTGCCAACAAAACACTGTTTTATACACGGTGCGTATAGGCACCATTTCACCTTCTGGCAGTATACGGCTGTATAGCCAGGTGTTTTTCTTAAAAATATTTTTATATTTGGCACTACTGTTTTGTGTCCTCTTTACCAACAAAACCTTGTTATATACCCGGTGCGTATAGGCACCATTTCACCTTCTGGCAGTATACGGCTGTATAGCCAGGTGTTCTTCTTAAAAATATTTTTATATTTGGCATAACGCGTGGCCAAAAAAGTAAAACGTCTGAAATGCGGAGGGCTAGCGCAAAGGGACGTGGACGAGGACGGGGGCGCGGAAATGCTGGTGGGGGCACAAACCGCGCTGAAGCCAGTGGGGATACAATGCGTGCTGATGAGGGGCAGCCAGCATTACGCTCATCCAGCTTCCCTGCCTTTATGGGACAGTTATGCGGGGGGCGGGGTACACCTCTGTTAAAGCCTGAGCAGCGTGAACAGGTGGTGCAATGGATGGCCGATAACGCTTCCAGTCACTTGTCCACCACCCAGTCATCCACACAGTCTCACTCTGACCCTCCTTCCTCCCAACCTGGCCAACAGAGTCAGCCCACCCTTGACCCCTCCCAGGACCTCTTTTCGTGTCCTTTTCCAGATGTGCTGCAAGAATCCCAGGAGCTAGCAGAGGAATTTGTTTGTAGTGATGCCCAAACACTTGAGTATCCGCCATCTGCTAGTGATGTGGACCCGGAACCAGCATCTGCTATCATGAGCGATGATGATGAGACGCAGTTGCCATCAAGGGAGGCTGTTGGAATGTCCAGTGGGCAGGAGGAGGAGCAGAGAGAGGAAGTGGAAGAGGAGGTGGTGGACGACGAAATGACCGACCCCACTTGGACAGGGGTGATGTCCAGCGGGGAAAGCAGTGGAGATGCGGTCTGCGCATCACCGAATAAGGCAGCAAGAGGCAGAGGACAGTCCAGAGGCAGAGGACAGTCCAGACAGAGAAGGCAGGCCACAGCCAGCAGGGCCGAAGCTCTTCCCGGCAGCAGGCAGTCGCGCGAAGCTCCCCCATCGAGGCCTCGTACTTCTGTGGTGTGGAGATTTTTTAATGTTTGCGCGGATGACAAACTGAGCGCGGTTTGCGCAATCTGCCACTCAAAACTGAGTAGGGGCTCTAAGAAGAGCAATCTGACCACCTCAGGCATGCGCCGTCACTTGGAATTCAAGCACTGGGCTGAGTGGGAGAGAGCAAACGCAATACAACCTGCGCCCCGTCTTGCTGCCACTGCCTCTTCCCCTTTGTTGTGTGCTGCCACTGCGGTCCAGACCTCCAGCCAGGACACCTCCACATCTGCCTCTGCCTCGGCTACTTTGGGGCCTTCTCCTTCAGCCCCCCCTTCCCCCGCATCTTCGTCTGCACCTTCCATCTCCTCGTCCCATCAACTGTCCATCTCGCAGGCGTTCAACCGCAGGCGGAAGTACGCCTCCAGTCACCCCCAAGCCCAAGCCTTAACCTGCCTCATCTCCAAACTGCTGGCCCTGGAGATGTTGCCGTTTTGGCTTGTGGAGACGCAGGCCTTCCGCGACCTGATGGCGGCTGCCGCACCTCGCTATTCCGTCCCTAGCCGCCACAATTTTTCCCGGTGTGGCGTCCCCGCCCTGCACCAGCACGTGTCGCGTAACATCAGGCGGACCCTGAGGTACGCAGTCAGCGCAAAGGTCCACTTGACCACCGACTCGTGGACAAGCGCTTGCGGCCAAGGACGCTACATCTCTTTGACGGCACACTGGGTGAATGTTGTGGAAGCGGGGACGGGGTCGCAAACAGGGATAGCCTACATACCACCCCCGCCCAAGATTGCCAGCACGGGTTCTGATAGACCCCCCTCCTCTTCCTCCTCCTCCTCCTTCTCCTCCTCCTCCTCTGCCTTAACATCGCCCTCAGCCCCTAGCTGGAAGCGTTGCAGCACTGGCACGGGGAGACGTCAGCAGGCGGTGCTTAAGCTCATCAGCTTGGGCGACAGGAAGCACAGCGCCGCAGAGGTGAGGCACGCCATATTGCAGCAGACAGAGATGTGGCTGTCGCCGCTGCAGCTAGGACCAGGCATGGTCGTGTGCGATAACGGCCGTAACCTGGTGGCGGCTCTGGAGCTTGCAGAACTCAATCACGTACCATGCCTGGCCCACGTTTTTAATTTGGTAGTACAAAAGTTTCTAAAGACTTACCCCAACCTGGCAGAGCTACTGGTCAAAGTGCGGCGCTTGTGCGCGACGCTCCTAGGCGTCCTTAAAGAATCGCTCATCGCAATAAGGGAGAACGCATTGCACACAGAGGAGACGGGGGTAGGAGGAGACGCAACGCAGGTAGACAGTCAGACCACACTTTTGTCTGCTGCTCGGTGGCAGTTGCAGGAGGAGGAGGATGAGGAGGAGGAGGACAACGTGGAGGTGGCTGTGGAAGAGGATGCTGGCGGCGAGGGTAGCAGTCAGGCTGTGTGCGTACCATTGGTTCAGCGCGGATGGGGCGGAGAGGAGGAGGAAGAGGAGGAAATGGAAAATGATCCTTCTGGTGGGGGCAGTGAGGTCATGCCTACTCAGAGTCTGGCACACATGGCTGACTTCATGCTGGGCTGCTTTTCCCGGGACATACGTGTTGTCCGGATATTGGAGAACAAACTATACTGGGTCTTCGCACTCCTGGACCCCCGGTATAAAGATAACTTCTCCTCTTTTATTCCGGTAGAGGAGAGGACGAATCGATTACTGGAATACCAGAGGGAACTCTTGCAGAACATGATGCAGATTTTTCCACCCAGCATCGCTGGCGGCAGAGAGGAGAGTGTCTCCCAGAGTCTGACAACATCGATCAGGCCCACAGCCACCAGGGGAACACTCTCCAAGGTGTGGGACACGTTCATGTCACCCCCTCGTGCAACTTCCATCACTGCGGGGCCCGCTATCAGCAGGAGGGACAAGTATCGGCGGATGTTGCGGGACTACCTGGCAGACCACACCCCTGTCCTCCCCGATCCCTCGGCGACCTACACTTACTGGGTCTCCAAGTTGGACACGTGGCTGGAACTGTCCCTGTACGCCTTGGAGGTGCTTGCCTGCCCTGCCGCCAGCGTGCTATCAGAAAGGGTGTTCAGCGCAGCCGGGGGCATTATAACCGATAAGCGCAGCCGCCTGTCAACCGACAGTGCCGAAAGGCTGACGCTAATCAAAATGAACAGCAAGTGGATTGACCCGGACTTTGCTTGTACAACAGTGGAAAGCAGCCAAGAGTGAAGTGCCATCTGTATGAAGTGCCATTTCCTCCTCCTACTCCTCCTCCTCCTTAACCGCCGTAGAATTGCTGTATTAATGAAAAAAATTATGGCTCACCTCTTGGGCTTAATACAATCAATTTTTAAGAGGTCTCAACTCTTGGGCCTCCACACAATTTTTAAAAGGTCTCAGCTCTTGGGCCTCCACACAATTTTTAAGAGGTCTCAGCTCTTGGGCCTCCACACAATTTTTAAGAGGTCTCAGCTCTTGGGCCTCCACACAATTTTTAAGAGGTCTCAGCTCTTGGGCCTCCACACAATTTTTAAAAGGTCTCAGCTCTTGGGCCTCCACACAATTTTTAAAAGGTCTCAGCTCTTGGGCCTCCACACAATTTTTAAAAGGTCTCAGCTCTTGAGCCTCCACACAATTTTCAAAAAGGTCTCAGCTCTTGGGCCTCCACACAATTTTTAAAACATAGCAGCCCTAATAAGGGCTCTCAATGACTCTCTTGTCTTCTGGTAGCTGGTATATATGGTGGTAAAAGCGATATTCTGAGCTTCTGGGGCCCTGCCTGCCTACATATGAGCTATATACTGTTCAGCATAGTAGCCCTAATAAGGGCTCTTAATGACTCTCTTGTCTTCTGGTAGCTGGTACATATGGTGGTAAAAGCGATATTCTGAGCTTCTAGGGCCCTGCCTGCCTACATAGGATATGAGCTATATACTGTTCAACATAGCAGCACTAATAAGGGATTAAGGACTCTCTTGTCTTCTGGTAGCTGGTATATATGGTGGTAAAAGCGATATTCTGAGCTTCTGGGGCCCTGCCTGCCTACATAGGATATGAGCTATATACTGTTCAACATAGCAGCACTAATAAGGGATTAAGGACTCTCTTGTCTTCTGGTAGCTGGTATATATGGTGGTAAAAGCGATATTCTGAGCTTCTGGGGCCCTGCCTGCCTACATAGGATATGAGCTATATACTGTTCAGCGTAGTAGCCCTAATAAGGGCTCTTAATGACTCTCTTGTCTTCTGGTAGCTGGTATATATGGTGGTAAAAGCGATATTCTGAGCTTCTGGGGCCCTGCCTGCCTACATAGGATATGAGCTATATACTGTTCAACATAGCAGCACTAATAAGGGATTAAGGACTCTCTTGTCTTCTGGTAGCTGGTATATATGGTGGTAAAAGCGATATTCTGAGCTTCTGGGGCCCTGCCTGACTACATAGGATATGAGCTATATACTGTTCAGCATAGCAGCACTAATAAGGGATTAAGGACTCTCTTGTCTTCTGGTAGCTGGTATATATGGTGGTAAAAGCGATATTCTGAGCTTCTGGAGCCCTGCCTGACTACATAGGATATGAGCTATATACTGTTCAGCGTAGTAGCCCTAATAAGGGCTCTTAATGACTCTCTTGTCTTCTGGTAGCTTGTATATATGGTGGTAAAAGCGATATTCTGAGCTTCTGGGGCCCTGCCTGCCTACATAGGATATGAGCTATATACTGTTCAACATAGCAGCACTAATAAGGGATTAAGGACTCTCTTGTCTTCTGGTAGCTGGTATATATGGTGGTAAAAGCGATATTCTGAGCTTCTGGGGCCCTGCCTGACTACATAGGATATGAGCTATATACTGTTCAGCGTAGTAGCCCTAATAAGGGCTCTTAATGACTCTCTTGTCTTCTGGTAGCTGGTATATATGGTGGTAAAAGCGATATTCTGAGCTTCTGGGGCCCTGCCTGCCTACATATGAGCTATATACTGTTCAGCATAGTAGCTCTAATAAGGGCTCTTAATGACTCTCTTGTCTTCTGGTAGCTGGTATATATGGTGGTAAAAGCGATATTCTGAGCTTCTGGGGCCCTGCCTGCCTACATATGAGCTATATACTGTTCAGCATAGTAGCCCTAATAAGGGCTCTTGTCACGGACCGGATGGAGCGGACTCGGGTGTGGATCCGCTTTAACTGTGGAACCGATGGCGGGTACCGTGTCAGGGGAGCGGAGTCTAAGAGGCCACCGGTATTCACCAGAGCCCACCGCAAGGCAGGTTGGTCTTGTGCGGCGAGTGGCCCCCAGGTCGCTACCCCCTAACAGCGGCCCAGTCCCACAGTCAGCCGAGGTTCAGTGAGGTACACAAGTTGCAGGCAAAAAGGCGTAGTAGTACAGGCAGAGATCGGGGCTGGCAGCACAGGTTCGCGGTAAAGGTGAGTAGCCGAGGTCGGGGCAGGCAGCAAAGGTTCAGAGTCGGGGACAGGCAGAGGTCGGTACACGGGTGAGCAATCCAAGAATGTCTGACTTTCAACAAGCATGGAGAGACCAAGATCCGGCACTGAAGGAAGGAAGTGCCTGTTTAAATAGGGGAAGAGGATGCAGGATTGGATGACATAAACACCAATCAGTGCTGTAAAGGCCCTTTAAATCTCAGGGATCCTGTGCGCTCGCCCTCTAGTGGACGGAGACTTGTGCGCATGCAAGGAGGAAGCACTGGGGGAAGGGCGGCAGCTGGAAGCAGCCCCGAGGGAAGATGGATGACGGCTGCATGCAGCCATGGAGGTAGGTGAAATGCTGTGAGATGGGCGTGCAGCGCTCGCTCTAACAGTACCCCCCCCCCCCTTGGGCCTCCACTTCTTCTTGGGACCAAGAAAATCTGAGATGAGACTACGGTCTAGAATATTCTCTTCGGGCTCCCAAGATCTTTCTTCAGGTCCACAGCCTTCCCAGCCAGAATCTCCTTCACTGAAAAGGTATCCTCGGTGCCCGAGATTGGGGCAGGCACCAAAGTTTTAGGAGAGAATCGATTGACAATAACTGGCTTCAACAGAGAGACGTGAAAAGAATTAGGAATTCGCAGTGAAGTCGGTAGGTGAAGCTTATAGCAAACTGGATTGATCTGTTGTTTGATCTTGTATGGCCCCAAGTAACGGGGGCCCAATTTGTAGCTAGGAATTTTGAAGCGGATGTATTTTGCCGACAGCCACACTTTATCTCCTGGAGAATAAACAGGCGGAGCTCTTCTCCTTTTATCAGCGCTAACCTTCATGCGGGCGGAAGCTTGACAAAGGGAACGCTGTGTTTCTTGCCAGATGGTGGAGAAATCCTGTGTGAGATTGTCCACGGCGGGCACTCCGGAGGACGTGGATAAAGGCAGAGGCGGAAGGAGTTGACGGCCGTACACCACCAAAAACGGGGACTTCCTTGTGGACTCAGAATCCTTAAAATTATACGAGAATTCCGCCCAAGGCAACAGATCGACCCAATCGTCTTGACGCGCTGAAACAAAATGGCGAAGATAATGCCCGAGAATCTGGTTGACTCTTTCCACCTGGCCATTAGACTGGGGATGATAAGCGGAGGAAAAGTCCAGTTTAATTTTAATTTGTTTACAAAGAGCTCTCCAGAACTTGGACACAAACTGCACACCTCTGTCAGACACAATATGTGTAGGTAGACCATGAAGTCGAAAGATATGCTTCAGGAAGTATTTTGCCAACAGAGGAGCTGACGGGAGACCGGGCAAAGGAACAAAATGCGCCATCTTAGAAAACCTATCCACTACCACCCAAATTACAGTATTGCTATGCGAAGAAGGGAGGTCGGTAATAAAGTCCATAGCAATGTGTGTCCATGGGGTACCTGGAATAGGAAGTGGGTGGAGTAGGCCAGCAGGTCTTTGGCGAGGGGTTTTGTCGCGAGCGCAGGTGGTACAGGCCTGAACGAATTCGGTCACATCCTTTTCAAAAGGAGGCCACCAATAATATCGAGAAATGATAGACCAAGACTTCCTGATACCGGCATGGCCGGCTACATGGGAAGAATGCCCCCATTCTAATATTTTGCGACGTTGGCGGGCTGGCACAAAGGTCTTTCCCGGCGGTGCTTGTACAAGAGTAGCGGGGGCAGAGTGGACAAGGCGTTCAGGTGGGATGATATGTTGTGGAGTGGATTCAACACCAGAGATGTCAGAGGAGCGAGAAAGGGCGTCTGCCCTGATGTTCTTAGCGGCTGGCCGGAAATAGATTTGAAAATCAAATCGAGCGAAAAACAACGACCAACGAGCTTGTCGTGGATTCAATCGCTGGGCAGTTTCTAAATAAGATAGATTTTTGTGATCAGTAAAGATGGATACTTGATGGGCAGAACCTTCTAAGAGGTGTCTCCACTCCTCCAACGCCAACTTGATGGCGAGTAACTCCCGATCTCCGATGGAGTAATTCCTCTCCGCTGGCGAAAAGGTCTTCGAAAAGAACCCGCAGGTGAGAATTCTGCCAGTAGACGATTTTTGAGTGAGCACCGCTCCGGCTCCAATGGAGGAGGCATCTACTTCTAGGGCGAAAGGCCGAGATGGATCTGGCCTAGACAACACTGGTGCAGAGGAGAAGGCCTTTTTTAGAGCAATGAAGGCCTCTTCAGCCTGAGGAGGCCAAGACTTCGAATTGGCGCTCTTCTTTGTGAGGGTCACAATAGGCGCCACTACAGTGGAAAAGTGAGGAATAAACTGGCGATAGTAATTGGCGAAGCCCAGAAAACGTTGAATAGCTCGCAGGCCAATAGGACGGGGCCAATCCAGAACTGCTTTCAACTTGCTGGGGTCCATCTGAAGGCCACGAGCTGAGACAATATATCCAAGAAAGGGTAAGGCGGTTTGATCAAATAGACATTTCTCCAGCTTGGCGTAAAGATGGTGTTGACGGAGACGAGACAGGACTTGCCGGACATGACGGTGATGTTCTTCTAGATTAGATGAAAAGATGAGTATATCATCCAAATAGACAACAACACAGGAGTAAAGCAAGTCCCGAAAAATGTCATTTACGTATTCCTGGAATACAGCGGGTGCATTGCAGAGACCAAAGGGCATTACTAAATATTCAAAGTGGCCATCGCGGGTATTGAAGGCGGTCTTCCATTCATCGCCCTCGCGTATACGTATCAAATTATAGGCTACCCTCAGGTCAAGCTTGGTGAAGACCCTGGCCCCACGCAGTCGGTCAAATAATTCGGCAATCAAGGGCAAAGGGTATCGATTTTTAACGGTAATCTTATTGAGGCCGCGGTAATCAATACAAGGGCAAAGAGAGCCATCTTTTTTCGCCACAAAGAAGAACCCCGCGCCTGCCGGAGAGGAAGACTTCCGTATGAACCCTTTATGAAGATTTTCTCGAATATACTCCGACATGGCTTGAGTCTCAGGAGCCGAGAGAGGGTAAATTCGGCCACGAGGAGGAGTGGTACCCGGTAGGAGGTCTATAGGGCAATCGTAGGGGCGATGAGGCGGAAGTACCTCCGCTTGTTTCTTGCAGAATACATCAGCATAGGTCTGGTAGATCTCAGGCAAGCCAGGTAATGGTGCTGAAGCAGGAATAGGTCGAACAGGAACAGACTTCAAGCACTTCTTAAAGCACGCTGCACCCCAAGTCTTGGTATCGCCGGTGGTCCAGTCAAGCGTGGGATCATGACGTTGGAGCCAAGGAAGGCCTAGAAGAATCTGAGAGGTGCAATTAGGGAGGACGTAGAACTCAACATTCTCTTGATGGAAGAGTCCAATATTTAATTGGAGGGGAACGGTGCGATAGCGCACAGTACAGTCCAGCCTATCACCATTGACTGAGGCGATAAATAAGGGTGTAGCAAGGCGATTCACAGGGATATTATGTTTATTGATCAAGGCAGCCTCTATAAAGTTCCCTGCAGAACCAGAGTCCAAAAAGGCGGTTAAATTCAGGGAGGTGGAAGGTGAGATGGAAAGTTGAACAGGAACAGTGAGCCGTGGAGAGGAGGCACATACACCCAGGGACGCCTCTCCCACCGCCACTAGGTGCGCCCGTTTCCCTGACGTGGAGGGCGAATAGGACAGTCCTTCAAAAAATGCTCAGAACCACCGCAGTACAGACAAAGGTTCTCGTTCCTTCTGCGAGTTCTCTCCAATTGGGACAAACGGAATCGATCGACCTGCATGGCCTCCTCACTGGGAGGTACATGTGCAGACAAAGGGTTTTGAAGTACTGGAGCCAAACGGGATGCCCTCCTAGGGCGCTGAGAGTCTCTTTCTTGGCAGAATTCTTCACGCCTCTCAGCAAAGCGCACATCAATGCGTGTGGCCAGATGGATGAGTTCAGTGAGAGATGAAGGCAAGTCACGAGCCGCAAGAGCATCCTTAATTTTACTAGAAAGTCCTTTCTTGAAGCAGGCACACAAGGCCTCATTGTTCCAAGACAATTCGGAGGCTAGAGTGCGGAACCGAATGGCGTATTCACCAACGGACAACTCGCCCTGGACCAAGTTCAAAAGGGACGATTCAGCAGATGAAGCCCGGGCAGGTTCCTCAAAGACCTGGCGAAACTCTGAGACAAAGGTGTTAATACTGGAAGAGACAGGGTCATTGCGATCCCACAAGGGAGTGGCCCAGGCCAAAGCCTTTCCAGAAAGCAAACTGATGACAAAGGCCACCTTAGCTCGTTCAGTGGGAAATTGATCCGCCAACAACTCCAAGTGCAGGGAACATTGGGCAAGGAACCCTCGGCATAACTTGGCATCCCCATCATATTTAGCCGGCAAGGAGAGACGGATTCTGGCAGAAGATGTTACCGGGGGCTGTGGCGGTAATGCTGGAGCCGGTGATGGAACTTGCTGTTGCTGAATCGTTAATAATTGCTGCATCATGGCAGAGAGTTGATTAATCTGGCGGGACTGCATAGCCACTATAGCAGGCAATTCAGTGGCATCCGGCAGCGGCACCTCAGCGGGATCCATGGCCGGATCTTACTGTCACGGACCGGATGGAGCGGACTTGGGTGTGGATCCGCTTTAACTGTGGAACCGATGGCGGGTACCGTGTCAGGGGAGCGGAGTCTAAGAGGCCACCGGTATTCACCAGAGCCCACCGCAAGGCAGGTTGGTCTTGTGCGGCGAGTGGCCCCCAGGTCGCTACCCCCTAACAGCGGCCCAGTCCCACAGTCAGCCGAGGTTCAGTGAGGTACACAAGTTGCAGGCAAAAAGGCGTAGTAGTACAGGCAGAGATCGGGGCTGGCAGCACAGGTTCGCGGTAAAGGTGAGTAGCCGAGGTCGGGGCAGGCAGCAAAGGTTCAGAGTCGGGGACAGGCAGAGGTCGGTACACGGGTGAGCAATCCAAGAATGTCTGACTTTCAACAAGCATGGAGAGACCAAGATCCGGCACTGAAGGAAGGAAGTGCCTGTTTAAATAGGGGAAGAGGATGCAGGATTGGATGACATAAACACCAATCAGTGCTGTAAAGGCCCTTTAAATCTCAGGGATCCTGTGCGCTCACCCTCTAGTGGACGGAGACTTGTGCGCATGCAAGGAGGAAGCACTGGGGGAAGGGCGGCAGCTGGAAGCAGCCCCGAGGGAAGATGGATGACGGCTGCATGCAGCCATGGAGGTAGGTGAAATGCTGTGAGATGGGCGTGTAGCGCTCGCCCTAACAGCTCTTAATGACTCTCTTGTCTTCTGGTAGCTGGTATAGATGGTGGTAAAAGCGATATTCTGAGCTTCTGGGGCCCTGCCTGCCTACATAGGATATGAGCTATATACTGTTCAGCGTAGTAGCCCTAATAAGGGCTCTTAATGACTCTCTTGTCTTCTGGTAGCTGGTATATATGGTGGTAAATGCGAGATTCTGAGCTTCTAGGGCCCTGCCTGCCTACATATGAGCCATATACCGTTCAGCGTAGTAGCCCTAATAAGGGCTCTTAATGACTCTCTTGTCTTCTGGTAGCTGGTATAGATGGTGGTAAATGCGATATTCCGAGCTTCTGGGGCCCTGCCAGCGACAGCCTGTCTTTCCCTGCTGTGAGCGTCTGTCCCTCACTAAGTTCAAGCTGCTAATGCTGACGAAGAGGAAGTGCTGAGTTTTGTATATTCGAGGTCACATGGTTTTTCCAGCCAATGCGTGTAGACGCCGTTCTCGCGATGCCAGCGTCCTCCCAGGACCTGTCCCACCCCCCCTGCATGGTGATTGGTGTAAAAAACGCGCCAGGGAAGGTGGGAGGGGAAACGAATTGTGAGTGCGCCATCGCCGCTGTACTCGATCGAAATCGAGTATGACGAACAGCGTAGTATTCAATCGAATACCGGCTCGGTCGAATACTACTCGCTCATCTCTAATCAATAGGAAAACAAGAAAAAACTAAATAAATCTGAAAAAGGCTCCCTGAACATAACAATACCCAACATGCATAGCTACTGTCAAGGGAAGAGTTGCCAAACACCCCAAAGTAAATTGTGTGCGTAAGGGTAATTTTACTTGAAAATTTCAGCTCTGCAGACTAAGTGCGCACCTTGCGCATTTTCAACCAAAACAACCCTTTACATTTAAAATACTCCCTACAAACCATATATTCCCTGAAAGCACACACGTTAAGATTTGTAGATTTATCCTTGTAGTAGTTGGAGCATATTTCTGGAAGTAATCCCTGGAATGATTCTTTGGTTGCACAGGGTTTTCTTAAAAATTGTCTGCTGCCGACCTTCTCCCACCCTGGTCACCCCTCTCATGCCCACCTCCAGGACTTCTCACGTGCAACTCCAATCCACCACACCACAACTCTCAAAACCTTCAAAGGTGCCCTTAAAATCCACCTATTCAGACAAGCATACAATTTGTTTTAACCAATTCACTAAAGGGCACATGCCATAAAGCTCAAAACTGACTGTTTGTGATCCTTCCCCCTCGTCTCCACCCCTCATCCTTTAGACTGTAAGCTAACAAGGGCAGGGCTCTCTCCTATTGTATCTTGTATTCAGAATATCCATTGTTAACTCTGTAACACTGCATTTGAAATAGTCTATGCACTCTGTTTCTACCCTGTCTGTAATTACTACTTTGTCCAGCGCTACGGAAGATGATGGCGCTATATAAATAAACAATAATAATAATAATAATAAAGCAGAATAAAAAACACATTTATGAAAGCACTAGGTCCCCTGAATAGAACAATACCCAACATACATAGGTACTTTTAACCTGTTTAACTGCCAACCTACTTGAGATGTCGCCACCCTTTGTTAACGGGTCATTTTTCACTATGTTTAACAAAATAAATAAAAAAACATATACTTTTTAAAATGTGTCTCATTTATTTTAAGTAAAAATTTTATTTTATTCAAGAAAACCATATTGTATGAGAAAGCCCCATTTCTCCAGATTACAACAGTACTACATATGTATCGGTAGCCCCCGGATCCTGCTCAGAAGATAATAGGGGCATGGGAGTCACCTATGACTAGCAGGTGACTTGCCAGACCTTGAGCCATGTGAGCTGGTATAGCGGTCTCATGGACGTTATTAAATGACGTTATTAAAAATGTACCCACCTCCGATCATCAGCTTCTGTGTCCCTCGAGGATCCGATGAAAAAATCCGGTGATCGCTGGAGAGGGGGAGGTAGGGGAACAGAGCATCCTATTGCCCCCACCCCTCTCTCCAATGATCACCGTATCCGACAACTGTCAGGCTGGGAGCGGAATGAGGTCAGTATGGCCCAAGGGGAAGATGGTGCTGCCAACGATGGAAGTGGGGGAGGGGCCTGTCGGGCGCTCTCCTGAAGACTGAAGACTGAAGACTGAAGACTGAAGACCGGGGGGGGGGGGAGTCAGAGGTCCCCTGGTGAAGAGGAGACCCGGCGGGAGGGATCACGCATGGAGGTGAGTAAATGGCATTTTTTTTTATTATTCCTTTTCTTCACAGCGGAAGCAGGGGACGGCCCTATTCCGAGCCCTCTCCTGAAGCTGGAGGAGACCGGGGTGGGTGGGATTGGAGCACCCCTAGGTGAAGAGGAGACCTGGCCGGATCGATTAAGGGGTCAGGTTTTTTTCTTTACTTGATGGCTAGCAGGGGGGAAAGCCATGCATGTAACTCTCATGTGCTTGGCGATTAACGGCAGGAGAGGAAACGACTTTCATACTCCACTTTCATTTAGATTTAGCGGGTCATTTATGAAACAAGGATCACCTTGACAACGTCATAGACGAAACAGCCGTCGGTGAACCGATTTTCTATTGATTTTACAAAAGCTTTTCAAAGACTTAAATCAGGCAAGAACTTTGCTACTTTCCAGCGGGTTAAATTTTAAACCCAGCCGTGAACCGGCTCTCCTCTCCGCCTGCCTGCCCGCCGCCTTTCCTACGGTCGCCAGCTCAGATCTGACTACCCAAGGCAGCCAGACCAACATCCCCTACACTTCTCCAGCCCAGAGGAAACCTCAGCACTGCTCCTGCCTGCCCCCTCTGCAATAACCGGCTTTTACGTTTTTTCACCTGCACCCTCTGCACTACAACTAATACCACGGCCCATCCAGGCTAATTACCACCGAGCATCAACTGTACTAATTTTCCTAGCAATTTTGATCAACTTACTGAAACTGCAATTCATACAATTTCCTTGAGTTTGTTTACCATTAATTAAAAAGATATAAGTAAAACCACAGCCAATCCAGGTAGTGGCAAGGAATAAAAAACACAGAGCATATACTGTATTAATTGTTGCATCTATTTGAATCAACTTACCGAAACTGTAAGTCATACAATCTCCTTATATTCGTTTTACCTTTAATTACAAGTTTTCACATTTCCCCCACAACGGCTACAAGTCTCACAACACATCCAAAATCAGAACATTAAAGTAGACCTCAACTAATTAATCTGCGCTAACCACCAGAACCCTTTCTGATGACATAATCATCTCCATCCATACAAAACAATCATCTACCTCAACTCACACCGCCTACCTGGACCTCAGGAACACCACCTACCTGGACCTCAACTCACACCGCCTACCTGGACCTCAACTCACACCGCCTACCTGGACCTCAACTCACACCGCCTACCTGGACCTCAGGAACACCGCTAATTTATTTCAGCGCCGACCCACAACCTCTAAACCATCTAGGATCCACCAACCACATTGCTCCAACCAGCTAGAAACTCAACTCATCCTGAACAAGGAATCGTACACCACAAACCAGCTCAAAGAACTCAGAATACAGGGCCAATAGGGTAATCAACACTGTCCAATCTGCATAACGCCACCTGAGAGGAGAAATCCCTCAGACAGCAAGATTAAAAATTCCCACAATTTTTGAGGCCTAATTAGTCAGAGGCAATGATACCTAGCAGTTTCTGATTTAATTAAAAGGTGGAAACACCCCCTCAAACAAAACTTCACTTCGGTAATACTATTGCATTTGTTTATTCATACATTTATGTATATACACTAACCTATTTTTCCTCACAGGATTGCGGAGAACATTAACCCTTTATTTACTCTCCCTTTTAACCTGCCTTTTTATCCACAGCGCACCTACACTAATCTCTTCTCCAGCTAGGTCCACACCTAGTTAGAACAGATTAAACCCATGTACATTTATGAAACAAGACGCCGGCCATTCCATGGCCATTTGCTCTTTTGCGCATTTACAGCTAACGCCACCACTTGTTTGCCCAGTGATTTTAGTGCTGGATTTATGTCAAAGTCATTTTGCGCAATGCATGCTGGCATACACCATTTCCATTTACCAGCTTTTAGTGGCAAATCCCATAGGTATCAATATTATTTTTGGAGAGATTGTGTCTTTAGTTCTTTATAGCATCTTTAACTTTTTTTCCGCTCTAAGAAATGTTGCCTCTGTACATTCACTTCTGCTGGATCACTGAATTTTCATAGCAACATAATCCACCTTGGGCCACACCATAGTGCAATCATCCTTCATCTTAGCAATAAGCAATAATGCAAACAAAAATATATATTTTATATTTTATATTTTCTCTGATGCATTAGGGCACTGAGGAAGCCATTACTGGCGAAACATGTCTGCCTTGATTGCACTGATCGACATACCAGTAAGATAAATGAAACTAATTGTACTGTTTCAACGCGACATTGCTATGTATAAAAACAATTAGCGAATACCGTCAGCTGCTACTGTCAACCTCGTTTTATCCATCTGTATGCTTTCTAATAATGTTTGTAATAATGTTGTTTGGATCAGAATGGATCCTCTTTCTTTTATCATCAGACTCAATAAAATGACTATGTTTTAAAGAACATTGGTGAGAGGTGGTGGGAAAGCTGGGTCTTGGGCCCACTGGGCCTAATCCCCAACAATCAAATTGAATCAATTTTGATAGACCAGCAATTTCCAAACCCCCTCTCCCAATAAAACTAAAAAAATTGTAATTTAACCCTCTTCTAGAGGAGAGTCGCTTGTTGAACTAGGACAGGTCACCACAGTGTGAGGACCTGCCCTAATAAGTAGTTGATCCTTCATCTTACTTAGAGGCTGATTCATTACTAGCGCCAGGTATTGGCATATGAGCATCTGTATAGCGGCGCTTAGAGCGACCGCTAGTAGACACTGTAAGCGGGTATGGGGCGCTGTAACAGAGCATTTTGGTTTCTCTAGTAACCTGGCCGGCATTGAAGAATGTGATGTATGTTGGGCGCTGTAACACCGGTACAGCGCTGCAGGGAGCAAAAGGTAGCGCCAGCTCAATGCGTCCGACTCTCAGTGACTCACACCAAAAATATACACACACACAGCGAGGGTGCTCTTAATCGGGTCGCTGTAGCATAGAGCGCCAGACACTGTGTGATCAAAGTCTATTTTTGAACACATATCCACCAGTAACAAAGCGAAAACACATTGTTTTAACACTGTGACATTAACACTTTAGTGCCAGACCTGTAATGACAATTCTGCATAAAAATATAAAAAAATCAAATAAGTTTTCAAAAATGACTCTTTCTAGTCCAGGAGAGGTGACACAATTATTTGAGAGAAAAAAAAATAAATAAAAAACAAAAACCATGTTTAAACAGAAGAAAAGGAACGTCCACTGAAATGTATGGGAGAGCGTCAGGTAGCAACAGGTAATACCTGGCACTCTGGAAGCTAGAGTGCCAGCGCTATACGCTGAGCCACCTGTAATAATACATGTGACACTACATGGCGCTGTTAGAGTTGCTCACCAGATTTACTTTCATAAATGTGGTATTGCGTACAGTGGCCAGCGTTTACCAGACGCTGCCTGCCGCTACGAGACGCTACATGGAGCTATCCCTTGATGAATAACCCCCTAAGTCCATTCTAATGCTCTGCTGAAGGCTTCCTGCAACTGTCTGATCCAGAAAGGAGGATGAATCCTAACTAAACATATCTTGCTGGTCAACCTCTCTGTGGATATGTTTCTTGTAACTATAAGCTTGTTAGTTCTATGCCCTTTGATCATGGTCACAGGACACTGTCCTGTTCTCTTTCTGTTTTTTTTTTTCAACTAATCTACTGGCTACCATGTATTGCCAGTACACTTTCTTCTGTTCTGAGTTTTGTATACCAAGGTTTGTGGGGCACATCACCACCTTTTTTCTAACTATTTAATAATGCTTTATTATGGCTATTATGCATCTAATTACCCAATACCTACTATCTACCTATTTCTCCATACCACCACCTTCTCCCTATTTACTGTCAATTGCCTCCTGCAGTATTTGCAAAGCCAAATGTCAGGCTCTGGTGTGCAATATTGTCGAACACTTGGCAGAGTTTGAGATTCACCTTGTCTATAAATGGGTTCAGAGAGAGCAGAAGAAGGGACTAGCTAAAGGGTTAGCACTAGAGATGAGCGAACTTCTTGAAAGTTCGATTCGGGCGATTCGCCGAATTTCCCCAAGAAATTCGGGTTCGCCCGAATCGAACTTTCACGAATCGTTCATCTGAAAAAAAAAATGCCGGCATGGTGGGAGCGGGCAGGTGGCGGCCCGCTGACAGCGCAGCATTTGTTTAAAAAGCAAACACTTACCTGCATGGTCGGAGCGTGGAGGCCGGCGCCGCTCTCAGCTGTCATCAGAGGACGCGTCATCAGAGGGCGCGTCATCAGAGGGCGCCGGCCTCCACGCTCCGACCATGCAGGTAAGTGATTGCTTTTTAAAAAAATGCCGGCATGGTGGGAGCGGGCGGGCCGGCTGCGCTGTCAGCGGGCCGGCTTCCGCCGCCCGCTGACAGCGTAGCCGGCCTGCCCGCTCCCACCATGCCGGAATTTTTATTTTTTTTTTTCAGGGAAAATTCGATCGGCACGAACCAAAAAAAATTCGGGTCTGTGCCGAATCGAATTTTCCCTGAAATTCGGAGCGAATTCCGGTTCGTCCGAACCGGTTTGCTCATCCCTAGTTAGCACATAAACAAATCTAAAACTTTAGCAAGTGTTCAGAGAGCCAGCGGAGAATGGAAGCCAAGCCAAAGTCTGCAATTTGATATCAGTCAAGTTAGGGTAAGCTGAAGCAAAGACAGGAGGCAAGTGGGCAACCACCTGAGGTATGGAAGATCCAGTACCAGTGGCTGACCTTGGGAATGATGAACAGAACACTAATGACCCATTTAGACAAAGCGATTATCGAGCAAGGAATCAATAAACTGGCCACAATTTAGCGATTATCGTTCTTTGGAAACTGCTGCTGCGATCAAATGATGAACGAGAATGAGTTAATCGTTCGACCATCGTTTTATGTGACCAAAAATGTAGTTCATTGCTCGATAGTTGGAATAAGGAAACATAAGTGACCCACAAAAATGGGTTCTGCTATGAGAACAAGGAAAACGAGTGATTGCATTAGCGATCGCTCAAGCGAACGATTGACCGTCAAATCCTTAACGTCTGAACACCGTTGCTCAATCACAGAAGATTTGTATGGTCCGTCGTTTGCTGAGTGAACAGTCAATTTATCTGCTCGTGTAAACCCAGCATTACATGGTACAGGACAAATACAATAAAGACTAGGAGCAAAGCAGGGGAACAGGAAACAAAGAAGAAATAGGTGTCGGAAGTCCTTGGGCACAACAGGGAAAAGAGGCTGGATGTGGGACTTAAGAAAATACATGAGAAACTCACAAGATTCACACACAAAATACACAGAAGCTGCAAAAAGCAATGAATCGAGGTCAACAACAGATCAGGAATGAACGGAGGCAAATTTGTGCACATCACCCATGAATCTTAGACTCCCAACATGACAACAATCTGAAGGACAATCGACCTTTTCGAGATACAGTATTAACTCACACCATCCAATGTTCAGCAGGAGCCCTGTGGGAAAACTAAGGGCCTTATTTATCAAGGGCTAGCGCCAGGTAGCGAATGGTGAGCGAACGGTAATGACGCTCACCGCCACGAGAACGCCGGCTCCCCTCCGCAATCACACATTTATCAAGCCAATCCTGCTTAGCAAATGCTTAGCGCCAGATAGCGAAGCATTCATCATTATTCCAGCCTCACCCCACAGCGCCAGCGAGCGAACTGGAACAGCGACAGGTATGACCTCTCGCTACCTGGCGCTCTCCAATGCATTTCAATGGAGCAATCTTTAAATATTCATAATTAATTGCTATTAATGTTTTTTTTTTTTTTTTTTAAATGTCAAAAATTCTGTGACCACTTCTGCAATGTTAGATATTTTTTTAAGGTAAAAAAAAAAAAAAAAAAAAAATTGTGCAGAATTGATATTACAGGTCTGATATTAATGTATTCATATTACAAAATGTTTATAAAAACTTGTTTATTTTTTTTTCCCAAAAATATGGTTGTTTGGGGGTTAAAAAACTACTTTTTTAACTTTTTTTAACAGCGCTCTGGGGTTTAAACAAGCATTTCACAGCGCGATAATTTTTTGAGCGTGATTTGTTGATGAATATGCTGGGAGCCGTTCGCTATGGCCATTCGCTGTCATGCGCTCCCATACAGCGCGGAACCAGTCAAGCAGCGACTCCTAACCCCGTATTCCACATTACCGCACACCGACTGAGTCGCTGTCAATAAGTGAACAACGGCCAAGCACAGCGAATACTAGCGGGCGCTGTGAAAATCACGCTACTGGCGCTCATCTGTCGCTACCTGGTGCTATTAATGAATCGGCCTCTAAGTGGTTGAGAATCATCAACCAATTTCTGGCATTTTGTCCATTTCCTAGATGTTTTCTCTAAGAAGATGGCATCCCTTTCTAGGATAACTGTTGTCTGAATACATCCATCCTTAAACCGGACCAACAGCCTGGCACAGTTGGAAAAGAAAGGTAGTGGCCATTTTGGAGCTTCTTCTCCCAGCATCTCAGCCATCGTGCTGCCTGGATTCAACTGACAATGCATAGGAACAGGAAGCCCGGCAGCACTTCCTGTTTGCAGGTGGCCTGCAAGTGCACGAGCCACCATTTTGTTTCTAAAATTTACCACAGAAGGAATTAGAAAAAGGTAAATTAATGTTTATGTGCAGCAATCTAAATTGCCCTGCGAAGGGATGTATATGAGCAATGTTTGTTGTGTTGGTCTGATTTAAGTCATTTTTGACTGTTGGTCAGCTTTTAGTTAGAAGGGTGCACAGCTTCAGCATTGTTTTCGCTCATCCTAGCACACTGCCGCATTGAAAAAAAATGTGGAGCACTGGGATAAATGAGTTTGTGTCATCGCCAGTATGCGTTTAGGGCAGCCCAATCCTAGCTGCACTGGTAATTGCCACATCTGTATGATCTCTTTGACCTTCTAGAAGCGTAAGCAGGAAATACAGTAAATGATATTTTGTATATACATAGCTGGTACAAGGATATTTTGAATTCACAAATCATGGAGACCAAGATAATATAGTCAGATGTCAGGCTATGGGTGCCATGGGGGTGTTAGTTATACTCACCTGGTCAAGTCTGGGACTTCAGGAGATAGGCATACTGTGGGAGCTGCTGTGCTCCTCATCAATGGTTTTCTAAAGCAGGGGCCCCCAAACCTCCTCCTTATGGCCCACCTAAATTTCATGTTTTGTGTATCTCCACGTAACTAGCTATATAGCCCTGCTTCTACAATAATTCAACTGCGCATCTGTGAGGAGATCTGTAAAACATGACTTGTTGATGGTAATTGTAAGTTGATGGTACACTTCTTATAAGGTTAATGCCATAGTCCCACTACTACATAGATATGCATAAGTAGGGGTGCTGCCTAATTGGAGGATTCTTTATTCATCCTCTGTTAGCATAAAATAATTCAAAATATCAGGCGCACACCAAATGAGCTTATAAAAGTATCTATATTTTTTGTTAGCCCATATTAGTTTCATACAGGCAGAAGATAGTGCATCATATAGTTCACAATTTCATTCACAATCATTATGCAACATTGTAAGACAATAGAAAGTATATGCACAAAGGAATTCCGGGCTTGTAGTCTCTCTATGGTGTAAGCGTACACTGTGGAGCCAAAATAGCAGCTGTAGCAAAAAATGTATACTTATAATTACAGTGTTAGCTTAAACAAAAATCCATAGAGCAGGCTGTGTGGCCATGTGATACTAATACGGGGAGGCCGATTCATTAACAGCGGCAGGTAGCGACAGTTGAGCGACTGTAGCGGCATTTTCAGAGCGCCCGCTAGTAGTCGCTGTGCTTGCCCGTTGTTCGGTAGTTGATAGCGGTTTGCCGTAATGTTGAATATTGGGTGAGGAGTCGCTATTTGACAGGTTCCGCGCTGTATGGGAGCGCATGATAGCGACTGGCCCTAGCGACCGGCTTCCACCATATTCATTAACAAATCACGCTCAAAAAATTCTCGTGCTGTAAAATGCATTATTAAATCCCAGAGCGCTGGCGGCGATGGGTTAAAAGTAGTTTTTTAACCCCCAAACGAAAGTTTTTTAAATAATTTTGTAATATGAATACATTAATATCAGACCTGTAATATCAATTCTGTACAATTTTTTTTTTTTACCTCTAAAATGGCAGAAGTGGTCACAGAATTTTTCACATTGAAAAAAAAAAAAAAATAATAACAATGAATTATGAATATTTAAAGAAATGCATTGGAGAGCGCCAGGTAGCGAGAGGTCATACCTGTCGCTGTTCAAGGTCGGACACTGGCGCTGTGGGCTGAGGCTGGAATAATGATGAATGAGTCGCTATATGGCGCTATCTCAGTCGCTAAGCAGAATTGGCTTGATTAATGTGTGATTGTGGTGGGGAGCCGGCGTTCTCGTGGCGGGGCCCGTCATTACCGGCCGCTCACCAGTCGCTACCTGGCGCTATCCCTTGTTAAATAAGGGCCATAGTAACATTAATGTAACTCATGTCCTTTTCAGGTTTCTTTCTATCCAGCATACATACAGTTTTAATACAGATACAAAAAGTCTAATGCATATGTTACAATGTACAGGTCCTTCTCAAAAAATTAGCATATAGTGCTAAAGTTCATTTATTTCCATAATGAAATGATAAAAATTAAACTTTCATATATTTGAGATTCATTGCACACCAACTGAAATATTTCAGGTATTTATTTGTTTTAATACTGATGATTTTGCCATACAGCTCATGAAAACCCCAAAATCCTATCTAAAAAAATTAGCATATCATGAAAAGGTTCTCTAAACGAGCTATTAACCTAATCATCTGAATCAACTAATTAACTCTAAACACCTGCAAAAGATTCCTGAGGCTTTTAAAAAAGCCCAGCCTGGTTCATTACTCCAAACCTCCATCATGGGTAAGACTGCCGACCTGACTGCTGTCCAGAAGGCCATCATTGACACCCTCAAGCAAGAGGGTAAGACCCAGAAAGAAATTTCTGAACAAATAGGCTGTTCCCAGAGTGCTGTGTTAAGGCACCTCAATGGGAAGTCTGTGGGGAGGAAAAAATGTGGCAGAAAACGCTGCACAACGAGAAGAGGTGACCGGACCCTGAGGAAGATTGTGGAGAAGGACCGATTCCAGACCTTGGGGGACCTGCGGAAGCAGTGGACTGAGTCTGGAGTAGAAACATCCAGAGCCACCGTGCACAGGCGTGTAGAGGAAATGGTCAATGGTCAAAATCATCAGTATTAAAACAAAAAAAGACCTGAAAAATTTCAGTTGGTGTGCAATGAATCTCAAATATAGGAAAGTTTAATTTTTATCATTTCATTATGGAAAATAATGAACTTTAGCACTATATGCTAATTTTTTGAGAAGGACCTGTATATCCACCAAGTCATTCCTCAGGGTTCAGTGCTGGTCCCACTATTATTTAACTTGTTTATAAACGACATAGAAGATGAAATTAAAAGCACTGTCTCTATTTTTGCAGATGATACAAAGATATGTAGCACAGTGCAGTCTATTGAAGATGTCCACAAGCTTCAGGCTGACTTGGAAACTTTGAGTGTCTGGGCTCCACTTGGCAAATGAAGTTCAATGTGGAGAAATGTAACGTCATGCAGTTGGGGGTCTAACAACCTGAAGGCCACATATATCCTCGGGGGAGTAAAACTGGGAGAGTCACTTGTTGAGAAGGATCTGGGATTACTGGTAGATCACAGGCTAAATAACAGCATGCAATGCCAAGCAGCTGCTTCCAAGGCCACCAAGATATTATTATGCATTAAAAAGGGCCTGGAATCATGGGATAGAGATGTAATTTTGCATCTTTACAAGGCACTGGTGTGCCCTCACCTGGAATATGCCGTCCAGTTCTAGGCACCCATTCATAGAGAGGACGCTCTGACTATGGAAAGGGTGCAGAGGAGAGCCACCAAACTAATAAGGGGAATGAAGGATCTTAGTTATGAGGAAAGATTACGAGAATTAAATCTGTTTAGTCTTGAGAGGAGACATCTGAGGGGGGACATGATTAATTTGTATAAATATATAAATGGTCCATACAAAAAATATGGGTGAACACTATTTCAGGTAAAATCCTCTCTAAAGACAAGGGGGCACTGCCTTCGATTGGAAAAAAAGAAATTTAGGCTCCGGAAGCGACAATAGTTTTTTACCATAAGAACTATAAATCTATGGAATAGCCTCCCACAGAAGCTTGTTATAGCATCAACCGCTCACAGCTTCAAAAAAGGATTAGATGCTTATTTAGAAGAAAATTACATTAACAGTTACTATTAGCCGTTATCAGTAAAAAAAACAAAAAATAAAATAAATAGCTTCCCCTATAAAATAAAAAAAAAATAACTTACCCTACCCCAACATCCTTGGTTAAACTTGATGGACATATGTCTTTTTTCAACCGTATCCACTAGAGATGAGCGAACTTCTAAAAAATTAGATTCGGGCGATTTCTCAAAGAAATTCGGGTTCGTCCGAATCGAACTTTAGCGAATCGCTCATCTCTGGTGGGATCGGGGAGGCCGGCTGCGCTGTCAGCTGTCATCAGAGGACGTGTCATAAGAGGAAGCATCCTCTGATGACGCAGCCGGCCTCCACGCTCACACAATGCTGGTAAGTGCTTGCTGAAATAAAAAAATGCCGGCATGGTGGGAGCGGGGAGGCCGGCTGCGCTGTCAGCGGGCGGCGGAAGCCGGCTTCCGCCGCCCGCTGACAGCGCAGCCGGTCTCCTCGCTCCCACCATGCCGGCATTTTTTTTTTTTTTTATTTCAGGGAAAATTCGGTCAGCACAAACCACTAAAAATTCGGGTTCGTGCTGAATCGAATTTTCCCTGAAATTCGGAGCGAATTCAGGTTCGTTAGAACCGATTCGCTCATCCCTAGTATTAACTATGTAACTCAGAAAAAAGCACCATAAATCTACTGACATCGCAGAACCTGTTGATGGACCTTGAGGAGGATTGGGGTCCCCTGTTCTAAAATACTTCTAGCCAAAATATCAAGAGCATGAGAGAGAAAGTAAAAAAAAATGTGGCGCTGTGACGATAAGCCCCATGCAGTGGGGCACACTGCATGGTAAATGACATTGTTGATTGTCCTGGGGCATAGGGCAATTGCCCTAATTGCCTATCCCTAAAGTTGGCCAAGAGTGAGCAAAAAGGAGGGTGAAGCAGTCTGCTCACATGCTCAAATGCAATTATAAGGAAGTAATTTAGGCTGGCAAAAATGACTGTCCAGGGGAACATGAGCCTTAGGGAGGCACAACTCCTCCTCCCCCCGTTATCCCGAAGATTGTGAAATACATTTGCAATAGATACCCAAGAAGAATTAAATATTTTTTCATTCAAAAGCCAAGTTGCTCACTTCAATGCTCACTTCAATGTAAACATGTAAATAGACGCTTAACATTATTCCTAGTTGAAAATTTACCGCTAAATCAAGACTAGGGATGAGCGAATCGATCCGGACGAACCCGGATTCGATCCGAATTTCAGGAAAAATTCGATTCGGATCGAATCCGAATTTCCCCGCGATTCGATCACTCGAAGTTTTCCTTTAACATCCATTCATTTACATTACAGGCATTCTAAGATGGCGGGCGGGACATGTCTGGACATGTATCCCGCGCCAGTGCAAGCTGGGGCAGTCACATGCAGCCTATCAGCAGCCAGCAAGCCCGGTGACGTCACACAGCGGTATTTAACGGCGGCCATCTTGCTTTTCCTCATTTCTCTATTGCATTCGTGACAGACAGACAGAACGCTGTGTAGCTGAGGCAGTTAGACAGGCTGGAGACAGGCTGGAGACAGGGACAGACAGGGACAGGCTGGAGACAGGCAGGAGACAGGCAGGAGACAGACAGGAGACAGACAGAAAGCCAGGGAAAGGTAGGAAAAACGGAGCTGGCTGACAGGGAGAATTTTTTTTTTTCATCCAGCCTTTGTTAGCGTTTTCAGGCTGCTTATAGTAACTAACTGTGCATATATACTGAACTGATCTTAAGTCTGCTGTGAGGCATCCCATTCTGTGACTAAAGCAGCCTCTATTTAATAGCATAATAAACATTTGCACTTATTCTCATAGAAATCAGGCCTGATAAAGACACTTTTGCTGTGCATGCTCTCTGGTTTTTGTGGCACTGGCATCCCATTCTGTGACTAAAGCAGCCTCTATTTAATAGCATAATAAACATTTGCACTTATTCTCATAGAAATCAGGCCTGATAAAGACACTTTTGCTGTGCATGCTCTCTGGTTTTTGTGGCACTGGCATCCCATTCTGTGACTAAAGCAGCCTCTATTTAATAGCATAATAAACATTTGCACTTATTCTCATAGAATCAGGCCTGATAAAGACACTTTTGCTGTGCATGCTCTCTGGTTTTTGTGGCACTGGCATCCCATTCTGTGACTAAAGCAGCCTCTATTTAATAGCATAATAAACATTTGCACTTATTCTCATAGAAATCAGGCCTGATAAAGACACTTTTGCTGTGCATGCTCTCTGGTTTTTGTGGCACTGGCATCCCATTCTGTGACTAAAGCAGCCTCTATTTAATAGCATAATAACCATTTGCACTTATTCTCATAGAAATCAGGCCTGATAAAGACACTTTTGCTGTGCATGCTCTCTGGTTTTTGTGGCACTGGCATCCCATTCTGTGACTAAAGCAGCCTCTATTTAATAGCATAATAACCATTTGCACTTATTCTCATAGAAATCAGGCCTGATAAAGACACTTTTGCTGTGCATGCTCTCTGGTTTTTGTGGCACTGGCATCCCATTCTGTGACTAAAGCAGCCTCTATTTAATAGCATAATAAACATTTGCACTTATTCTCATAGAAATCAGGCCTGATAAAGACACTTTTGCTGTGCATGCTCTCTGGTTTTTGTGGCACTGGCATCCCATTCTGTGACTAAAGCAGCCTCTATTTAATAGCATAATAAACATTTGCACTTATTCTCATAGAAATCAGGCCTGATAAAGACACTTTTGCTGTGCATGCTCTCTGGTTTTTGTGGCACTGGCATCCCATTCTGTGACTAAAGCAGCCTCTATTTAATAGCATAATAAACATTTGCACTTATTCTCATAGAAATCAGGCCTGATAAAGACACTTTTGCTGTGCATGCTCTCTGGTTTTTGTGGCACTGGCATCCCATTCTGTGACTAAAGCAGCCTCTATTTAATAGCATAATAAACATTTGCACTTATTCTCATAGAAATCAGGCCTGATAAAGACACTTTTGCTGTGCATGCTCTCTGGTTTTTGTGGCACTGGCATCCCATTCTGTGACTAAAGCAGCCTCTATTTAATAGCATAATAAACATTTGCACTTATTCTCATAGAAATCAGGCCTGATAAAGACACTTTTGCTGTGCATGCTCTCTGGTTTTTGTGGCACTGGCATCCCATTCCGTGACTAAAGCAGCCTCTATTTAATAGCATAATAAACATTTGCACTTATTCTCATAGAAATCAGGCCTGATAAAGACACTTTTGCTGTGCATGCTCTCTGGTTTTTGTGGCACTGGCATCCCATTCTGTGACTAAAGCAGCCTCTATTTAATAGCATAATAAACATTTGCACTTATTCTCATAGAAATCAGGCCTGATAAAGACACTTTTGCTGTGCATGCTCTCTGGTTTTTGTGGCACTGGCATCCCATTCTGTGACTAAAGCAGCCTCTATTTAATAGCATAATAAACATTTGCACTTATTCTCATAGAAATCAGGCCTGATAAAGACACTTTTGCTGTGCATGCTCTCTGGTTTTTGTGGCACTGGCATCCCATTCTGTGACTAAAGCAGCCTCTATTTAATAGCATAATAAACATTTGCACTTATTCTCATAGAAATCAGGCCTGATAAAGACACTTTTGCTGTGCATGCTCTCTGGTTTTTGTGGCACTGGCATCCCATTCTGTGACTAAAGCAGCCTCTATTTAATAGCATAATAAACATTTGCACTTATTCTCATAGAAATCAGGCCTGATAAAGACACTTTTGCTGTGCATGCTCTCTGGTTTTTGTGGCACTGGCATCCCATTCTGTGACTAAAGCAGCCTCTATTTAATAGCATAATAAACATTTGCACTTATTCTCATAGAAATCAGGCCTGATAAAGACACTTTTGCTGTGCATGCTCTCTGGTTTTTGTGGCACTGGCATCCCATTCTGTGACTAAAGCAGCCTCTATTTAATAGCATAATAAACATTTGCACTTATTCTCATAGAAATCAGGCCTGATAAAGACACTTTTGCTGTGCATGCTCTCTGGTTTTTGTGGCACTGGCATCCCATTCTGTGACTAAAGCAGCCTCTATTTAATAGCATAATAAACATTTGCACTTATTCTCATAGAAATCAGGCCTGATAAAGACACTTTTGCTGTGCATGCTCTCTGGTTTTTGTGGCACTGGCATCCCATTCTGTGACTAAAGCAGCCTCTATTTAATAGCATAATAAACATTTGCACTTATTCTCATAGAAATCAGGCCTGATAAAGACACTTTTGCTGTGCATGCTCTCTGGTTTTTGTGGCACTGGCATCCCATTCTGTGACTAAAGCAGCCTCTATTTAATAGCATAATAAACATTTGCACTTATTCTCATAGAAATCAGGCCTGATAAAGACACTTTTGCTGTGCATGCTCTCTGGTTTTTGTGGCACTGGCATCCCATTCTGTGACTAAAGCAGCCTCTATTTAATAGCATAATAAACATTTGCACTTATTCTCATAGAAATCAGGCCTGATAAAGACACTTTTGCTGTGCATGCTCTCTGGTTTTTGTGGCACTGGCATCCCATTCTGTGACTAAAGCAGCCTCTATTTAATAGCATAATAAACATTTGCACTTATTCTCATAGAAATCAGGCCTGATAAAGACACTTTTGCTGTGCATGCTCTCTGGTTTTTGTGGCACTGGCATCCCATTCTGTGACTAAAGCAGCCTCTATTTAATAGCATAATAAACATTTGCACTTATTCTCATAGAAATCAGGCCTGATAAAGACACTTTTGCTGTGCATGCTCTCTGGTTTTTGTGGCACTGGCATCCCATTCTGTGACTAAAGCAGCCTCTATTTAATAGCATAATAAACATTTGCACTTATTCTCATAGAAATCAGGCCTGATAAAGACACTTTTGCTGTGCATGCTCTCTGGTTTTTGTGGCACTGGCATCCCATTCTGTGACTAAAGCAGCCTCTATTTAATAGCATAATAAACATTTGCACTTATTCTCATAGAAATCAGGCCTGATAAAGACACTTTTGCTGTGCATGCTCTCTGGTTTTTGTGGCACTGGCATCCCATTCTGTGACTAAAGCAGCCTCTATTTAATAGCATAATAAACATTTGCACTTATTCTCATAGAAATCAGGCCTGATAAAGACACTTTTGCTGTGCATGCTCTCTGGTTTTTGTGGCACTGGCATCCCATTCTGTGACTAAAGCAGCCTCTATTTAATAGCATAATAAACATTTGCACTTATTCTCATAGAAATCAGGCCTGATAAAGACACTTTTGCTGTGCATGCTCTCTGGTTTTTGTGGCACTGGCATCCCATTCTGTGACTAAAGCAGCCTCTATTTAATAGCATAATAAACATTTGCACTTATTCTCATAGAAATCAGGCCTGATAAAGACACTTTTGCTGTGCATGCTCTCTGGTTTTTGTGGCACTGGCATCCCATTCTGTGACTAAAGCAGCCTCTATTTAATAGCATAATAAACATTTGCACTTATTCTCATAGAAATCAGGCCTGATAAAGACACTTTTGCTGTGCATGCTCTCTGGTTTTTGTGGCACTGGCATCCCATTCTGTGACTAAAGCAGCCTCTATTTAATAGCATAATAAACATTTGCACTTATTCTCATAGAAATCAGGCCTGATAAAGACACTTTTGCTGTGCATGCTCTCTGGTTTTTGTGGCACTGGCATCCCATTCTGTGACTAAAGCAGCCTCTATTTAATAGCATAATAAACATTTGCACTTATTCTCATAGAAATCAGGCCTGATAAAGACACTTTTGCTGTGCATGCTCTCTGGTTTTTGTGGCACTGGCATCCCATTCTGTGACTAAAGCAGCCTCTATTTAATAGCATAATAAACATTTGCACTTATTCTCATAGAAATCAGGCCTGATAAAGACACTTTTGCTGGCCAAAGCCCTACTGGACCCTGCCAGGTCGATTCCTGCCCGGGGCATCCCATTCTGTGACTACAGCAGCCTCTGTTTAAGACCATATAAGCATTTGCTCTTATCATATTTGAAATTAGCCTGATAAAGACACTTTTGCTGGCCAAAGCCCTACTGGACCCTGCCAGGTCCATTCCTGCCCAGGGCATCCCATTCTGTGACTAAAGCAGCCTCTGTTTAAGACCATATAAGCATTTGCTCTTATTATATTTATATTATAAGACACTTTTGCTGGGCATAGGCTTACTGCTGCCTGCCAGGTGCACTTCTGTTGAGGCATCCCATTCTGTAACATAGCATACCCCTCTTTATTTACACTAAGCAGCTCTCTTATTTACACTAAGCAGGCCTGTTGGAGGCTGAGTGTTACTGCTCACTTTTGGTGTGCATTATATTCTGTTTTATATAGACCCACTGCTGCCTGGGGGTTCTTAAAATATCACCTACTACCACGCCAGTTAGACTATGTCGGGCAGACAAGTGCCTGGAAGTGAAAAGAGGAGTGGCAGAGGCCAAGATTCCGCAGGCAGAGCTCGCATCAGACTGGGGGCCAGTAGCAGCAGGAGTCACGCTGAGAGACCTAATCTGCCAGTATCTGCTAGCGGTCGGGTCTCCACCAGTAACGCATCTGCCGTGGTAGATTGGCTGACGCGCTCATCAACAACATCATCACAACTTACATCTGAGACCCCCAGTCTAGGGTCGGTAGGTTCCTCTGACACAACCCTGAGTTGGCATGCCCCGAGAGCAGTCCCTGTCCTCCCATTGCCTCTGTCCTACGCCGTTCCCTCCCCCAGCGACGTATCCTATGCTTTGGGTTCAGCTCCACTCTTTAGTGAGGAGGACGATCAGATACAGGAGGACAGTCAGCAGCTACTGCCCAGCCAAGAAATGGAGGTGGCTTCTTTAGCTAGGCAGACAAATAGTGATGTGGACAGTGTCGTGGGTGCTGCGAGCGTTCCAGCTCCTGCGCCAGACACTGTTGACGAATCCACGAACATCAGTGACGTACAGCCACAACCCGGTGATGATGATGATGATGACGATGAAGCCGATCGCACTTGGGAGCCGGGTGATGAAGGGGCTTCATCGTCATCATCAGGAGAAGAGGGGCGCAGGTTGCCCCGGAGTCAGCAGCTGAGGCAGCAAGGTGGTAGCAGTCAGCATGGGGGCACAATTCCAAAGGCTGGAGCCGGCCGGGGCCGGGGCCGGGGTAGAGCACCTGCTGTGCGGCAGTCTACCTTATCGGGAGGTAGTGGAGCAGGGGTTCCTGGAGTTGGCAACAGCAGCAGTGAATCAGTGAGGCCAGGGGGTGGGAAAAGTAGCTACTCGGCAGTGTGGCAGTTTTTCCTGAGGCATCCGCAGGAGGGTAACATGGCCACATGCAAGATATGTAGGCAAAAGGTGAAGCGTGGCCAGGGTCCAAATGTTGGCACCACGGCCCTGCGTCAACATATGATGCGTCACCATAAAACGACCTGGGAGAACCGAGGCTCCCAAGGGGTGGTCCAGTCTGCTTCCTCACCAAGTGAGCTCCCAATTTCTGCCAGCCAAGGCTCCAGCACCTCAGCCGAAGGCAGCTGTGCGTCACACCCATCCTCTGTCGCTCCTGCTCCTCCTCCTCCTCCTCCAAGTCATGCATCCCGCCAGCAATCCATCAGCGAAGCCATGTCCAAGAGACAGCAGTATGCGCCCACTCATCCTACGGCGCAGAAGCTGAATGTGCTCCTGTCCAAGTTGCTGGTGCTGCAGTCGCTCCCTTTTCAGGTGGTGGAATCTGCACCTTTCAGAGAACTGATGGCTTGTGCCGAGCCGAGGTGGAGAGTCCCAAGCCGTCATTTCTTTGCCAAGAAGGCAGTACCAGCGCTGCACACTTTTGTTGAACAGAAGGTGGGCCAGTCCTTGAGCCTGTCGGTGTGTAGCAAAATACATGGCAGCGCCGACATCTGGAGCTGTAACTACGGTCAGGGGCAGTACATGTCGTTTACGGCCCACTGGGTGAATGTGGTCCCTTTGCAGCAGCAACTTGGACAGGTCACGCCGCTTCGGCCTCCGCGCTCTCTGCCCATTGGGCCTGTGACACCGTGCGACTCGGCCTCCTCATCCTCCGCCATCTCCTCACCCTCCACTGTAGGCTCAAGTCTCAGTGCCCCTCCAGTCTACCATGTGTGCAGGGCACGGAGGTGTCACGCAGTGCTTCACATGGTTTGTCTTGGCGAACGGAGTCACACAGGGGAGGAACTGCTTAAATGTATTCATCAGGAAATCCAAACATGGCTTACTCCGAGAAAACTTAAAATGGGAATCATGGTTACCGACAATGGGAAGAACATTTTGTCTGCGCTGCGCCAAGGAAGCCTGACCCATGCCCCCTGCATGGCTCACGTCTTCAATCTGGTTGTCAAGCGGTTTCTGAAGTGTTCCCCCCATCTGCAGGACATCCTAACAACTTCACGGAAACTTTGCATGCACTTCAGCCACTCCTACACCGCCAAACACACCCTTCTTGAGCTACAGCGTCAGAATGGTATCCCCCAACATAGTCTGATTTGCGATGTTTCCACCCGTTGGAATTCCACCCTTCACATGTTGGACCGATTATATGAACAGAGAAAAGCCATCACGGATTTCCTGATGATCCAAGCAGATAGGGGGACTCCCCTGTGTAACTTCAATGTCAACCAGTGGCAGCTCATACGTGACACCTGCCGTTTGCTCAGGCCCTTTGAGGAAGCCACTTTATTTGTCAGTCGGCAGGATTACGGGATGAACGACGTGATTCCACTGCTTCATGTACTACAGCACATGTTGGAAACCATGGCTGGTCAGGGCACTGGAGACATGGCGTTTACATCTTACGGCCACATGAACCCCGTTGGAGCTGAACTGGAGGAGGAGGAGGAGGAAGAGGAGGAGGAGGAGTTGCCCAGCGAAACACAGTTTAGGCTTGGCGAAATGGCTGGTTTATCTAGTCAGCGGACAGGAGAGGAGGAGCAGGAGCAGCCAGAGGAGCTAGAGGTTTTTGAGGAAGGAGAGACAGAGGACCCGGGCACACCGTGGCAGTATGCAGTGGAGATGGAGACAGGTAGTCCATCCGAGTCACTTGCGCAAATGGCACGAAGCATGCTCACATGCTTGCGTAGTGACCCCAGAATTGTTTCCATCTGTCGGCGGGATGACTTCTGGCTGTCCACCTTATTGGACCCTCGCTTCCGGCACAAAATGGGGGCATTTTTTAAACCCACCGAGAGGGAGGACAAACTCAACTACTACAAAGACATTCTACGTAGGCAGTTGGCCGATGCCTATCTGCGCCATGGTCCATACTCTCGCAGGTCTGACTCGAGGGGACCTCTGCGCTCACCTTCCACTGCCATGGCCGCTGGGGGGGTTGGCAGCAGCAGCAGCAGAAGCTCCATCAGCAGCAGCAGCCTCAGTCTTCAGTCGCTAATGAGTAGCTTTCTACACCCGCATAGTGAGGCTACTCATGAGCAGCAGGAAGACCTGGAGCAGGACCTGAACCAGCAGGTCATGTCATACTTTGACATGACCATGCCAACACACCTTGAGGATCCGCTGGACTTCTGGGCAGCCAAACTTGATTTGTGGCCGCAACTAGCAGAGTTTGCCCTGGAAAAGCTGTCCTGCCCGGCAAGTAGCGTGCCATCTGAGCGGGTGTTTAGTGCGGCGGGGGCCATAGTTACGGCGAGGAGAACTCGTCTGTCAACTAAAAATGTGGAGAGACTCACCTTTGTCAAAATGAATCAGGGATGGATCAGCCAGGATTTCCACCCACCAATGCCTGATGCATGCGACTAGATTCAGCATGGTGCCACGTTTTACACTTTACAAATGGTGCAAAACATATTTATGTCTTTAGGCCATTTTTTGGGCTCCTGCTGCTGCTACTGCCAACTTCTGCCAACTCCAGGGTGTGATTCATCCAATTTTTGGGCTCCTGAAGCCAACTCCAGTGTATATTTGGGCTCCTGCTGCTACTACTGTCAACTCCTGCCAACTCCAGGGTGTGATTCATCCAATTTTTGGGCTCCTGAGGCCAACTCCAGTGTATATTTGGGCTCCTGCTGCTGCTACTGTCAACTCCTGCCAACTCCAGGGTGTGATTCATCCAATTTTTGGGCTCCTGAAGCCAATTCCAGTGTATATTTGGGCTCCTGCTGCTACTACTGCCAACTTCTGCCAACTCCAGGGTGTGATTCATCCAATTTTTGGGCTCCTGAAGCCAACTCCAGTGTATATTTGGGCTCCTGCTGCTGCTACTGTCAACTCCTGCCAACTCCAGGGTGTGATTCATCCAATTTTTGGGCTCCTGAAGCCAACTCCAGTGTATATTTGGGCTCCTGCTGCTGCTACTGTCAACTCCTGCCAACTCCAGGGTGTGATTCATCCAATTTTTGGGCTCCTGAAGCCAACTCCAGTGTATATTTGGGCTCCTGCTGCTGCTACTGTCAACTCCTGCCAACTCCAGGGTGTGATTCATCCAATTTTTGGGCTCCTGAAGCCAACTCCAGTGTATATTTGGGCTCCTGCTGCTGCTACTGCCAACTTCTGCCAACTCCAGGGTGTGATTCATCCAATTTTTGGGCTCCTGAAGCCAACTCCAGTGTATATTTGGGCTCCTGCTGCTGCTGCTGCTGCCAACTTCTGCCAACTCCAGGGTGTGATTCATCCAATTTTTGGGCTCCTGAAGCCAACTCCAGTGTATATTTGGGCTCCTGCTGCTGCTGCTGCTGCCAACTTCTGCCAACTCCAGGGTGTGATTCATCCAATTTTTGGGCTCCTGAAGCCAACTCCAGTGTATATTTGGGCTCCTGCTGCTGCTGCTGCTGCCAACTTCTGCCAACTCCAGGGTGTGATTCATCCAATTTTTGGGCTCCTGAAGCCAACTCCAGTGTATATTTGGGCTCCTGCTGCTGCTGCTGCTGCCAACTTCTGCCAACTCCAGGGTGTGATTCATCCAATTTTTGGGCTCCTGAAGCCAACTCCAGTGTATATTTGGGCTCCTGCTGCTGCTACTGTCAACTCCTGCCAACTCCAGGGTGTGATTCATCCAATTTTTGGGCTCCTGAGGCCAACTCCAGTGTATATTTGGGCTCCTGCTGCTGCTACTGTCAACTCCTGCCAACTCCAGGGTGTGATTCATCCAATTTTTGGGCTCCTGAAGCCAACTCCAGTGTATATTTGGGCTCCTGCTGCTGCTACTGCCAACTTCTGCCAACTCCAGGGTGTGATTCATCCAATTTTTGGGCTCCTGAAGCCAACTCCAGTGTATATTTGGGCTCCTGCTGCTACTACTGCCAACTTCTGCCAACTCCAGGGTGTGATTCATCCAATTTTTGGGCTCCTGAAGCCAACTCCAGTGTATATTTGGGCTCCTGCTGCTGCTACTGTCAACTCCTGCCAACTCCAGGGTGTGATTCATCCAATTTTTGGGCTCCTGAAGCCAACTCCAGTGTATATTTGGGCTCCTGCTGCTGCTGCTGCCAACTTCTGCCAACTCCAGGGTGTGATTCATCCAATTTTTGGGCTCCTGAAGCCAACTCCAGTGTATATTTGGGCTCCTGCTGCTGCTGCTGTCAACTCCTGCCAACTCCAGGGTGTGATTCATCCAATTTTTGGGCTCCTGAAGCCAACTCCAGTGTATATTTGGGCTCCTGCTGCTGCTGCTGCCAACTTCTGCCAACTCCAGGGTGTGATTCATCCAATTTTTGGGCTCCTGAAGCCAACTCCAGTGTATATTTGGGCTCCTGCTGCTGCTGCTGCCAACTTCTGCCAACTCCAGGGTGTGATTCATCCAATTTTTGGGCTCCTGAAGCCAACTCCAGTGTATATTTGGGCTCCTGCTGCTGCTGCTGCCAACTTCTGCCAACTCCAGGGTGTGATTCATCCAATTTTTGGGCTCCTGAAGCCAACTCCAGTGTATATTTGGGCTCCTGCTGCTGCTGCTGCCAACTTCTGCCAACTCCAGGGTGTGATTCATCCAATTTTTGGGCTCCTGAAGCCAACTCCAGTGTATATTTGGGCTCCTGCTGCTGCTGCTGCCAACTTCTGCCAACTCCAGGGTGTGATTCATCCAATTTTTGGGCTCCTGAAGCCAACTCCAGTGTATATTTGGGCTCCTGCTGCTGCTGCTGCCAACTTCTGCCAACTCCAGGGTGTGATTCATCCAATTTTTGGGCTCCTGAAGCCAACTCCAGTGTATATTTGGGCTCCTGCTGCTGCTGCTGCCAACTTCTGCCAACTCCAGGGTGTGATTCATCCAATTTTTGGGCTCCTGAAGCCAACTCCAGTGTATATTTGGGCTCCTGCTGCTACTACTGTCAACTCCTGCCAACTCCAGGGTGTGATTCATCCAATTTTTGGGCTCCTGAGGCCAACTCCAGTGTATATTTGGGCTCCTGCTGCTGCTGCTGCCAACTTCTGCCAACTCCAGGGTGTGATTCATCCAATTTTTGGGCTCCTGAGGCCAACTCCAGTGTATATTTGGGCTTCTGCTGCTGCTACTGTCAACTCCTGCCAACTCCAGGGTGTGATTCATCCAATTTTTGGGCTCCTGAAGCCAACTCCAGTGTATATTTGGGCTCCTGCTGCTGCTGCTGCTGCCAACTTCTGCCAACTCCAGGGTGTGATTCATCCAATTTTTGGGCTCCTGAAGCCAACTCCAGTGTATATTTGGGCTCCTGCTGCTGCTACTGTCAACTCCTGCCAACTCCAGGGTGTGATTCATCCAATTTTTGGGCTCCTGAGGCCAACTCCAGTGTATATTTGGGCTCCTGCTGCTGCTACTGTCAACTCCTGCCAACTCCAGGGTGTGATTCATCCAATTTTTGGGCTCCTGAAGCCAACTCCAGTGTATATTTGGGCTCCTGCTGCTGCTACTGCCAACTTCTGCCAACTCCAGGGTGTGATTCATCCAATTTTTGGGCTCCTGAAGCCAACTCCAGTGTATATTTGGGCTCCTGCTGCTACTACTGCCAACTTCTGCCAACTCCAGGGTGTGATTCATCCAATTTTTGGGCTCCTGAGGCCAACTCCAGTGTATATTTGGGCTCCTGCTGCTACTACTGCCAACTTCTGCCAACTCCAGGGTGTGATTCATCCAATTTTTGGGCTCCTGAGGCCAACTCCAGTGTATATTTGGGCTCCTGCTGCTGCTGCTGCCAACTTCTGCCAACTCCAGGGTGTGATTCATCCAATTTTTGGGCTCCTGAAGCCAACTCCAGTGTATATTTGGGCTCCTGCTGCTACTACTGTCAACTCCTGCCAACTCCAGGGTGTGATTCATCCAATTTTTGGGCTCCTGAAGCCAACTCCAGTGTATATTTGGGCTCCTGCTGCTGCTGCTGCCAACTTCTGCCAACTCCAGGGTGTGATTCATCCAATTTTTGGGCTCCTGAGGCCAACTCCAGTGTATATTTGGGCTCCTGCTGCTGCTGCTGCCAACTTCTGCCAACTCCAGGGTGTGATTCATCCAATTTTTGGGCTCCTGAGGCCAACTCCAGTGTATATTTGGGCTCCTGCTGCTACTACTGTCAACTCCTGCCAACTCCAGGGTGTGATTCATCCAATTTTTGGGCTCCTGAGGCCAACTCCAGTGTATATTTGGGCTCCTGCTGCTGCTGCTGCCAACTTCTGCCAACTCCAGGGTGTGATTCATCCAATTTTTGGGCTCCTGAGGCCAACTCCAGTGTATATTTGGGCTCCTGCTCCTGCTGCTGCCAACTTCTGCCAACTCCAGGGTGTGATTCATCCAATTTTTGGGCTCCTGAAGCCAACTCCAGTGTATATTTGGGCTCCTGCTGCTGCTGCCAACTTCTGCCAACTCCAGGGTGTGATTCATCCAATTTTTGGGCTCCTGAGGCCAACTCCAGTGTATATTTGGGCTCCTTCTGCCCCTCATAGTGATGCCACTTCAACTCTCTGCAATTGTGCCGCTCTGCGATTCTATTAGCGATGCCTCTGATCTGCATGTGATATTTCTTCAAAGTATTATTTAACAAACCCAGCACGCATCCTGTGCGTGTTACAGCAAGGCTGAATGGTTTACAACCCTATTGAGGCTGTAGGAGGCTCAGAAATAGCCGTTTTTAATAGCGATTCGTCGCGAATTTATTCGGGTCGAAACGATTTTTGTCGGAAAATTCGGCGAATCAGTCGAATCGAATTTTTCAAAAGTTCGCTCATCTCTAATCAAGACCATCCATCTTATAAGAAAACCTTAAAGAGAGATATTCTGTTTCCCCCTCCACAGTGAAATGAGCATAAATTAATGCTTATGTAATTACGATAAGCAATCTTACAGAACGCAAGCGTTGAATGCTTTCCATGGCTGCTAGCTAGAAAATATGACAGGGGAATACACGTAATTATAATCTTCTTTAAAATCTTAATGATAGTTGATGAATGCAGTCTGCTCTAGTGAATCACAAAGAAGACTTAATTAAGCAAGGTGTTCCGGGCTGTTCTGCTAGAACCCAACTGCCCATCATACGCAAATACCTAAATATGTGTTCCCGTCACAATGAAAGATTATAATCTCACATTTTAGGAATGTAAAAATCAATAAAAGTGCAAAGTTAGAAACAAATGTAAACAGGAGTCAAAGTAAAATATAATCATTTTATTATGTGTGGTTGAATGGGTGAGCATAGCCACACAGTGCCCGCACACCGGGAATAAAACACACTGCACAACATTTTTTTATTGGGGCCCCATGGTAGCCCCCAAAAAACCTTTTTATAAATGTGCTGCACACACTTTACTAAAATCACTGAAAATTTTAGTAGCTCCTCTGAGAACAACAACTATACACAAACACTACACAAGATAAAAACAAAATAAAACAAAAAACAAAGCACTCCCTGGTTTGATCTCTGCTTTAAAATCATTCGACTCCCACAACAATTCTGAAGAAATAGTAAGTAGACCCCTCTCCTCTCTTAGATCTGTCCTTCATAAAGTGTATCATTCCCATCAGCCTATCAATAGCGGATGTGTAGCTAACACGGGGAGGCTGATTTATTAATAGCGACATGTAGCGACAGTTGAGCGACTGTAGCGGTATTTTCACAGCGCCTGCTAGTAGTCGCTGTGCTTGGCCGTTGTTCGGTTGTTGACAGCGACTCAGTCGGTGTGGCGTAATGTTGAATACAAGGTTACGAGTCGCTATTTGACAGGTTCCGCGATGTATGGGTGCGCATGATAGCGACTGGTCAGAGCGACCGGCTTCCACCATATTCATCAAAAAATCATGCTCAAAAAATTCAAGCGCTGTGAAATGTATGTTTAAACCAAAGAGCGCTGGCGGCGATGTGTTAAAAGTAGTTTTTTAACCCCCAAACCACCATATTTTTGGAAACCAAAAAAAAAGTATTTTAAATAATTTAGTAATATGAATACATTAATATCAGACATGTAATATAAATTCTGTACAATTTTTATTTTATTTTTTTCCCTTAAGAAAAATATCTAAAATGGCAGAAGTGGTCACAGAATTATTCCCATTTAAAAAACAAAAAAAACAAAAACATTAATAACAATTAATTATTAATATTTAAAGATTGTTCCATTGAAATGCATTGGAGAGCGCCAGGTAGCGAGAGGTCATACCTGTCGCTGTTCAAGGCCGAACACTGGCGCTGTGGGCTGAGGTTGGAATAATGATGAATGAGTCGCTATATGGCGCTATCTCAGTCGCTAAGCAGGATTGGCTTGAGAAATGTGTGATTGTGGTGGGGAACCGGCGTTCTCGTGGCGGGGCCCGTTATTACCGGCCGCTCACCAGACGCTACCTGTCGCTATTCCTTCATAAATAAGGGCCATAATATGCCAATAGAGCAAAATCACAATCACTGTGGTCAGGCACTAGCCTGGTGGAGGATGCTCCTTGCTTTCGACCTTTTCATATGGTGATGTATTTGTATATCCTCTTCCTCTCCTTTTCTGTCTAGGTATTTTATTTTATAGTGTATGCACTTAGATTAGGGTTCTTTTGATCTTGCATGTTATTGATAGATATATATATATATATATATATATATATATATATATATTTATTTAACAAAAATATCTCCACTGGCACTTTTGTTATTAGGATTTTGCACTATTTGCATATTATGTTTTAGCTACACATCCGTTATTGATAGGCTGACGGGAATTATACACTTTATGAAATACAGACCTGAGAGAGGAGAGGGGTCTACTTACTATTTCTCAGTTGTTGTGGGAGTTGAATGATTTTAAAATGGGGCTAAACTGGGCAGTGCTGCGTTTTTTGTTTTATTTTGTTTTTTTCTTGTGTAGTGTTCGTGTATAGTTGTTGTTATCAGAGGAGCTACTTACTCAATAAAAATTTCAGTGATTTTAGAAAAGTGTGTGCAGCACATTTATACAGGGTTTTTTGTGGGCTGATGTGGGGCCCCAGTACAAAACATACTAATATTAATCCTCAGAGCCATCTGATGTGGCCCCTCAGATGGCTCTGAGGGTTGAGCACATGTGGTTTAGGCAGTATAGGGCCCTTTTTACATTCCAAAAATTTGAGACATAATTTACCTGAACACATATTCAGGTATTTGCGTATGACGTGCTGTGGCAAAAGTGGCAGGGGTTAATATATGGTTAAGTAAGGTTACAGTAAGGATGGGCGATTTCACAGAGAGTGATACAGGAGGGGCACACTGGCAAACAGAGGTGACATTGGTGGCTTAGAGGAAAATAGTAATTGTACAACCCCACCCTTGGGTGAAATATTTGGCAAAATAATTATTTTTATCTGTAATAATTGTATGCTTGTATTGTATGCTTAGCATTGGTGGAAGACTAGATGGGTTGAGTATTGGGAATGTTGTTAAGATGTGGGACAGCTGGGTGAGGGCTCTAAAAAATGGACCCATATATTCAGAGAGGTAAGCCAATCGGCATGTCTATTGCTAGCATGTGGGGATTGGTACATATAAATGAGGAGGAGTGCTGGAAGAGCATATGAGTGGAGTTTGTGGAAACAGTGGGTATCCTGATTGTTGTAGAGAATCGTTATTATGCTATTTTAAAATGAAAATAAATTCAGAGCCTTTTCATTGTGCCCTGAGACCAGGTTCCAAATTATTTAAGTGGCCCACGTCACGTCAAAAGTTTGAGCACCCCTGGCCAAAACACTGGGCACCAAACAATCAATAGGTGCCATTTAGGCTCCTCATCCCTTCTTCCACTGAAAGAATTACACGTGCTTTCACCCCTAAAAAGCTCGTCTCAGTGCCCACTCAAGCAGGTACACCCAATTACTACCATGGAGTAGATCAATTATTAAACCGGACCTTCGGCATCATTTAATGAAAAGCCCAAACCTTTAAAAAACTATTCTCCAGCATCTAAAATTTTTAGCCAATTACGCTTTATTCTTTTCACCAATGTGCTTCAACTCTGGTCAAGACCCTAGGATACGGGCGCCGCCATCTTGCCTCAGAAGCATCACATATTGAGGGGAATGGGGAGGCAAAAGTACAGGGAGGCAGGTTCTAGTTGTGCTTTGCTCAGACAGAGCAGAGCTGGGATCAGGATAAGGACAGCAATCCCAGAATGCAGAGCAGCAAGGTCAGAAGACACTTTCTGTTTTCAGGCAGCCAAAAACTCCATGGGTCGCCCTCTTGTGTTTAAAGTCTGTTTAAAGGCTTATAAAATGCAGTAGATGCAGATAGGATGATTTTTAATTTGGGCAATCTGTATGTACAGGGGGGAAACATATAAGATAGACTCTTATTCAGGGTGAAGGTCCGCTTTATTGTTACCAGAATAAGTAGGTCACCGGCCTTGTAACATATTTTAAAGAAAAGAGAAATAGTGTTTTACTGTTACCTGTTAAATATTGTGTTTTACTGTTACTGTTAAATATTTCCAGACCCCCCCATTGGTGCACCCCCTGTGGTATGTCACCCCTCTGTGGTATGTGTACTACTGGTTGAGAAACAGTTCTCTACAGCACCTATCAGGATTCAGATAATCTAGAGCACCCCCCCCCATACCACCAACCCAGACCTCCTGTCAATAAAGAGTGGCATCTCCAGGGCTCTGATGCCAAATGGGTAATCTGTGGTAGTAGTGGCATATTAGTGCCTATGTATAGATTCAGTCTTCTTCTAGAGGTCCCCCTCCCCCCAAATTGCATCTCTTCTTCACTCTCATAACCTGGGGGGGCTATATGGTGGGCAGGTGGTTTGACAACCTTCACATTTTGAACCGGTATAGGTGTCCCTCACCAGTTTACTAGTAGCACAAAAATGTAATAAAGAAAAAATCTCCTCCTATCTCCTCTTATCTCCTCGTAGTCTGCAGAATCTTTATAATTGTCCCCCACACATCTTCTTGTTTTATCCTGGTAAGCTTATTGCTTGCCGGCTTCCTGGCATCTTCTCTGTGGTCCTTTCAGTTTTGTTTATAGCCTTCTGATTTCTCCCAGTATCCTTTGAAGCAGCGGTGTTCTCCGGTGGTTGGTTGTTTGAGAAATTAAACCTACCTCCTGTCCTCCATGTCCTCTCTTCTAGCCAGAGATCCAGAGATACAGCTGCAGTGTTACTACTAGGAGTAACACAGGTGCCTTGTGGTGTCAGTGATGCTAGGGGAATCTTTAGGAAACAAAACCTCTGTGGGCATAAACGCATATATTTGCAGCAAACTGCACATAGTACACACTGCTCCACCAGTGGTTGTCTACTTTGTATCATCCCTGTGGCAACACAGTGGAGGACTGCAAAGGCTGGGGGACAAAAAAAGAACTGTGACTTGCCTCTTACTATAGAGGTGAGGGTCTGCAGTGGGCATCATGAAATGCCACCATTCTCAGGTATGTGCACAGCTGAAGGGCAGATCATTTTGCTGTTTGGTGTGGCCCCAAGGCTATTTTATCCCCCCCCCCCGCAACCTGAATTGGGGGGCATGGCTGCTCTAATTCCCCAGAGAAGCATGGAAGTAAGACAAAATAATTCTGTGCTCATTTGGTATCCACAGCTTCACCTGCAGGTTCATTAATCTGCTGTTGACCTATAGGGTTTGCCAGAAGGGGGTGCATATGTGAAGGGTAGAACTGGTTAGTTAGTACCTCTAGTTTAGCAATGCCAGTCGGAGTAGCCAACCTGAATAGCAATGCGGATGAGTATTATTAAGTCACTTACTGTATTTAAAAAGTACAGTACAATGTTTTACCACAAGAGGGCACTGTAAAGCACCAGATTAGAATTACTAAGGTAGGGCTGGCACATGGACCAGCCATGTGAGACATATGCCTGTCCTGTTAATGCCATAACAATGTTTATAAATCAGGAGGGGCCACAGTTTTTTTAAGCTAGGACCTACTGTAATTCAATGTAGAATTCTGTGATACTAGAGAAAAAGGAAGAGAAGGAGGAGAAATATCCAGGAAATGGTATAACCTAAAGCTGAAACTAATCTGAGTCTAAATCTAATCTAATCTGAATCTAGGAAACACTGGAACCTGGGAGGAAGACCAGGTCAGCCAATCCCCAGATAGCGGGGTAGACCCTGATATGCAAGTTTGTATCTGTGGAAGAAGAACTAAACATGGTGTGCATATAATAATGTTCATAAATGGGGAGGAGGGATCAGAACTTATATAAGTTAGAACCTATTGTAAATTCAGTGTTGCTGGAGTAAACGCAAAATACTAGGAAGGCCAGGACTGGATAACCAAATGCTGAAATTAAGCTGGTAAGCTGACATTTGTAGGGGGATTTAAATTGATCGGTGTGACAACCGCAGCTCAAGGTTAAACATTAGAGTAGGGCAAACCAGTTTGTTCACTCTAAATTTCACAAAAGAATTCAATTCAGCACGTATCCAAACTTTTTGGGGCCTGTCACGAGCCTTGGGGGGTGTCCTCCGTTGCTCTGGTCAGTGGGGGGGCTCAGTTTAGTCAGACATACTGTCAGTGCTCACCACTAGCCGCCCACCACTGGACCCCAAGCAATGGGGGAGTAAGGACATCGCCCAGCGCTGGAATAAAGATGGAGGTGAGCATTTTTTTTAACAAGGGTGTTTAAAAATCAATTCAGGCGAACACAAATTTCTCGGGGAAATTCAGCAAATTGTCCAAATCTAATTTTCGAAAGATTCACTCATCTCTATTAAAGTTTGAGAAATCCTCGAGATACTTAACTTGCTGGTGAGTCCATAGTACATGCTCATGCTCTCCTTCAATAAGCATCTATATCATGTATATTTGCATAGATATCTATGCCATACGCCTCCCATTGGCCGCTTCTCCGGCTACTTAATACTGCGCACCCCAAGCCCCAGCCAGTCAGCTAGGAATGCAAGCAGCTTTTGGGGGAATGCCAGGGATGCATTCAGCGGCACAATGGAAAGGGATAATGAGACTTTATACCCATTATAGGGCTTGGCGTCCTAAGTGTTAGTCTATTTTTAACAGACCTGGGCTGCTGTAAAAGTCTAATTTTCAATTTCAGTCAAAGTCAAGTTGGTTAGTAAGTCATTTATATCTTGCTTGTAGATTAGAACGAGGCATCATACTGTGACAAAATAGTTATCGCTAAAATAATATATATATATATATATATATATATATATATATATTATATTGCACTTTGACCTCAAACATATTATAAAAACCCCTTTAAATAGTGTCAATTAAAAAAACTATGTAAATTGGTTAAAAAAATGATGTCTAAAAACATACTCTAATTCATCTTGAGGTTGGAGTTGATTCATACAGGGCAAGGCAAAATATTATTAGAAATACAAATATTTCTATTTCTGGGAGCAGTCATAAACGGGTCTGGGGGGTTTTAGCACATGTATAACATCTCCTGGCATGTCAGCCATTGCACAGGCCATTACACAGGAAATAAGGTGTTGTGTGCCGGCAGGCTTGATGGCTGCTCATCAATTCCTTGTCCCTGTGCAGTTATTAGTGTCCCCTCCACTGTCCATCAATTAGATTACAGAGCCATAATATACACAAACCTGCAGTGTCAGTAACTAATTCAGTTTGTTTTCAGAAAGTAAATGCCGTATAAATCAGGACAACGTCGATAGAAATATACCGATGAGTTTAATGCCCAGTGGAACCAGGGCCTGGACATTGCCTTCATTTAAAGTGCATCTTCCTTCCTTGAGCCTTATTACAAAACCAATAACCTCAGTGAATTGAGAAATGAAATAAGCAAATTGCAAATGTGTTTTCATACGACATGTTATCATGTTACATGGAATAGCATAGTTATTAAAGGGATTGTCCAGACAACTACATGGACCATATGTTACCCCTTTATTTATTTGTTTTTTAAAATGAACCCCCCAAACAAAAGAAAACTTATTTTGAATGAATTTTTATTAATTTGTGAAATTCCCATTGGCATGTACAACATCAGGGACCTAGTGATTATTAATTAAAATGAAGCATCTTAATAGAACAAAAAAATGCAATAAAAAATGTTTGTTCTAATCTTTCCCGTGTGAGGAGCATCATTTTTCCTATAAGGTAAGGACATTTTCTGAAAGTTTTTAAGTTGTGGGTACAGGTGTGATTTGTCGGAAAAATGAGAACAAAAAATGTTATTGCACTAGGATTCAGGTTGCAATTCACACCCAAATGTGCATCCACACATTATACCTGCTTCACTTAATAATTAGCAAAATCTAGCTTGGGGGAGGAAGATGAAGCCACCATCACAATGATTTTCAGTTAAATGAACTTCCTGTTTTTGATGACCCAACAGGAAGTTAGACTTCGCAAGTCACAGGCAGCAAAAAATGATATTACATCACTTATTAGATTCATCTAAATTAATGAAAACATACTTTTGATTGCAATTGGCCTTACAAAATGGAAGAAGATCCCCTATGTGGAAGAAGCAAAAAAAAAAAACATTATCTTTGATTAGCCCATAAAATTAAATCATCCCATTTAAAATTAAGCTTTTTATGCCCGTGGCATTTATATCAAAGAGGGAATTAATACCCAAGAAAACATTATGGCAATTCGTTATATAATTAACTCATGCCTTAGGAACCCAACATATGGGAATCGTTTTTTATCATCTCTGTGAAATTTTAATAGTTTTAGTCATGGAGATTTACCACCGAGAACTGGGACATTTTGTCAATTAAAAACATTTTTCCCCCCATTAAGTTAAAATAACGGGCTGTACGGCATGACTTTCTCCACTGCATGTACACTCGGGTCTCTATGGAGCTCAGCAACCTGATAAACACCCACTAGTCCAGTTTCTAGCTCTGACCAGCTGTATGTCAGGCTCAGGCGAATAATATCGCTGGAAATTCATACAATTTTTAGTAATAGGAAGCCGGAACATGGAGGCAATTCTCAGCCAGGTAGTTAATTCCTCCCCGGAGGCCATAGTCAGGGGTCATTGCCTGGGGACAAAGGTTAGGTAGCTGACTGGGAAGAGAAGGACATGAGACAGACAACTTGCCTGCGCCATCAAAGAGGCTCAAAGAGGTAAGCTGCCGACCACCTGGGGCATGGGTTGTCTGGTACTCGGGGAGCCCGTAATCTGCCCAGTTCTTCAGCAGTGCCCTTGAAGGTGGGGATGCACAGGCCACAGGTAGTCCCTTTGTCCCCTATAGCAGAGCTGGGCCCCAGTGCTGGCCATAAGACAGCCAATAATGGGCCATAAGCCCAAGACAAAATAATAGAGATCAGGGCTGGATTATGAATGGGGCGCAAGGGGCGTGTGCCCCAGGGCCTTCACTACTTGCTCTGCAAAGGGGGCCTCCCTCAACCTTTCGGTTATGGTCTGGTCCAGGAGGCTTTTCAGTCTTTGGTCTGACGGGGCGTGGGACCAGCAACAAAGCTATTGGCTGCAGTGTGGACGTGCCTAGGCAAGGCTTTTTTTGTTTTTGCAAACCTGCAGCCAAAGCCACCACAGGGCAGGATGGAGAGTCCATAGCAGCAAAGCTGCCGTCAGCAACGCTACAGTGATGGGTGCAGAGCTGTCAATAGACAGCCACTCACTGCACATAAGCCACCAAGCACAGCCACTGGCAGCTCAATGCAGGGGACTGTTTTCTGCTGGACCAGCTGGGAATGGCAAAGCAGGAGCTTCCAAGGAGCACGCACCCACAGAAGGGTGCTACAAGGGACTCGATCTGACATTCCAGTAAGTAGGCGGGTGCCAGACAACCACCAATCAGTTACCTAGCTGGACTATTATTTTAAAGGGAAAAAATACTGTATCTGGGGCTTCCACCAGATTTTGTGCCCAGGGGCCCCCACCTCACTTAATATGGCCCTGGTAAAGACTCAAACTCTGGAGACCCGCAAGGCCCAGCACAGACACAGACACAAACTATGAAGAGCAAAAAGCCTCAGCACAGACAAAGGCATGAACTAGGAAGGACCATGAGGCCCGACAAGGAGGCAAAGCCCAGTCATAAGAATACAGGAAGGCCCGTAGACCCCACAAGAAATAGAAGGTATCAGGGGGGTTGGAGAGCATGGCTAGACTTCAAGTAAACAACACAATGATCCAACACCAAGCCAACAGCATGATTTACATCAGGTGAGGTTAAACCATGCAGCTCTAGGACCCAGGGAATAACCGCATCACTCCAGCAGACGCACGGCAACACCACAGCAGATAGCACAAAGGCAATATGACATTGGACAAATATGGAACAAAAAAAAAAATATATATATATATATACTGACTCAAAATCAAAGTGTGATTCCACATCAGGTTTAAAAGGCGATCTAATTCCCCCTGGTAACAGAGGCCTAATTTTTGATTCTGATTTCTGAGTCTTCTAGCACCCCGCACATACTTTGTGTGTCTGGAGCTCATAGATCTTAATGGCGAATTGCTGCTTGTGGTTTTGTCTGGAAAAATTCCTGTGCACAATGCACCAGTGCAAAAGCCTTACCCTTTAAATACCAAGCATGTGAAATTCATGCGCTTGCTTCTCCGACCATTAAACATAAATTTCACATGTCTGGTGTTGCCCCTGTTTACAGCAACAAAAAAAAAACGCTCACCTCTGTAGGGGATCCAGCTTCGTGGGTCTCTCCTTCCTGCCCCCCCCCCCCAGGGTCTTTAGCATGGCAAAGAATGCCAGTTCTCTGCCCTGTGCCGCGGCTTCTGACAACTTCACCATTGGTATTGCTTGGCAACTGTCTACCCTCAGCTGATCCATACTGTGAATTACTTACCTTTCACAAGTGGTGAGCAACTATAACAAAGGTGACCTTGGCCCAAAAGCTTTGAAAGTGTAGACAGGCCCGATTAACGCAATAGAGGTTTGTCGAACTCATTGTATATACTACTATATGGTCCTGTATAGTTATATAATTCTTGGTGGAATTGTATACTGTATACTTATATAATTGTTCTTGGTGGAATTGTATACTGTATACTTCTGTAATTCTTCTTGGTGGAATTGTATACTGTATACTTATGTAATTCTTCTTGGTGGAATTGTATACTCTATACTTATGTAATTGTTATTGGTGGAATTGTATACTGTATACTTATGTAATTCTCTCTGGTGGAATTGTATACTTTATACTTATATAATTCTTCTTGGTGGAATTGTATACTGTATACTTATGTAATTCTTCTTGGTGGAATTGTATACTCTATACTTATGTAATTTTTATTGGTGGAATTGTATACTGTATACTTATGTAATTCTCTCTGGTGGAATTGTATACTGTATACTTATGTAATTCTCCCTGGTGGAATTAGATGGGCATTTTTTTCCTGGCAACCTAATGTAACTATGTACAACTGTGGCCCCTTTTACAGGGTCTAGAATAGTACTCTGACCTTGGTTGGTTATTTCATAAATAGCACTTTATTTGCAGATTGTATTGCTTTTATTCCTTTGGGGTTATTTTTATATATACAGAGTCTTGAAAAAATATTTTTAATTTTTTTAAATGTTACAGACATAAACTTGTAAGTATTTTAAGGTGATTTTATATGTGATTTCACGCCACAGATTCTCAATGGGATTTAGGTCTAGCCATTCCAACACTCAAATATGCTTTGATTTAAACCATTCCATTGTAGCTTTGGCTGTATTGCTGTATTAGAGTGGCTGTCATGCTGTAAGGTGAACCTGAGCCCCTAAGTGTTTTTCAATCTTTAACAGTTTTTCATCCATTGTTCTGTATTTAGATCCCTCCGTCTTTCCCTTAAACTCTGACCATCTTCCCAGTCTCTGCTGAAAAAATGCCTTCCCACAGCATAATGCTGCCACCAGCATGGTGGGGATGGTGTCATTTGTGGGGTTAGCTTTCCTCCACACATAGAGAACCTTCTTCCGCATGCTTTCTGAGTCCTCTACATAGTTTGAGGCAAACTGCAAACATGTTTTCTCATAACTTGCTTTCAAAAATGGCTTCTTCTTGCCACTCTTTCATAAAGATCAGAATTGTGAAGTCGCTGACTAATAGTTTTCCTGTAGACAGATTCTCCCACCTGAGCTGTGGATCTCAGCAGCTTCTCCACAGTGAACCTGGACCTCTTGGCTGCCTCTCTAATTAGTGCTCTCCTTGTCTGGGCTGTAAAGGAACCCAACATGGAACGGAGGGTGTGGGTTATCTGTCCCGCTGAAGACACCCGTCAGCGCCGAAGGATGAGGGCGGTGGCCGGCGCTGGTACGGAGACTGAGGTAAGCTTATTTTTTATGTTTTTTGGGGGCAAATTTGTTAATGGTTCAATTTGGACAAACCTGAATTTCTTAGGGAAATGTAGGGAATCGCCTGAATTAAACTCATCTAATCTCAGTTTGTTCATCTCTACTGGTTATTTGTACACATCTATTGTAGTTTTCTTTTACAAATTTTTTAATGAAGTTTGCACAGGTTAGACAGTGTACGTTTATAGACAGGCGTACTAAAATATCCATGTTCAGAATAGTTTACATAGTTAAATATAGATAAGACAGTCTGTTTTAGGTGTACTCTATTATAATACATTTATCTATCCAAAATGTACACATCATAGCTCACGGTTGTTGAGTTCTGAGCTCATGAGCACTGATTAAAACTATCTTGGATACTGCACGTGTATCTTCCCTGGGGTTCCAGTACCCTAGGCTTACTTCCGGCAAACAGTTATCATTAATAAACAAGGCTAGAGTTAACTGAGATAAAGATAGGGAAAATAAGAGGACAGAGCTAGAAAGAGAAAGTCAGAAGAAAGTGGATAGAAGGGTAGAATTGGGGTCCAGATCAGCGAGTTACTCAGCTAAGGGGTGGTGTTGTTCTTGCTCTGGGTGGGTGTGAGAGCTACAACGGGAACGACGGATCTGTTTGGTAACTACTTAGCCCTATGTATTCTATCCATGGACTCCAGACATTGAGAAACTTATTGTATGTGTCATTGGCCACCGCCGTGATTTTCTCATGACACATGATATCCGAGATCCTATTCTGGATCTCCGGCATGGTATATTGGGGGATTTCCAGTTTTTAGCTATCGACACACTCACTGCCGCTAGGATATGGTGTATCAACCGCCATTCCGACTTTGTGTATGTCCCACCCCTAAGTGATAGGAGTGCCTCCCAAGATTCTCCCACACAGGGTATGTGAAGGACAGATAGCAGTTTGTAGGCCCTATCCCATGTGGCGTGAGCAATTGGACATTCCCACTAAATATTGAGCATCGACCCCCTTTCTTGGCACCCTCTAAAGCATAATGGGGGAGAACCTATGAATATGGTCTGGCGTATATTACCATCTTAATAGTATTTTATATGCATTCTCTTGCACCAGTGCATTGCAAGATCTTCTCTTCGGGTTTTGCCAGAAGCTCTGCCAAGTTTCCAACTCCTTGCTTGTGCCCAGTTCCATTTCCCATCTTGTCATGTACTTGTATCGAGTTGGGACAGGGGGTGTCACTAAAGTTGTGTACAGGCTAGATATTAAAGCCCCCCAAAAAGGTCTCGGATGAATCTGGTCTCAAAATCTGTGCTCCTGTATGGTGGGGATGATTTCTTCAGTAGACCTTTAACCCTTTAAGTGCCAGCCTACCTGGAGTTTTTGTCATCCTTTGTTGCCAGACCATTTATCACTATTTTGCACTACTCATGTTCAAATGTGATTTTTGAAGGGATTTCCATGGATTTCCCAGGAAAATTATATTTTTTTGTCTGGGCTTTAACGTGAAATGTTTTGCTTGTCATTTTTTAGGTGTAATCTCAATATTTTTGTGTGAAATATGTGCAAAAAAAATTATTTGTATTGTTTTTTTGTAATAAAAAATGTAAGTTCATCAATAAAATCTTATTGCGTGTGAAATCCCAAATTCTCCCGGTTACAGCGGTACCACATATGTATTGTTAGACACCCTTTCCTGCCCAGGAGACTCCCCCAAACTGAAACAGAGCTTTAGGAGATTTTCAGATAAAACACAAATATGCTATGCGCTATGTGCACCTTGCAGTTTTTCAATAAAAACAACCCTTTACATTTAAAATACACCCAATAAACTATATATTCTCTGGAAGTACACACATCAAGCTTTCTAGGCGTACCAGGCTTGTTGATGGGGCCACAGTTTTCTGGAAGTATTCCCTTAACGCATTCTTTGGTTGCAAAGAGTTTCCCTAAAAAAAGGATAAAAAAGCATAATCAAAGCCAATTTTTCCTAAAATAAACTATATACAAACAAAAAAAAACCAAATCGGAAAAAGCAACATCCCCTGAACAGAACAATACCCAACATGCATAGGTACTGTCAGGGGAGGAAGAGTTGGCAAACACCCCAAAGTAAAGCATGTGCTTAACTGTAATTTTACTTGAAAATTTCAGCTCTGCAGTCAAAGTGCGCACCTTGCGGTTTTTCTACCAAACAAAGCCTTCACATTTGGAATACTCCCCAGAAACCATATATTCTATGAAAGTACACATGTTAAGCTTTCTAATGGTACTCAGCTTATTGTAGTGTGTTCATCTTCCTGTAAGTGATCCCTCGAAGAATTATTTTTCCAGGAAAATTATGTATATATATATTGCAGCAGAGTTTAGGCTTTAACATGAAATGTCTGTTTGTAATTTTTCTACTGTTTTTTTAAATATTAAATTAAACAAAAAAAAATAAAAAAAAGTATTTTCGGAATAAAAAAAAAATAAAAAAAAGTATTCGGAATTTTCGTTACTGTTACTGTAAAAAAAAACATTTTTTACCAAAAATAATCCCCAAAACAAAAGTTGGAAATAAATCTTTTAAAACTTACCCAGGTTTCGTCTTTCATTTCTCTAAACAAAAAAAAAATTGAATGCTTGAACACATCCACTAAAGAACATAAATCAAAAGACATCTTGAAGGAAAGGAAAAATATCTAAAGAATCCAGAACATTAAGGTAAGCATGAAAATATGTGGATAGAAAACACCAAAGAGTGCCATGGGAGTTGAGGTAAGCATGAATCGCGGGGGAAGAAGAAAAAAACAGCAACCGCTAATGAGTTGAGGCAAGCATGGGAGCAGAAGTGAGTGAGAGAATAGGTGAGACGAGGGACATGAATGAGTTAAATAGCTGCGCGCATGCGTACATGCGTGCAAACATAGAAGCTTGTTCAACAAATTTCCGTTAGGACGTATATTTTGAGAATGATGCATGTTGAATATCGCGGAACACTGAAAATCTTCGTTAGATGCTACGTTGGAAAACGCTGAAAAACCGGAGTATACAAGGTTTACTAAGCAACGGAAACAGAAACCTCATCCTCTCGAGGACGAAACGAGAGTCAGGAAATGGCATTCTCGTTGGCGTACGCAGCTACGAACAGTAAACGGAAGGCTCCCGATGGAGGCTTTGAATCATGCGTACGCACATATGCATACGGAAAAAAGTGAAAAATACACATTACGAGACAAATACAACACGGTTTTGAGGAGGCTCTGAATCAACCCTATAAAAGGTTAAATCGAGAAAAAATTGGCGTGGGGTCCCCCTTCCCAGGGGGGCACCCCGTTTTGTGGGGGAATTTTAAGGGTTAAAAACCCTTATAAATCCCGAAAAAATTAAATGGGGTCCCCCCTATCTGAAACAACCAGCCCGGGACCAGCTGTGCATGGCTTGTAGGAACAGGGCGCAGGGGCCAACTTTGGTGGCCCCTGGCCCGGCAGGCTACAAGCTGACATAGCCCTACTGGCCCTTCTGCCCCCCCCCCGAGCTTTGGGGAGGCAGGTAATTGAGGGTGCCAGGGGTTAATGGCAAGTCACCCGCTAGCCACAGGTGACTTGCCAGCCCCCAGCCTTGTGAACTGGTATAGGGGTCTCATGGAGAGAAAAAAATGACATTTTTTTTCCTCTACTCACCTTTGATCCTCTGTCCCTCGCTGCTGTCCCGCGCCGATGACAGCTGGTGATGACAAATGCCGGTAGTGATCGGAGCAGAGCGGGTGAGGGGCAGAAGATCGGAGCCTTCTCGCCTCTCACCCGCTCTGCACCGGTAATACCAGCATCTGTCAGACCCGGAGCGGGTTGAGAGGCTAAGAGGAGCGGCATGACGTCATCCTGCTCCTCCCACAAAAAGGCGGGGCTATGGGCGAAGGCCAGCGCCGTCAGAAGAGGTGGGGAGGACCCTCTTCCGGGTCCTCACCTGAAGCCTGCGGAGCCCAGGGGGGGATCAGAACCCCCTCCTGGTGAATAGAAGACACGGACGGAGGGTTTCGGGCAAGGAGGGGAGTGAATGGCATTTTTTTTGTTTTACAGCCGCAATTTTGGGCCCCCTCCTGAAGCCGGGAGACCCCGGGGGAGAGATCGGATGCCCCCCGGAGGAAGAGGAGACCTCCAGCTTTACATCCATACCAGAGGTGAGTTTTTTTTTCTATTTTTACAGTAGCAGGGGGAAATGCCAAGCAAGTAGAATCTACGTGCTAGGCACTTAACGGTCGGAGAAGCAACAACGTAGAAACTAAGTGCTTGGCATTTAAAGGGTTAATGAAGTGTTGAATTTGTAATAGCCTGAACGTTTCGGAGGGTGGAAAGCTCTCACCTGAAGCGAGATCTTGCTGGGATTTCATCCCATCCGAGGTGCAGAATTTGTCCACTGTTGCGAATCCTTTCAGTGACCAGCACCTGTAGTTAGTAGGATACATGATCCCTGGAGGAAACATCGGGTTACCAATTAGAGGGGAGGCTGGTAGGAAGGGTGAGGCAAATTTATGTCTAACTTTGTCCCAAATAGTCAGGGAGAAGCCTAGTGTGGGAGGGAGTTGTTTTGGCCTAAGGGAATTAGGGATCCATAGTAGTGAGGCTGGTGAGATTGTGCTACAGCTGGCCATATCATTTATTACCCATAATGTTTTGTGCTTCGGAGCGTGTAGCAGTACTAGTGGTGCAACCTGGGCTGCCACATAGTATTTGTGTAGGAAGGGGAAGGCGAGCCCTCTTTTTTGCAGAAAAGTGTTGCTCTATTTATCCTATGCCTAGATTTATTCCATGTAAAAGACATAATTTACAGTTGGAGTGTGTCCATGAGCCGCTTGGGGATTGGTACAGGGAGTAAAATCTTTGGAGGGAATGTCATTTTGAGGGCCGCTATCTGACCCAACCACGACAGCCTGACAAACTGCCCAGGAGTGGAGTAAAGCATACAGCGATTTAAAGGTTTCTGGGTTATTAGCATTGTATAGGCCGTCATAGCTGGCTGTCAGTTTAATCCCCAGATACGGCAGCCTCTGTGTCCAGGACCAATTGTGGGACAAAGTCTGTCTCGTGTTGCTAGAGAGCGAGACATCTAATGCCATGGATTTGGAAAGATTCAGCTTGAGACCTGAAATTTGGCAAAATGATGTAAGTAGCGTGATAGCATTAGGGGCTGACGTGATTGGGGGAGGTGAGTATTAAAAGAATATCTTCTGCAAATAATAAGACTTTGTGTTCTCGGCCCCCCAAAGAGATTCCCTTGATTGAGGGGTTTGCCTTAATTTCATTACCAGGGGTTCTAAAGCCAGAATATATAATATGGGGGATAATGGGCATTCCTGTCTTGTGCCTCTCTTTATTGAAAAGCTTGTGGAACTAAAGCCTGCATACTTAATATGAGCTGACGGTTGGGAGTAGAGGGCGGAGATCCAGGAGAGGAAGCTCGGGCCAAAACCCCATTTGTGCAAGGAAAGTTGAAGGTATTGCCTGGAGAGGGAGTCAAAAGCTTTCTCCTCATCTAAGGAGAGGAGCATAGCTTCTAAGTTTTAGGCCTGTGCCCCATGCAAAAGCTGTATTATCCTTTGCACCCCATCCCCCGCTTGCCTCCTGGGGACGAAACCCACCTAGTCTTTGTGAATTATGCCTCCCTGGAACTCATTAACCCTGTTCGCTAGGATCTTTGTAAGAAGTTTTACGTCTATAGCCTCGATTCAGAGACACATTTGTCCGGACTTCCGTAGCTGTCTGTGAAAGTTTTGGTTATACCAATATTTTAATTTACGTTTTTTAACAGGGACCACACGTGCCAGAGTGGCACAACTGAGTGTCAGGGTCCTTCAGTTGGTGGCCGAGATGCAGGAGCTGCACAACTCGTTGGGGACCACAGATGAAGAATAATGTTCTGTGGCCTGCCATTGCTATGTATTTTGTTTTTTATAGTTGTAAAAATGTAAAATTTTCAAAATTTTGATACATTTTATATTTTATGATGGCATCCCAAAAAAATGTTACAGTGTCATTTCATTTACAAAATACACTAACACAAAACTAATGGGCCCAGAAATATTTAAAGATGAATATTCACATGACCGAGAAGTGGTTTGGGTGAGCTTTAAGGTTCCAAAAGGGAAGATGGAGGATAGTGCTAAGTGGTTTGGGTGAGCTTTAAGGGGCCAAAAGGGAAGATGGAGGATAGTGCTAAGTGATTTAGCTAAACATTGTAGTAGAAGTGAGAGTGGCAAATATGTATGCGAGCACTTTAATGAGTTTGTAGTGCGCAGGCGCAAGATCGTAAGGATTCCGTCTGGACGATTATTTTTTGTAAAATGGAAACAGAATCTATCGGGAAACGTAAAGGATTCGTTGGAGGATACGATGGGAAAAGGGCAAAAACGAAAGCCTACATTGTAACATGTGGAAATGAAACGGAAAAGTCTGGATGGAAAATGACATCCTCGTAATTCGTAATCTGCCGTACGCACGGACTAAAACTTTACAGAAGGTTTTCAATGCATGCATAGAATCGCTCTTACGCTCATACGAGAACGGAAACATTTCACAAAAAACAGGCTTATAGCCTCGATTCAAAGACACATTCGTCCGGACTTCCGTAGCTGTCTGTGAAAGTTTGGGTGGGTGCTTTTTCTCTTTCATTTTTCATTCATACGAATGGTCGGGAATGCGCTTTCGATGAACGGAAGCAAATCGGATCATTTCCGTTAGTTCGGATCATTTTCCAAGCATAATCGGAAATTTTCCGTTCGTTCAGAAAACTTCCGTTGTTGGGATGAGTTTCTGTCTGATTCAGAGAGCTGATTTCCAACGGATCACCACCCTATAAATCCGTTTCATTTCCGATCCACTTACGGGACCTTTGAGGACTCAGATTGCTATTGTTGAACATGTTTTGCGGCTATGTGGAGGAGTCTGCGCGCCTTTAGCACCAAGGTATTGCATGTATCAGCATGGCCGAGGCCATAAATTGTATAGCAATGCATACCTGAATCAATACTTTTCATGTATGCCTTATAGAAGCATTTTAATGCTGACCTTAATTAGTCCTTAGCATGTAAACATTTATTTTCCCACACATTCATATAATTGCTATATTTTTTTAGACTTATGTCCGTTGTGAATTATATTTGGATTGTTGAACTTGAATCTAAATTTGTTGTAGGAGTTATTGTTTTAGTCGGTTACCTTTGCTTTGTGTAATTATTTTATATTTGGTTGCAGGAACCGCAAGATGTGCCACTCACACAACATAAAAGCAGTGATTGGTCCAGCTATGCGATTCCTAAGTGTTTTTGCAGGGCATCCAGGGTCGTCCCATGATGCTTATATATTGCAGAGCTCCGGCTTATTTCGTCAGTTTGAGTCAGGAGAATTATTATTGGATGGCTCCTTGGTAAGTTTGCTCACATTCCATCAATCCATTTTCACTGTATGGCAATGAATATAGTTGATGACTCATGACTTAACCTATGGCTGTTTTCAGCCCTTGATGACATGTTAAACAATATTGTAGCTTAGAATGTGTATTTTATGTTAGTATTTTTAAATTCTTTCAGGGGATTCTGGATATCCACTCCTGCCCTTGCTCCTGATGCCCGTTCTTTGCCTACAGAATGCGGGCCAGGGGTTCTCTAATCGGGCACTATGAAAAACCCGGGCCGTGGTGGCGAGGGCCCTCTGGCTTTTGAAGTCCAGATTTAGGTGTTTGGACCATACGGGGGGGGGGCACTGCAGTATGACCCCAACAAGGTTATACCAATATTATAATTTAAGTTTTTTTAACAGGGACCACACATGCCAGAGTGGCACAACTGAGTGTCAGGGTCCTTCAGTTGGTGGGCGAGATGCAGGAGCTGCGCAACTCGTTGGGGACCACAGATGAATAATAATGTTCTGTGGCCTGCCATTGCTATGTATTTTGTTTTTTATAGTTGTAAAAATGTTAACTTTTCAAAAAAAATTTATTTTATGATGGAATCCAAAAAAAAAAAATGTTACAGTGTAATTTCATTTACAAAATACATTAACACAAAACTAATGGGCCCAGAAATATTTAAAGATGAATATTCACATGACCGAGAAGTGATTTGGGTGAGCTTTAAGGTTCCAAAAGGGAAGATGGTGGATAATGCTAAGTGGTTTGGGTGTGCTTTAAGGGTCCAAAAGGGAAGATGGAGGATAGTGCTAAGTGATTTAGCTAAACATTGTAGTATAAGTGAGGGTGGAAAATAGGTAGGTGAGCACTTTAATGAGTTAAGTTTGTAGTGCGCAGGCGCAGGATCGAAAATGAAACGGAAAAGTCTGGTTGGAAAATGACATCCACGTATTCGTAATCTGCCGTACGAACGGACGGAAACTTTACCGAAGGTTTTCAATGCATGCATAGAATCGCTCGTACGCTCATACGAGAACGAAAACATTTCACAAAAAAAACAGATCGGCACGAAAACTTTTTTTTGTTTCTCTGAATCGAGCCTTATATTTAGCAGGGAGATTAGCCGATAATTTGCCCAGCTTTGATGATCTTTCCCCGGCTTTGGGATCATCACTATAGCAGCCCTAAGCATATCAGGGTCCATGGGTCTTTGCCGTAAGTGTAGACTTTGCTAGATGTGGTGCTACAATAGGGGCCATTTTTTTTATAGAATAGGGCTGTGAATCCGTCTGGTCAGGGCCTCTTGTTGGTCTTCAGGGTTTTGATTGCTTTCAACACTTCCTCCACCCTGATGTTTTCATCTAGCCTGCGACTTTGCGCATCAGGTAGTGAGGGCAATTTGATATCCTCAAAGAAGGCCTGTGCCCAACGGTCCTCCAGCAGGGCCTCATATAATTTAGATAGTCCAGTGGAGAACTCCTCCACCACTGCCTGGGGGTTGCTAGTTTCCATGCCTGCCCCCGTTTTGAGTCTTATGGATTTTATAGTGTAATGCCTGGAGTTCCTCTTTAGCCTTCACCTGTCTCTCTGTAGTATGCAGCTTGACCACCAGGTGACGCCGTCCTGCAGAGCTCCTGGAGATCAGCCAGCACCTGTGCTGGCCTTTATATGCTGAGTCTGCCATGTAGTCAGTGCTCAGCATTTTTCTCTGTACCCACAGCCTTGAAACCTGATTCCTGAAACTTGAACTCTGAACCCTGAACCCAGGACTTCCTTGTCAGCCATTGTTTTCCCTCCTGTAGGCTGTTTTCCCTTTTTGGACTGGACTTCATGCATGTTTGTTTTTTCCTCACTGCACATTGTATGTATAGCAATCTGAGTGTGAATGTTTGCTTGTTTCTCACAATAAACACAGTTTGCTGCATAATCCTAGTCACTCTGCCTTGCAGTACTCAAATTACTGGTCATTGTTTATTAGTGCATATCTCCTTTGAGAAATCCGTGACATATAGTATGCTCTTGAAATTTCAGTTGGGAGGCTAGTAGCGTCTCCGACTTATTTGCAGAGATGTAATACTTTTGCTTGGACCTCCTATAACGGCCCTCAGCCTCCTCTGTTTGTAGGAGGTTCAGTTTGGTTCTAGAGAACTCCATTTGGCGCAGGCGCTTGGAACTAGGGTTAGCTTTGTAAGTCCCTTACATCTCTCAAATACTGTGTCTAAAGTTGTGTTGCCAGGGCTGACCTTTCCTTTTTATTCCTTTAGGCAAGGGCTATAAAGTGTCCCTCATTACTGATTTGAATACCTCCTATACCATAGTTGGTGGGGTCTCTGAGTTCTTGTTTGTGGTCAAAAACTCTAAGGCAGCTCTACTGGTCTCTTCTACCAAGGGTTTTGAAGAGAGCAGGGAGTCATTCAACAGCCATGAGGAGGGTTTCAACTTAATAATCAGGGAGTTACAGGTTATTGCCACCAGGTCGTGGTCCAACCACAGGACTAGGTGTATTTTTGCTTGCCCAACCTGCGGAAGAAAGGAGGATAGGACAAAAATATGATCTATTCTTGTAGATAGTTTGTGTGAGGCTGAATAATGTGTATAGTCTTTTTGTAAGGGTGTAGGTCTCCATGGGTCTGCCAAACGGGCATTGCCTATCAGGTTCGAGAAGTGTTTGCTGTCTTGGACCGTATGGGCATTAGGGGGGAGGGATCTGTCTAGATATGGTTGTAGTGGTAAACTGGAGTTGCCGCACATAAATACTGCTCCTTTCCCATGCTTCTGCAATAACGAGCACATGTGCGCCAGGAAGGGAATCTGCTTGGTGTGTGGCGTATAATACGTAAGAAAGGTTACCTCGTCATCCTGAAGGATGCCTTGCAGCAGCAGTAATCTACCGCCCGGGTCCACTATCTGCTTATGACAGGTAAATGGGATTCCATTGCAGAATTCTATAAGGACACCTATGTCTGCATGAATAGAATTGAAAAATTTGAGGGCTCTGGACCTTTTGTTGGGCGAGTTTGGGCCCTGGACATTCACTGATACTATATTAAGTGCCATTTTTTCCTATGAGGGGGTTTGTGCCCCAGTAAGGATCAGGAGGCCATTCTGGTGTATGTTAAAGGGCAACACATACTTGAACAACTTAGCTTAGAAAACTTAACATGGCGTCTGTCTGGTGGGTTCCGTCGCAGCCCCTCCTGTATCTTGTTCCCGGAGGTCGTCCCGGCGATAAGCCATGCCCTCCGCCACCAGACTGAGTTCATCTAGCCCTAGGGGCTCGAGTGTGACCAACCTAAATAACAGCAAATTTGCAAACATGTTGATAATAACATAACTGTGGGTCATTCCCACCCATGGATCAGGCCGGTGCCCGAGCCGTGCCCCTTTCGTCAAGGTGGCTAAGCCGTGACGGTCGGGAAGCAAGCCAAGTGGGCCGTTCTTCCTGGGTACCCTTTGTTCCTCCAATGCGCGGGTTCAGTACCAGAACTTTGTTGGGACATCTAGGGCATCCCAAATGCGCAAATTGTCTTGTTGGAAGGAAGGCGGTAGGCCCCGAGACAAAAAAAACAACCAGAGGGTGAAACATTTGGGACAGAAGATGTTTCATCGCTGGGGTTTTCTGGGTTTGTTTGTTGTGCCTTGGCGATGGAGTGGCCTGGGCGCTGTTTCTGTAGCTGTGCCTCCGCATTCTCAGCGTCGAAGGGGAGCAAGGAAGCCGCCCTGTCCGCGTCCAGTATCCGAATGTCCAGGGTCTTAAATTTATCCAACAGTTCAGGGAGGGAGGAGGCTTGAACTTGCTTTCCCTATTCGGAGAACGAGAGCTTAAAGGGAAACCCCCCCCTGCAGTGCACTCCCTGTGCTTGCAAAGCCTGGAGGTAGGGTATGAAGGAGAGCCGCTTCAGGATAGTGGTCTGAGATAGGTCTGCGAAAATCTGATAACTGTGCTTCTGGAATGTAAGGGGCGCTTTTTCTCGGGAGGCTTTTAGCACCGCTTCTTTTGTTTGGTGAAAATGGAACTTGACAATAATGTCACGTGGTGGGCCGTCTGCAGGTCTTTTGGTTAGGGCCCTGTGCGCTCTATCCCGCTCTAGCCTCTCTATTGGGATCTTGGGTACCAGTTCCTGTAGGAGGGCTGTGATGTTGCCCACCGTGTCCTCCATGGTCTCCAGTAGGCCCCGAAATCTCAGATTAGATCTGCGGTTGCGATTTTATAATTCCTCATTCTGGCCCTTTAAGAGAGTGATCTTTTCTTGTAGTTGTTCAAGCAGAGTCCCCTGGCTATCTAAAACTGTTGTGGCATCATCTATACGGGATTCTAGGGCGTCCGTTCACCACCCCAAGTCTCTGATATCCCCCAGAAGGGTCTCAGTGCGTTTGGCAGACACTGCAGTAACCTCCTCCCTCACAATGGCTCTAAACTAGTTGAGGAGAGCATGGTTTTCTGTGGGCCACTGAGCTGTGGTTTGAGGGGCAGGTGACAGATGTGGCCAGTTAACAGCAGAGTAGAGGGACAAGTCATCTGTTGCACTCAGCCGCTGCCATCTTGTTTCCTGGGGCTGCTGACTTGCTGCTTTCTCTGGCTCCTTTTTTCTTGTTTGTGGTGGCATTCATCATGCCCGCTTCAGCTGCCTGCGAGCCTCCATTGTGTGCCCGTACCTTGTGCCTGTGGTGTCGACTCTGAGCCTCCTGATCACGCGGAGCAGAGCTAGCTAGTGGCCAACTTGCTGGGCCACCCGCGTGCGCCCCCCCCCCATTGTAGTTTTCATGGTTAAAACAAAGTTAGAACTTGCCAAAAGTCCTAATTGTTCGGGCCAAACCCGTGTTTTGGCAGCTTTCACTTATGTTGCATATTTTATTCTGCATATTCAGTTCCCAGTGGCATCCCAATTTTTTTTTGTCCTTAAACATCTTCATTTTTAAAATGTCAACGGGCTATTTAGGCTGAAGCGCTGCCGTCGAGTGAAGGTTAATTTAATGTTACCGTGATTACTCCGCATTTAAGAATGACATATTAAGTAAGTGCAGCAATTAGATATTAAAGTTTACATTGTAAAATATTCCCGATAAAATATTTGTGGCCCTTTTAGAGCTAAGAGTTGGTCTTTATGGGCCGTGGAGGAGAGATTTGCTTGGAGCAGGACATTTGAAAATACTGCCATTTACAAGGCAATGGCATTTTTTTTACATCTACATGCATGATATTATTATCCTTACAGAATAAAAAAAAAAAAATCTGACTAATTTTACAAGTATATTAGTTCCCAGGGAAACGGGAAAGTCAAATAAAAAGCAGAACTACTAATTGGGAAGAATATATGTCAAAACACAAAGCGCACCATGATGTGTTCAGCTTTCTGAGTTACCTGTGGAGACGGAAAAATAGTTGCATGAAAAACAATATATATATATATATATATATATATATATATATATATATATATATATACTGAAAGAGAACGTAATCAAAAAGAATTGAGGAGGCTTGGATTATTTAGGGAGTGCATGTGTCATTATAAATATGTAAAGAAAGAAATCACAGAAAACACACTCAAACATTGCCAAAAGCTGTGAGTCAGCTGTAAGATTTTTACATTTTAATAACAGGCTCATGACCGCTATATAATGTAAAAAAGCAGCTCTTGTTACAGTTTTATCAGCCTTAGCTTGGGTGTTTCGATGTGTTATACAGCAAGATGCTGGCCAGCTTTTGCAACAAAGTTTGGGGAATATATGTCAAAAGACAAACAGGCTGATTCATTACTAGTGCCAGGTATGGGCAGATGAGCGTCTGTACAGCGGAGCTAAGAGCGACCGCTAGTGGTCGCTCTGATCGGCTGTGAGTCGCTATTACAGAGCGCCTCAGTCACTGTAGTAATCTGGCCGGCATTGATTCATTTGATGTATGTCGGTTGCTCTAGCATCAGTACAGCACTATATGGGAGTGAATGGTAGCGACTGGTCAGTGTGACCAACACACACCATATTCATCAAGAAAACAGCCTCACACAGCGCCGGCGCTCAAACTCCAGACTCTGTGTGTTTAAAGTCTGTTTTTGAACACATATCCACTAGTAACAAAGCGAAAACACACGGAATGACATTGTTATTACATTGTGACATTAACACTTTAATGCCAGACCTGTAATGACAATTCTGCATAAAACTATTTAAAATCCAAAAAGTTTTCAAAAATGACTTTTTCTAGGCCAGGAGAGGTCACACAATGATTTGAGAAAAAAAAAAAAGAAAACCCTGTTTAAAGAGAAGAAAGGTAATGTCCATTGTAATGTATGGGAGAGCGACAGGTAGCGACAGGTAATACCTTGCGTTCTGGAAGCCAGAGCGCCGGCGCTATACACTGAGCCGCCTGTAATAATACATCAGACGCTACATGCCGCTGTTAGAGTCGCTCACCAGATTTGCTTCCATAAATGTGGTATTGCGTACAGCGCCCGGTGTCCACCAGATGCTGCCTGCCGCTTACAAGGCACTACCTGCCGCTATCCCTTGATGATTAAACCCCATAGCACACCATGATGTGTACAGCTTCCTGACAGTTACCTGTGGATTTTGTAATAATGGGTTCATGAAAAAACTATATATATATATATATATATATAGAGAGAGAGAGAGAGAGAGAGAGAGAGAGAGAGAGAGAGAGAGAGAGAGAGAAAAATAATTGGGTAGGCTTGGGTTATTTAGGGAGTGCATATGTCATTATAAATATGTAAAGAAAGAAATCACAGAAAACACACTCAAACATTGCCAAAAGCTGTGAGTCAGTGAGTTTTTTACATCTTAATAGCAGGCTCATGACTGCTTTATAATGTAGAAAAGCAGCTCTTCTTACAGTTTTGCCAGCCTTAGCTTAAAGCGGACCAACACCCAGGGGGGATCGGCCCAGGAATATATAAGATTCCCAGGCCGATCAGATCCCTCCCCGCGGGGCATCCGAAATTGGGATGTCCCGCGGGGTGAAACCCCCCAGGAAGCCCACAATCCTACCTTTTCCACGTTCCAGTGGCGCATGAGCGTCCGCTGCCGCCGCCTCCCGCGCGTCCCTCTACCCTGTAAGAGGGACGCGCGGGAGGCGGCGGCGGACGCGCTCTGCTTGTCCGTCGCTGCCTCTCGCTTGTCCGTCGCCGGTGATTGGACGAGCGAGTCACGTGGGAGTGGGGTGAGGTGAGTTTTCGGGGCTTTCTGGGGGGTTTCACACAGCGGGGCACCCCCGATCGGGGTGCCCCACCGAAGTGGACCAAAACCCAGGATAGTCAAAATCCTGGCTGTTGGTCCACTTTATCTGTTACAATATGTTACACAGCAAGATGCCGGCTCTTGCTTCAAAGTTCAGGATATATATGTCAAAACACAAAGCACACCATGGTGTGAGATTATTTAGGAAGTGCATGTGCCATTATAAATATGCAGTATTTTCATTGTAAAGAAAGAAATCACAGAAAACACTTCTCAAACATTGGCAAAAGCTATGAGTCAGCTGTCACATGTCTACATTTTAATAACAGGCTAATGTCTGCTATATAATATAGCAAAGCAGCTCTTGTTACAGTTATATCAGAATTAGCTTGGCTGTTTCAATGCGATACACAGCAAGGAGCTGGACGGCTTTTACAACAAATAAGGTTTGGGGAGCCATATATGGAGATAGGATGTTAATCCCTTGGAATGGGTCATCTCTCCCTCCTGCTGGGGCTAAAACAAACAAGATGAATCAATATGAAAAGCCTGCCAGCTCCCTGCTGAGAGGTCCATTGTGTTATATTGTTATGACCAAATAGCAATTAATTTACCTTTGACTCTATTGTAATTACTTGTGATACTTTCTAAAGCAGTCATGAACCTATCATTGGAATGTAGATAGCTTACAGTGCAATGTGATTTGTGCTTCGCACTGTGGGATAGGAAGGACTCTCTAAGGATTGTCTCTTCTGTATGACTCATCTCTGCAAGTTACATTCACAGCAAGAGGAAGAGATGCTGCAGTCTGAAGTCCAGTCTAGTCTAAATAACTTCTTGTGGTCCATGGGAGCAGCCATGATGAGATTACCTGCTGCTATTGAGATGTATGAGTTAAAGAAATTCCCTCTCCGTCGCAGTAGTCAATGGGGTGGCCAACATAGTAATCCCATCATGGCTGCTCCTATGAACCACAAAAGGCATGTAGACTGGATTGTCTCTTTAAAATTCTGTGGATATAGAGGCTGATTTAAGGCTAGAGCCACATATTGCCATCTGTGCGTCTATGTAGCTGCGCTCAGAGTCTCAGGAAGTGGACGCTGCAAGCTGGGCTCTGGCGCTGTGACTTAGCTTCGTCACTGGACAAATGGCGCTGTACTATCCTCTTCAGCATTGATAAATGTGATGTCTGCAGGGTTCTGTAGAAGCTTCTCCCTGATTCACTGCAGCGCCTGTGCGTACCAATGCTGCTATTGTTTCATGTAGCGCCCGAGGGAACGCCGCCCAAAGCGACACCACATATAACAGCAGGATAATGCTAGAACGAACAATAGATAGCGCTGGTGAAGAACGTCCGTCACTTGGTGCTGAAGCCCATATTTTAGAAAAAAAACACAACGCCAGTGCCGGCGCTCCAAAACTGGACGCTCTGGCGCCAAGCACCAGATACTATTCAAAAAAGTCTGTTTCTCCCAATAAAAACCCCAGCCACTGAGCGAAACCACATGGAATGACATTGTTAACACATTGGAGCACTGGCACCGCATTGGCAGAACACAAAATACAACTCTGCAGTCTAAACTTAAAGTGCGAGGAACAACGCTAAAAGTCTTTTGTTGTTGCCCAGCCAACACACTCATTTTATGTGAAAAAATACAGAAAAATGTCATTCAAACATGATTTCTACACAACCAAAATATACACCATTGAAGTGTATGGGAGAGCACAACTGAGCAACAGGTGCTACATGGCGCTGCTGAACATACAGCGCCGGCGATCTACACTGAGCCACCGCTAGTGATACATGTGACGCTACATGACATTATTAGAGGTGCTCACCAGTTTGACTTTCATATATATTGCTTTCACATACTGCGCCCGGCGTTCACCTGATGCTACGTGGTACTTAGGCCCTTATTTATCAAGGGCTAGCGCCAGGTAGTGTCTGACGAGCGCCAGGTACCGCCAGCTATCGGCGGCTACCGAATCAAGTACGCCCGGCGGCGGTCACAATGACGCATTTATCACGCTAAATGAGGCTAGCGCCGGCGACAGCGTCAGCTAGCGCGGGATTCATCATGTAGCCGACTGCAACGAACAGCGCTGCTGCTAATCCCATCACAGCGACAGGTATGACCTGGCGCTCCCTGGCGTGGTCCAATGCATTTCAATGGAGCGATCTTTAAATAATCATAATTAATTGCTATTACTGTTTTTTTTTTTTTTTTAATGTCAAAAATTCTGTGACCACTTCTGCAATGTTAGGTTTTTTTTTAAAGTTAAAAAAAAAAAAAAAATGTGCAGAATTGATATTACAGGTCTGATATTCATGTATTCATATTACAAAATGTTTAGAAAAACTTGTATAATTTTTACATATAAAAAAAAAGGTTGTGTGGGGTTAAAAACTACTTTACACACATCGCCTCCAGCGCTCTGGGGTTTAAACAAGGAATTCACAGCGCGAGAAATTTTTGAGCGTGATTTTTTAATGAATCTGCAGCAAGCCGTTCGCTCTGGCCATTCGCTGTCAGGCGCACCAATACAAGCGGAACCTGTGAAACAGCGACCCCTAACCCCGTATTCAACATCCGACTGAGTCGCTGTCAACAAGCAAACCCCGGCCAAGCACAGCGAATACTAGCTGGCGCTGTGAAAATCACGCTACTGGCGCTCATCTGTCGCTACCTGCCGCTATTAATGAATTGGCCTCCCCGTGGTGTTAGCGCTTATTAAATAAGGCCCTTAGAAATGCTGTCTCTGTACTTGAGCCAGAATCTGTCCATGGGAACCACTAAATAAAATTATTAATTCACCAAGAATGTGGACTCTTGTCTGTGATAGGTTGCTGCTATGAGACAGTCCTCGAGATGAGGGGAAGTTATTTTCCAATGAGATACACAGAAGCACGAAGAAGACATGGCTCAAATATTGCAGTCAGCTGTGTAATGACAATTCAGCATAAAAATATAAAAAAATTAAAAAAAGTTTTCAAAAATGACTCTTTCTAGGCCAGGAGAGGTCACACAATAATGTGAGAGGCACTACCTGCCTACCTGCCGCTACGAGGCACTACCTGCCGCTATCCCTTGATGAATAATCCCCTTAATGAATAATCCCCTTTGCTTCTTTACCTGCGGTGGTCATGGGAGAATGGAAGGGCGGTGCGAGCGCCTGGCTAAGGCATTGGAGTTTTTATTTGTATCCCCCTCCGTTCTGCTTCAGTGCCAGGTTAGGGTGGCATGGCAGGGGGGTTCAGCTTTAAAAGTTCAGCTTTAGAGTTTGGTGCCTCCTGGTACCTTGTGCAAAGAAAGTATGTTCTGCTATCTCTATTCACAATGCCAGTGGTAGGGGGGCAACATTTCATCCGCCCATTTTGACTTTACAATTAGGAGAAGACCTCCAGAAGAATATATGGTACCCGTGCGCATCATGAGATCACATCTTCGAGACCTTCAAAGTGATTGACAAGATCGAAACATGACGGCTGCTGCGGGGGAGAAAAAAAGAGTTTAAAGACGAGAGACATTTTGATTTTGCTAATAATCAGATGTCTGTTAATATAAAAGTCAGAGAGGCAGACGAGTAAGCTTTTCAGATTATTAAGTGGCTACGTTTCTGCTTTGGGGGCCAAAAGACTTCTTCGCTTTCCTTACAAATAGGACTTTTGTGTGAAAATTGTAAAAAGCCAAATTACGAATTCCTTTTGATCTCCCCATGACCCCTTAGGCATGTTTCTTGTTCTGCACAGCCAATGTGGAAGCTCAGAAATGTGTGATTGGAATAAAGATACGGTTACCTGGCTAATAATCTGATGAGAGCTGATCACTTCCTAACTGAAGATTGGCATATTTATTTGTTTTACTTACACACAAATGATTTGTTACACAGTAATGAAGCGTGAATGTGTAAAGTCATTATCAAGGGTCAACAGGGCTGCTATCAGGGCAGTACAGACAACACTCCTTCATGGAACTGGGTCCCTTAGGGGCTTAAGGCTTAGCCACTGGCCCTGATGGCATCCCTGTGAATTCTCACCTTCTCGCATACTTCCAAGGAATCTGGGTGCTCCCTCTGTACTGCAGCCTGCCACTGATTGGCCCCTGTTCTGTTTCTTGGGGAAGATAATTTGTCCTGAGTGCTGTGTAAAACTCCCATTAACCATTTAATTGCTAGCCTACCTAGAGATGTTGTCACCCTGCTGCCAGACCAGTTTTCAGCATTTTGAGCTTCTGTATATATGTGTAATTGTAATATGCTGGAATTTCCAGGGATTTCCAGGAAAATCATATACTGTATTGTTTTTTTTTTTACAGAATTTAAACATTAAGGGGGTGATTTACAATGCTCGCTACTTTGTGCGACTTTCGCCTTCCCTGCTTTCTCCATGCATGTGGGCAGAGGGGGAAATTGTGGTGAATTGAGCTAAACTTACAGCCGTACAGTGAACACAGACGTTTGCACTTTGCTCTGTTTGTGCCATAACTTGCTGGTAAAAGTTACTGGTATTTACATTGAAAAGTGGTTTGGGGAAAGCTGGCGAACTGATGTGGCAGATTCATTTTAGAAAAAAAATGAAAAAACAAATATCAGTATTGGAGGGGTCTCAGATTATATGTGGGGTATCTTGGGAGTTTTTGGGTTGTTTGAAAAGCTTAAGAAAAAACATTTAATTAAAAATATAACAGTCATGTAAAAACATTCAGCCTGATTCAAAGCCTCTCTTGCATGCATTTTCATATGCGGGATAAGTGGACCAAAACCCAGTATAGTCAAAAGTTTCTGGCTATCATGGCTTTTGTTTCTTTCGCCGGGGGTGCCCCGATCGTGGGTACCCCGCTGTGTGAACCCCCCCCCCCCAGATCACAGCAGCAACTCACCTTATCACGGTCCCACAGGGCGTCTAAGAGCGGCGGCTCTGACGGCCACATCCTCTGCCTCCCTCTAACAGGGAGTGTGCCCGCACCGGTCATTCACAAATGCCTGCCGCGGGCACACGCACTGCTAGAGGGAAGCATAGGATGGGGGCGTCAGAGCCAGTGCTCTTAGACTCGCTGTGGGATCGGGATAAGGTGAGTTGACTGTGGTGATCTGGGGGGTTTCACACATCGGGGAACCCCTGATCAAGCTGCCCCGGGGAAAGGGCCAAAACCCAGGATAGTCAAAATCCAGGATTTTGGTCCACTTTAAAGTCCCGTATTTGTTCTTTTTTCCATGTCGGTTGACTCTGGGCAGCTGCTTTGCGGGACAACCCGCTGTATTATTTCAGTTGATGCAAAGATCTTGCACTTGCGCATGCCCTGATTTGCCGGGTTCAAAATTGCGCCCTCTTTTTTTGCAAGCAGAAACCGGCAAATGCACTAATGATGGAGCCCCTTGATGAGTTCTGTGAAGAGTCTTTGAATTGACCCGACTGAACCGCCTTTCTCATGGCTGGCCCCCGCCACAAGAAAGGGGCATGCAATTGGAGGTATGACCAAATTGGTTGACTACCTTCAATTGTTAGCGAATGGCTCCTTCCAGAGGCTAGGAGCACTGTAAGTTGGCATGTCCCAGTCTTCGCTGAGCCGCGCTCTGACTAAATTTCTCGATGGCATGACTGTCCTGCAGGAGTAATACATCTCTTTTCCTGACAGTATGACAGCCTGAACGCAGTGAGGTTGCTTTTTTCAACATTGCGAATATGCCAAGTGTCATAGACGCCGTTGACTACACGCACATGACCCTTTTTCCCTCAGCTGCTCAGGAGTATATGTTTTTGTATGTTTAGGGCAACTATTGCTGCACCTTCTTACCCCCTGTCCTGTATTTATGTCGTCCAGCTTCCTCTTCTGTCTTCTGCGCTTGCCTGAGCCCCGCTAAACCAGCCTCCTTGTGTTCTTGTGCCTTTCTAATTACATTTTTTTTTCAGAAACCGCAGGATGGGCCACTCCTTTAATGTCCAATGCATTGTGGGACCGGATCTTTTGTTTGTTTTTTCTGCGTTTTGGCCAATTTCCCAAGAGTTCAAGTTTTCCCCAAATGTCCCTCAACTGTGATTCGGGGGAAGTGGCCGGGTTACATTCTCTGCTGGTTGGTGTGCCTCAGACAGTGGGTGCATTCTGGCATTTTGCTGGTTTACTCCACCATTTGGCCAAGCAGCGCCACCAAAGATCCTCCTCGATCTTTCTAGCGGTATGGCGCACCACATTAAAATAGTGGGTATAGTTGCATCTAAAAGTGTTGCTATTGGCCCGTCAGTTTGCCTCCATGATCTTTCACTGCTTTACCAAAGACAGGTGGCGTGCTGGATGGGGCTCTCTTCCTCCTGTCCATTCGGTGGAGGTGTGCCTGCTGCTACTAGACTGCTGTTGTGGGTCAAGGTTAGGGGAGGTGGGGTTTGCCACAGTGGCAGGTGTGCCAACAGCTGGAGGAGGCGTCAGCAGGATATTTGTGGTGCTGTCCACACTTTCCTAGCTTTCCTCCTCCAGCTCCTGTATTGCTTCCATTAGTGGTGCAGTCTGTGTTTGAGAAAGAAAATCATTAATTATTGGGTCCCTGAATGTGCCCACACAGTCCCAAAATGCTTAAAGTAATGAGTGTAGCTGACTCCACCCTGCCCATTGCCCTTGGGTCATTACGGACACACAATTACCTCATCAGTGTCTGTGCTCCCCTCACTGGGTGGGTGGCTTCTGTGTGGCCATGGCCTTGACGGTGGGTCCAGGGCAACCACGGAAGATGTTGCAGCTGTTGGTGCAGGGCTTGCCTCTTGAACAGTGGTAGCTGCTGGCTGATTGGTTGCTGCAAAGCCAAGGCAAAAGCAATGGCAAGATTGTATGGACTCCTTCCAATTCTCCACCAGGGTTACACCTATATGTAGGTGGGGCTCAAACCCCTTTGCTGCAAATTCAGTGGTCTGCCTTACATTGAAATAGTTGCCCATAACATTTGTGTGTTACTTGGACCATCATGTGTGTCCCAGACCAGCCCCCCCCCCCCCCCCCAATTTGGGCATGCTTGTGGCCAGTCAAGTTGTGTTTTGTTTGGTTTTCTCCCACACCACCTTGTGCCTATCTGCATTTTGCAGCCAACTCTTACCACTGGTGGGCATATAACAGTGATCAGTGTCACAGGTCCTCAACACCCCCTGGTAGGGATGCAGCATACCCACCACCCACTCTTCAGCACGTGTAAATTGAAGGACAACTGCTTTTAGATTGTTCCATTTCTTTGTGGCATGCACAGCATCCTTGGGATCAGGCACCGCTCCCGTCACATTGTGGGCAAAATCTGCTGCACCTTTGGCTCTGTCAAATAGCTAGTGTGGGAGGCAGCAGGGGAGTGTCTGAGGGAGGAACACAGGGCCTTGATACCTTGGCAGGGGTTGTGGTGATGCCTGTGTTTGGGCATCTGGAGATCCAAAGGAAGCACTGGCCTCAACGGCTGTCAGTCAGGTGTGTTCTTTTATAAATAATTGGCTAGTTAATTGGATCTCATTTGTGTGTATTTTACAGGCCAGCATAGGCGCACTGAATCTCTTGCCTACATATATGCCAAGCTATGCCATGCCATTTGCCAATGCAGGTTTGCCGCTTCAAAAACAAGCAAAGGTGCGTACAGGTTACAGCCCGAAGCGGCGACATTCTCCTGAAGGCACATGGCGGGGCACACAGTTATGGCAGAGGCTGTGCCTAAAGCCCACCCAGAGCCAAGGACTCCGACCAGTGACGCATAGAAGGCAGGGTGTTGGTGTAAGGTGATGGCCCTTAACTCTGCCAACATCCTCATCCTCCTCTACACCCCCCCACCACCAGCCATGTTGAAGAGGAGGGACTTGGAGTCGCACACAGTCCTGTAGCAGTTAGGTAGGCCAGTACTCCAAAAACAATCCAGTTGTGTGAAGGGATGGCCAAATTATATATATGCTAAGTGCTGGTGTCTCTCTTTCCATACAGAATCTTCTGAGGGGGAGTTACGCCACAATGTGGCCACCTCAGATGGGCCCGGTGCCTAAACAAGCTGAAGTAAAACAACACATGCGCAGATTACAGCAGGTTGATTTCATTACAGACCCTGAGGAAGGGATGGCTCACAGTGAAGGTGAGGATTATGGGTGTTCTGGGGGGGTTATGTGCAGGGGGGCTCCAGCATTGGATACCCCCCAAGCTTGCTTGTCAAAAAGAATTGCCTTTGCTTGAAATACGACTTTAATGCCATATTGTAAAGAAGAGCAACAAACCTGATTTTCACTTTTTGGGGTGTTGTTCCTCTCAGTGGGGCATGCCAAATTGGGAAGCCCCACTATGTGTATGCCCATAGGTCACTCACCTTCCTGTCGCGGGCTGAGTGGCCCGTTCACCCTTGCTTCACTTGCTTTCACACGGCGCCCTTCGGCTCCACTGATGGCTAAGCCGGCTAGGCCGCTAAGCAACCGAGCAGTCCAAAGGGAACCAAGTGCACCACCGGCCGCATCCTCTGCTCACCTCCTAACTGTCGCATGCCTGCATCGCACATTCAGAAATGCCAGGGCGCAGGTGAGCGGGGATTCGGCTGTGCCGCAGAGACGCGGTGAGGGCTTCGGGACAAGATGAGTGAAATGGTGCTTCTGGGGGGGTTTACATTCTGATTCAGGATGCTCCAAGGAGTGGAACTCAGATGGCCCTGGAGTATTTTAGACTCCTGGGCCTCTGATGTTCCTCTTTAAACTGTTTTTACTAGTTTTACAGTGGCTCTGTTAGAAAATTCAATACATTTTAGTCTAATTTTTCAAACTTTAATATTTAAATTGTGACCACACACTAAAAGAATATATTTTTTAAAAATGCAGAAATCGTTTCCAAGGAAACTGCATGTCCCGAATTGTTATGTACTGACACATATTGCATACATGTGCACATGAAAAATATGTATAAAAATAATCATTAGAATGAATTACACATTATCTATGCATTAACATGCCTTAAAAGGCCACATTTGTACCACCCACTGTTCATACTGTTACCAAATGGCCCCCATGCAGGTCGGGGGCCTTGCATAAATACAGTAGTTATGCAAAAGGGTATTGGTCATCTAAAATAGAACATAAGGATTGAAAAACATATACTTTTCCTAAAATGTAAAAGCTTTCTCAAACTAATACTTATCATGAGTGACAGCAGAAAAAAAACTTTTAGAGCTGACCCAAATGGTTGTTAATTTGCTTATAAAGTGGCTAAAACTATTTTAATCTCCTTGGAGCCTGCAGGAGCAAGCTACCCCCCCCCAAACGTGAGTGACCTTTACTGTTGATGGAAATACCTCTGTCCTGTGGGGGGTCTTCATCCAAATCAGAAAACCATATACGTCTGTGGGTGTAAAATTCTGGTTGTGTCAAATACCTTAAAATTGCAATGAAGGGGAGGTAGGGTTGATACCTGGGCGGCATTTTATTTTTTTTTTACTTTACCGGCCACTGGCCTGGCAGTACCAGTATTTGTCTTTTTACTAGTAATTTTGGATGAGAAAAGTATACCCGCAATCTCAATTATCAGTAACAAAACAAAGGCCGCAAAGCAAGGCCAGTGGCCCGTAAAGTAAAAAAATAATACCGGCCAAGTGGCAACCCTAGGGGTTGGGGGGTGTCAAACACTTCAGACATTTTCTGCTAGTAACTTTTTCACTCTACTGTTACTATTATTATCAAAAATAATTACTATACATTTTTGAATTTGTTAAAGAGGCAGATCAGACCTTTTCTTATGTTCCGGTTTAACAAGGGCTCTTCCAGATTAATGATACTGATGAAGTCTCCACAAGGACGATATGGGAGACACATAAAAGTGTCCAGGTGGCAACCCTAGGGGCAGGGGGGTGGTCAAACATTTTGGGAACATTGTACTAGTAACTTTTTCACTCTACTGTTACTATAATTATCAAAAATAATTACTATACATTTTTTAATTTTTTAAAGAGGCAGATCAGACATTTTCTGATGTTCCTCTTTAAACACACCATCCCCCTCCCTCACTGCATTTTGGATGTCATCCAGCAGTATTCCTGGCCCATTTCCACCACTCTCCCCCCTTAGCTGCCTCAGAGTGAAGGCTGCAGGCCTAGCCGACCTTACCTGTAGCCACTGTAGCCAAATACCACACGCCGTTCCTCAGATCTCATGCTGAGTGTCATTGCAGCCTATGCAATGACATTGCACATGCGCGAGATCTCAGGGCCGGAGCAGTGCATGTCGGGATTCCAAGACGACGCTGCCAGCTGGAGGGCGATGGGGGAGCGGAGGGATGCCGAGAGCGATGTGACTGGAGGGGTAAGTTAACATTAACTGTTTTGTAAACCAGAAGGGCAGGGGGGCCGGGCAAGCCAGGTGTGGGGAGTTTTTACTAACTCCCCATGATCTGTAATGTTCCTCTTTAAAGAATACCAACACTCATTTAAACCATTCACTCCGCAGTAGCCCCAGGTACAGCCCCAGAGCTCTATTAATACTGCACAGATAAATAGCAAAAATAATACCATCACATGAGTCTATAATAGAAGCATCAGGCAATGCTGAATTTTGGGACCTTAGACTCTACTGGCGGGCCCAAGACACTTCAGTCGGGGTACTGGTATAGTTTCTTATCCTTGAAACAATGGGGTTTATTCATCAAGGGATAGCGGCAGATAGCGCCTCGTAGTGGCAGGCAGTATCTGGTGAACGGCGGGCGCTGTATGCAAAACCACATTTATGAAAGCGAATCTGGTGAGTGCCTCTAACAGCGCCATGTAGCGGCCAACGTATTATTACAGGTGGCTCAGCGTATAGCGCCGGAGCTCTAGCTTCCAGGTATTACCTGTCGCTCTCCCATACATTTCAATGGACGTTCCTTTTCTTCTGTTTAAACAGGGTTTTTAATTTTTTTTTTCTCTCAAATAATTGTGTCACCTTTCCTGGCCTAGAAAACTTCATTTTTGGAAAACATTTTTGACTTTTTATATTTTTATGCAGAATTGTCATTACAGGTCTAGCACTAAAGTGTTAATGGCCCAATGTTACAACAATGTAATTCCGTGTGTTTTTGCTTTGTTACTGGGGGATATGTGTTCAAAAACAGACTTTAATCACACAGCGTCTGGTGCTCTATGCTATAGCGACCAGATCCAGAGTGCCTTCACTGTGTTTTTTTTGTTGAATATGGTGTGGATCGCTGAGAGTCGGTCGCGATGAGCGGGCGCTACCTCTCGCTCGCTGCAACGCTGTACTGGTGTTAGAGCCAGCCCAGCATACATCAAATTCATCAATGCCGGCCAGGTTACTACAGCGACAGAGACGCTCTGTTACAGCGCCCTATAGCCGATCACAGCGCATACTAGCGGTCGCTCTAACCGCCGCAGATGCTCATTTGCCGATACGCTAGTAATGAATCAGCCTCAATGTATTCAGTGAAGCAAAAGGGGGAACCTTCTCAGATTTATTTGGCAAAATGTTCTTAAGATTTGTATTAAATTGATTTGTGAAAAAAGGAATCATAATATGGTTGGGTGACTTTAACTTATTTGCAAGACTAGACTCTACTTGAGTGACAAAAATGAAGACAGATCTCATCTCACGCCCCTCTACATGGGAACATCTCCAAAAGCATAATCTTGTGGATTTATGGCTTTAACAATCATTACAAACAAGACTATACATGTTACAACAGGGCCCAGAAGACACTCTAAAATAGACTATTTTATTTAATCAGAAAATATAATTTACAGGATGTCCTAGACTGCTCAATAGAAAACATAACCTTCTCGGACCATGCTTCAGCAACACTAACAATGAATCGGAGCAAGCCGGCTGATGGGGGTTATTGGCAACGAAACAGAGAAATCCTGGAAAAGCAGGAATACATAAGTAAATTTAAAAGGGAACCAACAGTCAAAACTGACTTAAACCAGTCCAACACGACAAACAGTGCTCATACGCATCCCTCCCCAGGGCAATTAATATTGCTGCACATAAAAATTCATTTACCCTTTTCTAACTGCAAACGGAAACTGTGCATTATCAGTTATGTCCAGGATTGTTGAATCCAGGAAGCAGTATTACTGAGATGCTGGAAGTGGAAGCTCCAATGGCCGCTACCTTTTTTTTCCCAACTGTGCCAGCCTGTTGGTCCGTTTTAACAAGGGCTCTTCCAGATTAATGATACTGATGAAGTCTCTGCAAGGACGATATGGAAGACACATAGGAGCGTCATCAGGGGAACTTTTATATCCATAAATGCCCAAAGCAATAAAATAAAAAAACAAAAAATGGACACCTTAATAAACACATTTAACTTTATTGAAAATGAGTGCAAACGAAAAGCAATGGACATAACAAACCGCTAAACTGCTAGATTCGAACTTATGCAGCATAACTGAACCTAAAGAGAAGATATCGGAAATAATAAAAATAATGAAAAAAGAAACAAAACAAATGTAATTGGGAAGACAATGGCCACTATGGTTAAAGACAGAAGGGCCCAGAATTTTATTGAAAGAATTACAGACGGCAAAGAAAGTTCGGTGCACTCCATGGAGGAAATTAAGTCGACTTTCCAAAGAGTATATCATGAGATATATAACTCAGAAAAGGACAAATCAAGAAATTATAAAACGTATCTAGCAGGAATAGATATGCCCTCGATCCCACGAGAAAATGTAAGGGAACTAGATTCCCCTTTTGAAATGAGTGAAATATTGAGTGCAATAGGTACTGTAAAGGCAGGGAAAGCTGCAGGTAATGATGAATTCCCTTTTGAATATTTCAACTTTCAAAGAGGTCCTACCACCAAACTTATTAAAACTATTTAACTCAATTGATAGTAGCAATCCATATTGTGTGCATATGAACAATGCAGTTATTAAACTAATTCCAAAACCAGTAGAGGATCTAACTGAGTGAGCAAACTATAGGCCAATATCCTTGATTAATGTTGATTTAAAAATATATGCAGCAATTATCAATAAACGAATAGAGGCAATACTCTGTAAGGCCTGGTGGGACGCCCCCCTTCAGGTGAGTTGACAACCCCCCAATCTCTGCCGCTGCTTCTGCCTTTAGACAAGCCCCCATTGGCCGGGATGCTAAATATGCCTCAACGGACACGGTTGCCTCCATGTCTTATGTAGCGCCGGATGCCAACTTATGGTTGTAGGCTGATGAACCAAGGGCACACTGGGAGCAGATGAACCAAGGGCACACTGAGAGTCCAGACTAGCCCTATAGTCATACACTGTGTATCAGTCCTATAGGCTTTGACGCATATAAGATTGATACACCGTGTATGACTACAGGGCTAGTCTGGACTCTGCTCTCAGTGTCCAGACTAGCCCTGGGATTGAGCAGATGGATGGTCCACATAGCCAGAGGGTCAGAGCCAGGGAGTCAGAGTTATCAAGGTATTTGGAGAGTCAGGAAGAATCATAGTCATACAGGTGGCAGAGAGTGGTCAGACATAGCAGAGGTAGGTAATAGATAAGCTGTCTTTAAACACAGAGCAAAGTCTAGCAGGGAATGCTATTAAGAGCAATGCATGTAGGGAGCGGCCTGGTTTTATGTTGTCATCGGCCAATCAAAGATGGAAGGCAGAGTCAGCACACTAACATTAACCCTCTGAAGTACCTGCGGAAATGCTGGCATGTCCAGAGGCTCCACCCAATGCGCTTCGTTATGGTTGACTTCAACTGGGGCTGGTGGAAAGGTCTTCGGGAGTTATATATGGAACATTAGAAAGATAACTTTTTGCTCTGTGGCATAGAGTTATTTCTGTGTTTATGGGTTATTTTTCTTACAGTACAGCAACAGTAATTATGAAAATAATTCAGTATAATTTCTCCTTGGAATGATAGACAGGGATGTTGTAAAAGAGAGGCCTGGTTTTACCACAGTCTTCCCTCCACTTTTTTCTAAAAAATTATAGTTAGTTGTTGTCTTCCCAGAGACCACAAAACTCCCTATATCAGCACCAACCCACCTGTTAAGGCATCTTCAGGTTCATCAGTTATAGCTCATTAATTAGGAATTACAGTTGGCATGGTTCCCAATATCAATTATGATGTACCGATCAAAAATCAGTTCCCCATGGATGTTATGAATGTTGATGCCTTAGCAAAAAACATATCGCCAGCCAAGAGAATTTAGAAATGGTTCCTGCAGCAGCAATAATTCTCCTTCAATTCTGAGGTTATTCACTGGAGGTAAAAAGTAGGAATGAGCAAATCGAATCTGATGAATATGAATTTGTTATGAATTTCAGGGAAAAAATCGATTTGCAATGAATTGAATTTTGCAGAGATTCAATCATGTAAATCACTTTATTAAACTCCATTTATTGTGGTCCTGGCTCCAGGGCATCTAAAATGATGGCTCCACATGTCAGGACATGGGGCAAGGAACCCTGGGAAGGTGGCAAGGCGGGATGACCCTGAATCACATGCAACATGCAGCCTATCAACAGCCAGCCACTCCGGTGATGTCACAGTCCTATATAATCGGCAGCCATCTTTCGGTCACTCACTTAAGTGTTCTATTGCAGAGAGAGGGACAGAGAGACACAGTTAAGCATTTTTACAGCAGTGATTCCAGCCTAAAAACACAGATAGGGAAGGGAGAGATTGAGAGAGAAAGTGCACTTGTGGGTGTATTACAGCAGCGATTTCAGCCTAGAAGCACTAACAGGAAAAGGAGTGAGATTGAGAGAGAAAGTGCAATTTTGTGTGTAGTACACAGTGACAGTGTGCTGCAGCACTGGTGTGTACACCAACTAAAAAGCGAATAGTAGCCCGCTAGTTAGGGTGAGCAGAGCACTAAAAGCGTATTGTCCTTTATTAAGTGTAACCTCTGCGTATATCTAAGTGTTGTACCATTTTGTTCCTGTTAAGGCTTCAGAGCCTAGTTACTGTGAAAGGCCCGACAAAATGACACACCTGCTGCTGTTGTAGACAAATAGTCTTTTAAGCGTACTGGAGCGCATTGGACTCCCCTCATAAGTGCATACCCCATACGACTCCTGATGCTGCTTCTGCCACCTCCAGGCTGTGTCATCCAGGCACTGTAAGCTGCCACCAACTCCAGGCTGTGTCATTCAGCTGCTATGTTGTCTCCTCATGCTACCACCACCTCCACGCTGTGTCGTTCAGCCACTATATTGTCTCCTCATGCTGCCGCCACCTCAACGCTGTGTCAATCAGCCACTATATGGTGTCATCATACTGATGCCACCTCAAGGCTCTGTCATTGTGCTGCTCTGGGCCAGTAATTCTAATAGCGACGCCTCTGATCTGTATGTCATACTGAATAACAGTATTATTTCACTAACCCAGCACACATCCTATGCGTGTTTTAGCAAGGCAAAGTGTTCTACAACCCTATTGAGGCTCTCTGTAGGCCAGAAATAGCCATTTTTAAAAGTGATTTGCCGCAAATATATTTGAACCAACCCCCCCCCCCCAAAAAAAAAAAACATCGAACACTATAAACTGCAGATTTCAACAACATTTGATCATAAAGTAGTTGAGATAGTGGTGGCCGATTAAAGTCTTCTATCAGGACACAGGAGGTTAAAGCTGAGCTAGGTGCTCAAGTCTCAATGCATTTCTACATGAGAAGACCATGGGGTAACCTCTTTAATTTGCGCATATAAATTTTCTCATTTCCATTTTCCAAAATTGAATGTTGTTTTTTGTTTTCTAAAACAATGCAGATGTTTCCTGTAAGTTTTGAAAAACTCTTCAACATTCTCAACACAAAAAGCATCCTTTGAAAAGCCTTTTATAGAAAATGTCTCTTCACAATGGAATATACAAGCGCCAGCTGTTTTCATGAGGTGGAAGGAAATGTGGATTGCACTCAAGTCTAACATGTTTCATTATTGTATAAACCTTTAGAAATGCATGCCCGGTAAGTGCTGACGTGCCTACATAATGAATCCGCCGGAGCAAAAGAAAAGCCGGCAATTCTTTATATGCAGCTTAAATCCTTACAGGCTGAAGATAAGGGAGGCTGTTTGTCCTCTGGAAGTTCTAGTATGGTGTAATGTAACCAGGCATCACTAATCATTTTATAGAGTTTCTGTTCACTTGGAAAATCCTGTAGTGAAGTATAATGAAGTCTATAGGATTTTTTCTTGTACTTCATCATTAACGGTCTATGTTGCTTTTTAGTTTCCAGTCGGTTTACAATATACTCTTGGAGTTATTTAACTGCACAGAATTTAAGAAAACCTATGACTTGATTTAAAAATGATTGGCCTTTTTATGATGTGTGCCTTTTTGAATCATTTTTGTGGCTATAGCAACAGCTTCGGAGTGCTGGCATTACCGTCTTATCTGGCGCTGTGCTGTGTGCTACATTGGCGATAGCAGACGCTGCGTTGAATGCTACTAATTTTCTTTGAATGTTGCACTTAGGTATTGGCCGGCCTATGCCGGAGCCTGTTGAACCTGACGGCCGACTATCCCTGCATCTGTGAGTGCCACTTTGTAATGCTGTTTAAGTGGTGCTCCCCAGAATATTTATGATTTTTTCCTCCTTGAAATCTTTTGCTGTATTTTTCTGGTGCAGGTCAGCATTTTTTCATTACAGTTACAGGAAATCAATGCTGGGGACAACGGGGACAAACTTTTCAGTGCCGTTAGTTTGTGTTTTAGTTGTTGATGTCCAAATTACACATTGTTAAGCAAAATAAACCATTGCAATTAATTTTAATGGCACAAAGGGACATCTAGGTCCTACGTTTCCATTATTGACAAATTCCAATGCAAGTGTAGTGGCCCGCACTGAATGCTTCAACGGCTGCTTCACAGCTGAGTGTTTGTCACAGTTTCGCCACAGTGCTTGAGGTACATGTGCCATGCAATTGGAAGTATTGTCTCAAGTTTGCCCCTAGTGGTCACATAATTGTCATTCCATGTTAGGCCCACGCCACATATTGTAAAGTGTTTACTTGTTCCTCCAACTGTCAATTAAGCTGATGCAGAATGAAGTCTATGACTCCTCTGTCACCTGACCATGCCAACCTATGGCAGGGCAGAGGGAGCCAGTTTCCTCCAGCCAGCCCCTGTTGGTCGGAGGGGGAAAAACCCTGGGGAGGGAGAGCAGCTCCAGCCTCTGAGCTGGCTGCATGTGTGTCCCAGCTTTCTCCAGAAAACCTACTTCAGGCTTAGGCCTATGCCAGCCTTATTCTCCTACTCATCTCCACCTGTAACCAGTCACCCAAGGATGTTCACAGGACAGTTCTACCTCAGTAGGATAACTTTATTGTGTAAGAAGCCTACTGTCCGGATCGTCTGGAATTGGAGGGTCACCCGCCAGCAACCAAAACTAGTCTAGCTCCCATGCTAGTAGTCCACGCGCCTCTATGCGGTCTCCGTGTACGAGAGCAGCTTCATGTTCAGTAATTCTCAAGTTAAGTAACTCAAGTCGTCTCTACCTGTGCCCTTGCGGTGGGAATCTCGATCTACAGGATCAGGTCTGTAAACTCTTCTAAAATCTTCTAACGTCATCCCCAGCTAGTATTACTATTCCCAACACCTTTACAGCCCTAAGGCTTCAGCATAGACTCTCTCACTCTGCATCAGTAACCACTAAAGTCCTGTTTAAAGTTACTAGAGTTACCCTGGTTGCATCCAGAGGAAAGGACATTTACTTTGACACTTGTTCCAGCAATAAAAGCAACGTTGTTTATCCGAACCCTGGCATTGCTTTCTTCAGTGGGTGCCTTGACTAGGATACAGCGGGAACTGCAATGGTTAACTAGCCCTGGGGTCAAGACTACCAGCCACCAAACCCTCGAGCCATACACCGTGACAAGTGTACTCCATAGGCTATCCCCAGGGGGTTACTCCACAAGTTCTTCATAAATAAAGGCTTCCAATATTAAGTATAAGTAGTGTTGAGCGGAATCAACCCGCACGTTCGGTGTTAGGTCTGGTTGCACAGCAGCCAATCAGTCTTCTTCTTTTCCCATCCTCCGTGACCCCGCCGTATAAAAGGCAAGGTCTGTGTCACGCCGATCTGGCTGTGCACTCTGCAGTACAAAGGAATAGGTTGCTTGCTGCTGCTGAGGGACAGATAGGGCAATTTGGATTAAAAAACAGCCCTTTTTCGGGTCAAACTATAGTCAGGGATAGTGGCTGGAGTGAGGGCAAGAGTAGGGTTGGACACATTACTACTGCACAAATACCAATGAACAGGCACTACAGGGGTCTGACTGCCCCACATCTTCCTTTAAGCACTGGAGTGTACCCTGTTATACCACAACTTGCTCTAAGCACTGTGGTGTAGCCTGTTATACCACAACTTGGTTTAAGCACTGGGGTGAGTGTAAGCTGTTATGCCACAACTTGCTTCAAGCACTGGTGTGTATACTGTTATACCACAACTTGGTCTAAGCACTGGGGTGTACCCTGTTATAACACCAACTTGGTCTAAGCACTGGAGTGAGTGAACACTGTTATACCACAAATTGCTCTAACCACTGGTGTGTATGCTGTTATACCACAACTTGCCCTAAGCACTTTGCTTTTATGCCACAACTTGGTCTAAGCACTGTGGTGAGTGTAGTCTGTTATACCACAACTTGGTTTAATCACTGGGGTGAGTGTACGCTGTTATATCACAACTTGGTCTAAGCACTGGCTTGTACACTGTTATACCACAACTTGCTCTAGGCACTGGGGTGTAGCCTGTTATACCACAACTTGGTTTAAGCACTGGGGTGAGTTTACGCTGTTATAGAACAACTTGGTCTAAGCACTGGGGTGTACCCTGTTATACCACAACTTTGTCTAAGCACTGGGGTGTACCATGTTATACTACTATACTCTTGCTGTAAGCACTGGGATGAGTGTACGCTTTTATATCAAAACCTGCTCTAAGCACTGGGGTGTACCCTGTTATACTACAACTTTCGGGTCGCTTTAGGCTCATTATCCTGTAATTTTTTTGTATTTGTCCATTTCAGGCTGCTGTAACAGCAGATCAGCAAATACGGGACAGTGACATGGCCATGGTGCTTCTGCTGCTGGTAATGGAGCTGGGGCTACAGGGAGAGGACATCTTTCATCCTTGCTGCACCTTCTTCTGGTGCAAGCAGGCACCAGGGTTTGGAGCACATTTTTATAGGCCCCAATACTGCTGGTAGAGTGGTGAAACCAGAACAAAATGAGGCAGTAGTTTATATGGCACGCAGTGCTCCCAGTTTCGTGGGATATTCGTCCACCCACTCCACTGCAGCCACCTCTCCCCCTGTAAAATCTGCAAGGCCGTCCCAGCCAGAAGTCACAGAGTCACTAATGCTCTATGATGACATGTCTGGCTGGGATACCATGGGCCATCTGCCTGCCCCCACCTGGTTGCAGACCTAGGGCTCATGGATGCCCAAGAGCTTCTGTCGGCGAATGAGGTAGAGGCCAGCTTACCATCACCAGACACCCCGGATATTGATGAGACCCAAGTGCCGACTGCTGCAGATTTCTGCAATGTTCTGCAAGTGTGCGAAAGGCAAGCAGGGAGGAGTGGGTGGAAGAGGATGCCAGGGAGGATGATGAGGTCCTAGACCCTACATGGACTGAAGTCCATCAGAGTTCGGAGCAAGAAGTGGTGGTCACACATCCCCAGGCAGCCAGCAGAAGAAGGAGAAGGGTGTAAACCATCAGCTGTCAGCCCACTGCGACTGAGCGCCCATTGAAATGTATGGGAGAGCGACAGTGAGCGACAGGAAATACCTGGCGCTCTGGAAGATAGAGCGCCTGTGCTATACACTGAGCCACCTGTAGTGGTACATGTGACACCACATGGCGCTGTTAGAGGCGCTCACCAGATTCGCTCTCATAAATGTGGTTTTGCATACAGCGCCAAGCGTTCACCAGACGCTGCCTGCCGCTACGAGGCACTACCTGGCGCTAGATCTTCTTAAATTATGACGAATAGCACCTCCTAGTCTTATTTGCCTTTGTATAGAAACTACATCTTGTTACGCTTACAGATATGTCTTACATACATAACAGTTGGAATAATTATTCTGTCAAACTATATGGCATTCGAGTTTTTGAAAAGAAGAAAGCACAATTGTGTGAGAGTTTATACTGAAAGGGAAATGAAAAGGAGCCATTTGTATTTCTAACTATTCAATTAAATCATGCAAGAGCCCAGCACAGTGTCTAGCAAGAAAAGTCAGAATAGTTATCAGTACCTCCAGATCAAGTGGGAAATTTAGCTGTAGAGTGGCATTAAATGCTCTCTTCACTCGCAAGAAGGTAGCCATTGAAATGTTACCGAGATTGCTTTCTTTGATCCTTTTTAAAAAAAGATTATAGCTTTCAACATTTCAAGTGCCCTTATCACGCAGGCTCAGAAATACATTAGGGAAGCTAGTGCTTCATGCTGGAAATTATGGCGTGGCAGAAAAGAAGAGGTGTAATGCAATATTTATTCCAAAGATTGGGCAGCATTACAGCAATGAGAGGTATCAGATGAAATCAACACCAAGGGTTATTTTCTGTCTTGTAACAGTATGCTACAAGAGATACTCCCCCGCGCCCACCCTGTGATCACTACTCTCAATTCCACATTTGAAGCCTCTGCTTCTTGAGCTTAAAGTGGACCAAAACCCACAGAGATCGGCCCAGGAATCTATAAGATTCCTGGGCCAATCGATTCCCTCATGAAAGAAAGTGCCGTCCCTTTAGGAGGGCAGCCCACATGAATGGCCTGCATTCCTGCCCAGAAGCAGACCAGCCTTGTGGAAATGGTCACGGGGGGGGGAAGTGACATCAAAGGGAAGGGGAGTATAAAGGGACGTTCGTCCCTCCTCCCCTTCCTCCTTTGACCCCCGGCTTGGATGGACGAGCAGTCAGGACTGGCGCTCGTCCGGCCATTTGTAACCAGTGACAGGAGTCACTGGTGGCGGAGTTGCGCTGGGAGGCCGAGCGGCCGCTCCCCCACCTCTCAACCTTACCGCACATGCCGGGCTCCCGCCCGACTCAGCCCCTCGCCACCCTGCCGCTCTGCGCAGAGCGGCAGGGAACATGCCTCATCCCCACCCCGCTCTCACCTTCCGGTGGTGGCGCCGCTTCTCCCCGCCGTCCGTCGGGGGCAGGTCATCCCCCTCCTCCCTCGCCAGCTTCAGAGCGGCCCGAGCACTTTCTGGTCGCTTTAGGCTCATTTTCCTGTAATTTTTTTGTATTTGTCCATTTCAGGCTGCTGTAACTGCAGATCAACAAATAAGGGACAGTGACATGGCCATGGTGCTTCTGCTGCTGGTAATGGAGCTGGTGCTACAGGGAGAGGACATCTTTCATCCTTGCTGCATCTTCCTCTGGTGTAAGCAGGCACCAGGGTCTGGAGCACATTTTTATAGGCCGCAATACTGCTGGTAGAGTGGTGAGACCAGAACAAAATGAGGCAGTAGTTTATATGGCACGCAGTGCTCCCAGTTTCGTGGGATATTCGTCCACCCACTCCACTGCAGCCTAGAGTGAAGAGTCCTCCACCTCTCCCCCTGTAAAATCTGCAAGGCCGTCCCAGCCAGAAGTCACAGAGTCACTAATGCTCTATGATGACATGTCTGGCTGGGATACCATGGGCCATCTGCCTGCCCCCACCCGGTTGCAGACCTAGGGTTCATGGATGCCTAAGAGCTTCTGTCGGAGAATGAGGTAGAGGCCAGCTTACCATCACCATACACCCCGGATATTGATGAGACCCAAGTGCCGACTGCTGCAGATTTCTGCAATGTTCTGCAAGTGTGCGAAAGGCAAGCAGGGAGGAGTGGGTGGAAGAGGATGCCAGGGAGGATGATGAGGTCCTAGACCCTACATGGACTGAAGTCCATCAGAGTTCGGAGCAAGAATTGGTGGTCACACAGCCCCAGGCAGCCAGCAGAAGAAGGAGAAGGGTGTAAACCATCTACTGTCAGCCCACTGCGACTGAGCGGCCATTGAAATGTATGGGAGAGCGACAGTGAGCGACAGGAAATACCTGGAGCTCTGGAAGATAGAGCGCCGGTGCTATACACTGAGCCACCTGTTGAGGCAGCTCCCATCATCTCCCCCTCCCCGCGTACAAGCCGGCGGAAGGGGAATCGTTCTTCCACCCCCTCCTTTGTCCACACACATTGGAGCAGTTCTGGAGCTGGGGGCGCGTGCCCTGCCTCCAGCTCCATTAGGGGCCCTCCAGCGTCACTTTGACGCATGGGGGGCCTTTCAAGCAGCACACCTAGGGTTCACCTGGGGGGGTTCTCACATCACCCTCCCATCTCAGCGCGCCCCCCCCAGTGAGCGTCCTCTCCGTCGCCCATCACGCCCCTCACCGCCGCACCCTCTTTCCTGCTTCCCTCCCATCCTCGCAACTCACCGCGGTCCCGTCGGCCTTTCGGGGGCCCTGGGGGCATCGCCATTTTACCTGGCGCCCCCCCCAGCCCGGCAAGCTGGTTTGCATGGCGTTCTCCCCTCCCCCCTTTGCAGCGGGGCGCATGTGCTGCGGTTGCAGTCAGAGCACCAGGATGGCACGTCGGGGATGCCCTCGACTAGGCGGGCGGTTGTGTGGCGGCATCAGGAAGCGTTGGTCCGGCATCATCTTCCAGAGTCACAGTGACCGCTCCAGGGTCGGGAAGCGGGTCGCTGGGGCCAGTCGTTCACGGTGGCCCAGGGAGTCGATCGGCAATCGGGCGGACCAGGCGGTTCGGCATGGTGAGCCACATTTGATCGCCGATGTTATTTTTATGTCGCAAGCTGGGGGTGGGGTTTCCGCGGGTGATGGATCAGTCAGGGTCGCGAGTTTATGGCAGGGGTAACGGATTTGTTGATCAGTTGGGAGTCAGAAGCGAGCCAGGGGGCCGCGGGGCAGGGTGCAGCGCGAGGCTCAGCATTGGTGTGGGCGCCAGGGGCTGCTGTTACAGCGGGCAGTACTGGGGGGGGGTCGATGCACCAAGTGGGGGCTGAGGGGGCAGGATGTAGGGAGGAAGGTAATGTTGAGGACCCGGGGGCAAAGGGGGGGGTGACAGGCCAGCACCAATCTCGGACCGGGCAAAAGGGTCACGCCTACATGTGTTTTGAGGATCCGTTGGGGGGGGCATCTTAAGCGGGAAGTCACAGCAGTACGTGCTCGTCTTCACGTTGCTGCCGCTAGAACGTTTTGGGGTTGAGAGTTGGGAAAAGAGTAAGGAGTATCGGAAGGAGGAGGACAAGGATAGAAGGCGCTTTCGGTTGATCCCACGAACTTTCGGGAATTGGCTGCAGGCGTTCTCTATACTGGCGAGTGTGATGGGGGAAGGAATCCGGAGCACTGTTCACCACTATTTTGCTATACCATCTGGGAGGTCCACCGGGTGTACAGTGGCTCGGCCTGGTTACGGTAGGATGAACAATCCCGGCAACGAATGACGATAAGCGAGGGCTTGGGTTGGGATAACAGGGGCATTGGGCTCTGGTTGAGGGTTAGGAATGCGAGGGGGGGTGTACCCGGGGGCGAGTGGTTTCCCCCCCCTTTTTTTTGGCTGGCGCCACTTCAGCGGGGGTCGGGGGTGGCGGAAACGGCCAAAAAAAAAGGGATTTTTTTGGGGCCTTCAATGACTCCTATTGCAGGTGGGGACCCACGTGAAAATTGCGGCACAAGTGTTTAGGCTGCGGGGGGAGCCACTTAGTGGGGTGATGCTTTAAGAAGGGACTGGGGGGTTCCGCAAGGGTGCAGATGTCCTGCAAAAAGGCATAGTGCCAGTGAGAGGGGCAGAGATGCGCCCCTGGCTAAATAAGTATCTCAATCGGGGGGGGGGGGGGCACGGTTCTTGGGGGAGGATTTTGAGCTGGGTTTCGTGATCCCATGTACGGCTCCTCGGGGGGCACGCTCTCTTAAAAACCTGAAGTAGGCACAGGAAAGGCCGGAAGTATTAAGGAAAAAGTTGGGGGGCGAGGTGTCTGTGGGGCGGATGGCGGGCCTGTTTAGCGACCCCCCCACCCCCGCTGGAAAGTCTGGTGGTGTCCCCGTTGAGTGTGGTGCCCAAGGAGGAACAGGGCAAATTTCGCCTAATGCACCACTTGTCTTTCCCCAGGGGAGCGTGGGTGAATGATGGTATAGACAAGGAACTGTCATCGGTGTCTTACACGTCGTTTGACTTTGCTATGGCCTGGTGAGGGAGGCGGGCTCTAGGGCATTGTTTGCCATGACGGACATAGAGTCTGCATTTCGGCTGCTACCGGTGCGTCCGGATAGTTGGTACCTCTTGGGGATGTTTTGTTTGAGGGAGGGCATTATGTTGTTTGATTTCGAGTGCATATTTGGGGCCTTTAGTTCGTTCCTGTAGTGGGTGGTGAAGGAGAGAGCAGACAGAGGGGCCAGCGACAGTTATGAAGCTTTTAGGGATTGAGAGTGACACGGTAGAGAGGGTCTGCAGGTTGCCGAGGGACAAAGTTAAGGGTTTGGTTGAAGGTTTGGTAGGGGACAAGGGGATATATATATATATATATATATATATATATATAAATAGGTTACGCTGCAGCAGCTTCAGTCAGTTCTCTGGAAGCTGAACTTTGCGTGTCGGGTCTTGCCTATGGGGCGGGTGTTCACAGCTCACAATATAATCAAAATACAAATTTCTTTATTGGATTCCAAGCATTAAAAAACATATAAAGACATGATTAAAAACTGACACCTATTGCATTGCCCAAAGGTTCTGGTTGGAAGTAATCCAATCAGAGACCTAGGGCCTTATTTAAGAAGGGATAGCGTCAGGTAGTGCCTGGTTAATGAGAGGTAGCGACAGGTAGCGACTGGTGAACGCCGGACACGGCACACAGTCGCATGTTAGCGACTGGTCAGTGCGACCGACTCACAGCATATTCATTATAGAAACAGCCTCACAAAACTCCGGAGCTGAAAAATGCTTCTCTGAAGCCCAGAGCGCAGGAGGCAGTGTGATTAAAGTCTGTTTTTCAGCATCTATCCACTAGTAACAAAGCGAAAACATATGGAATTACATTGTAACAACATTGTAACATGAACACTTTAATGGCAGACCTGTAATGTCATTTCTGCAGAAATAATATATGTATGGGAGAGCGACAAGTAGCGAGAGGTCATACCTGGCACTGTGCAAAGCTGAACGCCAGCGCTGTTCGCTGAGGCTGTGAAAATGATGAATCAGATGCTATATGGCGCTATCCCAGTCGCTAAACAGATTCTGCTTGATAAATGTGTAACTGTGTGCCGTGTCCGGCGTTCACCAGTCGCTACCTGTCGCTACCTCTCATTAACCAGGCACTACCTGACGCTATCCCTTCTTAAATAAGGCCCTAGTTCTCTGATTGGATTACTTCCAACCAGAACCTTTGGGCAATGCAATAGGTGTCAGTTTTTAATTATGTCTTTAAATGTTTTTTAATGCTTGGAATCCAATAAAGAAATTTGTATTTTGATTATATTGTGAGCTGTGCCCTTGTTTGGGACCTTTTGTGCCTTTGTGAAGTAGCAGGGATCACAGAGGCGATCCTGAAGAATGTATGTCCCAGTACAATCAGAAATGGTTACTCTGACCAGTTCAGTTAAGGAATACAATGGATCAGAATATACAATGTAAAGCTGTAATGTATCTGGTCAGAGTGCACCAATAGGCATTAACATCATGCCAGATAGGCCTAATCAGATTATATACATACAATTGTAATCATGACGTGCATCAGATCATGTAAAAAGCATAACACGCATATATAAACATTACCAGACAAAATAGAAAGCACCGTGATCGCAAAGAGAATTGCCCACGTTTCGAGGCCTCTTTCTCAAGGCTGCGATTTTTTCAATACATTTTAATTGCAAATGTATATATCGTGTGGTGTGCATCTATCCATTTCAAAAAATACTGTGCCAATCTATTCCCTCCCTCCAGGGCATACAAAAACAGGATGCCCCGCTGTGTGAAATCCCCCAGGATGCCCCATACACTTCCCTTGCTTCTTGGTCCAACGCGGCACTCGCGAGCGGCAGCCGCATCCAGCCATCCTTCTAGCAGGGCGCAGGCATTTATGAATGGTTATGCCTGCGCCAGACATATGTGAATGACCGGCGCCTGCTAGAGGGAAGCGGGGAATGCGGCCACCAGTGCACTGGAAGCCGCTGGCCTTAGACGAAGGCTTAGGCGACATGATGGCAGCGGATCCAAGTGTGCTGATTGGACGAGCAGGCACGCATGCGCCATAGGACCGGGAAGAACCTGGCAATCTGGGGGGTTTCACACAGCGGGACACCCCTGATCGGGGTGCCCCGGGGGAAGGACCAAAACCCAGGATAGTCTAAATCCTGTGTTTTGTTCCACTCTGGTCCTGAATTTCTGGTGGAGGTACACACAGCCGAAGGGATACTTGCCACTCCCATTTATTCAGTGTTCTATGCTAGTCATTAGTATGTGCGGCATAGAATGCTGACTGAAAAAGAGTCTACACATGGACAAGTGGAATTGGGATGCCTTGGAGGGACATAACAAAACCTGGGATAGTTGACTTTGCAGGTTTTGTTCTTCTTTAAAATTTGTAAGCCCAACTATGGTTCCAGTGTTGTGGTTAACTGCTTCTAAGTGCTGGCCATGTTGCAGCTTCCCCCTGTATGCCTCTGTTTGCTGATAGGCTGTCAGCGGTCATACCGCAACATGAGCGGGAAGCACATGTTGTGTTTCTCTGCATTGCTGCAAAGCTATCAGGTCTGGAGTTCCTCTTTAGCCGTCGCCTATTTCTTTCTGGAACATTCCTCTGTGGTTTTCAGCTTGACCAGCAGGCGGCGTTGTTCTGCAGTGCTCCCGGAAATCAGTCAGCACCTGTGCTAATTATTTGCTGGCCTTTATATGCTGATGCTGCCATGCAGTCAGTGGCTTAGCATTGACTCTGTCTTCAGAAACCGGAACTCTGTACCCAGAACGCTGAACCTGGAATCCTGAAACCCGAACTCTGAACCCAGAACCCAGGACTCCCTTTTCAGCCATTGTTTTCCCTCCAGTTTGCTCTGTTTTCCCTCTTGGACTTTTGACTCACCTTTGGACTTACCTTTGGACTGGATCTCTCATGCATGTATGTTTTCCTCACTAGTCTCTCTGCCTTGCAGTACTCAAATTACTGGTCATTCTTTATTAGTAGATTTCTCCCTTGAGAAATCTGTGACAAAAGCATTGTATGACATGGAAGGTGTCAGTATAACATCATTCTATCATTTATCTTATAGACTGTGAGTCATTCAAAATATATTGCCCCTGAAGCCTTAGGGATGCTCTTGGGATGCTTAATTGATGAAGGTCCAATCATGGGTCTGGCACAAGTAAAGTCCACTTTTATGGAAGCTGCTGTCTGGCTCCTTCCTATAGTGAGCAACACACTGGTACTGGTACTAGCTGGAGCAAAGAGGGGTGTGGCTGCTGAGCCACCAATTATTGAATTGAATTATTTGAAAAATTGCACCACGCTGCTGCATTCAGATTCTAACCAAACCACCAGTAAATAGCGAAGAGAATAGTCCAGCGCTGCTGTGGCTGGTGGGGCCCAACTTGACCCAGCGTCTGGTGATCAAGATCAAAATCAATAAATCCATTTTAGATTTAATAGATTTTTAAAGTGGACAAAAACCCAGCACGATCGGCCCGGGAATAATATTCCCGGGGCAATCGATTCCCTCCCCACGGGGCATCCAAAATTGGGATGCCCTGCGGTGTGAAATCCCCCAGGTTGGCCCATATACTTACCTTGTTTCCCGTTCCAATGGCGCATGCGCAAGCAGCGGCCACATCCCCACCATTCCTCTATAAGGGGGCGTGCCCGTGCCAGGCATTTGTGAATGGCCGGCGTGGGTACGCTCCCTGTTAGAGGTAAGCGAGGGATGCGACCGCAAGTGAGCTCGGAGCCTCTGGCCTTAGACGACGTGGGTTCGGCGATCTAGGAGGTTTCACACAGCGGGACACCCCCATTCCTCAAACATTTTCTTATTAATCCCTTACACGTAAATGGGTAAAAATCATATACTGTATTTGTGGTTATTATGGTATGCTTATATACTTAAAGACAAAGGGGTCGATTCACAGCCTGGTGAGAAAACTCACTTCTTTTTTAAGGAGAGAAAACTGCCATTGTCTTTCATGGTCTACTTTTTCTCCTGGCTCTGAATCAGCCTCAAGGTAGACAATAAAAGTCAATGGCAGTTTTTTTTTCTCCTAAAAAAAGAGTGAGTTTTCTCATAAGACTCTGATTCGACTCCATAGTTTCCCCCAAGGTCACACCCCATTGTGGCATCTATTCCATATTTATATCTCTTTTCTACTCTCCTAAAATCTTTGTAGCAAGTTTTTCCAAATATGTATAAAAGGATCCACAGTCATGAATCAATATACAGTATAGATCAGTTGTGAGGATCGTCAAAGTTCAAAACAGTGATGTTCTGTCTCTTTCAGCCTTAGTTCAATATCTTCCCTGGTACACTACCTGCTGCTGTTCATGTGTGTAGTCTTTGTGGTTCCTTTGCTTCCTATCAGGTGTTCTTCACCTCTTCCTTTGTCTTCCCTTTTTTAGGCTTGTGTGTAACCCCACCTCCTTGCTGGATCATTATATGCCTGTTTACTAAGGTGGTTATTCATGAAGGGATAGCGGCAGGTAGTGCCTCGTGGCGACAGCCAGGGTCTGGTAAACACCGGGCACTGTACGCAAAACCACATTTAAGAAAGCGAATTAGGTTAGCGACTCTAACAGCGCCATGTAGCTCAGCGTATAGCGCCGGCGCTCTAGCTTCCAGAGCACCAGGTATTACCTTTCGCTCACTGTTGCTCTCCTATACATCTCAGTGGACGTTCATTTGCTTGTGTTTAAACTTTTTTTTTGCTCAAATTATTATGTGACCTCTCCTGGCTGCAAACAAACACTTTTAGAAACTTTTTTGACTTTTTTTATGCAGAATTGTCATTACAGGTCTGGCACTAAAGTGTTAAAACAATGTCATTCCATGTGTGTTCGCTTTGTTACTGGTGGATATGTGTTTAAAAACAGATTTTAATCACACAGCGTCTGGCGCTCTATGGTATAGCGACCTGATTTAGAGCGCCGATACTGTGTGTGTGTGTGTGTGTCCTTTTTTGATAAATATGATGTGGAGCTGAGAGTCGGTCACACTGAGCTGGCGCTATCTCTCGCTCCCTGCAGTGCTGTACTGGTGTTAGAGCGCCCAGCATACATCACATTCATGAATGCCAGCCAGGTTACTACAGCAACTGAGGCGCTCTGTTACAGCGCCCGATACCCACTTACAGCGTCTACTAGCGGTCGTTCTAAGCGCCGCTAAACAGACGCTCATCTGCCTCCGAGTGTCCATGTGCTCCCTATCGTCACACAACCATCCACAAACCTGGTAATAGGCTCTAGGTCTTCTGTTTCTGGTCAGATTCTAGACTTCCTGTTGTTTATATATCTGTATATGCAAAGCAAATTGACTGGGAACAAACACAGAGATTTGGGGTGACAAAACATACTTACTCCAGAAGCTACGCAGACCTGGAAGCCAGAACCTAAGTATGAGCTCCCACGGTTGGTTCAGTGATAAGTCTGGACCAGGTGTATTTTATCTGCTTTTATTTCCTTTTAAGACAGGGGTTAAGGTGGGTAGGGGACTACAATTAGTATTTAGATTCACTTTATGCTTTTTACAGCTGTATGCCAAAAATATACATTCTGTTTCTTAAGTAGAGTATTCAATGATTGCAACTGCCATATCAATAGTGCAACATAAAAAGGAAGCATATCCATAAGCCTCAACAATTCAAAATAGCTTTTTTTTGTAGAATTGTTAATGCATATATCTGTACCATTAAGAATCTTAAACCATTATACATGACAATATAATAGGTGGGAACGGCATTGTCTAATCATTTTTTAGTGACGTTTGCATATTGCCATGTCAGTGCGAAAAGCCAGCGACATTGTTTTTTCGAAAAAAATGTCTGTCTGGAGATTTACAAGGCAACATTAAAGGGAATACGAATTGAAGCTTAAATTGGACAAGCATTGAGAAATAAGGTTTTCTAGACGTATAGCTTTCCATTCCTGGCTGGATACAAATGCCGACATTTAAAAGAATTAGCAAGAGATGTAAAGAACCTTTCAACGGAAAAAAACTCTTTAAGCAAAAGCTTTTTTTTTTCCATAATAACATTTCAAAACCCTGCTGAATTCCTAATTATACAACTGTCAAGAGCTCCTCGTTCTTTTATCTGATAATATATCCCGTCTGCAGACAGCCTTCTTTTCTTCCATTTACACTGTGTTCAAACAAAGCTCCCAGAACTCACATAGAAGTTAAGCAAATCGCGTTAAACACAATCGCTCTGTAGCTCTGTAAATGAGAAGAAAGGGCCTCTTCCTTCAACAAATTAACCTAATTATTGAACAGTAAATTGTATGTTGCTTTTCCTTTTTTTTCGTCGAAATCCCATGATGCTTTCATAGAGAAAACATTGATTTTACCCATTAACCAACTGATTAAACATAATTAGACAGTGGGTTGTAACAAGAAATGGTTAAGTAACACACCGCTGTTTCATTTTGTTAAATCCCAGTGTGTGCAATTATCGATTTGAAAAGTTTTACGACACTTTAAATTAGCCAATAAGATGGTTGTACAAAGTCTTGCCTACTGTCTTCGAAAAGGAAAGCAGCCATTTATCCGCTATAGTAGGAACCAAGTTCAGTGATAAAGCGAATCAAATCTATTTTCCTATCTCTATTTTCCTATATTTTCCTATAACTTGTGGCCCAGATGAAGTAACGGGAGGTCCGTTACGAAACGCGTCGGCAGGCTGGACGGGGTGAGGGGCTCGGCGCATGTCCACCTGGCTAAGTACACATAGCACATGTTTATGATTTATTGCACTGTTTTTCTATGGTTCTCTTTCCCCCCTCTCAGTGTCGGTATGGGGGTCTGAATGAGATTGATAGCACTGGATTGCACTTTATTTTTTGTATATTTGTATAAGATAGCATTGTATATAGGTTAGATTATGCACATATAAATTGGTTGTTATTGTTAGGGATGAGCGAATCGATCCGGACGAACCCGGATTCGATCCGAATTTCAGGAAAAATTCGATTCGGATCGAATCCGAATTTCCCCGCGATTCGATCACTCGAAGTTTTCCTTTAACATCCATTCATTTACATTACAGGCATTCTAAGATGGCGGGCGGGACATGTCTGGACATGTATCCCGCGCCAGTGCAAGCTGGGGCAGTCACATGCAGCCTATCAGCAGCCAGCAAGCCCGGTGACGTCACACAGCGGTATTTAACGGCGGCCATCTTGCTTTTCCTCATTTCTCTATTGCATTCGTGACAGACAGACAGAACGCTGTGTAGCTGAGGCAGTTAGACAGGCTGGAGACAGGCTGGAGACAGGGACAGACAGGGACAGGCTGGAGACAGGCAGGAGACAGGCAGGAGACAGACAGGAGACAGACAGAAAGCCAGGGAAAGGTAGGAAAAACGGAGCTGGCTGACAGGGAGATTTTTTTTTTTTCATCCAGCCTTTGTTAGCGTTTTCAGGCTGCTTATAGTAACTAACTGTGCATATATACTGAACTGATCTTAAGTCTGCTGTGAGGCATCCCATTCTGTGACTAAAGCAGCCTCTGTTTAAGACCATATAAGCATTTGCTCTAATCATATTTGAAATTAGGCCTGATAAAGACACTTTTGCTGGCCAAAGCACTACTGTACCCTGGCAGCTCGATTCCTGCCCGGGGCATCCCATTCTGTGACTAAAGCAGCCTCTGTTTAAGACCATATAAGCATTTGCTCTAATCATATTTGAAATTAGGCCTGATAAAGACACTTTTGCTGGCCAAAGCACTACTGTACCCTGGCAGCTCGATTCCTGCCCGGGGCATCCCATTCTGTGACTAAAGCAGCCTCTGTTTAAGACCATATAAGCATTTGCTCTAATCATATTTGAAATTAGGCCTGATAAAGACACTTTTGCTGGCCAAAGCACTACTGTACCCTGGCAGCTCGATTCCTGCCCGGGGCATCCCATTCTGTGACTAAAGCAGCCTCTGTTTAAGACCATATAAGCATTTGCTCTAATCATATTTGAAATTAGGCCTGATAAAGACACTTTTGCTGGCCAAAGCACTACTGTACCCTGGCAGCTCGATTCCTGCCCGGGGCATCCCATTCTGTGACTAAAGCAGCCTCTGTTTAAGACCATATAAGCATTTGCTCTAATCATATTTGAAATTAGGCCTGATAAAGACACTTTTGCTGGCCAAAGCACTACTGTACCCTGGCAGCTCGATTCCTGCCCGGGGCATCCCATTCTGTGACTAAAGCAGCCTCTGTTTAAGACCATATAAGCATTTGCTCTAATCATATTTGAAATTAGGCCTGATAAAGACACTTTTGCTGGCCAAAGCACTACTGTACCCTGGCAGCTCGATTCCTGCCCGGGGCATCCCATTCTGTGACTAAAGCAGCCTCTGTTTAAGACCATATAAGCATTTGCTCTAATCATATTTGAAATTAGGCCTGATAAAGACACTTTTGCTGGCCAAAGCACTACTGTACCCTGGCAGCTCGATTCCTGCCCGGGGCATCCCATTCTGTGACTAAAGCAGCCTCTGTTTAAGACCATATAAGCATTTGCTCTAATCATATTTGAAATTAGGCCTGATAAAGACACTTTTGCTGGCCAAAGCACTACTGTACCCTGGCAGCTCGATTCCTGCCCGGGGCATCCCATTCTGTGACTAAAGCAGCCTCTGTTTAAGACCATATAAGCATTTGCTCTAATCATATTTGAAATTAGGCCTGATAAAGACACTTTTGCTGGCCAAAGCACTACTGTACCCTGGCAGCTCGATTCCTGCCCGGGGCATCCCATTCTGTGACTAAAGCAGCCTCTGTTTAAGACCATATAAGCATTTGCTCTAATCATATTTGAAATTAGGCCTGATAAAGACACTTTTGCTGGCCAAAGCACTACTGTACCCTGGCAGCTCGATTCCTGCCCGGGGCATCCCATTCTGTGACTAAAGCAGCCTCTGTTTAAGACCATATAAGCATTTGCTCTAATCATATTTGAAATTAGGCCTGATAAAGACACTTTTGCTGGCCAAAGCACTACTGTACCCTGGCAGCTCGATTCCTGCCCGGGGCATCCCATTCTGTGACTAAAGCAGCCTCTGTTTAAGACCATATAAGCATTTGCTCTAATCATATTTGAAATTAGGCCTGATAAAGACACTTTTGCTGGCCAAAGCACTACTGTACCCTGGCAGCTCGATTCCTGCCCGGGGCATCCCATTCTGTGACTAAAGCAGCCTCTGTTTAAGACCATATAAGCATTTGCTCTAATCATATTTGAAATTAGGCCTGATAAAGACACTTTTGCTGGCCAAAGCACTACTGTACCCTGGCAGCTCGATTCCTGCCCGGGGCATCCCATTCTGTGACTAAAGCAGCCTCTGTTTAAGACCATATAAGCATTTGCTCTAATCATATTTGAAATTAGGCCTGATAAAGACACTTTTGCTGGCCAAAGCACTACTGTACCCTGGCAGCTCGATTCCTGCCCGGGGCATCCCATTCTGTGACTAAAGCAGCCTCTGTTTAAGACCATATAAGCATTTGCTCTAATCATATTTGAAATTAGGCCTGATAAAGACACTTTTGCTGGCCAAAGCACTACTGTACCCTGGCAGCTCGATTCCTGCCCGGGGCATCCCATTCTGTGACTAAAGCAGCCTCTGTTTAAGACCATATAAGCATTTGCTCTAATCATATTTGAAATTAGGCCTGATAAAGACACTTTTGCTGGCCAAAGCACTACTGTACCCTGGCAGCTCGATTCCTGCCCGGGGCATCCCATTCTGTGACTAAAGCAGCCTCTGTTTAAGACCATATAAGCATTTGCTCTAATCATATTTGAAATTAGGCCTGATAAAGACACTTTTGCTGGCCAAAGCACTACTGTACCCTGGCAGCTCGATTCCTGCCCGGGGCATCCCATTCTGTGACTAAAGCAGCCTCTGTTTAAGACCATATAAGCATTTGCTCTAATCATATTTGAAATTAGGCCTGATAAAGACACTTTTGCTGGCCAAAGCACTACTGTACCCTGGCAGCTCGATTCCTGCCCGGGGCATCCCATTCTGTGACTAAAGCAGCCTCTGTTTAAGACCATATAAGCATTTGCTCTAATCATATTTGAAATTAGGCCTGATAAAGACACTTTTGCTGGCCAAAGCACTACTGTACCCTGGCAGCTCGATTCCTGCCCGGGGCATCCCATTCTGTGACTAAAGCAGCCTCTGTTTAAGACCATATAAGCATTTGCTCTAATCATATTTGAAATTAGGCCTGATAAAGACACTTTTGCTGGCCAAAGCACTACTGTACCCTGGCAGCTCGATTCCTGCCCGGGGCATCCCATTCTGTGACTAAAGCAGCCTCTGTTTAAGACCATATAAGCATTTGCTCTAATCATATTTGAAATTAGGCCTGATAAAGACACTTTTGCTGGCCAAAGCACTACTGTACCCTGGCAGCTCGATTCCTGCCCGGGGCATCCCATTCTGTGACTAAAGCAGCCTCTGTTTAAGACCATATAAGCATTTGCTCTAATCATATTTGAAATTAGGCCTGATAAAGACACTTTTGCTGGCCAAAGCACTACTGTACCCTGGCAGCTCGATTCCTGCCCGGGGCATCCCATTCTGTGACTAAAGCAGCCTCTGTTTAAGACCATATAAGCATTTGCTCTAATCATATTTGAAATTAGGCCTGATAAAGACACTTTTGCTGGCCAAAGCACTACTGTACCCTGGCAGCTCGATTCCTGCCCGGGGCATCCCATTCTGTGACTAAAGCAGCCTCTGTTTAAGACCATATAAGCATTTGCTCTAATCATATTTGAAATTAGGCCTGATAAAGACACTTTTGCTGGCCAAAGCACTACTGTACCCTGGCAGCTCGATTCCTGCCCGGGGCATCCCATTCTGTGACTAAAGCAGCCTCTGTTTAAGACCATATAAGCATTTGCTCTAATCATATTTGAAATTAGGCCTGATAAAGACACTTTTGCTGGCCAAAGCACTACTGTACCCTGGCAGCTCGATTCCTGCCCGGGGCATCCCATTCTGTGACTAAAGCAGCCTCTGTTTAAGACCATATAAGCATTTGCTCTAATCATATTTGAAATTAGGCCTGATAAAGACACTTTTGCTGGCCAAAGCACTACTGTACCCTGGCAGCTCGATTCCTGCCCGGGGCATCCCATTCTGTGACTAAAGCAGCCTCTGTTTAAGACCATATAAGCATTTGCTCTAATCATATTTGAAATTAGGCCTGATAAAGACACTTTTGCTGGCCAAAGCACTACTGTACCCTGGCAGCTCGATTCCTGCCCGGGGCATCCCATTCTGTGACTAAAGCAGCCTCTGTTTAAGACCATATAAGCATTTGCTCTAATCATATTTGAAATTAGGCCTGATAAAGACACTTTTGCTGGCCAAAGCACTACTGTACCCTGGCAGCTCGATTCCTGCCCGGGGCATCCCATTCTGTGACTAAAGCAGCCTCTGTTTAAGACCATATAAGCATTTGCTCTAATCATATTTGAAATTAGGCCTGATAAAGACACTTTTGCTGGCCAAAGCACTACTGTACCCTGGCAGCTCGATTCCTGCCCGGGGCATCCCATTCTGTGACTAAAGCAGCCTCTGTTTAAGACCATATAAGCATTTGCTCTAATCATATTTGAAATTAGGCCTGATAAAGACACTTTTGCTGGCCAAAGCACTACTGTACCCTGGCAGCTCGATTCCTGCCCGGGGCATCCCATTCTGTGACTAAAGCAGCCTCTGTTTAAGACCATATAAGCATTTGCTCTAATCATATTTGAAATTAGGCCTGATAAAGACACTTTTGCTGGCCAAAGCACTACTGTACCCTGGCAGCTCGATTCCTGCCCGGGGCATCCCATTCTGTGACTAAAGCAGCCTCTGTTTAAGACCATATAAGCATTTGCTCTAATCATATTTGAAATTAGGCCTGATAAAGACACTTTTGCTGGCCAAAGCACTACTGTACCCTGGCAGCTCGATTCCTGCCCGGGGCATCCCATTCTGTGACTAAAGCAGCCTCTGTTTAAGACCATATAAGCATTTGCTCTAATCATATTTGAAATTAGGCCTGATAAAGACACTTTTGCTGGCCAAAGCACTACTGTACCCTGGCAGCTCGATTCCTGCCCGGGGCATCCCATTCTGTGACTAAAGCAGCCTCTGTTTAAGACCATATAAGCATTTGCTCTAATCATATTTGAAATTAGGCCTGATAAAGACACTTTTGCTGGCCAAAGCACTACTGTACCCTGGCAGCTCGATTCCTGCCCGGGGCATCCCATTCTGTGACTAAAGCAGCCTCTGTTTAAGACCATATAACCATTTGCTCTAATCATATTTGAAATTAGGCCTGATAAAGACACTTTTGCTGGCCAAAGCACTACTGTACCCTGGCAGCTCGATTCCTGCCCGGGGCATCCCATTCTGTGACTAAAGCAGCCTCTGTTTAAGACCATATAAGCATTTGCTCTAATCATATTTGAAATTAGGCCTGATAAAGACACTTTTGCTGGCCAAAGCACTACTGTACCCTGGCAGCTCGATTCCTGCCCGGGGCATCCCATTCTGTGACTAAAGCAGCCTCTGTTTAAGACCATATAAGCATTTGCTCTAATCATATTTGAAATTAGGCCTGATAAAGACACTTTTGCTGGCCAAAGCACTACTGTACCCTGGCAGCTCGATTCCTGCCCGGGGCATCCCATTCTGTGACTAAAGCAGCCTCTGTTTAAGACCATATAACCATTTGCTCTAATCATATTTGAAATTAGGCCTGATAAAGACACTTTTGCTGGCCAAAGCACTACTGTACCCTGGCAGCTCGATTCCTGCCCGGGGCATCCCATTCTGTGACTAAAGCAGCCTCTGTTTAAGACCATATAAGCATTTGCTCTAATCATATTTGAAATTAGGCCTGATAAAGACACTTTTGCTGGCCAAAGCACTACTGTACCCTGGCAGCTCGATTCCTGCCCGGGGCATCCCATTCTGTGACTAAAGCAGCCTCTGTTTAAGACCATATAAGCATTTGCTCTTATCATATTTGAAATTAGGCCTGATAAAGACACTTTTGCTGGCCAAAGCACTACTGTACCCTGGCAGCTCGATTCCTGCCCGGGGCATCCCATTCTGTGACTAAAGCAGCCTCTGTTTAAGACCATATAAGCATTTGCTCTAATCATATTTGAAATTAGGCCTGATAAAGACACTTTTGCTGGCCAAAGCACTACTGTACCCTGGCAGCTCGATTCCTGCCCGGGGCATCCCATTCTGTGACTAAAGCAGCCTCTGTTTAAGACCATATAACCATTTGCTCTAATCATATTTGAAATTAGGCCTGATAAAGACACTTTTGCTGGCCAAAGCACTACTGTACCCTGGCAGCTCGATTCCTGCCCGGGGCATCCCATTCTGTGACTAAAGCAGCCTCTGTTTAAGACCATATAAGCATTTGCTCTAATCATATTTGAAATTAGGCCTGATAAAGACACTTTTGCTGGCCAAAGCACTACTGTACCCTGGCAGCTCGATTCCTGCCCGGGGCATCCCATTCTGTGACTAAAGCAGCCTCTGTTTAAGACCATATAAGCATTTGCTCTTATCATATTTGAAATTAGGCCTAATAAAGACACTTTTGCTGGCCAAAGCACTACTGTACCCTGGCAGCTCGATTCCTGCCCGGGGCATCCCATTCTGTGACTAAAGCAGCCTCTGTTTAAGACCATATAAGCATTTGCTCTTATCATATTTGAAATTAGGCCTGATAAAGACACTTTTGCTGGCCAAAGCACTACTGTACCCTGGCAGCTCGATTCCTGCCCGGGGCATCCCATTCTGTGACTAAAGCAGCCTCTGTTTAAGACCATATAAGCATTTGCTCTAATCATATTTGAAATTAGGCCTGATAAAGACACTTTTGCTGGCCAAAGCACTACTGTACCCTGGCAGCTCGATTCCTGCCCGGGGCATCCCATTCTGTGACTAAAGCAGCCTCTGTTTAAGACCATATAAGCATTTGCTCTTATCATATTTGAAATTAGGCCTGATAAAGACACTTTTGCTGGCCAAAGCACTACTGTACCCTGGCAGCTCGATTCCTGCCCGGGGCATCCCATTCTGTGACTAAAGCAGCCTCTGTTTAAGACCATATAAGCATTTGCTCTAATCATATTTGAAATTAGGCCTGATAAAGACACTTTTGCTGGCCAAAGCACTACTGTACCCTGGCAGCTCGATTCCTGCCCGGGGCATCCCATTCTGTGACTAAAGCAGCCTCTGTTTAAGACCATATAAGCATTTGCTCTAATCATATTTGAAATTAGGCCTGATAAAGACACTTTTGCTGGCCAAAGCACTACTGTACCCTGGCAGCTCGATTCCTGCCCGGGGCATCCCATTCTGTGACTAAAGCAGCCTCTGTTTAAGACCATATAAGCATTTGCTCTTATCATATTTGAAATTAGGCCTGATAAAGACACTTTTGCTGGCCAAAGCACTACTGTACCCTGGCAGCTCGATTCCTGCCCGGGGCATCCCATTCTGTGACTAAAGCAGCCTCTGTTTAAGACCATATAAGCATTTGCTCTAATCATATTTGAAATTAGGCCTGATAAAGACACTTTTGCTGGCCAAAGCACTACTGTACCCTGCCAGCTCGATTCCTGCCCGGGGCATCCCATTCTGTGACTAAAGCAGCCTCTGTTTAAGACCATATAAGCATTTGCTCTTATTATATTTATATTATAAGACACTTTTGCTGGGCATAGGCTTACTGCTGCCTGCCAGGTGCACTTCTGTTGAGGCATCCCATTCTGTAACATAGCATACCCCTCTTTATTTACACTAAGCAGCTCTCTTATTTACACTAAGCAGGCCTGTTGGAGGCTGAGTGTTACTGCTCACTTTTGGTGTGCATTATATTCTGTTTCATATAGACCCACCGCTGCCCGGGGTTTTTTTAAATATCACCTACTACCACGCCAGTTAGACTATGTCGGGCAGACAAGTGCCTGGAAGTGAAAAGAGGAGTGGCAGAGGCCAAGATTCCGCAGGAAGAGCTCGCATCAGACTGGGGGCCAGTAGCAGCAGGAGTCACGCTGAGAGACCTAATCTGCCAGTATCTGCTAGCGGTCGGGTCTCCACCAGTAACGCATCTGCCGTGGTAGATTGGTTGACGCGCTCATCAACAACATCATCACAACTTACGTCTGAGACCCCCAGTCTAGGGTCGGTAGGTTCCTCTGACACAACCCTGAGTTGGCATGCCCCGAGAGCAGTCCCTGTCCTCCCATTGCCTCTGGCCTACGCCGTTCCCTCCCCCAGCGACGTATCCTATGCTTTGGGTTCAGCTCCACTCTTTAGTGAGGAGGACCATCAGATAGAGGACAGTCAGCAGCTACTGCCCAGCCAAGAAATGGAGGTGGCTTCTTTAGCTAGGCAGACAAATAGTGATGTGGACAGTGTCGTGGGTGCTGCGAGCGTTCCAGCTCCTGCGCCAGACACTGTTGACGAATCCACGAACATCAGTGACGTACAGCCACAACCCGGTGATGATGATGATGATGACGATGAAGCCGATCGCACTTGGGAGCCGGGTGATGAAGGGGCTTCATCGTCATCATCAGGAGAAGAGGGGTGCAGGTTGCCCCGGAGTCAGCAGCTGAGGCAGCAAAGTGGTAGCAGTCAGCATGGGGGCACAATTCCAAAGGCTGGAGCCGGCCGGGGCCGGGGCCGGGGTAGAGCACCTGCTGTGCGGCAGTCTACCTTATCGGGAGGTAGTGGAGCAGGGGTTCCTGGAGTTGGCAACAGCAGCAGTGAATCAGTGAGGCCAGGGGGTGGGAAAAGTAGCTACTCGGCAGTGTGGCAGTTTTTCCTGAGGCATCCGCAGGAGGGTAACATGGCCACATGCAAGATATGTAGGCAAAAGGTGAAGCGTGGCCAGGGTCCAAATGTTGGCACCACGGCCCTGCGTCAACATATGATGCGTCACCATAAAACGACCTGGGAGAACCGAGGCTCCCAAGGGGTGGTCCAGTCTGCTTCCTCACCAAGTGAGCTCCCAATTTCTGCCAGCCAAGGCTCCAGCACCTCAGCCGAAGGCAGCTGTGCGTCATACCCATCCTCTGTCGCTCCTGCTCCTCCTCCTCCTCCTCCAAGTCATGCATCCCGCCAGCAATCCATCAGCGAAGCCATGTCCAAGAGACAGCAGTATGCGCCCACTCATCCTACGGCGCAGAAGCTGAATGTGCTCCTGTCCAAGTTGCTGGTGCTGCAGTCGCTCCCTTTTCAGGTGGTGGAATCTGCACCTTTCAGAGAACTGATGGCTTGTGCCGAGCCGAGGTGGAGAGTCCCAAGCCGTCATTTCTTTGCCAAGAAGGCAGTACCAGCGCTGCACACTTTTGTTGAACAGAAGGTGGGCCAGTCCTTGAGCCTGTCGGTGTGTAGCAAAATACATGGCAGCGCCGACATCTGGAGCTGTAACTACGGTCAGGGGCAGTACATGTCGTTTACGGCCCACTGGGTGAATGTGGTCCCTTTGCAGCAGCAACTTGGACAGGTCACGCCGCTTCGGCCTCCGCGCTCTCTGCCCATTGGGCCTGTGACACCGTGCGACTCGGCCTCCTCATCCTCCGCCATCTCCTCACCCTCCACTGTAGGCTCAAGTCTCAGTGCCCCTCCAGTCTACCATGTGTGCAGGGCACGGAGGTGTCACGCAGTGCTTCACATGGTTTGTCTTGGCGAACGGAGTCACACAGGGGAGGAACTGCTTAAATGTATTCATCAGGAAATCCAAACATGGCTTACTCCGAGAAAACTTAAAATGGGAATCATGGTTACCGACAATGGGAAGAACATTTTGTCTGCGCTGCGCCAAGGAAGCCTGACCCATGCCCCCTGCATGGCTCACGTCTTCAATCTGGTTGTCAAGCGGTTTCTGAAGTGTTCCCCCCATCTGCAGGACATCCTAACAACTTCACGGAAACTTTGCATGCACTTCAGCCACTCCTACACTGCCAAACACACCCTTCTTGAGCTACAGCGTCAGAATGGTATCCCCCAACATAGTCTGATTTGCGATGTTTCCACCCGTTGGAATTCCACCCTTCACATGTTGGACCGATTATATGAACAGAGAAAAGCCATCACGGATTTCCTGATGATCCAAGCAGATAGGGGGACTCCCCTGTGTAACTTCAATGTCAACCAGTGGCAGCTCATACGTGACACCTGCCGTTTGCTCAGGCCCTTTGAGGATGCCACTTTATTTGTCAGTCGGCAGGATTACGGGATGAACGACGTGATTCCACTGCTTCATGTACTGCAGCACATGTTGGAAACCATGGCTGGTCAGGGCACTGGAGACATGGCGTTTACATCTTACGGCCACATGAACCCCCTTGGAGCTGAACTGGAGGAGGAGGAGGAGGAAGAGGAGGAGGAGGAGTTGCCCAGCGAAACACAGTTTAGGCTTGGCGAAATGGCTGGTTTATCTAGTCAGCGGACAGGAGAGGAGGAGCAGGAGCAGCCAGAGGAGCTAGAGGTTTTTGAGGAAGGAGAGACAGAGGACCCGGGCACACCGTGGCAGTATGCAGTGGAGATGGAGACAGGTAGTCCATCCGAGTCACTTGCGCAAATGGCACGAAGCATGCTCACGTGCTTGCGTAGTGACCCCAGAATTGTTTCCATCTGTCGGCGGGATGACTTCTGGCTGTCCACCTTATTGGACCCTCGCTTCCGGCACAAAATGGGGGCATTTTTTAAACCCACCGAGAGGGAGGACAAACTCAACTACTACAAAGACATTCTACGTAGGCAGTTGGCCGATGCCTATCTGCGCCATGGTCCATACTCTCGCAGGTCTGACTCGAGGGGACCTCTGCGCTCACCTTCCACTGCCATGGCCGCTGGGGGGGTTGGCAGCAGCAGCAGCAGAAGCTCCATCAGCAGCAGCAGCCTCAGTCTTCAGTCGCTAATGAGTAGCTTTCTACACCCGCATAGTGAGGCTACTCATGAGCAGCAGGAAGACCTGGAGCAGGACCTGAACCAGCAGGTCATGTCATACTTTGACATGACCATGCCAACACACCTTGAGGATCCGCTGGACTTCTGGGCAGCCAAACTTGATTTGTGGCCGCAACTAGCAGAGTTTGCCCTGGAAAAGCTGTCCTGCCCGGCAAGTAGCGTGCCATCTGAGCGGGTGTTTAGTGCGGCGGGGGCCATAGTTACGGCGAGGAGAACTCGTCTGTCAACTAAAAATGTGGAGAGACTCACCTTTGTCAAAATGAATCAGGGATGGATCAGCCAGGATTTCCACCCACCAATGCCTGATGCATGCGACTAGATTCAGCATGGTGCCACGTTTTACACTTTCCAAATGGTGCAAAACATATTTATGTCTTTAGGCCATTTTTTGGGCTCCTGCTGCTGCTACTGTCAACTCCTGCCAACTCCAGGGTGTGATTCATCCAATTTTTGGGCTCCTGAAGCCAACTCCAGTGTATATTTGGGCTCCTGCTGCTGCTACTGTCAACTCCTGCCAACTCCAGGCTGTGATTCATCCAATTTTTGGGCTCCTGAAGCCAACTCCAGTGTATATTTGGGCTCCTGCTGCTGCTGCTGTCAACTTCTGCCAACTCCAGGGTGTGATTCATCCAATTTTTGGGCTCCTGAAGCCAACTCCAGTGTATATTTGGGCTCCTGCTGCTGCTGCTGCCAACTTCTGCCAACTCCAGGGTGTGATTCATCCAATTTTTGGGCTCCTGAAGCCAACTCCAGTGTATATTTGGGCTCCTGCTGCTGCTGCTGCCAACTTCTGCCAACTCCAGGGTGTGATTCATCCAATTTTTGGGCTCCTGAAGCCAACTCCAGTGTATATTTGGGCTCCTGCTGCTGCTGCTGCCAACTTCTGCCAACTCCAGGGTGTGATTCATCCAATTTTTGGGCTCCTGAAGCCAACTCCAGTGTATATTTGGGCTCCTGCTGCTGCTGCTGCCAACTTCTGCCAACTCCAGGGTGTGATTCATCCAATTTTTGGGCTCCTGAAGCCAACTCCAGTGTATATTTGGGCTCCTGCTGCTGCTACTGTCAACTCCTGCCAACTCCAGGGTGTGATTCATCCAATTTTTGGGCTCCTGAAGCCAACTCCAGTGTATATTTGGGCTCCTGCTGCTGCTGCTGCCAACTTCTGCCAACTCCAGGGTGTGATTCATCCAATTTTTGGGCTCCTGAAGCCAACTCCAGTGTATATTTGGGCTCCTGCTGCTGCTGCTGCCAACTTCTGCCAACTCCAGGGTGTGATTCATCCAATTTTTGGGCTCCTGAAGCCAACTCCAGTGTATATTTGGGCTCCTGCTGCTGCTGCTGTCAACTCCTGCCAACTCCAGGGTGTGATTCATCCAATTTTTGGGCTCCTGAAGCCAACTCCAGTGTATATTTGGGCTCCTGCTGCTGCTGCTGCCAACTTCTGCCAACTCCAGGGTGTGATTCATCCAATTTTTGGGCTCCTGAAGCCAACTCCAGTGTATATTTGGGCTCCTGCTGCTGCTGCTGTCAACTCCTGCCAACTCCAGGGTGTGATTCATCCAATTTTTGGGCTCCTGAAGCCAACTCCAGTGTATATTTGGGCTCCTGCTGCTGCTGCTGTCAACTCCTGCCAACTCCAGGGTGTGATTCATCCAATTTTTGGGCTCCTGAAGCCAACTCCAGTGTATATTTGGGCTCCTGCTGCTGCTGCTGCCAACTTCTGCCAACTCCAGGGTGTGATTCATCCAATTTTTGGGCTCCTGAAGCCAACTCCAGTGTATATTTGGGCTCCTGCTGCTGCTGCTGCCAACTTCTGCCAACTCCAGGGTGTGATTCATCCAATTTTTGGGCTCCTGAAGCCAACTCCAGTGTATATTTGGGCTCCTGCTGCTGCTACTGTCAACTCCTGCCAACTCCAGGGTGTGATTCATCCAATTTTTGGGCTCCTGAAGCCAACTCCAGTGTATATTTGGGCTCCTGCTGCTGCTGCTGCCAACTTCTGCCAACTCCAGGGTGTGATTCATCCAATTTTTGGGCTCCTGAAGCCAACTCCAGTGTATATTTGGGCTCCTGCTGCTGCTGCTGCCAACTTCTGCCAACTCCAGGGTGTGATTCATCCAATTTTTGGGCTCCTGAAGCCAACTCCAGTGTATATTTGGGCTCCTGCTGCTGCTGCTGTCAACTCCTGCCAACTCCAGGGTGTGATTCATCCAATTTTTGGGCTCCTGAAGCCAACTCCAGTGTATATTTGGGCTCCTGCTGCTGCTGCTGCCAACTTCTGCCAACTCCAGGGTGTGATTCATCCAATTTTTGGGCTCCTGAAGCCAACTCCAGTGTATATTTGGGCTCCTGCTGCTGCTGCTGTCAACTCCTGCCAACTCCAGGGTGTGATTCATCCAATTTTTGGGCTCCTGAAGCCAACTCCAGTGTATATTTGGGCTCCTGCTGCTGCTGCTGTCAACTCCTGCCAACTCCAGGGTGTGATTCATCCAATTTTTGGGCTCCTGAAGCCAACTCCAGTGTATATTTGGGCTCCTGCTGCTGCTGCTGTCAACTCCTGCCAACTCCAGGGTGTGATTCATCCAATTTTTGGGCTCCTGAAGCCAACTCCAGTGTATATTTGGGCTCCTGCTGCTGCTGCTGCCAACTTCTGCCAACTCCAGGGTGTGATTCATCCAATTTTTGGGCTCCTGAAGCCAACTCCAGTGTATATTTGGGCTCCTGCTGCTGCTGCTGCCAACTTCTGCCAACTCCAGGGTGTGATTCATCCAATTTTTGGGCTCCTGAAGCCAACTCCAGTGTATATTTGGGCTCCTGCTGCTGCTGCTGTCAACTCCTGCCAACTCCAGGGTGTGATTCATCCAATTTTTGGGCTCCTGAAGCCAACTCCAGTGTATATTTGGGCTCCTGCTGCTGCTGCTGCCAACTCCAGGGTGTGATTCATCCAATTTTTGGGCTCCTGAAGCCAACTCCAGTGTATATTTGGGCTCCTGCTGCTGCTGCTGCCAACTTCTGCCAACTCCAGGGTGTGATTCATCCAATTTTTGGGCTCCTGAAGCCAACTCCAGTGTATATTTGGGCTCCTGCTGCTGCTGCTGTCAACTCCTGCCAACTCCAGGGTGTGATTCATCCAATTTTTGGGCTCCTGAAGCCAACTCCAGTGTATATTTGGGCTCCTGCTGCTGCTGCTGTCAACTCCTGCCAACTCCAGGGTGTGATTCATCCAATTTTTGGGCTCCTGAAGCCAACTCCAGTGTATATTTGGGCTCCTGCTGCTGCTGCTGTCAACTCCTGCCAACTCCAGGGTGTGATTCATCCAATTTTTGGGCTCCTGAAGCCAACTCCAGTGTATATTTGGGCTCCTGCTGCTGCTGCTGTCAACTCCTGCCAACTCCAGGGTGTGATTCATCCAATTTTTGGGCTCCTGAAGCCAACTCCAGTGTATATTTGGGCTCCTGCTGCTGCTGCTGTCAACTCCTGCCAACTCCAGGGTGTGATTCATCCAATTTTTGGGCTCCTGAAGCCAACTCCAGTGTATATTTGGGCTCCTGCTGCTGCTGCTGTCAACTCCTGCCAACTCCAGGGTGTGATTCATCCAATTTTTGGGCTCCTGAAGCCAACTCCAGTGTATATTTGGGCTCCTGCTGCTGCTACTGTCAACTCCTGCCAACTCCAGGGTGTGATTCATCCAATTTTTGGGCTCCTGAAGCCAACTCCAGTGTATATTTGGGCTCCTTCTGCCCCTCATAGTGATGCCACTTCAACTCTCTGCAATTGTGCCGCTCTGCGATTCTATTAGCGATGCCTCTGATCTGCATGTGATATTTCTTAAAAGTATTATTTAACTAACCCAGCACGCATCCTGTGCGTGTTACAGCAAGGCTGAATGGTTTATAACCCTATTGAGGCTGTAGGAGGCTCAGAAATAGCCGTTTTTAATAGCGATTCGTCGCGAATTTATTCGGGTCGAAACGATTTTTGTCGGAAAATTCGGCGAATCAGTCGAATCGAATTTTTCAAAAGTTCGCTCATCTCTAGTTATTGTATATAGATTTTTTGTATGTATATAGATGGACTAAACACACATGTGTTCTTGTAGCCCCCCCCTCCATGAGATGTGTTTTTAATTGTTTTTAATTTTTTGTACTGGATAAACAATAAATTGAAAATATTTTGTCATAATAGCTTATGGTGGTGCCAGTTGTTTGGTTAGGCAGTGTTTTGGGGTTTTTGTGGGATCCCATGGCCTTGAGATTATTTTCCTATCTCCACCACATCCCTCACCCCACAGGCAGTACCTTTTTGGTGGTTTCACCATCCTGCCTTCTCTCCTTTCTCAGCAATAGATCCGGCGGTATACCCAATGGTCCAGATTCCCAAGGGTTTTCATGGCAGGACTAGCAATTGCCATATTGCATCATGACCCAGTGCCAGGCTTAATTGATGAAGGCCCAATCATGGTTCTGACACAAGTAAAATCCACTTTCATGGAAGGTGTCATCTGGCTCCTTCCTATGGTGAGCAACACACTGGTACTAGCTGGAGTGAAGAAAGGGCGTGGTTGCTGAGCCAGCAATTATTGAATTCAAAAAATTGCCCCAAGCTGCTACACCCAGATCCTAACTGAACCACCAGATTTTCCTGGCACCTTGAGAAAGTGGGTTCATCCCACAGAATCTGTGGGGAAAAGGGACACCAGGAACAAGCGGGGACACCAATTGGCCAACACATATGGTGATATTCTTTTATCTATCTGAGCACTTTTAAGAGTTTCTCTTTCTGTATTTAATCAGCATTGGCCCTTTATGTAAGCACTTTAGGCACGCATTGGCACTTTTTACGCATATTTTGGGTCAACTATACATGAGTTTGACTTTTTTGTATTCTTTGTATTTTCTGGATTATATTATTGGATGTAGCATGACACTTTTGGATATTGATTTTAGATATTTGTTGTGAGTTTCTTTTTTTACAATAAATTCATGATTACCATGTAAATGTTCAGTTTGTGATTTATTGGGCTGGTGGTGCCGATTTGGGCTGTCTCTTGTGGTTGCTGGGGCCACAATTTTTGGTTTTTCGAATTGGTTATTTGCTTAGGACACCCCATATTGGCACACCATTCCTATTTTGCAAAATTTCCTTTTTTTCTTTTGGGGTGGTGCAGGGGTTGTTTTCTTTTTGTATAGTGAACCACCAGTAAACATTAAAGAGAATATCCCAGCGCTGCTGTGGCTGGTGGAGCCCAACTTGACTCAGGGTTTGGATGAACATTAATAGATTTTTAAGACCTTTTTCCAATGATCCAACCTCAAACATTTCCTTATTAATCCCTTATTAAATGGGCGAAAATAATATACTGTATGTGTGGTTATTATGGTATGCTTATATAAGACAAAGAGGTTGATTCAGAGCCTGGTGAGAAAACTCAATTTTTAAGGAGAGAAAACTGTCATTGACTTTCATGGTCTACTTTTTCTCCTGGCTCTGAATCAGCACCAAGGTAGACAATGACCCTAATTAACCTAATTACCTAATTATTGAACATGGAATTTGAAACATAAAATTTGGAACAACATTGTTCCTTCCTCATTATGAAATGCCCCCCCCCCGGGGTCGCAACCCGATGTTATGGAAGGCCGGTGAATATATAGCAAAAACTGGGTTTTTGCCCTGCTGATACCCACACTAGCCAGTCGGTCTCCCGCAGCAGTGTAAGAATTCAGCAGCGGGAGTCAGGATAGCCATACCAGTAGCCTTATGTGGACCTCAGGACAGACCTAAGTGCAGGCCCCACTGCGGAGTCCACAGCGGAGCCCCATGTGGAGCCGACAGGGGGAGTCAAAGGCTGAGCAGTATTGCCACAGTCAGGCCTGCTCTTCCAGTAGCCTGAAATCAATATATTCTGGGTCTGGGAGTGGGTATAGTGACTCCCTCTTCAGCCAAGACACCACCCAGCAGACCACAGCAATGGTCACTCACCCTGAGCGCAAACTAACAAGGGGCAATTTGAGTGGTCGATTTAATGATGCCCAGCTGGAGGTTCTGCTGGATGGTGTTGTCAAAAATTCTGATCAACTGGCTGGGTCCCGGTCCTGCTCAACCCTCAAAGCGTTGTGGGAGTTATGGTTGGAACCTGCAACATGATGGGGTAGGGCCAGAACCCAAGGATGGTGCTCAGGCCAAGAAAAAGTGGGACAACTTGAAGGTGGTGGTTCAGAAGAAACTCAGACAGGCTGAGGAGTAAATGCTGAACAACCAGGGGGCTGCTGCTTGTAAAGGAAACATTGGACAACTCACTAAAGCCACCCTTTCCTTTGTTCGAATCTAGCTTGCAAACTGGTGGCGAACTTCCCAAAACTCTACAATTTACCGATGCTGAGGATGTTGGGGATGCTCAATCCCAACACCTACCAGGGCATGTCAGGCACCATGGACACCGATAGGCACCATGTTCCCACCAGTGGTAAGACTTGTAGCACAAATTGTAGCTTGGCACAGGAGGGAGTAGGCCAACCAACACTCCACCCACCTGTCGAGTTCCCACATGCACACCCAACTTTGAGGGTTTGCCTGTGCAACATATGTTGTGCGACAACGCACACCAAGGGTTTTAGATAACCTTTACATGTAACCCCTAACATGGGTGCAAGCAGACCAAAATTTGGGGGCCTGCGTCCATGTGGGACCCAATGTGTAGGCCTTCTAGGGATTTTGAAGGGGCACATATGCTGCTAAGAGGAAATTACCAGTGCATTTATCTTGACTTTGCAGCAACACCCCAGCCAGCAGCACCTCACCCGCCAGACCCGCCACCTGCAGCCACAGCTGCCCTGTCTGGTGTGCCTACCACCGAGACAACATTAAGGCCGGGCTAACCCATCAGCCAGTCACTAAGGGAGCAGGGTCCAGACATGGATGAGGTGTTAGTGAGCTTAATAGGCAAAGGTCAAAGGGCAGGGTGGAGGACGAGGGTGATCCTAGGTTAAGGTTTTGGGCCTGGGAGGCTGTATGGTAACACATGACATGACTGCTGATCAGTCATGTGATCAATATCCAGGCGATGGCGGGTATGCCTAAGCTCTGGTAGGTACATGGTTAACAGCCCTCACTGCTGCAGATGCTCATATTCTTCAAAGGACTTGTCGAGGGGTTCCATCATAGTTGCGGAGGATGTAGACGCTAGCAAAAAGATGGCTTAAGTTTGAACCTTAAACCTACGGCTTTTATGGGTACAAAAACCCACAAATCAGGACTCAGAATCATGCACAAGAGCAGGCTAAACCCGTAAAATTACAGATGCAGGATGTCTTGAGCCATAATTATATGGCGAACACTCGGTTGGGCATAAACATAATTTCCCACAAAAAGGACAACTCGGCCAAAACAAGGCTCTGAATCACCCGACATGGAAAAGAGACCAAATACGGTCCTTTAACAACATTACCGATGGTGGGAATGAGTGCGAGAGAAGCTTTTAATCAGGTCGACAGAAGAAGAAGTCTCCTCACTCCCCTCCCCCTACCATATGCACATCTGACCCCATTCCCTTACGATTCCTCCAGTCTCTCTTCCCCGCTGTCACTACCCACTTAACCAGAATTTTTAAACTTTCTCTCTCTTCTGGTTTCTTCCCCTCCTGCTCAATAAAATATGCCCCACGTGAGTGGATCCCTCAGGCCCAAAGAATCGAATGGCTGAATCCAAACCTAGACAAGTTTAGGAGGCTGGTAAACCGGGTGCAGCACTGTAAGCTGCCAATGTTTCACCTGCTGGACACATCAACCCCATACATGAAACAGCAGAGAAAAATGGAGCTTTCTGTCCCTAAATGATGCCAGGTGAGCACAAATATGATAAATAAGGTGGAGGAGCAACAACGATGGGGCCCCCCTGACGGTCTGGGCCCTGGTGTGGTTCTCCCCTGTCTGTGAATTGTCATTTTCTTTTGGCACATTTGGTTAAAGCCTTACATTTCTTAGCATGGCTTACTACTTTCGCTGTTGTTTTCTTCACATTTTGAAACACCAGTCCTTTAAGGCAAATTATTGGTTTTATTAGGAACTAGTAAACTTTCTTTTATTACTTAATGCAATTAGACAATGGGCTTTTCTGCTTATAAAAAACAAATGTGAGAATTGGATTTTTAAAACCACTCTTGAGTAATTGCATTCAAATGGCTTTGGTGGACCATCTCCATCTGTCAATACATTTCTAGATGCAGAGCGAAATGACTTGCATTAAAATTACGACCAAAAAAAAAGAGATTTATTAGGGCTGTTGCCTGATGTATAGCTGGTTGGTTTTCCTTATTGCTAATTATTTTAATGTAAATATTTTGTACTAGAAATAAAGGGAATTGTAAATTGCAGACTATGTCAAAATACATAATTAAATGCTATTGAGGAAGCTAATTAATTGTGCGTCAAAAAGAAACTAAGAAGCAAAGAGTTGAGTATAACACAAAGCTAAAAAAGAAAGCCTAAACCCATATATGGCCACAGCACAAACAGAGGTTCAGTTGTCCAGTTGCATAATCCAAAAAGAACAAAATTAATAAAATCTTGCTTGTCCAAGAGCTAATTAAACAGTAGGATGTGTACAGTATATTCCAAAGGGGTTAGATAAGAGTTACAGACTGAACCTACACAGAGGCACCTTGGCGTTACTTCTACAGATGTGTGCCAACCAAAACCTTTGTTTTTAACCAGATTTAGGAGAGACAGATTATAAATTCGATTGCTGACTAGAAAATATGTTCTTTGCAGAATCCACAGACACAGCTGGGCTCCCAGCATCTTGCTCCCCGCCACAGGGAGGTAGTGTTTATGCTGGGGAGTGAACTGACATCAGAAGCCGGAGAGATCGTTGGAAGCCGGGCTTCTCTCCGGCTGTCAGAAGCAGTGGAGGACAGCACACAACATTTGCGTTGGATCGTAGGTAAGTAGAGAAAATACAAATAATAAAATACCTTTTTTTTGAACAATAGTGTTTATTGCAAGAATAAAGATTATACATAATGAATCAACATCCAAAACGTTTTGCTCATTAAGAAAAGCATAGAAGTGCGAAAATCCTCAATGGAATAACCGTTACATACAATCCAAAGGGTCCCACCAATCCACCACTCCAGTCACCTGCAAGCTAGCGGGTGAATGTGCCAGAACTCCCTGTCCCATTATCTGCAATTCCAAAGTCTAGGTGGGTGCAAAAAAGCCTGTGAGGGCTATGTGGGCTAGTAGCCTTCAGGGCTTAGGGGTGGCCACTCGGCCCTTCAAATCCTACCAGCTACCATAGCTAGTGCCGATATGTTTTTCTTGGATAAAGGGAACCTCATGCCTTTTTTTAAAAAAGATAGAGTTTTGGGAATTCCCCCTTCCCACATTTATTTTTACATTTTAAGGGTTAAACTCTTGAAAATGTTTAAGGTTTACACCCCTAAAAATAAAATAAAAAAAAATAGGGTTAAACTCTTGAAAATGTTTAAGGTTTACACCCCTAAAAATAAAATAAAATGCTGTGGGGCCCCTATCTAAGTAACACTAGCCCAAGCACCGGTTATGGAGACGGTAGACCAGGCTGTGGAGGCTGAGTGGCTGGCATCCAGGGCGCTTCACCCTCATAGGCTGCAGGCTTTTTTGCAACCCCTGGGGCTTTTGGGATGCAGGTAATGGGGCAGGGGGTTATGGCAAGTCACACGCTTGCTGACCATTGACTTGCCAGCCCCTCCTGATCATCTCCTGTTGCTGAGGTCAGCCATGAGCAAGTCTGCACACAGCACCCAGCATCTGGGTGGTTCGGGTCCCCTGTTTAATAATACCATGGTCAAGTGTGAGCCTAAGTGGGCCCCTGAAGATGCCAGGGGCCCTGGAAATTGCCCAGGTTTACCCTGTGCTGGTGTCAGCCCTGCTTACTGGTAACTGGGATGGGGCAAAGCAGATCGATCCAGGTCGAATCTAGCTTCACAACAGTTCCAAAGCCCATCACTAGTTGTCATTCACTTGGGTGAATTCCCTTTAATACTTGGTGAAAGGAATGATAATTCTGTTTCTGATTCCGACATTTAAAAGCAGTAAATCGGAGATATGCAATAACCTGTAATTGTATCTCCGAATAATATAAACGACTACACAAATCATAAAGAAAGCTTCTAACTAATGTTCATCAACTAAGTGCCTATTACAGCGCAGCATTGGATTCATTTGTCCATTACACTGCTTCCTCCTAACACGCTAATAAGTCTTTTTAGTTAGATTGTTGAAATTGATGAGGAAATTAATGGGGAATGAAGACTGTTTTCCTTGATTAATAAAAATGGTCAGAGTGCACAGAAAATGATTTGATAGCAATCTGATTAACATGCAATTTTCAAGACAAGGAATTCACAATACTTTTTTCTAATTAGACTTGGAAGCAAAATGGAGACAGGGAGGTGAATCATTTAAAATGATATACTCTAAACCAGGTATATAAAGCCTCGTATGGAGTACCACTTCCCATTTTGCAATTAAGTACTACACAATGCAGATTCCTCTGGAGGGTGGAGGTCCTCTACTGGCCCAACAATGCAAGTTCTTTTGCCAGCAATGTAGTCCTCTTAAGATGCTCCACTGTTGTATCCTGCAAATTGTTGAATTGACCACATGGCCCATCCTATTAGAGCAGTCGCTTGTCTGCAGTGCTTTATGATCCCCCACTTCCCCTCCAATTGGGCTTAAACTGGGCCAACACCCATTATTACTTTAACGTGTTTTGGTCCCTCTCTTTGCTGCTAGCAAGAAGCTTGGGGTGGGGGGCATCCCATCTTACACGTAAATGCACAGGACGCTTAGAACACTCACGTTTCTTAAGAGCCAGTGCCGGGAAAGGAGTCCCGCGATTAGCCGCCGGGCGGTCACAAGGTCCGTAGTCGCGTTCTCTGTACCGGCCACTGGCAGGACCCGCACATGTGACCGCCTGGCAGCCAATCACGGGACTCCTTTCCCAGCACTGGATCGTAAGGAAGGTGAGTATTCTTAGGGCTTTATTCATCAAGGGATAGCGCCAGGTAGTGCCTTGTAAGCGACAGGTAGCGTCAGGTGAACGCCAGCCGCGGCACGCAATACCACATTTATGAAAGTGATTTATGAGAGCGACTCTAACAGCACCATGTAGCGTCCGTTTCATCATCAGACGGGTCAGCGGATCCCGGTGGCGCTCTGGCTTCCAGAGAGTCTGGTATTACCTGTCGCTACATGTCGCTCTCCCATACATTTCAATGGACGTTACTTTTCTTCTCTTTAAACAGGGTTTTCTTTTAATATTTTTTTTTTGTTTTGTATGAAATCATTGTGTGACCTCTCCTGGTTTATTTAAATACATTTTTGAAAACTTTTTTGATTTTTTTATTCAGAATTGTCATTACAGGTCTGATATTAAAGTGTTCATGTCACAATGTAATAACAATGTCATTCCATGTGTTTTCGCTTTGTTACTAGTGGATATGTGTTCAAAAACGGACTTTAATCACACAGCTTCTGGCGCTCTGGGCTACAGCTATACAATTTTGAGCGCCGGTGCTGTGTGAGGCTGTTTTTTTTTAATGAATATTAGGGATGAGCGAATCGATCCGGACGAACCCGGATTCGATCCGAATTTCAGGAAAAATTCGATTCGGATCGAATCCGAATTTCCCCGCGATTCGATCACTCGAAGTTTTCCTTTAACATCCATTCATTTACATTACAGGCATTCTAAGATGGCGGACGGGACATGTCTGGACATGTATCCCGCGCCAGTGCAAGCTGGGGCAGTCACATGCAGCCTATCAGCAGCCAGCAAGCCCGGTGACGTCACACAGCGGTATTTAACGGCGGCCATCTTGCTTTTCCTCATTTCTCTATTGCATTCGTGACAGACAGACAGAACGCTGTGTAGCTGAGGCAGTTAGACAGGCTGGAGACAGGGACAGACAGGGACAGGCTGGAGACAGGCAGGAGACAGGCAGGAGACAGACAGGAGACAGACAGAAAGCCAGGGAAAGGTAGGAAAAACGGAGCTGGCTGACAGGGAGATTTTTTTTTTTTTCATCCAGCCTTTGTTAGCGTTTTCAGGCTGCTTATAGTAACTAACTGTGCATATATACTGAACTGATCTTAAGCCTGCTGTGAGGCATCCCATTCTGTGACTAAAGCAGCCTCTGTTTAAGACCATAAGACCATATAAGCATTTGCTCTTATCATATTTGAAATTAGGCCTGATAAAGACACTTTTGCTGGCCAAAGCACTACTGGACCCTGCCAGCTCGATTCCTGCCCGGGGCATCCCATTCTGTGACTACAGCAGCCTCTGTTTAAGACCATATAAGCATTTGCTCTTATCATATTTGAAATTAGGCCTGATAAAGACACTTTTGCTGGCCAAAGCCCTACTGGACCCTGCCAGCTCGATTCCTGCCCGGGGCATCCCATTCTGTGACTACAGCAGCCTCTGTTTAAGACCATATAAGCATTTGCTCTTATCATATTTGAAATTAGCCTGATAAAGACACTTTTGCTGGCCAAAGCACTACTGGACCCTGCCAGCTCGATTCCTGCCCGGGGCATCCCATTCTGTGACTAAAGCAGCCTCTGTTTAAGACCATATAAGCATTTGCTCTTATCATATTTGAAATTAGGCCTGATAAAGACACTTTTGCTGGCCAAAGCACTACTGGACCCTGCCAGCTCGATTCCTGCCCGGGGCATCCCATTCTGTGACTACAGCAGCCTCTGTTTAAGACCATATAAGCATTTGCTCTTATCATATTTGAAATTAGCCTGATAAAGACACTTTTGCTGGCCAAAGCACTACTGGACCCTGCCAGCTCGATTCCTGCCCGGGGCATCCCATTCTGTGACTAAAGCAGCCTCTGTTTAAGACCATATAAGCATTTGCTCTTATCATATTTGAAATTAGCCTGATAAAGACACTTTTGCTGGCCAAAGCCCTACTGGACCCTGCCAGGTCGATTCCTGCCCAGGGCATCCCATTCTGTGACTAAAGCAGCCTCTGTTTAAGACCATATAAGCATTTGCTCTTATCATATTTGAAATTAGGCCTGATAAAGACACTTTTGCTGGCCAAAGCCCTACTGGACCCTGCCAGCTCGATTCCTGCCCGGGGCATCCCATTCTGTGACTAAAGCAGCCTCTGTTTAAGACCATATAAGCATTTGCTCTTATCATATTTGAAATTAGCCTGATAAAGACACTTTTGCTGGCCAAAGCCCTACTGGACCCTGCCAGGTCGATTCCTGCCCAGGGCATCCCATTCTGTGACTAAAGCAGCCTCTGTTTAAGACCATATAAGCATTTGCTCTTATCATATTTGAAATTAGGCCTGATAAAGACACTTTTGCTGGCCAAAGCCCTACTGGACCCTGCCAGCTCGATTCCTGCCCGGGGCATCCCATTCTGTGACTACAGCAGCCTCTGTTTAAGACCATATAAGCATTTGCTCTTATCATATTTGAAATTAGCCTGATAAAGACACTTTTGCTGGCCAAAGCACTACTGGACCCTGCCAGCTCGATTCCTGCCCGGGGCATCCCATTCTGTGACTAAAGCAGCCTCTGTTTAAGACCATATAAGCATTTGCTCTTATCATATTTGAAATTAGGCCTGATAAAGACACTTTTGCTGGCCAAAGCACTACTGGACCCTGCCAGCTCGATTCCTGCCCGGGGCATCCCATTCTGTGACTACAGCAGCCTCTGTTTAAGACCATATAAGCATTTGCTCTTATCATATTTGAAATTAGCCTGATAAAGACACTTTTGCTGGCCAAAGCACTACTGGACCCTGCCAGCTCGATTCCTGCCCGGGGCATCCCATTCTGTGACTAAAGCAGCCTCTGTTTAAGACCATATAAGCATTTGCTCTTATCATATTTGAAATTAGGCCTGATAAAGACACTTTTGCTGGCCAAAGCACTACTGGACCCTGCCAGCTCGATTCCTGCCCGGGGCATCCCATTCTGTGACTAAAGCAGCCTCTGTTTAAGACCATATAAGCATTTGCTCTTATCATATTTGAAATTAGGCCTGATAAAGACACTTTTGCTGGCCAAAGCCCTACTGGACCCTGCCAGCTCGATTCCTGCCCGGGGCATCCCATTCTGTGACTACAGCAGCCTCTGTTTAAGACCATATAAGCATTTGCTCTTATCATATTTGAAATTAGCCTGATAAAGACACTTTTGCTGGCCAAAGCACTACTGGACCCTGCCAGCTCGATTCCTGCCCGGGGCATCCCATTCTGTGACTAAAGCAGCCTCTGTTTAAGACCATATAAGCATTTGCTCTTATCATATTTGAAATTAGCCTGATAAAGACACTTTTGCTGGCCAAAGCCCTACTGGACCCTGCCAGGTCGATTCCTGCCCAGGGCATCCCATTCTGTGACTAAAGCAGCCTCTGTTTAAGACCATATAAGCATTTGCTCTTATCATATTTGAAATTAGGCCTGATAAAGACACTTTTGCTGGCCAAAGCCCTACTGGACCCTGCCAGCTCGATTCCTGCCCAGGGCATCCCATTCTGTGACTAAAGCAGCCTCTGTTTAAGACCATATAAGCATTTGCTCTTATCATATTTGAAATTAGGCCTGATAAAGACACTTTTGCTGGCCAAAGCCCTACTGGACCCTGCCAGGTCGATTCCTGCCCAGGGCATCCCATTCTGTGACTAAAGCAGCCTCTGTTTAAGACCATATAAGCATTTGCTCTTATCATATTTGAAATTAGGCCTGATAAAGACACTTTTGCTGGCCAAAGCCCTACTGGACCCTGCCAGCTCGATTCCTGCCCAGGGCATCCCATTCTGTGACTAAAGCAGCCTCTGTTTAAGACCATATAAGCATTTGCTCTTATCATATTTGAAATTAGGCCTGATAAAGACACTTTTGCTGGCCAAAGCCCTACTGGACCCTGCCAGGTCGATTCCTGCCCAGGGCATCCCATTCTGTGACTAAAGCAGCCTCTGTTTAAGACCATATAAGCATTTGCTCTTATCATATTTGAAATTAGGCCTGATAAAGACACTTTTGCTGGCCAAAGCCCTACTGGACCCTGCCAGCTCGATTCCTGCCCGGGGCATCCCATTCTGTGACTACAGCAGCCTCTGTTTAAGACCATATAAGCATTTGCTCTTATCATATTTGAAATTAGCCTGATAAAGACACTTTTGCTGGCCAAAGCACTACTGGACCCTGCCAGCTCGATTCCTGCCCGGGGCATCCCATTCTGTGACTAAAGCAGCCTCTGTTTAAGACCATATAAGCATTTGCTCTTATCATATTTGAAATTAGGCCTGATAAAGACACTTTTGCTGGCCAAAGCACTACTGGACCCTGCCAGCTCGATTCCTGCCCGGGGCATCCCATTCTGTGACTACAGCAGCCTCTGTTTAAGACCATATAAGCATTTGCTCTTATCATATTTGAAATTAGCCTGATAAAGACACTTTTGCTGGCCAAAGCACTACTGGACCCTGCCAGCTCGATTCCTGCCCGGGGCATCCCATTCTGTGACTAAAGCAGCCTCTGTTTAAGACCATATAAGCATTTGCTCTTATCATATTTGAAATTAGGCCTGATAAAGACACTTTTGCTGGCCAAAGCACTACTGGACCCTGCCAGCTCGATTCCTGCCCGGGGCATCCCATTCTGTGACTAAAGCAGCCTCTGTTTAAGACCATATAAGCATTTGCTCTTATCATATTTGAAATTAGGCCTGATAAAGACACTTTTGCTGGCCAAAGCCCTACTGGACCCTGCCAGCTCGATTCCTGCCCGGGGCATCCCATTCTGTGACTACAGCAGCCTCTGTTTAAGACCATATAAGCATTTGCTCTTATCATATTTGAAATTAGCCTGATAAAGACACTTTTGCTGGCCAAAGCACTACTGGACCCTGCCAGCTCGATTCCTGCCCGGGGCATCCCATTCTGTGACTAAAGCAGCCTCTGTTTAAGACCATATAAGCATTTGCTCTTATCATATTTGAAATTAGCCTGATAAAGACACTTTTGCTGGCCAAAGCCCTACTGGACCCTGCCAGGTCGATTCCTGCCCAGGGCATCCCATTCTGTGACTAAAGCAGCCTCTGTTTAAGACCATATAAGCATTTGCTCTTATCATATTTGAAATTAGGCCTGATAAAGACACTTTTGCTGGCCAAAGCCCTACTGGACCCTGCCAGGTCGATTCCTGCCCAGGGCATCCCATTCTGTGACTAAAGCAGCCTCTGTTTAAGACCATATAAGCATTTGCTCTTATCATATTTGAAATTAGGCCTGATAAAGACACTTTTGCTGGCCAAAGCCCTACTGGACCCTGCCAGGTCGATTCCTGCCCAGGGCATCCCATTCTGTGACTAAAGCAGCCTCTGTTTAAGACCATATAAGCATTTGCTCTTATCATATTTGAAATTAGGCCTGATAAAGACACTTTTGCTGGCCAAAGCCCTACTGGACCCTGCCAGCTCGATTCCTGCCCAGGGCATCCCATTCTGTGACTAAAGCAGCCTCTGTTTAAGACCATATAAGCATTTGCTCTTATCATATTTGAAATTAGGCCTGATAAAGACACTTTTGCTGGCCAAAGCCCTACTGGACCCTGCCAGGTCGATTCCTGCCCAGGGCATCCCATTCTGTGACTAAAGCAGCCTCTGTTTAAGACCATATAAGCATTTGCTCTTATCATATTTGAAATTAGGCCTGATAAAGACACTTTTGCTGGCCAAAGCCCTACTGGACCCTGCCAGCTCGATTCCTGCCCGGGGCATCCCATTCTGTGACTACAGCAGCCTCTGTTTAAGACCATATACGCATTTGCTCTTATCATATTTGAAATTAGCCTGATAAAGACACTTTTGCTGGCCAAAGCACTACTGGACCCTGCCAGCTCGATTCCTGCCCGGGGCATCCCATTCTGTGACTAAAGCAGCCTCTGTTTAAGACCATATAAGCATTTGCTCTTATCATATTTGAAATTAGGCCTGATAAAGACACTTTTGCTGGCCAAAGCACTACTGGACCCTGCCAGCTCGATTCCTGCCCGGGGCATCCCATTCTGTGACTACAGCAGCCTCTGTTTAAGACCATATAAGCATTTGCTCTTATCATATTTGAAATTAGCCTGATAAAGACACTTTTGCTGGCCAAAGCACTACTGGACCCTGCCAGCTCGATTCCTGCCCGGGGCATCCCATTCTGTGACTAAAGCAGCCTCTGTTTAAGACCATATAAGCATTTGCTCTTATCATATTTGAAATTAGGCCTGATAAAGACACTTTTGCTGGCCAAAGCACTACTGGACCCTGCCAGCTCGATTCCTGCCCGGGGCATCCCATTCTGTGACTACAGCAGCCTCTGTTTAAGACCATATAAGCATTTGCTCTTATCATATTTGAAATTAGGCCTGATAAAGACACTTTTGCTGGCCAAAGCCCTACTGGACCCTGCCAGCTCGATTCCTGCCCGGGGCATCCCATTCTGTGACTACAGCAGCCTCTGTTTAAGACCATATAAGCATTTGCTCTTATCATATTTGAAATTAGGCCTGATAAAGACACTTTTGCTGGCCAAAGCACTACTGGACCCTGCCAGGTCGATTCCTGCCCGGGGCATCCCATTCTGTGACTACAGCAGCCTCTGTTTAAGACCATATAAGCATTTGCTCTTATCATATTTGAAATTAGCCTGATAAAGACACTTTTGCTGGCCAAAGCACTACTGGACCCTGCCAGGTCGATTCCTGCCCAGGGCATCCCATTCTGTGACTAAAGCAGCCTCTGTTTAAGACCATATAAGCATTTGCTCTTATCATATTTGAAATTAGGCCTGATAAAGACACTTTTGCTGGCCAAAGCCCTACTGGACCCTGCCAGCTCGATTCCTGCCCGGGGCATCCCATTCTGTGACTACAGCAGCCTCTGTTTAAGACCATATAAGCATTTGCTCTTATCATATTTGAAATTAGCCTGATAAAGACACTTTTGCTGGCCAAAGCACTACTGGACCCTGCCAGCTCGATTCCTGCCCGGGGCATCCCATTCTGTGACTAAAGCAGCCTCTGTTTAAGACCATATAAGCATTTGCTCTTATCATATTTGAAATTAGGCCTGATAAAGACACTTTTGCTGGCCAAAGCACTACTGGACCCTGCCAGCTCGATTCCTGCCCGGGGCATCCCATTCTGTGACTACAGCAGCCTCTGTTTAAGACCATATAAGCATTTGCTCTTATCATATTTGAAATTAGCCTGATAAAGACACTTTTGCTGGCCAAAGCACTACTGGACCCTGCCAGCTCGATTCCTGCCCGGGGCATCCCATTCTGTGACTAAAGCAGCCTCTGTTTAAGACCATATAAGCATTTGCTCTTATCATATTTGAAATTAGGCCTGATAAAGACACTTTTGCTGGCCAAAGCACTACTGGACCCTGCCAGCTCGATTCCTGCCCGGGGCATCCCATTCTGTGACTACAGCAGCCTCTGTTTAAGACCATATAAGCATTTGCTCTTATCATATTTGAAATTAGGCCTGATAAAGACACTTTTGCTGGCCAAAGCCCTACTGGACCCTGCCAGCTCGATTCCTGCCCGGGGCATCCCATTCTGTGACTAAAGCAGCCTCTGTTTAAGACCATATAAGCATTTGCTCTTATCATATTTGAAATTAGGCCTGATAAAGACACTTTTGCTGGCCAAAGCACTACTGGACCCTGCCAGCTCGATTCCTGCCCGGGGCATCCCATTCTGTGACTACAGCAGCCTCTGTTTAAGACCATATAAGCATTTGCTCTTATCATATTTGAAATTAGGCCTGATAAAGACACTTTTGCTGGCCAAAGCACTACTGGACCCTGCCAGGTCGATTCCTGCCCGGGGCATCCCATTCTGTGACTACAGCAGCCTCTGTTTAAGACCATATAAGCATTTGCTCTTATCATATTTGAAATTAGCCTGATAAAGACACTTTTGCTGGCCAAAGCACTACTGGACCCTGCCAGGTCCATTCCTGCCCAGGGCATCCCATTCTGTGACTAAAGCAGCCTCTGTTTAAGACCATATAAGCATTTGCTCTTATTATATTTATATTATAAGACACTTTTGCTGGGCATAGGCTTACTGCTGCCTGCCAGGTGCACTTCTGTTGAGGCATCCCATTCTGTAACATAGCATACCCCTCTTTATTTACACTAAGCAGCTCTCTTATTTACACTAAGCAGGCCTGTTGGAGGCTGAGTGTTACTGCTCACTTTTGGTGTGCATTATATTCTGTTTCATATAGACCCACCGCTGCCCGGGGTTTTTTTAAATATCACCTACTACCACGCCAGTTAGACTATGTCGGGCAGACAAGTGCCTGGAAGTGAAAAGAGGAGTGGCAGAGGCCAAGATTCCGCAGGCAGAGCTCGCATCAGACTGGGGGCCAGTAGCAGCAGGAGTCACGCTGAGAGACCTAATCTGCCAGTATCTGCTAGCGGTCGGGTCTCCACCAGTAACGCATCTGCCGTGGTAGATTGGTTGACGCGCTCATCAACAACATCATCACAACTTACGTCTGAGACCCCCAGTCTAGGGTCGGTAGGTTCCTCTGACACAACCCTGAGTTGGCATGCCCCGAGAGCAGTCCCTGTCCTCCCATTGCCTCTGGCCTACGCCGTTCCCTCCCCCAGCGACGTATCCTATGCTTTGGGTTCAGCTCCACTCTTTAGTGAGGAGGACCATCAGATAGAGGACAGTCAGCAGCTACTGCCCAGCCAAGAAATGGAGGTGGCTTCTTTAGCTAGGCAGACAAATAGTGATGTGGACAGTGTCGTGGGTGCTGCGAGCGTTCCAGCTCCTGCGCCAGACACTGTTGACGAATCCACGAACATCAGTGACGTACAGCCACAACTCGGTGATGATGATGATGATGACGATGAAGCCGATCGCACTTGGGAGCCGGGTGATGAAGGGGCTTCATCGTCATCATCAGGAGAAGAGGGGTGCAGGTTGCCCCGGAGTCAGCAGCTGAGGCAGCAAGGTGGTAGCAGTCAGCATGGGGGCACAATTCCAAAGGCTGGAGCCGGCCGGGGCCGGGGCCGTGGTAGAGCACCTGCTGTGCGGCAGTCTACCTTATCGGGAGGTAGTGGAGCAGGGGTTGCTGGAGTTGGCAACAGCAGCAGTGAATCAGTGAGGCCAGGGGGTGGGAAAAGTAGCTACTCGGCAGTGTGGCAGTTTTTCCTGAGGCATCCGCAGGAGGGTAACATGGCCACATGCAAGATATGTAGGCAAAAGGTGAAGCGTGGCCAGGGTCCAAATGTTGGCACCACGGCCCTGCGTCAACATATGATGCGTCACCATAAAACGACCTGGGAGAACCGAGGCTCCCAAGGGGTGGTCCAGTCTGCTTCCTCACCAAGTGAGCTCCCAATTTCTGCCAGCCAAGGCTCCAGCACCTCAGCCGAAGGCAGCTGTGCGTCATACCCATCCTCTGTCGCTCCTGCTCCTCCTCCTCCAAGTCATGCATCCCGCCAGCAATCCATCAGCGAAGCCATGTCCAAGAGACAGCAGTATGCGCCCACTCATCCTACGGCGCAGAAGCTGAATGTGCTCCTGTCCAAGTTGCTGGTGCTGCAGTCGCTCCCTTTTCAGGTGGTGGAATCTGCACCTTTCAGAGAACTGATGGCTTGTGCCGAGCCGAGGTGGAGAGTCCCAAGCCGTCATTTCTTTGCCAAGAAGGCAGTACCAGCGCTGCACACTTTTGTTGAACAGAAGGTGGGCCAGTCCTTGAGCCTGTCGGTGTGTAGCAAAATACATGGCAGCGCCGACATCTGGAGCTGTAACTACGGTCAGGGGCAGTACATGTCGTTTACGGCCCACTGGGTGAATGTGGTCCCTTTGCAGCAGCAACTTGGACAGGTCACGCCGCTTCGGCCTCCGCGCTCTCTGCCCATTGGGCCTGTGACACCGTGCGACTCGGCCTCCTCATCCTCCGCCATCTCCTCACCCTCCACTGTAGGCTCAAGTCTCAGTGCCCCTCCAGTCTACCATGTGTGCAGGGCACGGAGGTGTCACGCAGTGCTTCACATGGTTTGTCTTGGCGAACGGAGTCACACAGGGGAGGAACTGCTTAAATGTATTCATCAGGAAATCCAAACATGGCTTACTCCGAGAAAACTTAAAATGGGAATCATGGTTACCGACAATGGGAAGAACATTTTGTCTGCGCTGCGCCAAGGAAGCCTGACCCATGCCCCCTGCATGGCTCACGTCTTCAATCTGGTTGTCAAGCGGTTTCTGAAGTGTTCCCCCCATCTGCAGGACATCCTAACAACTTCACGGAAACTTTGCATGCACTTCAGCCACTCCTACACCGCCAAACACACCCTTCTTGAGCTACAGCGTCAGAATGGTATCCCCCAACATAGTCTGATTTGCGATGTTTCCACCCGTTGGAATTCCACCCTTCACATGTTGGACCGATTATATGAACAGAGAAAAGCCATCACGGATTTCCTGATGATCCAAGCAGATAGGGGGACTCCCCTGTGTAACTTCAATGTCAACCAGTGGCAGCTCATACGTGACACCTGCCGTTTGCTCAGGCCCTTTGCTCGGCAGGATTACGGGATGAACGACGTGATTCCACTGCTTCATGTACTACAGCACATGTTGGAAACCATGGCTGGTCAGGGCACTGGAGACATGGCGTTTACATCTTACGGCCACATGAACCCCCTTGGAGCTGAACTGGAGGAGGAGGAGGAGGAAGAGGAGGAGGAGGAGTTGCCCAGCGAAACACAGTTTAGGCTTGGCGAAATGGCTGGTTTATCTAGTCAGCGGACAGGAGAGGAGGAGCAGGAGCAGCCAGAGGAGCTAGAGGTTTTTGAGGAAGGAGAGACAGAGGACCCGGGCACACCGTGGCAGTATGCAGTGGAGATGGAGACAGGTAGTCCATCCGAGTCACTTGCGCAAATGGCACGAAGCATGCTCACGTGCTTGCGTAGTGACCCCAGAATTGTTTCCATCTGTCGGCGGGATGACTTCTGGCTGTCCACCTTATTGGACCCTCGCTTCCGGCACAAAATGGGGGCATTTTTTAAACCCACCGAGAGGGAGGACAAACTCAACTACTACAAAGACATTCTACGTAGGCAGTTGGCCGATGCCTATCTGCGCCATGGTCCATACTCTCGCAGGTCTGACTCGAGGGGACCTCTGCGCTCACCTTCCACTGCCATGGCCGCTGGGGGGGTTGGCAGCAGCAGCAGCAGAAGCTCCATCAGCAGCAGCAGCCTCAGTCTTCAGTCGCTAATGAGTAGCTTTCTACACCCGCATAGTGAGGCTACTCATGAGCAGCAGGAAGACCTGGAGCAGGACCTCAACCAGCAGGTCATGTCATACTTTGACATGACCATGCCAACACACCTTGAGGATCCGCTGGACTTCTGGGCAGCCAAACTTGATTTGTGGCCGCAACTAGCAGAGTTTGCCCTGGAAAAGCTGTCCTGCCCGGCAAGTAGCGTGCCATCTGAGCGGGTGTTTAGTGCGGCGGGGGCCATAGTTACGGCGAGGAGAACTCGTCTGTCAACTAAAAATGTGGAGAGACTCACCTTTGTCAAAATGAATCAGGGATGGATCAGCCAGGATTTCCACCCACCAATGCCTGATGCATGCGACTAGATTCAGCATGGTGCCACGTTTTACACTTTCCAAATGGTGCAAAACATATTTATGTCTTTAGGCCATTTTTTGGGCTCCTGCTGCTGCTACTGTCAACTCCTGCCAACTCCAGGGTGTGATTCATCCAATTTTTGGGCTCCTGAGGCCAACTCCAGTGTATATTTGGGCTCCTGCTGCTGCTACTGTCAACTCCTGCCAACTCCAGGGTGTGATTCATCCAATTTTTGGGCTCCTGAAGCCAACTCCAGTGTATATTTGGGCTCCTGCTGCTGCTGCTGTCAACTCCTGCCAACTCCAGGGTGTGATTCATCCAATTTTTGGGCTCCTGAAGCCAACTCCAGTGTATATTTGGGCTCCTGCTGCTGCTGCTGCCAACTCCTGCCAACTCCAGGGTGTGATTCATCCAATTTTTGGGCTCCTGAAGCCAACTCCAGTGTATATTTGGGCTCCTGCTGCTGCTGCTGCCAACTTCTGCCAACTCCAGGGTGTGATTCATCCAATTTTTGGGCTCCTGAAGCCAACTCCAGTGTATATTTGGGCTCCTGCTGCTGCTGCTGCCAACTCCTGCCAACTCCAGGGTGTGATTCATCCAATTTTTGGGCTCCTGAGGCCAACTCCAGTGTATATTTGGGCTCCTGCTGCTGCTACTGTCAACTCCTGCCAACTCCAGGGTGTGATTCATCCAATTTTTGGGCTCCTGAGGCCAACTCCAGTGTATATTTGGGCTCCTGCTGCTGCTACTGTCAACTCCTGCCAACTCCAGGGTGTGATTCATCCAATTTTTGGGCTCCTGAAGCCAACTCCAGTGTATATTTGGGCTCCTGCTGCTGCTGCTGCCAACTTCTGCCAACTCCAGGGTGTGATTCATCCAATTTTTGGGCTCCTGAGGCCAACTCCAGTGTATATTTGGGCTCCTGCTGCTGCTACTGTCAACTCCTGCCAACTCCAGGGTGTGATTCATCCAATTTTTGGGCTCCTGAGGCCAACTCCAGTGTATATTTGGGCTCCTGCTGCTGCTACTGTCAACTCCTGCCAACTCCAGGGTGTGATTCATCCAATTTTTGGGCTCCTGAAGCCAACTCCAGTGTATATTTGGGCTCCTGCTGCTGCTGCTGCCAACTTCTGCCAACTCCAGGGTGTGATTCATCCAATTTTTGGGCTCCTGAGGCCAACTCCAGTGTATATTTGGGCTCCTGCTGCTGCTACTGTCAACTCCTGCCAACTCCAGGGTGTGATTCATCCAATTTTTGGGCTCCTGAGGCCAACTCCAGTGTATATTTGGGCTCCTGCTGCTGCTACTGTCAACTCCTGCCAACTCCAGGGTGTGATTCATCCAATTTTTGGGCTCCTGAGGCCAACTCCAGTGTATATTTGGGCTCCTGCTGCTGCTACTGTCAACTCCTGCCAACTCCAGGGTGTGATTCATCCAATTTTTGGGCTCCTGAAGCCAACTCCAGTGTATATTTGGGCTCCTGCTGCTGCTACTGTCAACTCCTGCCAACTCCAGGGTGTGATTCATCCAATTTTTGGGCTCCTGAAGCCAACTCCAGTGTATATTTGGGCTCCTGCTGCTGCTGCTGCCAACTTCTGCCAACTCCAGGGTGTGATTCATCCAATTTTTGGGCTCCTGAGGCCAACTCCAGTGTATATTTGGGCTCCTGCTGCTGCTACTGTCAACTCCTGCCAACTCCAGGGTGTGATTCATCCAATTTTTGGGCTCCTGAAGCCAACTCCAGTGTATATTTGGGCTCCTGCTGCTGCTGCTGTCAACTCCTGCCAACTCCAGGGTGTGATTCATCCAATTTTTGGGCTCCTGAAGCCAACTCCAGTGTATATTTGGGCTCCTGCTGCTGCTGCTGCTGCCAACTCCTGCCAACTCCAGGGTGTGATTCATCCAATTTTTGGGCTCCTGAAACCAACTCCAGTGTATATTTGGGCTCCTGCTGCTGCTGCTGCCAACTCCTGCCAACTCCAGGGTGTGATTCATCCAATTTTTGGGCTCCTGAGGCCAACTCCAGTGTATATTTGGGCTCCTGCTGCTGCTACTGTCAACTCCTGCCAACTCCAGGGTGTGATTCATCCAATTTTTGGCTCCTGAGGCCAACTCCAGTGTATATTTGGGCTCCTGCTGCTGCTACTGTCAACTCCTGCCAACTCCAGGGTGTGATTCATCCAATTTTTGGGCTCCTGAAGCCAACTCCAGTGTATATTTGGGCTCCTGCTGCTGCTACTGTCAACTCCTGCCAACTCCAGGGTGTGATTCATCCAATTTTTGGGCTCCTGAAGCCAACTCCAGTGTATATTTGGGCTCCTGCTGCTGCTGCTGCCAACTTCTGCCAACTCCAGGGTGTGATTCATCCAATTTTTGGGCTCCTGAAGCCAACTCCAGTGTATATTTGGGCTCCTGCTGCTGCTGCTGCCAACTCCTGCCAACTCCAGGGTGTGATTCATCCAATTTTTGGGCTCCTGAAGCCAACTCCAGTGTATATTTGGGCTCCTGCTGCTGCTGCTGCCAACTCCTGCCAACTCCAGGGTGTGATTCATCCAATTTTTGGGCTCCTGAGGCCAACTCCAGTGTATATTTGGGCTCCTGCTGCTGCTACTGTCAACTCCTGCCAACTCCAGGGTGTGATTCATCCAATTTTTGGGCTCCTGAGGCCAACTCCAGTGTATATTTGGGCTCCTGCTGCTGCTACTGTCAACTCCTGCCAACTCCAGGGTGTGATTCATCCAATTTTTGGGCTCCTGAAGCCAACTCCAGTGTATATTTGGGCTCCTGCTGCTGCTGCTGCCAACTTCTGCCAACTCCAGGGTGTGATTCATCCAATTTTTGGGCTCCTGAGGCCAACTCCAGTGTATATTTGGGCTCCTGCTGCTGCTACTGTCAACTCCTGCCAACTCCAGGGTGTGATTCATCCAATTTTTGGGCTCCTGAGGCCAACTCCAGTGTATATTTGGGCTCCTGCTGCTGCTACTGTCAACTCCTGCCAACTCCAGGGTGTGATTCATCCAATTTTTGGGCTCCTGAGGCCAACTCCAGTGTATATATGGGCTCCTGCTGCTGCTACTGTCAACTCCTGCCAACTCCAGGGTGTGATTCATCCAATTTTTGGGCTCCTGAAGCCAACTCCAGTGTATATTTGGGCTCCTGCTGCTGCTACTGTCAACTCCTGCCAACTCCAGGGTGTGATTCATCCAATTTTTGGGCTCCTGAGGCCAACTCCAGTGTATATTTGGGCTCCTGCTGCTGCTACTGTCAACTCCTGCCAACTCCAGGGTGTGATTCATCCAATTTTTGGGCTCCTGAAGCCAACTCCAGTGTATATTTGGGCTCCTGCTGCTGCTGCTGTCAACTCCTGCCAACTCCAGGGTGTGATTCATCCAATTTTTGGGCTCCTGAAGCCAACTCCAGTGTATATTTGGGCTCCTGCTGCTGCTGCTGTCAACTCCTGCCAACTCCAGGGTGTGATTCATCCAATTTTTGGGCTCCTGAAGCCAACTCCAGTGTATATTTGGGCTCCTGCTGCTGCTGCTGCCAACTCCTGCCAACTGCAGGGTGTGATTCATCCAATTTTTGGGCTCCTGAAGCCAACTCCAGTGTATATTTGGGCTCCTGCTGCTGCTGCTGCCAACTTCTGCCAACTCCAGGGTGTGATTCATCCAATTTTTGGGCTCCTGAAGCCAACTCCAGTGTATATTTGGGCTCCTGCTGCTGCTGCTGCCAACTCCTGCCAACTCCAGGGTGTGATTCATCCAATTTTTGGGCTCCTGAGGCCAACTCCAGTGTATATTTGGGCTCCTGCTGCTGCTACTGTCAACTCCTGCCAACTCCAGGGTGTGATTCATCCAATTTTTGGGCTCCTGAGGCCAACTCCAGTGTATATTTGGGCTCCTGCTGCTGCTACTGTCAACTCCTGCCAACTCCAGGGTGTGATTCATCCAATTTTTGGGCTCCTGAAGCCAACTCCAGTGTATATTTGGGCTCCTGCTGCTGCTGCTGCCAACTTCTGCCAACTCCAGGGTGTGATTCATCCAATTTTTGGGCTCCTGAGGCCAACTCCAGTGTATATTTGGGCTCCTGCTGCTGCTACTGTCAACTCCTGCCAACTCCAGGGTGTGATTCATCCAATTTTTGGGCTCCTGAGGCCAACTCCAGTGTATATTTGGGCTCCTGCTGCTGCTACTGTCAACTCCTGCCAACTCCAGGGTGTGATTCATCCAATTTTTGGGCTCCTGAGGCCAACTCCAGTGTATATTTGGGCTCCTGCTGCTGCTACTGTCAACTCCTGCCAACTCCAGGGTGTGATTCATCCAATTTTTGGGCTCCTGAAGCCAACTCCAGTGTATATTTGGGCTCCTGCTGCTGCTACTGTCAACTCCTGCCAACTCCAGGGTGTGATTCATCCAATTTTTGGGCTCCTGAAGCCAACTCCAGTGTATATTTGGGCTCCTGCTGCTGCTGCTGCCAACTTCTGCCAACTCCAGGGTGTGATTCATCCAATTTTTGGGCTCCTGAGGCCAACTCCAGTGTATATTTGGGCTCCTGCTGCTGCTACTGTCAACTCCTGCCAACTCCAGGGTGTGATTCATCCAATTTTTGGGCTCCTGAAGCCAACTCCAGTGTATATTTGGGCTCCTGCTGCTGCTGCTGTCAACTCCTGCCAACTCCAGGGTGTGATTCATCCAATTTTTGGGCTCCTGAAGCCAACTCCAGTGTATATTTGGGCTCCTGCTGCTGCTGCTGCCAACTCCTGCCAACTCCAGGGTGTGATTCATCCAATTTTGGGCTCCTGAAGCCAACTCCAGTGTATATTTGGGCTCCTGCTGCTGCTGCTGCCAACTCCTGCCAACTCCAGGGTGTGATTCATCCAATTTTTGGGCTCCTGAGGCCAACTCCAGTGTATATTTGGGCTCCTTCTGCCCCTCATAGTGATGCCACTTCAACTCTCTGCAATTGTGCCGCTCTGCGATTCTATTAGCGATGCCTCTGATCTGCATGTGATATTTCTTCAAAGTATTATTTAACTAACCCAGCACGCATCCTGTGCGTGTTACAGCAAGGCTGAATGGTTTACAACCCTATTGAGGCTGTAGGAGGCTCAGAAATAGCCATTTTTAATAGCGATTCGTCGCGAATTTATTCGGGTCGAAACGATTTTTGTCGGAAAATTCGGCGAATCAGTCGAATCGAATTTTTCAAAAGTTCGCTCATCTCTAATGAATATGGTTGAGTCGCTCTTGCCTGCAGTGCTTTATGCCCCCTAATTTCATCTCCACTGGCCTTGAGTACCACATGAGGGGAGCTTTAATACCAACAGTGGTACTTGTACCAATGGTTGGGAACACCTGTACTAAATAAAATTCAGGCTCGTATTCCTCCCAAACAGCTAGTTACAAAAAGGAACTGAAAGATACCCTCAGCTGTCCCTCACTGGGGGTCATGCTACTTATTTGGTGCATTTCAGGTGTGTTTTGTGGTGTGAATTGCAACCGAAAGCGCAGTGATAAACATTTTGGTAAATTTTTTTCCCCAAAAAATCACCTGTGCCTGTGATGTTTTTTTTTTACAGGTGAGGTACAAACCTTATCCAATGATGTAAGAAGATTCCGCAAAAATGTGCCATCACAGGCATGCATGATTTTTTGGAATGGAAACAAAAATGTTAAAATGAAAAAGTTCGCAAGGATGCAGGTTGTGATTCAAACCACGAGGCACACCGGAAGTGCATCATGCTTCACCAAATAATTAGCATAACCCCACTGGGTGCACATTTGACTATGGCCCTTATTTATGAAGGAATAGCGACAGGTAGCGACTGGTGAGAGGCCGGGAATGACGGGCCCCGCCACGAGAACGCCGGCTCCCCACCACAATCACACATTTATCAAGCCAATCCTGCTTAGCGACTGAGATAGCGCCATATAGCGACTCATTCATCATTATTCCAGCCTCAGCCCACAGCGCCAGCGTCCGACCTTGAACAGCGACAGGTATGACCTCTCGCTACCTGGCGCTCTCCAATGCATTATCAATGGAACAATATTTAAATATTAATAATTAATTGTTATTAATGTTTTTGTTTTTTAATGTGAAAAATTCTGTGACCACTTCAGCCATTTTAGATTTTTAAGGGAAAAAATAAATAAATAAATAAATTGTGCAGAATTGATATTACAGGTCTAATATTAATGTATTCATATTACTAAATTATTTTAAAAACTTGTTTTTTTTGGTTTCCAAAAATATGGTGGTTTGGGGGTTAAAAAACTACTTTTAACCCATCGCCGCCAGCGCTCTGGGGTTTTCAAACATGCATTTTACAGCGCAAGAATTTTTTGAGCGTGATTTTTTAATGAATATGGTGGGAGCCGGTCGCTAGGGCCAGTCGCTATCATGCGCTCCCATACAGCGCGGAAGCTGTCAAATAGCGACTCCTCACCCAATATTCAACATTACGGCAAACCGACTGAGTCGCTATCAACTACCGAACAACGGCCAAGCACAGCGACTACTAGCGGGCGCTCTGAAAATGCCGCTACAGTCGCTCAACTGTCGCTATTAATGAATCGGCCTCCCTGAATTAATACCTGCATCTCGGTAAGACACAAAAAAGTGCAAAAAAAATTGCTTGTTTTAAATATCCCATAAAATCACCTGTACCTGTGATGGGGCATTTTTACGGGAGATGTGCATAAGTTTTCCAATAAAGTAAGGAGGGTTTCTTGAAAGTTTGGAAACAACAGCACCCTATGGGCTTTGCAGAGAAAAGCACAAACCTTAGAGTGTTGTTTCCAAATTTTCAAAACAATATTTTATGTTATATCTGGTGAAGCAAGTTTACCTTTGGGTGTGCTTTCGGGTGTGAACTGAAACTTGCATCTGAGTCAGCTTTTTAACTTGATCACACAAAAAAATGCTGTTGTTCTCAGTTGTTTACAGGTGGGGTACATCATTTTGCCAATGGTGTAAGAATATTTTAAGTTTGAAGAAAAAAAAACGATCTATGCTAAAGAATTTGGCAAACCGTTCTGCATAGACCATGAGGTGTTGTTGTTTTCAAACTTTGAAAAAGAAATCCTTACCTCATTGGAAAATTGATGCTCATCACCTGTACAAATGCTGCATCAAAGGAAATAGGAATTAGGTGATTTTTTTCGAAATATTTTTTATTATTATATTATTATTATTATTTTTAGAAATATTAGAAAAATAAATATTTTATAGCAGATGTAATCAGCTTACACCCAAAAGCACACCTAAAGGTAAACTTGCTTCACCAGGTCTGTAGCATGACCCTGAACGTGCACATTTTTATTACCAAATAATTAGCATGACCTTATTAAAAACTTGTGAAGCAATTGAATTGAAATCTACATCTCAGTGAGCTTTTTAATCTTAACATGCACAAAAGTGCAAAAAGGTGTTTGGTCTTTGTTTCCCACAAAATCTTCTGTACCTTTTAGAGGCGCAAGCAAAAGGGTGAGGAAATCGCTATCACTAACGCATTGCCCCTTATGTGAAAGGAGCCTATGTGCATCAAGATATAATACAGTGTATAGCTCCAACAGTCATACAATGAAAACTAATTGTATATATTGAATATAAATGTAAAAAAAAAATATTAACATATTTATGTACAACTGCAACCCCTGACCCCATCAGGGTAAAAAAAAGGGGGTATATCCAGAGATATACAGGGGTAGATTGCCTATTCCCATACAGTACAACATCTATCGTATTTTTTGACATATAAGACGGGGAGGCCGATTTATTAATAGCGCCAGGTAGCGACAGATGAGCGGCAGTAGCGTTATTTTCACAGCGCCCGCTAGTATTCGCTGTGCTTGGCCGTTGTTCGGTTGTTGACAGCGACTCAGTCGGTGTGCGGTAATGTTGAATACGGGGTTAGGAGTCGCTGTTTGACAGGTTCCGCGCTGTATGGGAGCGCATGACAGCGAATGGCCATAGCGAACGGCTCCCAGCATATTCATTAACAAATCACGCTCAAAAAATTCTCGCGCTGTAAAATGCTTGTTTAAACCCCAGAGCGCTGGCGGCGATGGGTTAAAAGTAGTTTTTTAACCCCCAAACAACCATATTTTTGGAAACAAAAAATAAACAAGTTTTTATAAACATTTTGTAATATGAATACATTAATATTAGAGATGAGCGAACCGGTTCGGACGAACCGGAATTCGCTCCGAATTTCAGGAAATATTCGATTCGGCACGAACCCGAATATTTTGTGGTTCGTGCCGATCGAATTTTTCCTGAAATTAAAAAAAAAAAACCGGCATGGTGGGAGCGGGCTGACAGCGGAACCGGCCGACCCGCTCCCACCATGCCGGCATTTTTGATGGGGAACTTCGTAAAAGTTCGATTCGGCTGAACCCGAATTTCTTTGTGAAATTCGGCGAATCGGCCGAATCGAACTTTTCAAAAGTTCGCTCATCTCTAATTAATATCAGACCTGTAATATCAATTCTGCACAATTTTTTTTTTTTTTTTTTTTATACCTTTAAAAAAATATCTAACATTGCAAAAGTGGTCACAGAATTTTTGACATTTAAAAAAAAACAAAAAAAAACATTAATATCAATTAATTATGAATATTTAAAGATTGCTCCATTGAAATGCATTGGAGAGCGCCAGGTAGCGAGAGGTCATACCTGTCGCTGTTTAAGGTCGCTTGCTGGCGCTGTGGGGTGAGGCTGGAATAATGATGAATGCTTCGCTATCTGGCGGTCTGTCAGTCGCTAAGCAGGATCGGCTTGATAAATGTGTGATCGCGGAGGGGAGCCGGCGTACTCGTGGCGGTGAGCGTCATTACCGTTCACTCACCATTCGCTACCTGGCGCTATCCCTTGTTAAATAAGGCCCTTAGAGGCCGATTCATTAATAGTGGCAGGTATCGGCAGGTAACGACTGTAGCGGCATTTTCAGAGTGCCCGCTAGTAGTCGCTGTGCTTGGCCGTTGTTCAGTAGTTGATAGCGACTCAGTCGGTTTGCCGTAATGTTGAATATTGGGTGAGGAGTCGCTATTTGACAGGTTCCGCGCGACCGGCTCCCACCATATTCATTAAAAAATCACACTCAAAAAATTCTCGCACTGTAAAATGCATGTTTAAACCCCAGAGCGCTGGCGGCGATGGGTTAAAAGTGGTTTTTTAACCCCCAAACAAACATATTTTTGCAAACCAGAAAAAACAAGTTTTTAAAATAATTTTGTAATATGAATACAATAATATCAGAACTGTAATATCAATTCTGTACATTTTTTTTTTTTTACCTTAAAAAAATTATCTAAAATGGCAGAAGTGGTCACAGAATTTTTCACATTTAAAAAAAAAAAAAAAAAAAAATTCATAACAATTAATTATGAATATTTAAAGATTGTTCCATTGAAATGCATTGGAGAGCGCCAGGTAGCGAGAGGTCATACCGGTCGCTGTTCAAGGTCGGACGCTGGCGCTGTGGACTGAGGCTGGAATAATGATGAATGAGTCGCTATATGGCGCTATCTCAGTCGCTATGCAGGATTGGCTTGATAAATGTGTGATTGTGGTGGGGAGCCGGCGTTCTCGTGGCGGGGCCCGTCATTACCGGCCGCTCACCAGTCGCTACCTGTCACAATTCCTTCATAAATAAGGGCCTTATTTTTCCCCAAAAGCTGGGGGGAATGCCCATAAGTCTTATAGGGCAGAGGTGAACCTCTCCCAATTCCTGACCATCACTGAATCAAGTTGGTATAAAAAAAATACCTGTACCGTGATCCATAAGCCCAGGGTCGGCTCTAGGTTTGTGGGGGCCCTTGGGCAAGAGAGTTTTAGTGGGCCCCAAAGTAGTGAGTCACATGATGTCACCTTTCATCTCCACTGTCACAAATGGGTCATCCTCTGCTGCTGATCGCCCTCCAGTCCTTGTTGCCTTCTCTATAGCCACCAATTGTCCTCTAGTCCTTGTTGCATTCTCTATTGCCACCAAGGACCCTTCAACCCTTACTACTTTCTTGCTTCATCTTTGCTGTCAGTTGTCACCTGGTTCTCACCACCACCCTTTCATGCCACCTTCTTCATTGTTGCTGAGGCCAGCCATGAGCAGGTCTGCACACAACACCCGCCATTCAGTGGTTCGGGACCACTGTAAAACAATATCATGCACAAGTGTGAGCCTGAGTGGGCCTCTGAAGATGCCAGGGGCCCTGGCAATTGCCCAGGTTTGCCCTGTGCTGGCGCCGGCCCTGCATAAGCCGCCACTCTCTGCAGCCAGAGCATGCCAATGCATCACTGACATCGGCACATCGCTCTCTGCACTTGATGAATTGGCGCGCGGTCGGCTGCACTGACACACTGGATGCCAATGCAGAGAGTGGTGTGCCGAGGTCAGTGATGCATCAGCGTGTGCTGGCTGTGGAGAGTGGCGGCTTGGGGGGATCTGCCACACTACCCTGTTATGGGGGTATTTTGCGCGCTGTATATTATATGGGGAGGGGGGAGTCGGCCTGTTGCTTGTTTTTGGGGATGGAGGGATCTGCCACACTACCTGTTATAGGGGTGATTGGGGGGATTCTGAAAAGTCCTGTTTGGTTCAGAATATATTTTTTCTTTTTTTCCTCCTTCAAATCCGTCTTATTGCGCAAAAAATACAGCACATCACTTACTATACCTGATTAGGGGATGATAATTAGATAAATGGGCTGAGATCCACTCCTTAATTTAAGCCCCTTAGTATCCACATTTCATCCCTAGTGCCAAATACTCTGGTTCCCACCAGCCTGTGAACTGATATATTGACCCCCTTACCAGTTCACAAAAGTAAAAAAGATAAAATAACGTTTCCGCATGTACCTCATCTGTCTCCCATCAGCAGCCCCATTTGTGTAGCGTTGCCAACCAGGGGTGTAACTATAGGCGGTGCACCAGGGCTCAGAAGGTCAGGGGGGCCTCATTACAGGGGATGGTGGCAGGTACTGGGCACACAAAAAGGACAACAAAGGTTGGACATGATGGGCATGGTAATGCACTATTGGGGTGATTAAACATAGACTTTACTAAAGTGACTTAGGCCCTTATTTAACAAGGGATAGCGCCAGGTAGCGACTGGTGAGCGAACGGTAATGACGGTCACCGCCACGAGAATGCCGGCTCCCCTCCGCAATCACACATTTATCAAGCCAATCCTGCTTAGCGACTGAGATAGCGCCATATAGCGACTCATTCATCATTATTCCAGCCTCACCCCACAGCGCCAGCGAGCGACCTTGAACAGCGACAGGTATGACCTCTCGCTACCTGGCGCTCGCCAATGCATTTCAATGGAACAATCTTTAAATATTCATAATTAATTGTTAATATATTTTTTTTTTTTAATGTGAAAATTTCTGTTACCACTTCTGCCATGTTAGATATTTTTTTTAAGGTAAGAAAAAAAAAATAAAAATTTGTGCAGAATTGATATTACAGGTCTAATATTAATGTATTCATATTCCAAAATGTTTTTATAAACTGTATAAACTGTTTGGGGGTTAAAAAACGACTTTTAACCCATCGCCGCCAGCGCTCTGGGGTTTAAACATGCATTTCACAGCGCGAGAATTTTTGGAGCGTGATTTGTTAATGAATATGGTGGGAGCCGGTCGCTATGGCCATTCGCTATCATGCGCTCCCATACAGCGCGGAACCTGTCAAATAGCGACTCGTCACCCCGTATTCAACATTACTGCACACCGACTCGCTATCAACAACCGAACAATGGCCAAGCACAGCGACTACTAGCGGGCTCTGTGAAAATACTGCTACAGTCGCTCAACTGTCGCTACCTGCCGCTATTAATGAATCGGCCTCCCCGTATTTTTGGTATTTTTGGTTTTGGGGCCCCGTGGCTGTTACAGTGTAAAACAGCAGGGAGCATGCCATATTGTATAGCACGACAAGAGAGACAGCAAGTTTTAAAACTCCCAGCATCTGTACTTCATTGCTGTGTGCAGCTTTTATATCTTCATTGCTTCCTTGTGATTGTAAATTGGATCAACATCCTAAATCAGGATGTCCTTGGGAGGCATTTGTTAAAAAGGGGAGCAAAACTCTCACAGGCCTGCCCTGGAATCTAAAGAACTCCAGGGCTTGTCTCATGGCTCCCTCTGGAACATCATGATTTTGGAAACTCCGCTCTGTGAGACCCCCGTGTTTGACCAAAAAATGCACCTTTCCTGGGGCTTCCACAGTGTTTTTGCAGGATGGGGCAGCATTACCAGTAGAGATGAGCGAACCGGTTCAGACGAACCGGAATTCGCTCCGAATTTCAGGAAATATTCGATTCGGCACGAACCCGAATATTTTGTGGTTCGTGACGATCAAATTTTTCCTGAAATTAAAAAAGAAAAATGCCGGCATGGTGGGAGCGGGCCGGCCGGCTTTACCGGCCCGCCGGCCAGCTCCGCTGACAGCGGAACCGGCCGGCCCGCTCCCACCATGCCGGCATTTTTGATGGGGAACTTCGTAAAAGTTCGATTCGGCCGAACCCGAATTTCTTTGTGAAATTCGGCGAATCGGCCGAATCGAACTTTTCAAAAGTTCGCTCATCTCTAATTACCAGCTGCTCTTTAGCTGAGATGTTTTCCAGCCTGACTCAGGATCAAGGGAAGCAAGGAATGTTGTCATCAGGCTTGTCATGTCAACCGGAAGATTTGAGATTACCCAAACCACGATGTTAAAGCTGCCAGGTGGGCATGGCTATGGTGGCGAATAAAGAAGTTATTTATTTAGCCTCCTAACTGTCCTAGCAAAATAGAAAAACTTCTAAATCATACAGATATGTGTCTCCATTAGCAGGAGCACCTGTATACATACTGTACAGTAGTACAATGTAGGGTCCTGGCACACAAGGAGGCAGTAAGGGTCAGCATTGGCGTTGGGTGAACCCGAACTGCAAAGTTCGAATTTGAACCGAACTTTTCGATTTTGGGTTCCCAACCCGAATACAGACTTCAGCCAGAAGTCCATGTTTGAGTTTGGTGTTTGGCCAAACCCAGAAACGCAGTTTGATGGGATGCTGAGCAGCCCATCAACCAGCTTAAAGCGGTCCTTCACTCTGAATAAGAGCCTTTCTTATATGTTTCCCACACCCTGTACATACAGATTGTTCACATTAAAAATCATCCTACCTGCATCTACTGCATGTTATGAGCCTTTAAACATCCAAGATGGCGGCTTATGGAAGCCGCCATCTTATCAGGCAGCCTGCAAACAGGAAGTGCCTCCTGACTGTGCTGCTCTGCATTCTGGGACTGCTGACCTTTACCTGACCCCAGCTCTGCTCTGTCTGAGCAAAGTACAGCTATAACCCGCCCCCTGTACTTTATCCCGCTCTCCTCTCCTCAGTAAGTGTGATGCTTCTGAGTCAAGATGGCGGCGCCCGTATCCTAAATTCCTGAACAGAGTTGCAGCCCAGTGGGGGAAAGAATAATAGTTAGTGACTAAAAAAGTAAAATATATTAATTTTAGATGCTGGGGAACCGTTTTTTAAGAGTTTGGGCTTTTCATTAAATCCCCCTGAAGGTCCGGTTTAACCTAATGCAGAGTGTGCAGCAGCAGGAAGCGGCTGTATGTACACTTACCTGAGTTGCATTCTGGTCACATTCTTTCCTCTGTCAAAATGGCCACAGCTAGGGCCTCAAAAAGATGGCCACCCCCATGAGTGAGGGGAACGCCTTGAGTGCCGGCTGCTAGTGTCCTCACTCATGGTGGTTACATAGTTAAATTGGTAATACAGTTGAAACAAGACATATGTCCATCAAGTTCAACCAATGAGATTGGGGTAAGGGAAGTTATGTTTTATTAAATTTTTTTTACTGATAACCGCTAATAGTAACTGATAATGTTATTTTCTTCTAAATAAGCATCTAATCCTTCCTTTTTTGAAGCTGTCAGCGGTTGATGCTGTAACAAGCTTCTGCGAGAGGCTATTCCACAGATTTATAGTTCTTTTGATTGTCGCCTCCAGAGACTGAATTTCTTTTTTTCCAGTCAAAGGCAGTGCCCCCTTGTCTTTAGAGAGGATTTTACCTGAATATGGTGTTTCCCCATATTTTTTGTATGGGCCATTTATATATTTATACAAGTTAATCATGTTCCCCCCGTCAGTCGTCTTCTCTTTAACAGATTTAATTCTCGTAATATTTCCTCGTAACTAAGATCTTTTATTCCTCTGATTAGTTTGGTGGCTCCTCTGCAACCTTTCCATAGTCAGAGAGTGGTGGCCATGAGTAACTTTAAAAGAGGGGGGGGGGGTTTGAAGAGTAGGGAGTCGCTGCCCTCTGGGGGATATATGCTATATGATAGTCCTTCCAGTGGGTTTTTTGGTCAGGGGCTCCCAAGCGCCAGTTCACTCACAGTCGTTGTTATTTTAATTCTAAATATGCTCTAAATTTATTATGCAAAACATATATTTATATATTTCCCCAATTTATGTACAATTCTCTGGATAACCCAGAGGTGCCAGTCCTCACAGACAGATAATAACCACTTTAGTAACTTTAAAAGAGGATTGAACGCCCACCAGATTAGGAGGCTCAGATAAGTGTACATACAGCTGCCCCTGCTGCTGCACACTCTGCACTCTGGGGCCATTTTTGGGTCCCAAAGTTTGGGTCCCCATTGATTCTAATGGGGATTGGATTTGGGTCAAGTTTGGTAACTGAACCTGAAATTTTGTTCAAAGTTTGGCCAAACGCAAACTTAATGGGGATTGCCCAACACTAGTCAGCATTCTTTCAAGCAAGCCTAAAAGCTTCTTTTATCAAAAGAGCGAAACACGTCCAATACAATTATGGGGTTCAGCTGACCTACCGCCGCCATAGCTGTATTGCCCGAGGTACTCGAATGAGGTGCAAAGGTTGGGATGGGAGAAGAAACATAGAAGGTTGACGGCAGAAGGTCACCATACGGTCCATCTAGTCTGCCCGTATGTATATACTGTATGTTCTCTGTATCTTATGTATATACTGTATGTTCTCTTTATCTTATGTATATACTGTATGTTCTCTGTATCTTATGTATATACTGTATGTTCTCTGCATCTTATGTATATACTGTATGTTCTCTGTATCTTATGTGTATACTGTATGTTCTCTGTATCTTATGTATATACTGTATGTTCTCTGCATCTTATGTATATATTGTATGTTCTCTGTATCTTATGTGTATACTGTATGTTCTCTGTATCTTATGTGTATACTGTATGTTCTCTGTATCTTATGTGTATACTGTATGTTCTCTGTATCTTATGTATATACTGTATGTTCTCTGCATCTTATGTATATACTGTATGTTCTCTGTATCCTATGTATATACTGTATGTTCTCTTTATCTTATGTATATACTGTATGTTCTCTTTATCTTATGTATACACTGTATGTTCTCTTTATCTTATGTATATACTGTATGTTCTCTTTATCTTATGTATACTCTGTATGTTCTCTTTATCTTAGGATAGATGGAGGCTTATCCCAGGCATGTTTAAATTCAGTGACAGTTGATTTTTCAACTACCTCTGCTGGAAATTTGTTCCTGGCATCTACTACTCTTTCTGTAAAATAATATTTCCTAACATTGCCCCTGATCTTCCCCTCCGACTAGCTTCAGGTTCTGCCCCTTTGTTCTATCATTAAGTTTCTTCTTAAAAACACTTCCCTCCTGAACCTAATTCAATCCTTTCTTATATATAAATGTCTCAATCATGTCCCCTCTCTCCCTTCTTTCCTCCAGACTGTACAGTTTAAGTTCTTTAAGTCTCTCCTGATAAGTTTTAAGTTTAAGTCCTTCCACTATTTTAGTTGCCGGCCTTTGGACACGTTCTATTTGAATAATGTTTTTTGCAGGTAAGGTCTCTAGAACTGCACACAGTATTCTAGCTGTGGTTTCACCAGGGCTCTATACAGCGGCATCACAACCTCCCTCTTCCTACTGGTGATTCCTCGAGCTATGCAGCCGAGCATCCTGCTTGCTTTTCCCACTGCCTGGCTACACTGTCCACTCCTCTTGCAGCTTTCAGTAATCAGTATGTCTAAATCTTTCTCCTCCGAGGTCCTGGATAACACAGTGCTGCCCATACGGTACAGAGTGGGGATTCCTGCTACCCAAGTGCATGATTTTACATTTAGAGACATTAAACTCTAGTTTTCACAGATTTGACCATCTATCCAGTAAAGCTAAATCATTTTCCATGTTGCAGACACTTCAAGGAATATCCACCCTATTACTTTTGGAAGGTTCTGGTCTGCTTTAAATTGGAGGAACATGAACGATGGTTACAAGTTACAGCTAAACATTTATCTGAAGCCTACTAAAAACTCCCATGACTGGAGGACAGGAACACGAGCAATAAATAGCACGGCAGTCATCCAGTTCTCATCCGATGCTCCGAAACATTGAGTTACACCCTGTTAATGATGTAGTAATTAACCATTCTCATCTCATTCATGCAATATTTAAAAACATCTCTTAAAAAAGTTTCAGGCAATAAATCACACTTTTCTGAGATGGCAGGAAAATTACCCAGCAAAAGCCATTTCGCAGCATAATTCATTAGGAGTCTCTAAGTCTCAGTACCCAGCTGGTCATTATCAGAGATTAATAAGAGCCGAGACATTTGATTAAAATTATATCTCATGAAGCGAAAGAAAGGCATAAATATAAGAAGCTAAGGTTAAAGGGAAACTCTGCTTTTAGGCAGAGTAAGAATATAGGAATATAGACAAACGTGGAGGCTGATTCATTACTATCGTCAGCGATCTGTAAATGAACGTCTGTATAGCAGCGCTTAGATTGGCCGCTAGTATACGCTGTGGTCTGCTATTGGACGCTATAACAGAGCGCCTCAGTCACTGTAGTAACCTGGCTGGCATTGGCGAATGAGATGTGTGTTGGGCGTTCTAACACCAGTACAGCGTTGCAGGGAGCAAAAGATAGCGCCAGCTCAGTGCGACCGACTCTCGGCGACTCACACCATATTTAACAAAATAACAGACTCACAGAGCATCGACGCTCTGGATCTGGGCGCTGTAGCAGAGAGCACCAGACGCTGTGTGATTAAAGTCTGTTTTTGAACACATATCCACCAGTAACAAAGCAAAAACACATGGAATGACATTGTTGTAACATTGTGACATTAATAGTTTAGTGCCAGACCTGTAATTACAATTCTCCATACAAATATAAAAAATCATAAAAGTTTTCAAAAATGACTCTGTCTAGGCCAGGAGAAGTCACACAATAGTTTGAGAGAAAAAAAAAACCCTGTTAAAACATAACAAAAGGAACATCTATTGAAACGTATGGGAGAGCGACACTGAGTGAAAGGTAATACCTGCCACTCTGGAAGCTAGAGCGCCGGCACTATACGCTGAGCCGCCTGTAATAATACCTGTGACACTACATGGCGCTGTTAGAGTCGCTCACCAGAATCGCTTTTATAAATGTGGTTTTGCGTACAGTGCTCAGCATTCACCAGACGCTGCCTGCCGCTACGAGGCACTACCTGGCGCTATCTCTCAATGAATAACCCCCAATCCATCCATGAGCGATGCACACCTCACATTGCAATGTATGCTATCTGCAAGCTATTTACATTCCAATAGTAGACTCATGACTGTTTTATAATGTATAACAGCTGATTACAATAGAAACAATAAAGATAAATCAGCTGCACCTTGGCTGCAACAATGTAAAAAATGTAACTCACACCAGGGAGCTGGCAGGCTTTTCAGAATGACTAATTTTGTATTGTATAGAAATTCCACTATTTTAACCTCCCGTGACAATATATGGCTTTCTAAGCTCAGCTGCCCCTGTAGGTGGAGTAGAGATTGTGACTCCTTCTGCTGCAGATCCTCGTCTGCCTACTGCCAGCTAGGCATGGGCATCAGATCTTGCTGGTTTGTTTTGTTTTACCCTGTACTGGATAATGGCAAGATTTGGGTCCAATGATCTGGCACCCACCAGGGCGGCAGGTGGCATGTCAGCCATCCTTGGACCCCTTACCAATTCAAATTTGTTCTCTCCTGTCCCCTGTCCAGCAAAGTCCTTTCTTCAAGTCCATGGGCTCAAGAAATTCCTTCTGGTCTGATGGGCACTGGTGTAATGCAGCCGCACTGCCGTCATTGGTAGTGAAGGGTGACACAGATCCCCCCTCCTCCTTGTTGCTGGGTCGTTAAGCCTCTGTGGAATCCCTCCATGTGACTATCAACATCATTGGAGGGGAAGGACATGGAGAGAGATTGCAAGGGAAATTCCAATCAATGTCCCTTTTCTCCGGTGACATCATTAGTCACATGAAGGGGATTCCACAAAGATTCCTCCTCTGTGATAAAAAAAGGTTCCCTACCTGGCTTCCCGGGATTAGCTTGGTGGAAGCCAAGGGGGGGGGAGGGGGGACCTCTGTCAAAAGGATGCCAGCAGGGTGGCTGCAAACGCCACTTCCTGCCATTGGGAGTACCTAATGTTGGATACTGGGGACTATCTGGCTGTAGGGTTCCAGAACCGGATGGTTACGGCTCCTCACTAGCCAGCGCATGCCATTCCCAGCAATGCTCATTTTCTTTTTCCAATAATTTTTATTGATAATAATACAAGAACATACAAAACACATGTTTAAAAATATAAATACTATGTGGGGAGCAAGATGGCCGACCTAGATTACCAACACATGAAGGACATAAGAACCGTAGTATATGGATATCTTGCACATGTAACTGGTATACACATGTAACGAGTATACATACAAAACTAGATTGAGAAGTCTTACAGCATTTTAAGCAATCTGCCTTTAGATCAGTTATGTTCAGCTTTCTTAATAATTGTGCAAATAACCAAATTCTATAATAGTTTTTAGGATTTTTATAGGAATGCGTCCTCTGTATTTAACCCTTCTGTCAAGAGAGAACAAACACAAAGCCACCAGTGAACCGTACCAGTGACCAGTGAGCACACACATGCCTGGCGAGGTGGCCTGATGCAAGCACAGCACCTGGAGCAGTTGGGGGGTTTGGTGTCTTGCTCAAGAGCACTACAGTCATGTAGCAGTCAGTGTCACGCTCGGGGTAACTCCAGCCCTCCAGGTAAGCCCTCAACCCCCAATCTCTGCAGCCAGCTTCACCTGTAGGAGCCCCCGCTTGCCGGCACGCAGTATACGCTGCCCGGGATCGGTTGCCCCCAGGACTTCAATGGCTCAAAGGATGGGGGCTTACTAGTTGGAGGTCTGAAGAACCAATAGCTGAGAGCGAGTATATCGGAAGTCCAGAGACAGGCCAAGGTCGACACCGGGAAGTAAGAGATCAAAGCGGTACAGAGGTATGAGGCAGCTCGAGGTTAGGGTACAAAGCAGAGGTTGGCAATAAGGATCAGGCAGAGAGTAGTCGATACAGGCAGGGGTCGGCAACAGGGTTCAGACGAGAGATTGGTCAATTCAGGCAGAGGTCTGCAACGGAGATCAGACAAGGATGGTCGGTTCAGGCAGGGGTCGGCAACGAAGATCAATCACTGAACTAGCTCAAGACAAACAAGGTACAAGGCGCTATCACAGGCACTGAGGGAATGCTGGACTACAGCTTTATAGGGACAGACATGATTGGGGAAGGAGAGACGGGGACGTGATTGGTGCAACATAGGAAACAAGCCAGGATTGGCCAGAACCAATAGGGGAGTGCAAACAACTGAACCTGGGCTCATAGACCCAAAGTACAGCACCTTGGGCTCATTGGCCCACTAATAGAGGAGAGGGAGGAGTTCCTCTCCTAGCTGAGCCTGCAGGCTATAACACATCTTCCTCCGGCGGGCGCGCTGACAGCAGCGCCGCCGGAGGGCGTATGAAGAACGCGCTTGCGCGCGCGAGCACGAACCAGGGCGACGCGAGGACAAGGAGGGAGGACGGCTGTGCTCAAGACCGCAGCAGCCGCCGCCGCAGCAGCCACCTGGAGACGGCGCTGGAACGGGGCCCAGGTAAGCGATTTCTGACAGTCAGGAATCAAACTTGCAAAGCTTACAAACTGTCTTGGAAACCAGGTCCCCTGCCTTCATTCCTGGTTTAAGGGACAAAAGCTCCACAGCACAGAGCTCTCCTCCACATAGAGATATTGGGCTAGAGATCACAGCACAGAGCTGAACACTGAGGATTCTTAAACAAAAGGACTATATTAAACTGGATCTCCAGACAAGAAAATGAATGTTTAGTAATTTGCTCCTCTAAAGCCCCCCTTTGGCGATTAGCAGCATATGCTGCTTGAGAGGGCTTCACTTCATACAGATGTTGTGGAATAGCTGCGCTCTTAGAATCACAAAATGGGAGTTGACATCTTGGATTACACCTGAAAGCCTTGCCTATACATGAGCATGAGTGGGGTTTGGGGAAGAGCTTTTGCTAGAACACAGACACAATGCAGTTGGGCTGAGAGCCCCAGCGGCCAGCAAGAGATTTTCTCTGTTTCCACACAGAAGGAGATAAAATCCTTCTCTAGCTTGCTACACTGATGTAAAGATCAGCATGGCTGCAGTGCACCTGTGTGATACTGTTTCTCCATACAGTACATGCTATTAGCAGCTTGACATTTTGCTATAAGCCCACACCAAGACAGAAATTTGATCATATTACACACACTCGCACACTGAATCACCAGCTGCTGGAGGGTATGAATTTAAAGGGACTCTGTAGACAAAGCACATAAACGTCATTCGGCAGCTCACCTCATCATGGCTGTGCTCTTCCTTCCTATCAAAATACAGCTGTTTCTGAAAGTAGAAACAAGACAAATAGTAGTGGCACAACCCATTAATTCCTTTTCCATAGGCCACCAATAATAGAGCTAAGCTGGTGGTCTAAAGTTCAACATCATCAGACTGTGGACACTAGGAGAGAGGAAGAACAGCCAGAGTGATGGAAATCCAAGTATCTTATCCAGCCTCTTGATAAAACTTAACTTTTAATATCCATAGTTAAAATAGCCAACGATGGTAAGAAGTGCCAATGTGCATAATAGCAGTAAGGACCGATAACACATTTTGGTCACTAGGACCCTTAATCATAACATGATTAAGGGCCCTACTGGCCTGAAACACGTTATGGGTGTTTATTAACCGGATACAGTGGCATCTAGATCTTTACTGCTATTATGCAAGCTGGCACTTTTTTCCACATTTGGCTATTTTAACTATGGATATTAAAAGTTACTTTTTATCAAGAGGCTGGATAAGATACTGACTTGGACTACACTGGGGAGGACTAACATGGATCTCCTTTTCAGTGCCTGCTGGTGCATGTGGTGAGCTGCCTTTTTTTTGGTGTTCGTGTTGGTTTATGTGAGTGATGGGAATGCCATCAGACCCCGCCCATTATGTTGATTATTATGTGGCATCACAGAGCCAAGGGCCAGGACCACTTGCTTCAGAAGAGAAATCATGGGGTAAAACTGGAAACCCTGATATCTTAGCCATGTCTTTTTCAATTTAAAAACAAAAAAAAAAATTTGGACAGTGGCAAATGTAGCCCGACACAATGGTGTACCAATTGCCTTTGCCTTCTGTATTCCTTTAACTATGTATCAGTGTGTCAATGGCCTGGGCTGTGCAGAGAATTGCAACAGTTGTTTACAATATTGATATAATGTACACTGAGCAGCGATGAGTCATTACAGCTGGTGGCTTTTTACTTTTGACTAGAGATAAAGCATTATTAGCAGGTGCTACATAATAGGAGTATCAATGGCCAGGCAGCTCCACGGGCCACTGGAGGCCTCTGGAACTACAACTGTGTTGCAAGGAAACACAGTGGCAACAGCAAGACGTCTAGGAAACTACTCAACCATAACACATGGCTCTCAGCCAGGAGTAATGGCCAGGAACCGCAAAGGGAGGCTTTTATACCTCAAAGGTCAGGCAGCTCCAAAGGCAACTGGAGGCCTCTGGAACTACAACTGTGTTGCAAGGAGACGCAGTGCCAACAGCAAGACATCTGTGAAAAGACTTGACCATAACACATGGTGCTCAGCCAGGAGTAATGGCCAGGAGCTGCAAAACCTCAGAGGTCACTCAATTCTCTTGGGTATCCCACTTCATGCTCCTCCCCTTTAGTGACATAAGAGTCACATGGGGAAGACACACTTCTGTAGTATAAAACCTCTGCGTACCCAGTACTTTCATTACCCTTGGCTAGATGCTGGGACCTAGGACCCGTGTCCCCTTACACTCCAGATGCTGGCGGAGAATAAGATACCGGGCGTGGGGCAGAGGTTGGCATAGTTAAAGTTAAAATAAAACACTATTTTATGTGGTGTTTAATCTTTACTTTTGGTCTACTTTTGAACTGGTAAGGGGTTCAAAGGGAAGGAGGGCATTAATCAACATGCCTAAAATACTGGCAGGTGGCCTGCTGACCCCCCCCCCCCCCCCCTGCAGAATAGCCCGGTGCCCCTCAACATAGGCCTGGTGCTCAGCACTGGAACTGTGCCATAGCGCATAGGGGCTGATAATTATTAAGGCCAGGGCTCATCAGTATGGTCCTTGAGCCCTGTATTACCAGCCCCTATGCCCTTTGCCCGGGTGGTTAGCCCAGGGGGGCTACCTTTTTTTTTATTATTTTTTTTATTTAACTGGGCCAACAGCCTTGCACAGCTGAAAACAAAACTCCCCAAAACTCACTTGCCCCATCTGCATGTATGATATAATTGTCAGCATTTGTTCCTGCACCCACTCAATGCTCAGTCTCACCAATTGTCCCTTGGTAAGGACCATTTTGAAACATCCCTGAGGCTTCCTTTACCAGATTCCCAGCTGGGCTGCTGCCTGGATTTAACCAACATAACCCAAAATGTACAGCGGCAAGAAACCCATGAGCACTTCCTCTATTGGATGCTATTTTGAGGGTAAAATTATCAGGAGTTACAAAAAGCTATATTCATTTTTATGTGCAGCAATCTGGGGAGGGGTACATACAAGGACTATTTCTCTATACAGCATGTCTTTTTCAGTGGAAAAAGCATGCCAGATTGTAAAGCTGACTTTTTACTCTAAGTAGGACGTCAGTTGGATGCAGGGGGTGCCACGCCAGATCACGAGTGCGGCCAAAGAAGAGTTGCCTTCGCGATTTGGGAACTCCGACAAGGTATGTTTAAAGGGTGACCGCTGGGGTTTCACAAAGTGAGGCATTCCAAATCAGGAGAATATGACCAAGGATATGGACCAAACCCGGCATAATGAAAATCATGGGTTTTAGTTAAATTTGATTACCAACATAGTAAGGCCCCAAAATAATAGTTTAACACAAATCTTACTTCCTCTTTTTCAAATTCTAAATCCAAACCAACAGATGGCAACATTTATTTTGCGTCTACTTAGGCGTAATTAATCTTAACACCCCCTTTTATTTTACATATTTTTGGTAGCTCTATCAATAGAAACAAGAAGATTTCGTACTTTTATCAGTTTTTTCCAGTGTCGGATTATTCTGGCATTCCTCTACTAAATGTTGAGCATGGAAAATGTGGAAAGTGGCGTGCTAATAGCCATGTAATTATATGCCGCTCCTTATCTTTTATACTCACCTGCTCGCATTGCTAATTGTCAAGAGAATCTGAAGCTGCTAAAACTTCTGTGAAGGAATTTCTTTACATTTGTGGGAAAGATAACAACTTAACTCTTCTGCTTCGTAATTGTTCCAGTCAATCCGCTAATTACATGTCACGCATTTATGTTAACAAGAAAGTATTGTGCCACTAGAAAGTTCACTTCCAGCCCAACTCTAGGTAAAACTTTTTTAAAGTTTTTTTTAGAATAAGAAGGAATAACCAAGATTTTTATAGATTTTTTGCTGTGGGGAGATCCAAACTTATCTTTGTTTAGCTACTTTTGTTGCAGTGAGAACTAAATGGTGCTGAAGAATGCAAGATATGGTGTTGCAGGCAATACAGAGCCCCATAAAAGTTTATTTCGTTAATGAGGGCCAAATTAATCCACTTCCTCTGGCCAATTGCTATATTGGGTCCTAAAAAGGGGCATACACAGGGTCTAGAGATGAGCGTCTTAGTTACAAAATTCCATTCAAATGATTCCCCGAATTTTCCGAAGAAATTTGGGTTAGTCTGAAATTAAATTTTTTCGTCAATAATTTTTATTGTGCGAATAAAGAACTTATATCACAAACCAGCATCCAATACTTTTTTGTACATAGAGTAAATCATAGACATCGAGATGCATAAATTACAGAAGAACAAAATACCCCCCATGAAATCAGAAAAAGAAACCCACGCCCAACCTTCCTCCCCCAACATTCCACCATTCACTTGTCCTTCTACCCACCCAGGTCACAGGAATGAATCTCCATGACCCAGAGGGGGGAAAAAGAACGAGTTCTTACTAACTCACAAAATTCTAAACAGGGAGGACACGGGACTGCAGAGCAATGGGTAGGACAAAAAGAAAAGTAAAGAAAAGAAAGAATAGAGAAAGGACAGGTAATAGAAAAGGAGAAGAGGAGAGAAAAAGAGAGGATGGGTTTCAGGCCTACACTAGATCAAAAAGCAGACTGATTAAAGGCTGAATTGAAATTTTAATGAATTGCAGTCCTTGTTCAACTGGGAAGGGCCAGTCTTGGACACATGGATCTCTATAATTCTGGTTCCAGGAGATGGAAAAGGGTTCCATTTGTTTCTGCAGCAAGAATCAGAGCATTGGTGGAGCCATGTTGGAGAAGCCAAAGAGAGCCCTTCTCTTGCAGTATATTAATGGCACACTTCAAAGAGAATTTTTGAGTGAGCCCTGATTTGTGGTGTCCCCTAGACCACTGGTTCTCAACCTGCGGTACATGTATCCCAGAGGGTACATAGGGATGTTTGGTGGTGCACCAAAGAAGGGGTCTGTTGGGTCTGGTATATTGTTTTAACAGTAAAACATAATTGCTTTAAAAGTGGTACAAGGCCTGGAACCTACTTATCTAATCTCTATTTGATTCTAATTGATCTCTTTCTTGTCGGGACATTATTACTTTACTTTCATTTTTTTAATGTATTTACTTTATTGGAATGTCTTGTCTCTAGGGGATACTTGGTGTAAAATGTTTAAAAGCCACTGCTGTAGACAAGGTGTCAGGTAGGTGTAGGATCAAGCAGCATTAGTCTATACCTCCCTCCCTATTGTCTCCTGTGCTCTCAACACTTGGTTTTAACCTGTGGCATCTAATTTTGTATTGTTCTCTGTACTATATGTTTTACCTTGTTTGTATTCTTACCTTGTAAAGCGCTACGGAAGTTGATGGCGCTATATAAATAAACATTAATAATAATTAATAATAATATCTGGCAGGGCCGGCTCCAGGTTTATGTGGGCCCTTGGGCTGCCTGGGCTCAGTGGACCCCTTTGTGGTGAAGAGTCGCATCACATCACCGCCGGACGTCCCACATCTGGATGCCCCCTACGGATCATGCTATTTGGACCAAAACTCTAGTTTTGGTCTACTTTGAAGCGCACCAAACCCCTTTAAACATGGACCTCTGAGTCTAGACAAATCTAGATTCTCCTGATTTTGGATGCCCCTGTCGCACACCCCAAAGGCCGGCCCTGTCAGTGGGCCCCCTAGATGATTTGGGCCCCCCGGCAGCTGCCCCGCCTTGCCGGGTGCTGACACCGGCTCTGGTACCTGGGCATCTGGAGCCTCAGAACCCAGTAAGACCATTGCTACCTTTTAAAACGTACATACCACTAGGGGGAACACTATCCGATATCAGTATAATTAAAACTTAGAAATAAAAATTACATTTTCTTGCACAGAATTGTTTATTATTTAATTTTTTTTTATTATATTCATTTTGCTCAAGTTGTCTTTTAATAGTCAAACAGATTCAATGCTAAATAGCCATAATTACCCCAGTGAGTAATTGGCTAAAGCACTTTTCTATTTGTCTGGATTGCCACTTTTACAGCATTGGAATTACACTGTGATTTTGGCACTCGGCATTGTAAACAACATGCTGCAAGCTGGAACTTCCATTTAAAATCCATTAGAATTCTTCCCCCGGTTCCCGAAGTCTCATCTGATTTATTGAAGACAAATTGCTGGTGAAATACTTACTGGCCCAGCTAGTAATAAACTTCCACGAAGAGCAAGATAACACGGATTTAAAAATGCAGCTTATGAACTGCATGAATAGATTTTATGCCTGCGCCTCTTCCAAATAAGAATTCATCTGGAGTTTTCCGTTCGCATCGAGGAGAGGATCAGTCATCGCCAATCCCACGGCTTTCCCTGTGATTTCTAATTACAATTGCAAACCATTTAATTAGGACTTCATGCCGCAGAGTGAAAATAATTCAGACACACCAACAATTAGACTTCATTCAAGATATCCGCAAAACATCACTTGATCTTGTGCTTTTCCTTTACTTAAAAAAACAATCACTCCTCCCATGTGCTCTTTACAAGACGTAATGACAAGAGAAATTGGAAAGGCGTCTTCTGTGCAAGCGCCACATCAGAGACTTCAAAAGTTCCCTGTATTTTATTCCGTTTATAATTCCCTTAGTTTAATTTAGGTTGTTGCACAATGCTTCTTTTTTGTTTGGATAGTCTATGTACCCACTGCTAAATGTCATGTCGCTATTAATTACGTATAGTTTGTGCAGGAAGCAGAAAACAATATAGGCCTTAGAAAGTCATTAGAGTTTCTGACAGAGACACAGTAGACTTATCGCGGTTCCCCCGGGGAAAGGACCAAAACCCAGGATAGTCAAAATCCTGGGTTTTGGTCCTTCCCCCGGGGCAACACGATCGGGGGTGCACCGCTATGTGAAACCCCACAGATCGTCAGCTTCAGCTAACCTCACCGTGGTCCTACGGCGCATGCGCGGCCGCTCGTCCAATCGGCGAGCTCGGAGCCGCTGAGCTATGGATGTCTAACCCAACGTCTAAGCTCAGCGGCTCCGAGCCCACTGGCGGCCGCATATTGCGCTTCCCTAACAGGGAGTGCGGGCACGCGCCCTGCTAGAGGTATAGCAGGGATGCGGCTGTGGCCCGGGCATGCGCCGTTGGACCGGGATTAAGGTAAGTGTAGCGGCCGACCTGGGGAGTTTCACACAGTGGTCCATCCCAATTTTGAATGCCCCCGGGGAGGGAATGGATCGGGCCGATCCTGCTGGGTTTCAGTCCACTTTAAAGCAGACCAACAGTCAAAAATGACTTAAAGTGGACCATTTTGACTATCCTGGGTTTTGGTCCACTTCCCCGGGGAACCCTGATTGGGGGTGCCCCGCTATGTGAAACCCCCCAGATCGCCGGGTTCAACTCACCTCACCGTGGTGCTACAGCGCATGCGCAGCCGCTCGTCCAATCAGCGCGCTTGGAGCCGCTGCGCTATGGACGTCTAACATGTCGCTTTTAATTACATTACTTAAAAGAGACAGGGCTTCCTGTTACTGTGCAATGTCAGTTATGGGGGCTATTTAAGAAGGGATAACACCAGGTAGTGCCTCGTAGCGGCAGGTAGCGTCTGGTGAACGCCAGGCGCTGTACGCAAAACCACATTTATGAAAGTGAATTTGGTGAACGACTCTAACAGCACCATGTAGCGTCACATGTATTATTACAGGCAGCTCAGCGTATAGCGCCGGCGCTCTAGCTTCCAGAGCGCCAGGTATTATCTGTCGCTACCTGTTGCTCTCCAATACATTTCAATGGACGTTTCCTTTTCTCCTGTTTAAACAGTGTTTTTTTTTGTTTTTTTTTTGACGATACCTGACGTTAGTAATGAATCCAGGCAGGAGCATGGCTGAGATGCTGGGAGAGGAAGCTCCAAAATGGTCACTACCTTTCTTTTCCAACTGTGCCGGGCTGTTAATTCAGCATTCTCGCATGGTTTCAGGCGAGCAAAACCCACTCTCGCCCACCTTTCTATCTCTCCCAATTCAGCGCACACTTTTTTAGTGTTAGCTTTTTTTTTCTTAAAAAAGTTTAAACTCATGTGATTTAAGAAGTGTTTCTAACTTGAACTGTTGGGGCAGATCGAGTATTTTGGTTAAGGCTTTTCTCTCCTGCTCAGAGCTGGCTTGAAAGCCTGGCTTTCATTGAAAAAAAAAAAAACCCATGCTGGCTTTTTTTTTCAATCAAAAATAAAATGTAAACATTTTATTAGTTAAAAAATAAATATGCGTACCCCCTCCCCCTCCGAGCTAGCTTGAGCACCAAGCATAAAGGCTGATAATCTAGGGCTTGGAGGCCAACAGACTGGCCATGGTGGTATGCCAGCCTCAATGCCCTTTGGTATGGGCCCCATCCTTGGTCCATTCCAAGGATGCCTTGGTTCCATAATGATGGCACCAGCCTCTTTTGCACTCCTGTGCAGGGTTGTTGTGGCATGTCACTCGCCAGTTCCAGTAGGTGACAATCCAGCCCTGTGAACTGGTATAGGGGTTCCCTCCCAGGACCCCTTACCAGTTCACCCCGAAAAAAGTAAAAATATACACAACATAAAATGTTACAACATAAAACATTTGAATGCTCTAAGTTTGACTACTTACAGGCCTACATCTTCTTTCTTCGTTACCCCATTGGACAGGCGGGGGGAAAAAGAAAGGCACACACCGGTAAGCAGTCAAATTTAGAGTATTAAAATGTATTTTGTGTTGTGTATTTGTTTACTTTACTTGGGGTGAACTGGTAAGGGGTCCAGGGTCCACAGGGTTAAGGGACCTGGTGGGTGACATTCTGCTCTTCTGCCCTCCACACCTGATTAGCTACACCCCTCTTGGAGCACTTGGGATGTGAAAAAGGCTGGTGCCCATTGCTATGGAAGACCAATGAACCAATAACGAAGGGCATATGGGCTGGCATAATGGCAGGGCCAGTCGCTGGATGGTCAGCCTCTGAGCCCTGAATTACCAGCTCCTAGGTCATCCCTTGACCCACCTTGGTGGGTAAAAAGACCCGTGAGTACTAGGGTGCATTGTTTACCCCAGTACCACATTAAATTGGACCAACACCCAGGCTGATCGGCCGATCCCAGGCCGATCAGATCCCTCCCCCCGGGGCATCTGAAATCGGGATGCCCGCTGTGTGAAACCCCCCAGGATGCCCCATTCACTTAACCTTACTCCCGTTCCAACGGCGCATGTACGGGCCGTTTGTGAATGGCCGGCATGGGCGCGCTCCCTGTTAGAGGGAAGCGTGAGATGCGGCCGCCAGCGTGCTCAGAGCAGCTGTGGTTGTCCGTCCCTTGTACGTGCATACCACAGCTGCTCTGAGCGCGCTGATTGGACGAGGCCCGCACATGCACCGTAGGAGCATGGTAGGGTGAGTTTTTCCAGACGTTCTGGGGGGTTTCATGCAGCGGGGCACCCCCGATCCGAAGTGGACCAAAACCCAGGATAGTGAAAATCCTGGGTGTTGGTCCACTTTAACCATTGAAGGTTTTTTAGTTTTTTCACCGTGAACTAAGGATCGATATACCATTAATTGTATAGAATTATTTAAAGAGTGTCAGAAAAAGTCATTATAATGAATGTAACCTGCTTGATGACCAGGTATTTTTTGTATTATGCCATTATATAACCTTTAATCCCTCTTTAGTTTCTTACCAATTTATATCAAGGTGGTAGCCTAATATCCATTGTATTAAATGGCTACATTACACCTAGGATTTTGAGTTTCTTAAAATAAGGCCCACTTTATTTGGGCAATGGCCCATTGAGATGGCCATTGGTAATTACTAATAAGTAATACTTGGGCTCATTGACCCTACAACAAACTTAAAGTTCAGGGGTTCACCAGCAATCATTGGCCTCAATGGTGCAAGACCACATGGCAGTGAGGCTGGAATCCATCGCTTCCCAGTGTCCATCAGAAAACATGCAATTACACACACTGCCACTTGCACAATTAAAGGGATGCCAGCTGAGCTGTTAGCAACAAGGGGGCTAGAGTGGCATGCTGTCGGTTGGACAAGGCCTGTCTGGGACTGCTGCAGGGACTCTACAAGGAAACATCAGGTTGTAGAAGACCAACACCAATTTTAAACCAAGTGGCTGCCGCAGGGTCAAGGTGATTCTTTTTAACACTATTCTCCAAAATAGGCACTGGCGTGAAAGAGGCAGGGTGCTGTTTCACATCTTTGCCCCAGGTACTAGGAAGTCTAGCTAGGGCTACGGCTCTGCATTATGGAGAAGACTGTCTCACTGAATGCAGGATTCCGGAACATTTTGGACATATGTTTTTTTTTCAACCGCATTAACAATGTAACTATGGGTGTTTGGTCTTTATAACCACTCTGACTATTTGGCTGAATGGCGGCAGCGAAATGCATGGATTGCCTGAGTATTGGCTCAATCACCAACATCTTTTATGGACCGAGTCTTCCTCGAGCATGTGAAAACTTACTTGTACACATGAGTAGCATAGAATTCTGTGGGTATTTGTTCCTCAAAACCCCATAAAGCCATATCCCAAAACCGCATCCGCAACCCTGTCAATCATCGATAAATAGATTTGAACTTTGAGAACTTGAAAAAAATGGTAGGTTTTCTAATAACATTACTGGAGGGGAAGTGGATCACTCCAGGTAAGTGGATGTACAACAAGATTCCACAAGAAATCTCCCACCATATCCTTCTACTCCACTGACGTCATTAGTCACATGTGGCTTCGGCCCAGATCTGTAGTCCATCACTAATTACCAGCCCCTATGCTATTAGCCCTTGGGGGAGAGGAACATGTTTTTTTAAGAACAGTAAAAATATCTGAACCATTTGACCCGAGAATATTGCTGCTCCTTGGTTCTGGTCAGCTGGTCAGACCAAACTGGAAATATTCAGGTTGAAGTTTGAAGCTTATCACTATTTTGAGCATTAGCACCAAGCATAGAGGGTGATAATCCAGGTCTTGAAGGCCCACAGACTGGCCATGGTGGTATACCAGCCTCTATGCCCTTTGGTATGCATCTGGTGCTCTTCCAAGGATGCCTTGGTTCCATACCGATGGGCATCAGGCTCTTTTGCTATCCTGTGCAGGGTTGTTGTGGCATGTCACTAACCAGTAGGTGACATGCCCGCCCTGTGAACTGGTATAGTGGTTCCCTCCCAGGACCCCTTACCAGTTCACCCCGGAAAAAGTAAAAATATACACAACATAAAATGTTACAAAATAATAATAAATTTAAGTATTAAAATGTATTTTAATGTTGTGTATTTGTTTCCTTTACTTGGGGGGAACTGGTAAGGGGTCCAGGGTGCACATGGTTAAGGGACCTGGTGGGTGACATTCTGCCCTTCTGTCCTCCACACCTGATTAGCTACACCCCCCCTTGGGGCAGTTGGGATGTGAAAAAGCCTGTTGCCCATTGCTATGGAAGACCAATGGACTAATAATAAAGGGCATAGAGGCTGGCATACCGGCAGGGCCAGTGGCTGGATGGTCAGCCTCTGAGCCCCGCATTACCAGCCCCTAGGTCATCACTTGACAGACCTTGGTGGGTAAAAAATTATTTGGCTGAATTGTGGTAGTGGAATGCATGGATTGCCTGAGTATTGGCTCAGTCACCAAAATCTTTTATGGACTGAAGCTCCCTTGAGCATGTGACTGGTGGCCGAGCTACACCTACTTTTACATATGAGTAGCATAGAATGCTGTGGGTATTTGTTCCTCAAATTCCCATAAAGCCGCACCCCAAAACCGCAGGCCCAACCCTGTCAATCACCGATAAACAGGTTTGAGCTTTAAGAACTTTGAAAAATGGTCGGTTTTCTAATAACATCACTGGAGGGGAAGGACATGGAGGGAGCTTCCCCAAGAAATCTCTGTCCATATCCTTCTACTCCACTGACGTCATTAGTCACATGTGGCTAAAGAAAACAGATCCGAGTCGAATCTAGCTTCGGCCTGAATCTGAAGTCCAGCACTAATTACCCGCCCCCATGCTATTAGCCCTTGTGGGGAGGGAGGTGAACATGTTTTTTTAAGAACAATAAAAATATCTGAACCATTTGACCCAAGAATATTGCTGCTCCTTGGTTCTGGTCAGCTGGTCAGACCAAACTGGAAATATTCAGGTTGAAGTTTGAAGCTTATCACTATTTTGAGCATTAGCACCAAACATAGAGGGTGATAATCCAGGGCTTGGAGGCCCACAGACTGGCCATGGTGGTATACCAGCCTCTATGCCCTTTTGTATGTGTCCATTGCTCTTCCAAGGGTACCTTTGGCCCATACTGATGGCCACTAGGCTCTTCTGCACTCCTGTGCAGGGTTGTTGTGGCATGTCACTCGCCAGTTCCAGTAGGTGACATGCCCGCCCTGTGAACTGGTATAGGGGTTCCCTCCCAGGACCCCTTACCAGTTCACTCCAAAAAAGTAAAAAAATACACAACATAAAATGTTACAACATAAAACACTTGAATACTTTAAGTTTGACTACATACAGTTCTGCATCTTCTTTCTTCGTTACCACTGGACAGGTGGGGTGAAAAAAAGGCACACACCGGTAAGCATTAAAATGTATTTTGTGTATTTGTTTACTTTACTTGGGGGGAACTGGTAAGGGGTCCAGGGTCCACATGGTTAAGGGACCTGGTGGGTGACATTCTGCCCTTCTGCCCTCCACACCTGATTAGCTACACCCCTCTTGGGGTACTTGAGATGTGAAAAAGCCTGTTGCCCATTGCTATGGAAGACCATTGGACCAATAACAAAGGGCATAGAGGCTGGCATACCAGCAGGGCCAGTGGCTGGATGGTCAGCCTCTGAGCCCCAAATTACCAGCCCCTAGGTCATCCCTTGACAGACCTTGGTGGGTAAAAACCAATTTGCCTGAATTGTGGTAGTGGAATGCATGGATTGCCTACTGAGTATTGGCACAGTCACCAAAATCTTTTATGGACTGAAGCTCCCTTAAACATGTGACTGGTGGCGGAGCTACACCTACTTTTATACATGAGTAGCATAGAATGCTGTGGGTATTTGTTCCTCAAAATCCCATAAAGCCACATCCCAAAACCGCACCCCCAACCCTGTCAATCACAGATAAACAGGTTTGAGCTTTGAGAGCTTTTAAAAAAATGGAGGGGAAGGATGTGGTGGGAGATTCCCCAAGAAATCTCCCTCCATATCCCTCTCCTCCACTGACGTCATTAGGATTTGTGGTCCAACACTAGTTACCAGCTATTAGCTCTTGGGGGAGGAAGGGGAACATGTTTTTTTTTTAAGTACAATAAAAATATCTGAACCATTTGACCTGAGAATATTGCTGCTATTTGGTTCTGCTCAGCTGCTCAGACCAAACTGGCAACATTCAGGTTGAATTTCACCCTGACCCAAGTGTGAAGCTTACCACTATTTATCACCTGTTTAGTACATTATACCTGGTTAATCATACACGGGGAGGCCGATTCATTAATAGCGGCAGGTAGCGACAGATGAGCGACAGTAGCGTTATTTTCACAGCGCATGCTAGTATTCGCTGTCCTTGGCCGTTGTTCGGCTGTTGACAGCGACCCCGTCGGTGTGCGGTAATGTTGAATACGGGGTTAGGAGGGTTTGACAGGTTCCGCGCTGTATGGGAGCGCATGACAGCGAATGGCCATAGCGAACGGCTCCCAGCATATTCATTAACAAATCACGCTCAAAAAATTCTCGCGCTGTGAAATGCTTGTTTAAACCCCAGAGCGCTGGCGGCGATGGGTTAAAAGTAGTTTTTTAACCCCCAAACAACCATATTTTTGGAAAAAATAAAAAACATGTTTTTCCAAACATTTTGTAATATGAATACATTAATATCAGACCTGTAATATCAATTCTGCACAAATTTTTTTTTTTGTTTTTTTTTTTTTTACCTTAAAAAAAATATCTAACATTGCAGAAGTGGTCACAGAATTTTTGACATTTAAAAAAAAAAAAAAAAAAAAAAAAAAACATTAATAGCAATTAATTAAGAATATTTAAAGATTGCTCCATTGAAATGCACTGGAGAGCGCCAGGTAGCGAAAGGTCATACCTGTCGCTGTTCAAGGTCGCTCGCTGGCGCTGTGGGGTGAGGCTGGAATAATGATGAATGATTCGCTATCTGGCGCTCTGTCAGTCGCTAAGCAGGATCGGCTTGATAAATGTGTGATTGCGGAGGGGAGCCGGCGTTCTCGTGGCGGTGAGCGTCATTACCGTTCGCTCACCATTCGCTACCTGGCGCTATCCCTTGTTAAATAAGGGCCTAGGTATACTAGAATCCTTCAAAGGCCCAGGACTGGGTGCATAAGTGACTAGAAGCATTGATGCTGTTTAGAAGGCAATTGATAGTCACAGCAGATTTCTCTTCTTTCACATATTTGCGCTGTACTGTATATATAAATGTTTTTTCCATATATATATTTTCCATATTCATATAAAATATATATGTGTATATATAGATTGTGCATAAGTGTCTTGCTTAACACCAAGACCTCGCTTGCATTCAGCTTTGAGCCTGTTAATCAATGCAAATGATTTTCCATTAGTGGCAGCGCAAAGACAAATGTTAAAGCTCCCTCTTCTTCTTCTTTGTGTTGTGTTCGACATGAATAATTCCCTTCCTCCTGTGACCCGCAGCTTGCCCTTGACTTGCCCTAATCATGTTCTTCCATTCACCGAAAGCCAAGAGTACAAATGGCGAGCGCGGTGCGGCGCTGATGGAATGACCAGAGTACATATCTGCTGGGAAGAATCTCAATCAGTTGAGAGATGCTGAAATTATTGAAATAATTATCCCTCCGAAGGAGATAGTTCTGCTCCATTTCCTGTGTTAGCCTGCTTCTCCTGCCCGTAGCTTGATTGGAATTCTGAAAAGAAGTTATTAAGCCGTCATTTTTTCTCTTGAACTGACAATGGAAACTTTGCTTGGCCGGGTCAGGTGGCTTTATACTGCAAAGTGAATTGTCTGATAGCGTCTTAATTAGTATCAGTCCATCTAAAAGATTTAGGTCTTGGCTGAAAGTGAGGTTAATCAGTCACTTGTGAGCAGTCAGTCATGGGATTCTGTCAAAGTCGCTTATAAGAAGAAGCAATTTCCTTATTTCGGTCACATGTATAATTTTATTGTCCTACCTTGTTCACTGAGCCACCATGCTGGTTATATATATATATATATATATTGTAGACATGTCACTGGAGAAGTGATCGAGGGGGTGTACATTTCACCTAGGTTACTACGCTGGGTGAGATGGTAAGTCCAGGGTTGATTTGTTTCCCAGCAGTGGTATGCTGCTGAGGTGTTGTTCAATTTTGCCGGGCCTGGATTTATATGGAATGGCAGGTAGGTTTGGTAGAGGGACCTGTCATTCCACACCCCTCCGATCCAGTTTGGGTTTTGAATCAGGTGAGCTCTGGTCCTAATTAGCCTGGGAGGTAAAAGCTCTGCAGAGACTGCAGGCTATTGCTCTCAGCCTGAAATGAACAGCCTGTGTGTGTGTGTGAAGGAAGCTGCGAACGCAGCCACTGCTGGAGCTAAAAACTCACCCTGCGATGTCCAGGCGAACGCTGTATTTTGAAAGTGTCAGCTAGGTGAGAAGAACCTGCTAGTAAGCGCCCAGACGGGCTAGGTCTTTATTTTGTTTTGTACACTAAAGAAGCACGCTGCTGCTGTATGTTTTGTTTACTGGACTGTTTATGCCATGAATAAACGCCAAGACCTGCTTTTATAACACCTAAGTCTGTCGTGAACTGTGTCCAAACACACCATCCCCCGGGAAGATCCCTACAATTGGTGCTGCGGAGCGGGCAAAACGGTTGCTAGGGGCAACGGTGTGGACAGACTTGGCTACAGCTGCTTATGTCTTGGGTGAAAGCTGCAACTACACTCCAAGAACAGTCGGGCAACATGGAGGAGATGCTGAAGCAGTTTATGCAAGTAAGTTTGCAACAACAACAGGCTCAGATAGAGGCCAATAGACAACAACAACAGGCTCAGATAGAGGCCAATAGACGACATGAACAGACCATGGCTGCCCAACAACAACTTATTGAACACCTGATAGCAAAACAGGAGGCGCCTGTGGTTGCTAATCCCCACACAGTGGTGCGAGCCGCTCCAGAGACTTTTGATGTGAAAAGAGCTGTGCAGCGAGCGCTGCAAAAGATGACTGCTGAGGACGATGTTGAGGCCTTCCTAACTGGGTTTGAGCGTGCGGCTGAGCGAGAGAAGTTACCAGTCGCTGAGTGGGCAGAGGTAATTGCGCCCTATTTAACAGGGGAACCTCAAAAGGCCTACTATGACCTCAGTGAGCAAGAGGTTAAGGACTATACTCGGCTAAAAGCGGAGATACTTGCCCGGCTAGGCGTTACTACTGCGGTCCGTGCCAGGAGGGTACGCAACTGGAGCTACAGTTTGGACAAATCGGCGAGGTCCCAGATGTATGACCTGATCCATTTGGCGAGGAAGTGGTTGGAGCCAGACACTTCTACTCCTGCACAGATCCTAGAGAGGGTTGTGATGGACCGCTACCTCCGAGCACTTCCTGCTGACCTGCAACGCTGGGTGGGACAAGGTGACCCTAAGAATGCAAACGAACTTGTCAACCTTGTGGAGAGATTCCAGGCGACTGAGGACTACCTCCGTGATGTTTCTGCAGCCTCCTCACCTCCCCGGAGTGCCAGATCTGTGCCATCAGCTGGTAAGAGACTTCCATCTATTGGGGGAGTGTGGAGGGGTGCTGAGGGAGGAAAAAGGGCTCAAGTGGTGTCTCAGGGGCAAAAGACTGGAGATGGTCCCGGGTGGCTAAGTAGCCCTAAAAAGGACTCCTGGCCAAGGAGAACAGGCTCTATCCAGTGCTGGAGATGCCATGAGACGGGACACGTGTCTGCCCATTGCCCTCTTACCACTGAGCCCATGGACTGTGAGGTTAGTCGGCGTCAGTCGCTATTTGCGGAACCATCTTGTGTTGCAGTTCCTGGACTAGAGACTGAACCGCAAATCTGCGACATTACAATTAATGACTTTCCTGTTAAGGCGTTGCTGGACTCAGGAAGCCTCGTAACCTTGGTGCATGCCAGCCTGGTGGCTGGGGACTTTGAGTGTAAAAAGCATATGAGTGTTGTTTGTATACATGGGGATACAAAAGTGTACCCTATAGTGCTGGCTGAAGTCGGGACTAAACAAGGCACCGTACAATATGAAGTGGGTGTGGTTAAAAATCTCATGCACAACGTAATACTGGGGCGCGATTTTCCACTATTCTGGGCTCTCTGGGGAAAAAGAAAATCCCCCGAAAGGAGTGAGGATACTCCTAAGGTTGTTGCGTTACCCCCTGTAAATGATAAAAGTGTGCAGGATGAAAATAATTGTTTTCCTTTGCAGGTCCTGGCTGGAGAGGAGGAGGCTCCTCCCACTGAGCAAAATATACCCGACTTAGAGGTGTCTAGGGATAATTTTGGGACTGCACAGTTACAGGACCCCACTCTCAAAAATGCGAGAGAGCAGGTTGCTGTCATGAATGGGGTACCTCAGGAACCAGATGCTGAGAAAAGATTTCCACATTTTTCTGTGACTAATGATCTTTTCTATAGAGTCACTAAGGTTAAGGATGAGATTGTGGAACAGCTTCTGGTGCCTAAGCCGTACCGGCGTCAGGTGCTGGACATGGCACATAACCATGTTCTTGGGGGACACTTGGGGACTGACAAAACGCAGGAGAGGGTTCTCCAGAGGTTCTACTGGCCGGCGATATATGGTGATATTAAAAAGTACTGCGAGTCGTGCCCCACATGTCAGCTTAGTGCCCCAGTGTCACATTTTCGCAGTCCTTTGGTTTCGCTCCCTATTATAGAGGTGCCTTTTGAGCGTATAGCCATGGATTTAGTGGGTCCCATTGTAAAATCCGCTAGAGGACACCAATATATTCTGGTGGTCATGGATTATGCGACCCGCTATCCTGAAGCTGTGCCCTTAAGAAACACCGCATCTAAAACAATTGCACGTGAGTTGTTTTATATGTTCTCTAGGACTGGAATCCCCAAAGAAATCCTAACTGACCAAGGTACACCCTTTATGTCAAAGGTGATGAAGGAGTTATGCAAACTATTTAAAATCTCACCCATCCGTACCTCTGTATACCACCCCCAGACGGACGGATTGGTGGAGAGATTTAACAAAACTTTGAAACATATGCTGAAAAAAGTGGTGGAAAAAGATGGCCGTGACTGGGATCATTTGTTACCCTACCTCATGTTTGCTATTAGGGAAGTGCCCCAAGCGTCCACAGGGTTCTCACCATTCGAGTTGGTCTATGGTCGTCACCCTAGGGGTCTACTGGACATTGCAAAAGAGACGTGGGAGAGTGAGTCCACCCCATACAGGAGCGTTATTGAGCATGTAGCACAAATGCAGGACCGTATAGCCGCTGTAATGCCCCTAGTAAGGGAACACCTCCAGAGGGCGCAAGAGGCCCAAAGTAGAATTTACAACCGGTCTGCAAGAATCAGGACATTTAACCCAGGCGATAGGGTTCTTATACTAGTTCCCACTGTTGAGAGTAAATTCCTGGCGAAGTGGCAAGGTCCCTATGAAATTGTGGAAAAGGTCAGTGAGGTGAACTACAAGGTGCACCAACCAGGTAGAAGGAAGCCTTTCCAAGTTTACCACGTAAACTTGATTAAGCCCTGGAAAGACAGGGAATCCTTGGGGGCGACAAATACTGTTGGTAATTTGTCACAACCAATCCCTCCAGTCAAGGTTGGTGATACCCTATCAGTGTCACAGAAACAGGAGGCTCAGGAATTTTTACAGAAAAACAAAGACAAGTTTTCTGACCTCCCAGGGCGTACACACCTCATCTATCATCACATTGAAACTGAGCCTAGAAGCAGAGTAAACCTCAAGCCCTATAGGATCCCGGAAGCCCGTAGGGAAGCCGTATCTGCCGAGGTAAAGCGTATGCTTGATCTGGGAGTAATTGAGGTGTCACAGAGTGAATGGTCCAGCCCGATTGTATTAATCCCAAAGCCTAATGGAACTTGGAGGTTCTGTAACGATTTCAGAAAGTTGAATGAGATCTCAAAATTCGATGCCTATCCTATGCCCAGGGTAGATGAGTTGATTGAGAAGTTGGGTAATGCCAGATACATAACCACCCTCGATCTCACAAAGGGCTATTGGCAGATTCCACTTACTAATGAGGCTAAAGAGAAAACTGCATTCTCCACCCCTGATGGGCTATTCCAGTATGTAGTGATGCCGTTCGGGTTACATGGAGCACCTGCGACTTTCCAGAGGTTGATGGACTTGATTTTGCGACCACATCGTGATTACTCAGCTGCCTACCTCGATGATGTGGTCATTTTTAGCCCTGATTGGGAAAGTCACCTCTGTAAGGTACAGGCTGTATTGGATACCATAAGTGATGCGGGGTTGACCATAAATGCCGAGAAGTGTGCAATAGCCCTAGAAGAGGCCAAGTATCTGGGCTACATTATTGGAAGAGGGTTGATTAAGCCACAGCTTAATAAAGTGGAGGCAATACAGAATTGGCCTAGACCCCTGACAAAGAAACAGGTCAGAGCTTTCCTTGGTATTACGGGCTATTACCGTAGATTTGTGCCGAACTTCGCCTCAGTTGCTGCTCCCCTAACGGACTTGACCAAGGGCGGAAAGAGAGCCATGATCACGTGGACTCCAGAGGCCGAGAAGGCTTTCCAAAGCCTTAAGTCTGCCTTGTGCCAACAACCTGTGTTAGTTACCCCCGATTTCAGGCGAGAATTTCTGGTCCAGACAGATGCTTCTAACACAGGCTTAGGTGCAGTACTCTCACAAGTAGTAAATGGTGAGGAGCATCCGGTGATGTACTTGAGTAGAAAGCTAACCCCGGCCGAAAAAAATTATGCCATTGTGGAGCGAGAATGTTTGGCAGTGAAGTGGGCCCTCGAATCCCTAAAATATTACTTGCTAGGAAGGAAATTCAAGTTAGTGACAGACCATGCCCCCCTAACATGGATGAAGTTAAATAAGGAGAGAAACGCAAGAGTGACTAGATGGTTTCTGTCCCTACAAAACTTTAATTTCACTGTGGAACACAGGCCAGGGAAATTACAGGCAAATGCTGACGCATTGTCGAGGGTACATTGTCTGTGGGGACAAAATGCTCAGCCCTCCGGTCTGAAGAAGAGGGGGGGGATATGTAGACATGTCACTGGAGAAGTGATCGAGGGGGTGTACATTTCACCTAGGTTACTACGCTGGGTGAGATGGTAAGTCCAGGGTTGATTTGTTTCCCAGCAGTGGTATGCTGCTGAGGTGTTGTTCAATTTTGCCGGGCCTGGATTTATATGGAATGGCAGGTAGGTTTGGTAGAGGGACCTGTCATTCCACACCCCTCCGATCCAGTTTGGGTTTTGAATCAGGTGAGCTCTGGTCCTAATTAGCCTGGGAGGTAAAAGCTCTGCAGAGACTGCAGGCTATTGCTCTCAGCCTGAAATGAACAGCCTGTGTGTGTGTGTGAAGGAAGCTGCGAACGCAGCCACTGCTGGAGCTAAAAACTCACCCTGCGATGTCCAGGCGAACGCTGTATTTTGAAAGTGTCAGCTAGGTGAGAAGAACCTGCTAGTAAGCGCCCAGACGGGCTAGGTCTTTATTTTGTTTTGTACACTAAAGAAGCACGCTGCTGCTGTATGTTTTGTTTACTGGACTGTTTATGCCATGAATAAACGCCAAGACCTGCTTTTATAACACCTAAGTCTGTCGTGAACTGTGTCCAAACACACCATCCCCCGGGAAGATCCCTACAATATATATATATATTTGGACATATATGACCATTGTATACCTGTGCCATTGTATGCTCTGCATATAACCTGTCCATGCAATGAGAAAAACACAAACAGTGAGTGCATGCATGCCCGGATCGGAGGGCTGCCTTAATCCGAACCTTCACCCTGAATAAGAGTCTATCTTATATGTTTCCCACACCCTGTACATACAGATTGCCCACGTTAATGCGGACCTTCACCCTGAATAAGAGCCTATCTTATATGTTTCCCCCACCCTGTACATACAGATTGTCCACATTAATCTGGACCTTCACCCTGAATAAGAGCCTATCTTACTTGTTTCCCCCACCCTGTACATACAGATTGCCCACATTAAAAATCACCCTACCAGCATCTACTTCATTTTCTGAGCCTTTAAACATGCAATATGGCGGCTCATGGAGTCTCAGGCTGCCTGCAAACAGGAAGTGTCTTCTGACTGTGCTGCTCTGCATTCTGGGATTGCTGAGCTTTTCCTGACCCCAGCTCTGCTCTGTCTGTGCAAAGCACGGCTATAACCCCACCCTCCTGTACATTTGACCCCTCTCCTCAGTATGTGATGCTAAGATGGCGGCGCCTGTTTCCTAAAGTCCTGAACAGAGTTGTAGGCCAGTGGGGAAAAGAATAATAAGTAAGTGATTAAAAATGTTAAATATATAAATTTTTGATGCTGGGGAATAGTTTTTTAAGGGTTTAAGCTTTTCAATAAATGATGCTGAAGGTCTGCTTCAAGAACGGCACCCAGGGAGCAGTTGGGGTTAGGTGCCTTGCTCAAGTCCACTTCAGCCCTGTCCCGGCCAGGAATCGAATCTCCGGTCACAATGCCGCTTATAAACCACTAGGCCACGACAGATATCTACACATACAGACCAAGAGAAATCATTTCAGGACCTTCGATGTGACCGATCTATGCATTTCCATTAAAAAACAAACTGAAACCAATTATAGGTCAGAAAAAAAACCTCACAGCTGCTTCAAATTAAAGTAATTAATTGTATTACCCCATATAAAAGTTTAGGTTTTGAAGTAGGATTTTCCAGACATTTTCTTAGAGCTTACAGAAACTTTTAAGGAGCTGCAATTTTGGCAAGTGATGGTTGTGTACTGCTTAAAACCAAATTTTCCTTATGTTACAGTATAACATATAGTGTTTAATGTGTAGTGTATAGTCACCTTCAATGTCACTGATCTATGCAATTTCATTAAAAAACTAGCTAAAAGCAGTTATAGGTCAGAAAAAACTCTGAACAGCTTCACATTCAAGGGGATCATTTTATTATCCCATATAAATGTTTAGGTTTTGAAGTAGGATTTTCCAGACATTTTCTTAGTTGCATTTTACAGCTTACGGAAACATTAAAGTAGCTGCAATTTTAAGTGCTGGTTGTGACATTAAAGGAGCTACAATTTCGGCAAGTGCTGGTTGTGTACTGCAAGAAACAAAATGTTCCTTATATTACAGTAAAGCATATAGTGTTTCCACCTTCAATGTGACCGATCTATGCAAATTCATTAAAAAACAAACTAAAACCAGTTATAGGTCAGAAAAAAAAACCCCAGCTGCTTTATATCAAAGTGATTCATTTTATTACCCCATATAAAAGTTGAGGTTTTGAAGTAGGATTTTCCAGACATCTTCTTAGTTCCATTTTACAGCTTAAAGAAACATTAAAGTAGCTGCAATTTTAAGTGCTGGTTGTGACATTAAAGGAGCTACAATTTCAGCAAGTGCTGGTTGTGTACTGCTTGAAACAAATGTATCCTTATATTACAGTAAAGCATATAGTGTTTCCACCTTCAATGTGACTGATCTATGCAATTCCATTAAAAAACAAACTAAAACCGGTTATAGGTCAGAAAAAAAAACTCACAGCTGCTTTACATTTAAGTGATGCATTTTATTACGCCCTACAAAAGAATTTTCCGGACATTTTGCTAGTTGCAGTTTACAGCTTACAGAAACCTCATTAAAGGAGCTGCAATTTTGGCAAGTGATGGTTGTGTACTGCTTAAAACAAAATGTTCCTTATATTACAGTATAATATATAATGTATATATATATATATATATATATATATATATATATATATATATATAATTTAATATATATTTAACTCATCCATGCAAATGTGCAACATGCAATGTAATCACACAAGTGAACCACACCAGTAAACAGTGTGAACCACACCAGTGAGTGCAAACATGAGCCCAGAGAGGTGGATTGCTCTAGCCATGGAGCTGGAGGAGCTGTTAGGAGTTAGAAGCCTTGTTAAAGAGCACTTCAGTCATGCCCCAGCCAGGAAAAGAACCTGCAACCCTCCAATCACAAGATCAGTTCCCAAACACACAAGAACCACTAGGCCATGACCACCCCATATTCTGGGTGTGTAGATGTTTAATATACACTGCATGTGTTGTGTGGGGATTTTTAATATCCACTGTATACATTGGGCAACTGGCATTTGGTGTGTTGTTTGTGCATTAGTGAGGTGTGCATAGGAGGAGCTGCTTAAGCTGCTTTCAGTGAACCTTGTCTTTTCACCTGTTGAGCATCTGGCCCTGGTCTTGCTTCATTGCTGATAAGATCTTCCATCGACCAACAGGGTTTGGCTGCTGGGAGGACAGGCATGGAACTAGGACTGGTTTAGTTTAGCGAAGGTCCCTGGACAGAAATTCTAGTTGAGGACCCCTGTAAATTACTGTAGATTAGTCTCTGCCCTTGAAAACAAGTGGAGACCATCCAAGTGGGGGAGACCCCAGGGGCGGAAGCCCTGGTTCAACCTATTAATTTGTCCCTGCGCAGAGTTGCGCATGTACAGAACATTCTGTTGATCTAAACCGGTGAATGGGCACTGTCAATAGAATGTGAATCTTTGGGTAATTAGGGGTTAGCCAGGGGTTGGAATTGTGAGGAGGAATTTAAAATATCCTAAAAAATGGCCCAAAACTCCAGGGAAGAAAAACAGATACAAAGTTTTGCCAAGTAAGTTACTTAATGCAAGACAAAAATTTGTCCCTGGTCTTGCTTCAGTGCTGATAAGATCTTCCATCAGCCAACAGGGTTTGGCTGGTGGGAGGACAGGCATGGAACTAGGACTGGTTTAGTGTAGCGAAGCTCCCTGGATAGAAATTGTTGTGGAGGACCCTTGTAAATTACTGTATATTAGTCTCTGCCCTTAAAAACAAGTGGAGACCATCCAAATGGGGGAGAACTCTGGGACGAAAGCCCTGGTTCGCCCAATTAATCTGTCCCTGCGCAGAATTGCGCATGTACAGAACATTCTGTTGATCTAAGCCGGTGAATGGGCACTGCCAATAGAATGTGAATTTTTGGGTAATTGGGGGTTTAGCCGGGGGTTGGAATTGTGAGGAGGAATTTAAAATATTCTAAAAAATGGCCCAAAACTCCAGGGAAGAAAAACAGATACAAAGTGTTGCCAAGTAAGTTAATGCAAGACAAAAATCTGTCCTTGGTCTTGCTTCAGTGCTGATAAGATCTTCCATCAGCCAACAGGGTTTGGCTGCTGGGAGCACATACATGGAACCAGGACTGGTTTAGTGTAGCGAAGGTCCCTGGACAGAAATTCTAGTTGAGGGCCCCTGTAAATTAAGGTAAATTAGTCTCTGCCCTTGCAAACAAATGGAGACCATCCAAGTGGGGGAAACTCCAGGGGCAGAAGCCCTGGCTCTCCCTATTAATCTGTCTCTGCACAGAACTGTGCATGCACAGAACATTCTGTTTATCTAAGTCGATGGAATGTGAACAGGTACATTTTTGGGTAATTGGAGGTTAGTGGGGGGTTGGAATTGGAATTGGGAGGAGAAATGTAAAATATCCTAAAAAAAATCCAGGAAAGAAAATCAGTTACAAAGTTTTGCCAAGTAAGTTAATGCAAGACAAAAATCTGTCCCTGGTTGATAAGATCTTCCATCGACCAACAGGGTTTGGCTGCTGGGAGGACATGCATGGAACTAGGACTGTTTTTTAGATTAGTATCTGCCCTTGAAAACAAGTGGAGACCATCCAAGTGGGGAAGACCCCATGGACGGAAGCCCTGGTTCACCCTGTTAATCTGTCCCTGCACAAAATTGCGCATGTACAGAACATTCTGTTGATCTTAGCAGGTGAATGGGCACAGCTAATGGAATGTGAATTTTTGGGTAATTGGGGGTTAGTGGGGGGCTGGAATTTTGAGGAGGAATTTAAAATATTCTAAAAAAATGGCTCAAAACTCCAGGGATGAAAAACAGTTACAAAGTAAATTAATGCAAGACAAAAATCTGGCCCTGGTCTTGCTTCAGTGCTGATAAGATCTTCCATTGGCCAACAGGGTTTGGCTGCTGGGAGGACATGCATGGAACCAGGACTGGTTTAATGTAGCGAAGGTCCCTTGGACAGAAATTCTCGTGGAGGACCCTTGTAAATTACTGTAGATTAGTCTCTGCCCTTGAAAACAAGTGGAGACCATCCAAGTGGGGGATGGGCCCTTGGGCGAAACGCACATGCCATGTCAAAACACCTCCCTCTTCAGCTCTGCTGCCCCTGTTTGCCCTCCATTTCTCACTGGCTTCTCTGCTGCCACCAAACATCCTCTAGTCCTCGCCGCTTTCTCTACTGCCACTGACCATTGTCTGGTCCTTGACACCTGCCGTCTGTCACCTTCCAGTTCTCACTAACGTTTCCACTGCTGATGAAGGGTCCACTATTGCTGCTGATCATACTTTGGTACTCACCATCTTCTGAGCTACCACCATCCCCATTGCCACAGATCTTCCTCTGGTCTTGACGCCAGCTGTGGGCAGGTCTGAACTTGGAACACCAAGCTCAGCAGTCCAGTGGGTGTGACTCACCTGAGAATAATCCTGCAGCCCAGTCTAAGCCAAAGTAGACACCTCAGAAGGCCAAGGGCCCCAGCCTGGTGCTACGGAAGGCCCTGAAACCAGGTCAAACTTTAACGAGTTAATAGAAAATTGTAACGGTCAGCTTCATCTAACTGAGCCAAATATTCTCTCAAACTGCTGCTAAGAATTATTAAGTGAAATGGAAACTAAACTTGGTAATTTCTCAGGCAGTCGCATGGCTCCGGGCTCCTTGTGGAGTTTATTAGAGATATAAATATAGCGGGTGAAAGAGGAGGCGAGAAGGTGATTAAGAGCTTTCCACGATTTCAGGGATCTGAGTTGGTCAAAATAGCCATCTTTATTCTAGCCATCTCACAGCCGATGCAAAAGAGTCTCCCAGGGACAAATTAAAATTCCCCGCTTACCGGGCTTGTTTTTGGATAATAATATCGGTGACATGTTTAATTAGTGTTATAGAATAATTATTCAATTCACATTTTGCATTTTCAATCGCCATCAGCGTTGCAGTTAAATTGCACAGCAAGACAACCAAGCACCTGTAGAACATTGTGTTAATAAAAAAAAAAAAAACAAAAAAAAAAACAGTGGCTCCCCCTTTAGCCAAATAATGTATTTGCCAAGAATACCCCCACCCCCTTAATTTAATTAAATCACATTATCTAAATCTGATGTGCTCAACCTTTTTGAAGGGTGTGGGCAACATAGTGATTTGGTAAGCGGTCGCAGGCCACATGAAATTAAATGGTTCAGAAATTCAGTTTTTTAAATTTTGAATAGCATGAAGATTTGAAGAGGAACATCAGGCTAAAAGACTCCAGAGCTAGCTGACTCTATCTGTGTGAAACCACAGCGATTGCTAAGGGGGTTATTTGAGAAAGGCTAAGGCCACATTGTGCCAGATGAGTGTCAGGTGAATGTCAGGCCCCAGTGAAAATGGTGTATTTATCAAGTCAAAAATCCAGATTTTTTTTTTGGGGCTGCTGCATGTGCCACGGGATCCCTGGGCTAGTTGGGATAATTTTTGAATGAATTTTTGTACTTTTGTGTTGCACTGCAAACTTGGAACTCGGAACCGCTCGCCTTAGACGAGCTATTAGACGAAGGGGCAGGAGCAGATTGGACGAGAGGGCTGCGCATGGGCCTTAGGACCAGGGAAGGGAGTATGAAATTGGGTGACCTGGGGGGCTTCACACAGCAGAGCATCCCTGATCAGGGTGCCCCGGGGCAAGGACTAAAACCCAGGATAGTCAAAATCCACTTTAAAAGTCCACTTTTAAAAAGTCCGCCTCTCAGAGCGCTACGTATTTTTTAAAAAAATATATTCAGCCTGCGGAGCTCCCAGATGGCGCTAGGTGTCGCTAGCTCGTAGGCATATAAAAGCCATGAGCTGCGAACACTGCCTGGCCGGGAGCGCTACAGATGACAGCACCGCCAGCCTGAAGCTGATGTTGTGGTATAATAATGAATTAGCCTCCCCATATACTCATTGCATGCGATCCAATGGCATGTGCTCAGGCTAAATCCCTGTTACACCGGGCTGGGGTGTGTACCCACGTCGGTGATTTGTGAGTGTTCCTGCTAAAAGGTGAGTGAAGATGCAGCCGCCAGTGCTCTCGGCTCCATTCAGCATGTTTCCCTCTCTTACGTTAGAGCTGCTAACAATAGCTGAATAGCACAAGCTCGATGATTGTCTACCTGCCTGTGCCTGCTCCATGGGATAACCAGAAAGTTAAGTTTCATCAGCGATCCATAGAGCGGTGCATGCCAAATTGGCATGCGAGGAACAACACCCAAAAGAGTTTCTCTTTAATTTACTAAAACAACATCAATATTGCCCAGTGATAATAATCCCAAACTTATTTATATCATACCTGCCCATAAGGGGCAGTCCTGGCCTAGGGGGAAGAAAGCGATCTTGTTATTGGGTTGTGAAGATTACAGGTTTGATTCTTAGTCAGGACATGACTAAAGTGCTCTTGAGCAAACAAAAACCCATTGCAGCAGGCAATCACAACCCCAAAAGACACACACCTACGTATTACACACGGTCTTGACTTTTACTATACCATTGTTATGCAAACCATAATGATAATTTTATTACCCTCATATTTCCCAGGGGCGTATGGTTGGGTGGTGTAAAGTACAAGGGATTTCTCCCTTTATTGGTTTCTGGGCTTGTCTCAGCTACCACCCCGAATGATCGTACTGTGTTCCTCCAACCCAGCATTGTCCCTCTATTTACCAGTGTACCCCTCATATAATCCTCTAGTTGCAACCTGTTTTGCTGAGCCTCTATTTTATTAATAGTACAAATTCAAAATAAAGTAAAGCCGGACACATCTGTACAGTATATCATTTTTGTAGCACTTGTGAACCAGATTTTGTATTAGGAACACAAGTTAGACCCAATGACCATGATCATGAGATCTTGTGTAGTGATGAGTGAACTCGTGGAAGTTTGAGTTCACCAAGTTCGGGTACCAGAACCCGAGCCCCATTAAAATCAGTGGGGACCTGAACTTGGAGCCACAAAATTGGCTGTAAAATGGGGATAGTAAGGGGTAGAGGGCGGAAAAATAGGAGTGATAACAGGGCACCTAAAATAAGACCCGGTATCCCCCAAACAGGCAGCATGTAGAATACTCACAATCCCTTATAACAGACAGTGTGCTGAATCGCCACAATCACTACATAACAGCTTTACTGTTGAGCCGAACAACGAACCTGAACACAGACTTTTGGCTGAAGTCTGGGTAGAGGTTTGGACTCTCTCAACACTATTCTTAAAGGAGCCACAGCACTCAACTCTGTTAGCTTGCAGCCAAACCTATAATCTGTCTCTAAATCTAGTTAAAAACAGAGGTCTCGGTCCACACATATCTGCAGAAGTATGCCGAAGCTGCACCACCAAGCGCCAAGGTGCCTTTGTGAGGTGCAGTCCTAACTCTAAGCTATGAGAGCCCCCTTTGGGACATACAATGCAATAGATAAATTGGGAGCAGGCTTACCTCAGGTTGCCCTATAACCTCGAGTGCAGCCCATAGGGTGAAAGGGTCGAGTACCTCGCAGTACAGCCCTAGACCCCACACCCCATGTGCTTGCACAAAATTTAAAGGAAACAAAAGAGGGGTGGCAGCCACTCAGACCATTTTATAACTAACCTGGGAGGTGCATGTGAGCAGGGCAATTAGGATACACAAGATTTAAAGGAGCCACAGCACTCAACCCTGTTAGCTTGCAGCCAAATCTATAATCTGTCTCTAAATCTGGTAAAAACAGAGGTCTCGTCCACAAACATCTGCAGAAGTATGCTGAAACTGCACCACTAATCTAACCACTAAATCACTGAGCAAATCAAACTTCTAAGAAATCAGCAGGTGGCATGCCGGTCCCCTACCCTGTAAACTGGTTTGAGGCCCCCTGCAAAGGGTCTGTAAACCAACTTAGAAAAACAAACAGGCACTTACCTTCTCTCCTTCTCTTTTTGAGGATGGGGCTACTGGTATCTTCGCACATTAGGCTCGATTCAGAGAGACACAAACAAACTTTCGGTTTGGTGCCGACGTCGTAAGATTTTCAAAATTTCCCGCTCTCGCATGAACGTTCGATCGATTCGATGCATGCTTCGTAAACCTTCCGTAGCGCGTCCGTGTGCTCGTATGCCAGAGTACGCAGACGAGGATGTCATTTTCCATCGAAAAGGTTCAGATTTATTTTGCCCAACTACCAACGTAGCCTTTCGTTTTTGCCCTTTTCCCATCGTATCCTCACACGAATCCTATCATTTTCCCGCTACATCCTGCTTCATTTTTTCCTAAAGTATCTGTCCAGACGAAATTCTTGCGATATTGCGCCTGCGCACTACAAACTTCTCTCATTAAAGTGTTCGCCTACATAATTTCACTTCCATCACTAAACTCACCCTAACCACTTAGCGCTCTCCTGCCTTTTCCCTGGAGCTCCCTTAAAGCTCACCCTAACCACTTAGCGCTCTTCTGCCTTTTCCCTTGACCTCCCTTAAAACTTACCCCAATCACTTAGCGCCTTGTTTCTTCTTCCATTTTCACACCCTCAAACTTACCCCAATCACTTAGCGCCTTGGTTCTTCTTCCATTTTAGGTCCCTAAAACTTACCCCAATCACTTAGCGCCTTGGTTCTTCTTCCATTTTAGGTCCCTAAAACTTACCCCAATCACTTAGCGCCTTGGTTCTTCTTCCATTTTAGGTCCCTAAAACTTACCCAAATCACTTAGCGCCTTTTTTAGGTCCCTAAAACTTACCCAAATCACTTAGCGCCTTGGTTCTTCTTCCATTTTTGGTCCCTAAAACTTACCCCAATCACTTAGCGCCTTGGTTCTTCTTCCATTTTAGGTCCCTAAAACTTACCCCAATCACTTAGCGCCTTGTTTCTTCTTCCATTTTAGGTCCCTAAAACTTACCCAAATCACTTAGCGCCTTGGTTCTTCTTCCATTTTAGGTCCCTAAAACTTACCCAAATCACTTAGCGCCTTGGTTCTTCTTCCATTTTAGGTCCCTAAAACTTACCCAAATCACTTAGCGCCTTGGTTCTTCTTCCATTTTTGGTCCCTAAAACTTACCCCAATCACTTAGCGCCTTGGTTCTTCTTCCATTTTAGGTCCCTAAAACTTACCCCAATCACTTAGCGCCTTGTTTCTTCTTCCATTTTAGGTCCCTAAAACTTACCCCAATCACTTAGCGCCTTGGTTCTTCTTCCATTTTTGGTCCATAAAACTTACCCCAATCACTTAGCGCCTTGGTTCTTCTTCCATTTTAGGTCCCTAAAACTTACCCCAATCACTTAGCGCCTTGTTTCTTCTTCCATTTTAGGTCCCTAAAACTTACCCCAATCACTTAGCGCCTTGGTTCTTCTTCCATTTTTGGTCCATAAAACTTACCCCAATCACTTAGCGCCTTGGTTCTTCTTCCATTTTAGGTCCCTAAAACTTACCCAAATCACTTCACGGACATCACAATCTTGATTTTCAAATATGTCATTGTCCCCTTGTTTTTTTTCAATGTATGTGTGCAAATAAATGGGACAACATGTTTTTTTTTTTTTTTTGGGTTTTTAATAGCTCAATTGCCATTTGTTGGCAAAATTTTTCTGGCAACTTTGGCCAAAAAAAAATAATAACTATATACAAATTGTTTTGGCTTTACTAAAAATATATACACAGTTTTTGTTAAAAACTTTAAAAACTATATACAATTTAAAACTTTTTAAAAACCAGAAAACTATATACAAAGAAATTTGGTGTTTAACCAAGAAAACTATGTACAAATACAACTATTTACAAATCTACAGGGCCAGGAACCAGGACACTAGTCTTCCTCTTCTGTTGTCCCCAACGTGTCCCGCATCGCCTGCAGATCGGCCACCAACTCAAGGACCCTCCGATTGATATCAGCAAGTCGCTGTCTTGTGGTCCCTTCCCAAAAATCAGAAATTCAAATTATTCGGAGAACAATACATGTTTATCACCTGTGTAATTAATGTATTTAAAGAAACAAATTAAGTATAATGCACATATGATTAATCACAGGAATTAAGGTTAGTAAGTGGCCACAGGACAGTTGGGCAACTAATTAAGCTAATTCAGTGGCCACAGGACAGTTGGGCAACTAATTAAGCTAATTCAGTGGCCACAGGACAGTTGGGCAACTAATTAAGCTAATTCAGTGGCCACAGGACAGTTGGGCAACTAATAAAGCTAATTCAGTGGCCACAGGACAGTTGGGCAACTAATTAAGCTAATTCAGTGGCCACAGGACAGTTGGGCAACTAATTAAGCTAATTCAGTGGCCACAGGACAGTTGGGCAACTAATTAAGCTAATTCAGTGGCCACAGGACAGTTGGGCAACTAATTAAGCTAATTCAGTGGCCACAGGACAGTTGGGCAACTAATTAAGCTAATTCAGTGGCCACAGGACAGTTGGGCAACTAATTAAGCTAATTCAGTGGCCACAGGACAGTTGGGCAACTAATTAAGCTAATTCAGTGGCCACAGGACAGTTGGGCAACTAATTAAGCTAATTCAGTGGCCACAGGACAGTTGGGCAACTAATTAAGCTAATTCAGTGGCCACAGGACAGTTGGGCAACTAATTAAGCTAATTCAGTGGCCACAGGACAGTTGGGCAACTAATTAAGCTAATTCAGTGGCCACAGGACAGTTGGGCAACTAATTAAGCTAATTCAGTGGCCACAGGACAGTTGGGCAACTAATTAAGCTAATTCAGTGGCCACAGGTCCCTCTTATATTGGCATTGACTAGGGCATTATGTGTTTTTGTGTTCATGGGAATTTAGACCGAAATCTCTATAATGACATGACTACTTACTTGGTTGGTGGCCGAGAGATGGCTCGTTGGGGACAACACCCTGAGGTCCTGGTTCCTGGCTCTGCTGTGAAGAAGTGCCTGTAGAAACATGGGCCAAATGGTTAGTTTGGATGTCTGATTCCGCAGTCCTCCAATGTTTTGAGCTAAGTCTGGGTCACATCACTCACCTTCTCCAGGGTCTTGTGGGCTCCTATCTGCTGCCTCCTCACCCACTACTTCACCCGCAACCGAAACATCTACAAATACAGAATAAAGGATTCAGTTTGGTGATATCAGGAGCTAGCAATTCTCTTTTTTGGTGTAGACATGAAGAGTGACATACCCGAGGATCCCGCATGCGTGGCAGGGTACGACTGCCTGCCCACGCTGTGCCGCCCCTCCTCTGTGGTAAGGTCCAGGGGCTGGTCTGAGGAGGCCACAGAGGAGGGGTCGGCCCGTCGCCCTGGAGATCCACCACCTTCACTCCCAGCTGCAGAATCATGCAGCACTGGTCGTCCTCTGCGCCTCCGGGTGCGGCGAATTCGGTAATCCATTTCCAACACTAGAAAAGAAAAGGCATTCTAAGTAAAGTCCTACCTTCTGTCTTAGTTACATATTGCATGCAATCGCAATCTACTTACTTGGAAAATGGATTCCGAAGAACCTCCGCACCCGGGGCATGTGCAGCCGTTTGAGGTCCGACCAATGCTGCATGATCTGCGTGTGGGTGAAGGTGGTGTTGGTCTGCTGTTGGATGGTGGAGATTATCTCCAGGGCGACGTGGCGTTTTTCAAATGTGTTGGGCAGGTAGTCGTACCTGCGCTCCAGCATGGTCTACAAAACAGAAAGAAAACATCGACTTTACTTCTCAATACATATCAATATGTGTCAGCAAAACATTTTTTGGGGTAATTACATTAACACACACACATTTCTAGTGTTCATTAATTTCACAATATGGCCTAAATGTTGTTTGGCACGTGTGTTGCGTGCGTTTGGTTGTGCATGTAGTTTATCACATTTTTAACCAAAGCCATTTATTCCTGCGCTTCCTTCACATATAGAGCAGCATTTCCTAATCTAACAAAAGTCCATCGAATACACTTACGAACATGATGATCTCTTCTTGTTGGCGGGTGAAGATAGTGGGTGCCATCTTGCTTCTTTTTCTCGGCAGCAGATAAGTAACGCCCCAGCGCGTTCCGCACGGCCGTGCGAACGTACGCAATGCCTCAGCGGGTTCCGCACGGCCGTGCGAACGTACGTCACACGCTGGCTTGCTTACTTAAAGGTCCCTGCACACCCAGCTGATTATTTGAGAAAATCAAAATGGCACCCAAAAAACCTCCGGGCAAAACTGGAAAGGAGCAAACGGGGAAGAAGGCAGCCAAACGGCAGGAGCCTTCCGAAGGGCCCAAAACCAGGTCGCAGCAGCCAAAAGCAAAATTACGGCCTAGTACCAAAACGCCGGCCAAGCCAACTACCAGCTATGGGCAAAAAAAGGAGCAGCCAGGCAAACCAAAGACCCAGGCCACAAAGGCTAGTATGGCTACTGGGCCAAAAACGGGTAAGAGGGTCCGAAGACCCACCCCACCCTGCCCCACTACAACACCCACAATAGTCCGCAGTAGGTCCCGCAGTCCCCCTCGAGGCCGAACCAGGTCCCGCAGCCCCCCTAGACGCCGCAGCAGGCCACGCAGCCCACAAAGAGGCCGAACCAGGTCCCGCAGCCCCCCTAGACGCCGCAGCAGGCCACGCAGCCCCCCTCGAGGCCGAACCAGGTCCCGCAGCCCCCCTAGACGCCGCAGCAGGCCACACAGCCCACAAAGAGGCCGAACCAGGTCCCGCAGCCCCCCTAGACGCCGCAGCAGGCCACGCAGCCCACAAAGAGGCCGAACCAGGTCCCGCAGCCCCCCTAGACGCCGCAGCAGGCCACGCAGCCCCCCTCGAGGCCGAACCAGGTCCCGCAGCCCCCCTAGACGCCGCAGCAGGCCACACAGCCCACAAAGAGGCCGAACCAGGTCCCGCAGCCCCCCTAGACGCCGCAGCAGGCCACGCAGCCCACAAAGAGGCCGAACCAGGTCCCGCAGCCCCCCTCGAGGCCGAACCAGGTCCCGCAGCCCCCCTAGACGCCGCAGCAGGCCACGCAGCCCACAAAGAGGCCGAACCAGGTCCCGCAGCCCCCCTCGAGGCCGAACCAGGTCCCGCAGCCCCCCTAGACGCCGCAGCAGGCCATGCAGCCCACAAAGAGGCCGAACCAGGTCCCGCAGCCCACCACGAGTGTGCCCAAAAAAAAAACAGAAGAGGGCCGGCCCTGCAAGATCGCCCTCACCCTTGGTCCGCCCTACTACCTCCAAGGGCAGCACTACTTCAGGCTCCGAACGAAGCTCTCCTGCTCGCCCACATTTGGCACCGGCACAGGTGGAAAGGCAAGGTTACTATGCCACATCAACACCTGGGACTTCTGTGGCCAGCCAGGCCAGAACACCCAGTCCCTTGCCCAGTCCAGGCCAATCCCCAGGCAGCCACCATTCCCTGCATTATACCCCACAAACCCAGCCAAGGATGTCACCCCATTTGGATGACACCATGGAGGACCCACAACCCAAAACAACAGGGCGCACATTGCGAAGAGGGCAGTTAAGTGGGCGTTTTGGTGAGGCACAAATTATGGCCTTGGCTAGTGGCCTGACCTTAGTTTATGATGAGCTATATGGGCGCAGATCAAAAAACACCACCAAACAGCGCAGAGCCAACATCTTGGCAGACCTAACCAGACAAGTGAATGCAGCGGGGGAAGAGTTAAAGGATGTTGTACAGATTCAGCGCAAGATATCGGACCTCAAATATGCTGCACGGAAGAAAGAAAATCAAAGGCGGATTGACAGGTAAAAATGTTAGCTTTAGGATTAGACTGGATGTTGTATTGGCCACCTGGTTCTAAATTACCCTAACTCTGTTTTGCAGCATGAAAACTGGAGGAGGTTTTCCCTCCAAACTCAAGTTGACCCCGGCTGAGGAGATGATTTATGGATTGATGCATCCAGTCGCCGTCGAAGGCCACGCGGCCCTAAGGGACACAGATTCCCCGACCCGTCCTGCAGGTGAGTAAGATGTATGTGACCTTTACAATTAGTGAGCATGCACAATTAGCCAGTAACACATCTGGGAAGCCAGGCACCTAGGCTGTGGCTTGTAGGTGATTTCTGTGTTGGGCCAGGGTGTGGCATGTGTGTGGCCACTTAACTGTTGATTTTTGGTCCACATACAAGACGTGAATGTACATTGAACCCGAGTGTAAAAGTTTGTGGGTTCCCATTCGGTCCGGTTTGGACCTTCACCATGATTTAATGAAAAGCACAAACTCTTATCCAAAAAATCCTCAGCATCTAAAATTAATATATTTTACATGTGTAGTCACTAATGTATTATACTTTCCAACACTGGGCTGCAACTCTGTTCGGCAATTTAGGATACGGCCGCCGCCATCTTGACTCCGAAGCATCACACTTACTGAGGAGAGGAGAGTGGGATAAGGTACAGGGGGGCGGGTTATAGCTGTGCTTTGCTCCGACAGAGCAGAGCTGGGGTCAGGGAAAGGTCAGCAGTCCAAGAATGCAGAGCAGCACAGTCAGGAGGCACTTACTGTTTGCAGGCTGCCTGATAAGATGGCGGATTCCATAAGCCGCCATCTTTGATGTTTAAAGGCTCATAACATGCAGTAGATGCAGGTTGGAAGATTTGTAATGTGGTCAATCTGTATGTACAGGGTGTGGGAAACATAGAAGCTAGACTCTTAATCAGAGTGAAGGTCCGCTTTAATGGCCTCTAAGGGATGTGGTCAGCCACATAACAAGCTGAACTTGAATGTTTGGCTTAGTTGAGTAGAACAATGTGGAAGTAGTTGTAGGCCAAAAATTTAACCACATAATGGCATGGAAATTGAAGCTTATTTGGCCCCGTTGTTGAAGTGCCCATGACAGTTTTGACCCGTTAACTAATTCGGCATATGTCTTTTGACCCGTCAACAATGCATAGGTGTGTGTTTACATAGTGTCTTTGCTTCTCATGCAGGCCACCATCATCGCTCAGCTACTGTGGAATCCACTGCCAGTGTGGACATGCCGTCAACTTCCGTGCAGCCTAGGAGGGAGGAACCGATATATTCGGTAAGTTTATTGAGCAAATGTCGTTTAGCCATGTTACTTTGCATGTTACTACTAACAGATTGACATATGTAGTGGGCAAGCTAACATCTAATTTGTCTCTGTCCATACAGACCCACACACTCATGGATGAAATCCAGGAGCTGGAGGAGGATGGATCCTTTATGTGCCCTTCTGAAGATCTACCCCTGGCCCAGAATCTGCAACTGGTCCAAAATGTTTCACCACCAACTCAGCAGCAGCAGAGGGAATCTGGCAGCATGGTGGCTGCACATGATGGCCAGCATGCACAGACTGACAGTCAAGTCCCCAGTGTTGTCTCTGCTGTTGAGGATAGTGAAAGCATGCCTGTGTCTGTTGAGGGGCCCAGACCAACAGCCTCGGCACGACCCCGAACCAGGGGATTGGGGAGGCGGAATCCGCTACGGCGCAACCAGGGGAGGGGCATGGCAATGTTGGACGCATGGCACCACGAGAGGGTGACCTTCCAGCAGCAAAACCAACTAAACCGAGAGGCACTGCATGGCCGGATCGAGAACCTAAATACCACATTACAGGCTGTGCAGAACGAATTGAGGACCCTCAACAGCCACATGGAGACTGCCAACAATGACAACCGTGCCTACAGGGGTGAAATGGTAAATATCATGCGCAACATTTTGGACCAGTTGCAGATTCAGAATGCCACACAGGCCCACGTTCGGGCCAATCAGCAAGGGCCACCACCTGGGTACTATGGCCATCACCCATATTAATGTCTCCACAACATGAATCTGTACAACATCTTTGCTCTTAATCCCCCCTGTATTGACTTGTCTGGTGAGGCAAACCAAGATACCCTTGGTGTATGCCTTGGGTTGTGTGTTTTTGATTTGCGCCCATAGAGCTCCTTAGAGTGGTGAGGTAGGCCACTAGCCAAGGCCATATCTGAATCCTCACTGAACGTGCCACTCAAGCTTCTACCCCTGTACCAGGTTTACACCTGTGGCAGGGCCAAATGTGGCCAACCAGGATTGTTTGTTTTTTTCATTATTGCCATGGTTGATCTAACCATTAATCCTTTGTGTTTACCTCAATTTTTTGAGCAAATTGGAGTGAGCAGCAACTCCAAGTTGGAGCTCTTATTTTTTACAAATAAACAGTTAAAGACACCTGTGGCTCATAAATTTTATTGTCTCTTTTTTGGGTGTCACAGAGAAATATATACTTGGACATTCACACAGTTCACACATCCAAAAAAGAGAGTTGGAAAGCATTAGGCCTGTGGTGAGTAATTACTTTATTACTTATTTGAACACCACAAACATAACGAAACATACACAAAGGGAAATAAAACTTAATCAACAACACAATGTTAAACAAAGGCCAATACAGGTTACATTAAGCAAAATGGGTCGCGATCAAATTAGTCCGCACACTTTGGCCAGACACACTACTGTGTGTGTCCAGAAATGACTCCTCCTGGTCTTCGCTGGGTGGAGAGGGAGCAAATTCTACATACCGGGGGACCCGTTGTGAAATAGCAAAATTGTGAAGAACAGCACAGGCCATTATTATGTCTATGACCTTTTTCGGATCATATTGCAGGGCGCCCCCGGTATGATCCAAACAACGAAACCTAGTCTTCAAAAGACCAAAGGCCCTCTCTACCACAGCCCTGGTCTTGCGGTGCGCACAGTTGTAGGCATCCTGGGAGGCATCCTGGGGCCGGAGTACTGGCGTCAAGAGCCACGGCAGCAGCGGGTATCCTGAATCACCTTATACATAAGATTAGGAAAACAAACATGTAAGACCATCAAGGCACCAGCAACATCAATAGGAGGCTATTTGTCAATTGTGTGATCAACATGAGGCAACATTTGCCACTGTCCCAGTCCCAAACTAAACATCTGTCCTAGAGGTTTACAAAAGGACAACATACAAAGAGTGAGGATGAGGGACAATCATACATATGGATCCCAGCTCTGGGTTTCAAAGTGTGCTTAGGATGTAGGTTTTGCTGACCCCTTATATGCTTTGTGTGAGACCAAAACAGCAGAAACACGCCACATGCACTTTATCCCGCTCTACTCTCGTGTGGAAGTGCAAACCAGCTTAGCAAAGATGGGTCCGAAACTATGCTCAAGTTAAGTGCACGATTCCACACAAGGGTGGTGTAAGAGGGATTATTAAATTAGACCAACAGATAATTTAGAATGTGGCTAATGCAGGCCAAACTTGGCGAAACGCTTGGTTGGTTAATAACTAACATTCAAGTGTGGTTTCACATGGGCAGAAGTTTATTTAAGGTGTAAGTTTGGCAGACATTACTGCCAAATGCTAATTAAAAACAAACATCCACAACTACATTATGTGGTTTATGTTCACTTACCAAGGAGCCATGCACCTGAAAATTCCCCAGACTCAAACCGTCGGTACAATCCTGATCGTCTAAGGATGTACGCATCATGGGCTGAGCCTGGGTAGCCGGCGAGGACGCTAAGGAACCGCATGTCCGGCCCCACCACTGCCTGCACATTAAAGGAGTGGCCCATTTTGCGGTTCCTGGAAAAAAAGGAAGACAAGAAAACATTAGGAAGGCATTTAGAAAAATGAACACACACATTTCGATAAGGAGGGACCATTACAAGGTGGGACCATTACAAGGTGGGAGCATTACAAGGTGGGACCATTACAAGGTGGGTCCATTACAAGGTGGAGCCATTAGAAGGTGGAAACATTACAAGGAGGGACCATTACAAGGTGGGACCATTACAAGGTGGGACCATTAAAAGGTGGGACCATTACAAGGTGGGTCCATTACAAGGTGGAGCCATTAGAAGGTGGAAACATTACAAGGAGGGACCATTACAAGGTGGGACCATTACAAGGTGGGACCATTAAAAGGTGGGACCATTACAAGGTGGGAGCATTACAAGGTGGGACCATTACAAGGTGGGACCATTACAAGGAGGGACCATTACAAGGAGGCTTAACCTAAAATGAAACCAAAAATTAGAAACATTACTTACCTGTATATGTACTCGTCGGCAGCAGGAGGCACCAGGGCGACGTGGGTACAGTCAATGGCACCAATGACGTTGGGCATGTCGGCGATATTATAAAAACCAAGCTTAATGGCGTTTCTGGCTACCATATCATCGGGGAAAAAAATATATTTGGGGGTTAGGGTAGCCATGCCTTCCAAAAAATGTGATAGTGCGCGGCTCAGCGTAGGCTGTGAGATCCCCACGGAGAGGGCACCCAGCCTCTGGAACGAGCCGTTCGCCAAAAATTGCAGGCAGCCAAGCATCTTGGTCATACCTGAAATTGCATGCCCCTTCCTTGTGGTGCGGGCTAACCATGGCCGCAGCTCACTATACAATTTATGGAGGGAAGCGCGATTAAGCCTGGTCAGCTCGAACAGCTCAACGTCATGCATGCCATTGATGTTCATGCGTCGCCGCCGGTGCAATCTGGGCTCTGACCTCAAGATCCCATCAATGCCAAACAGAAGAAGACCTTGATGCTCTTCAAAGTCACTCTCCATCACGCTTGGCTGCCTAGTCCCGAGGTCAAAAAGGTGCCGTAAGACGCTCGACAAGGAAATGACTATATGGGCGTCGGAATACTTGCCAATCAGCTCTCTGAATTAATCGCCAGCCCATTGCAATGACGTAAATGATTTGACCGATCGAAACATTTTCGATTTCGAAGGAAAAAAGTCCCGAAGTTGCGTAAAAACACAAAATGAATTTCGATGGACGAACGAACATATACGTCTATGTTCGAACGTTCGTGCGAGTCGAAAATGGCCAAAAAAAAAGGAAAAAATGACAAACACCCAACAAAACTTTCGATTGCAAATACGAACATAATGACATTTGGGATTTTGAATCGAGCCTATTGTCCCCGCTACTCATGTCAATCACAATGGCTCTGTATGCTCCCTTCATTGCAATAAAGGGAACCTGGCATGCTCCCTCCTCTGCAAAGAATAGAGGGGGCTTTGCAAAATTTGTCTGGCCAGGAGCGACAAGGCCTAACCTATCAGAGAGTGTTGCTCAGGCCCAAAGTATTCTGGGGGGGACATGGTCGTGGTGTTCCTTTTTCAAAGAAATCAGGAGGTTCTAACCAGGAGCAGCTGTGCGGGAGATATTTTTTTATATGTGTTTACAGTCCCTTTAACCTTTTTACTATCCTGTTCTAGTAATAATTTTGTGCATAGAATACACGGGATAGATGGGGGCCCATACGCCACGCTTGATAACTGAGCTACGGGTTGAGGACCTCAGGGTTAGGGTAACCCACACTGAGGATGAAGTGACGCTCCTGCAACCCAAAAGGTGTTCCTTAAAAAAAAGAATAAATGGAATAGATATGTTCTAATAGACCCAATTGAACAACATTTGTTAAAACATACCGAATGTTATTCCTTGTGTTGGGTGCTGCGAAATACTTTGCATTTTAGGTATGCACCTTTCTTCATTTACCTTTTAGTAGAGGGTTTTTTGGCCTCTTTAGTCCCCCTATATTATACCGGACCTTCAGCATCATTTAATGAATAGCCCAAACCTTTAAAAAACTATTCCCCAGCATCTAAAATTAATATAGTTTGCGTTTTTGGCATTTACTTTTTATTCTTTCCCCCACTGGGCTTAAACTTTGTTCAGGACTCTAGGATACAGACACTGCCATCTTGCCTCAGAAGCATCACATACTGAGGAGAGGAGAGGGGGCAAAAGTATGGCTGGGGTCAGGAAAAGGACAGCAATTCCAGAATGCAGAGCAGCATCGCCAGAAGACACTTCCTGTTTGCAGGCAGCCTGAGACTCCATGAGCCCTATCTTGGATGTTTAAAGGCTCATAAAATGCAGTAGATGCAGGTAGGGTGGTTTTCAATGTGGGCAATCTGTATGTACGGGGGGGGGGGCATACAAGGTTGGCTCTTTTTCAGGGTGAAGGTCTTTAAGGGTTTAAGCCTAACATGGGTCTCTCCACATGGAGGATTATTATTATTATTATTATTATTAATAATAATAATAATAATAATAATAATAATAATAATAATGTTTATTTCTATAGTGCCATTATCTTCCGTAGCACTTTACAATGTGTGTTTACAGACAAGGTAAAACATATAGTACAGAGAACAGTACAAAACTACATGCTACAAGGTTCAAACCAAGTGTTGTGAGCACAGGAGACAATAGGAAAGAGAGCCCCGCCCCTGCGAGCTTACAGTCTAAAGGATGGGGGTGGAGACAAAAGGGGCGGGATCACAAGTGGTAGAGCTTGAGTTGGGCTGCATGTGCCATTTGAAGGTTATTGTGACGAAGTCTCTACCCCCATACAGCCTAATGCATCCAGCCTTGTGCTGACGAGGGTCACATGGTTCTGTCCATGGTCAGGTAACATTGTAGAGCATTGCTTGCCATAGAGAATAATGTCCTTTGCTGGATCTCTCCCTCCTCTCCCTTAGAGTCAGTGCTCCTGCTCCTTTACAATTCAAGATGGTTTAGAACAGCGGCTGTGGGACTGGGGCTTCCCTATATCCCTTCTCACTACCTTCCAGAACCTTCTATTACATGTTCGGCCTCATGTCCGACATCTGATAGGTTGATTGCTATACCCTCTAACCAATCTCTACCTTTCTAGTTAAAATTATGTTTCTACTCTACTTCCTGTTATGCAGGGCCGTATCTACCTTAAGGTAATTCTAGGCCCGTGCCTAGGGCGGGGTCTATCTGACTGGGGCGCATTGATGGGGCATTACTGTTTTGTATTTTTTTTTTGTCATTAAATCATTACGGGGCGCAGCCTCGGGAGCTACATGATCTGGGCACTATAACCCCGCTCCCCCGCACCTCCATGTACTTCCGTGCTCAGCGTTATCAGGCGGTATGAGTGACCCTGTCTGGCTCCACCCACTGCTGATGTCACTCCAGCATGAAGAAGCCGGGAGTTTTCTCTTGCTACCGCAGGAGCCGCTCGTAGATTCTGCAAGCCTGGCTGTGTCTGTCACAGGTAACAACAAGCAGTCACACATGGCACAGGCACCCACATCAGTGATTTTAGAGGTGCCACTCGCAGTAACTGCTGCTGTATTATGTATGTTCTAATGGCGCCCAGCACCCATCTTTCACAGTCCATTCGCCTGCCGCTGACAGCATTTGTTAGGAAGAATACCTGCAATCTTCCCACCATGCTGCTTCCCATCACTGTCTGCTGTTTTTTTCCTCACCCTCTTACTGCTGCCCATACTGTACTTTTCCTAACCAATTTTTCTTCTCATTTCCTAACATCTGACCATGCTTTTTTCCTACTGACCAATATCCTTTCCTCCTGCTGCCAGCAACCCTGTCTTCTGATGCCCACTGCCCCACCATCCTTTCCTCCTGCTGCTCCATATCTTCTTTTCCTCTTCCCACTGTCCTCTTGCTGCTAACCATTTCTCCTCATGCTGCCCACTGTCTACTCCTCCTGCTGTCTATGGTCATCTGCTGCTCTTTTTCTCACCATCCTTCCCTCCTGCTGCCCACCATCCTCTGTTCTGCTGCTCACTGTCCCACTGTGCACTCCTCCTGCAGCCCACTATCATCTCTTCCTGCTAGCCACTGTTTCCTCTTTCAACTGCTCACTGTTTCACCATCTACTCCTGCTGCTGCCCACTCTTCCCTATTTCTGCTGCTCAATTTCCTTTTATCCTCCCCTTCTGCTGCCCATACGTTCCTGACTCCTTTCCACCTACTTCCCACTGTTCCTGACTCTTGCTGTCCACCACCATCTCTTCCTGCTGCCCACTGTGCACTTCCTGAGGCCCACTATCCTTTCCACCTACTTCCCACTGTTCCTGCCTCTCGCTGTCCACCTGCTGCCCCCTGTGCACTTCCTGAGGCCCACTATCCTTTCCACCTACTTCCCACTGTTCCTGACTCTTGCTGTCCACCACCATCTCTTCCTGCTGCCCACTGTGCACTTCCTGAGGCCCACTATCCTTTCCACCTACTTCCCACTGTTCCTGCCTCTTGCTGTCCACCACCACCTGCTGCCCCCTGTGCACTCTTATCCACACATTATCGTCTCTTCTTCTCGCTGCCCACTATCCCACTGTACATTCTTTCCGCTGCTCACTGTGCCATCAACTTTTCCTCCTGCTTCCCACCATCTCCCTGCAGCTCACTCTCCTCTTTTCCTGCTGCTTCCCATCCCTTCATGCTGCCCTTCATAGTCTCTTTCTACTGCTAACAGTCCTCTCTCTCTTCTTGCTACCCACCCTTCTTTTTTCCTGCACACTTTCTTTCCATTCTGCCCCATGGTTCTGCTAAGTGTACCCCCTTTTTGCTTTCCCCTTGTCCTCCCTGGCAGCTCAAGACCCAGCAGTTGCAACACCACCTCCACATTCCCTCCTACAGCTGTCAATCATATGACAGCCAGGAGCCAATCAGCTTCCAAGACCACTGGGTATAAGCAATACGCTGCCAGATCCCAGGCTTTGGGAAGGTGTGCAGCAGGGCATCCCAACTTGTGATGCTTCTGTACTTAAAAGGTGAGTACAGCTCCAGTCTATTTTGCTGTGAGGTCCGCTTTAACACCGTGAAGGGGAGGGGCGCGTGGTCAAAAAGTGCCTAGGGCAGCATGAGTCCTAAATACAGCGACCCTTCTGACTCGGCCAGAGCGACAGGGAAGCCAGCATGTCACACAGCACGGTGGGAGCGGAGGTCAGCCGACGGCGGAAGCCGACTTGCACAGCTGACAGTGAAGCCGGCTCCCCACCCCCCCCTCCTCCCCTGTGCAGAGAAGGAGTGGGGGGACGGCTGAACTGTCAGCTGTGCAAGTCGGCTTCCGCCATGAGCACTGAGCTCATGGCGCTAGCTAGAGCTCCGGCGCTATACGCTGAGCCACCTGTAATGATGAATCAGTCGCTACATGGCGCTGTTAGAGTCGCTCACCAGATTCGCTTTGATAAATGTGGTATTGTGTACAGCGCCCGGCGGTCACCGTTCACTACTTGTCGTTACACATTGTGTGATAAAAATTTCTCTACACATATCCACCAGCACCAGAGCGAAAACACATGGAATGACATTGTTTTAACACTGTGACAATGACACTGCAATGGCAGATCAACACATACAATTCTGCATAAAAAATAAAAAAAAAAACAATAAAAGTGTTTGGTTTCGTACTGAATCAAATTTTTCCTGTAATTCGGAACGAACTTGGGTTCTAACGAGTCAGTTCGCTCATGCCTACAAATAACTATAGTAAAATGCACCTGCTGTAGTTATAAGGAGCAGGAAGTGTGATGTGTGAGCGATCTCCCCTTCAAGCTGCTGTTTGCTCTTTGAACTGCTACATCTGTACATTGATTTGGGGGTTTATTCATCAAGGGCAATAGCACCAGGTAGCGCCTCGTAGCGGCAGGCAGCGTCTAGTGAACGCCGGGCGCTGTACACAAAACCACATTTTTGCAAGCGATTCTGGTGAGCGACTCTAACAGCGCCATGTAGCGCCACATGTATTATTACAGGTGGCTCCGTGTATAGCGCCGGCGCTCTAGCTTCCAGAGCGCCAGGTATTACCTGTCACTACCTGTCGCTCTCCCATACATTTAAATGGTCGTTCCTTTTCTTCTGTTTTTTTTTACATTTTTTCTTTTTCTCTCAAATAATTGTGTGAATTCTCCTGGCCTAGAAACTTTTTATATCTTTAGATTTTTTATATTTTTTATATTTTTATGCAGAATTGTCATTACAGGTCTGGCATTAAAGTATGTGTATGTCACAGTGTTACAACAATGTCATTCCATGTGTTCTTGCTTTGTTACTGGTGGATATGTGTTCAAAAACAGACTTTAATCACACAGCGTCTGGCGCTCTATGCTACAGCGCCCAGATTTAAAGCGCCTACACTGTGTGCGTCTGTTTATTTGTTGAATATGATGTGAGTCGATGAGAGTCTTTCCCAATGAGCTGGCGCTACCTTTCGCTACAGTGCCCAGATTTAGAGCGCCCACACTGTGTGCGTCTGTTTATTTGTTGAATATGGTGTGAGTCGATGAGAGTCGTTCCCAATGAGCTTGCGCTACCTTTCGCTACAGTGCCCAGATTTAGAGTGCCAATGCTGTGTGTGTGTGTCCTTTTTTGATAAGTATGGTGTGGAGTGCCGAGTGCCGGACGCACTGAGCTGGGGTTACCTTTCACTCCCTGCAGCGCTGTACTGGTGTTAGAGCGCCCAACATACATCACATTCATCAATGCCAGCCAGGTTACTACAGCGACTGAGGGGCTCTGTTACAGCGCCCGATACCCGCTTACAACATCTACTAGCGGTCGCTCTAAGCGCTGCTATACAGACGCTCATCTGCCGATAGCTGGCGTTAGTAATGAATCAGCCGCCATGTTCTTTTTATCTTTATCATGGCCATCAAACAAGGAGTTGTCCGGTGGCGCTAAGTTTACAGCATGACTCATTTAGTACCATAGCATGAAAGTCATGATGACCTCAAAATTAAACGATATTCACCATCGCAGCGCTACCTGTAGCTTATGTTATTTTGCATTCACTTTTTATGGTACCAGGCAGTTTATTAGACTATTGAAAAAAAAACTCAGCGGCTGAGTACAGTTATTTCACCTCTAATTACAAGGCAGACAAAGAGCCGCATTAAACAAAATGCTTCGCTGAACAAATAGCTACCAACGCTAATCAATAGTTTTTAAGGAACATTTGCAAAACATTCTAGAAGCTCAACTCGTCCCCGCAAATTACCCAACACAAATGAGCACGGCGACGTTCGCTTGATTCAAACAAGCGCAGCGCACCTCTGTTCCAAGCGCGCGGCTAAAAGCGAAATGTTTCAATTCCCCCTTTTTTTCTGTATTTAACGTGGAATCATTCTAATTATCCTCCTCTCCTGCCGATCTGACGGCGCACGGCGTGTAAACAGCTGACGCAGAAGAGAATAACTGAGCGACAACCTCGTGTCATTATCAGTTGAATTCACTGTTTAAGAAAATAAAACTCAAAAAAAGTAATGATAAAATAGGAAATTATTTTCATAGAGATAAACACATTTTGTGTCTGTCTCTAACCCCATGCTGGGACATGTTGTGTTGTTAAATAGCATCAAACTGTTAGTTTATTAAACCAATACGTTGTTCAGAAGTTAAAGAGGAACAAATCCCAGGAGTTTCATTATTAGAGATGAGCGAACTTTTGAAAAATTCGATTCGGCTAATTCGCCGAATTTTCCGACAAAATTTGTTTCGGTCCGAATTTATTCGCGACGAATCGCTATTAAAAACGGCTATATCTGAGCTTCCTAGAGCCTCAATAGGGTTGTAAACCATTCTGCCTTGCTGCATAGGATGCGTGCTGGGTTAGTGAAATAATACTGTAAATAATTAGGACATGCAGATCAGAGGCATCGCTATTAGAATTGCAGAGCGGCACAATTGCAGAGAGTTGAGGTGGCATCACTATGATGGGCCCCTATATTGCCTGAAAAACACACCCTGGAGCTGGCAGCAGCAAGAGCACAAATATTGGCTGAAAGACAGACATCCTGGAGTTGGCAGCAGGAGCAGCAGGAGCCCAAAAATTGGCTGAATGACCCCCTGGAGTTGCAAGCAGCAGCAGGAGCCCAAACATAGCTTGAAAGACACACTGGAGTTGGCAGCAGGAGCAGCAGGAGCCCAAAAATTGATTGAAAGACACACTGGAGTTGGCAGCAGGAGCAGCAGGAGCCCAAAAATTGATTGAAAGACACGCTGGAGTTGGCAGCAGGAGCCCAAAAAATTGGCTGAATGACACCCTGGAATTGCAAGCAGCAGCAGCAAGAGCCCAAACATTGCTTAAAAGAGACACTGGAGTTGGCAGTAGCAGGAGGCCAAAATTGCTTGAAAGACACCCTGGAGTTGGCAGCAGCAGCAGGAGGCCAACATTGCTTGAAAGACACACTGGAGTTGGCAGTAGCAGCAGCAGGAGCCCAAACATTGCTTGAAAGACACACTGGAGTTGGCAGCAGGAGCAGCAGGAGCCCAAACATTGATTGAAAGACACACTGGAGTTGGCAGCAGGAGCCCACAAATAGGCCTAAAGACACACTGGAGTTGGCAGCAGCAGCAGCAGGAGCCCAAACATTGCTTGAAAGACATACTAGAGTTGGCAGCAGGAGCAGAAGGAGCCCACAAATTGATTGAAAGACACACTGGAGTTGGCAGCAGGAGCAGCAGGACCAGCAGGAGCCCAAACATTGTTTGAAAGACACACTGGAGTTGGCAGCAGGAGCCCAAAAAATTGGCTGAATGACTATGAGGGGCCCCTATTTTGCCTGAAAAAACACACCCTGGAACTGGCAGCAGCAAGAGAAGAAATATTGGCTGAAAGACAGACATCCTGGAGTTGGCAGCAGGAGCCCAAAAATTGGCTGAATGACACCCTGGAGTTGGCAGCAGCAGCAGCAGGAGGCCAAAATTGCTTGAAAGACACACTGGAGTTGGCAGCAGCAGCAGCAGTAGTCCAAATTTGCTTGAAAGACACACTGGAGTTGGCAGCAGGAGCCCAAAAAATTGGCTGAATGACACCCTGGAGTTGCAAGCAGCAGGAGCCCAAACATTGCTTAATAGAGACACTGGAGTTGGCAGCAGCAGGAGGCCAAAATAGCTTGAAAGACACACCAGAGTTGGCAGCAGCAGGAGGCCAAACATTGCTTGAAAGACACACTGGAGTTGGCAGCAGCAGCAGAAGCCCAACATTGCTTGAAAGACACACTGGACTGGCAGCAGGAGCAGCAGGAGCCCAAACATTGCTTGAAAGACACACTGGAGTTGGCAGCAGGAGCCCACAAATTGGCCTAAAGACACACTGGAGTTGCAAGCAGCAGCAGCAGGAGCCCAAAATTGCCAGAAAGACACACCCTGGAGTTGGAAGCAGCATTAAGAGAACATATACAGATTTTCGGCACAGATATCTTATCTGAAGAATATTAATAAAAAGTAAGAGTAACGTAAAGCAATTTCTCAATAATTACTTGTGGTCTGATGCAGAGGAATGTCTGTAACTGGAGAGCAGCACCTTAAATCTGTTTTGCACGATCCATATTTCTTTAGTGTTGGTCTGGCCCCATGATCAATCTACTCTAATGCATCAGGCATTGGTGGATGGAAATATTGGCTGATCCATGCCCGATTCATTTCCACGCAGGCCAGTCTCTGAAAAAAAAAAAACATTTTTGAAGCATACTGGAGCACATTGAATTGCTCTCATCAGAGCATCACTTACGAACATCTAAGAGTTTCATCATTTTGTTCGTGTTAAAGTATTCAGGGCCTAGTTACTAAAGACCATAGATAGTTACACACCTGCTGCTCTTTTCGACAAATCCTGTTTTAAGTGTAGTGTAGCGTTTTGTCCTCCCCTCATATACGCATGTATATCAGGCAGAGAAGTGGCAGGATGGGCACAGAGAAGTTGCAGAGGCCTAAATTCATCAAGCATAGGTTGCAGCAGACTAGGGGTGAGTGGCAGCAGGAGTCTCAGTGAGAGGACTGATCTCCCGGGATCAGCTAGTGGTCGTGTCTTGACCAGCAACCCATCTGCCATCATCCATTGGTTAACACGATCATCCACTGCATCACAAGTGACATCTGACACCCCCAGTCAACTGTTGTATGTTATGCTTTGGGTTCAGCTCCACTATTCAGTGAGGACGATCTGATAATCAGAAAAATCAGCAGCTACTGCCCAGCCAAGAAGTGGAGGAGACACTCGCCGCTTCTTCCACTAGGCGGGCAAGTAGTGATGAGGAGAGTGGCATGGGAGGTTGTGTTGCAAGCGTTTTGGCTTCTTAAGCAGACACTGTTGAGGAACCTGAGGAGGACATCAGTGAGTTTTGAGGGCACTTTTAAAGGCTTGGAGTGATGGAGAGTGACAGATTTAGCGGCCAGCATGGTGGCAGAAGGGGAAAGTATGGAGGCAAATGTGCTCGGGGTAGACCACTTGCGCGGCAGGCTATCTTCCCAGGAGGTAGAGGAAAAGGGTCCCTGGAGTTGGCAGCGGCGGCAGCGGCGGCAGCAGCAGCAGTGAATCAGTGCGGACTGTTGGTAGGAAAAATCAGCTACAAGGCCATGTGGCAGTTTTTCATCAAGCATCCGCAGGAGGTTAACATGGCTATATGAAAGATGTGTAGGCAGAAGGTGAAGTGTGGCCAGGGTCCCAATGTTGGACCCTCAGCCCTGCGTCAACATTTGCAGCGTCACCATAAAGCGGCCTGGGAGAGTTGTCTCCAAAGTGGTGGTCCAGCCTGCTGCATTACCCAGTGGCACGCTGCTCTCTGTTCCAGCCAGCCAAGGCTCGACCACCTCCTGTGTGTCATACCCATCCTCTGTCGCTCCAGATGCTCTTCCTCCTCTTAATCCGAGTCAGTCATTCTGCCAGCAATCCATTGGCCAAGCCATGTCCAAGAGACAACAGTATGTGCCCACTCATCCAACGTACAGAAGCTAAATGTGCTCCTGTATAAGTTGCTGGTGCTGCAGTCCCTCCCTTTTGAGTTGGTGGGCCTTTCAGAGAACTGATAGCTTGTGCCGAGCCGAGGTGGAGAGTCCCATGCTGTCATTTCTTTGCGAAGAAGGCAGTACCAGCCCTGTACAATTTTGTTGAACAGAAGGTGGTCCAGTCCTTTAACCTGTCAGTGTGTACCAAAGTGCACAGCAGTGCCTACGTCTGGAGCTGTAACTACGGTCAGGGACAATACATATCCTTTAAGGACTACTGGGTGATTGTGGTTCCTGCACAACCACAACAGCAACTTGAACAGGTCCCTCCGCTGTGGCCTCCACGCTCCTAGGCCTTTGTGCCTGTGACAGTGCACTTGCACTTAGCAATGGTGTCACAGAAAAAAGTGGCTAATTGTCAATTACATATTAATAGTTAACATTTATCTTATTTGAACATATTTATGATAATAACATATAATAACATATAACATAGCAACAATAACATCTAACATGATAACAGTAACATATAAAATGTATTTATTTTTTTGGGGGGATATTTTTTTTTTTTAATTTTTTTAAAATTTTTTTTAAATATTTTTTTTCCATTGTCTTTTTTTAATATTTTGTGAATTTTTGTACAATTTTTTTTTTATTATTTTTTTTTTTGTATTTTGTTTTTTCTAAATATTTTTTTTTTCTCCCAGTGTCCTTCCAGCCTACCATGTGTGCAGGACACGGCGGTTTCACGCTGTTCTTCACATGGTTTGCCTTGAGCCACAGAGCCACACATGGGAGGAACTGCTAAAAATGAGAACTCAATAAATTAAATCATGGCTTACTCCACGAAAACTGGAAATGGGACCCATGGTGACTGACACTGGGAAGAACATCTTGTCTGCCCTGCGACAAGGAAGCCTGAGCCATGCGCCCTGCCATGACACACGTGTTCAGTCTAGTTGTCAAGCATTTTCTGAAGTCTTCCCCCCATCTGCAAGACATCCTAACAACGGGAAGGAAACTTTTCATGCACTTCAGCCACTCCTACACCGCCAAGCACACCCTTCTTGAGCTTCAGCGTCAGAACGGTATCCCCCAAAATAGTCTGATTTGCGATGTTTCCACCTGTTGGAATTCCACCCTCCATATGCAGGATCGACTATAGGAACAGAGAAAAGCCATCACGGATTTCTTGATGATCCAAACGGATAGGGGGACTCCCCTGTGTAACTTCAATGTAAACCAGTGGCAGCTCATACGTGACACCTGCCGTTTGCTCAAGCCCTTTGAGGAAGCTACTTTATTAGTCAGTCGCCAGGACTATGAGATGAACGATGAGATTCCACTGCTTCATGTACTACAACACATGTTGGAAACCATGGCTGGTCAGGGCACTAGAGACATGGCACATACATTTCACAGCCACATGAAGCCTGTGGAGGAGGAGGAGGGGGTGGGCACAGCAAAGCACAGTTTAGGTTTGACAAAATGACCATTTTATCTAGTCATCTGACAGGAGAGGAGGAGCAGGAGCAGCCAGAGGAGCTAGAGGGTTGTGAGGAAGGCGAGACAGAGGACCCAGACACACCGTGGCAGTTTGCAGTGGAGATGGAGACAGGTAGTCCCTCCGAGTCACTTGCACAAATGGCACAATGCATGCTCACGTGCTTGTGTAGTGACCACAGAATTGTCTCCATTTGTCAGCGGGATGACTTCTGGCTGTCCACCTTATTGGACCCTCGCTTCTGGCACAAAATGGGGGCATTTTTTACACCCACTGAGAGGGAGGACAAACTGACCTACTACAGAGACATCCTACATAGTCAGTTGGGCGATGTCTATCTGCTCCATGCTCCATACTCTCGCAGGTCTGACTCGGGGGGACCTCTGCGCTCACCTTCCACTGCCATGGCTGCTGGGGGGGGTGGCAGCAGCTCCATCAGCAGCAGCCTCAGTCTTCGCTAATGAGTAGCTTTCTACACCCGCATAGTGAGTCTACTCATGAGCAGCAGGAAGACCTGGAGCAGGACCTTAACCAGCCGGTCATGTCATACCTTGACATGACCATGCCAACACACCTTGAGGATCCGCTGGACTTCTGGAAAGCCAAACTTGACTTGGGCCGCAACTAGCAGAGTTTGCCCTGGAAAAGCTGTCCTGCCCGGTCAGTAGTTGATTTAGATGGCAACTGGGCTGCTCTATATTATGCTGCAAAATGGGAAATTTACCTCACAGTATAAGCTATTGCCCCTCAGATTTACACAGGGCCTGCTCTATATAATGCTGCAAAATGGCAAATTTACCTCACAATATAAGCTATTGCCCCTCAGATTTACACAGGGCCTGCTCTATATAATGCTGCAAAATGGCAAATTTTCCTCACAGTATAAGCTATTGCCCCTCAGATTTACACAGGGGCTGCTCTATATAATGCTGCAAAATGGCAAATTTACCTCACAGTATAAGCTATTGCCCCTCAGATTTACACAGGGGCTGCTCTATATAATGCTGCAAAATGGCAAATTTACCTCACAGTATGAGCTATTGCCCCTCAGAATTACACAGGGCCTGCTCTATATTATGCTGCAAAATGGCAAATTTACCTCACAGTATAAGCTATTGCCCCTCAGATTGACACAGTGCTGGTTTGGGATGCCCATGTGGGCTGGTGTTTTGACTGCAGGACAAAAACCAATTCAAAATGCAATACTTTGATTAAGCTGAGGAAGGATCAACAAGCGTATTTAGTATAAGAGATAGGCTGCCTAATGCAGGTTTGGGATGCCCTGCGGCCTGGTGTTTTTTTTGTTAAAGTCAGACCAAAAACCAATTCGAAATGCAATACTTTGATTAAGCTGAGGAAGGATCAACAAGCGTATTTAGTATAACAGATAGGCTGCTAAGTGCAGGTTTGGGATACCCAGGTGGGCTGGTGTTTTTTTTGCTAAAGGCAAACCAAAAACCAATTCAAAATGCAATAACTTAATAAAGCTGAGGCTGTAGACGGTTTGGGATACTCTGCGGCCTGGTGTATTGACAGCAGACAGAAAGCAATGCAAAATTAAACTACTTAGTACAGCTCAGGCTGAAGCACGCTTATTTAGTATAACAGACGGGGTGCTCGTTGCAATTTTGGGATACCCCAGGCACAGGTTTAATGTCAGCAGATAGAAAGCAATGCAAAATTAAACTATTTAGTACAGCTCAGGCTGAAGCACGCTTATTTAGTATAACAGACCGGGTGCTCGGTGCAATTTTGGGATACCCCAGGCACAGGTTTAATGTCAGCAGACAGAAAGCAATGCAAAATAAAACTACTAAGTACAGCTCAGGCTGAAGCACACTTATTTAGTATAACAGACGGGGTGCTCGTTGCAATTTTGGGATACCCCAGGCACAGGTTTAATGTCAGCAGATAGAAAGCAATGCAAAATTAAACTATTTAGTACAGCTCAGGCTGAAGCACACTTATTTAGTATAACAGACGGGGTGCTAGGTGCAATTTTGGGATACCCCAGGCACAGGTTTAATGTCAGCAGACAGAAAGCAATGCAAAATTAAACTACTTAGTACAGCTCAGGCTGAAGCACACTTATTTAGTATAACAGACGGGGTGCTCGTTGCAATTTTGGGATACCCCAGGCACAGGTTTAATGTCAGCAGACAGAAAGCAATGCAAAATGAAAGAACTTAGTACAGCTCAGGCTGAAGTACGCTTATTTAGTATAACAGACGGGGTGCTGGTTGCAATTTTGGGATACCCCAGGCACAGGTTTAATGTCAGCAGATAGAAAGCAATGCAAAATTAAACTATTTAGTACAGCTCAGGCTGAAGCACGCTTATTTAGTATACCAGAGGGGGTGCTAGGTGCAATTTTAGGATACCCCAGGCACAGGTTTAATGTCAGCAGACAGAAAGCAATGCAAAATTAAACTACTTAGTACAGCTCAGGCTGAAGCACACTTATTTAGTATAACAGACGGGGTGCTCGTTGCAATTTTGGGATACCCCAGGCACAGGTTTAATGTCAGCAGACAGAAAGCAATGCAAAATGAAAGAACTTAGTACAGCTCAGGCTGAAGCACGCTTATTTAGTATAACAGACGGGGTGCTCGTTGCAATTTTTGGATACCCCAGGCACAGGTTTAATGTCAGCAGACAGAAAGCAATGCAAAATTAAACTACTTAGTACAGCTCAGGCTGAAGCACGCTTATTTAGTATAACAGACGGGGTGCTAGGTGCCATTTTGGGATACCCCAGGCACAGGTTTAATGTCAGCAGACAGAAAGCAATGCAAAATTAAACTACTTAGTACAGCTCAGGCTGAAGCACGCTTATTTAGTATAACAGACGGGGTGCTCGTTGCAATTTTGGGATACCCCAGGCACAGGTTTAATGTCAGCAGACAGAAAGCAATGCAAAATTGCTGGGCCAATTGCGAACGCTAGGCGGTGTCCTAAGCGCCCAAGACTACGCTACATCTATAGCTATGCTGTGTGCAGGGCGCTGTAGAAGCTTCTCCCTGATTCACTGCAGATTCAATTGCGAACGCTAGGCGGTGTCCTAAGCGCCCAAGACTACGCTACATCTATAGCTATGCTGTGTGCAGGGCGCTGTAGACACTTCTCCCTGATTCACTGCAGAGCCAATTGCGAACGCTAGGCGGTGTCCTAAGCGCCCAAGACTACGCTACATCTATAGCTATGCTATGTGCAGGGCGCTGTAGACCCTTCTCCCTGATTCACTGCAGAGCCAATTGCGAACGCTAGGCGGTGTCCTAAGCGCCCAAGACTACGCTACATCTATAGCTATGATGTGTGCAGGGCGCTGTAGAAGCGTCTCCCTGATTCAATGCAGAGCCAATTGCGAACGCTAGGCGGTGTCCTAAGCGCCCAAGACTACGCTACATCTATAGCTATGCTGTGTGCAGGGCGCTGTAGACGCTTCTCCCTGATTCACTGCAGAGCCAATTGCGAACGCTAGGCGGTGTCCTAAGCGCCCAAGACTACGCTACATCTATAGCTATGATGTGTGCAGGGCGCTGTAGAAGCGTCTCCCTGATTCAATGCAGAGCCAATTGCGAACGCTAGGCGGTGTCCTAAGCGCCCAAGACTACGCTACATCTATAGCTATGCTGTGTGCAGGGCGCTGTAGACGCTTCTCCCTGATTCACTGCAGAGCCAATTGCGAACGCTAGGCGGTGTCCTAAGCGCCCAAGACTACGCTACATCTATAGCTATGATGTGTGCAGGGCGCTGTAGAAGCGTCTCCCTGATTCAATGCAGAGCCAATTGCGAACGCTAGGCGGTGTCCTAAGCGCCCAAGGCTACGCTACATCTAACAACAGGACAACGCTGCAGCGAGCGATAGGTAGCGCCAGTTAAGTGTGTCCGGCACTCGGGGCTGTAGCCCTGATTAATGAAAAAATGACAAAAAAGCAATGACACTGCAATGGCAGACCTACAAATACAATTCTGCATAAATAATTAAAAATACAATAAAAGTGTTTGGTTGCCGGGCAGGAGAGGCCACACAATGATTTTTAGCCGAAAATGTTAAAGTTTACTATAGCAAAATGCTATTTAAAGACAACCAAATGAAACACCATTGAAATGTATGGGATAATGATACTGACAGGTGCTACATGGTGCTGCTGAAACTTGAGCCTGAGCCACTGCTAGTAATACATGTGACGCTACATGTTAGAGGGGCCCACCAGATTCGCTTTCTTAAATGGTTCAAACATACAGCGCCCAGCGTTCACCCGGCGCTACGTGCCGCTACATGGCAGTACCTGGCACTATCCTTTCCAAAAAAAACCCCTAAGAATAATCAAGAAGATAAGTAGAAGGTGCAAGGTTCCTCATGGTAGTGAAAAATTCAATTCATTAGAAAAAAAGCCTGAGAATGTCACTGTTAGTGAATCACCATAAAGGAAGACAATGAAAGTCAATAAGTACTTTTTACTACAGAGTAAAAAGGGGTAAAAAGTTTAATACTTTTCTCAAGAGTAAAAATATGCCATTGACTTTCATTGTCTTCCAATCTGACGATTCACTAACAAGGCTTTTTTCTCGTGAATTACATTTTTTACTACTAATGGCAGGTATCGGCAGATGAGCATCTGTATAGTGGTGCTTAGAGCGACCACTAGTAGACGCTGTAAGCGGGTATTCGGCGCTGAAACAGTACGCCTCAGTCGCTGTAGTAACCTGGCCGCCATTGATGAATGTGATGTATGCTGGGCGCTCTAACACCAGTACAGTGATGCAGGGAGCAAGAGGTAGCTCCAGCTCAGTGCGACCGACTCTCGGTGCTCCACACCATACTTATCAAAAAAGGACACACACACAGTGTCAGCGCTCTAAAACTGGGCGCTGTAGCATAGAGCGCCAGTTGCTGTGTGATTAAAGTCTGTTTTTTAACACATCCACATCCACCAGTAACAAAGCGAAAACACATAGAATGACATTGTTATAACACTGTGACATTAACACTTGAGTGCCAGACCTGTAATGACAATTTTGCATAAATATATATAAAGTCAAAAAAGTTTCTAAAAGTGTTTGTTTGCAGCCAGGAGACGTCACACAATGATTGGAGCAACAAAATAAATAATGTCAAACACGCTGTTTAAACACAAGCAAATGAATGTCCATTAAAATGTATGGGAGAGCGACACTGAGCGAAAGGTAATACCTGGCTCTCTGGAAGCTAGAGCGCTGCCGCTATACACTGAGCCACCTGTAATAATACATGTGACGCTGTTAAGAGTCGCTTTCATAAATGTGGTATTGCGTACAGCGCCCGAAGTTCACCGACGCTGCCTGCCACTACTAAGCACTACCTGGCGCTATCCCTTCTTAAATAACCCCCTCAGTAAATCAAGGCCAAGAAGGTCTGCCAACAAATTTTAGGCCTGGTTTGAAAGGCAATTACTCTGTCATCTGCTGAAGAGAGTGACCTATCTGCTTCTGGCATATGTTTTCCAATTGCAGGCATGAAGACTTGCTTAGCTTCAGCTCTGTGATTGAAACGCTAATAACAAGAGCCCTAGGAGGATTAAGCTACCTGCCAAAAAAAACTGACACCAAGACATTTCGATGCCATGGAAGATTATGTGTCAAAACTCCCTCCTGATATAAAATGAGGACTCTTCGCTTTTAATTATGATGAGTAAACATACTACTTGAAAAAAACTGTCAATTCCAAGTAATTAACTCCTAGTTATCATTTGTGTTCAAAATGTATACCATTGAGATTATTAAAGTACAAAGTAAAGTAAAGACTTTGTTGGTTCCGTTCATTCTTTAACAATTCTTTCTACCAGGCTCCCAAATTTGGGATGCCCGGCTCCTTAAGTACTATGAAACTCCAAATAGATAAAGTAGACCTAACATCAAAGACCTTGTTGGTTCCATTCGTTCTTTAACAATTCTTCCAACCAGGCTCCCAAATTTGGGATGCCCGGCTCCTTAAGTACTATGAAACTCCAAATAGATAAAGTAGACCTAACGTCAAAGACCTTGTTGGTTCCATTCGTTCTTTAACAATTCATCCAACCAGGCTCCCAAATTTGGGTTGCCCGGCTCCTTAAATACTTCGAAACCCCAAATAGATAAAGTAGACCTAACGTCAAAGACCTTGTTGGTTCCATTCGTTCTTTAACAATTCTTCCAACCAGGCTCCCAAATTTGGGATGCCCGGCTCCTTAAGTACTATGAAACTCCAAATAGATAAAGTAGACCTAACGTCAAAGACCTTGTTGGTTCCATTCGTTCTTTAACAATTCATCCAACCAGGCTCCCAAATTTGGGATGCCCGACTCCTTAAGTACTATGAAACTCCAAATAGATAAAGTAGACCTAACGTCAAAGACCTTGTTGGTTCCATTCGTTCTTTAACAATTCTTCCAACCAGGCTCCCAAATTTGGGATGCCCGGCTCCTTAAGTACTATGAAACTCCAAATAGATAAAGTAGACCTAACGTCAAAGACCTTGTTGGTTCCATTCGTTCTTTAACAATTCATCCAACCAGGCTCCCAAATTTGGGTTGCCCGGCTCCTTAAATACTTCGAAACCCCAAATAGATAAAGTAGACCTAACGTCAAAGACCTTGTTGGTTCCATTCGTTCTTTAACAATTCTTCCAACCAGGCTCCCAAATTTGGGATGCCCGACTCCTTAAGTACTATGAAACTCCAAATAGATAAAGTAGACCTAACGTCAAAGACCTTGTTGGTTCCATTCATTCTTTAACAATTCTTCCAACCAGGCTCCCAAATTTGGGATGCCCGGCTCCTTAAGTACTATGAAACTCCAAATAGATCAAGTAGACCTAACGTCAAAGACCTTGTTGGTTCCATTCGTTCTTTAACAATTCTTCCAACCAGGCTCCCAAATTTGGGATGCCCGGCTCCTTAAGTACTATGAAACTCCAAATAGATAAAGTAGACCTAACGTCAAAGACCTTGTTGGTTCCATTCGTTCTTTAACAATTCTTCCAACCAGAGGGAAACTCTGTGCAACCAAAGAACTGATTGAGGGATTACTTCCAGAAAACTGTGCCCGTGTCAACAAGCCTGGTATGCCTAGAAAGCTTGAGGTGTGTACTTCCAGAGAATATATAGTTTGTGGGGGGGGGGGTATTTCAAATTTAAAGGGCTGTTTTTCTGGAAAAACAGCAATGTGCGCTTAGCACGTAGAAATAGAGAAAGAAAGAAAGAAAGAAAATAAATGAATGACGGAAACAAAGAAGGGATAAAAGGAATGGCAGAAAAAAGTGGGAAAGTAAGAAAGAAGAAATAGGAGGAAAAAAGACAACATGAAAGGAAGGAAAGAAAGAAAGAAGGACTGACAGAAAAAATGTCCTTAGTTCTGGTTACTGCATGGCACTGCATCCTTCATAGAGGTTGCTCAGAGTAGAGAGAATGCCCTCTCAAGGTGCCGGGGCCATGGTACCTGTCCGCAGGGCCGGCGTCAGCACCCGGCAAGGCAGGGCAGCTGCCGGGGGCCCACTGATTTAGGACATCCCTCGGTGATGTGGCTCTTCATCACAAAGGGGCCCACTGAGACCATGGCGGCCAAGGGCCCATGAAAACCTTGAGCCGGCCCTGCCTGCCCGGGTATGCCCAGTGCTGGCGCCTGTCCAGGCCTTGTAGCAGATTTTAAAGCACTCTGTAGCGATAACCTTTATCGCCGGAGGGCTTCCCCGCCAGACGTCCTTTTCCCAAGGGTGAGAGGTGCTGCAGGAATTCCAGAGTCATCCGTGAGGAAACAGGAACAGCCCTTACAAGGGCTAGTGAATTGTAATATAGCGTTTCCCCCAATAAGAGACAGAACTTCAGTATTGAGGGTGAAGATGAACTGAACTTTATTAGTGCCACCCTGTGCCTTACATGCAAGGCTCCATGCAAGGGGACCTCCCCCGTGGACCTGATGGAGAACTGCATGACAAATGCACAGACCAATGGGAGCAGGGCACACAATCCCTCAACTCTGCCGGTAACACAATCAGTAGAATAATAGCAGTCTGTAACACAATCAGTAGAACAATAGCAGTCTGTTACACAATCAGTAGAACAATAGCAGTCTGTAATACAATCAATAACACAATGGCAGTCTGTCTGGGACATGCTCAAGAAAATGAAAGTAATGGGTCTATGCAAAAACAGTGCCTTTAAAATCCAATGGCAGAGTCTGTCACACACTCAAAATCAGGGCATCCTTTCTATGAACTATTGTCCAAAATTGGATCATAGATTCCCAGAACCAGCCACATCGGTGCCTTTTACCTATCCCGCGATTCCATGCCTCTATTAATGCATGATAATAGCCTGTGATCTACCATTGTCTCCAGATCCTTCTCAACAAAGTGACTCTCCCAGCTTTACTCCCCCGAGGACATATGTGGCCTGTAGATTATTGCATTCCAAGTGCATGACTTTACATTCATCTACATTCATCCACATTGAACTTCATTTGCCAAGTGGATGCCCACTCGTGGAGGCTGATTCACTAACGCCAGGTATCGACAGATGAGCGTCTGTATAACGACCACTAGTAGACGCTGTGATCGGCTATCGGTCGCTGTAACAGAGCGCCTCAGTCGCTGTAGTAACCTGGCCGGCATTGATGAATGTGGTGTATGTTGGTTCGTTTGTGAAGGACCAGCACTCCAAAAGTTCATTGAAAAAGGTTGTATTCGCTACATTACATAAATATCACAGCGGTGGAAGTGAGCTGACGTATTGGCTGTATCCTTTATTTATGTAGTAGTCTGTATGGCAATCTGTTCTCTTGTTTTACATGTGGTGGGTCCTGATGAAGGGGGCCTCTGCGCACCCGAAACGTCGGCTCACTTCCAACGCTGTGACATTTATGTAATGTAGCGAATACAACCTTTTTCAATGAACTTTTGGAGTGCTGGTCCTTCACAAACGAATCTGGTTTATGCGGCGACTCCGCGGACCGGGCACCCACGCAAGAATATTGCGCCTAAGGTAAGAGTGCGACTATTCCCAGAAGTATATGTGTGGTGTATGTTGGGCGCTCTAACAAGAGTACAGCGCTGCAGCGAGCAAGAGGTAGCGTCAGGTCAGTGCGCCTGGCACTCGACGCTCCACACCATATTCAACAAAAAAAACAGACTCACAGAGCGTTGGCGCTCTAAAGCTGGGCGCTGTAGCATAGAGCACCAGACGCTGTGTGATTAAAGTCTGTTTTTGAACACGTATCCACTAGTAACAAAGCGAAAACACATGGAATGACATTGTTATAACACTGTGACAATAACACTTTAGTGCCAGACCTGTAATGACAATTCTGCATAAAAATATAAAAAGTAAAAAAAAAATAAAAAATGAATTTTTCTAGGCCAGGAGTGGTCACACAAATATTTAAGGGAAAAGAAAAAAATAAACACTGTGGCCCTTATTTATCACGGGCTAGCGCCAGGTAGTGTCTGACGAGCGCCAGGTAGCGGCAGCTAACGGCGACTACCGACTCAAGTACGCCCGGCGGCGGTCACAATGACGCATTTATCAAGCAAAATGAGGCTAGCGCCGGCGAGAGCGAGGGCTAGCGCGGCATTCATCATGAAGCCGCCTGGACCGAACAGCGCCGCTGCAAATTCCCTCACAGCGCCAGGTATGAGCTGTCGCTCCCTGGCGATGTCCAATGCATTTCAATGGAGCAATCTATAATTAATCATAATTAATTGGTATTTTTTTTTTTTTTTTTTTTTTTTTAATGTCAAAAATTCGGAGACCACTTCTGCAATGTTAGGATTTATTTTTAAGTAAAAAAAAATGTAAAAACAAATTTGTGCAGAATTGATCTAACAGGTCTGAGATTAATGTATTCATATTACAAAATGAGTCTAAAAACATGTATAATGTTACATTCCAAAAATATGGTTGTTTAGGGGTTAAAAACTAGTTAAGACACATCGCCGCCAGCGCTCTGGGGTTTAAACAAGGAATGGACAGCGACAGCACATTCGGAGCGTGATTTGTTAATGAATATGAAGCTAGCCGTTCGCTCTGGCCATTCGTTGTCAGGCGCTCACATACAACGCTGGACCTGTGAAACAGCGACCCCCCAGCCCGTATTCAACATTACCGCACACCGACTGAGTCGCTGTCATCAAGCTAACGCCGGCCAAGCACAGCGAATACTGGCTGGCGCTGAAAAAATCACGCTACAGTCGCTCATCTGTCGCTACCTGGCGCTATTAATGAATCGGCCTCCCCGTAAACAGAAGATAGGGAACGACCATTGAAATGTATGGGAGAGCGACAGGCAGCGACAGGTAATACCTGGTGCTTTGGAAGCTAGAGCACCGGCACTAATCACTGAGCCGCCTGTAATGATAAATCGTACGCTACATGGCGCTGTTACAGTCGCTCACCAGATTCCCTTTCATAAATGTGGTTTTGCGTACAGCGCCCGGCGTTCACCAGACGCTGCCTGCCGCTACGAGGCGTTACCTGCCGCTATCCCTTCATGAATAACCCCCAAAGTGTCAAAGTCAGCCTGAAGCTTATGTAACTATAGAATACAATATTATTTAGTGGTAGATCCCGCAAATCACCCAAATAGCACCAAATCAAAGGACCCCCTCCATGGTAATCAATACATTAAAGAAAAATATATCAAGAATTATATATACATATATTATTTATTAACTAATACCCATTAAACAAATCACATAATGACATGCAATTAAAAAACACTAGACAGTATATTATATGGGGTATCCCAATTAAATCCATAATCCCAGTCTAACAAGTTTATAAAGAGTTAAATTCTAATTCTTGATAACTATAGAATACATTTTGCATCTGAAGAAAATTAATGTCCTAGTTTTTTGTATTTTTATAAATTAAAAAATAGACATTTAAAGTGAAACTACCCTGAGATTACCCTGGGTTTTGGTCTTTTCCCCTGGGGCACCCCGATCGGGCGTGCCCCCCTGTGTGAAACCACCTTGATCGCTAAGGCCCTTATTTATGAAGGAATAGCGACAGGTAGCGACTGGTGAGCGGCCGGTAATGACGGGCCCCGCCACGAGAACGCCGGCTCCCCACCACAATCACACATTTATCAAGCCAATCCTGCTTAGCGACTGAGATAGCGCCATATAGCGACTCATTCATCATTATTCCAGCCTCACCCCACAGCGCCAGCGTCCAACCTTGAACAGCGACAGGTATGACCTCTCGCTGCCTGGCGCTCTCCAATGCATTTCAATGGAACGATCTTTAAATATTAATAATTCATTGTTATTATTTTTTTTTTTTTTTTTATGTGAAAAATTCTGTGACCACTTCTGCCATTTTAGATAATTTTTTTAAGGGAAAAAAAATAAAAAAAAAATTGTACAGAATTGATATTACAGGTCTGATATTATTGTATTCATATTACTAAATTATTTAAAAAACTTGTTTTTTTTTTTGTTTCCAAAAATATGGTGGTTTGGGGGTTAAAAAACGACTTTTAACCCATCGCCGCCAGCGCTCTGGGGTTTAAACATGCATTTCACAGCGCAAGAATTTTTGGAGCGTGATTTTTTTATTAATATGGTGGGAGCCGGTCGCTAGGGCCAGTCGCTATCATGCGCTCCCATACAGCGCGGAACCTGTCAAATAGCGACTCCTCACCCAATATTCAACATTACGGCAAACCGACTGAGTCGCTATCAACTACCGAACAACGGCCAAGCACAGCGACTACTAGCGGGCGCTCTGAAAATGCCGCTACAGTCGCTCAACTGTCGCTACCTGCCGCTATTAATGAACCGGCCTCTAAGTGCAACTCACCTCATTCCAGGTCCTATAGTGCATGAGCGCCACCCGTCCAATCAACGCGCTGCTGTCGCGCCGTCTAAGCCAGCGTCTAAGGCCAGCGGCTCAGAGTGCGCTGACGAACACATCCCCCGCTTCCCTTTAACAGGGAGCATGCCCACGCCGGCCATTCACAAATGCCTGGAGCGGGTATGCGCCCTGCTAGAGGGATAGCGGGGATGTGGCTGCGGCTTGCACATACACCGTTGGACCGGGAAGCAAGATAAGCGAATGGGGCGACCTGGGGGGTTTTCACACAGCGGGGCATCCTGATTTAGGATGCCCCAGCGGGAGGGAATCGAATGGCTCAGGAATCTTATAGATTTCCGTGCCGAACGTGCTGGGTTTTGGTCCACTTTAATATTTATGATATAGAAGGGTATGTGGAGTTTTATAGTTGTTTGAAACGTTTAGCTATATGAATTGAGAAGGCGAGGCCGATTCATTAACAGCAGCAGGTAGCGACAGTTGAGCGACTGTAGCGGCATTTTCAGAGCGCCCGCTAGTAGTCGCTGTGCTTGCCCGTTGTTCGGTAGTTGATAGCGACTCAGTCGGTTTGCCGTAATGTTGAATATTGGGTGAGGAGTCGCTATTTGACAGGTTCCGCGCTGTATGGGAGCGCATGATAGCGACTGGCCCTAGCGACCGGCTTCCACCATATTCATTAAAAAATCACGCTCAAAAAATTCTCGCGCTGTGAAATGCATGTTTAAACCCCAGAGCGCTGGCGGCGATGGGTTAAAAGTAGTTTTTTTAACCCCCAAACAACCATATTTTTGGAAACCAAAAAAAAACAAGTTTTTTAAATAATTTAGTAATATGAATACATTAATATCAGACCTGTAATATCAATTCTGTACATTTTTTTTTTTTTTTACCTTAAAAAAATTATCTAAAATGGCAGAAGTGGTCACTGAATTTTTCACATTTAAAAAAAAAAAAAATAAATCAATTAACAACAATTAATTATGAATATTTAAAGATTGTTCCATTGAAATGCATTGGAGAGCGCCAGGTAGCGAGAGGTCATACCTGTCGCTGTTCAAGATCGGGCGCTGGCGCTGTGGGCTGAGGCTGGAATAATGATGAATGAGTGGCTATATGGCGCTATCTCAGTCGCTAAGCAGGATCGGCTTGATAAATGTGTGATTGTGGTGGGGAGCCGGCGTTCTCGTGGCGGGGCCCGTCATTACCGGCCGCTCACCAGTCGCTACCTGTCGCTATCCCTTGTTAAATAAGGGCCTGATTATTGGAATTCCAATCTGTTGATACCACGTTGTTTTATATGGATTTTATGGCTGTTTATATATGTTGTTCTGGTAAGCGCAATAAAAAACGGGGCTTTGGTGTTTCCCGTGTTTTAAAACGATATCACACTATTGTGTGCTTTTTCTTCCCTCCTTTTTATCTTTTTCCCTATATGTCTATGAGCACATGTGATATTATTGATGAAGAGTACAATTTGATCATTAGGAGGAGGTGTATGAGCAAAGAGCATTCCTGCCTCAAGTGGACTTAAAGGAATTGTTAACATAAGGAAAGCCCATTATCAATTGCTATCTGGTACGTGAGGAGTGGTGGTGGGCCCTGGTGCACAAATTGATTGGGGTGACCTGGTTGAAAAGTCTCATTTATGGACTATTTTATAAAAGTTTAAAGCAGACCTTCACCCTGAATAAGAGCCTGTCTTATATGTTTCCTACACCCTGTACATACAGATTGCCCACATTAATCCGGACCTTCACCCTGAATAAGAGCATATCTTATATGTTTCCCACACCCTGTACATACAGATTGCCCACATTAATCCGGACCTTCACCCTGAATAAGAGCCTATTTTATATGTTTCCCATACCCTGTTACTGTTTAGAGGGGCGGGATAGCTATCGCAAGTGGATCCTCTTTGACGGCGACAGGCATATGAAACCAAAGAGGATCCACTTGCGATAGCTATCCCGCCCTTCTAAACAGTAACACCAACGGCCGTGGTGACTGGAGTCGGGTGAGAGCCTCGCCTATCTCTAATACAAGCGATTTGTCACTTTTTAAATGTGAGTGCGCACTTGTAGGTTGCATTTTATAACTTTTAACATTAAAAAGCGGGAATACACTAGATTTTCTCTCTTTTGTTTTATCCTACACCTGTATTATCCTGGTGAGCTGAAACCCAGTGCAACCAGCACCTATAGCCCCTAATTGGATATCTACACAGAGGAGAGAGATCTAAGAGGAGTTAATATATACAGCTCTATATTCATCCACCAGCCGGTAAGAGTACCTAGCAACGGTGACGGGCACAGTGGTGGCTTTATAAGTTTATGGGCACTGAAAATACTGTATAAGAAAGAACTACAGCCAGATACCACTCTGAATGGAAGAGGAAGAATTATAACTCTACCACCATATAAACAAGGACTATTTAAAGAGCCAGTGTCACCTGTTAAGAAAACTGCTAGTAGCATTTCTCTGTAGTTTTATTTTTACAATTTGAACTTTAATATCTGAGGTGCTAAAGGTGCAGCGTTCTAAGAATGAGCTCTGTATTCCTAATTTGAATTTTGACACTAGAAGCGCTAAAGGAGTAGTGTCTTTAAGAATAGGAGCCAACCAAGGAGCCAATACCTCCTAATTAGACCTAATAGAGGCATTCTTTCTGCTCTGTGTTCATACACTTACATTTGTACATACAGATTGCTCACATTAATCTGGACCTTCACCCTGAATAAGAGCCTATCTTACATGTTTCCCACACCCTGTACATACAGATTGCCCACATTAATCCGGACCGTCACCCTGAATAAGAGCCTATCTTATATGTTTCCCACACCCTGTACATACAGATTGCTCACATTAATCCGGACCTTCACCCTGAATAAGAGCCTATCTTACATGTTTCCCATACCCTGTACATACAGATTGCCCACATTAATCCGGACCTTCACCCTGAATAAGAGCATATCTTATATGTTTCCCACACTCTGTACATACAGATTGCCCACATTAATCCAGACCGTCACCCTGAATAAGAGCCTATCTTATATGTTTCCCACACCGTGTACATACAGATTGCTCACATTAATCCGGACCTTCACCCTGAATAAGAGCCTATCTTATATGTTTCCCACACCCTGTACATACAGATTGCCCACATTAAAAATCATCCCACCTGCATCTACTGCATGTTTATGAGCCTTTAAACATCCAAGATGGCAGCTCATGGAGTTTCAGGCTGCCTGCAGACAGGAAGTGTCTTCTGACTATGCTGCTCTGCATTCTGGGATTGCTTTCCTTTCCCTGACCCCAGCTCTGCTCTGTCTGTGCAAAGCACAGCTATAACCCGCCCCTTGCACTTTATCCAGCTCTCCTCAGTATGTGATGCTTCAAGATGGCGGCGCCCATATCCTAGAGTCCTGAACAGAGTTACAGTCCAGTGGGGGTAAGAATAATAAGTAAGTGGCTAAAAACTTAAAATATATTAATTTTAGTTGCTGGGGAATAGTTTTTTAAGGGTTTGGGCTTTTCATTAAATCATGCTGAAGGTCCGGTTTAAGTTTTAAATAGTTTGGTACTTTGTTTGCGCTGAGCTTTGTCATAAGTTAGTTTAGGGCTTTCTTCTTTTTCTATGTTAGTTTAGGGCTTTCTTCTTTTTCTATAACCCGCCCCCTGCACTTTATCCAGCTCTCCTCAGTATGTGATGCTTCTGAGTCAAGATGGCGGCGCCCGTATCCTAGAGTCCTGAACAGAGTTACAGTCCATTGGGGGAAAAAATAATAAGTAAGCGGCTAAAAACATAAAATATATTCATTTTAGATGCTGGGGAATCGTTTTTTAAGGGTTTGGGCTTTTAATCATGCTTAAAGGAGCAGTATCGCGAATTTTTCTTGGTGACTTATATTTAAATGGTACTTTGAATGTAGATAAGTGTTGGAGTAAGAATTACAAATGTAGAAAAAAATGATGTGTGTGTTGAGCAGCTGGAGACTAATAGCTGATGTTTATGTCTTCTGAGTGTCGGGCGCCGACACTCTGGCCTGTTCCACGCTGAGGAGAGGGGGAAACAATGTATCAGTTCCACGCTGAGGAGAATGTATCAAAGTCTCAGCTGTTCAGTGCTGGCAGCCATCCAGCATCAGATAACATTGCAACATTGCCTGGCCAGAACTTATATCTAAAACAGAGAGAAAAGCTCTAGAAGTCATTTAGCTGATTTTGACAGTTTTCCCTTCATGTTGGCTCTGCTGCAAAATTGTTCAGTTTACCATTTTCTCTTTTTTTTCCATATGATCTTTCTTTCAGCTTTGTGTGTTTTGAGCAAAGCCCAACCCAGGATTTTCACTGGAGTTTTGTTTTGTGCCCCTAGGGGCATCCTGACTTGGGATGCCCTGATATGTGAAATCCCCAAGTTCGCCTGTGAAAACGTACCTTTCCCTGTCCCACAGCGCATGCGCGGGCTCTCATCCAATCAGCTCTGTTTGCACGCAGATGGGGAGCCTGAGCAGTAACCTTCCTGGCCGCCCGGCCTGTCTAAATGACTATCTGCGTGAGCGCACCAGAAAAATGGGGGGATCTGTGGTTATCCAGGGGTCGTTTCACACAGTGGGCATCCTGATTTAGAATGGGGTTTTGTTCCACTTTAATACTTTTAGATTTTCCTTCACAGTTATTCAAAGAAGAATTTCAGTCATTTTCAGTCAGTTTAGTTTATTTTGTATAGATTTTACACATTTGAGTCACCTGGTCTCATAACAAAAGCAGCACCTCACACACACACAGCCGTTACCACTGATTACAGTGTCAGCCTCTGAGGTAAAGTGTTGCTAGGAGACCAGTGGGCTAAATGAAGCAGCTCACTAAATACAAGCCAGCAGATCCCCCTATTCAGCAAATGGACTGAGCCATTGCCATTATACAATTTAAAAGAAAGGCAGATATTTTTCCTTTTTCTATCGGCAGATTATTTATACACATGTTATAAGCTATTGTGTGGCTATTTAATTATTTATCTTTTTTAATGCAAATTTCGCGATACTGCTCCTTTAAGGTCCGCTTTAAGTTTTAAATTGTTTGGTACTTTGTTTGCGCTGAGCTTAGTCATAAATAAGTTTAGGGCTTTCTCTTCTTTTTCTATGTTAGTTTAGGGCTTTCTCTTCTTTTTCTATGCATTGTGTGCCCTCCAAAATGTTCCAATACAACTTTTCACACTGCAATGACATTTGTAGAAGACAATTCCATCGAAATCTCTATTTTATTAAGTGGCATTTAATAGAGATTTGGAATGTTATGATTAGGTGAAGTACGATGGCCGGCTCATTTAGAAAACTCTGTTAAATCAATTTTTTAGTAATTTATTCGGCGGTGTGAGCAGCGGCTGGAAGAAAGGGACATTGTTATCTCTGGAGCCTTATGACAAGCATGTGATGCACTACTAACACAGAGCGAGGCCTGACCGACTGGAGAAATGGATGAAAATTGTTATTTATCGATCCATTCCATTGGTCGGTGTAATTCACTGGCAGCCCCCAATGTATTCACACACATGGATTGATGTTATTTCATCTTTAGGATGACTTATCTATCAGCTGCAACATACACATTGCACAATGCGCCAAGGATAATTATATATCTAGAATGACTTGAATTATTCACTGATATTAATTATAAGGTGTAATATGTAGAAATAAAAATGTGTGACATGAGTCAATACCACTTAAAAATGTATCAAGGAGATCCAATAAAAGTTTGTAGATAAAAAAGTGTACTCATGTTTTATGCCCTGCAGTACATCCTTTGCTCAGAAACCCTCTGATTTGTGAGAATTCTGGGTAGGCACGCTTCTCAGAATTCCTTGGGTGCCCAGGACCGGTTTATGAGGGGGGCCTCCACCACTTTCCCTGCAAAGGGGGCCTCCACAAGCATAGAAAATATTCAATATATCTTACGTATAGGTGAAGATAAACACAGAGCAGTAGGTATAAGCTGGCAAGTTGCCCCAATGTACGATATCCCACGGTGCATGCACTCCACACGACAGGGTGCAAGAGACATCCTCCACCGACAGTGCAAACTCTTACCAGCTTCAAATCAATAAAGCGCTTTCAAATACTCTTAGGCAGCGTTGGTAAGGCTTCCATATACATCCACTTCAGATTATATACTTAGAGGCCGATTCATTAATAGCGGCAGGTAGCAACAGTTGAGCGACTGTAGCGGTATTTTCAAAGCGCCCGCTAGTAGTCGCTGTGCTTGGCCGCTGTTCGGTTGTTGACAGCGACTCAATCGGGATGCCCCGCTGTGTGAAACCCCCCCCCCCCATGTCGCCCCATTCGCTTATGTTGCTTCCCGGTCCAACGGTGTATGTGCAAGCCGCAGCCACATCCCCGCTATCCCTCTAGCAGGGCGCATACCCGCTCCAGGCATTTGTGAATGGCCGGCGTGGGCACGCTCCCTGTTAGAGGGAAGCGGGGGATGTGTTCGTCAGCGCTCTCGGAGCCGCTGGCCTTAGACGCTGGCTTAGACGGCGTGACAGCAGCGTGTTGATTAGACGGGTGGCGCTCATGCGCTATAGGACCTGGAATGAGGTGAGTTGCGCTGCAGGCCGGTTCATTAATAGCGGCAGGTAGCGACAGTTGAGCGACTGTAGCAGCATTTTCAGAGCGCCCGCTAGTAGTCGCTGTGCTTGGCCGTTGTTCGGTAGTTGATAGCGACTCAGTCGGTTTGCCGTAATGTTGAATATTGGGTGAGGAGTCACTATTTGACAGGTTCCGCGCTGTATGGGAGCGCATGATAGCGACTGGCCCTAGCGACCGGCTCCCACCATATTCATTACAAAATCACGCTCAAAAAATTCTCGCGCTGTGAAATGCTTGTTTAACCCTTTCGCTGCCAGCCTACCTGCAGCATTTGCCACTCCCTGTTGCCAGACGATGTTTCACTATTTTGCGCTGCACATATTCAACTGTCATTTTTGAAAGGATTTCCAGGGATTTCCCAGGAAAATTATATATTGTTTTTTTCAACAGAGTCTGGGCTTTAACATGAAATGTCTTGTTTGTATTTTTTAGGTGTATTCTCAATTTTTTTGGGTGAAATGTGTGAAAAAAAATAAAAAAAAAATATTTTTTTACAATTTGTAGAGTTTTTTTGTAATAAAAAATGTAAGTTTGTCAATAAAATCTTATTGCGTGAGAAACCCCAATTTCTCCCGGTTACAGTGATACCACATATGTATAGGTAGACACCCTTTCCTGCCCAGAAGCCTTTTATAGCTGCTGGATGACAAATGGTTAATTAAAAAAAAAAATGACATAGGGTCCCCCTTCCCGGGGAGGGGGACCCCATTTTTTTTGGGATTTTGAAGGGTTAAAAACCCTTCAAAATCCAAAAAAAAAAATGACGTGGGGTCCCCCTTACCCAAAGTAACCAGCCCGGGACCAGCTATGGGGGCTTGTAGGCACAGAGTGGGGGGGCCAGCTTTGGTGGCCCCCCCACCCTGCAGCCTACGAGCCCACATAGCCTATGTGGGCCCGGGCTCTTCTGCCCCCCCCTGGCCTTTGGGGAGGCAGGTAATGGGGGTGCGGGGGTTAATGGCAAGCCACCCGCTAGGGCAGGTGACTTGCCACCCCCCCAGCCTTGTGAACTGGTATAAGGGGTCTCATGGACCCCTTACCAGCTCACAAAGGGTTAACTGTAAAAAAAAAAACACGACACAATAATAAAAAGTATTTTATTAGAAAAAAAAAAATTTTTTTTTACTGTACTTACCTTCGATTGCAAGCTCTTGTCCCTCGCCGCTCAGCTGACAGATGCCGGTGATCGGTACAGGAGAAGGAGGAGGCAGGAGATCAGAGGATCTCCTGCTACCTCCTTCCCCTGTGCCGATCACCGGCATCTGAGAAGCTGAGAAGGCTGAAGCCTGAGATCGGGGCCGGGATGACTTCATAAGCCCCGCCCCCAAGGGGGCGGGGCTTAGAGGCATGATGGCGGCCGCCATCAAGAAGAACAGAGGAGAGAGCCTCCCAGGCTCTCTCCTGAAGATCGGTAAGTCCTGGGGGGGGATCGGAGGCCCCCCAGGTGAAGAGGAGGGACAGCGGGAGCCAGCGCACACACAGGTAAGTGAATGTCATTTTTATTTATTTATTTTTTTACAGTTAGAAGCTGCTGCTGCAGAAGCGGGGGGGGGCGGCCTATTCCGGGGGCTCTCCTGGAGCCATCCGACCCCCCACGGGGGATCGGATGGCACCAAATTAAAGAGGAGACCCGGCCGGATCCAACAAGGGGTCAGGTGAGTATTTTTTATTTTTACTTTTTACACTACAAGCCAGGAAAGTCAAGCCCGTAACACCTACGGGCTTGGCACTTAAGGCCCAGCCAAGCCAGCACGTAGGTGTTACGTGCTTGGCAACAAAAGGGTTAAACCCCAGAGCGCTGGCGGCGATGTGTTAAAAGTAGTTTTTTAACCCCCAAACAACCATATTTTTGGAAACCAAAAAAACAAGTTTTTTTAAATAACTTACTAATATGAATACATTAATATCAGACCTGTAATATCAATTCTGTACAATTTGTTTTTTCCCTTTAAAAAATTATCTAAAATGGCAGAAGTGGTCACAGAATTTTTCACATTAAAAAAAAAAAAATAATAACAATTAATTATTAATATTTAAAGATTTTTCCATTGAAATACATTGGAGCGCCCCAGGTAGTGAGAGGTCATACCTGTCGCTGTTCAAGGTCGGACACTGGCGCTGTGGGCTGAGGCTGGAATAATGATGAATGAGTCTATCTCAGAGGCCGATTCATTAATAGCGCCAGGTAGCGACAGATGAGCGCCAGTAGCGTTATTTTCACAGCGCACGCTAGTATTCGCTGTGCTTGGCCGTTGTTCAGCTGTTGACAGCGACTCAGTCGGTGTGCGGTAATGTTGAATACGGGGTTAGGAGTCGCTGTTTGACAGGTTACGCGCTGTATGGGAGCGCATGACAGCGAATGGCCATAGCGAACGGCTCCCAGCATATTCATTAACAAATCACGCTCAAAAAATTATCGCGTTGTGAAATGCTTGTTTAAACCCCAGAGTGCTGGCGGCGATGGGTTAAAAGTAGTTTTTTAACCCCCAAACAACCATATTTTTGGTAAAAAAAAAAACATGTTTTTACAAACATTTTGTAATATGAATACATTAATATCAGACCTGTAATATTAATTCTGCACATTTTTTTTTTTTTTTTTTTTTACCTTAAAAAAAAATATCTAACATTGCAGAAGTGGTCACAGAATTTTTGCCATTTAAAAAAAAAAAAAAAAAAAAAAAAAAAAAAACATTAATAGCAATTAATTATGAATATTTAAAGATTGCTCCATTGAAATGCATTGGAGAGCGCCAGGTAGCGAGAGGTCATACCTGTCACTGTTCAAGGTCGGACGCTGGCGCTGTGGGGTGAGGCTGTAATAATGATGAATGATTCGCTATCTGGCGCTCTGTCAGTCGCTAAGCAGGATCGGCTTGATAAATGTGTGATTGCGGAGGGGAGCCGGCGTTCTCGTGGCGGTGAGCGTCATTACCGTTCGCTCACCATTCGCTACCTGGCGCTATCCCTTGTTAAATAAGGGCCTCAGTCGCTAAGCAGGATCGGCTTGATAAATGTGTGATTGTGGTGGGGAGCCGGCGTTCTCGTGGCAGGGCCCGTCATTACCGGCAGCTCACCAGTCGCTACCTGTCGCTATTCCTTCATAAATAAGGGCCTAAGATTTTCTTGCACTGATTCATGCAGGTTTGTTGTGATTGATGCACTTTCGGAAGCACTTGACACTTTATTATGCATTGATATTTATTTTTATATAGTTGTTATTAGAAATATTCGTCCCACTTGTTAACAGCGCCCCCTCATGGCAGTTTTTGTAATTTTTGTCTGTCTGTGGTTTTAATGGGTATTTTAATGCATTGATTATGTTATTATGAATCTCAATAAACTTAAAGTGGACCAACACCCAGGATTTTGACTATCCTAGGTTTTGGTCCACTTCGGTGGGGCACCCTGATCGGGGGTGCCCCGCTGTGTGAAACCCCCCCAGAAAGCCCCGAAAACTCACCTCTCCCCGCTCCCCCGTGACCGCTGCAGCCAATCCACGCCGGCGGACAAGCGAGAGGCAGCGCCGGACAAGCACAGCGTGTCCGCCACCTCCCGCGCGTCCCTCTTACAGGGAGCGCACCCGCGCCGGCCATTCACAAACGGCCGGCGCGGGAGCGCGCCCTGCTAGAGGGACGCGCGGGAGGCAGCGGACGCGCATGCGCCGCTGAAACGTGGAGAAGGTAGGATTGTGGGCTTCCTGGGGGGTTTCACCCAGCGGGACATCCCGATTTCGGGATTTGCGGGAGGGATTTGATCGGCCCGGGAATCTTATAGATTTCCGGGCCGATCCCCCCTGGGTGTTGGTCCACTTTAAGACTGACTTTAATGTTGCCAGTGGGTCAGTTTCTGAGCAGGGCCTCTTATAAGGGTGATTGGGCAGCTCTGTTTGTGTACCTCATAGTTATAGTGCAAGGCATCCAATGGCGTTTCAAACACTGGCAAAGTGGATTAAAGACATTCGATGGTGAGGATGAGGAACTGTACTAAAGTTTTGTAAATGCTGGATCTGGGCCGAAGCTAGGTCAAATCCAGATCTATATGGTCCAATTTGCCCTGGAAACTGGCAAGATCCGGGTCAAATTATCTGGCTTGTCATCTGCTGATAATGGCAGGTGGCTTGCTGGCCATCACTAGCCTGTGACCTGCTAACGTTTACAAACAGTTAAAAGAAAAGTTTTAAAAGACAAAAAAAAAACTTCCCGATTGCCGTGTGTTGCTTCATCTGTCCTCCGCTGGGCATATTTAATTTTTTAAAACTGTATTTGTGAACTGGTAAGGGCTCAATGGACTCCTTCTCATATGCCACATACCACTTTTTACATTATGGAGACTGGAACTATTGTATTCAGCATTCGATAGTACCAAATGCTGGATACTGGAGGACTATCTAGCTGGAGGACTTCCAAACTAGATTGTCCCTGCTCAGTCTCATCACTAGTCATAAGCCAAGTGGAGCCGATGCATCCCTGCTCCCGCCTAACTGCCTGCACCGGCCATTCACAAATGCCTGCCACAGAGGAGTGCCTTGCTAACGGTATAGAAGGCGGCGGCCATTGCTTACACATGCGCCGGTGGATCGGGGGAGTAGATGAGTTCACTGGGCAATGTGGGGGGGTGGGTTTACACAGCAGGGCATTCTGAATCTGGATGCTCAGAGGGGGAGGGAATCAAGATTCCAAGGCCGTCAACCATGGTCCACTTTAAATGCTTGGATACCTTCCTTGCTGGTTCATTGTGTGAGAGTCCTGATTGCCCTTGTGCTCTCTGCCCTTTTTATGGGCCTTATGCATTCTTTTCTCAATCAAACTAATAAAAGGGGGTTTTCTTTTCTCTATATCAGGTCCAAGGCCTTCTGTCACTAGTATTGGCACCAAGCCTTTTGCATCCTGTGTGGATTTCTTGTCCTCCTGTTTTCTGTAAGTCTGTGCTATGCTCCTAGATAGTGGTTAGTGTCTTGTTTCCAGTTTGCCCTCTGTTCCCCTTTCCCCTGGTCACCAGTACTCAGTTATTGACCACTGCTATGGCCATTAACCATGAAGCTGCCTTAGTTTCCTTTGTCCCAATGACAAATCCAGTGTCACGGCGCGCTTACCTTCAGCTCGTTCCCGCGGAATCATCGGGTGGCGTGGGCTCAGGCGGCTGGTCGGGACTTTCTACACCTGGCAGCCCTATTTGCGCCGTACGCCGACTCGAGCAGCGTTGGCTCGAACGCCGCCCAGCGTGCCCGTCTCCGTCTTTCCACTTTTCCCCCTCTATGCTGCATGTGCTCGCTAGCTCGCGCAAGCACATTTTTTCTATGCCCTCCAGCGGCGCTGCAGTCAGTGCGGCCGCTGGAGGCTGAGTTGAAGGGCTAATGAGCCCTCAGGTTGTTACTGGGCGAATCGCCCTTTAGGTTAAACTGGGCAATCAGCCCAGAGTTCCAGTTAAACCGGACCTTCAGCATGATTTAATGAAAAGCCCAAACTCTTAAAAAACGGTTCCCTAGCATCTAAAATTAATATATTTTACGTTTTTAGTCACTAACTTATTATTCTTTCCCTCACTGGGCTGCAACTCTGTTCAGGAATTTAGGATACGGGCGCCGCCATCTTGACTCAGAAGCATCACACTTACTGAGGAGAGGAGAGTGGGATAAGGTACAGGGGGGCGGGTTATAGCTGTGCTTTGCTCAGACAGAGCAGAGCTGGGGTCAGGTAAAGGTCAGCAGTCCCAGAATGCAGAGCATCACAGTCAGGAGGCACTTCCTGTTTGCAGGCTGCCTGATAAGATGGCTGCTTCCATAAGCCGCCATCTTGGATGTTTAAAGGCTCATAACATGCAGTAGATGCAGGTAGGATGATTTTTAATGTGGCCAATCTGTATGTACAGGGTGTGGGAAACATATAAGATAGACTCTTATTCAGAGTGAAGGTCCGCTTTAAGCACCTTTGTTGAGCCTGAGATTTCCCGTATTGACTCCCGTTGCAAACCTTGCTAGTTTGACTATCCGCCTCCTGTACCGACTCCAGCCTGTATTACGACTACTAAGTTGTCTTACCGATGGTGCTGCAAAGCTCTCTGACCTCCTGGTTTGACCCTTGGTGTTACTTTTGACCTCGCTTGAATTCTCCTTCAGAGCACCGGAACTGTTTCCAGTACTTACCTACTGCCTGATAACGCCCAGTCTGACCTTTGGTTCTTCACCCCCCGTGAGCTTACATCCTTTGAGCCAACAAGTCCTGGGGGCAACTGTGTCCGGCGAGGCATTTAAAGCGTCCCAGCAAACGGGGGCTTGGCTAAAAATGAAGCTGGCTGTGGAGATTGGGGGTTATAGGCTCACAAAGAAGATGGGTGTCCCCAGGGTTTGATATCCAGAAGATTCCTAAACTCTCTTGAATGTGCAGGGACCCTGCATGCCTGAACCTGAATCATAATTATGGTTTCTGCATTTGCAACTTAATTTAGAGCTTTGTTTTGTTACGGTCCATTGGGCATACTCTGCACTTCAAAAGAAAGTCCACGAAGGGACCCTGGCTACACGGTCCTCATGTCCTTACTGCCTCTTCTGGTTCCTATGCACTTATTATTGTCCTTAGGGGTCCCCAACCCTCCTCATAAAGGCCTGTTAACAGATCATATTTTGCTCACATTTTTGTCATATCTCCACTCGTATAGGTGACAAAACATGACATGATGGTGGGCCTTGAGGAGGAGGGTTGCTTCAGGGAATCAGAATTCTCAATGGACCATGGACAGCTTGGCTCTTTGTTGGTTGCTTTTGCTCTAAAAAAACAACATGGGCAGTTGGAATGCATGCTGGTTTGTTTTTTTTCTACAAGATATTTTGACTTGCCCTGCAAGATGCACAAACGTTGTCATCAAATGTGTCATCAACACAGTCAACAAAAATAGATTTTGAACTTTCAGCGCTTTTCAGAAATATAGAACTGTGAATGACAAATTGCATTGCTGGAGACTGAAGACTTTATCATAGTAGCTGGCTGGTGTCACCACTCCACCACCGTTCCTTCCCATCTTCTTGGTAATGGCGTGTCTGGGAGCCGTTATTACTGAAAACATGATTCATTTGATGCTCTGTTAACTTATTGATCAGACTGTAATCTAATTCAAAGATTGCAGCACAAGCAAAATACAAAATCAAAACCTCTCTAGTGTGCGACTGTGCAGCTGCCTCCCATGTCTCTAATGCCACGCTCATCAATGGATTGAGTTTAGGGAAGTTAAAGGAGTAGGCAAGCTTACACCAAACAATGCAACACTTCCAAAACTGCACACCTCTACCATGTACATTGTTAAAGTAAGGAATTATCTACAAGAATTGCCTAATGGATTAACTGTTCTATTTTCTTAGGTTACTACCTAATGATTTTTGGGGCCACCAGAGGAAATCATTCTTGGGGCCACCAGAGGAAATCATTCTTGGGGCCACCAGAGGAAATCATTCTTGGGGCCACCGGAGGAAAGCATTCTTGGGTCCACCAGAGAAAATCATTCTTGGGGCCACCAGAGGAAATCACTCTTGGAGACACCAGAGGAAAGCATTCTTGGGGCCACCAGAGGAAATCATTCTTGGGGCCACCAGAGGAAAGCATTCTTGGGGCCATCAGAGAGAATCATTCTTGGGGCCACCAGAGGAAATCATTCTTGGGGCCAATACTAGCAATGCCCCTATTGTCATAATGTGTTTGCCCTGCTTGTAGCTCTGTTGGTATGAACGTGGAGTAAAGGTTTTCCTTTCTATTGAGAGGACCACTGATCTGTTTTGTCTGTTTACATCTTAGACTCATCTTATTTTCTACACCAGCTGCTGTTGAGTGTGTGTCCAGTCTTCGTGGCTACTTGGAACCTTTCATGGTTCATTCGTTATGTTTTCTCCCCAATTCAGAGTTGTTTGAAGCGGACCAAAACCTGGGATTTTGTCTATCCCTGGTTTTAGTCCTTGTCCCAAACCCCCCAGGTTGCCCACTTGAACTCACCCTTCCCCGGTTCTACAGTGCAGTGCATGCGCGGCCTCTCATTTAGTCCACGCACTCAGATCCACTCACCTCAACTTGTCTAAGACTCGTCTAAGCCGAGCGTAGCTGGGCGTGCCGGTGGGCACATCCCTGCTACCCTCTAACAAGGTGCGTGTCCCCTGCTAAAGATATAGCAGGCAGTGGCCGCTGCTCACACATGCACCGTTGATTAGGAGGAGAAGGTGGGTTTCACACAGAAGGACATCCTCTGAGGGAGGGAATCAGGTGGCCCAGCCCTGGAATCTTATAGATTCAATGGCCATCAACCATGGGTTTTGGTCCACTTTAAATCTTTGGGTGCAACCTTACTTTCTGGCCCATCGTGCTCCTATCTTTTTGTAGGCCTTAGGAGGGTAAGAGGGTTTTCTTTTCTCTATATTGGGTCCAAGGCCTTCTATTACTAGTGTTGGCACCAAGCCTTTTGCATCCTGTGTGGATTTCATGTCCTCCTGTTTTCTGTAGGCTTGTGCTTTGCTCCTAGTTACAGTGGTTAGTGTCCTGTTTCCTGTCTGCCCTATGTTGCCCTTTCCCCTATTCACCAGTACCTAGTTATTGACCATTGCTATAGCCACTCATCACAGAGATGTATAGACCTTTGGTTAATGGCTGCCTTAGTTACATTTGTCCCAATGGCAAATCCAGAAGATTCCCAAACTCTCTTGAGTGCACAGGGATTCTGCATGCCTGGGCCTGACACATAATTATGGATTCTGTATTTTGCAGCTTAAATTAGAGATTTGTTCTGTTACAGTCTGCTAGGTATACTCTGCACTGTGCACTGGCTGCAGGGTCCTTATGTCCTCACTGCCGCCCCTGGTTCCTCTGCACTGCTACTTGTCCTCTGCTCCTTGTTGACTCATTTGCTGCCACCTCAGAGTTACTCCAGGGTCCTATAGTCCTCACCACCTCCTAGGCTGCCACCTCTGGGTCCTCCAAAATTGTCACTGGGTCATCCACACTGCTAACCATCCTCTAGCCTCCAATTTTTCAGCTGGGTTCTGTGGTCCTCATCGCCTTCTTTGCTGCCACCGCTGGGTCTTCCAATGTCGCCACTGGGTTCTGCCTATTGCTGATTGCCCTCTGGGTCTTTTTTTTTTATCTTCTGAGGAAAAGACTATAGAGGAGGAGGGATGGAAAATAAGAGGTAGGGGATAAGATGGAGGCAAAGTGGAAAAAAGAGGGACAGAGGAAGTGGTTGGTGATGTAAAGAAAAAAAATAGAGAGGGAGGGCAATTAAATATTATATAAAAAAAATTTCTATGGTCCTTGCTTGATACACCACTGCTGCCAGAGATCTTCTGGTCTTCTGGTCCTCAACGTCTCTCTGCTACCACCACCTTTGTGTTCCTGTCATAGCTGGGTCCTCCACACCACTCAACATCCTATGGCACTTGTCTTCCCTGCTGTCGCCTCTGGGTTTGGAAGTAGAAAATCAGGAGAAAGAGGGTGTGGGAATAAGAAAGATATAAGGGGGGTGATGAGGAAAAGTGGAGGAGAGATAACTTGAAAAGGTGGAGAGAGGGAAAGATATAAATTAATTAAGTATATACTGTATATGCTGATATGTTGGCGCTAATACACAGAGCCAAATAGATTGCCATTCTGTCCTCATGGTTATATATACTGAGATTATGGATAATTGATTAATACCTAATATATTATATTCTTGTCAAATTTTATATGGATTAAATATAGCGCTTATGTCCAATAATTGTTAATGTGTAATTGTTTGCCTTGTTTTGTATTGAACCCCACTCACCTTACTTTGTCCAGCGATGTGCTGTCAGCTGTTTTCACTGACAGCATTCCATCTTGAGTTGGCGGGGGTGATGCGCTGCGCGTGCGCGGTGGCGCGACGTCGGTGCATGCGCGCGCCTCCTACTGCAGGGGAGTGCGCCCGCATGACCCGGCGCCGTGCACGCGCGCGGGCCGCGCGTCACTTCCGGCAGCGTGCGGTCCACCGGGCGGAAGGCGGAAACCCGCGCGCCCTACGAGCACTCGGGCGGGGATGGCAGCGAGGGCGGACGCCGACACCGGATGTCAGATGCACGTGGCACATATAAGGTGAGTGAGGGGGACCCTAAATCACACCCTGATGAAGTAGTTGGATTGCCACTACGCAACGCGTCGGTGGATGGTCGGATGTTGGCCCCATAACATTTGGTGATATTACTTAATGATTTTGACTCTTATTAGTTCCTATGTTACCAGGCTTCACTTGGCACATATCAAACTGTTACCATATAGATACTGTTCACATTGTATGAGTTTTTCAGGTTTTCTTTTTCATGTTATTTAATTTGAGTCAATAGATTGTAGTCACCAGGTTGTTGATTGGTCCTCTGGGACCTGTATTTCATGTCTTTTTATATGTAGCAGTGCACTATTCACTTTATATGCACTGGTCACTTTGTGTGCCTACAGCACAACAATAGCACTTTAATTTAAAGTTTTTTTGCACAATAACTTTTTACTGGTATAGGGAACATCGATATATTGATACACTTATATAGAGAAATTTTCATTATTACTATTAGGGGCCTTTCATATCCAATTTTTAATCATGTTTTTTAAATGTATGTGTTTTATGTACTAGTATGCGCCAATCAGAATAAAGTGTAAATATTCTTTGATCCTTAGTGTGCGGCTTGTATATTTAGGGTGTGCTTTGGTTTTTCTGGAAACCAATTTCTGCGTGCATAGTAATCATCCCCTTTGGGGTGCACACCTTTAGCCAGCACCTTTCATACATAATTCAGCGGTGCAGGTTCAATTCTTCTTTCCTTTTTCCTAAGTGGAAAAAGAGATGGGAAAATTATTATCCTTGTTCGCTACCACTTCCAGGTCCTCCTACTGTATGACACCAATAGGACCTTCACATCATTGATCATCCTCTGGTCCTTGTTGTGTTCTCTGTCATGGGCTTGGAAGTGGGAAAAGGAAGAAAAGAAAAGAGAGGGGTGGGAAAAAAGATAAATATACAAGAAGAAGGGAAAGCAGAGGATGGTCAGAAACGTTGGTGAGAAAAGAGAAAGAGGTGAAAGAAGAGGGAAAATAGATGGAAAAAGGATTATCCTCTGGTCCTTGATGGTTCTTTGAAAAGACAGGAGAGTAGGTGGGCTGGGGTTCTTGCAGACCTGGACCCAGCCTGGCACAGAGTAATAATGGAGTTTTAAGTCCTGTTTCAAACAATCCAGATTGTATACAAAGCGCTGAACTAAGAACAGCACCCACATAGACGCATTACTATGTTACAGACACTTATAATATGATATTAGTTTACACCCAAGCAGTACAGTATGACAACACGCATTAATGAGGTAGGTCTTATAATTAATCCTCCTGGTAATATTTGCAGGAAAATATAGTAAAACAAAATGTATTTTTGGATTAAGAAACAACAATCTGATTAATAATATTATCCCAGAAAACTAGGAGGCTTAGTTGTACTGTCTGTATTACTCTACATGAATTTAAATGTGGGCTGGTTTAATTATTTTCATTTATTTCTCCTTACAAAACTAATGTGAACTTTACTGTTAATCGTCTTCTCTATTAAAATAAGTTATTTCAAAACTGTAAAGATATATTTTGGTAAATAGTTTGAAACAGTTTAAAAAAGCTGCATATTAAAGCTGATCTCTGTACATCATTAATGCATATAGCGTGACACAAACAACTATCTTAATTTGTACCTTAAAGCGGACCTACAGCCCTGCACAGTAGAAAAAAACAACTCCCCAAATCTCACTTGCTGCATCTCCATGCATGATACTGAATCATTGTCGGCACTTACATTTGCTCCTGCATCCACTCAAAGCTGAAACACTGCCCATTTCTCTCCTGGTAATGGCCATCTTGGAGCACCCGGGTGGCTTGTTTCGTTCCCAGCATCCTAGCTGTGCTGCTGCCTGTACTTAACTGACATAACCCAGGAGCGAAACTTTTAACTGGGATAATGGCTAGAAACATTGGAGGTCTACTTCAGTGCACAATGTGTCATATGTATACACTTTAGGACCAGGATGAATACCGCTGTGTTAAATGTGAGCATATTGCAACCTTGGAAGCTCGGGTCAGATATCTGGAGGCGCAAATGCAACACTGAGGGAGATTGACAATACAGAAAAGGGCATTCTGCTCACTGAGCAGGCATTAAGTGCTTCAAGCTGACTTGGAAAGTTTGAGTGTCTGGGCATCCACTTGGAAAATAAAGTTCATTGTGGAGAAATGTAAAGTCAGGCACTTGGGGTCTAATAACCTGAAGGCCACATATGTCCTCGGGGGAGTAAAACTGGGAGAAACACTAGTTGAGAAGCATCTGGGGGTACTGGTTGACCACAGGCTAAATAACAGTATGCAATGTCAAGCAGCTGCTTCAAAGGCCACCAAGATATTATTATGTATTAATAGAGACCTGGAATCACAGGATAGGGATGTAATTTTCCCTCTTTAGAAGACATTGGTGCGCCCTCACCTGGAATATGCCATACAGTCTGGGAACTCATTCATAGAAAGGATGCTCTGACTATGGAAAGGGTGCAGAGGAGCGCCACCAAACTAATAAGAGGAATGAAGGATTTTAGGTATGAGGAAAGATTACGGGAATTATTTCGTTTTGAGAGGAGACGAGTGAGGGGGACATGATTAACTTGTATAAATATATAAATGGCCAATACAAAAAATATGGGAGAACACTATTTCAGGTAAAATCCTCTCTAAAACAACTCCCCTTCAACTGGGAGAAAAAAGTAAATCTCCGGAGGTGACAATCATTTTTTACCATAAGAACTATAAATCTGTGGAATGGCCCCCCACAGAAGCTTGTTACAGCATCAACCACTGACAGGTTAAAAAAATGGGTTAGATGCTTATTTAGAAGAAAATAACAATAACAGCTACTATTAGGTGTTATCAGTAAAAAAATAGCAATAAAAAAAAAATAACTTCCCCTACCCCAACACGCTTGATCTATCAGGGTACGGCTGTGAATCTTGTAAAGTGGTGCAGAAGACATAACCTGGCTATGAAAATGGAAGAGTTTACTGTGGACCTCAGCCAAAACCCAGTGTGCACTCCAGTTGTTGAGGGCTGCAAAATGGGGGAAATAACAGGGCAACTGCCCTGTAAACAATGGGGCAGGTAAAGTACAGTAAAGTCAATGGCAGAATCCCCGATCAGCCCATAGCAGACTGTGTGACAGAAACCCCCCATAACAGGCTGTATGGCAGAGCCGCCCTCACTGGTCGGGCTGGGTACTGTAGACCGCTGCCGAACCTCATCACAGCCTGTCCCTGCCAATGCCATGCCTATTTCTCTTCCTTATTGGTTGGGTAGGTCTATGCCGGACAGGATGTGTGGCCTGCTGGCCGATCTGGATTGGGTGGGGGAAGGGCTAAAAGCTGGTTGATGGGCTGGTCACTGAACTTAAACCTGACCCCCGTTATAATCAATGAGAGGCTAGCTGTGGTGGGGGGTGCAGAGTGTGTAGCAGCTGCTGTAACTCACCTGAGCGGCAGAGTGGCGGCAGAGCTGGCGGTGGCAGCAGCGTTTCAAACTGGCACCAGCCAGTAGCCCCGGCTTGGGCCAGTTGGTGACGCTGCTGAAGCCGCCGCCGATGATAGAAGAGGATCAGGGCTCAGGCGAGTTACAGTAGCTTCCTGCTGCTGCACCAGCATTTTCGTCTTTTGCACGAATGTCGGATGGCTGAAATTCGTGTTCGTTCGGTACGAACCAGAACTTTGTGGCTCAGGTTCACTCCTCTCTACTTATTAGCATGCTTTTTCTATGTTTTCTATATTCCAGTGGCTCTGTCTTGGTAAAGTAGGTGTGGCTTTCTACCGAAAAAGGAATTACTCTTTAACATTAAACAAAATGTAGGATGACCTTGGATTCAGACAAACGACCAAAAACAAGCTTTAACATTCACAGCGCCTATCAAACTCTTCTATAACTAACAGCATGCCACCTTCTTTGGGTTGAGCACTAACTGGTGACACTGAATGTGTAATGTCTCTTGGGGTGCCGGCAAAATGTCACCACTCACTCCCCACTTATGTCGCCCACCGGAGCATCTCAACACAGGCTCCTCCACAACAGCTGGGCCCCTCTCTCCACACAGTGTGTAATGAAGTGATAGCTCCCAGGGAGGATGGCAAGGCCATCATGGGAGCTATCGTGGCACATGCTATGGGACCAGAAAGTCTCTCAGTGGTGGCGAAATCCATGCTCACCGGAGGGATGGCAGTCCCAGGGTGTAAGGACCTCTCAGCTTCGCAGCTTAGCGGTACCTCCGGAGCTTGGTGGGGCCTACTCCTTAGGCCCAGCAGCAATATCGCATCTCCTTGCTCAATGTAGGCTCTCTCTTCCCACCCTAAATTCTTACCCAGGGTTCAAAAGAGCCCCACCAATCTGACCCCACCCAAGTAGTGCACGATTTTGCGTGCTCCAGTAAGATAACCCTCCTGCACCCTCAACAAAAATGGCCTGACCGGGAACTTCTTGCCAAATACAATAAAACAGATAAAAAACTAATTTTACACCTATTACAGCACAAGAGCTTTCACAAAGGCCTGGATGTACAACACAGTAGACAGACCATGAGCAAGCATGATAATGCAATATCAAGCCTCTAATAACCCGAGAGCCTTGATTGCTTGTTACACATCATCTGTCTTATCCACGGACTGGTAATATCGGAGACGTACAAAGCCACTGCCTTAGTCGTCTTAGTCTTCTAAAGCATTACCACTCTTACAACAACAAAGGAGACTAGACTGTTCTTTTCCCATACAGAGCTAATGTTCCCTTTTCCTGTGTACAAGCTTGAAAATAAACCGCCCATCGCCAGCAGCGTCTTCGTACATTTTTACTATGTGACAAGAAAGAGATAGAGAGAGAACACTGCCGCCGTCACAGATGGAGGGACGGAAGGACCCGTCCTTTCCCGCGCAGCTTGAATGAGGCAAGCTGTTATTCTGTAACATCAACAACGAAATATATTGTTATGACAATAAACGTCCTGATTGGACAATTGAAATAACAGGTTTCCTGATCCTCGAGAAGGCAGAAGCATTATTATCTGGAACATTATAAGATATCAAAGTAAGCCTTACTTAGCAAAGGTAAATGGAACTTCACCCGCTACGTGATTACATATTTTATATGCAAATGTCTCCACTTGGGAACCGCCAGACCGTGATTGATTTAAAAGTCTGAATGGAACCAAGGGAAGCAAGAAGACGTAAGATACTCTGCTGTAAAAGTTTCTCTTTTAGACATGAGAGGAACAAATGCTGAAAAGCAAAATGCTTTCAAAATTACAAGTGTTAGTAATTTGTTCTTACCGTCTTATCAGTTAAAGGAGCACTATCGCGAAATTATGTAATATTAAAACTACATATAAAAACGTCGGCTAATGAAAGGAGGGGTCATTTATACAGACAAACTAAACAAAACTCCAGCCAAGCTTGTGATTTATTCTCTCATGGAAGGAGTGGCAGGTATAGTCTATCATGGGTGACAGAGCATGTCACCCCGGATGTCCTTTTCCCTCCATTAAAAGAAAGAAAAACAAGCCTGGCTGCATATATCTTGATGCCTGGTGTATAAGTGATCCCTTCCTCCGTCATCCAGCAAACTGATTTTTTTTAGGATTGGGCCATATTTCGTGATAGTGCTCCTTTAATAAAATTTGAAAGGCTTGATTCAACGCCCAGTGAGATCGCAATCACGCCCGTTTTTTCCAGAGAAAACCCCATTCTCGCACCTTTTACCCCTCTCTGATTCTGCAGACCTTCTTTCTTAAGCGAGATACTGCAGAGGGGACACCACCCAGTGGGGGACAGGAGGAGAAAAATGTGGCGATACGGTGAAATATTCATGGGGGGGGAGTGGCATGCATGTCCCGGGCCCTGTGGATTTTAATATACTTTAAAGGAAGGAAGAAGAACCTGCAGTGAAAAGTTTTGACTGTCTCCCTCTGCTTTTACAGGTGAAACCTCGACTCTAACTACCTTTCTACTCGGTCAATCTTTGCTGGTATAACTACAGAGGAGACAATTTCTGTACAATGCACATATCACATTGAACTGTAAGCTATATAAATTCCAGTAGTAGACTCATGGCTGCTTAAGAAAGTATCACTCAGCTCATTACAATAGAAACAATGAGGATAAATGAATTGTTCCTGTAATAATGTAACGCAATGAACACCTCCGCAAGGGGCTGGCAGGCTTTTCAGACTGACTCATCTTGTTTGTGTCACAGCAGGATGAAGAGAGAGTAAATCCTGATATTTTAAACTCTGATCCCAATATATGGCTCTGTCGCCTTTGTACCTAATGCTGTTGGTGTTCTAATGTTTATACGTGCTTTTACCCATCATGCAATGCTTTGGGCAGATACTTAGAGTCGTTAATGCTGCCGCTTCTCACAAGCTGGTTCAGCAGACAGGCTTTGAAACAGAGCAGATCACCCTTGTAAAAGTTGAATGGTACGCTCCATAACCTGTTACCCCTGGATTTTATTTCCACAAGGAGAAGCTTTGTTGGATTGTATTGGAGGTGATTGTTGGAGGTGTATATGTGACCCCTCCTCTCACTAGCAAGTTTATATGATTTCTCGATATATCTCCTTTCATATCTGATTTTCTTTCATTTTCTGTACAACAGACATGTTCACAGTGTTGTGATTTTTCATTTTTATATATTTATTGACCTCCGACCGAACGTTAAAACATTGGTTTTCTGCTGCTTACTGCTTTCCCAATGCAAATGCATGTCGGTCTCCCCTATGATTTATGTATGTGTGATATATTTTCATTGCTCTTATTATAAAACAATCAGCGCTGACATACAGCGTAAAGGTTATTTTGGAAATAATCAGATCCTTTACATGCTGGTGGCTGGCCTCCACGCTAGAGCCAATCTCAGCATAATGCAGCCAATACACATCACTCACCAACAGCCCGTCCCCTGAACGGCATTCATATTTATTTTATGTAGGACTTAATTGTGCTGGCATTCAGGACTCAGCTATTAATTTGACACCGTATTAAAGCACTTGATGGCATGAAATGAGCATCTTAATGAAAAATAAAAAGATCTGTGAGGCTGAAATAACGTAAGCACCGCAGACCAGTCAACATATTCCGAGTGATTAAATGGGACTGTAAACCCAATGGTAATAAATACAGCAGACATCAAGCGATGCCTACCCCATGTGCATCTCCTCTATTTGTTGTTGCTCAGGGTACATACTTTAGAGGCAGGGGAGGCAGTTGCCACCGGCCCATTGCAGAAGGGGGCCCAACACCATCTGCCTCCTTTAGCTTTGCTGCACTATGCAGTGCTGGTGCGTCCACAAAGATGGTCATAGGTTCTGCAGGGTGGAATTAAGATGTCAGCACAATAGGGTCGATTCAGAGAGACAAAAAAATACTTTTGTTTTAGTTCCGATCTGTTTTTTTTGGAAATGTTTCCGCTCTCGTATGAGTGTGTGAGCGATTCTATGCATGCATTGCTATCCTTCTGTAAAGTTTTCGTCCGTTCGTACGGCAGATTATGAATACGAGGATGTCATTTTGCAGCGTGACTTTTCCGTTTCACATGTTACAACGTAGACTTTCGTTTTTGCCCTTTTCCCATCGTATCCTCCCACGAATCCTTTACGTTTCCCGTTAGATTCTGTTTCCCTTTTTCAATAAATATTCATCCAGACGGAAATCCTTATGATCTTGCGCCTGCGCACTACAAACTTAACTCATTAAAGTGCTTGCCTACATATTTGCCACTCTCACTTCTACTACAATGTTTAGCTAAATCACTTAGCACTGTCCTCCATCTTCCCTTTGGACCCTTAAAGCTCACCCAAACCACTTCGCGGTTAGGTTCTTTTACAATTTTAGGTCCCTAAAACTTACCCAAATCACTTCTCGGTCATGTGAATATTCATCTTTAAATATTTCTAGGCCCATTAGTTTTGTAAATGAAATGACACTGAAACATTTATTTTTATTCCATCATAAAATATAAAATCTTAAAACATTTTGAAAAATTCAAATTTTTACAACTATAAAAAACAAAATACATAGCAATGGCAGGCCACAGAACATTATTCTTCATTTGTGGTCCCCAATGAGCCGCGCAGCTCCTGTATCTCGCCCACCAACTGAAGGACCCTGACACTCTGTTGTGCCACTTTAGCACGTGTGGTCCCTGTTAAAAACCGTAAATTAAATTATTGGTATAAACTTGTTGGGGTCAAACTGCAGTGCCCCCCCCCCCTGTATGGTCCAAACACCTAAATCTGGACTTCAAAAGCCAGAGGGCCCTCGCCACCACGGCCCGGGTTTTGCATAGGGCCCGAATAGAGAACCCCTGGCCTGCATTCTGCAGGAGCAAGGGCAGGAGTGGATATCCAGAATCCCCTGAAAGAATTTAAAAATACTAACAAAAAATACACATTCTAAGCTACAATATTGTTTAACATGTCATAAAGGGCTAAAAACAGCCATAGGTTAAGACATGAGTCATCAACTATATTCATTGCCATACAGTGAAAATGGATTGATGGAATGTGAGCAAACTTACCCAGGAGCCATGCACCAGATAATTCTCCTGACTCAAACGGAAGAAATAAGCCGGAGCTCTGCAATATATAAGCATCATGGGACGACCCTGGATGCCCTGCAAGAACACTGAGGAATCGCATAGCTGGACCAAACACTGCTTGTATGTTGTGCGAGGGGCACATCTTGTGGTTCCTGCAACCAAATATAAAAAAATTACACAAAGCAAAGGTAACCGACTAAAACAAGAACTCCTTAAACAAATTAAGATTCAAGTTCAACAATCCAAATATAATTCACAAAGTATATAAGTCTAAAAAAATATAGCAATTATATGGATGTGTGGGAAAATAAAGGTTAACATGCTAAGGACTAATTAAGGTCAGCATTAAAATGCTTCTATAAGGCATACATGAAATGTATTGATTTAGGTATGCATTGCTATACAATTTATGCTGATACATGCAATGCCTTGGTGCTAAAGGCGCGCAGACTCCTCCACATAGCCGCAAAACATGTTCAACAATAGCAATCCAAGGCCTCAAAGGTCTCGTAAGGGGATCGGAAATGAAACAGATATATAGGGTGGTGGTCCCTCGGCAATCAGCTCTCTGAATCAGACGTAAGCCCATCCCAACAACGTAAGTTATCTGAACGAAAAATATCAGATTTTGTTTGGAAAATGATCCGAACTAACAGAAATGATCCGATTTGCTTCCGTTCATCGAAAGCGCATTCCCAAACGTTCGTACGAATGAAAAATGAACGAAAAAAAGCAAAAAAATGACAAACACCCACTAAAACTTTCACAGAAAGCTACGGAAGTCCAGACGAATGTGTCTCTGAATCGAGCCTATTGTTTCCCCCAATACTCTTGGTAAGGGGCATTTAGGGAACAAGCACCCCAGGAGGAAAGCCACGGCCCCAAAATTAAAGCGAAGAAAGCGGCTTTACTTAAACTGCTTAAAGCGAACCAACAGCCTGGCACAGTTGAAAAGAAAGGTAGTGGCCATTTTAGAGCTTCCTCTCCCAACTGACATAACTGACAATGCACAGTAACAGGAAGCCCAGCAGCACTTCCTGTTTGCAGGTGGCCTGCAAGTCCTTGAACCACCGTCTTGTTTTCAAAATTGACTCCAGCAGGGGTTAGAAAAGGCAAATTCATTTTTATGTGCAGCAATCTATCTTGCCCTGGGGAAGGATGTGTATGAGCACTGTTTGTTGTGTTGGTCTGGTTTAAGTCATTTGTGACTGTTGGTCCACTTTAAACCGGACCTTTAGCATGATTTAATGAAAAGCCCAAACCCTTAAAAAACTATTCCCCGGCATCTAAAATTAAAATAATTTATGTTTTTAATCACTTTTTATTCTCCCACTGGCCTGCAACTCTGTTTAGCACTCTAGGATGCGGGCACCGCCATCTTTGCTCAGTAGCATCACATACTGAGGAGAGGGGTCAAATGTATAGGAGGGCGGGGTTATAGCTGTGCTTTGCACAGACAGAGCAGAGCTGGGGTCAGGAAAAGGACAGCAATCCCAGAATGCAGAGCGGCACAGTCAGAAGACACTTCCTGTTTGCAGGCAGCCTGAGACCCCATGGGCCGCTATCTTGTTTAAAGGCTCATAACATGCAGTAGATGCAGATAGGATGATTTTTAGTGTGAGCAATCTTTATGTGCAGGGTGGGAGCTATAGGGTGAAGATCCAGTTTAAGATATTTATGTATAATTTGAGATGCATCGATATGGACTATTCTACACTATTCCCGAAGGGGAATAAGTCAGAAGGATGTTGGTGTGTGTCTAGACAGGGACTTATAAGGAACTTCAGCCAGTAATGACTGGACTTGTGCTCTAATATGGCAGGGCAGCCTAGATCGGTCTCCGCTGCTGTGCTTTGTCACCGCTGCACTGGAGAAGGGTGCCACCGGATACACGCCTCTTCTCAGTTGCACGTCCCACGTGACCGCAAGCAACCTATCAGGGTGGCCAGTGGCAAAGCACATTACTCTGCAACCACTGGACAGTCTACTAAGGCCAAGGGAAATAGGGACCTGATTGCTTACACATTAGGATAGGGATAAGAGCCTAGAAGGTTCAGGAGCATAGGGGTCTGTTAGCTTACAGATCAGGACAGGGATGAGAGCCTACAAAACCCAGGAGCATAGGGACATGCTCGCTTACAGATGAGGACAGGGATAAGACCCTACCAGGCCCAGAAGCATAATGACTTACAGATGAGAGCCTTGCATGCCAATGAGCATAGGGGCCTGCTAGCTTGCAGATCAGGACAGGGATGAGAGCCTACAAAACCCAGGAGCATAGGGACATGCTCGCTTACAGTTTAGGACAGGGATGAGAGCCTTGTAGGCCAACGAGCATAGGGGCAAATGGTCAAAATGTGCCCCAATCAGTGTTTTTGCCACAGCACAGCCACAAAATATTTCTGCCCTGGATAGATGTGTAAGCCGGCGGAAGGTATTCAGCCATTATCTTTGTTGGTCTTTTAATGTAATGGTTCATATCTGTTCTGCAGCTGCACTACATCACCACAAGATGGCACTGTTGGATTAGAAATGAACTGTGACATTACAGGTCTACCAAACGTGAAGCCTAACTACATAGGAGTACAGCTGAACTGCTATTGGCTAAGGTGAGTAGAAAGTTGGAGAATGTTCTAGAGGCCACTAGAGGGAGTCTATATAAGGAGAGTTACCTCAGAAAGTGTTCAGTGATCTACAAGATGTAGTCCTCTATTGTAGTAACCGGGAGTGAAGGAGGGTCAACTGGTAGCAGTCGCAGAGAGAAGGAGAGAGCAGAGGAGCCACATGCATGCCTATGGAGTATTCACAGGAGAAGGTGAACCTTTCTACCTAAGATGCTGAGGAGGAAGCTTAAGGCCGCAGTATTCTGCCATGGGATCAGAATGAGTGACCACCACCTGTTGGACTACATTTGGATGTAATGTTGTGCTTTGGAAGCTGCTAAGGAAACTGTTGTGGAAAGACTGTATGACCTGCTGTGAAGCCTAAAGTGTACCTGAAGTCCTGCTAATAAAGTAAGTGCCCTTTTCATAAAGTCGGTCTCATTGGCGTTTTTGGAAGTAAGCCCATGTCAGGAGGTCCCCCAAGCCCGTTAACAAAGAACCCACTCCCCATACACCCTGAGGAGCTAAACCCCTCAGGGACCCGTATGCTACAGATGCAGACACTGAATTATTTTTGCCCAGGTCAGATGCAGATTTCTTTTATTGCCCAGGTCAGATGCAGAATTATTTTGCCCAGGAAAGGTGCACAATTTTTTTGCCCAAGGCATATACAGAATTATTTTGTTCAAAACAGATGCAGAATTATTTTGCCCAGGACATATGAAGAATTATTTTGCACAGGACAGTCGCAAAATTATTATGTTCAGAAGAGATGCAGAATAGTACAGCCCCACAATCATTATTTTCCACCCTACCTAGCAATAGCTAGCAATAACCCCTGCAGTAGATGTAGCACCCTCTGATGGTGCAGTAAATTAGGTGGGTTAAGTGGGAGATGGTTGCACACAGATGCAGAACAGTTGCAGACACTAATCTCTTCTTCCCCAGAATGTTACAAAGACATGCACCAGGCTCTTTTATGGGCACCGTATCACTCAACGCAATGATGTGCTGCCAGTGTCAGAAGCCTTGTGCAGCCCTCAAGCACAGAGTGTTCAGTGAGGACAGCCGGGAACAGGTTCTTTTGGGCCCAGGGTGCTCTACGTGTGTCTGAGTAGGGATTACAGTACCGTTGCAGGGGAGGTTAGAACTCACTGTTGCCACTGGGAAATATGAGAACTAGTCCAGTAGATGAAAACAGAGTTTCTCTTTATTTAGTCCACAGGCAAACAGAAAACACAGCACATGTACAATATATCCATCCAGATACAACTCTGGGTTCTGTCCATAATCACAGCTACAATGAGAAAGGCATTGCTCCCCAAGGAGGATCCTTCCCCCCTTTCTGGCTCTCTCCCCTTCTCTCTCTCAGTCTTTATTTACTCCTGCTCCTTTACAATTCAAGAATGGTGATAAATAACCAGTGGCTTTAGAACTAGGCTTCCCTATATATCCTCTCACCACCTTCCAGAACATTCCATCACATGTTCGGCCTCATGTCCGACATCTGATAGGCTGCTCTATAAACCCTCTCACCAATTACTACCCTTCTAGTTATTACTATGTTTCTACTCAGCCACCTGTTATGACTAATAACCCCTTATACCTTACCTTCTAGAACAATCTCCATTATAGTCTATGACCCAATGCTTGTCTATGGCCTAATCCCACCATCTTGAGTCTAATTAAGGGTACTACACTGTCTATGCACTTTCATGGTTGGAAACCACAAAAGGGCTTAATAGCTTATTACTCTATCTACCAGAGATTCCTATTAGCCAACTAACATTGTCCCTATATATACCCAGGCCCCTACACTTGGATAGAGCAGGACGGATAGAGGTGGTGCAACCCAGAAGCCACCACCTGGCAACAGACAGGGGGCCACTAAAAAAGGCTTGAGTTTGGCACATGTGGCCTACGGCAACAGGCATGATGGTTACCAAACAGCTGTAGTCAAGGTACGCCATGTACTCACTTGCAGGGAGTAGCTAGAAGATTCAAAATGGCGCCCCCACCTGTGCTCAGGCCCCTCTTTGGCATCCCCCTGACCTGCTGCACCCGGGGCAAGTGCCCCTCCTGCTCCCCCCTAGCTATGCCCCTGCTCACTTGGGCCTCCCATTGTCAGCACAGTAATAGGCTTAGATGAAGTAACAACCTCAGAATTTTTCAAGAACACGCTCTCACAGTAAGAACGATATAATTAATGGGGCCTTACAGATGTATAGTGGATGTTGAAATCCATATCCCGCTACTGTAAGATGGATAAGGCCCGATAGCTGTCAGCAGTCTTTAGCGATGGCGGTTATTTATGACTGTTATCTTACAATATATTAGCATAACTATGAAATGTTATAGGGGGATGAATTTCAATATTCGAGCTTGCCTGAGCGATACCGCAACGCTATCTATGGCTCGCTAGTGACCCTGAAAGGAATCGCAAGTAATGAAAATGTTTCGGAATGATTTTTTTTTCGCCTCTTCCAATTGAAAGCTCATAAATTGAAGAAGGCTTTATTAGATGATCGTCTCAAGTGAGTAATACGTGAACAACCCATTTCTGCCTCTCTTTATATTCTCCGAAAGATGAAATTGACGTGCTTGCTGGAAATACATTATAACAGACAATAACTATACAATAGTTATTCAGGGTGTCCTGCTGAGGCGGAATAATGTCGAAATTTATCATAACCAAAAGGTGGGAAGAGTCAAGGTCTTTTTTTTTTTTGTCATTGATTGCAAAAAATTTTTTACGTTACCTGCAAACTGCATAAAAAATAAAGGAAACTTTATTTTCCCACGACACAGAAATATTTTTAAGCATATTCTGCTGATTTAAAAGAAAATCTTCCCATCAGCCCCAGTCCTTCAAATACCCTCACAGGCTAATATTGTAGTAAACATAGGACATCTTTGACACCTTCCAGTTTTTTTCATTGCACAAAAAAGAATTGTTCATGTGATTTCCTTTTCACGATTCCTGCTCACTTGACCAGTGTCGACCAATCACGGGGCTGGATTTCGTAGAGGGATTTCAGTGCAGGCAGGGCCGGATTAAGTGTGGTTCGGGCCCCTGGGCACAAAGCTGGTGGAGGCCCCAGATATTATTTTTTCCTTTAAAGTAATAGCCCAGCCAAGTAACTGGTGGTTGTCTGGCACCCGCCCATATACTGGAATGTCAGATCGAGTCCCTTGTGCCACCCTTGTGCGGGAACTCCTGCTTTGCCATTTTGGGCCGGGGGGTTGTAGTCACAGATCAGAAAACAGTTCCCTGCACTGAGCTGCCAGCGGCTGTGCTTGGTGGCACACATCACTATAGCGTTTCTGACGGCGGCTTTGCTGCTCTAGACTTTTCGTCCTGCTCTGTGGTGGCTTTGGCTGCAGGCTTGCACAGGGGGCCCCCACTGCCCCACATAGTTTTGGTCCTGGCCCCACGGCCAATCAGACCAAAGACTGAAAAGCCTCCTGGACCAGACCATAACTCAAAGGTTTTTGGAGACCCTCTTGGGCCCCTCTCATAATCCGGCCCTGAGTGCAGGTAAGAAAAACTAAGAGGGGTATGTTGGATTTGGGGGGGGGGGGGGGGAAGGCAATAGGAATTCCCAGGGCAGTTTCTAGGTAATATAGTGCTCAGTGCGGGAAGTAAAAAATTCTGCCTCTCCTTACCCATCCTATGGAGCTGCTACTGTCCTATGCCAGTGTGTGCCATGCTGTGCCTCAACCATAGCAGCAGGAAATGCCCCCTCCACAGAACTGAGCCCAATATGGGGGGTGTGAAGGCCTAATGGCCTGCACTACTTATAGTGGCCCTGACTCATCTGCAGAGCACAGGTTGTCTGGGATAAAGGCACCCTCCTATGGCCTTGGCACCCAGGGTGATGGCCCTGCTCACCCTCCCCTAGAAACAGTCCTGGCCCACTGGCCCTTAGAACAAAAGCGACCAGCTCCTGGTCAGTAGGTAGGCAGAGTGGTGGACTAGGAACAGGTAGGCAGAGTGGTGGACTAGGAACAGGTAGGCAGAGTGGTGGACTAGGAGCAGGTAGGCAGAGTGGTGGACTAGGAACAGGTAGGCAGAGTGGTGGACTAGGAACAGGTAGGCAGAGTGGTGGACTAGGAATGGGTAGGCAGAGTGGTGGACTAGGAATGGGTAGGCAGAGTGGTGGACTAGGAACAGGTAGGCAGAGTGGTGGACTAGGAACAGGTAGGCAGAGTGGTGGACTAGGAATGGGTAGGCAGAGTGGTGGACTAGGAAGGGGTAGGCAGAGTGGTGGACTAGGAACAGGTAGGCAGAGTGGTGGACTAGGAACAGGTAGGCAGAGTGGTGGACTAGGAACAGGTAGGCAGAGTGGTGGACTAGGAGCAGGTAGGCAGAGTGGTGGACTAGGAACATGTAGGCAGAGTGGTGGACTAGGAACAGGTAGGCAGAGTGGTGGACTAGGAACAGGTAGGCAGAGTGGTGGACTAGGAACAGGTAGGCAGAGTGGTGGACTAGGAACAGGTAGGCAGAGTGGTGGACTAGGAGCAGGTAGGCAGAGTGGTGGACTAGGAACATGTAGGCAGAGTGGTGGACTAGGAACAGGTAGGCAGAGTGGTGGACTAGGAACAGGTAGGCAGAGTGGTGGACTAGGAACGGGTAGGCAGAGTGGTGGACTAGGAATGGGTAGGCAGAGTGGTGGACTAGGAACAGGTAAGCAGAGTGGTGGACTAGGAACAGGTAGGCAGAGTGGTGGACTAGGAACAGGTAGGCAGAGTGGTGGACTAGAAAAAGGTAGGCAGAGTGGTGGACTAGGAATGAGTAGGCAGAGTGGTGGGCTAGGAATGGGTAGGCAGAGTGGTGGACTAGGAATGGGTAGGCAGAGTGGTGGACTAGGAACAGGTAGGCAGAGTGGTGGACTAGGAACAGGTAGGCAGAGTGGTGGACTAGGAACAGGTAGGCAACACACAGACGAACCATCTCCACAACCAGAAAGTCAAGTGTGTGCTTAACAAAGGGTCAATTGCCATACCAGGAGGGCAACTAACCGCACCAGGGTGGTAGGATGTGACAACCTCCCCGAGCAGGGTGACAACATACATGCAGCATTTGCTGCTAAAATTAAAGGCGTACTTAACAGCGTTTTGAACCGATTTGGATACAGGCAAACTGTAATATGTACAATCCCTCCGGATGGGGGTCATCCATTCCAATGTAACCACCACTAAACCTCCACGCTGGAACCCATTGGATAAAACTCAATATAAGGATTCCTTTGCACCGTGGGTCTTTCTTTGCAACAATATTTCCATGTGTCACCCTGAATAACAGATTTGGACATCTCATAGAGGGGCGCTGAAGAAGTATTTGGCGAAACTAGTCTGTCCGCCCAACAACTATAGATTTCCATGAACCCCAACCCTACACCTTGGGGGAATACAAACGGATTGTCAGTGATATCCAGTAACTAGTACACAGCTTGGTGCTTTCTTTATGTACTGTATGTATATTAAATGAATTCTTGGGTGTAACAATAACATTTTTTATGTTTTATATTTTAATATTTGGGTGTAAGAACCTTTTCTAAGCGAGGTCTGTCCCTTTGAGCTACAAAACTGTTGGGGTCCGTCTAAGCCCTAAATACCAATGTTTATTCCAGTAGAGAACCCGGGACTGGATAAAATATAATTGCTGATTATTACATACTGTGCCTTCCTTTTATTTTTCTCTGAGTTCTTATTCTGGTGGGTCATGTTTTTTCAATAAGTGTGTCTCTAATTGGAGCAATTGTGGTTCTATTGCCATACCGCTTGTTTCAGAGGATGGGGGTTGAACAGACCCTAAGCAGTTCCCTAGTGACAATGAGGAACCAATGTTCTCTGTGCGTTATTTTTTTGGGTGGAGGATGGAACTGGGGGAAACATCAGGTATGTAGAATCTATGTAGCTGGCAGTTTATGGTTGGAGAAGCAGCTACGTAGATTCTACATACTCGGCATTTAAAAGGTTTAAACCGGACCAACAGCCTGGCACAGTTGGAAAAGAAAGGTAGCGGCCATTTTGGAGCTTCCTCTTCCAACTGACATAACTGAAATGCACTGTAGCAGGAAGCCCAGCATGACTTCCTGTTTGCAGGTGGCCTGCAAGCCCATGAGCGTCCATCTTGTTTTTAACATTTATCTCAGTAGTCGTTAGAAAAGGTAAATTAGTTTTTACATGCAGCAATCTAAATTGTCCTGGAGATGCATGCATGAGGACTGTTTGTTGTGTTGGTCTGGTTAAATTTATTTTTGACTGTTGGTCCGCTGTAAGTCCCTCTCCAGACTAGCACTAAGTTTCTCTCACCATATCCTCTTGAGAACAGTGTAAAACAAGCCATTTCAAAGCACCTGAAAATCACAGATTGTGTGTAAATACCTTATGTAATCTTGGAGAAATCAATATTTTTGCTTCAGTTTCTGGGTCATGGCTGAGCTGGGGTAGAGGTGTCATGGTGCAGCTTTGTGAGTCATGACCATGCTCTGCTGTGGTCAAAAACAGCTGTGGGACCACTTTGACTTGCTGTGCTTGCTCACACTGAGAGCACCAAGGGACGAGGTGGCAGTAGGACCACTTTTTTGCGTGGTCCCGGAGGAATGAAATTGAGTAAAACACAAACCTTGGAGCCCTGCTACTTCTTCTACCCTGCACTGCAGAAAATACAGGAGAGGCACATAAGGCACCAGATGAGCTGCTTGCTGGCTAATTATTGCTTTAGGGTTTAGAGTTCCTTTAAAGTCATTGGCAAGTCAAAAGTTAAAAGATAAATATCAGTAGCTTACCTTACACTAGAGTCCCTCTCCTTCCTACTATGCTGGTCTACTTAGTGAGGAAATCACTTCCTCAATCAGTTTTCAGTCTCCAACCCACTGACCTGGTCCTTCAATCAACCATCAATGGACAGAGAACGGAATCACCCCCCCCCCCCACACTCCCTCCCTAGACATCCTGATTAGCTGCCTCTCTCTGCAGCTGTAAAACCCCGCCCTCCTACCTTCTCTGCTCACACTATGTGCTGGCAGGCTGGAGACGCTTTTAGTCTGCAGCATCTCTCACCCCCTTTTCTGGTCACAGAGGCCCCTTACATGTATAACCATAACTTTTATCTTAGTCGCACTGAGATGAAAATGTTTGGCCCTGCAACAACAATCTAGACCCGGGCTGCTGAACCTTCCGATAAGCGCGGCCCACTTAAAGAGGAACATTGCAGGTATTAGGGAGTTAATAAAAATTCCCCAAACCTGGCTTGCTCGCCCCCCCCTGCCCCACTGGTTAAAACCGGACCTTCACTCTATAGAAGAGCCTATCTTATATGTTTCGCCCACCCTGTACATACAGATTGCCCACATTAAAAATCATCTTACCTGCACCTACTGCATTTTCTGAGCCTTTAATCATCCAAGATGGCGGTACATGGAGTCTCAGGCTGCCTGCAGACAGGAAGTGTCCCAGCTCTGCTCTGTCTGTGCAAAGCACAGCTATAACCCCACCCCTGCAGTTTTGCCCCCTCTCCTCTCCTCAGTGTGTGATGCTTCCGAGGCAAGATGCCAGCGCCCGTATCCTCGAGTCCTGGACAGAGTTGCAGCCCGATGGGGGAAAGAATAATAAGCAAGAAACTTAAAGTTTAAAATATATTAATTTTAGATGCTGGAAAATAGTTTTTGAAGGGTTTGAGCTTTTCATGAAATTATGCTGAAGGTCCAGTTTAACCATTTACTATTATAAACTTACCTGTCTGGTCCTATCGTGCTCCGCATCCCTCGGTCCAGCACCGTCTACTTCGAGCAGTGCCATCTTGCCGTCCCGCCATGCTTTGCCCCGCCCCTCAGATTTCACACCCGTGCAGTGCCACTGCATAGGCTGCAATGACACTCAGCACAAATCCTGCAAGATTTGAAAAGAGAGGGACGGCGAAGGGTGAGTACAGCTAAGGCTTGCAGCCTTCACTCGGCTTGGGACAGCTAAGGGGGGTGCAAAGGGGCCAAGAATTCTACCGGACAGGACAGGCGTCAGCACTAGGCATACCCGGGCAGATGCCGGGGCCCCTGCACCTTGAGAGGGCCCACTTCATTCCCTCTACCCTGTGCAGGACACACATGGTCATGCAGTAACCAGGACTGTCTGCCCATTGGGAGATCCTTTCTTTCTGTCAGTCCAATTTTTTGTTTCTTTCCTTCTATTCTTCCTTATTCTTTCTTTCTTTTTTCCCATTTATTTTTTGCTTCTTTTTTTGGCTTCTATCTATCTATCTATCTATCTATCTATCTATCTATCTTTCTTCTTTCCTTCTATTTGTATTTCTGTCAGTCCTTCTATTCTTTCCTTCCTCTTTTCTCTTCTGTTTTTCCTGTTTTATTCTGTCATCCCTCTTATTTTCTTTCTTTCTTTCTTTCTTTTATTAATTCTAATGCTTTTGTTCTTTCTGTAAAATATTTTATATTCATACATGCAAATGTTATCACCATGTATGGAGTATCATACCACAGCGGCAAGGGGCTCACTGAGACTCTATCACCCAAGGGCCCGTATAAACCTGGAGGCGGGCCTGCTGCTGGATGTTGGCATTTTAGATAACTCTGACATCTAAAATGTGAGGGAGGGGGGGGAGGGTTGTTCAGAGAGGAACATCAGAAATTCTGATGTTCTCCTTTAAATGATTTGGCACCTGGTCACGGGCCACAATGAATAGGTTCAGAATGTTTTCATCTGGAATAGCATAATGAAGATTTTCTACAAATATCAGGATACCCACTGTCTCCACAAACTCTACTTGTATGTCTGTCCGCCACATCCCTACCTTTATAAGTAACGATCCCCACATGCTAGTAATACACATCATAATTGGCTCAGCTCTCTGAATATATAGGGCCCTTATTTATAGCCCTCCCCCATCAGGCTCACATCTTAACCATGTTCCCAATACTTAACCTATCTAAGCTCCCACCAATGCTAAGCACCTAATTATCAAAGAAAAACTATTTTACCAAATGATTGTGCCAAAGATGTCACCCAATGTCACAGCGTTCCTCCAAGCAGCCGCTGTCAACTCTATTTGCCAATGCGCACCTCTTATATCACTCTTTGTTAAACTGACCAGATGTACCACTTTCGGTGGGACAGTCCCTCTTTGAGGCCCACTGTCCCTCCAAAAACTCTGGTAACCTAAATGTCCCACTTTGCTGACATGGGGAAGACTGTCCCACCAAATTCACAATGCTGGATGTCTGGGTGGTTTACAGCTGTTCTGACTCTTTGATTGGATGGTGGCAATGGAATGTATGGACTTCTGAGCATTGGCTCCATCACCAAAATCTTTTATGGATGTTCCTAGACCACGCTAAACCACACTCCTACCATGCCCATTAGGGATGAGCGAACCGGTTCGGATGAACCGGAATTCACTCCGAATTTCAGGGAAAATTCGATTCGGCACGAACCCGAATTTTTTTTGGTTCGTGCCGATCAAATTTTCCCTGAAATAAATAAAAAAAAATGTCGGCATGGTGGGAGCGGGAAGGCCGGCTACGCTGTCAGCGGGCCGACGGCGGCCCGCTGACAGGCGTAGCCGGCCTGCCCGCTCCCACCATGCCGGCATTTTTTTTTTCAGATGAGTGATTCGTGAAAGTTCGATTCGGGCGAACCCGAATTTCTTGGGGAAATTCGGCGAATCGCCCGAATCGAACTTTCAAGAAGTTCGCTCATCTCTAATGCCCATCACCCAAAATCTGGTTTAAACTGTCCTACTTTGAGGACTTTAAAAAAAAGGTCAGTTTACTCTCCGTGCGATCGCACATCCTTACAGTATCCCTATTTAAAGCGGATCAACAGTCAAAAATGACTTAAACCAGACCAACTCAACAAACAGTGCTCATATGCATCCCTCCCCGGGGCAATTTAAATTGCTGCACATAAACATTGATTTACTTTTTTCTAACTCCTTCTGTAGCAAATTAAAAAAAAAAATGCCTGTGCCAGGCTGTTGGTCCGGTTTAACTACCTACACATCCATTCTATTTACTCCTCCCTCTTTCCTCACAGCAGATCAGGGGCCACATCAGATGTATCTGAGGGACTCATGGGGTCCTTCCGAGCCGCAGGTTGAGCACATGTAATCTAGACCTTTAAAGTGGCCCAAAACCCACACCGATCGGCTATCTTATAGATTGATTCCCTCCCCCAAGGCATTCAAAATCGAGATGCCTTGCTGTTTGAAACCCCCAGGTCACCCATAAACTCACCCTCTATTCCGGTCCAACAGAGCCACTCACCTCTTCCCGGTCCTACGACACATGTGCGGCCGCTCGTCCAATCAGCGCTCTCTGATCTGCTTGAGCCCTTTGGTCCTGGAGCTTGTCTAATATGAGCGGATCTGAGCGCACTAGCGGCCCCATCCCCGCTATCACTCTAGCTAGACGTGTGCCCGCACCAGGCATTTGTGAATTGCCGGCGCGGGCCCACTCCCCGTTAGAGGGTAGCGGCTGCCAGTGCGTTTGGATCCGCTCGTATTAGACAAGCTCCATGACCAAGGGGCTCTAGGGTATCCGAGTGTGCTGGTTGGACGAGCGGACGCACATGCGTTGTAGGACCGGCAAGAGATAAGTTTGTTGGGGCCACCAGGGGGGTTCACACAGTGGGGCACCCCTGATCCGGGTGCCCTGGGGGCAAGGACCAAGGATTTTGACTATTCTGGGTTTTGGTCCTTGCCTCCAGGGCACCCCGATCGGGGTGTGAAACCCAATAGGTAGCCCAAAGAAACTCACCTCTTTCTGGGCCTATGACACTTCAATCTACTCCAGATAGGCACACTACCTGTTAGAGGGTAGCAGGGGATGTGGCTGCCAGTGCGCATGGATCCACTCGTATTAGACCAGCTCCAGGACCAAGGGGTTTGAGCAGATCCGAGCAAACTGATTGGACGAGCGGATGTGCATGCACCATAGGACCGAAAAGAGGTGAGTTTGTTCGGGCAACCCGGGGGGTTTCCAAAATGGGGCACCCCTGATCAGGGTGGCCTGGGGGCAAGGACCAAAACCCTGGATTCTGACTCTCCTGGGTTTTGGTCCTTGCCTCCAGGGCACCACGATAGGGGTATGAAATCCCCCAGGTAGCCCGAACAAACTCACCTCTTCCCGGTCCTAAGACACTTTAATCTTCTCCAGATAGGCACACTCCCTGTTAGAGGGTAGCAGGGGATGCGGATGCCAGTGCGTTTGGATCCGCTCATATTAGACAAGCTTCAGGACCAAGGGGCTTGAGCGGATTCGAGCACGCTGATTGGACGAGAGGACGTGCATGCATCGAAGAACCGGAAAGAGGTGAGTTTGTTCGGGCGACCGGGGGGGGGGGGGGGGGGGGTTTCACATAGTGAGGCACCCCTGATCATGGTTGCCGTGGGGGCATGGACCAAAATCCAGAATTTTGACTCTCCTGTGTTGTGGTCCTTGCCCCCAAAACACCCCGATTGTGGGTGCCCTGCTATGTGAAACCCCCTAGGTACCCCGAACAAACTCACCTCTTTCCGGGCCTATGACACTTTAATCTTCTCCAGATAGGCACACTCCCTGTTAGAGGGTAACAGGGGATGTGGCTGCCAGTGCACTTGGATCTGCTCCTATTAGACAAGCTCCATGACCAAGGGGCTAGAGTGGATTCGAGCACGCTGATTGGACAAGCGGACGTGCTTGCGTTGTAGGACCGCAAAGAGGTGAGTATGTTCGGGCGACCCGGTGGGGGTTCACACATTAAACTAATATACTGTGCTGCACTGCGAAAAAGCAATCCTAAAGATAATGAAACTGTAATTGATTTGGAAAGTAGCTTCAATGTAAGCCCTGATGAATAGAAATAGATCTTGGTATTGTTGTGATAGAACTGATCAAATACAATAAGGAGAAGGCCTATCTGGAGAAGATTAAAGTGTCCTAGGACCGGGAAGAGGTCCGTTTGTTCGGGCAACCTAGGGGGTTTCACACAGCGGGGCACCCCCGATCGGGGTGCCTTGGGGGCAAGGACCAAAACCTAGGATAGTCAAAATCCTGGGTTTTGGTCCTTGCCCCCTAGGGCTTCCTGATCAGGGGTGCCCCACTGTATGAACCCCCCCCCCCCCCCCTGGTCGCCCGAACAAACTCACCTCTTACTAGTCCTAAGAAGCATGTGCGGACACTCGTCCAATCAGCGTGCTCGGGTTAGCTCAAGCCCCTTGGTCCTGGAGCTTCTCTAATACAAGCGGATCCGAGCGCACTGGCAGCCACATCCCCTGCTACCCTCTAACAAGGGAGTGTGCCTATCTGGAGAACATTAAAGTGTCCTAGGACCGGTATAAGGGTGCCCTGGGGCAAGGACCAAATCCAAGGAGAGTTAGGCCCTTATTTAACAAGGGATAGCGCCAGGTAGCGAATGGTGAGCGAACGGTAATGACGGTCACCGCCACGAGAACGCCGGCTCCCCACCACAATCACACATTTATCAAGCCGATCCTGCTTAGCGACTGACAGAGCGCCAGATAGCGAATCATTCATCATTATTCCAGCCTCACCCCACAGCGCCAGCGAGCGACCTTGAACAGCGACAGGTATGACCTCTCGCTACCTGGCGCTCTCCAATGCATTTCAATGGAGCAATCTTTAAATATTCGTAATTAATTGCTATTAATGTTTTTTTTTTTTTTTTTTTAAATGTCAAAAATTCTGTGACCACTTCTGCAATGTTAGATATTTTTTTTTAAGGTAAAAAAAAAAAAAAATTTGTGCAGAATTGATATTACAGGTCTGATATTAATGTATTCATATTACAAAATGTTTTGAAAAACTTTTTTTTTTTCCAAAAAATATGGTTGTTTGGGGGTTAAAAAACTACTTTTAACCCATCGCCGCCAGCGCTCTGGGGTTTAAACAAGCATTTCACAGCGCGAGAATTGTTAATGAATATGCTGGGAGCCGTTCGCTATGGCCATTCGCTGTCATGCGCTCCCATACAGCGCGGAACCTGTCAAACAGCGACTCCTAACCCCGTATTCAACGTTACCGCACACCGACTGAGTCGCTGTCAACAGCCGAACAACGGCCAAGCACAGCGAATACTAGCGTGCGCTGTGAAAATACCGCGACTGTCGCTCATCTGTCGCTACCTGGCGCTATTAATGAATCGGCCTCTTTGAATCTTGGTTTTGGTCCTTGCCCCCAGGGCACCCTGATCAGGGGCGCCTCGCTGTGTGAAACCCCCTAGGTCGCCTGAACAAACTCACCTCTCTCCGGTCCTAGGACACTTTAATCTTTTCCAGATAGGCCTTCTCGCTGTATTTGATCAGTTCTATCACAACAATACCAAGATCTATTCCTATTCATCAGGGCTTTCATTGAAGCTACTTTCCAAATCAATTACAGTTTCATTATCTTTAGGATTGCTTTTTCGCTGTGTGGCACGGTATATTATTTTAATGTGATAAAATATAAATCTAAATGACTGTTCTTCATGATGCGTGTAGATTGCAACCTGAGGTATCTAGCTCCAGACTGATGTAAATCTTTCTTTTGTGAAATGATGATTAATGGAAGGATTATGCAAGATGGTTTACAAGCTCCTTCTGTGATTGATGGCCGGTCACGAGCAGCATTTTGTTGTTGTGTTATCTCTGGTGTAAATAAACGGTGAACCTGACAGAATATTAATACAGGTAATGCACAGACTGTTCTCTGGAGCAGGGTCATATTTTCGGTCTTTCGGAAGCAAACAGTTCTTTAACAATGTGTTTAGTAAATCATTTAGCGAAAGGTCAGAGTGACTGTTCATCTACGCCCGCTCCCGTTCGTTATTAAGCAAATGCAGTGAAGTCATCTGTAGCCAAAGAGTGCATATAAAAATGATCAAGAGGCGCGGGAAAATAATGAGTTATTATTTTCATTAAGGTATTTTGTCTGCCATGAATGCAAATCAGCTAAACTGCCATGCCACTGGTCGGGTAAACACATTCAACCTTAGTGTAGTTATTTAGTTGTACCAAGGTGAACTGAAACTGGACCTAGAGTCTCAAAGACTCTAGGTTCAGCTAAAAACCCTTACCTGGGACTTACCTAGTCCTAATATCCCACAGGAGCTCAAATTCAGTTGTCAAAGAGCACACCTGCTGGTGCTTCCCGTCTCCGTCACTGCTGTCACTGCCTCTTCTGGCCGGGACACTCTCAAACACACGGCTCCGTGCAGTGGGTGGGGGTGGCCTGCACAGAGTTGGCACAGGCTACACCCACCCCCTGTACTGAGCCAGGTGTTTTCATGTCCCAGCCAGTAAGAAGCAGCGGTGGCAGCGGGGATGGGGACAGCGCCCTCCGCTCCTCCATCTTCTTCTGGCCTGTGAGTTTTTATCTTCTTCTGCCTCCTATGGGAAACGGGAGGGGGGATGCCACAGTGCCTATGGGGAATGGGAGGGGGGATGCCACACTGCCTATGGGGAATAGGAGGGGGGATGCCACACTGTCTATAAATAATGGGAGGGATGCCACACTGTCTATAAATAATGGGAGGGGGATGCCACACTGCCTAAAATGTGGAATGGGAAGGAGGAGAATGCCAAACTGCCTATGGGGAATGGGAGGGGGGAATGCCACACTGCCTATGGGAATGGGATGGGGGGGATGCCACACTGCCTATGGGGAATGGGAGGGGGGAATGCTGCACTGCCTATGGGAATGGGATGGGGGGATGCCACACTGCCTATGGGGAATGGGATGGGGGGGAATGCCACACTGCCTATGGAAATGGGATGGGGGAATGTCACACTGCCTATGGAAATGGGATGGTGGGGAATGCCACACTTCCTACGGGAATGGGATGGGGGGATGCCACACTGCCTATAATGTGGAATGGGATGGGGGATGGCACAATACCTATATTGTGGAATGGGAGGGAGGAGAATGGCACACTACCTATGGGGAAGGGGGAATGCCACTCTGTCTGTAATTGGAAGATTCTGCACCTTGCCTATTATTTGGTTCACAACATTTGGTTCAGAATATTATGTTTCTTATTTCCGTCCTCCAAATCCTAAAATACAGTATACAGTATACAGTATATAAAAATAAAAATAAAAAGTATTACTGTGATACAAACATATACTGTAATTAGTATAAAAATTACTTAATACTGTATATACTGTACATTCAAATGTAATATGTAGGTACTGTTCTTTTTATTCACACCACACCATTAAAAAAACAAGGGTTTAACATTTGAAGATGATGATGATGAAGATTGTTGTATTTGATCTGAAGATATCAGAAAGCACCCTTTATGATAAATATGTGGTACCGTTGTAATCAGGAGTAATGGGGCTTTTCCACGCAAGTCTCCCAAAAATATTGAAAAAGCACTGAAAAAAATACAAACGAAACATTTCATGTTAAAGTCCAAACTCTGCTGAAAGCCAAGACAATCCCTGCAAAAATATAAATATATAGATAGTGCAAAATGCAAAAAAATGGCCTGGCAATAGAGTGACAAAACTCTAAATACGTTGGTACTGAAGGCTTAAACAACAGATTAGTGAACAGGACTGTGTATGGGGTTCCAAAGCAAACAGATAGTCACTGCACCTCTGCTAACTTCAATTGCATCAGCAGAAAAGCCGTCTGTTTTCATGGCAGTATTAGGATTGAGCCTCCACTCAATAGCAAAGGGTTGCCTTCTCTGAAAAGACGCACTTTCTGCTTAATCGAATGGATGAACATTGGAATGGCAGGCCAGAAACATCAGAGAACTTACATCCTGCCACCATTGCTGGAAGAACTCTAGTGGTGCCAACGTTATAGGTGGATTATCTTGTTGCATTCTCTGCACTCGCTCATTCTTGTCCAAGCCAATCTGAACCGATATGCGTATGAATCCATCTTTGCAGATCTTGTATAACCATACCTGTTTGAGACATGGTTGTCTTTCCTGGGCTGGATGGTATCTTCCAGCAACACAATACACCTGGCTAGAAATGTTCACACTTGGTTGAAGGAGCATGGCCAAGACTTTCAAGCAATAGCATAGTCCCCTAATTCCGCAGATTTTAACCCAACTTAGCATCTGTGGAGCTACATTGACCACGGTGTTTGCTCTATGGATCCTACCCTCCAGCAGCTGTGGGATACACTGCGATCAGCATGACTCTAAATACCTGTGAGCACCTACCAGGAGCTTACTGAGCCACTACCAGCCTACCTAGTTGATGTCCGTGCTACACATGGTAGTTACACTGAATGTTAGATTGTGGTCATTTTAAAGCAGATTGAAACCCTTCTGTGACACCCTGCCCTTCCTGCCCAAGAATTTTGGGTGATGCTGCCTCATCGGCGGTGGCCTGGTTTTCCACTGCCAAGGCCATGTCTGCACCCACTCAGCAATTCTGATATTGCCGACTGGCTGATCTCAAGATTGCCAGTTTACCAGCGACCTCAGGGGTTTCACACAGGGGGGCATTCCAAGATAAGATGCCTTGGGGCAGGCTAGTGGCCATCCCTGGAGCCTTTTAGATCCTAAGGCCATCCACACATGGTTTTCATCCCCTTTAATGTCATTCGAGATAGTCCCCGGGGCGCCTGTACGGCTCCCAGCATTCCTCGCGCGGCCGCGTCTGTGGTAGTGCCTTGCTCTCAGTGAACACTGCGGGTCCAGAGAGGAAGAGAAACAAGAGTATCAGTGGTGGCAGTGTACAGTCTGAGGATATTAGGATTTGTTTAAGAAGTTTGAAGATCTATTTTGGAAAGCCAGGTGTGCAGAGGATATCCAGATAGTCACCTGTAGTGCCTGAAATTTTCTTAGGTCAGGTAAGTGCATTTCATGAATGTTGATGGCATGGATGTAAACTATAGATAGTGCTCACTGAATGAATGACTATTGTGAAGGACTAAGAGGGTAATTTATTATAAAAGGTGCGGACGGCACCACTCGTCCAAGACCGCTCGGCAGCGCCCACACCACAACACTGGCTTCATGTTGCCGGCAGAATCAGCTGTAGCACTCCCAACCAGGCATTGTTTGCAGTGCATGGATTGTATATGCCTATGCACCAGCGACACCTAGAGCTGGCCGGGAGCACTGCAAGTTGTAAGAATTTAAGAAAAATAAACATAGCGCTTGCAGAGGCGCTCAAAAAATGTGATTCCAGGCACACAGCGCCTGTTGTAATTGTTTTAGGGTCAGGGGATTTTCTGAAATGGGAATTGCATTGGGGACACTTGAAAGACATGACATAGCTTTCTCACGACCCAAATCACAAGTTTGCAGTGCTACACAAAAGTGCAAAAAATGCATCCAAAAATAACCTCAAAACGGCCTAGAGATCCCATGGCACATGCCCCAGCTTGAAAAAAATATTGTAAAATGCCTAATTAATTCTAACCATTCAACCCCATTGAAATGTATGGGATAAGGCCACATAGTGCAGGCTGAGAGCCTAGCCATATCTGGCACTGTAGGGAACTCATCCCATTGCTGGTGCTGATGATAGATAGGGCACTTGTACACCTATTCCAAATAATTATTCAGCATGACCACACGGAAAGAGAAGGCTCCACCCCCTGGGAGGAAACACAAACAGAACAGAGATTAAAAGCTTCACCCCTTCCTGCCTACCCCTTTTTTTGTGTTTCCTCCCTAAGGAACCACTGGACAGAGTGTGCTAGGAAGATGGTTAGTCTTCGGCCAATTTTTTATTTTAGTTTTTTAGAGTCCTGGTGGAGTTCATCCTCTGACTTGGGATCGCCAGGTCTAATTCCTACATAGTCTGACTAGCACGAGTAGTGCAATGTCCCCTTTAAAATCCCGGGCAGGTCTCTTATGCTGCAGGCGTGCCGGCCCTTTAATTTAGCAACCGGAGCGCTGGTTCTGCTTTTTTGGGATTCCGATCAGCTTTTTTTTTAGGTTACATTTTTCCCTGCAAAATGTCAAATTTGTTGGGGGGTGGAGCCTGGAAACAGGACCCTGCGCTCTGACGATGCTTCTGGGTCGGCGCTGAGGAAAGGCAGCACTTTCTCCCTGATCAACGTGCAGGTCGGAGGGAGATTCGGGACAGCAGCAGCGTCAGGAGTGTCCTTGGGGGATCGGAATTGCAGCGAATCAGAGCAGGGCAGCAAGGAGCCTGCAGGCAACAAAGATGTTGAACAGCCCAGCTGACAGGTCTTCAGAAACTGACTGAAACGCCTAAATGCAAAGAGTCCGAACCCCCCAAAGTCAAGCTTAAAGCAACTAACAAAACCAAATGCTGTGAAGAATGTAGCATTGTGCTTCCGGGTACTTGGCAGAAGCCTCTGTGTCAGGATTGCAGAGAAGCAAAAAGGTATGCAGACTCGGCAGCCCTCTTTAGGGAGATCCTTGCATCCTTGCAGGAGATGGCCTCAATGCGGGATACCCAGAGGGAGGTAGGGCAATCCGAGCTATCTATTGCTACCACACTGACTACTAACCCGATTGTTGAGAGTCAGGGGGAAAGTACAGGGGTAACCCTTATTACAAATACTCCTAGTATGTTTTCTGTGGGCCCACTTCAGATTAGTATGTAGGTGAGGAGGACCTGTCCTCCTCCTTGGATGAGGAAAACCTGGATGAAGGGGGTACAGGCTGTTTGGATAACATGTCAGAAGAGCTTGAAAAATTATTAGGAGATATTTATGCAAACTGGGGAATTCTAAACGAGAAGAAACCTCTGTAAATACAGAATGAAATGTATAATAAATTGTTGGAAAAAACTTCCAAGCTTTTTTTTTGGCGAGGTACCACCACAGACCTTGGAAATTTTTTTTTTTTTCTTGAAAAAAAGGAAACTCCTGTTCAGTAACCAGAACATGGAACCATGGAGCAAGTGTCCAAAATTGGATGCCCCACTGGGTCACAAGTCCAGAGCTGCGGATTTGAGTTTTGATGACATGAGTGCATTATGCGATTCCATGTTTCACAGATTTTCACAGAATTTTGGCAAAAAGAGCTTGAGACGCTATCACATTTAGACCCCCATTGTCATCTGATGGTATCCTAAGGAGCATGGTTGTTTGGCTCAATAACCGCAGAGGTTACATGGAAAGTAATACTCCCGGGGAAAGCTTACTAGCGGCCCTACCAACCTTTTACGGAGCTGTTACTTTTCTTACTATTTCTTCCTCAGTGACTTCCAGACTTTCCGAACATAATTCATCACAGCATCATTCTTCATTCAAATCCATTAACGCTTCAACTGACAGCAAGGATCTTGAAGGGACCATCCTAAGACATAAGGGCTGTTCAATTAGAGTGATTGAAATTCTTCTGGCCAGTTGAAAATTAACCACTAGGCGAATCTACGAAAAGGGATGGAAATGTTTTTCTTCTTTTTGTGAAGTTAACAAGTTGAAGAAAAAGGAGAAAAGCTACAGTACTCGAATTCCTGCAGGAAGGTTTAGAGAAGGGACTAGCAGTAAGTGTGCTAAAGACTCAAACTTCTGCCTTATCAGTATTCCTTGAACTAAAATTAAGACAGAATGAACTAATCAATTGTTTTTTCAAGTCAGTTAGTCGACAAAGACAAACACCTTTTAAAGGTTTTCCTACATGGGATTTATCAATAGTGTTGAATGGATTAATAGAACCTCCTTTTGAACTGCTAGAGGAAGTTCAAGAGAAATGGTTGTCACTGAAATTTTGTTTCCTGTTAGCCATTACTTCTGCGAAAAGGGTGAGTGAACTGCAGGCCTTATCTATGAAGGAGCCATATTGTTCAGTACTCCCAGACAAAGTTATACTTAGACTCAATCCATTGTTTTTGCCAAAAATAGTGACTGACGCTAACAGGGCGCAGGAGATAATCCTTCCAACATTACTAATAGGAACTGGCAAGGAAGAGGATCTCTTGCTGCTAGATGTTAGAAGAGTTCTGATCCAGAGAATGGAACAACTTTTAGCAACTTTCAGAGGAAAAAAGAGAGGCTTAGCAGCCTTGAAGTCCACTATAGCCAGATGAATAAAAGCATATTCATCCTCTTTGAAAGAGATCTGCAAGGCAGCAATGTGGTCACCACCCCACACCTTCCTAAAACATTATACCGTAGACTTGATCTATTAACTGCAAAACATCAGACCTTCGATAAAAGGGTACTACTTGCAGTTTCCCACCCCTAAGGTATAATTACTCGCCTAATCCTCTCTGTGTGGTCATGCTGAATTGAAAAAAACCAAGTTAGACTTACCGGTAACTGATTTTTCAAGAATACTTTAGCATGAGCATACTGGTAAGTCTAACAGGGATTTTTTCCCTGGAACTGACACTCATCTGGCACTACGTTGCACTAGCATTTCTACTGCTGCTCTAATCCCATTTCTATAATTTGTTATTTTAGACTTTATTTTTATATTAATAATACACTTATTTTCAAAAATGTTTTACAATTAGCAACACAGCTAAAGAGATTTTGCTGGGCCAAGATTGATTTTAACAAAACTACAGTGTCATTTCAACACCTAAACAAAATAATCACACATTCAAGCTGACTTTGGTACACCGTAGAAGTGACTGCACACTGTGCATATTTAGTCTTGATAAGAGAGTAATTAAACTGTTACTGATGCATCTGAAATATTATTTTGTTTTTAATTACACTGACAAGCCATATGAAGATAATTAGTATGTCAATCAATATAAATATTTCATTATATAGGCCACAGGAGACCCGCGCCTCGGGCAAAACCGTGATGGGGGCAGGAAAATTGCTTTCCTTCTTTTTTCATCTGCTTTGCCGCCTCGTCTATGTGGGTTGTTGATTCATCTCATCAAAACAATGAAAAAAGAAGTGTTACATCTAACCCAATGAGTTCATGATTTAATGATCTACGGGGGTTGCAGCCATAAATGAAACTTCTGAAACGCTAGAGCCACCTTGGCGGGCCTGTAAAATAAATCAAACCAACCTGGAATTTTGTACAGAAACTACAAAATAAAAATTAATAAAAGAATCTACGCTCACTCATCAACCGACCAGGTATCACATTGGAGGAGGGGGGGGGGGGGTTCATGGGCTGTCTGAGCTAGAAGAATCCCAGGCTGATTCTTGACCCATAGGGCCTTAGTTTGCATACAATTGCAATTGCATGTATTAAACCCCACGCCGCGTCAAGGTTCATGTGCCCTGAAAGATCCTGTATAAATAATAGTAATGGAGCAACTCCCTCCCCCCTTTTTTCAAATTAGAAACTGAAATCCCCATATTTGAATCCTTATGACTCCTCTAATAAGCAACTAACCACTCCCCTAAAACATTTTGTAAGGCTCTTTGTCCATTTCTACTACACCAGCACGTCCCCAAAACTCCAACAGAGAGAATGATTTGTCAGAAAAAGGCTAGAAACTTGGGGAATACATTGCTTCAGCTGGGTCTAGTGTGTATCTTGCCATGATCAAGGTCACAGCAACACCTTACTTTCAAGCCCTTGTTAGTAAAAGCCAAAACCCCATACTGAGCTGATGCCTATATTGCCTTTATGAGGGTTCTGAACCTATGTATCTAATTCATCCATGTAAAATGTTATACCAATTCATCCTAGCAAGGTGCAATGTTAGACCAATTGATCCACATAAATCATAAATTGACAAGTGCTCTTTAAATAGTAGGTAAATATGATAAAAATCAAACAATAACTAATGTTCAAATAACTACATCAAACTATTATCCTCTATGTCTCTGGGAGGCGGCTCTTAAGGAATGTGGTATAAAGATAATGAAAAAAGAGATACTGCCCTGTCCTTGAGTCCAATGTATCCATTAGGAATTGGTGAACAACCTAGTGAACCACCAAGTCCCAGGGGTTCTGAACCTACATGGATCCAGCTCCCTATAAAGGGGGGTAAGAGTGGGGATTGTTAGACTCTGGGGACACCCATCTTCTTTGTGAGCTTACAATCTCCGCAGCTAGCTTCACCTTTAGCCAAGCCTCCGTTTGCCGGGACGCTTTAAACGCTTCGCCGGACACGGTTGCCCCCCCAGAACTTATTAGCTCAAAGGATGTAAGCTCATGGGGGTAAAGACGGATGAACCTAAGGTAAGACTGGGTGGAAATCGGGTAACCGAGGTAATTTCTGGGAAAACAGGCAAGGTCAAAGATCATGCCAATGGCCAAAGCAAGAGATCAGAGAGCTTTGCGGCACCAGGGATCAGACGTGTTCGTGGTCGTAATTCAGGCTGAGGTCAGTACAGGCGGCAGTCAGGATAGTCAGGCTAGTAATGTTGGCAACAGGTATCAACACAGGAACTCAGGATAAGCACACCCAGCTAAATGCGATCAAGGGCAATGACTGGGTGACCTAGGAACACCTTTATAGGGCATGGGTGCAGGGGATTGGATGGGAAGAACCAGGCTCATTGGTCAGTAAAACAACACTTGGGCTGATTGCCTAGTTCAAACTTTTAGGGCGTTTCACCCACAGTATCCTTTGGGCTCATTGGCCCTTTAATTCAGCATAAAGTAGCTGTGCTCGCACACGCTCGCGAGCATAGCAGAGAACCGAGGGATGCGGCGAGGAAGAGAAGAGGAAGACGAGCTCGGTGCCGCTCCAGTCGATGCCACCCGAGCCAGCGCCTGACGCAGATGCGGCTGCCGAGCAGGAAGAGTCCGGACCAGCTGCCCACGTTGGCCGAGGACACTGTGGGAACGGACTGAAGGTAAGCGCGCCGTGACAGGGATAAACCTTTAGATGACTGAACAATGCTTGGATACGGGTAGAGAAGTATCTTTAGACGGGCACCCTCATTAACATAACAAACTGCTGTTCTGTTTTCATCAGGGCTGTGGAGTCCATGCCTTTCTCGCTCCCCTATTAGACATGGCCGTGCTCCATCGCTGTCTGCCGCAGACGTGCACGCTTGGATGTTTGTACTAGATCTGGCTCTTCATCCATTGCACTGCTCAACAGTGCCAACTGGTGTTCAGCACATTACAATTGCACGAAGCCTAGAGCATAAGCTCTTGGGCTTGCTTTTTACTTCCAGGTTTCCTTTGGTCTGGACAGGAAGTGACCTCAGTCATACTCTGAGACATCCCTCTCAGCTTCATTGACATCACTATTTAAATGGACAGCTTGCCTGTTTTCATTGCTGTTTTATCAGCTAAGTTTCTGGATTCTGTTTCCCTGTTTCCTGAGATTCCTGACTGATTTCCTGGTTTAACCCTCGGATGGATTACATGGTTTTGACTTGGATTCATTAATTGGATGTGGAGAATAATAAATAAATACATACATTCATTGGTTTGTGTCCACCTTAGTGGGGTTCCTGTCTAATTCTGGGATAGTCAGAATCAGGCAAATCAGGACCCAAACCAATGAACCTGGTAAGACCTTAACCTCTCTCAGGGATTAATAGATATTGAGAATCTAAAATGTATGTTGTCAATATGAAACAAGCTATAATGGCCTCAGGCAAAAAGAGAAAGTATAAAGAAATAAAACTAGCCCTCACAGAAGGTTATCTATTTTCCCAGGTGGATATATACTGTATTAAATTTAGAGAAACTGGACATATAGAAACTTGGGAATCCTATTCTTCAAAACTGGCATATAATATGTTGTAGAAGGTGTGTAAATGACATTTGACTAAAGAGAGAATTCTCTATGTATTTATTTACTATCCTCCACATATACTGACCATATATTGAGCTAATGTTTTTAATTCTTATCTCAGAAGAAGCTAATGAAGTACAGGTTTTAATTGAAATACTGTAATCATGTATAGTGAAATTGTGTATCTATGAACTGTTAAAACAATAAATGCATATATTATAATGATTGAAGGTTGAAGCCTGGTTCATGGTCTGGATAGCTGGCACCTTGGGAAATAGGTAATTACTTGTACTAGTTAGGAGAGTAGTTAGAAGATCAGCTTACCTTACCGCTGCTTGAACCCTGCAATTGTGATACCGGGAGCTAAGCTTCCAGGTTTACGGGTGGTGGGTAGGCATGACCGCTGTGCAGCCAGCTCCCATTGAAAACAATGGGAGCCTCCACGAACCTGAACTCCTGGAGTACATTGAGCACCCATTTTTTTCAATGGGGGCGGCTGTACAAAGGCCACATCCACCAGTGGATCTCCTAGTTACCCCTTGGACTGTGTAGTGTAATCCTGTACATTGTAAGTGAAAAAAGGTACAATAATTACATAACATGCAATATTAGTACATACACGCGCTAAAAAATGAAAAACCGTATAATCAAAAATTTCAAGTCCACATTCAGGTGCTCGACGTGTGTTAGTCCTTATTCCCAAAAGAACCGAGTGTAGAAAATCAATTTTTTTGAAACACAGAGCAACCTTCAAAATGAATAAGTGCAGAAGATTCAAGGGTAAATCAATCCAACCAATTACCGAGAAACAATAATAAAACAGAATCTAGTGTAATTCCATTAAAACCCAAGACGATTTATTAAAGGTTATAAAATTTGCACTCACAAACATGCAATTAAAAACAGCATCCAATCAAAGTTAGGCGATGCTCATCTCACCGGCCCTGGAATGAAGCAGCTATGCCAGCAGAAAGGTTGCGTCAGCCACGGACAAAAATGTAGGTACCAATGTTGCAGAAAGTTCCGCCAACTAGATTCTGTTTTATTATTGTTTCTCTGTAATTGGTTGGATTGATTTACTCTTGAATGCTGGTGAGCAATACATCTGAGAATAGGACCTACCAACTACCCACTTGTGGACGTTTTTGAAGGCTTCAGTTATCTTTATTAGTCGGTAAGGATTTGCACTATCGGTGGTGGTTTCTGGTTGGATTTTCCATCGTGTGGAGGTGCACGCGTTGTGGGATAGAAATTATCTTCTGCACTTATTCATTTTGAAGGTTGCTCTGTGTTTAAAAAAAAATAATCCTGTACATTGTAATTGTGTTATCTATGAACTATTAAAGCAATAAATGCATATATTTTAATAATTTAAGGTTGAAGCATGGTTCGTGGTCTGAATAGCTGGCACCTTGGGAAATAAATCATTCCCTTTCCTTAATTGTACTAGTTAGAAGAGTAGTTAGAAGATCCGCTTACCTTACCGCTGCTTGAACCCTGCCGATCGTTTTCCTGCAGCCCCACTTTTGTGAAGCCAGGAGCTACGCTTCAAGGTTTCCGGGTGGTGGGTAGGCATGGCCTCTGTGCAGCCAGCTCCTATTGAAAACAATGGGCGTCTCCATACACCCGAAAGTTCCTGGAGTGCGTGGGCACCCATTTTTTTCAATAGAGCAGCTGTACAAAGGCCACATCCACCAGTGGATCCCCAAGTTACCCCTTGGACTGCCCGGCACTGAAATATTTGGAAAAAAAGTCTACAGAAGTGGACTTTACCTTTAAATAGGGGTGGGGGGGGTGATCTCTTTTACCCTACATATGGGCCTCTCCCTCTAGTACTGTATATGAATGATAATGTAAAAAAAATGTAAAAAAAAAAAAAACATTTCTGAACCTTGGGTTCACTTTACCCTTTTATTATACATTATCAATTCATGTCGCAGGGTTTAAAAGTGAAGGGCAGCTATAAGCCAAGTTGTTAAAAGTTATAATCATTGTATGGTTATTTCAGAGCCGGGGACATAAATCTATCTTCGGCATAATTGTATGCAAATAACAAAAGCATAATAACCGTGACCTATAGCAAGCCGTGACGGGAATTAACTTTTGCAAGCTTTTTGTTATTTGACAGGCAGTAATAGGAGGGATCCCATAAATTCCAATTATTACGCTTTGCAAAGTTCCCCCGCACTTGGTACATTAGAGGGAAGGAAATGGTTGAGATATTTGTGGAGAGGCAATATAATCACAGGCAATTGAATGAGACACCAGAGTGTGTAGGGCTAATTGAGGGGAAGACCTCATTTAATCGGGAACAGAAGGAAGAAAGTTAAGGATCATAAATTCCATTTTTTAGGGACGCACTGTGTATTCCTAAGATGTTAGGCAGATCAAGGCAAAATAACATGTTTTTAGGTGTCGGACACAAAGTATCTTGTAAATGCATTATTTACTACATATGTAACGACGCGTGACCAATCACATGTCAGGATCGTCAGTGAGGGAACAGCCATTGAGCATACGCGGAACAATTGAAAAAAACACAGTATCATCCAGCTCACCCAAACCATTAGAAGCACGGAGCAGGAGATACCCTGGCAAAGTCTCCTCAGATACTTAGAACAGTGGAGTGATCAGCTTCTTCTTACAGTAAAATATAGCTTTCATTGTAGTTGTTTAAAAGATATAATCCAAGTGCCATTGGAAGTGTTCCCAGCATGTATAAATACCAAGATCCAGGTCCAAACATGTCCCACTGCAGGGACCCAGTGACATGTTTCAGGCTCTTAAACGCCTCAAAAGTTTTGACTATCCTGGGATTTGTTCCTTTCTTTGGGGGCACCCTGATCGGGGGTGCCCGCTGTGTGAAACCCCCCCAGATCGCCGCAGCAACTCACCTTACCCCGGTCCCATGGCGCGTCTAAGAGCAGCGGCCCTGGCAGCCGCACCCTCCGCCTCCCTCTAACAGGGAGCGTGCCCGTCATTCACAAATGCCTGGCGCACTGCTAGAGGGAAGCGGAGGCTGTGGCCATCAGAGCCGCTGCTCTTAGACGCGCCGTGGGACCGGGATAATCTGGGGGACCGGCAATCTGGGGGGGTTTCACACAACGGGGCACCCCTAATCGGGGTGCCCCTGGGGTAAGGACCAAAACCCAGGATAGTCAAAATCCTGGGTTTTGGTCCACTTTAAATATATTTGGATTATAACTTTTAAATGACAACAATAAAAGCTATATTTTACTATAAGAAGAAGCTGGCCACTCTACTATTGAACATACGCTGGGCAGTTTTCCAAGCGAAATAGCTCAGTGTAATGAAAAAAAAGTTCTTCCCATTCCTCACACATTCGATGGTGCTTCTGATGTCTTATATCAACAGAGCCAATTACAGCACTGGTCATTTCAAGGGCCCACTTGCACCATGAGATAAAAGGCCTCAGGACTAGAGGACAATCGGAAGCAATAGAGAAGATGGCAAGGAATGGAGGAGGGTGATTGGTCACAGCTCGTAAGTTGGCCAGGACCAGAGGGCTAAGGGCAGCAGCTGTGGACCCTTCAACTGCATTGAAAAAGATGGAAAGGATGATTGGCTGCAATGGAGGCCAATTCCAGCACTGGTCATCTTCAAGGGCCCACTTCACAGAGCCAATTCCAGCACTGGTCATTAGAGATGAGCGAACTTTTGAAAAATTCGATTCGACTGATTCGCCGAATTTTCCGACAAAAATCGTTTCGACCCGAATAAATTCGCGACGAATCGCTATTAAAAACGGCTATTTCTGAGCCTCCTACAGCCTCAATAGGGTTGTAAACCATTCAGCCTTGCTGTAACACGCACAGGATGCGTGCTGGGTTAGTTAAATAATACTTTGAAGAAATATCACATGCAGATCAGAGGCATCGCTAATAGAATCGCAGAGCGGCACAATTGCAGAGAGTTGAAGTGGCATCACTATGAGGGGCAGAAGGAGCCCAAATATACACTGGAGTTGGCCTCAGGAGCCCAAAAATTGGATGAATCACACCCTGGAGTTGGCAGAAGTTGGCAGCAGCAGCAGCAGCAGGAGCCCAAATATACACTGGAGTTGGCTTCAGGAGCCCAAAAATTGGATGAATCACACCCTGGAGTTGGCAGAAGTTGGCAGCAGCAGCAGCAGCAGGAGCCCAAATATACACTGGAGTTGGCCTCAGGAGCCCAAAAATTGGATGAATCACACCCTGGAGTTGGCAGGAGTTGACAGTAGCAGCAGCAGGAGCCCAAATATACACTGGAGTTGGCCTCAGGAGCCCAAAAATTGGATGAATCACACCCTGGAGTTGGCAGAAGTTGGCAGCAGCAGCAGCAGGAGCCCAAATATACACTGGAGTTGGCCTCAGGAGCCCAAAAATTGGATGAATCACACCCTGGAGTTGGCAGGAGTTGACAGTAGCAGCAGCAGGAGCCCAAATATACACTGGAGTTGGCCTCAGGAGCCCAAAAATTGGATGAATCACACCCTGGAGTTGGCAGAAGTTGGCAGCAGCAGCAGCAGGAGCCCAAATATACACTGGAGTTGGCCTCAGGAGCCCAAAAATTGGATGAATCACACCCTGGAGTTGGCAGAAGTTGGCAGCAGCAGCAGCAGGAGCCCAAATATACACTGGAGTTGGCCTCAGGAGCCCAAAAATTGGATGAATCACACCCTGGAGTTGGCAGGAGTTGACAGTAGCAGCAGCAGGAGCCCAAATATACACTGGAGTTGGCCTCAGGAGCCCAAAAATTGGATGAATCACACCCTGGAGTTGGCAGAAGTTGGCAGCAGCAGCAGCAGGAGCCCAAATATACACTGGAGTTGGCCTCAGGAGCCCAAAAATTGGATGAATCACACCCTGGAGTTGGCAGGAGTTGACAGTAGCAGCAGCAGGAGCCCAAATATACACTGGAGTTGGCCTCAGGAGCCCAAAAATTGGATGAATCACACCCTGGAGTTGGCAGAAGTTGGCAGCAGCAGCAGCAGGAGCCCAAATATACACTGGAGTTGGCCTCAGGAGCCCAAAAATTGGATGAATCACACCCTGGAGTTGGCAGAAGTTGGCAGCAGCAGCAGCAGGAGCCCAAATATACACTGGAGTTGGCCTCAGGAGCCCAAAAATTGGATGAATCACACCCTGGAGTTGGCAGGAGTTGACAGTAGCAGCAGCAGGAGCCCAAATATACACTGGAGTTGGCCTCAGGAGCCCAAAATTGGATGCATCACACCCTGGAGTTGGCAGGAGTTGACAGTAGCAGCAGCAGGAGCCCAAACATTACTTCAAAGAGACCCTGGGGTTGGCTTCAGGAGCCCAAAAATTGGATGAATCACACCCTGGAGTTGGCAGAAGTTGGCAGCAGCAGCAGCAGGAGCCCAAACATTACTTTAAAGAGACCCTGGGGTTGGCTTCAGGAGCCCAACAATTGGATGAATCACACCCTGGAGTTGGCAGCAGCAGCAGCAGGAGCCCAAATATACACTGGAGTTGGCTTCAGGAGCCCAAAAATTGGATGAATCACACCCTGGAGTTGGCAGAAGTTGGCAGCAGCAGCAGCAGGAGCCCAAATATACACTGGAGTTGGCCTCAGGAGCCCAAAAATTGGATGAATCACACCCTGGAGTTGGCAGCAGCAGCAGGAGCCCAAATATTACTTTAAAGAGACACTGGAGTTGGCTTCAGTAGCCCAAAAATTGGATGAATCACACCCTGGAGTTGGCAGCAGCAGCAGGAGCCCAAATATTACTTTAAAGAGACACTGGGGTTGGCTTCAGGAGCCCAAAAATTGGATGAATCACACCCTGGAGTTGGCAGCAGCAGCAGCAGGAGCCCAAATATTACTTTAAAGAGACACTGGAGTTGGCTTCAGTAGCCCAAAAATTGGATGAATCACACCCTGGAGTTGGCAGCAGCAGCAGGAGCCCAAATATTACTTTAAAGAGACACTGGGGTTGGCTTCAGGAGCCCAAAAATTGGATGAATCACACCCTGGAGTTGGCAGCAGCAGCAGGAGCCCAAACATTACTTTAAACAGACCCTGGGGTTGGCCTCAGGAGCCCAAAAATTGGATGAATCACACCCTGGAGTTGGCAGCAGCAGCAGCAGGAGCCCAAATATTACTTTAAAGAGACACTGGAGTTGGCTTCAGTAGCCCAAAAATTGGATGAATCACACCCTGGAGTTGGCAGCAGCAGCAGCAGGAGCCCAAACATTACTTTAAAGAGACCCTGGGGTTGGCCTCAGGAGCCCAAAAATTGGATGAATCACACCCTGGAGTTGGCAGCAGCAGCAGGAGCCCAAACATTACTTTAAACAGACCCTGGGGTTGGCCTCAGGAGCCCAAAAATTGGATGAATCACACCCTGTGGAGAGTCATGTGGAGAAAAAGTAGCTTAGTTAGTAATATCTACATAAAATTATGAATAAACAAATGCAAAAGTTTGCCAAAGTGAAGTTTTGTTTGAGGGTGTGTTTCCACCTTTTAATTAAATCAGAAACAAGAAGGTATCATTGCCTCTGACTAATTAGCCCTCAAAAATTCTTGGAATTTTTAATCTGGAATCATGTCTGATCCGTCTTATCCGAAGAATATTAATAAAAAGTAAGAGTAACGTAAAGGATTTTTTATCAATACTTACTTGTGGTCCGATGCGGAGGAATGTCTGTAACTGGAGAGCAGCGCCTTAAATCTGTTTTGCACGATCCATCTTTCTTGGTCTGGCCCCGTCATCAATCTACTGGAATACATCAGGCATTGTTGGGAGGAAAGCTTGGCTGATCCATGCGCCATTCATTTCCACGCAGGGCAGTCTCTGGAAAAAAAAAGTCTGTATAAACCAGGGTCTTTTTCATATAAAAACAAATGGTTATTCTTGCTTTTCAACCATATGTTCCACAGCTTTACCAGTCATTGTGTCAGCCAATGAAGCAACTTTGTCTCGAAGTGCTGCAAAAGCAGTCCACTGCATCACAAGTGGCATCTGACACCCCCAGTCAACTGTCTGTCTGTTATGCTTTGGGTTCAGCTCCACTATCCATTGATCTGATATCCAAGATCTGATAATCATAAAATTCAGCAGCTACTGCCCAGCCAAGAAGTGGAGGAGACACTCGCCTCTTCTTCCACTATCCGGCAATTAGTGATGAGGAGAGTGTCGTGGGAGGAGGTGTTGCAAGCCGAGGTAGTGGAAGAGGGTCCCTGGAGTCTGCGGCGGTGGCGGCGGCAGCAGCAGCGAATTATTGCGGACTGTTGGTAGGAAAAATCAGCTACTCAGCGATGTGGCAGTGTTCCATGCAGCATCCTGTGGAGAAAAAGTAGGTTAGTTAGTGTATATACATAAAATTATGAATAGACAAATGCAATAGTATTGCGAAAGTGAAGTTTTGTTTGAGGGTGTGTTTCCACCTTGCAATTAAATCAGAAACAACTAGCTATCATTTGCCTCTGAATAATTAGCCCTCAAAAATTCTTGGAATTTTTAATCTTGATGTCTGAGGGATTTCTCCTCTCAGACAGCGTCACCATAAGTCCAGCCTGCTGCATTACCCAGTGGTGGACCTTTCAGAGAACTGATGGCTTGTGCCGAGCCGAGGTGGAGAGTCACATGGCATGGTTGTTGAACAGAAGGTGGGCCAGTCCTTTAGCCTGTCAGTGTGTACCAAAGTGCACAGTGTTGTCTACGCCTGGAGCTGTAACTATAGACTCATGGTGGACAATATATATCCTTTTAGGCCCCCTTGGTGATTGTGGTTTCACGCTGTTCTTCACATGGTTTTCCTTGACCATCAGAGTCACACATTGGAGGAACTACTAAAAATGAGAACTCAATCCATGAAAGCATTGCTTAATCCACGAAAACTGCAAATTTGGACCCATGGTGACTGACACTTGGAAGAACATCTTGTTTGCGCTGCGACAAGGAAGCCAGAGTCATGCGTCCTGACATGGCACACGTGTTCAGTCTAGTTTTGAAGTCTTGCCCCCATCTGAAAGACATCCGAACAACAGGAAAGAAAGTTAGCATGCACTTCTGGCACTCCTACACCACCAAGCACAACCTTATTGAGCCTCAGCGTCACAACGGTGTACCCCACCATAGTCTGATTTGCGATGTTTCCACCCGTTGGAATTCCACCCTCCATATGCAGGATCCACTATAGCAGTGGTCCCCAACCCTGTCCTCAAGGCCCACCAACAGGCCAGGCTTTGCAGATCTCCACAAAGATGCTCAGGTGGAGTAATTAGTGCAGCTGCAGAGCAATAGAGCTGGCTATTTGGAGATCCAAAAAACATGACATGTTGGTGGGCCTTGAGGACAGGGTTGAGGACCACTGCACTATAGGAACAGAGAAAAGCCATCACGGATTTCTGGATGATCCAAACGGATAGGGGGACACCCCTGTGTAAATTCAATGTAAACCATTGGCAGCTCATACGTGACACCGACCGTTTGCTCAGGCCCTTTGAGGAAGCTACATTATTAGTCAGTTGCCAGGACTATGAGATGAACGATGAGATTCCACTGCTTCATGTACTACAACACATGTTGGAAAGCATGGCTCGTCAGGGCACTGGAGACATGGCACATACATTTCACAGCCACATGAAGCCTGTGGGGGCTGAAGTGGAGGAGGAGGAGGGGGTGGGGCACAGCAAACCACAGTTTAGGTTTCACAAAATGACCATTTTATCTAGTCATCTGACAGGAGAGGAGGAGCAGGAGCAGCCACAGGAGCTAGAGGGTTGTGAGTAAGGCGAGACAGAGGACCCAGACACACCATGGCAGTTTACAGTGGAGATGGAGACAGGTAGTCCCTCCGAGTCACTTGCACAAATGGCACGATGCATGCTCACATGCATGCGTACTAGTGAGCGCAGAATTGTCTCCATTTGTCAGCGGGAAGACTTCTGGCTCTCCAACTTATTGGACCCTCGCTTCCGGCACAAAATGGGGGCATTTTTTACGCCCACTGAGAGGGAGGACAAACTGACCTACTACAGAGACATCCCACGTAGTCAGTTGGGCGATGTCTATCTGCGCCATGGCCCATACTCCCGCAGGTCTGACTCGGGGGGAAGTCTGCGATCACCTTCCACTGCCATGGCTGCTGGGGGGGTGGAAGGAGCAGCAGCAGCAGCTCCATCAGCAGCAGCCTCAGTCTTCAGTCGCTAGTGAGTAGCTTTCTACACCCGCATAGTGAGTCTACTCATGAGCAGCAGGAAGACCTGGAGCTGGACCTCAAACAGCAGGTCATGTCATACCTTGACATGACCATGCCAACACACCTTCAAGATCCACTGGATTTGCTGGGAAGCCAAACTTGACTTGTGCCCGCAACTAGCAGAGTTTGCCCTGGAAAAGCTGTACTGGCCGGACAGTAGTTGATTTAGATGGCAACTGGGCTGCTCTATATAACGAAGCAAAATGGCAAATTTACCTCACTATATAAGCTATTGCCCCTCAGATTTACACAGGGGCTGCTCTATATTATGCTGCAAAATGGCAAATTAACCTCACAATATAAGCTATTGCAGCTCTATATAAATAAAAATAAATAAATAAAAAAAGGGCCTGTAGAAGCTTATTTAGTATAACAGATAGGGTGACATGTGCTGGTTTGGGATGCCCATATGGGCTAGTGTTTTGGCAGCAGTACAAAAACCAATGCAAAATGCAATAGCTTAATAAAGCTGATGCTGATCAACGCTTATTTAGTATAACAGATGGGGTGCAACATGCAGGTTTGGGATGCCCTGCGGCCTGGTGTATTTAAAGCAGACCAAAACAAATTCAAAATGCAATAACTTAATAAAGCTGAGGCTGTAGATGCTTATTTAGTATAAACAGGTAGGGTGCAAGGTGCAGCTTTGGGGTGCCCTGCGGCCTGGTTAAATGAAAGCAGTCAAAAAGGAAGTGCAAACTGAAGTAGCTTAATGAAGCTGATGCTGATCAACGCTTATGTTGTATACCAGATAGGGTGCAAGGTGCAGCTTTGGGGTGCCCTGCGGCCTGGTTTATTAAAATCAGTCAAAAACAAGTGCAAACTGAAGTAGCCTGATCAACGCTTATGTTGTATAACAGATAGGTTTAAAATAGCATGTGCCTTGGGATGCCCGTGTGGCCTGTTATATTTCAAGCTGAACAAAAAGTAACAATAATCCAAGAATGAGACATCATTTTGACCTTCTTCACAGCGCCATACTTTGAAAAAAAAAAATTAATTTCATGCCGATCAATCCAAAGGTCAATGCCCCTAACAAAAATAGTGTTCAGGATAAGTTTTCCTTCTGGAAGGACGTAACCTTTAGTTTACATGCTTGGGGTAGGTTATCTTACAAATTGGGATACCCCAGGCAGCAGTGTCATTGAAAGAGACAGATTGTAATGCAGGCCATACGCAAGCAGAGAAACTCAGGCTGCAACAGGCCTATTTAGTTTACATGGTTGGGGTAGGTTATCTTACAAATTGGGATACCCCACTGTATATGAAACCGAATATAAATGCTCACCCAAAAGTGGACACTCAGCCTCCAAGAGGCCTGCTTAGTTTAAATAAGAGAGCTGCTTAGTATGGTAGGTAGGTTATGTTATGTTACAGAATGGGATGCCCCAAGCAGACTTGAGATCAGTATATATGCACACAGCAGCAGTGTGTTAGCAGGCTCATACAGGCCAAATTTCTTTAAATAAATGTGCAGCTTACAGTAAATGCAGAGGCTAATGGTATGTTACAGAATGGGATGCCCCAAAGCTGACTTGAGATCAGTATATATGCACACAGCAGCAGTGTGTTAGCAGGCTCATACAGGCCAAATTTCTTTAAATAACTGTGCAGCTTACAGTAAATGCAGAGGCTAATGGTATGTTACAGAATGGGATGCCCCAAAGCTGACTTGAGATCAGTATATATGCACACAGCAGCAGTGTGTTAGCAGGCTCATACAGGCCAAATTTCTTTAAATAACTGTGCAGCTTACAGTAAATGCAGAGGCTAATGGTATGTTACAGAATGGGATGTCCCAAAAACCAGAGAGCACCTGGCAGGCAGCAGTAAGACTATGCACAGCAAAAGTGTCTTTATCATGCCTAATTTCAATTAGAATAGGTGCAAATGGTTAGGTTCTTAAATAGAGGCTGGTGTAGTCACAGAATGGGATGCCCTAAAAACCAGCAGTAAGTACACCTGGCAGGGACAAGTTGTGCTATGCCCAGCAAAAGTGTCTTTATCAGGCCTAATTTCAAATATGATAAGAGCAAATGCTTATATGGTCTTAAACAGAGGCTGCTGTAGTCACAGAATGGGATGCCCCAACAGGAATCGACCTGGCAGGGTCCAGTAGTGCTTTGGCCAGCAAAAGTGTCTTTATCAGGCCTAATTTCAAATATGATAAGAGCAAATGCTTATATGGTCTTAAACAGAGGCTGCTGTAGTCACAGAATGGGATGCCCTGGGCAGGAATGGACCTGGCAGGGTCCAGTAGTGCTTTGGCCAGCAAAAGTGTCTTTATCAGGCTAATTTCAAATATGATAAGAGCAAATGCTTATATGGTCTTAAACAGAGACTGCTGTAGTCACAGAATGGGATGCCCTGGGCAGGAATCGACCTGGCAGGGTCCAGTAGTGCTTTGGCCAGCAAAAGTGTCTTTATCAGGCCTAATTTCAAATATGATAAGAGCAAATGCTTATATGGTCTTAAACAGAGGCTGCTTTAGTCACAGAATGGGATGCCCTGGGCAGGAATGGACCTGGCAGGGTCCAGTAGTGCTTTGGCCAGCAAAAGTGTCTTTATCAGGCTAATTTCAAATATGATAAGAGCAAATGCTTATATGGTCTTAAACAGAGGCTGCTGTAGTCACAGAATGGGATGCCCCAACAGGAATCGACCTGGCAGGGTCCAGTAGTGCTTTGGCCAGCAAAAGTGTCTTTATCAGGCCTAATTTCAAATATGATAAGAGCAAATGCTTATATGGTCTTAAACAGAGGCTGCTTTAGTCACAGAATGGGATGCCCTGGGCAGGAATGGACCTGGCAGGGTCCAGTAGTGCTTTGGCCAGCAAAAGTGTCTTTATCAGGCCTAATTTCAAATATGATAAGAGCAAATGCTTATATGGTCTTAAACAGAGGCTGCTGTAGTCACAGAATGGGATGCCCCGGGCAGGAATGGACCTGGCAGGGTCCAGTAGTGCTTTGGCCAGCAAAAGTGTCTTTATCAGGCCTAATTTCAAATATGATAAGAGCAAATGCTTATATGGTCTTAAACAGAGGCTGCTGTAGTCACAGAATGGGATGCCCCGGGCAGGGATGGACCTGGCAGGGTCCAGTAGTGCTTTGGCCAGCAAAAGTGTCTTTATCAGGCCTAATTTCAAATATGATAAGAGCAAATGCTTATATGGTCTTAAACAGAGGCTGCTGTAGTCACAGAATGGGATGCCCCGGGCAGGAATGGACCTGGCAGGGTCCAGTAGTGCTTTGGCCAGCAAAAGTGTCTTTATCAGGCCTAATTTCAAATATGATAAGAGCAAATGCTTATATGGTCTTAAACAGAGGCTGCTGTAGTCACAGAATGGGATGCCCCGGGCAGGGATGGACCTGGCAGGGTCCAGTAGTGCTTTGGCCAGCAAAAGTGTCTTTATCAGGCCTAATTTCAAATATGATAAGAGCAAATGCTTATATGGTCTTAAACAGAGGCTGCTGTAGTCACAGAATGGGATGCCCCAACAGGAATCGACCTGGCAGGGTCCAGTAGTGCTTTGGCCAGCAAAAGTGTCTTTATCAGGCCTAATTTCAAATATGATAAGAGCAAATGCTTATATGGTCTTAAACAGAGGCTGCTTTAGTCACAGAATGGGATGCCCTGGGCAGGAATGGACCTGGCAGGGTCCAGTAGTGCTTTGGCCAGCAAAAGTGTCTTTATCAGGCCTAATTTCAAATATGATAAGAGCAAATGCTTATATGGTCTTAAACAGAGGCTGCTGTAGTCACAGAATGGGATGCCCCGGGCAGGAATGGACCTGGCAGGGTCCAGTAGTGCTTTGGCCAGCAAAAGTGTCTTTATCAGGCCTAATTTCAAATATGATAAGAGCAAATGCTTATATGGTCTTAAACAGAGGCTGCTGTAGTCACAGAATGGGATGCCCCAACAGGAATCGACCTGGCAGGGTCCAGTAGTGCTTTGGCCAGCAAAAGTGTCTTTATCAGGCCTAATTTCAAATATGATAAGAGCAAATGCTTATATGGTCTTAAACAGAGGCTGCTTTAGTCACAGAATGGGATGCCCTGGGCAGGAATGGACCTGGCAGGGTCCAGTAGTGCTTTGGCCAGCAAAAGTGTCTTTATCAGGCCTAATTTAAAATATGATAAGAGCAAATGCTTATATGGTCTTAAACAGAGGCTGCTGTAGTCACAGAATGGGATGCCCCAACAGGAATCGACCTGGCAGGGTCCAGTAGTGCTTTGGCCAGCAAAAGTGTCTTTATCAGGCCTAATTTCAAATATGATAAGAGCAAATGCTTATATGGTCTTAAACAGAGGCTGCTTTAGTCACAGAATGGGATGCCCTGGGCAGGAATGGACCTGGCAGGGTCCAGTAGTGCTTTGGCCAGCAAAAGTGTCTTTATCAGGCCTAATTTCAAATATGATAAGAGCAAATGCTTATATGGTCTTAAACAGAGGCTGCTGTAGTCACAGAATGGGATGCCCCGGGCAGGAATGGACCTGGCAGGGTCCAGTAGTGCTTTGGCCAGCAAAAGTGTCTTTATCAGGCCTAATTTCAAATATGATAAGAGCAAATGCTTATATGGTCTTAAACAGAGGCTGCTGTAGTCACAGAATGGGATGCCCCGGGCAGGGATGGACCTGGCAGGGTCCAGTAGTGCTTTGGCCAGCAAAAGTGTCTTTATCAGGCCTAATTTCAAATATGATAAGAGCAAATGCTTATATGGTCTTAAACAGAGGCTGCTGTAGTCACAGAATGGGATGCCCTGGGCAGGAATGGACCTGGCAGGGTCCAGTAGTGCTTTGGCCAGCAAAAGTGTCTTTATCAGGCCTAATTTCAAATATGATAAGAGCAAATGCTTATATGGTCTTAAACAGAGGCTGCTGTAGTCACAGAATGGGATGCCCCGGGCAGGAATGGACCTGGCAGGGTCCAGTAGTGCTTTGGCCAGCAAAAGTGTCTTTATCAGGCTAATTTCAAATATGATAAGAGCAAATGCTTATATGGTCTTAAACAGAGGCTGCTGTAGTCACAGAATGGGATGCCCTGGGCAGGAATGGACCTGGCAGGGTCCAGTAGTGCTTTGGCCAGCAAAAGTGTCTTTATCAGGCCTAATTTCAAATATGATAAGAGCAAATGCTTATATGGTCTTAAACAGAGGCTGCTTTAGTCACAGAATGGGATGCCCTGGGCAGGAATGGACCTGGCAGGGTCCAGTAGTGCTTTGGCCAGCAAAAGTGTCTTTATCAGGCTAATTTCAAATATGATAAGAGCAAATGCTTATATGGTCTTAAACAGAGGCTGCTGTAGTCACAGAATGGGATGCCCTGGGCAGGAATGGACCTGGCAGGGTCCAGTAGTGCTTTGGCCAGCAAAAGTGTCTTTATCAGGCCTAATTTCAAATATGATAAGAGCAAATGCTTATATGGTCTTAAACAGAGGCTGCTGTAGTCACAGAATGGGATGCCCCAACAGGAATCGACCTGGCAGGGTCCAGTAGTGCTTTGGCCAGCAAAAGTGTCTTTATCAGGCCTAATTTCAAATATGATAAGAGCAAATGCTTATATGGTCTTAAACAGAGGCTGCTTTAGTCACAGAATGGGATGCCCTGGGCAGGAATGGACCTGGCAGGGTCCAGTAGTGCTTTGGCCAGCAAAAGTGTCTTTATCAGGCCTAATTTCAAATATGATAAGAGCAAATGCTTATATGGTCTTAAACAGAGGCTGCTGTAGTCACAGAATGGGATGCCCCGGGCAGGGATGGACCTGGCAGGGTCCAGTAGTGCTTTGGCCAGCAAAAGTGTCTTTATCAGGCCTAATTTCAAATATGATAAGAGCAAATGCTTATATGGTCTTAAACAGAGGCTGCTGTAGTCACAGAATGGGATGCCCTGGGCAGGAATGGACCTGGCAGGGTCCAGTAGTGCTTTGGCCAGCAAAAGTGTCTTTATCAGGCCTAATTTCAAATATGATAAGAGCAAATGCTTATATGGTCTTAAACAGAGGCTGCTTTAGTCACAGAATGGGATGCCCTGGGCAGGAATGGACCTGGCAGGGTCCAGTAGTGCTTTGGCCAGCAAAAGTGTCTTTATCAGGCTAATTTCAAATATGATAAGAGCAAATGCTTATATGGTCTTAAACAGAGGCTGCTGTAGTCACAGAATGGGATGCCCTGGGCAGGAATGGACCTGGCAGGGTCCAGTAGTGCTTTGGCCAGCAAAAGTGTCTTTATCAGGCCTAATTTCAAATATGATAAGAGCAAATGCTTATATGGTCTTAAACAGAGGCTGCTTTAGTCACAGAATGGGATGCCCTGGGCAGGAATGGACCTGGCAGGGTCCAGTAGTGCTTTGGCCAGCAAAAGTGTCTTTATCAGGCTAATTTCAAATATGATAAGAGCAAATGCTTATATGGTCTTAAACAGAGGCTGCTGTAGTCACAGAATGGGATGCCCTGGGCAGGAATGGACCTGGCAGGGTCCAGTAGTGCTTTGGCCAGCAAAAGTGTCTTTATCAGGCCTAATTTCAAATATGATAAGAGCAAATGCTTATATGGTCTTAAACAGAGGCTGCTTTAGTCACAGAATGGGATGCCCTGGGCAGGAATGGACCTGGCAGGGTCCAGTAGTGCTTTGGCCAGCAAAAGTGTCTTTATCAGGCCTAATTTCAAATATGATAAGAGCAAATGCTTATATGGTCTTAAACAGAGGCTGCTGTAGTCACAGAATGGGATGCCCTGGGCAGGAATGGACCTGGCAGGGTCCAGTAGTGCTTTGGCCAGCAAAAGTGTCTTTATCAGGCCTAATTTCAAATATGATAAGAGCAAATGCTTATATGGTCTTAAACAGAGGCTGCTGTAGTCACAGAATGGGATGCCCTGGGCAGGAATGGACCTGGCAGGGTCCAGTAGTGCTTTGGCCAGCAAAAGTGTCTTTATCAGGCTAATTTCAAATATGATAAGAGCAAATGCTTATATGGTCTTAAACAGAGGCTGCTGTAGTCACAGAATGGGATGCCCCAACAGGAATCGACCTGGCAGGGTCCAGTAGTGCTTTGGCCAGCAAAAGTGTCTTTATCAGGCCTAATTTCAAATATGATAAGAGCAAATGCTTATATGGTCTTAAACAGAGGCTGCTGTAGTCACAGAATGGGATGCCCCAACAGGAATGGACCTGGCAGGGTCCAGTAGTGCTTTGGCCAGCAAAAGTGTCTTTATCAGGCTAATTTCAAATATGATAAGAGCAAATGCTTATATGGTCTTAAACAGAGGCTGCTGTAGTCACAGAATGGGATGCCCTGGGCAGGAATGGACCTGGCAGGGTCCAGTAGTGCTTTGGCCAGCAAAAGTGTCTTTATCAGGCTAATTTCAAATATGATAAGAGCAAATGCTTATATGGTCTTAAACAGAGGCTGCTGTAGTCACAGAATGGGATGCCCTGGGCAGGAATGGACCTGGCAGGGTCCAGTAGTGCTTTGGCCAGCAAAAGTGTCTTTATCAGGCCTAATTTCAAATATGATAAGAGCAAATGCTTATATGGTCTTAAACAGAGGCTGCTTTAGTCACAGAATGGGATGCCCTGGGCAGGAATGGACCTGGCAGGGTCCAGTAGTGCTTTGGCCAGCAAAAGTGTCTTTATCAGGCCTAATTTCAAATATGATAAGAGCAAATGCTTATATGGTCTTAAACAGAGGCTGCTGTAGTCACAGAATGGGATGCCCTGGGCAGGAATGGACCTGGCAGGGTCCAGTAGTGCTTTGGCCAGCAAAAGTGTCTTTATCAGGCTAATTTCAAATATGATAAGAGCAAATGCTTATATGGTCTTAAACAGAGGCTGCTGTAGTCACAGAATGGGATGCCCTGGGCAGGAATGGACCTGGCAGGGTCCAGTAGTGCTTTGGCCAGCAAAAGTGTCTTTATCAGGCCTAATTTCAAATATGATAAGAGCAAATGCTTATATGGTCTTAAACAGAGGCTGCTTTAGTCACAGAATGGGATGCCTCACAGCAGACTTAAGATCAGTTCAGTATATATGCACAGTTAGTTACTATAAGCAGCCTGAAAACGCTAACAAAGGCTGGATGAAAAAAAAAAAATCTCCCTGTCAGCCAGCTCCGTTTTTCCTACCTTTCCCTGGCTTTCTGTCTGTCTCCTGTCTGTCTCCTGTCTGTCTCCTGCCTGTCTCCTGCCTGTCTCCAGCCTGTCCCTGTCTGTCCCTGTCTCCAGCCTGTCTAACTGCCTCAGCTACACAGCGTTCTGTCTGTCACGAATGCAATAGAGAAATGAGGAAAAGCAAGATGGCCGCCGTTAAATACCGCTGTGTGACGTCACCGGGCTTGCTGGCTGCTGATAGGCTGCATGTGACTGCCCCAGCTTGCACTGGCGCGGGATACATGTCCAGACATGTCCCGTCCGCCATCTTAGAATGCCTGTAAATGTAAATGAATGGATGTTAAAGGAAAACTTCGAGTGATCGAATCGCGGGGAAATTCGGATTCGATCCGAATCGAATTTTTCCTGAAATTCGGATCGAATCCGGGTTCGTCCGGATCGATTCGCTCATCCCTACTGGTCATCTTCAAGGGCCCACTTGTGCCATGGGATAAAAGGCATCAGAGGACAATCAGAAGCAATAGAGAAGATATCAAGGACTGGAGGGTGATTGGTCACAGCTCAAAATTTGGCCAGGACCAGAGGGCTAAGGGCAGCAGCTGTGGACCCTTCAACAGCAGTGAAAAAGATGGCAAGGATGATTGGCTGCAATGGAGGTCAAATCCAGCACTGGTAATCTTCATGGGCCCACTTCACAGAGCCAATTTCAGCATTAATCATCTTCAAGGGCCCACTTGTGCCATGAAATAAAGAACCTCAGGACTAGAGGACAAAAAGAAGCAATAGAGAAGATGGCAAGGAATGGAGGGTGATTGGTCACAGCTCGTAAGTTGGCTAGGACCATCATCAGCACCCGGCAAGGCTGGTCAGCTGCCGGGGGCCCCCAGCCCCTAGGGGGTCCCACTGATAGCTGGCACAATGTGTTTTTTTGTTGCTGTGAGCCATTGCCAGCTTGCCATGTGCAGCTGTATTGCACAGAGCAGTGGAAGCTTGGATGCCACCGCCTAGACACATGTCAGGATCATCATTGAGGGAACAGCCATTGAGCATACGCAGGGCAGTTTCCAAGCTCAGTGTAGTAAAGAAAACAGTTATTACCATTCCTCACACATTCAATGGCACTTCTGATGTCTTATATCAACAGAGCCAGTTCCAGGACTGGTCATTTCAAGGGCCCATTTGTGCCATGAGATAAAAGGCCTCAGGACTAGAGGATAATCAGAAGCAATAGAGAAGATTGCAAGGAATGGAGGGTGACTGGTCACGCTCGTAAGTTGGCCAGGACCAGAGGGCTAAGGGCAGCAGGGCTGGAGTCAGCACTCGGCAAGGCTGGTCAGCTGCTGGGGGCCCCCAGCTCCCAGGGGGGTCCACTGACAGCTGGCACAATGCGGTTTTCTGTTGCTGTGTGCCACTGCCAGCTTGCCATGTGCAGCTTTATTGCACAGAGCAGTGGAAGCTTGGATGCCACCGCCGAGACCACTGTGGGAACAAGCAAACTGCCCGGACCAGACTGAGCACCAGGCAGCGTAGATGGATGTTAATTTTTGAGGTTAGAATCTCTGAAATGCTGCTCAGCCTCCTATCCGCTGCTGCTACATAAAGCAGGCTAAAACCCAGGATTTTCACCCCCGGGTTATGGTCCGCTTTACAGGGGGCTTCTTAATTGGGGATGCCCCAGTTTGTGAAAGAACCCGCTCTGGTTTGGCTGTTAACTCAAACCAAAATGGGCAAATTTTTCAGCGCTTGTAAAAAGCCATTGCTTCTTCTTCAGCTAAAGTTTAAGGGTGCCAATCCCGCTGCCACCCCACTTCCAATTGGGATATTTTTTTGAGGGCTTGCCCGCTACTGCCAGGCCTATACAACCACCACAGGTTTCCTGTTCCACAACCTAGTCTTTCTTTAACAGCTGCAGCATCTGCTAACGCTACTACTACTACTAACACCAACTGCGCCTCCGATGCCAGCCTGCCACCCTCTGCTACTGCCAGGCAAACTCTGTCTGACCCTGTGATGCCCAAAATGGGCACATTTTTCAGCACTTGTAAAAAGCCATGCTGCTACCCCTTGTTACAAATAGGATCATTTTTGAGGGCTTGCCCGCTACTGCCAACCCTACACAACCGCAGGTCTACCCCCTGTGATGCCCAAAATGGGTAAATTTTTCAAGGCTTGTAAAAAGCCATTACTACTTTTTTATTTGCCAGAGCGCAAACCCTGTTGCTTCTCCCCATTTTGTTATGTGATTTAAACTACAAGACAGGTGCAGGCTATTGAAATGCTAATTAGGTTGTGGATTACTCATATTCTAATTAGTCCACTAAAATGTTTTTATACAGCCTTAGGTGACTTCAGAGTGTTATAAAGGACTTTTAGGCTATCAGCCATTGTTTTTCATGCATTTTAAGCGAACCGCCAAACCGAACTTTTGAAAAGTTCGCTCATCTCTAGTCATTATCCTTATATTCAAATGTAAAACAGCTCACAGATGACTCGCACCTTTCTACAAAGTGCTTTCTGTCATTTTGTGTTCACAAAGAAGAAGTCTGTAATTATAGCTGTTTTTAGTATTACCCAGACAGTTCCTTTATAGAGAATACTGTGTATCTGTACAATGATGAGATGGGGGGGGGAGGTAATAGAAATGGTCTCAAAACAGACCCCATGAAAGTATAGACAGCTAATTCAGTTGCTGTTTCACTTCGACGATGAACCTGTGGAAACTCTCTGAAATAAGATGCAAATGAATCAAAACACTAATGATTCTGTTTTTTTTCCTTTGGCTGACAGAAGTTAAATCATCTTTATCTAATGAACAACAAAGCCATAACCGAGTCGTTTTACAGGCGGGAATCTTGTAAAACACGTAACACGCATTAATATGCAAAGTGGTTATGAGCTTGTTAGCTCATTAGTGTATGAAGCCATGTGTATATTGATAATATATGATTATGATGTTGAGACAGCCGTCAGCAGTATGTGAGGAAATAGGTTGACGGGAACGTATAGATGATTTACTGTAAATGGAAAACGAAATCTGTCGGAGCCTCTGCTGAAAACACCGAACACTGCTGCTGATGTATCTAAACATAGGATAGATGCTGTCATGAATGACTTACCTTCAGTCCGTACCCGCGGTGTCCTTAGACGGCTGGTCGGGGCTTCTCCTGCCTGGCAGCCACTTCCGCCTCAGGCGCCGGCTGCGGCAGCGCCGAGCGCGCCCTCCTCCCTCGCCCTCTGTCATTCAACTCGTGCTTGTGCACAAGCACAGTCAGCTTATATCCTCCAGTGGCGCTGCAGCACAGCGCGGCCACCAGAGGATGTTAAAAGGAGCCAAAACTAGGAGGTCCAGTTCTGGGCGGTACGCCTTTAAAGTTTAGATGGGACAATCAGCCCAGAGGTCTCCAAGTGCACCAATCAACCCACAGATCTGAAGTGCACCAATCACAGTCACTGCCTCCCTGTCCAACCCTGTCAGGTTCAGTCCTATAAAGGGATTACCACTTCAGTGTGTCAGTGCCCGCGATAGCGTTTACCTGGCTTTGTGATTTCGCCTGTGATTTCCTGAACTTGGTTATTGACCAATTGCTTGAATCTCGACCACGTCTCCGTCTTATTCCTTTGTACCGCGCAGCTCTCTGACCTCCTGGTGTGACCCTTGGCTTGACGTCTGACTTCGTTTGATTTCTCCAGAGGACCCAAACTGTTCCAGTACTTACCTGTTCCAGAGCACCTAAACTGTTGCAGTACTTACCTGTTCTAGAGCATCCGAACTGTTCCAGTACTTACCTGTTCCAGAGCACCCGAGCTGTTCCAATAATTATCTACTTCGCCCAGTCTGACCTTTTGTCTACCTGTCCTCACTCCCCGTGAGCCTACAATCTTTGAACCATCAAGTCCTGGGGGCAACCGTGTCCGGCGAGGCGTTTATAGCGTCCCGGAAAAAGGGGGCTTGTCTAAAGGTGAAGCTGGCTGTGGAGATTGGGGGTTGCAGGCTCACAACGAAGACAGGTATTCTCGGGGTCTGACAGATGCTCAGTAAAGAAATGTTGGAAAGGACTTTGAAATTAACCTGTAGCCGATGTGACAGGCGGGGGAAAACTGTCCACTGAACAGTGACTACAGAGAGACTCAACTTCTTCAAGCTGCACCCGGTTGCTGTGTAGCACCACCTTTTGCCTGTACAGTGCTACTGCGTGTGGTTTGTGTTGGATTTGTGTCAAAAGTAAATTCGGCCAGAATTAGCCAATCCTATTTGGTACGGTCAAAACAGAAATTCGGGTCCAATTTGACCAGCTCTGTTTTTTTGGTAAGAAAAAATGTTTTATGCCACTTTCCCTCACCCTTAGAAGCGACACGGGAGCCGCATTCTCGGGTGTCTCAGCTGCTCTCTCCCACCCTCCCTCTCGTGTATTGTGGAGGATTCTATCATATTTCCTGGTAACTTTGTATCCTAAACTCTGCACTTGCACTTTTTGTGTATTTTTGACTGCTTAATATTATCACTATCATATTACTTTGTTCATTACTTCAGTGTGGATATTCTGTGCACATATATGATTTTTCCTGATTCATTCTATAGACACTTTATATTTATATTTATTTTTACTTCTTAATTTATTAATTTTACTCTTTGTACTGTTATGATTTTTAATTGGTGGAGAATAATATGATTTGCACTGGTCACTTTTTAAATGAATTACTTGGATATTGATTACTTTATTTAGGGTTTTAGGGTAGCCCCTGTTTTAGAATGAATTAGTGGGGCTTTTCCATCCCTTTACACTTTAATTAATTATATCTTTTATGTAAATACCGAATAATTGTTCTTATTATTTCATGAAATTTGGAGAAGAGAGGGTAGGCAGCTGCATTGTTTTTAAGTGTCTCTTGTGTTTTTGTGTTTTTTAGCCTTAGTTGTTTGTATTGTTTGACTTCATAATACAATTGATTTGTTATTGACATTGGTTTTGGTTCTCCATGCATAGAGGAAGGTATGGCTTAGGTCCATGTCCACTCTATTAGGTTTGGTTTTTTATGCCAGTAGAGATGAGCGAACTGTAAAGTTTGGGGTTTGTACTGAACACTAAGGGTCCAGGTCCCCAAACAAAAACACAACCTTCTCCCAGAAGTTTGTGTTTATGTCAGGATGCCAAGCAACGCGGTCAACTTCCCCACTCTCTGGAGTTCTGCTGACAGTGGGGATGCGCAGATGACAGCATGGCTAAACTGCCAGCTGTCAAAAGAGTTCCAGGGAGTGGAACCGGCCGTGCTGTCAGCTGCCTACCAATACCGGTAATGGATCGCAGGCCAAGGAGGGTTTTCTCTGTGAATTGGGAGCTGTCACCGGAGGAGGAGGGAACCCCAGTAACGATTGGGCAGCCGCAAAGCACAGATGGGAGGATAATTGTCTTCCGTTATGTCAGATGGGAGCAGAAGCGGTCAGAATGACCAATACCAATGTACAAAGGAGACAATCTTTAGAGAGTCTTTCCCATCTCGCAGGGCGATGTGCACATTGCACTGTAAGCTATCTGTATTCCAATAAAAGGTGCATGACCCACAGCTGATTACAATGGAAACAATTAAGATGGACAATGTACTGCTTAGCAGGGAGCTGGCAGGCTTTTCGGGATGACTCATCTTGCTTGTTACAGTCACAGAAGGAGAGAGAGATAATGCATCCCAAGGTTTTACATCCCATCCCAAGATATGGCGCTCTGAACTTTGTCACCTCTGTAAATCTGAGATGTATGTCTCTGTGCAATTCTAACACAATTTTTCATAGTGGACACACACCATGGGTGAAACTCTATACCTTCCCGTTCTTTTATATAACAGTTGCAACAAAGAACAACCCCAAAAAAACACTCTAAAGTTAAATACAATCTTTCGGATTCAGCCAAACTTCTTCCTCAGGGGAAACAAGCAAGAAGATTGCACAACATGGCAGTTGTTAAAGCAGACCAGGAATTTCACATACCTAGATTACAGGGGTATCTGAGTTTGGGATTAGTTTACTCACCTCTATCCATTCTTCCACACTCTTGTGGACTCTCATCCAATCAAAACACATGCATCACCATGCATAACTAAACCCAGCAATGAGTTCTGAATGGAAAAATTGCCCAGGTGCTATCTTCTGGGGCTGTCCATTCGGAAACTGAATTCTAAATTAAAAATACTGGTTTAAAAGTAATGTGAAAACAGTATCATTATTTGTCTTCCACATACTGGTTACCTTCTGACATTCATGCTCCAAAAATTAGTTAAAGCGAACCAAAAACCCACATTTTTAACTAGCAACCCTGTAATGCTCCCCCCATGAAGAGGACCTTTTGCCTGTTTTTCCGTCCCCACTTCACTCTAATCCCAAATAATGGCGCCTGTTTTAGCTGTAAAGCTCCACCTCCTCCATTAATTTCCACTGTTGTGTTTGGCATTGATGTCATTGCCACACCTATGCAATGACTGATCACCTGACATCTCACACTGATGGGCACCAAAGAAATCAGTGTTCCAGGACAATTTGAAAAGTAAAAATACTTTTTTCTAGTTTTACACCTTAAGAAGGGAGTATAGGCATGGGATTTAGCCAAATGTATTTCACAAGTTAAGTGGGTTTTTGTCCGCTTTAATGGTGTTAAAAAGACCTACAGAGACAATCTCACCAAAAATATCTTTGATTCCTATGGAGTTCATTGCTAAAAGCTGGCAAACGGAAAAGGTGTCCACCAGCATGCACTGCATAAAATGAACATGACAGATCCAGCAAACACAGGCATTGCCGGGGTAAATCCGGAAACTCACACAAACACTGTGAATGGCAGAAAATCGTTGTAAGTGACTCCCATAATACATAGAAAGGGATGGGGAACTCTCCAAAGTTTGGGTCTGGCAAGTTTGTTTGAACTTTGAAAAAATTGGGACTCGGACTTTGGGGAGGTGGCTGTGGTGGGGGGGCACTATAAAATGTGCAGCAGTAATCGTTCTGCTATAACTAACCTCTTTCTCAGCAGCGGTGGTGGAGCGGCAGTGGCATGTGTTTGAATTTGGCCCCAGCCAGGGCTACTAAAAGATGGCTGTCAGCTCCCATGAGTGATGACACTTCTAGTGCCAGCTGCAGTGCTGGCGCTATTAGTGTCCTAACCCATGGGAGGCAGAGGCCATATTTCTGTAGCCCCGACTGGGGCCAAATTAAAAAAAATGCCGCTTTGCCACCGTCGCCACTGCTGAGGAAGGGCTGAGGTGAGTTTCCTGCTTCCATCAACCAGCTTTTCTTTGTTTGGGTCGCACACAGAACTCAAACACAGGCTTCTGGCTGAAGTCCATGTGTGGGTGCGCGTTCTCTATACATACAATTTCAGACCCAATGCAACAATTTACAGCAACACTATGGGGTCGTTTCAGAGCCAGGTGAGAGAAAATTGCCTTTCACTTTCATTGTCAACTTCGGGGCTGATTCAGAAAATTTACACCCGATAGACAATGAAAGTGAATGGCAGTTTTCTCTCACCTGGCTCTAAAACGACCCCATAGTGTTGCTGCAAATTGTTGCATTGGGTCTGAAATTGTATGTATAGAGAACACGCACCCACACATGGACTTCAGCCAGAAGCTTCAGCCAGAAGCCTATGTTCGAGTTCTGAGTCTAAAAAATATTTGAGTTTTCTCACCAGGCTCTGAATTGACCCCTATGACAGTACATTAGGTCAGAGAGCCCTACCCTTTTGAACATTGCCCTTTCTAACATTGCTCCTGATCTTCCCCCCGACTAGCTTCAGGTTGTGCTCCCTTGTTCTATCATTAAGTTTCTGTTTAAAACACTTCCCTCCTGAACCTTATTGAATGCTTTCACATATTTAAAGGTCTCAAGCCCTTCCACCATTTTTGTTGCCGGCCTTTGGACACGTTCTATTTGAATAATGTCTTTTTGCAGGTAAGGTCTCCAGAACTGCACACAGTATTCTAGCTGTGGCCTCACCAGGGCTCTATACAGCAGCATCACAACCTCCCTCTTCCTACTAGTAATGCCTCGAGCTATGCAGCCAAGCATCCTGCTTGCTTTTCCCACTGCCTGGCTACACTGTCCACTCATCTTAATCAGTAATCAGTATCCCTAAATCTCTTTCCTCTGAGATCCTGGTAACACAGTACTGCCCATACGGTGCTCAAAGCAGGAATTCCTTCTACCCAAGTGCAGGATTTTACATTTAGAGACATTAAACTCTAGTTTCCACAGTTTTGACCATCTATCCAGTAAGGCTAAATCATTTCCCATGTTACAGACACCTCCAGGAATATCCACCCTATTACTAACCTTTGTATCATCAGCAAACAGGCAAACTTTTCCTACCAAGCCTTCTCCTACGTCACTTACAAATATATTAAAAATAATGGGGCCCAGGACAGAGCCTTGCGGCACACCACTTGTAACTCGCCTTTGTTCAGATTGCACACCATTTACAACAACTCTCTGATACCGATCCCTCAGCCAACTGGAAATCCACTGAACTATCCAGGGATTGAGTTCTACCTTCAATAGCCTATCTATGAGCTGTTTATGTGTACAGTTTGACTTTCATATATGTGGTTTTCACATACTGCGCCCGGCGTTCACCTGACGCTACGTGGTACTACATGCGTCTACGCGTTGCGTGGCGTCACCTGAGGAAGTGACGCTGGTGACGTCACGCAACGCGTAGACGCAGGGGCAGTGGGCTGGTGGTCGTTTCTTTATGTAAGTTACTTTTCTTGATCATTGGGGGTGTTATTTCTCTGCCCTTCTCGGCTTATTCTCACTGGGTTCAGTATAGTCATAGGTAGGTATAGGTTTTAGGGATACTTAGGTTTGCACTTGCACTTTTAGTAGTGTTGAATAAATTGTTATATTGGTTTTATGCAAATATGATTATTGATATGCACTATAGCACTTTATCTTGGACCAGCCAGGCAGTGCAATTAATGTAAAACTCACTCACTCATAATTATATTGTACTATCTACCAGTCCCCCGCCCCTTGTATGAGCTTTTTTCCCTTCCTTCATTGACAATGTTTTGTCTTTGGTGTTTTATAATCAGTCTTTAGTGTATGTAGATTATGGCCCTTATTTATCAAGGGATAGCGCCAGGTAGTGTCTCAGTAGCGCCAGGTAGCGCCAGCTATCGGCGGCTACCGACTCCAGAACGCCAGGCTGCGAACACAATCACGCATTTATCACGCTAAATGAGGCTAGCGCCGGCGAGAGCGTCAGCTAGCGCGGGATTCATCATGTTGCAGACTTCAGCGAACAGCGCCGCTGCTAATCCCATCACAGCGCCAGGTATGACCTCTCGCTACCTGGCGCTCTCCAATGCATTTCAATGGAGCAATCTTTAAATATTCATATTTAATTGTTATTAATGTTTTTTTTTTTTTTTTTTTAAATGTCAGAAATTCGGTGACCACTTCTGCAATGTTATATCTTTTTTTTAAGGTAAAATAAAAAAAATAAAAAAATTGCGCAGAATTGATATTACAGGTCTGATATTAAAGTATTCATATTACAAAATGTTTATAAAAACTTGTTTATTATTTTTTTCCAAAAATCAGGTTGTTTGGGGGTTAAAAAACGACTTTTAACACATCGCCGCCAGCGCTCTGGGGTTTAAACAAGCATTTTACAGCGCAAGAATTTTTTGAGCGTGATTTGTTAATGAATATGGTGGGAGCCGTTCGCTATGGCCATTCGTTGTCATGCGCTCCCATACAGCGCGGAACCTGACAAACAGCGACTCCTAACCCCGTATTCAACATTACCACACACCGACTGAGTCGCTGTCAACAACCGAACAACGGCCAAGTACAGCGAATACTATCCGGCGCTGTGAAAATCACGCTACTGTCGCTCATCTGTCGCTACCTGGCGCTATTAATAAATCGGCCTCTATGTGCCATTGTTATCAATAAATATATATTTTTTATTGTTACTTAATTAGTAGTGGTGCCATATATTTCAGTGGGTGTTGTGGAAGGAGTGGGACCTTCCTGCTCTTCTTTTTTCTATATACAGTTGTTTCACCCCTTTTGTGCACACTACACATTGATACATAATTTATGGTCCGGTGCAGTCTCATATTGCTTCTCAGTATACGTGGTACTACATGGCGTTAGCGCTTAAATAAGGCCCCTAATAAAAGAAGCAAAATGAAGATGGTAATCAAACTTTAGCTGTTTTTTCCTAATTTCAGATACGACTTTAGTTTAAATAAACAGATTATAAGCATGCAGCAAACAGAGATTAAATAATTAATATCGCAATTAAATCTCCAAATACCACCTCGTCTCCAGAGATCCAACTTCAGCCATACGCGCAGAAAAATTAATACAACGTATATGCGCACCGCGCGGAATAACACTTCATCCGCTAATGACAGTAATTGTAGTTTGGGGGCACGATAATGTGTGCACTGCGTTCCCGACTTCACAAGGGATAAGCATATGTCTCCAGCCATTAATGTGTGAGAACCAACCGAATGTAGCCGGAGACGCATTTGCCTATAGCTATTTCCAGAATCCGGAGCGTCTTAACCATGCAGAAAATTGTAAGACGTGACTGCGCTCCAACAGCGTGGCTTACAAAAGAAAAAAATGAGTTTCTTTAACATTCATATATATTTAGGCCGGGGCACTTTTATTTTAATATGTTTTTGCTAGGCCAGATCTATCACTGAAATAGGACTTACCTCTAATTTACTGTGCAGGAATTAAATCAGGAAACAGGCAGGAAAGTCATCCTTTAAAATATGACCCTACCTGTGACCTTAAACTTTGGGGTTTATTCATCAAGGGATAGCGCCAGGTAGCGCCTCGTAGCGGCAGACAGCGTCTGGTGAACGGCGCTGTATGCTAAACCACATTTATGAAAGCGAATCTGCTGAGCGACTCACCAGCGCCATGTAGCATCTGATTCATCATTACAGATGGCTCAGCCTCTAGCTTCCAGAGCGCCAGGAATTACCTGTCGCTACCTGTCGCTCTCCCATACATTTCAATGGACGTTCCTTTTCTTCTGTTTAAACAGGGTTTTTTGTCTTTAATTTTTTTTTTCTCAATAATTGTGTGACCTCTCCTGGTTTAGAAAGAGTCATTTTTGAAAATGAAAATTTTGATTTTTTTTTTGTTTTTTATGCAGAATTGTCATTACAGGTCTGGCACTAAAGTGTTAATGTCACAGTGTTACAACAATGTCAGTGTTTTTGCTTTGTTACTGGTGGATATGTGTTCAAAAACAGACTTTAATTAAACAGTGTCTGGCGCTCTATGCTACAGCGACCAGATCCAGAGCGCTGTTTTTTTTGTTGAATATGGAGTCGGGCGCACTGAGCTGGTGCTACATTTCGCTCGCTGCAACGCTCTACTGGTGTTAGAGCACCCAACATACATCACATTCATCAATGCTGCCCAGGTTACTACAGCGAATGGGATGCTATGTTACAGTGACGGATAGCCGATCACAGCGTCTACTCACTCTTAGCGCCACTGTACAGACGCTCATCTGCCGATAGCTGGCGCTAGTAATGAATCAGCCTGTTTGTTACAAAGACATCTCTGACCTCATCTGGAGGCTGATTTAAAGTAGACCAAAACCCCAAGGAGATAGGCCCAGGAATCTATAAGATTCCCAAGCCAATTGATTCCCTCCCCCAGTGGCATCCAGAATCGGGATGCCCTGCTGTGTGAAACCCCCCATATCGCCCATAAACTTTCCCCGTCTAACGAAACGAAACAGCGCCGCATCCCGACTATCGCCATAGCAGGGTGCCTGTCGTGCCAGGCATTTGTGAATGGCCGGAGCGGGCATGCTCCCTGTTAGAGGGTAGCAAGAGATGCATCTACCAGCGCGCTCGGATCAGCTCGAATTAGACAAGCTCCTGGACTAAGGGACTCAAGCAGATCCGAGCACGCTGATTGGACGAGCAGCCACGCATGCTTCAAAGGACCCGGGAAGAGATGAGTTTGTTCGGGCGACCTGGGGGGTTTCACACAGCGGGGCACCCCGATCGGCAAGGAACAAAACCAAGGATAGTAAAAATCCTGGGTTTTGCTCCACTTTAAGACTAGTGCCATGTATTGCCATTTGTGCATCTATGAGGCCGATTCATTAATAGCGGCAGGTAGCTACAGTTGAGCGACTGTAGCAGTATTTTCACAGCGCCCGCCAGTAGTCGCTGTTCTTGGCCATTGTTTGGTTGTTGATAGCGACTGAGTCGGTGTGCAGTAATGTTGAATACGGGGTGACGAGTCGCTATTTGACAGGTTCCGCGATGTATGGGAGCGCATGATAGCGACTGGTCAGAGCGACCGGCTCCCACCATATTCATCAAAAAATCACGCTCAAAAAATTCTCGCGCTGTGAAATGCATGTTTAAACCCCAGAGCACTGGCGGCGATGTGTTAAAAGTAGTTTTTTAACCCCCAAACCACCATATTTTTGGAAACCAAAAAAAAAAAAATCAGACCTGTAATACCTTAAAAAAATTAACTAACATGGCAGAAGTGGTCACAGAATTTTTCACATTTAAAAAAAAAAAAAAAAAAAAATTATAACAATTAATTATGAATATTTAAAGATTGTTCCATTGAAATGCATTGGAGAGCGCCAGGTAGCGAGAGGTCATACCTGTCGCTGTTCAAGGTCGGACGCTGGCGCTGTGGGCTGAGGCTGGAATAATGATGAATGAGTGGCTATATGGCGCTAGGCAGGATCGGCTTGATAAATGTGTGATTGTGGTGAGGAGCCGGCGTTCTCGTGGCGGGGCCCGTCATTACCGGTCGCTCACCAGACGCTACCTGTCGCTATTCCTTCATAAATAAGGGCCTATGTATCTGCACTCAGAGCGTCCGGAAGTGGACACTGAAAATGGGTGTCTGGCGCTATAACGTAGCTTTGCCGCTGGACAAGTGACGCTGTAGTATCCTGTCCAGCATTGATAAATCTGATGTCTGGAGGGCGCTGTAGAACCTCTCTCCCTGATTCATTGCAGCGTACCAATGCTGCTATTGTTTCAGGTAGTGCCCGGAGGGAAAGCCGGCCAAGGCGACGCCACATATAACATCAGGACAACGCTGCAGCCAATGATAGGTAGCGCCAGTGAAGAGCGGCCAACGCTCGGTGCTGAAGCCCATATTTGAGACCACAAAACATAACTCCAGCGTTGGCGCTCTAAAACTGGATGCTTTGGCGCCAAGCGCTGGATGCTATTCAAAAAAAGTCTGTTTCTCACAATAAAAACCCCAGCACCAGAGCGAAACACACGGAACGACATTGTAAACACACTGGAGCACTGTCACTGCAATGGCGGAACACTAAGGCCCTTATTTAAGAAAGGATAGCGTCAGGTAGCGCCTGGTTAATGTGAGGTAGCGACAGGTAGCGACAGGGGAACACCGGACACGGCACGCAATTCCACATTTATCAAGCAGAATCTGTTTAGCGACTGGGATAGCGCCATGTAGCGTCCGATTCATCATTTTCACAGCCTCAGCGAACAATGGCAGGGCAGGTAATGTTGCCAATGCCACCTGGCTAAGTCTCTATTTACCAAACTAAAGGGGAACGCCAGACCATTAAAGTGTTGGTTAGGTCCATTCCTTAGGCAACACTGCCATCATGTGGTTTCATGACGCAATGATCCCAAGAGATGCATCTAACAAGGTTTTAACTAAAACTATTTAAAGGTTTCTATCACTATCAGGGCCTATTCCACTGACAGGGTTCTAATGGTTCCTACTTGTAGTGTTGCCCATGGTTTCCACCCATCACACCTGGCTTGTCACTTCACATTTTTTTTTTTGCTTCAGTGTCCTGTGGTTCTGCAACACACATACCGACCTGCGGCCCGGGGGCCACATGAAGCCCTCAGAGCCATCTGATGTGGCCCTTGACTGGGGAAAGTGGGAGAAGTAAATAAAACTGACGTGTAAAGGGAGTGAAATAGCGGTACACTAAGAATAGGCAATAGCACGGAGAGTGATGTAGGTGCGCATCTCCAAATAGAGGTGGCAGCGGGTTCTTGGAGGAAAGCAGTCAAAGTGACTGTACAAAATCTGGGTAAAATCTTTGGCACAATAATTTGGTAAAAGAAAAAAATATTTATAATAATTGCATGCTTAGCATTGGTGGGGGCTTAGATGGGTTGAGCCAGATTATGGGGGGGGCACAAGGGACACGAGTCCCGGGGCCTCCTGGCAGGTAAGTGGGCTTTGGAATCCAAACAGGGACTTTAATTTAACTTTAATGTGAACGGCAACACTGTTTAGAGAAGAAACATGACAGTTTTATAAATTTAGGTAAAAAATATTATTTTAAGGGTATGTAAACTGCTAAAAAAGTGACCTTCCTATACAAATGAAATATTATATAAAAAATATATATATATATATATATATATATATATATATATATATATATATATATACAAACACACACAAACACACGGCCTAGAAGACACACCTGCCCATAGGATTTTGGGGAGGAAAATAAGAAAATAAATATTCTGAACCAAATATTGTGCTACAACACCATCCCCCCAAGAACCAAATAATAGGCAAGGCGCAGAATCAGGCAGTGTGGCATTCTCCCCTCCCATTCCTATAGGCAGCGTGGCATTCCCCCTCCCATTACCATAGGCAATGTGGCATTTCCCCCTCCGATTCTTATAGGCAGTGTGGCATTTCCCCCTCCCATTCCCATAGGCAGTGTGGCATGCCCCCCTCCCATTCCTATAGGCAGCATGGCATTCCCCCTCCCATTCCCATAGGCAGTGTGGCATTCCCCCTCCCATTCCCATAGGCAGTGTGGCATTCCCCCCTCCCATTCCTATAGGCAGCGTGGCATTCCCCCTCCCATTACCATAGGCAGTGTGGCATTCCCCCTCCCATTCCTATAGGCAGTGTGGCATTCCCCCTCCTATTCTTATAGGCAGCGTGGCATTCCCCCTCCCATTACCATAGGCAGTGTGGCATTTTCCCCTCCTATTCTTATAGGCAGTGTGGCATTCCCCCCTCCCATTACCATAGGCAGTGTGGCATTCCCCCCTCCCATTCCTATAGGCATTCCCCCTCCCATTACCATAGGCAGTGTGGCATTTTCCCCTCCTATTCTTATAGGCAGTGTGGCATTCCCCCTCCTATTCTTATAGGCAGCGTGGCATTCCCCCTCCCATTACCATAGGCAGTGTGGCATTTTCCCCTCCTATTCTTATAGGCAGTGTGGCATTCCCCCCTCCCATTACCATAGGCAGTGTGGCATTTTCCCCTCCTATTCTTATAGGCAGTGTGGCATTCCCCCTCCCATTACCATAGGCAGTGTGGCATTCCCCCCTCCCATTCCTATAGGCAGCGTGGCATTCCCCCTCCCATTACCATAGGCAGTGTGGCATTTTCCCCTCCTATTCTTATAGGCAGTGTGGCATTCCCCCTCCCATTCCCATAGGCAGTGTGGCATTCCCCCCTCCCATTCCTATAGGCAGCGTGGAATTCCCCCTCCCATTACCATAGGCAGCGTGGCATTCCCCCTCCCATTACCATAGACAGTGTGGCATTTTCCCCTCCTATTCTTATAGGCAGTGTGGCATTACCCCCTCCCATTCCTATAGGCAGTGTGGCATTCCCCCCTCCCATTCCTATAGGCAATGTTGCATTTTCCCCTCCTATTCTTATAGGCAGTGTGGCATTCCCCCCTCCCATTCCCCATAGGCAAAAATAAATAAATAAATAAATAAAATCACCTTTCCATTATACCCACGCTGCTGGACAGTCCACCACAGCCACATAAGTCGAAGAGATGTAGGAGCATCAGGCAGACCAGATGCTCGAATACCGGCCACGTCCATCCGCTGTATTTAGCCGGGTGTTGCTCTGTGTGTGCAAGTGCCACGGAGAAGAAGCAGTGGTGGCTTCTGCCTCCTGACCTCTCTTGGCTGTGGCAGCTTGGCCAGCAGCACAGGAACGATGGAAAGGTGAGTTTCCATTTTTCCCTTTTTTTTTTTCACATTCGCCAGAGAAATAAGTGCATCTTATAGGGCAAAAAAGACAGTACATATTTTTATATAGCAAGAAACAGAAATAAAATAAATGAGAATAAAAGCCCGTAATAAACAAGAATAAAATAAACACAAATAAAATCCTGTAAGAACTGTCGAGCTGACCTCATTTGTATTTTTCGTGACCATCATGTAACACAATGTAAAATCCAGGTCATTTTTTCCGGTCAAGCCATTGTGCGAGCCAATAATAGCGCATCACCATTTGAGGGTCGGCAAATCATTTCAGAAAGGAAATGTGCTGTAAAATGAATGGGCCATTTTATACCATCTAATTTCAATGTTTTTATTTAAACAGCCCGAAACATTCATCTTAATGGCAAGATATATGGTACAATTATCCTCCCAGTGGCAGCGGATTTGTTAGATGAGCCGTTACACTGGAAATATGTTACAATGGCAATTTTTTTCATCCCCCATCTCGGGGAAAAAATTGGCTCACTAATGGACCGGAACATGAAGGTGGCTTTGTAGGATACTTTGATTTGAAGATTAGGGTCAACCTCATACAACGTATTAACAATATAAAGCAGACCTCCAGTCAAAAATGACTGGTGTTATGTTGCTGGCACTTACACATACAGTAGAAACCATAAAAAGAACTTTTATTCTATGAGATGTGAAAGTAATTGTCCAGGGAAGTAAAAACGGCTAAATCATTAAATTAAGAATAAGTGAAAATACCACGCTATTTTTAGACAGAAATTACATTAATAAAAACATGCAGTTATACAAAATAGCTCCAAGTGCAGAACTTCAGTCTCACCCAAGTCCCAACTGAAAATTAAAAGCAAAGCACAGAGCTAAATATCATTGGATATTGACCCAGAGGGTCCTTTAATTTCTGGTAAGAATTTATTATTGGTGGTGGGTGCACACCGTGATTGGATGGGTCTTCACATTGAGGCACAATCGTTGATGGAACAAATAATATAAAGATGATTTGAATTTGATGTATTTTAGCTCTGTGCTTTTCTTTTTATTTCTTAAATCATTAAATTGCTCAAAAGCTCTTAATGTTTTTTTTATTTTATAAAAAAAAAAAAAAAAAAAACTTCCAAAGACATTAAAACTAACTTTTACTTTGCGCCGTATTTCCGAAAATCCTGGGAGGTGGGCATAATTGCATACTGAGGACTATTCATTAGAATAGGAGAGGGATATAAGCCATTGTATGCACATTTACTTGGCTTGGCTGAGAAGGTGTCACTGACCTGATGGCGAGCGATATAGACAGAGAGAACCGGTTGCCACCACTGAGAAAAGCACATGAAGACTACTACCCAGAACCCAAAATCGACCCTACAGGACTGGAGTCTAAGAACCTGGTCTTCCTTAAAGCCTCCCGCAAGGTAGGATAGATTTGCTGCTTGGGTGGTCCCAGGTTGCTCCACAGGGAGACAACAACCAGGACAGACAGAGGTGGTTACTAGGCAGAGAAGAGGCAGATGATAGGATAAGGCCAAGGGTCACCGGCACAAAGGCAGAGTCAACAGGAAGGCCAAGGTCATACATGGAAGACAGTCCAAAGGGTCAAATCAAAGAGCGAGGTCTGAAATATTAAACTGGGTCATGCACATAACACAGTCCAAAGGGTTTAATCCAGGTGCAAGGTCTGAAGTGTTAAGCTGGGTCCAGATCTGTTAATCTAAAGACAATGTTTCCGGGACAAAGGGAGCTGGTACAGCAAGATGATCCAGGAATCTTCTGGTGCCATATAAATTCCAGAAGCTCTTTTAAATAGGGACAGGGTTGAGCTAATTTGTGCTGGGGAACGTCAGCTGATAGAGAACAGCTGATAGAAATCACCTGTGGGAAGGATGTCTGCACAGGAGATCAGGAATGGGCAATACATGTGACCTTTGCATATGCAATAGCTCACACATGGAGGGTTACGCCCCGTTCCCGCGTCTGCGCAGTCCCAGCCCGAACTCATGTCTGTTCAATGCTGTCTCCTCTTCCCCGGGGCTCCTTGAGACCCCTATACCAGTTCACAGGACAGAAGGGACTGGCAAGTCATCTGCCAGCAAATGGGTGACTTGCCATATCCCCCTCCCCAATCCATTACCTGCATCTCCAAAGGCCAGGGAGGTGCAGAAGAGTCTGTGGCCCTTGAGGGCTATGTGGGCGGGTAGCCTTAGGGCCTGAGGGTGGCTAGTCGGCCTCCACGTCCTGGTCTACCAGCCAGGGGTTGGCTGGGCTTGATGGCAGAGAGTGCCATTGAAAGCAGGCATGGTATCATTATGCGATCTCTAAAATGATTGGTGGATGATTGGTTGCTGGAGCCCGAGTGAGAAAAGGGATTTTTGCATCCGATTGGTTAATATATGTAGGATAGAAAGCAAATGATTTACTCATTAGCTAATTAAGACTATTATGACATGTGAACAAACTCATCTGGTCTCTCATAGACATCATTCAAGTTGCTTCTGACAAGTAACCTTGAATCTCAGCTAAAAGCAGCACTTCCTGCCAGCTGGTTAAAAAAGCTTACAGAATGATTATAGAAGAGATATAAGAGAATTAAAATAATCATTCTAATAAATTAATAATAAATAAAAATAATTAGAGAATTACATTTTAAAGCCAAACTAACTCTACATAATCAGAACACAGAGAAGTAGCTCGGCTTTCTGGCACCTGGGGCAAAGATTCAAAATAGCACCCCCCACGTGTTCTCAGGACCCCCTTTGGCGCCCGCCTGACCTGCCGCACCCGGGGCACGTGCCCCCCCCTGCCCACCCCTAGCTACGCCCCTGACAGAACCAAGAGGAATACATTTCAACATAAAATATAATTCTCGCTTTAAATTTACCCAATTCCTTAAATAAAACCTACGTTTCTGACTTCTAAGTAAGTGTATCTGTCTCACAACTTGGTGGCAAAACGGACCCCATTTGGGTGAGCGGTGTTCTGGCATACCTGGAAAATGTCAGCACCATAGGGGCAGAATCCCCTGGAGGGTGGAGGTCCACCTTAATGGACCTTGTCAGGAATATGAAAGGGAGTGATGACAAAAAAGGGAATATTTAACATCAATTTCAGCTTTTCATTTATTCAAAGGTCAATTGAAAGTTACGGCCAAATCAAGTCGCTGTCTGCGGGGCCACCTAAGGGAACCAATTTCAATAAGCTCAGGCAAAAAGCCCTCCAGCATGATCCTGACAGCTCCGCTGCGAAAACCTGGCCCCCATCTTACTAACATTTCAGGCTTGTTAAGAAGCCGTTTTACATTTTTTTGTAATAAAATAATAACATGTAATTTAGAATTGTATTATTATTATTATTTATGATTGTTATATTAAAAAGTCACAATGTATATTTTTGAAAGTAGTATTATTCTTTATTATTTTGACCATATTATACTTTATTATTTATATATATATATATATATATATATATATATATATATATATATATATATATATATATACCGTGTATATATATATATATATATATATATATTCATATATTCTTATTATATATAATAATACTTTATTTTTCTTAATATATATATATATATATATATATATATATATATATATATATATATTAATTACAGTACTTTCTAAAGTTGTTTAATATATATATGTGTGTATGTGTTGTGGTAGTCAGCGAGCGGTTTTTAGCAGTAAGAGCTGCATAGGTTAAGGGCCGGATATTGAGGGGGGCACCACGGGGCCTCTATCACTTGCCCTGCAATTCCACCAAACTTTGGGTTGTGGTCTGGTCCAGGAGGATTTTCAGCCTTTGGCCTGACGGGCAGCTGGGCAAGCAACAAAGCTCTCTTGAGTACTAAATACTCACCTCGCCGGGGGATTCATCTTCTAGGTCCCTCGGATTCCAGACGACCTTACGATGGGCGGAGCCATTTTGCATCTCATTAGGCACTGCACGTAGCTCCTGATCTTGCACCGTGCAGTTCCCATGAATGGGATGCAATGGGGCCACCCGAAATTCTGTAAGACTTCGTTGAGCGGCACTGGACTGTGCAATCCCCATGAATGGGATGCAATGGGGCCACCCGAAATCCTGTAAGACTTCGTTGAGCGGCACTGGACTGTGCAGTCCCCATGAATGGGATGCAATGGGGCCACCCGAAATCCTGTAAGACTTCGTTGAGTGGCACTGGACTTTAAAGAGCATGGCTAAAGCCATGCTGTTACTAACAGACAGCTAAGCTGATGATCTGGCCCTGAAGTAGCTAGATGTGGCTGCAGCAGGCAGCAGCGACATCCAAAAGGTAAGTAGGGGCCGACAGGGGGGGGGGGGATCACCCCTTTTTTATTTTTGGTCCAAGCTGAGTTTTTTTCAGGTAAGCCTGCTCCCAATTTATCTATTGCATCATATGTCCCAAAGGGGGCTCTCAGAGATTATAGTTAGGACTGCACCTTACAGAGGCACCTTGGCGCTTGGTGGTGCAGCTTCACCATACTTCTGCAGATGTGTGTGACCGAGTCCTCTGTTTTTAATCAGATTTAGAGACTTAGGGCATTATTTAACAAGGGATAGCGCCAGGTAGCGAATGGTGAGAGAATGGTAATGACGCTCACCGCCACGAGAACGCCGGCTTCCCTCCGCAATCACACATTTATCAAGCCGATCCTGCTTAGCGACTGACAGAGCGCCAGATAGCGAATCATTCATCATTATTCCAGCCTCACCCCACAGCGTCAGCGAGTGACCCTGAACAGCGACAGGTATGACCTCTCGCTACCTGGCGCTCTCCAATGCATTTCAATGGAGCAATCTTTAAATATTCTTAATTAATTGTTATTAATGGTTTTTTTTTGTTTTTAAATGTCAAAAATTCTGTGACCACTTCTGCAATGTTAGATATTTTTTTAAGGTAAAAAAAAAACAAAAAAAATTGTGCAGAATTGATATTACAGGTCTGATATTAATGTATTCATATTACCAAATGTTTTGAAAAACATGTTTTTTTTTTTTCAAAAAATATGGTTGTTTGGGGGTTAAAAAACTACTTTTAACCCATCGCCGCCAGCGCTCTGGGGTTTAAACAAGCATTTTACAGCGCGAGAATTTTTTGAGCGTGATTTGTTAATGAATATGGTGGGAGCCGTTCGCTATGGCCATTCGCTGTCATGCGCTCCCATACAGCGCGGAACCTGTCAAACAGCGACTCCTAACCCCGTATTCAACATTACCGCACACCGACGGGGTCGCTGTCAACAGCCGAACAACGGCCAAGCACAGCGAATACTAGCGTGCGCTGTGAAAATAACGCTACTGTCGCTACCTGGCGCTATTAATGAATCGGCCTCTTATAGGGTTGTCTGCAAGCTAACAGGGTTGAGTGTTATGGCTCCTTTAAGACTAGTGTAAGTTTTTAAATTGGTTGTGCTTGGACAAACCTGGTGGGCCCTTTTCTTACTGTCAAAGCTGCGCTCGAGGAAAAACTATAAGGGGGTTTGATAGGAACGAACGAGGTGCGTAGCATTGTTTCTAATGTCATTTCAAAGATTTTTCTGATTTGACCAAAATTAGATGTCTGCAGCAAATGGCTTTAAAGGAGGGCTATTGCGAAAAATGGTCCAATGATAAAAATCCATATGAGTATGCTGGATGGCAGGAGGAGGGCTCACTTATACACACGGGATAAAGAATTATCCAGCCAGGCTTGTTTTTAATTTTAATGGAAGGAAGAGATAATGAAGAATGACAGGTTCTGTCACCCCTGATAGAGGGGGAGGCCGATTCATTAATGGCGCCAGGTAGCGACAGATGAGCGCCAGTAGCGTTATTTTCACAGCGCACGCTAGTATTCGCTGTGCTTGCCCGTTGTTCGGCTGTTGACAGCAACTCAGTCGGTGTGCGGTAATGTTGAATATTGGGTGAGGAGTCGCTGTTTCACAGGTTCCGCGCTGTATGGGAGCGCATGACAGCGAATGGCCATAGCGACCGGCTCCCAGCATATTCATTAACAAATCACGCTCCAAAAATTCTTGCGCTGTAAAATGATTGTTTAAACCCCAGAGCGCTGGCGGCGATGGGTTAAAAGTAGTATTTTAATCCCCAAACAACCATATTTTTGGAAAAAAAAAAACATGTTTTTACAAACATTTTGTAATATGAATACCTTAATATCAGACCTGTAATATCAATTCTGCACACATTTATTTATTTATTTATTTATTTATTTTTACCTTAAAAAAAAAAAGAACATTGCAGAAGTGGTCACAGAATTTTTGACATTTAAAATAAAATATAAAAATTAATATCAATTAATTATGAATATTTAAAGATTGCTCCATTGAAATGCATTGGAGAGCGCCAGGTAGCGAGAGGACATACCTGTCGCTGTTCAAGGTCGCTCGCTGGCGCTGTGGGGTGAGGCTGGAATAATGATGAATAATTCGCTATCTGGCGCTCTGTCAGTCGCTAAGCAGGATCGGCTTGATAAATGTGTGATTGCGGAGGGGAGCCGGCGTTCTCGTGGCGGTCAGCGTCATTACCGTTCGCTCACCATTCACTACCTGGCGCTATCCCTTGTTAAATAAGGCCCTAAACCTGTCACCCCTGGATTTTATTCCCACCAGGAGAGAATAAACCACAAGCTTGATGGGAGTTTTACTCAGTTCGGGTGTATAAATGACCCCTCCTCTCATTACCGAATGTATTTATATGGATTTTTAATATTACACAATTTTGCGATAGTTCTTCTTATAAAACAATGATATGAGGCCTCTACCATCTTTTGGTGATCTGGATATACAATGATTAACCTTCTCTTTTTCCTCTGAGGAAGCTGCCCGTTAACATGTTGGGAAATGCGCTGGGGTGAATTTATATGTTTATTTAGGAGGTTATTTAAGAAACGCTAATGCCACGTAGTGTCAGGTGAACACCGGGCGCAGTATGAGAAAACCATATATATACGAAAGTCAATCTGGTGAGCGCCTCTAATAGCGTCATGTAGCGTCACATGTATCACTAGCGGCGGCTCAGTGTAAAGCACCGGCGCTGTATGTTCAGCAGCACCTTGTAGTACCTGTCGCTCAGTAGCGTTCGCCCATACATTTTAATGGTGTTTTTTTGCTTGTGTATAAATAGTGTTTTAATTAATTATTTTTTTCAATTTTAGGATCGAATGATTGTGTGACCTCTCCTGCCCGGAAACCAAACACTTAGGCCCTTATTCATCAAGCGATAGCGCCAGGTAGTGTCTGACGAGCGCCAGGTAGCGGCAGCTAACGGCGACTTCCGACTCAAGTACGCCCGGCGGCGGTCACAATGACGCATTTATCAAGCAAAATGAGGCTAGCGCCGGCGAGAGCGACGGCTAGCGCGGCATTCATCATGAAGCCGCCTGGACCGAACAGCGCCGCTGCAAATTCCCTCACAGCGCCAGGTATGAGCTGTCGCTCCCTGGCGATGTCCAATGCATTTCAATGGAGCAATCTATAATTATTCATAATTAATTGGTATTAATTTTTTTTTTTTTTTTTTTAATGTCAAAAAATCGGAGACCACTTCTGCAATGTTAGGATTTATTTTTAAGTAAAAAAAAAAATAAAAAAAAATATGTGCAGAATTGATCTAACAGGTCTGAGATTAATGTATTCATATAACAAAATGATTCTAAAAACATGTATAATGTTACCTTCAAAAAATATGGTTGTTTAGGGGTTAAAAACTAGTTAATACACATCGCCGCAAGCGCTCTGGGGTTTAAACAAGGAATGGACAGCGACAGCACATTCGGAGCGTGATTTGTTGATGAATATGAAGCTAGCCGTTCGCTCTGGCCATTCGTTGTCAGGCGCTCACATACAACGCTGGACCTGTGAAACAGCGACCCCCCAGCCCGTATTCAACATTACCGCACACCGACTGAGTCGCTGTCATCAAGCTAATGCCGGCCAAGCACAGCGAATACTGGCTGACGCTGAAAAAATCACGCTACAGTCGCTCATCTGTCGCTACCTGGCGCTATTAATGAATCGGCCTCTTATATTATATTAGATTTTTTTTTATGCAGAATTGTATGTGTAGGTTCAAACAATGTCATTCCATATGTTTTCGCGCTGGTGCTGGTGTATATATGTTAAGAAACAGACTTTTTTCATATAGTGTCCAGCGCTCGATGCTAGAGTGTCCAGTTTTAGAGCGCCGGCTCTGGTTTTGTGTTCAATTTTCTTAAATATAGGCTTTAGCGCCGAGGGTCGGATGCACTTAACTGGCACTACCTATCGGTTGCTGCAGCGTTGTCCTATTGATATATGTGGCATTGCTCTGGCGGCTTTCCCTCTGGGGGCGCTACATATACATTAATTGAGGAAGATCGCTTCTACAGCACCCTCCAGATAACACATTTATCAATGCTGGGCAGGACACTATAGCGTCACTTGTCCGTCCGCTATGCTAGGTTATAGCGCCAGACAACCGGTTGCAGCTTCCACTAAGCCCCACTACATAGACACTTAAATGGCAATACGTGGCACTAGTCTTAAATCAGCCTCCACATTTTACTCACAGGCTGATTCATCATTAGCGGCAGGTAGCGACAGATGAGCGTCTGTAGCAGGCATTTTCAGAGCGCCCGCTAGTAGTCACTGTGCTCAGCCGTGGGTCGCTACTTCATAGCGACTCAGTCGCTGTCCAGTAATGTTGAATACATTGTGAGGAGTCGCTATTTGACCAGTACAGCGCTGTATGGGAGCGCACGGTAGCGACTGCTCATAGCGACCGACTCACACCATATTCAGCAAAAAAACAGCCTCACAAATCTCTGGCGCTGTAAAATGCTTCTCTGAAGCCCAGAGCGCAGGAGGCGGTGTGTTTAAAGTCTGTTTTCCAGCATCTATCCACTAGTAACAAAGCGACAACATATGGAATTACATTGTAACAACATTGTAACATGAACACTTTAATGGCAGACCTGTAATGTCATTTCTGAAGAAATATATAAAAAATAAAACAAAATGTGAAAAAACTGCTTATTCAATGCCAGGAGAGGTCACAGAATTATTTGAGATTTAAAAAAAAATAAACTGTTTAAAGAGTAGGAAAGGATCATCCATTGAAATGTATGGGAGAGCGACAGGTAGCGAGAGGTCATACCTGGCGCTGTGCAAGGCTGAACGCCGGCGCTGTTCGCTGAGGCTGTGAAAATGATGAATCAGACGCTACATGGCGCTATCCCAGTCGCTAAACAGATTCTGCTTGATAAATGTGTAATTGCGTGCCATGTCCGGCGTTCACCTGTCGCTACCTGTCGCTACCTCTCATTAACCAGGCGCTACCTGACGCTATCCCTTCTTAAATAAGGGCCTAAGTTTGGAAACAACAGCACCTTATGGGTAGAGATAGGCGAACCCGAACCGCAAAGTTTGAGTTCGTACTTAACTTTGCGCATACTGGTTCCCAAACCCGGCGTCGGACCCGAACACGGAAAAGCTGGTTGATGGGCTGCTCAGAAAGGCAAGGAGGAGAAAGCCGAGATTTTTACCATTTAACTCTGCTAATGTGTGTGTGGGGGGGGGGGGGGGGGCGGCACCCGCAATGGGGACACCTCCGTGCGCCCGGTACAAAAACAATTTTGTGAAAATGCTCAGGAATGTGGAGTGTTGTCTCTGCCACAGACAGTCAGTCAGGAAGTCTCTGCCTTGTACACCAAACAAAATAATTTGGTGTACTGTTGCTAACGTAACCAAATTGGTGCTCAAGAAACCTGTTATATTTTATAACAGTTTGAGGCTAATTTATTACTAACGCCAGGTATCGGCAGTCTGTATAGCGGCGCTTTGAGTGACCGCTAGTAGACGCTGTAAGCGGGTATCGGGCGCTGTAACAGATCGGTCGCTCTAGTAACCTGGCCGACATTGATGAAAGTGATGTATGTTGGGCGCTGTAACTCCAGTACAGCGCTGCAGGGAGTGGAAGATAGCCCCAGCTCAGTGCGACTGACTCTCAGCACTTATCAAAAATATACACACACACAGCATCGGCGCTCTAAAGCTGGGCGCTATAGCATAGAGCGCCAGACGCTGTGTGATTTAAGTCTGTTTCTGAACACATATCCACCAGTAACAAAGCGAAAACACATGGAATGACATTGTTGTAACATTGTGACATTAAGACTTTAATGCCAGACCTTTAATGACAATTCTGCATAAAAATATAAAATATCTAAAAAAGTTTTCAATAATGACTTTTTCTAGGCCAGGAGATGTCACACAATGATTTGAGAGAAAAAAATAAATAAAAACAAAAAACCCTGTTTAAACTGAAGAAAAGCAATGTCCATTGAAATGTATGAGAGAGCGACAGGTAGCGACAGGTAATACCTGGGGCTCTGGAAGCTAGAGCACCGACGCTATACACTGAGCCGCCTGTAATAATTAGAGATGAGCAAACTTTTGAAAAATTCGATTCGACTGATTCGCCGAATTTTCCGACAAAAATCGTTTCGACCCGAATAAATTCGCGACGAATCGCTATTAAAAACGGCTATTTCTGAGCCTCCTAGAGCCTCAATAGGGTTGTAAACCATTCTGCCTTGCTGTAACACGCACAGGATGCGTGCTGGGTTAGTTAAATAATACTTTGAATAAATATCACATGCAGATCAGAGGTATCGCTAATAGAATCGCAGAGCGGCACAATTGAATTCAAGAGAGTTGAAGTGGCATCACTATGAGAGGCAGGAGCCCAAACATTGCTTTAAAGAGACACTGGAGTTGGCAGCAGCAGGAGCCCAAAAATTGGATGAATCACACCCTGGAGTTGGCAGAAGCAGCAGCAGGAGCCCAAACATTGGCTGAAAGAGACACTGGGGTTGGCTTCAGGAGCCCAAAAATTGGATGAATCACACCCTGGAGTTGGCAGCAGCAGCAGCAGCAGGAGCCCAAATATACACTGGAGTTGGCTTCAGGAGCCCAACCATTGGATGAATCACACCCTGGAGTTGGCAGCAGCAGCAGCAGGAGCCCAAATATACACTGGAGTTGGCTTCAGGAGCCCAAAAATTGGATGAGTCACACCCTGGAGTTGGCAGAAGTTGGCAGCAGCAGCAGCAGGAGCCCCAACATTACTTTAAAGAGACACTGGGGTTGGCTTCAGGAGCCCAAAAATTGGATGAATCACACCCTGGAGTTGGCAGCAGCAGCAGCAGGAGCCCAAATATACACTGGAGTTGGCTTCAGGAGCCCAAAAATTGGATGAGTCACACCCTGGAGTTGGCAGAAGTTGGCAGCAGCAGCAGCAGGAGCCCCAACATTACTTTAAAGAGACACTGGGGTTGGCTTCAGGAGCCCAAAAATTGGATGAATCACACCCTGGAGTTGGCAGCAGCAGCAGCAGGAGCCCCAACATTACTTTAAAGAGACACTGGGGTTGGCTTCAGGAGCCCAAAAATTGGATGATTCACACCCTGGAGTTGGCAGCAGCAGCAGCAGGAGCCCAAATATACACTGGGGTTGGCTTCAGGAGCCCAAAAATTGGATGAATCACACCCTGGGAGTTGGCAGCAGCAGGAGCCCAAATATTACTTTAAAGAGACACTGGGGTTGGCTTCAGGAGCCCAAAAATTGGATGAATCACACCCTGGAGTTGGCAGCAGCAGGAGCCCAAATATTACTTTAAAGAGACACTGGGGTTGGCTTCAGGAGCCCAAAAATTGCATGATTCACACCCTGGAGTTGGCAGCAGCAGCAGCAGGAGCCCAAATATACACTGGAGTTGGCTTCAGGAGCCCAAAAATTGGATGAATCACACCCTGGAGTTGGCAGCAGCAGCAGCAGGAGCCCCAACATTACTTTAAAGAGACACTGGGGTTGGCTTCAGGAGCCCAAAAATTGGATGATTCACACCCTGGAGTTGGCAGCAGCAGCAGCAGGAGCCCAAATATACACTGGGGTTGGCTTCAGGAGCCCAAAAATTGGATGAATCACACCCTGGGAGTTGGCCGCAGCAGGAGCCCAAATATTACTTTAAAGAGACACTGGGGTTGGCTTCAGGAGCCCAAAAATTGGATGAATCACACCCTGGAGTTGGCAGCAGCAGGAGCCCAAATATTACTTTAAAGAGACACTGGGGTTGGCTTCAGGAGCCCAAAAATTGCATGATTCACACCCTGGAGTTGGCAGCAGCAGCAGCAGGAGCCCAAATATACACTGGAGTTGGCTTCAGGAGCCCAAAAATTGGATGAATCACACCCTGGAGATGGCAGCAGCAGCAGCAGGAGCCCAAATATTACTTTAAAGAGACACTGGGGTTGGCTTCAGGAGCCCAAAAATTGGATGAATCACACCCTGGGAGTTGGCAGCAGCAGGAGCCCAAATATTACTTTAAAGAGACACTGGGGTTGGCTTCAGGAGCCCAAAAATTGGATGATTCACACCCTGGAGTTGGCAGCAGCAGCAGCAGGAGCCCAAATATACACTGGGGTTGGCTTCAGGAGCCCAAAAATTGGATGAATCACACCCTGGAGTTGGCAGCAGCAGGAGCCCAAATATTACTTTAAAGAGACACTGGGGTTGGCTTCAGGAGCCCAAAAATTGGATGAATCACACCCTGGAGTTGGCAGCAGCAGGAGCCCAAATATTACTTTAAAGAGACACTGGGGTTGGCTTCAGGAGCCCAAAAATTGCATGATTCACACCCTGGAGTTGGCAGCAGCAGCAGCAGGAGCCCAAATATACACTGGAGTTGGCTTCAGGAGCCCAAAAATTGGATGAATCACATCCTGGAGTTGGCAGAAGTTGGCAGCAGCAGCAGCAGGAGCCCAAACATTACTTTAAAGAGACCCTGGGGTTGGCTTCAGAAGCCCAAAAATTGGATGAATCACACCCTGTGGAGAGTCATGTGGAGAAAAAGTAGCTTAGTTAGTAATATCTACATAAAATTATGAATAAACAAATGCAAAAGTATTGCCAAAGTGAAGTTTTGTTTGAGGGTGTGTTTCCACCTTTTAATTAAATCAGAAACAAGAAGGTATCATTGCCTCTGACTAATTAGCCCTCAAAAATTCTTGGAATTTTTAATCTGGAATCATGTCTGATCCGTCTTATCCAAAGAATATTAATAAAAAGTAAGAGTAACGTAAAGGATTTTTTATCAATACTTACTTGTGGTCCGATGCGGAGGAATGTCTGTAACTGGAGAGCAGCGCCTTAAATCTGTTTTGCACGATCCATCTTTCTTTAGTGTAGGTCTGGCCCCGTCATCAATCTACTGGAATACATCAGGCATTGTTGGGAGGAAAGCTTGGATGATCCAAGCGCCATTCATTTCCACGCAGGGCAGTCTCTGGAAAAAAAAAGTCTGTATAAACCAGGGTCTTTTTCATATAAAAACAAATGGTTATTCTTGCTTGTAAACCATATGTTCTGACACCCCCAGTCAACTGTCTGTCTGTTATGCTTTGGGTTCAGCTCCACTATCCATTGATGAAGATCTGATAATCATAAAATTCAGCAGCTACTGCCCAGCCAAGAAGTGGAGGAGACACTCGCCTCTTCTTCCACTAGCCGGCAATTAGTGATGAGGAGAGTGTCGTGGGAGGAGGTGTTGCAAGCCGAGGTAGTGGAAGAGGGTCCCTGGAGTCTGCGGCGGTGGCGGCGGCAGCAGCAGCAGATTATTGCGGACTGTTGTTCGGAAAAATCAGCTACTCAGCGATGTGGCAGTGTTTCATGCAGCATCCTGGGGAGAAAAAGTAGGTTAGTTAGTGTATATACATAAAATTATGAATAGACAAATGCAATAGTATTGCCAAAGTGAAGTTTTGTTTGAGGGTGTGTTTCCACCTTGTAATTAAATCAGAAACAACTAGCTATCATTTGCCTCTGAATAATTAGCCCTCAAAAATTCTTGGAATTTTTAATCTTGATGTCTGAGGGATTTCTCCTCTCAGACAGCGTCACCATAAGTCCAGCCTGCTGCATTACACTTGGAAGAACATCTTGTTTGCGCTGCGACAAGGAAGCCAAAGTCATGCGTCCTCACATGGCACACGTGTTCAGTCTAGTTTTTAAGTCTTGCCCCCATCTGAAAGAACAACAGGAAAGAAAGTTAGCATGCACTTCTGGCACTCCTACACCACCAAGCACAACCCTATTGAGCCTCAGCGTCACAACGGTGTACCCCACCATAGTCTGATTTGCGATGTTTCCACCCGTTGGAATTCCACCCTCCATATGCAGGATCCACTATAGCAGTGGTCCCCAACCCTGTCCTCAAGGCCCACCAACAGGCCAGGTTTTGCAGATCTCCACAAAGATGCACAGGTGGAGTAATTAGTGCAGCTGCAGAGCAATAGAGCTGGCTATTTGGAGATCCAAAAAACATGACATGTTGGTGGGCCTTGAGGACAGGGTTGAGGACCACTGCACTATAGGAACAGAGAAAAGCCATCACGGATTTCTGGATGATCCAAACGGATAGGGGGACACCTGTGTAAATTCAATGTAAACCATTGGCAGCTCATACGTGACACCGACCGTTTGCTCAGGCCCTTTGAGGAAGCTACGTTATTAGTCAGTTGCCAGGACTATGAGATGAACGATGAGATTCCACTGCTTCATGTACTACAACACATGTTGGAAACCATGGCTGGTCAGGGCACTGGAGACATGGCACATACATTTCACAGCCACATGAAGCCTGTGGGGGCTGAAGTGGAGGAGGAGGAGGGGGTGGGGCAAAGCAAACCACAGTTTAGGTTTCACAAAATGACCATTTTATCTAGTCATCTGACAGAAGAGGAGGAGCAGGAGCAGCCACAGGAGCTAGAGGGTTGTGAGTAAGGTGAGACAGAGGACCCAGACACACCGTGGCAGTTTACAGTGGAGATGGAGACAGGTAGTCCCTCCGAGTCATTTGCACAAATGGCACGATGCATGCTCACATGCTTGCGTACTAGTGAGCGCAGAATTGTCTCCATTTGTCAGCGGGAAGACTTCTGGCTCTCCAACTTATTGGACCCTCGCTTCCGGCACAAAATGGGGGCATTTTTTACGCCCACTGAGAGGGAGGAAACTGACCTACTACAGAGACATCCCACGTAGTCAGTTGGGCGATGTCTATCTGCGCCATGGCCCATACTCCCGCAGGTCTGACTCGGGGGGACCTCTGCGATCACCTTCCACTGCCATGGCTGCTGGGGGGGTGGAAGGAGCAGCAGCAGCAGCTCCATCAGCAGCAGCCTCAGTCTTCAGTCGCTAGTGAGTAGCTTTCTACACCCGCATAGTGAGTCTACTCATGAGCAGCAGGAAGACCTGGAGCTGGACCTCAAACAGCAGGTCATGTCATACCTTGACATGACCATGCCAACACACCTTCAAGATCCACTGGATTTGCTGGGAAGCCAAACTTGACTTGTGCCCGCAACTAGCAGAGTTTGCCCTGGAAAAGCTGTACTGGCCGGACAGTAGTTGATTTAGATGGCAACTGGGCTGCTCTATATAACGAAGCAAAATGGCAAATTTACCTCACTATATGAGCTATTGCCCCTCAGATTTACACAGGGGCTGCTCTATATTATGCTGCAAAGTGGCAAATTTACCTCACAATATAAGCTATTGCCCCTCAGATTTACACAGGGCCTGCTCTATATTATGCTGCAAAATGGCAAATTAACCTCACAATATAAGCTATTGCCCCTCAGATTTACACAGGGCCTGCTCTATATAACGAAGCAAAATGGCAAATTTACCTCACTATATAAGCTATTGCCCCTCAGATTTACACAGGGGCTGCTCTATATTATGCTGCAAAATGGCAAATTAACCTCACAATATAAGCTATTGCAGCTCTATATAAATAAAAATAAATAAATAAAAAAAGGGCCTGTAGAAGCTTATTTAGTATAACAGATAGGGTGACATGTGCTGGTTTGGGATGCCCATATGGGCTAGTGTTTTGGCAGCAGTACAAAAACCAATGCAAAATGCAATAGCTTAATAAAGCTGATGCTGATCAACGCTTATTTAGTATAACAGATGGGGTGCAACATGCAGGTTTGGGATGCCCTGCGGCCTGGTGTATTTAAAGCAGACCAAAACCAATTCAAAATGCAATAACTTAATAAAGCTGAGGCTGTAGATGCTTATTTAGTATAAACAGGTAGGGTGCAAGGTGCAGCTTTGGGGTGCCCTGCGGCCTGGTTAAATGAAAGCAGTCAAAAAGGAAGTGCAAACTGAAGTAGCTTAATGAAGCTGATGCTGATCAACGCTTATGTTGTATACCAGATAGGGTGCAAGGTGCAGCTTTGGGGTGCCCTGCGGCCTGGTTTATTAAAATCAGTCAAAAACAAGTGCAAACTGAAGTAGCCTGATCAACGCTTATGTTGTATAACAGATAGGTTTAAAATAGCATGTGCCTTGGGATGCCCGTGTGGCCTGTTATATTTCAAGCTGAACAAAAAGTAACAATAATCCAAGTATGAGACATCATTTTGACCTTCTTCCCAGCGCCATACTTTGAAAAAAAAAAATTAATTTCATGCCGATCAATCCAAAGGTCAATGCCCCTAACAAAAATAGTGTTCGGCATAAGTTTTCCTTCTGGAAGGACGTAACCTTTAGTTTACATGGTTGGGGTAGGTTATCTTACAAATTGGGATACCCCAGGCAGCAGTGTCATTGAAAGAGACAGATTGTAATGCAGGCCATACGCAAGCAGAGAAACTCAGGCTGCAACAGGCCTATTTAGTTTACATGGTTGGGGTAGGTTATCTTACAAATTGGGATACCCCACTGTATATGAAACCGAATATAAATGCACACCCAAAAGTGGACACTCAGCCTCCAAGAGGCCTGCTTAGTTTAAATAAGAGAGCTGCTTAGTATGGTAGGTAGGTTATGTTATGTTACAGAATGGGATGCCCCAAGCAGACTTGAGATCAGTATATATGCACACAGCAGCAGTGTGTTAGCAGGCTCATACAGGCCAAATTTCTTTAAATAACTGTGCAGCTTACAGTTAATGCAGAGGCTAATGGTATGTTACAGAATGGGATGCCCCAAGCAGACTTGAGATCAGTATATATGCACACAGCAGCAGTGTGTTAGCAGGCTCATACAGGCCAAATTTCTTTAAATAACTGTGCAGCTTACAGTTAATGCAGAGGCTAATGGTATGTTACAGAATGGGATGCCCCAAGCAGACTTAACATCAGTATATATGCACACAGCAGCAGTGTGTTAGCAGGCTCATACAGGCCAAATTTCTTTAAATAACTGTGCAGCTTACAGTTAATGCAGAGGCTAATGGTATGTTACAGAATGGGATGCCCCAAAGCTGACTTGAGATCAGTATATATGCACACAGCAGCAGTGTGTTAGCAGGCTCATACAGGCCAAATTTCTTTAAATAACTGTGCAGCTTACAGTTAATGCAGAGGCTAATGGTATGTTACAGAATGGGATGCCCCAAGCAGACTTGAGATCAGTATATATGCACACAGCAGCAGTGTGTTAGCAGGCTCATACAGGCCAAATTTCTTTAAATAACTGTGCAGCTTACAGTTAATGCAGAGGCTAATGGTATGTTACAGAATGGGATGCCCCAAGCAGACTTGAGATCAGTATATATGCACACAGCAGCAGTGTGTTAGCAGGCTCATACAGGCCAAATTTCTTTAAATAACTGTGCAGCTTACAGTTAATGCAGAGGCTAATGGTATGTTACAGAATAGGATGCCCCAAGCAGACTTGAGATCAGTATATATGCACACAGCAGCAGTGTGTTAGCAGGCTCATACAGGCCAAATTTCTTTAAATAACTGTGCAGCTTACAGTAAATGCAGAGGCTAATGGTATGTTACAGAATGGGATGTCCCAAAAACCAGAGAGCACCTGGCAGGCAGCAGTAAAACTATGCACAGCAAAAGTGTCTTTATCATGCCTAATTTCAATTAGAATAGGTGCAAATGGTTAGGTTCTTAAATAGAGGCTGGTGTAGTCACAGAATGGGATGCCCTAAAAACCAGCAGTAAGTACACCTGGCAGGGACAAGTTGTGCTATGCCCAGCAAAAGTGTCTTTATCAGGCCTAATTTCAAATATGATAAGAGCAAATGCTTATATGGTCTTAAACAGAGGCTGCTTTAGTCACAGAATGGGATGCCCCAAATAGGAGTGCACCTGGCAGGGTCCAGTAGTGCTTTGCCCAGCAAAAGTGTCTTTATCAGGCTAATTTCAAATATGATAAGAGCAAATGCTTATATGGTCTTAAACAGAGGCTGCTGTAGTCACAGAATGGGATGCCCTGGGCAGGAATGGACCTGGCAGGGTACAGTAGTGCTTTGCCCAGCAAAAGTGTCTTTATCAGGCCTAATTTCAAATATGATAAGAGCAAATGCTTATATGGTCTTAAACAGAGGCTGCTTTAGTCACAGAATGGGATGCCCTGGGCAGGAATGGACCTGGCAGGGTCCAGTAGTGCTTTGCCCAGCAAAAGTGTCTTTATCAGGCTAATTTCAAATATGATAAGAGCAAATGCTTATATGGTCTTAAACAGAGGCTGCTTTAGTCACAGAATGGGATGCCCTGGGCCGGAATGGACCTGGCAGGGTACAGTAGTGCTTTGCCCAGCAAAAGTGTCTTTATCAGGCCTAATTTCAAATATGATAAGAGCAAATGCTTATATGGTCTTAAACAGAGGCTGCTGTAGTCACAGAATGGGATGCCCTGGGCAGGAATGGACCTGGCAGGGTACAGTAGTGCTTTGCCCAGCAAAAGTGTCTTTATCAGGCCTAATTTCAAATATGATAAGAGCAAATGCTTATATGGTCTTAAACAGAGGCTGCTTTAGTCACAGAATGGGATGCCCTGGGCAGGAATGGACCTGGCAGGGTACAGTAGTGCTTTGCCCAGCAAAAGTGTCTTTATCAGGCCTAATTTCAAATATGATAAGAGCAAATGCTTATATGGTCTTAAACAGAGGCTGCTTTAGTCACAGAATGGGATGCCCTGGGCAGGAATGGACCTGGCAGGGTACAGTAGTGCTTTGCCCAGCAAAAGTGTCTTTATCAGGCTAATTTCAAATATGATAAGAGCAAATGCTTATATGGTCTTAAACAGAGGCTGCTGTAGTCACAGAATGGGATGCCCTGGGCAGGAATGGACCTGGCAGGGTACAGTAGTGCTTTGCCCAGCAAAAGTGTCTTTATCAGGCCTAATTTCAAATATGATAAGAGCAAATGCTTATATGGTCTTAAACAGAGGCTGCTGTAGTCACAGAATGGGATGCCCTGGGCAGGAATGGACCTGGCAGGGTCCAGTAGTGCTTTGCCCAGCAAAAGTGTCTTTATCAGGCTAATTTCAAATATGATAAGAGCAAATGCTTATATGGTCTTAAACAGAGGCTGCTTTAGTCACAGAATGGGATGCCCCAACAGGAATCGACCTGGCAGGGTCCAGTAGTGCTTTGCCCAGCAAAAGTGTCTTTATCAGGCCTAATTTCAAATATGATAAGAGCAAATGCTTATATGGTCTTAAACAGAGGCTGCTTTAGTCACAGAATGGGATGCCCTGGGCAGGAATGGACCTGGCAGGGTACAGTAGTGCTTTGCCCAGCAAAAGTGTCTTTATCAGGCCTAATTTCAAATATGATAAGAGCAAATGCTTATATGGTCTTAAACAGAGGCTGCTGTAGTCACAGAATGGGATGCCCTGGGCAGGAATGGACCTGGCAGGGTCCAGTAGTGCTTTGCCCAGCAAAAGTGTCTTTATCAGGCTAATTTCAAATATGATAAGAGCAAATGCTTATATGGTCTTAAACAGAGGCTGCTTTAGTCACAGAATGGGATGCCCCAACAGGAATCGACCTGGCAGGGTCCAGTAGTGCTTTGCCCAGCAAAAGTGTCTTTATCAGGCCTAATTTCAAATATGATAAGAGCAAATGCTTATATGGTCTTAAACAGAGACTGCTTTAGTCACAGAATGGGATGCCCTGGGCAGGAATGGACCTGGCAGGGTACAGTAGTGCTTTGCCCAGCAAAAGTGTCTTTATCAGGCCTAATTTCAAATATGATAAGAGCAAATGCTTATATGGTCTTAAACAGAGACTGCTTTAGTCACAGAATGGGATGCCCTGGGCAGGAATGGACCTGGCAGGGTACAGTAGTGCTTTGCCCAGCAAAAGTGTCTTTATCAGGCCTAATTTCAAATATGATAAGAGCAAATGCTTATATGGTCTTAAACAGAGGCTGCTTTAGTCACAGAATGGGATGCCCTGGGCAGGAATGGACCTGGCAGGGTACAGTAGTGCTTTGCCCAGCAAAAGTGTCTTTATCAGGCCTAATTTCAAATATGATAAGAGCAAATGCTTATATGGTCTTAAACAGAGGCTGCTTTAGTCACAGAATGGGATGCCCTGGGCAGGAATGGACCTGGCAGGGTACAGTAGTGCTTTGCCCAGCAAAAGTGTCTTTATCAGGCCTAATTTCAAATATGATAAGAGCAAATGCTTATATGGTCTTAAACAGAGGCTGCTGTAGTCACAGAATGGGATGCCCCAACAGGAATCGACCTGGCAGGGTCCAGTAGTGCTTTGGCCAGCAAAAGTGTCTTTATCAGGCCTAATTTCAAATATGATAAGAGCAAATGCTTATATGGTCTTAAACAGAGGCTGCTTTAGTCACAGAATGGGATGCCCTGGGCAGGAATGGACCTGGCAGGGTACAGTAGTGCTTTGCCCAGCAAAAGTGTCTTTATCAGGCCTAATTTCAAATATGATAAGAGCAAATGCTTATATGGTCTTAAACAGAGGCTGCTGTAGTCACAGAATGGGATGCCCTGGGCAGGAATGGACCTGGCAGGGTCCAGTAGTGCTTTGCCCAGCAAAAGTGTCTTTATCAGGCTAATTTCAAATATGATAAGAGCAAATGCTTATATGGTCTTAAACAGAGGCTGCTTTAGTCACAGAATGGGATGCCCCAACAGGAATCGACCTGGCAGGGTCCAGTAGTGCTTTGCCCAGCAAAAGTGTCTTTATCAGGCCTAATTTCAAATATGATAAGAGCAAATGCTTATATTTTCTTAAACAGAGGCTGCTTTAGTCACAGAATGGGATGCCCTGGGCAGGAATGGACCTGGCAGGGTACAGTAGTGCTTTGCCCAGCAAAAGTGTCTTTATCAGGCCTAATTTCAAATATGATAAGAGCAAATGCTTATATGGTCTTAAACAGAGGCTGCTTTAGTCACAGAATGGGATGCCCTGGGCAGGAATGGACCTGGCAGGGTACAGTAGTGCTTTGCCCAGCAAAAGTGTCTTTATCAGGCCTAATTTCAAATATGATAAGAGCAAATGCTTATATGGTCTTAAACAGAGGCTGCTGTAGTCACAGAATGGGATGCCCTGGGCAGGAATGGACCTGGCAGGGTCCAGTAGTGCTTTGCCCAGCAAAAGTGTCTTTATCAGGCTAATTTCAAATATGATAAGAGCAAATGCTTATATGGTCTTAAACAGAGGCTGCTTTAGTCACAGAATGGGATGCCCCAACAGGAATCGACCTGGCAGGGTCCAGTAGTGCTTTGCCTAGCAAAAGTGTCTTTATCAGGCCTAATTTCAAATATGATAAGAGCAAATGCTTATATGGTCTTAAACAGAGGCTGCTTTAGTCACAGAATGGGATGCCCTGGGCAGGAATGGACCTGGCAGGGTACAGTAGTGCTTTGCCCAGCAAAAGTGTCTTTATCAGGCCTAATTTCAAATATGATAAGAGCAAATGCTTATATGGTCTTAAACAGAGGCTGCTGTAGTCACAGAATGGGATGCCCTGGGCAGGAATGGACCTGGCAGGGTCCAGTAGTGCTTTGCCCAGCAAAAGTGTCTTTATCAGGCTAATTTCAAATATGATAAGAGCAAATGCTTATATGGTCTTAAACAGAGGCTGCTTTAGTCACAGAATGGGATGCCCCAACAGGAATCGACCTGGCAGGGTCCAGTAGTGCTTTGCCCAGCAAAAGTGTCTTTATCAGGCCTAATTTCAAATATGATAAGAGCAAATGCTTATATGGTCTTAAACAGAGGCTGCGTTAGTCACAGAATGGGATGCCCTGGGCAGGAATGGACCTGGCAGGGTACAGTAGTGCTTTGCCCAGCAAAAGTGTCTTTATCAGGCCTAATTTCAAATATGATAAGAGCAAATGCTTATATGGTCTTAAACAGAGGCTGCTTTAGTCACAGAATGGGATGCCCTGGGCAGGAATGGACCTGGCAGGGTACAGTAGTGCTTTGCCCAGAAAAAGTGTCTTTATCAGGCCTAATTTCAAATATGATAAGAGCAAATGCTTATATGGTCTTAAACAGAGGCTGCTTTAGTCACAGAATGGGATGCCCTGGGCAGGAATGGACCTGGCAGGGTACAGTAGTGCTTTGCCCAGCAAAAGTGTCTTTATCAGGCTAATTTCAAATATGATAAGAGCAAATGCTTATATGGTCTTAAACAGAGGCTGCTGTAGTCACAGAATGGGATGCACTGGGCAGGAATGGACCTGGCAGGGTACAGTAGTGCTTTGCCCAGCAAAAGTGTCTTTATCAGGCTAATTTCAAATATGATAAGAGCAAATGCTTATATGGTCTTAAACAGAGGCTGCTTTAGTCACAGAATGGGATGCCCTGGGCAGGAATGGACCTGGCAGGGTACAGTAGTGCTTTGCCCAGCAAAAGTGTCTTTATCAGGCCTAATTTCAAATATGATAAGAGCAAATGCTTATATGGTCTTAAACAGAGGCTGCTTTAGTCACAGAATGGGATGCCCTGGGCAGGAATGGACCTGGCAGGGTACAGTAGTGCTTTGCCCAGCAAAAGTGTCTTTATCAGGCCTAATTTCAAATATGATAAGAGCAAATGCTTATATGGTCTTAAACAGAGGCTGCTTTAGTCACAGAATGGGATGCCCTGGGCAGGAATGGACCTGGCAGGGTACAGTAGTGCTTTGCCCAGCAAAAGTGTCTTTATCAGGCTAATTTCAAATATGATAAGAGCAAATGCTTATATGGTCTTAAACAGAGGCTGCTGTAGTCACAGAATGGGATGCCCTGGGCAGGAATGGACCTGGCAGGGTCCAGTAGTGCTTTGCCCAGCAAAATTGTCTTTATCCGGCCTAATTTCAAATATGATAAGAGCAAATGCTTATATGGTCTTAAACAGAGGCTGCTTTAGTCACAGAATGGGATGCCCTGGGCAGGAATGGACCTGGCAGGGTACAGTAGTGCTTTGCCCAGCAAAAGTGTCTTTATCAGGCCTAATTTCAAATATGATAAGAGCAAATGCTTATATGGTCTTAAACAGAGGCTGCTTTAGTCACAGAATGGGATGCCCTGGGCAGGAATGGACCTGGCAGGGTACAGTAGTGCTTTGCCCAGCAAAAGTGTCTTTATCAGGCCTAATTTCAAATATGATAAGAGCAAATGCTTATATGGTCTTAAACAGAGGCTGCTTAAGTCACAGAATGGGATGCCCTGGGCAGGAATGGACCTGGCAGGGTACAGTAGTGCTTTGCCCAGCAAAAGTGTCTTTATCAGGCTAATTTCAAATATGATAAGAGCAAATGCTTATATGGTCTTAAACAGAGGCTGCTGTAGTCACAGAATGGGATGCCCTGGGCAGGAATGGACCTGGCAGGGTACAGTAGTGCTTTGCCCAGCAAAAGTGTCTTTATCAGGCACATTTCAAATATGATAAGAGCAAATGCTTATATGGTCTTAAACAGAGGCTGCTTTAGTCACAGAATGGGATGCCCTGGGCAGGAATGGACCTGGCAGGGTACAGTAGTGCTTTGCCCAGCAAAAGTGTCTTTATCAGGCCTAATTTCAAATATGATAAGAGCAAATGCTTATATGGTCTTAAACAGAGGCTGCTTTAGTCACAGAATGGGATGCCCTGGGCAGGAATGGACCTGGCAGGGTACAGTAGTGCTTTGCCCAGCAAAAGTGTCTTTATCAGGCTAATTTCAAATATGATAAGAGCAAATGCTTATATGGTCTTAAACAGAGGCTGCTGTAGTCACAGAATGGGATGCCCTGGGCAGGAATGGACCTGGCAGGGTACAGTAGTGCTTTGCCCAGCAAAAGTGTCTTTATCAGGCCTAATTTCAAATATGATAAGAGCACATGCTTATATGGTCTTAAACAGAGGCTGCTGTAGTCACAGAATGGGATGCCCTGGGCAGGAATGGACCTGGCAGGGTCCAGTAGTGCTTTGCCCAGCAAAAGTGTCTTTATCAGGCTAATTTCAAATATGATAAGAGCAAATGCTTATATGGTCTTAAACAGAGGCTGCTTTAGTCACAGAATGGGATGCCCCAACAGGAATCGACCTGGCAGGGTCCAGTAGTGCTTTGCCCAGCAAAAGTGTCTTTATCAGGCCTAATTTCAAATATGATAAGAGCAAATGCTTATATGGTCTTAAACAGAGGCTGCTTTAGTCACAGAATGGGATGCCCTGGGCAGGAATGGACCTGGCAGGGTACAGTAGTGCTTTGCCCAGCAAAAGTGTCTTTATCAGGCTAATTTCAAATATGATAAGAGCAAATGCTTATATGGTCTTAAACAGAGGCTGCTGTAGTCACAGAATGGGATGCCCTGGGCAGGAATGGACCTGGCAGGGTCCAGTAGTGCTTTGCCCAGCAAAATTGTCTTTATCCGGCCTAATTTCAAATATGATAAGAGCAAATGCTTATATGGTCTTAAACAGAGGCTGCTTTAGTCACAGAATGGGATGCCCTGGGCAGGAATGGACCTGGCAGGGTACAGTAGTGCTTTGCCCAGCAAAAGTGTCTTTATCAGGCCTAATTTCAAATATGATAAGAGCAAATGCTTATATGGTCTTAAACAGAGGCTGCTTTAGTCACAGAATGGGATGCCCTGGGCAGGAATGGACCTGGCAGGGTACAGTAGTGCTTTGCCCAGCAAAAGTGTCTTTATCAGGCCTAATTTCAAATATGATAAGAGCAAATGCTTATATGGTCTTAAACAGAGGCTGCTTAAGTCACAGAATGGGATGCCCTGGGCAGGAATGGACCTGGCAGGGTACAGTAGTGCTTTGCCCAGCAAAAGTGTCTTTATCAGGCTAATTTCAAATATGATAAGAGCAAATGCTTATATGGTCTTAAACAGAGGCTGCTTTAGTCACAGAATGGGATGCCCTGGGCAGGAATGGACCTGGCAGGGTACAGTAGTGCTTTGCCCAGCAAAAGTGTCTTTATCAGGCTAATTTCAAATATGATAAGAGCAAATGCTTATATGGTCTTAAACAGAGGCTGCTGTAGTCACAGAATGGGATGCCCTGGGCAGGAATGGACCTGGCAGGGTCCAGTAGTGCTTTGCCCAGCAAAATTGTCTTTATCCGGCCTAATTTCAAATATGATAAGAGCAAATGCTTATATGGTCTTAAACAGAGGCTGCTTTAGTCACAGAATGGGATGCCCTGGGCAGGAATGGACCTGGCAGGGTACAGTAGTGCTTTGCCCAGCAAAAGTGTCTTTATCAGGCCTAATTTCAAATATGATAAGAGCAAATGCTTATATGGTCTTAAACAGAGGCTGCTTTAGTCACAGAATGGGATGCCCTGGGCAGGAATGGACCTGGCAGGGTACAGTAGTGCTTTGCCCAGCAAAAGTGTCTTTATCAGGCCTAATTTCAAATATGATAAGAGCAAATGCTTATATGGTCTTAAACAGAGGCTGCTTAAGTCACAGAATGGGATGCCCTGGGCAGGAATGGACCTGGCAGGGTACAGTAGTGCTTTGCCCAGCAAAAGTGTCTTTATCAGGCTAATTTCAAATATGATAAGAGCAAATGCTTATATGGTCTTAAACAGAGGCTGCTGTAGTCACAGAATGGGATGCCCTGGGCAGGAATGGACCTGGCAGGGTACAGTAGTGCTTTGCCCAGCAAAAGTGTCTTTATCAGGCACATTTCAAATATGATAAGAGCAAATGCTTATATGGTCTTAAACAGAGGCTGCTTTAGTCACAGAATGGGATGCCCTGGGCAGGAATGGACCTGGCAGGGTACAGTAGTGCTTTGCCCAGCAAAAGTGTCTTTATCAGGCCTAATTTCAAATATGATAAGAGCAAATGCTTATATGGTCTTAAACAGAGGCTGCTTTAGTCACAGAATGGGATGCCCTGGGCAGGAATGGACCTGGCAGGGTACAGTAGTGCTTTGCCCAGCAAAAGTGTCTTTATCAGGCTAATTTCAAATATGATAAGAGCAAATGCTTATATGGTCTTAAACAGAGGCTGCTGTAGTCACAGAATGGGATGCCCTGGGCAGGAATGGACCTGGCAGGGTACAGTAGTGCTTTGCCCAGCAAAAGTGTCTTTATCAGGCCTAATTTCAAATATGATAAGAGCACATGCTTATATGGTCTTAAACAGAGGCTGCTGTAGTCACAGAATGGGATGCCCTGGGCAGGAATGGACCTGGCAGGGTCCAGTAGTGCTTTGCCCAGCAAAAGTGTCTTTATCAGGCTAATTTCAAATATGATAAGAGCAAATGCTTATATGGTCTTAAACAGAGGCTGCTTTAGTCACAGAATGGGATGCCCCAACAGGAATCGACCTGGCAGGGTCCAGTAGTGCTTTGCCCAGCAAAAGTGTCTTTATCAGGCCTAATTTCAAATATGATAAGAGCAAATGCTTATATGGTCTTAAACAGAGGCTGCTTTAGTCACAGAATGGGATGCCCTGGGCAGGAATGGACCTGGCAGGGTACAGTAGTGCTTTGCCCAGCAAAAGTGTCTTTATCAGGCCTAATTTCAAATATGATAAGAGCAAATGCTTATATGGTCTTAAACAGAGGCTGCTTTAGTCACAGAATGGGATGCCCTGGGCAGGAATGGACCTGGCAGGGTCCAGTAGTGCTTTGCCCAGCAAAAGTGTCTTTATCAGGCCTAATTTCAAATATGATAAGAGCAAATGCTTATATGGTCTTAAACAGAGACTGCTTTAGTCACAGAATGGGATGCCCCAACAGGAATCGACCTGGCAGGGTCCAGTAGTGCTTTGCCCAGCAAAAGTGTCTTTATCAGGCCTAATTTCAAATATGATAAGAGCAAATGCTTATATGGTCTTAAACAGAGGCTGCTGTAGTCACAGAATGGGATGCCCTGGGCAGGAATGGACCTGGCAGGGTCCAGTAGTGCTTTGCCCAGCAAAAGTGTCTTTATCCGGCCTAATTTCAAATATGATAAGAGCAAATGCTTATATGGTCTTAAACAGAGGCTGCTTTAGTCACAGAATGGGATGCCCTGGGCAGGAATGGACCTGGCAGGGTACAGTAGTGCTTTGCCCAGCAAAAGTGTCTTTATCAGGCCTAATTTCAAATATGATAAGAGCAAATGCTTATATGGTCTTAAACAGAGGCTGCTTTAGTCACAGAATGGGATGCCCTGGGCAGGAATGGACCTGGCAGGGTACAGTAGTGCTTTGCCCAGCAAAAGTGTCTTTATCAGGCCTAATTTCAAATATGATAAGAGCAAATGCTTATATGGTCTTAAACAGAGGCTGCTTAAGTCACAGAATGGGATGCCCTGGGCAGGAATGGACCTGGCAGGGTACAGTAGTGCTTTGCCCAGCAAAAGTGTCTTTATCAGGCTAATTTCAAATATGATAAGAGCAAATGCTTATATGGTCTTAAACAGAGGCTGCTGTAGTCACAGAATGGGATGCCCTGGGCAGGAATGGACCTGGCAGGGTACAGTAGTGCTTTGCCCAGCAAAAGTGTCTTTATCAGGCAAATTTCAAATATGATAAGAGCAAATGCTTATATGGTCTTAAACAGAGGCTGCTTTAGTCACAGAATGGGATGCCCTGGGCAGGAATGGACCTGGCAGGGTACAGTAGTGCTTTGCCCAGCAAAAGTGTCTTTATCAGGCCTAATTTCAAATATGATAAGAGCAAATGCTTATATGGTCTTAAACAGAGGCTGCTTTAGTCACAGAATGGGATGCCCTGGGCAGGAATGGACCTGGCAGGGTACAGTAGTGCTTTGCCCAGCAAAAGTGTCTTTATCAGGCCTAATTTCAAATATGATAAGAGCAAATGCTTATATGGTCTTAAACAGAGGCTGCTTTAGTCACAGAATGGGATGCCCTGGGCAGGAATGGACCTGGCAGGGTACAGTAGTGCTTTGCCCAGCAAAAGTGTCTTTATCAGGCTAATTTCAAATATGATAAGAGCAAATGCTTATATGGTCTTAAACAGAGGCTGCTGTAGTCACAGAATGGGATGCCCTGGGCAGGAATGGACCTGGCAGGGTACAGTAGTGCTTTGCCCAGCAAAAGTGTCTTTATCAGGCCTAATTTCAAATATGATAAGAGCACATGCTTATATGGTCTTAAACAGAGGCTGCTGTAGTCACAGAATGGGATGCCCTGGGCAGGAATGGACCTGGCAGGGTCCAGTAGTGCTTTGCCCAGCAAAAGTGTCTTTATCAGGCTAATTTCAAATATGATAAGAGCAAATGCTTATATGGTCTTAAACAGAGGCTGCTTTAGTCACAGAATGGGATGCCCCAACAGGAATGGACCTGGCAGGGTCCAGTAGTGCTTTGCCCAGCAAAAGTGTCTTTATCAGGCCTAATTTCAAATATGATAAGAGCAAATGCTTATATGGTCTTAAACAGAGGCTGCTTTAGTCACAGAATGGGATGCCCTGGGCAGGAATGGACCTGGCAGGGTACAGTAGTGCTTTGCCCAGCAAAAGTGTCTTTATCAGGCCTAATTTCAAATATGATAAGAGCAAATGCTTATATGGTCTTAAACAGAGGCTGCTTTAGTCACAGAATGGGATGCCCTGGGCAGGAATGGACCTGGCAGGGTCCAGTAGTGCTTTGCCCAGCAAAAGTGTCTTTATCAGGCTAATTTCAAATATGATAAGAGCAAATGCTTATATGGTCTTAAACAGAGGCTGCTTTAGTCACAGAATGGGATGCCCCAACAGGAATCGACCTGGCAGGGTCCAGTAGTGCTTTGCCCAGCAAAAGTGTCTTTATCAGGCCTAATTTCAAATATGATAAGAGCAAATGCTTATATGGTCTTAAACAGAGGCTGCTGTAGTCACAGAATGGGATGCCCTGGGCAGGAATGGACCTGGCAGGGTCCAGTAGTGCTTTGCCCAGCAAAAGTGTCTTTATCAGGCTAATTTCAAATATGATAAGAGCAAATGCTTATATGGTCTTAAACAGAGGCTGCTTTAGTCACAGAATGGGATGCCTCACAGCAGACTTAAGATTAGTTCAGTATATATGCACAGTTAGTTACTATAAGCAGCCTGAAAACGCTAACAAAGGCTGGATGAAAAAAAAAAAAATCTCCCTGTCAGCCAGCTCCGTTTTTCCTACCTTTCCCTGGCTTTCTGTCTGTCTCCTGTCTGTCTCCTGTCTGTCTCCTGCCTGTCTCCTGCCTGTCTCCAGCCTGTCCCTGTCTGTCCCTGTCTCCAGCCTGTCTAACTGCCTCAGCTACACAGCGTTCTGTCTGTCACGAATGCAATAGAGAAATGAGGAAAAGCAAGATGGCCGCCGTTAAATACCGCTGTGTGACGTCACCGGGCTTGCTGGCTGCTGATAGGCTGCATGTGACTGCCCCAGCTTGCACTGGCGCGGGATAGATGTCCAGACATGTCCCGTCCGCCATCTTAGAATGCCTGTAAATGTAAATGAATGGATGTTAAAGGAAAACTTCGAGTGATCGAATCGCGGGGAAATTCGGATTCGATCCGAATCGAATTTTTCCTGAAATTCGGATCGAATCCGGGTTCGTCCGGATCAATTCGCTCATCCCTAGTAATAATACATGTGATGCTACATGGCGCTGTACACTGAGCCGCCTGTAATAATACATGTGACGCTACATGGCGCTGTACACTGAGCCACCTGTAAGGATGAATTGTACTCTACATGAGTTAGAGTCGCTCACCAGAATCGCCTTCATAAATGTGGTTTTGCGTACAGCTCCCGGCGTTCACCAGACGCTGCCTGCCACTACGAGGCGTTACATGGCGCTATCCCTTGATAAATAAACCCCATAGTGTTTATTAATGTAATGGGATAATACAGAGGGAAAGGTTCAGCCGTGTTTTTGATGTGTCTTGTGTATCATGTTTGTATTTTATGGTGTTTTTTTCAAATAAAGGCCCTTATTTATGAAGGAATAGCGACAGGTAGCGGCTGGTGAGCGGCCGGTAATGACGGGCCCCGCCACGAGAACGCCGGCTCCCCACCGCAATCACACATTTATCAAGCCGATCCTGCTTAGCGACTGAGATAGCGCCATATAGCGACTCATTCATTATTATTCCAGCCTCAGCCCACAGCGCCAGCGTCCGACCTTGAACAGCGACAGGTATGACCTCTCGCTACCTGGCGCTCTCCAATGCATTTCAATGGAACAATCTTTAAATATTAATAATTCATTGTTATTAATATTTTTTTTTTTTTTTTTTTTTTTTTTTAAATGTGAAAAATTCTGTGACCACTTCTGCCATTTTAGATAATTTTTTTAAGGGAAAAAAAAAATATTGTGCAGAATTGATATTACAGGTCTGATATTAATCTATTCATATTACTAAATTATTTTAAAAACTTTTTTTTTTTTTGGTTTCCAAAAATATGGTGGTTTGGGGGTTAAAAAACTACTTTTAACACATCGCCGCCAGCGCTCTGGGGTTTAAACATGCATTTCACAGCGCTTGAATTTTTTGAGCCTGATTTTTTGATGAATATGGTGGGAGCCGGTCGCTCTGACCAGTCGCTATCATGCGCACCCATACATCGCGGAACCTGTCAAATAGCGACTCGTCACCTTGTATTCAACATTACTGCACACCGACTGAGTCGCAATCAACAACCGAACAACGGCCAAGCACAGCGACTACTAGTGGGCGCTGTGACAATACCGCTACAGTCGCTCAACTGTCGCTACCTGCCGCTATTAATAAATAAGCCTCAAAGTGTTTAGATAAAAAACATTTTTTTTGCGGTGCTCCTCTTTAAGGTAGTTAGGGCAATTGTTCCACACCCTTCTTTTGCTTCATAATCATTGCTACTGCAAGAATATTCTACATCGCTTGTACTAGTGGTGGAGACCCCCAGGCCCAGCCTATAAAATAACTTTTTTACATGACGCGCTCAAACAAGAATATTATTCACAGTTCATTATCTAACCACCTAAAACTACCAACTGCATTTTTGTAGTTTTTTTTAGAAAAGGAAACATTTATTAAAAAAAACGAAGAGGAAAGTGAATCTGGTAATTGGAAGGGCAGCTCTGCAGATCTGATTTATTGTAGCAATTAAGTTGGCTGCGCGGGAAACTCGCCGCTATAATATGTACACTTACACCGCGTGCAGCTGCTGAATGAGCACAAGACGCAAGGAGTAAATTTAGCATAAAAAACAAATCATTTCACTGAGATGTTATGTATTAAGAAGAGAGATGTTTGATGAAGGTCTGGAAAGTAGATATGTAAACTGAGCAGAAGTCCGAAAAAGTTTAAATTGTTTGCAGATGTTGTTAAAAAAAAAGGATTAAAAAAATTAAAGTGATCTCTATGACATCACAATACACAAGACCAACTGCAGCTTAAACCGGACCTTCACCCTGAATAAGAGTCTATGAGGCCGATTCATTAATAGCGGCAGGTAGCGACAGTTGAGCGACTGTAGCGGTATTTTCACAGTCGCTGTGCTTGGCCGTTGTTCGGTTGTTGATAGCGACTCACTCGGTTTGCCGTAATGTTGAATATTGGGTGAGGAGTCGCTATTTGACAGGTTCCGCGCTGTATGGAAGCGCATGATAGCGACTGGCCATAGCGACCGGCTCCCCCCATATTCATTAACAAATCACGCTCAAAAAATTATCGCGCTGTAAAATGCATGTTTAAACCCCAGAGCGCTGGCGGCGATGGGTTAAAAGTAGTTTTTTAACCCCCAAACAACCATATTTTTGGAAACCAAAAAAAACAAGTTTTTAAAAAAAATTTGTAATATGAATACATTAATATCAGACCTGTAATTAGGGATGAGCGAATCGATCCGGACGAACCCGGATTCGATCCGAATTTCATGAAAAATTCGGTTCGGATCGAATCCGAATTTCCCCGTGCTTCGATCGCTCGAAGTTTTCCTTTAACATCCATTCATTTACATTACAGGCATTCTAAGATGGCGGACGGGACATGTCCAGACATCTACCCCGCAAGCTGGGGCAGTCACATGCAGCCTATCAGCAGCCAGCAAGCCCGGTGACGTCACAGCGCTATTTAAGTCGGCCATCTTGCTTTTCCTCATTTCTCTATTGCATTCGTGAGAGATAGGAGGCTGCTGTAGTGAGGGAGAGACAGAGAGCCAGGGACAGACAGGGACAGGCTGGAGACAGGCAGGAGACAGGCAGGAGACAGACAGAAAGTCAGCGAAAAGCAGGGAAAGTTAGGAAAAATCGGAGGCAGTCACAGGGAGATTTTTTTTTTTTTCATCCAGCCTGAGTGTTACTGGCTGGCTGACTGGCTTTGTTAGCGTTTTCAGGCTGCTTATACACTTACTGTGCATATATACTGAACTGATCTCAAGTCTGCTGTGAGGCATCCCATTCTGTGACTACACCAGCCTCTATTTACTGCTATAACCCTTTGCACTTATTCTAATAGAAATTTGGCCTGATAAACAAACTTGCTGTGCATAGTATTACTGCTCACAGGTGCACTCCTGGCTGTTGGGGCATCCCATTCTGTGACTACACCAGCCTCTATTTACTGCTATAACCCTTTGCACTTATTCTAATAGAAATTTGGCCTGATAAACACACTTGCTGTGCATAGTATTACTGCTCACAGGTGCACTCCTGGCTGTTGGGGCATCCCATTCTGTGACTACACCAGCCTCTATTTACTGCTGTAACCCTTTGCACTTATTCTAATAGAAATTTGGCCTGATAAACACACTTGCTGTGCATAGTATTACTGCTCACAGGTGCACTCCTGGCTGTTGGGGCATCCCATTCTGTGACTACACCAGCCTCTATTTACTGCTATAACCCTTTGCACTTATTCTAATAGAAATTTGGCCTGATAAACACACTTGCTGTGCATAGTATTACTGCTCACAGGTGCACTCCTGGCTGTTGGGGCATCCCATTCTGTGACAACACCAGCCTCTATTTACTGCTGTAACCCTTTGCACTTATTCTAATAGAAAATTGGCCTGATAAACACACTTGATGTGCATAGTATTACTGCTCACAGGTGCACTTCTGGCTGTTGGGGCATCCCATTCTGTGACTACACCAGCCTCTATTTACTGCTATAACCCTTTGCACTTATTCTAATAGAAATTTGGCCTGATAAACACACTTGCTGTGCATAGTATTACTGCTCACAGGTGCACTCCTGGCTGTTGGGGCATCCCATTCTGTGACTACACCAGCCTCTATTACCTGCTATAACCCTTTGCACTTATTCTAATAGAAATTTGGCCTGATAAACACACTTTTGCTGTACATAGTATTACTGCTCACAGGTGCACTCCTGGCTGTTGGGGCATCCCATTCTGTGACTACACCAGCCTCTATTTACTGCTATAACCCTTCGCACTTATTCTAATAGAAATTTGGCCTGATAAACACACTTGCTGTGCATAGTATTACTGCTCACAGGTGCACTCCTGCCTGTTGGAGCATCCCATTCTGTGACTACACCAGCCTCTATTTACTGCTATAACCCTTTGCACTTATTCTAATAGAAATTTGGCATGATAAACACACTTGCTGTGCATAGTATTACTGCTCACAGGTGCATTCCTGGCTGTTGGGGCATCCCATTCTGTGACTACACCAGCCTCTATTTACTGCTATAACCCTTTGCACTTATTCTAATAGAAATTTGGCCTGATAAACACACTTTTGCTGTGCATAGTATTACTGCTCACAGGTGCACTCCTGGCTGTTGGGGCATCCCATTCTGTGACTACACCAGCCTCTATTTACTGCTGTAACCCTTTGCACTTATTCTAATAGAAATTTGGCCTGATAAACACACTTGCTGTGCATAGTATTACTGCTCACATGTGCACTCCTGGCTGTTGGGGCATCCCATTCCGTGACTACACCAGCCTCTATTTACTGCTGTAACCCTTTGCACTTAATCTAATAGAAATTTGGCCTGAGAAACACACTTGCTGTGCATAGTATTACTGCTCACAGGTGCAATCCTGGCTGTTGGGGCATCCCATTCTGTGACTACACCAGCCTCTATTTACTTCTATAACCCTTTGCACTTATTCTAATAGAAATTTGGCCTGATAAACACACTTGCTGTGCATAGTATTACTGCTCACAGGTGCAATCCTGGCTGTTGGGGCATCCCATTCTGTGACTACACCAGCCTCTATTTACTGCTGTAACCCTTTGCACTTATTCTAATAGAAATTTGGCCTGATAAACACACTTGCTGTGCATAGTATTACTGCTCACAGGTGCACTTCTGGCTGTTGGGGCATGCCATTCTGTGACTACACCAGCCTCTATTTACTGCTATAACCCTTTGCACTTATTCTAATAGAAATTTGGCCTGATAAACACACTTGCTGTGCATAGTATTACTGCTCACAGGTGCACTCCTGGCTGTTGGGGCATCCCATTCTGTGACTACACCAGCCTCTATTTACTGCTGTAACCCTTTGCACTTATTCTAATAGAAATTTGGCCTGATAAACACACTTACTGTGCATAGTATTACTGCTCACAGGTGCACTCCTGGCTGTTGGGGCATCCCATTCTGTGACTACACCAGCCTCTATTTACTGCTATAACCCTTTGCACTTATTCTAATAGAAATTTGGCCTGATAAACACACTTGCTGTGCATAGTATTACTGCTCACAGGTGCACTCCTGGCTGTTGGGGCATCCCATTCTGTGACTACATCAGCCTCTATTTGCTGCTATAACCCTTTGCACTTATTCTAATAGAAATTTGGCCTGATAAACACACTTGCTGTGCATAGTATTACTGCTCACAGGTGCACTCCTGGCTGTTGGGGCATCCCATTCTGTGACTACACCAGCCTCTATTTACTGCTATAACCCTTTGCACTTATTCTAATAGAAATTTGGCCTGATAAACACACTTGCTGTGCATAGTATTACTGCTCAAAGGTGCACTCCTGGCTGTTGGGGCATCCCATTCTGTGACTACACCAGCCTCTATTTACTGCTGTAACCCTTTGCACTTATTCTAATAGAAATTTGGCCTGATAAACACACTTGCTGTGCATAGTATTACTGCTCACAGGTGCACTCCTGGCTGTTGGGGCATCCCATTCTGTGACTACACCAGCCTCTATTTACTGCTATAACCCTTTGCACTTATTCTAATAGAAATTTGGCCTGATAAACACACTTGCTGTGCATAGTATTACTGCTCACAGGTGCACTCCTGGCTGTTGGGGCATCCCATTCTGTGACTACACCAGCCTCTATTTACTGCTATAACCCTTTGCACTTATTCTAATAGAAATTTGGCCTGATAAACACACTTGCTGTGCATAGTATTACTGCTCACAGGTGCACTCCTGGCTGTTGGGGCATCCCATTCTGTGACTACACCAGCCTCTATTTACTGCTGTAACCCTTTGCACTTATTCTAATAGAAATTTGGCCTGATAAACACACTTGCTGTGCATAGTGTTACTGCTCACAGGTGCACTCCTGGCTGTTGGGGCATCCCATTCTGTGACTACACCAGCCTCTATTTACTGCTATAACCCTTTGCACTTATTCTAATAGAAATTTGGCCTAATAAACACACTTGCTGTGCATAGTATTACTGCTCACAGGTGCACTCCTGGCTGTTGGGGCATCCCATTCTGTGACTACACCAGCCTCTATTTACTGCTATAACCCTTTGCACTTATTCTAATAGAAATTTGGCCTGATAAACACACTTGCTGTGCATAGTATTACTGCTCACAGGTGCACTCCTGGCTGTTGGGGCATCCCATTCTGTGACTACACCAGCCTCTATTTACTGCTGTAACCCTTTGCACTTATTCTAATAGAAATTTGGCCTGATAAACACACTTGCTGTGCATAGTATTGCTGCTCACGGGTGCACTCCTGGCTGTTGGGGCATCCCATTCTGTGACTACACCAGCCTCTATTTACTGCTATAACCCTTTGCACTTATTCTAATAGAAATTTGGCCTGATAAACACACTTGCTGTGCATAGTATTACTGCTCACAGGTGCACTCCTGGCTGTTGGGGCATCCCATTCTGTGACTACACCAGCCTCTATTTACTGCTATAACCCTTTGCACTTATTCTAATAGAAATTTGGCCTGATAAACACACTTGCTGTGCATAGTATTACTGCTCACAGGTGCACTCCTGGCTGTTGGGGCATCTCATTCTGTGACTACACCAGCCTCTATTTACTGCTATAACCCTTTGCACTTATTCTAATAGAAATTTGGCCTGATAAACACACTTGCTGTGCATAGTATTACTGTTCACAGGTGCACTCCTGGCTGTTGGGGCATCCCATTCTGTGACTACACCAGCCTCTATTTACTGCTGTAACCCTTTGCACTTATTCTAATAGAAATTTGGCCTGATAAACACACTTGCTGTGCATAGTATTACTGCTCACAGGTGCACTCCTGGCTGTTGGGGCATCCCATTCTGTGACTACACCAGCCTCTATTTACTGCTATAACCCTTTGCACTTATTCTAATAGAAATTTGGCCTGATAAACACACTTGCTGTGCTTAGTATTACTGCTCACAGGTGCACTCCTGTTGGGGCATTCCATTCTGTGACTACACCAGCCTCTATTTACTGCTATAACCCTTTGCACTTATTCAAATAGAAATTTGGCCTGATAAACACACTTGCTGTGCATAGTATTACTGCTCACAGGTGCACTCCTGGCTCTTGGGGCATCCCATTCTGTGACTACACCAGCCTCTATTTACTGCTATAACCCTTTGCACTTATTCTAATAGAAATTTGGCCCGATAAACACACTTGCTGTGCATAGTATTACTGCTCACAGGTGCACTCCTGGCTGTTGGGGCATCCCATTCTGTGACTACACCAGCCTCTATTTACTGTTATAACCCTTTGCACTTATTCTAATAGAAATTTGGCCTGATAAACACACTTTTGCTGTGCATAGTATTACTGCTCACAGGTGCACTCCTGGCTGTTGGGGCATCCCATTCTGTGACTACACCAGCCTCTATTTACTGCTATAACCCTTTGCACTTATTCTAATAGAAATTTGGCCTGATAAACACACTTGCTGTGCATAGTATTACTGCTCACAGGTGCACTCCTGGCTGTTGGGGCATCTCATTCTGTGACTACACCAGCCTCTATTTACTGCTATAACCCTTTGTACTTATTCTAATAGAAATTTGGCCTGATAAACACACTTGCTGTGCATAGTATTACTGCTCACAGGTGCACTCCTGGCTGTTGGGGCATCCCATTCTGTGACTACACCAGCCTCTATTTACTGTTATAACCCTTTGCACTTATTCTAATAGAAATTTGGCCTGATAAACACACTTTTGCTGTGCATAGTATTACTGCTCACAGGTGCACTCCTGGCTGTTGGGGCATCCCATTCTGTGACTACACCAGCCTCTATTTACTGCTATAACCCTTTGCACTTATTCTAATAGAAATTTGGCCTGATAAACACACTTGCTGTGCATAGTATTACTGCTCACAGGTGCACTCCTGGCTGTTGGGGCATCTCATTCTGTGACTACACCAGCCTCTATTTACTGCTATAACCCTTTGTACTTATTCTAATAGAAATTTGGCCTGATAAACACACTTGCTGTGCATAGTATTACTGCTCACAGGTGCACTTCTGGCTGTTGGGGCATCCCATTCTGTGACTACACCAGCCTCTATTTACTGCTATAACCCTTTGCACTTATTCTAATAGAAATTTGGCCTGATAAACACACTTGCTGTGCATAGTATTACTGCTCACAGGTGCACTCCTGGCTGTTGGGGCATCCCATTCTGTGACTACACCAGCCTCTATTACCTGCTATAACCCTTTGCACTTATTCTAATAGAAATTTGGCCTGATAAACACACTTTTGCTGTACATAGTATTACTGCTCACAGGTGCACTCCTGGCTGTTGGGGCATCCCATTCTGTGACTACACCAGCCTCTATTTACTGCTATAACCCTTCGCACTTATTCTAATAGAAATTTGGCCTGATAAACACACTTGCTGTGCATAGTATTACTGCTCACAGGTGCACTCCTGCCTGTTGGAGCATCCCATTCTGTGACTACACCAGCCTCTATTTACTGCTATAACCCTTTGCACTTATTCTAATAGAAATTTGGCATGATAAACACACTTGCTGTGCATAGTATTACTGCTCACAGGTGCATTCCTGGCTGTTGGGGCATCCCATTCTGTGACTACACCAGCCTCTATTTACTGCTATAACCCTTTGCACTTATTCTAATAGAAATTTGGCCTGATAAACACACTTTTGCTGTGCGTAGTATTACTGCTCACAGGTGCACTCCTGGCTGTTGGGGCATCCCATTCTGTGACTACACCAGCCTCTATTTACTGCTGTAACCCTTTGCACTTATTCTAATAGAAATTTGGCCTGATAAACACACTTGCTGTGCATAGTATTACTGCTCACATGTGCACTCCTGGCTGTTGGGGCATCCCATTCCGTGACTACACCAGCCTCTATTTACTGCTGTAACCCTTTGCACTTAATCTAATAGAAATTTGGCCTGAGAAACACACTTGCTGTGCATAGTATTACTGCTCACAGGTGCAATCCTGGCTGTTGGGGCATCCCATTCTGTGACTACACCAGCCTCTATTTACTTCTATAACCCTTTGCACTTATTCTAATAGAAATTTGGCCTGATAAACACACTTGCTGTGCATAGTATTACTGCTCACAGGTGCACTCCTGGCTGTTGGGGCATCCCATTCTGTGACTACACCAGCCTCTATTTACTGCTGTAACCCTTTGCACTTATTCTAATAGAAATTTGGCCTGATAAACACACTTGCTGTGCATAGTATTACTGCTCACAGGTGCACTTCTGGCTGTTGGGGCATGCCATTCTGTGACTACACCAGCCTCTATTTACTGCTATAACCCTTTGCACTTATTCTAATAGAAATTTGGCCTGATAAACACACTTGCTGTGCATAGTATTACTGCTCACAGGTGCACTCCTGGCTGTTGGGGCATCCCATTCTGTGACTACACCAGCCTCTATTTACTGCTGTAACCCTTTGCACTTATTCTAATAGAAATTTGGCCTGATAAACACACTTACTGTGCATAGTATTACTGCTCACAGGTGCACTCCTGGCTGTTGGGGCATCCCATTCTGTGACTACACCAGCCTCTATTTACTGCTATAACCCTTTGCACTTATTCTAATAGAAATTTGGCCTGATAAACACACTTGCTGTGCATAGTATTACTGCTCACAGGTGCACTCCTGGCTGTTGGGGCATCCCATTCTGTGACTACATCAGCCTCTATTTGCTGCTATAACCCTTTGCACTTATTCTAATAGAAATTTGGCCTGATAAACACACTTGCTGTGCATAGTATTACTGCTCACAGGTGCACTCCTGGCTGTTGGGGCATCCCATTCTGTGACTACACCAGCCTCTATTTACTGCTATAACCCTTTGCACTTATTCTAATAGAAATTTGGCCTGATAAACACACTTGCTGTGCATAGTATTACTGCTCAAAGGTGCACTCCTGGCTGTTGGGGCATCCCATTCTGTGACTACACCAGCCTCTATTTACTGCTGTAACCCTTTGCACTTATTCTAATAGAAATTTGGCCTGATAAACACACTTGCTGTGCATAGTATTACTGCTCACAGGTGCACTCCTGGCTGTTGGGGCATCCCATTCTGTGACTACACCAGCCTCTATTTACTGCTATAACCCTTTGCACTTATTCTAATAGAAATTTGGCCTGATAAACACACTTGCTGTGCATAGTATTACTGCTCACAGGTGCACTCCTGGCTGTTGGGGCATCCCATTCTGTGACTACACCAGCCTCTATTTACTGCTATAACCCTTTGCACTTATTCTAATAGAAATTTGGCCTGATAAACACACTTGCTGTGCATAGTATTACTGCTCACAGGTGCACTCCTGGCTGTTGGGGCATCCCATTCTGTGACTACACCAGCCTCTATTTACTGCTGTAACCCTTTGCACTTATTCTAATAGAAATTTGGCCTGATAAACACACTTGCTGTGCATAGTGTTACTGCTCACAGGTGCACTCCTGGCTGTTGGGGCATCCCATTCTGTGACTACACCAGCCTCTATTTACTGCTATAACCCTTTGCACTTATTCTAATAGAAATTTGGCCTAATAAACACACTTGCTGTGCATAGTATTACTGCTCACAGGTGCACTCCTGGCTGTTGGGGCATCCCATTCTGTGACTACACCAGCCTCTATTTACTGCTATAACCCTTTGCACTTATTCTAATAGAAATTTGGCCTGATAAACACACTTGCTGTGCATAGTATTACTGCTCACAGGTGCACTCCTGGCTGTTGGGGCATCCCATTCTGTGACTACACCAGCCTCTATTTACTGCTGTAACCCTTTGCACTTATTCTAATAGAAATTTGGCCTGATAAACACACTTGCTGTGCATAGTATTGCTGCTCACGGGTGCACTCCTGGCTGTTGGGGCATCCCATTCTGTGACTACACCAGCCTCTATTTACTGCTATAACCCTTTGCACTTATTCTAATAGAAATTTGGCCTGATAAACACACTTGCTGTGCATAGTATTACTGCTCACAGGTGCACTCCTGGCTGTTGGGGCATCCCATTCTGTGACTACACCAGCCTCTATTTACTGCTATAACCCTTTGCACTTATTCTAATAGAAATTTGGCCTGATAAACACACTTGCTGTGCATAGTATTACTGCTCACAGGTGCACTCCTGGCTGTTGGGGCATCTCATTCTGTGACTACACCAGCCTCTATTTACTGCTATAACCCTTTGCACTTATTCTAATAGAAATTTGGCCTGATAAACACACTTGCTGTGCATAGTATTACTGTTCACAGGTGCACTCCTGGCTGTTGGGGCATCCCATTCTGTGACTACACCAGCCTCTATTTACTGCTGTAACCCTTTGCACTTATTCTAATAGAAATTTGGCCTGATAAACACACTTGCTGTGCATAGTATTACTGCTCACAGGTGCACTCCTGGCTGTTGGGGCATCCCATTCTGTGACTACACCAGCCTCTATTTACTGCTATAACCCTTTGCACTTATTCTAATAGAAATTTGGCCTGATAAACACACTTGCTATGCTTAGTATTACTGCTCACAGGTGCACTCCTGTTGGGGCATTCCATTCTGTGACTACACCAGCCTCTATTTACTGCTATAACCCTTTGCACTTATTCAAATAGAAATTTGGCCTGATAAACACACTTGCTGTGCATAGTATTACTGCTCACAGGTGCACTCCTGGCTCTTGGGGCATCCCATTCTGTGACTACACCAGCCTCTATTTACTGCTATAACCCTTTGCACTTATTCTAATAGAAATTTGGCCCGATAAACACACTTGCTGTGCATAGTATTACTGCTCACAGGTGCACTCCTGGCTGTTGGGGCATCCCATTCTGTGACTACACCAGCCTCTATTTACTGTTATAACCCTTTGCACTTATTCTAATAGAAATTTGGCCTGATAAACACACTTTTGCTGTGCATAGTATTACTGCTCACAGGTGCACTCCTGGCTGTTGGGGCATCCCATTCTGTGACTACACCAGCCTCTATTTACTGCTATAACCCTTTGCACTTATTCTAATAGAAATTTGGCCTGATAAACACACTTGCTGTGCATAGTATTACTGCTCACAGGTGCACTCCTGGCTGTTGGGGCATCTCATTCTGTGACTACACCAGCCTCTATTTACTGCTATAACCCTTTGTACTTATTCTAATAGAAATTTGGCCTGATAAACACACTTGCTGTGCATAGTATTACTGCTCACAGGTGCACTCCTGGCTGTTGGGGCATCCCATTCTGTGACTACACCAGCCTCTATTTACTGCTATAACCCTTTGCACTTATTCTAATAGAAATTTGGCCTGATAAACACACTTGCTGTGCATAGTATTACTGCTCACAGGTGCACTCCTGGCTGTTGGGGCATCCTATTCTGTGACTACACCAGCCTCTATTTACTGCTATAACCCTTTGCACTTATTCTAATAGAAATTTGGCCTGATAAACACACTTGCTGTGCATAGTATTACTGCTCACAGGTGCACTCCTGGCTGTTGGGGCATCCCATTCTGTGACTACACCAGCCTCTATTTACTGCTATAACCCTTTGCACTTATTCTAATAGAAATTTGGGCTAATAAACACACTTTTGCTGTGCATAGTATTACTGCTCACAGGTGCACTCCTGCCTGTTGGGGCATCAGATTCTGTAACATACCATACCCCTCTTTATTTACACTAAGCAGCTCTCTTATTTACACTAAGCAGGCCTGATGGAGGCTGAGTGTTACTGCTCACTTGTGTGCATTATATTCTGTTTCATATAGACCCACTGCTGCCTGGGGGTTCTTAAAATATCACCTACTACCACGCCAGCTAGACTATATCGGGCAGACAAGTGCCTGGAAGTGAAAAGAGGAGTGGCAGAGGCCAAGATTCCGCAGGCAGAGGTCGCAGCAGACTGGGGGCCAGTAGCAGCAGGAGTCACGCTGAGAGACCTAATCTGCCAGTATCTGCTAGCGGTCGGGTCTCCACCAGTAACGCATCTGCCGTGGTAGATTGGTTGACGCGCTCATCAACAACATCATCACAACTTACGTCTGAGACCCCCAGTCTAGGGTCGGTAGGTTCCTCTGACACAACCCTGAGTTGGCATGCCCCGAGAGCAGTCCCTGACCTCCCATTGCCTCTGTCCTGCGCCGTTCCCTCCCCCAGCGACGTATCCTATGCTTTGGGTTCAGCTCCACTCTTTAGTGAGGAGGACGATCAGATAGAGGACAGTCAGCTGCTACTGCCCAGCCAAGAAATGGAGGTGGCTTCTTTAGCTAGGCAGACAAATAGTGATGTGGACAGTGTCGTGGACAGTGTCGTGGGTGCTGCGAGCGTTCCAGCTCCTGCGCCAGACACTGTTGACGAATCCACGAACATCAGTGACATACAGCCACAACTCGGTGATAATGATGATGACGATGAAGCCGATCGCACTTGGGAGCCGGGTGATGAAGGGGCTTCATCGTCATCATCAGGAGAAGAGGGGCGCAGGTTGCCCCGGAGTCAGCAGCTGAGGCAGCAAGGTGGTAGCAGTCTGCATGGGGGCACAATTCCAAAGGCTGGAGCCGGCCGGGGCCGGGGCCGGGGTAGAGCACCTGCTGTGCGGCAGGCTACCTTATCGGGAGGTAGTGGAGCAGGGGTTCCTGGAGTTGGCAACAGCAGCAGTGAATCAGTGAGGCCAGGGGGTGGGAAAAGTAGCTACTCGGCAGTGTGGCAGTTTTTCCTGAAGCATCCGCAGGAGGGTAACATGGCCACATGCAAGATATGTAGGCAAAAGGTGAAGCGTGGCCAGGGTCCAAATGTTGGCACCACGGCCCTGCGTCAACATATGATGCGTCACCATAAAGCGACCTGGGAGAACTGAGGCTCCCAAGGGGTGGTCCAGTCTGCTTCCTTATCAAGTGGCACGCCGCTCCCAATTTCTGCCAGCCAAGGCTCCAGCACCTCAGCCGAAGGCAGCTGTGCGTCATACCCATCCTCTGTCGCTCCTGCTCCTCCTCCTCCTCCTCCAAGTCATGCATCCTGCCAGCAATCCATCAGCGAAGCCATGTCCAAGAGACAGCAGTATGCGCCCACTCATCCTACGGCGTAGAAGCTGAATGTGCTCCTGTCCAAGTTGCTGGTGCTGCAGTCGCTCCCTTTTCAGGTGGTGGACTCTGCACCTTTCAGGGAACTGATGGCTTGTGCCGAGCCGAGGTGGAGAGTCCCAAGCCGTCATTTCTTTGCCAAGAAGGCAGTACCAGCGCTGCACACTTTTGTTGAACAGAAGGTGGGCCAGTCCTTGAGCCTGTCGGTGTGTAGCAAAGTGCATGGCAGCGCCGACGTCTGGAGCTGTAACTACGGTCAGGGACAGTACATGTCGTTTACGGCCCACTGGGTGAATGTGGTCCCTTTGCAGCAGCAGCAGCAGCAACTTGGACAGGTCACGCCGCTTTGGCCTCCGCGCTCCCTGCCCGTTGGGCCTGTGACACCGTGCGACTCGGCCTCCTCATCCTCCGCCATCTCCTCACCCTCCACTGTAGGCTCAAGTCTCAGTGCCCCTCCAGTCTACCATGTGTGCAGGGCACGGAGGTGTCATGCAGTGCTTCACATGGTTTATCTTGGCGAACGGAGTCACACAGGGGAGGAACTGCTTAAATTTATTCATCAGGAAATCCAAACATGGCTTACTCCAAGAAAACTTAAAATGGGAATCATGGTTACCGACAATGGGAAGAACATTTTGTCTGCGCTGCGCCAAGGAAGCCTGACCCATGCCCCCTACATGGCTCACGTCTTCAATCTGGTTGTCAAGCGGTTTCTGAAGTGTTCCCCCCATCTGCAAGACATCCTAACAACTTCAAGGAAACTTTGCATGCACTTCAGCCACTCATACACCGCCAAACACACCCTTCTTGAGCTACAGCGTCAGAACGGTATCCCCCAACATAGTCTGATTTGCGATGTTTCCACCCGTTGGAATTCCACCCTTCACATGTTGGACCGATTATAAGAACAGAGAAAAGCCATCACGGATTTCCTGATGATCCAAGCAGATAGGGGGACTCCCCTGTGTAACTTCAATGTCAACCAGTGGCAGTGTCACGCTCGGGGTAACTCCAGCCCTCTTAATAAGCTCACAATCCCCAATCTCCACAGCCAGCTTCACCTGTAGGAGCCCCCGCTTGCCGGGACGCAAGATACGCCTACCCGGGATCGGTTGCCCCCAGGACTTAATGGCTCAAAGGATGTAAACTTATATGTGGGAGGACTGGAGAACCAATAGCAAGAGCGTGAGTGACGGAAGTCCAGAGACAGGCAATAGGTAGATAACGGGAAGGCAGAGATCGTAGCGGCACCAGGGGTCAGGCAAGACGTAGTCGGGGTTCAGGCAGAGGTCAGCAACTGGGGATCAGGATCTAGAAGCGTCAGTTCAGGCAAAGGTCGGCAACAAGGATTCAGGATCGAGAGGCGTCAATTCAGGCAGAGGTCGGCAACAAGGATTCAGGATCGAGAATGGTCGTACAATCAAGTCGGCAACAGGCTAGACTTCACAGGAGTAGGTAACACAGGGTTCTGAGCGCTATCACAGGCAATTCACAACTGAGAGGGAATTGCCTTTATAGGAACAGGTCTGAAGGAAGCAGTGTACTGATTGGAGCACATAGGATTCCAAGGGTAATTGGCTGCAGAGCAGAAGAGGGCGAAGCCCTCAATCCCCTAGGATTCATTAACCCTTTAATTGATCCTCCGACGGGTGCGCGCCGCACAGCGCCGCCGGAGGGCATAACAGACACGTGCTCGCGGCCGTGCGCGAGCACGTCTCCTGGAGGAGGAAGCGGGGGGCGTGGCTGAGCTGGGCGCCGCTCGAGCCGACGCTGCTCGAGCCGACGCCGCTCGGCGCGGCCGCCGCACAGTGACAGCTGCAGCTGGCCGCCTGGAGACGTCGCTGGAACGGGGATCAGGTAAGCGGTTCCTGACACTACCCCCCCCTTCACGAGGGGCCTCCGGACCCTCACCCGGTTTCCCTGGATTGTCACGATGGAACTTTCTTACAAGAGCCTTGGCATGAACATTCCTCGCTGCCACCCAGCATCTTTCCTCCGGACCATAGCCAACCCAATCCACCAAATACTGTAAAGAATTACGCACTTTACGTGAATCCAAGATCTTATTCACTTCATACTCGGGCTCATTATTAAGAAGAATTGGTGCAGGACCAGCAAGAGGAGCATTCTTCGCCGGTTTTAACAGTGAAACGTGAAAGGAATTAGGTATTTTCATAGTTGGCGGGAGTTGAACTTTAAAAGACACATTATTCAACTTCTTGACGATTGGAAAAGGACCAATAAATTTTGGACCTAATTTGCTAGATGGCTGACGGAGCGCAATATTTTTAGTGGAGACCCAAACTAGATCGCCTACTCGAAGAGTAGGTTCCTGTGATAAGCGGCGGTCGGCAAATTTCTTATACCTCAAACCAGTGGTCTTAAGAATCTCCTGAACGTGTGTCCAGATATTCTTCCGTTCTTGAAGCCACTCCTCCAACGCCGGCAGATTGGAAGGTGACCCTGAAAGGGAAGAAGCTCTAGGATTTTTCCCTAAGTTACAATAAAAAGGAGATACCTTGGTACTCTCACTAGGCGCGTTATTGTAAGCAAACTCGGCGAAATCAATAAATTCCGCCCATTGTTCTTGGGCATCAGAAACATAACACCTTAAGTATTGTTCCAAAGTTTGATTAGTTCTTTCTGTCTGCCCATTTGTCTGGGGATGGTAGGCAGAAGAAAGAGAGATCTGTATTCCCAACCGCGAACAGAAGTGTTTCCAAAAACGGGAAGTAAATTGAACACCCCGATCAGAGACTATATTGGACGGAATACCATGAATACGAAAAATATGCGAAGTAAACAGCCGCGAAAGCTCAGGTGCAGAAGGAAGTTTGGCCAAAGGAACGAAATGTGCCATCTTACTGAAACGATCTACGACCACCCAAATGACAGTATTACCATGTGAGAGAGGCAAATCTACAATAAAATCCATAGAAATATGGGTCCATGGCTCAGCAGGAATTTCAAGAGGAACCAAACTGCCACTAGGAGCCTTGTGAACTCCTTTACTTCGAGCACAAATAGCACAAGCGTCGATAAAGGCAGTGATATCGCGTCTCATGGTAGGCCACCATACATGACGACGGGCAAGCATAAACGTCTTACGGTTACCCAAATGACCAGCAGTTTTGGCATCGTGAAATTCGCGAATTACATCCGAACGCAGGTGCGGCGGAACAAACTGGCACCCCAAGGGTACATCACTAGGAGATTCATCTTGAAACGGCGCCAAGGTATTGGAGAGATCAGGAAGTAACGCCCCCACCACACAACCTGTGGGTAAAATTGGTTCACCAGAATCACCCCGATCCTTACATTCACCGAACATGCGAGATAGAGCATCAGCTTTAGTATTTTTTACACCCGGCTTGAAAGTAATAATAAAATTGAAACGCGAGAAGAATAATGCCCAACGTGCCTGACGAGAGTTCAGCCTCTTGGCAGAACCTATGTATTCGAGATTTTTATGATCAGTATACACAGTTATAGGATGTAATGAACCCTCCAACCAGTGTCGCCATTCATCAAATGCCAGTTTAATAGCTAATAGTTCCCTATTGCCAACATCATAATTTTGTTCCGCGGTACTGAATTTACGCGAAAAATAAGCGCATGGATGGAGACGCTCAGGGTTACCAGAATATTGTGACAAAACTGCACCCACTCCCAGCTCAGAAGCATCCACTTCAATAATAAAAGCTTTATGAATATCTGGATGCACTAAGACAGGTGCCGAAGTAAAGGCCCGTTTCAAGGTTAGAAAGGCCTCACAGGCAGAGGGGGACCAGTTAGCAGTAAAAGCCCCCTTGCGGGTAAGGTTGGTAAGGGGTGCAACAACATGGGAAAAGCCTTTTATGAAACGCCGATAAAAATTTGCAAAACCTAGAAAACGTTGCAATTCCTTTAAAGTTTTGGGTTGGACCCAATCCTGAACTGCTGAAACCTTCCCCGCGTCCATCTCCAAACCCTGGTTGGTAATAACATACCCTAGGAAGGGAACTGTAGTGACTTCAAACACACACTTAGACAGTTTAGCAAATAAGTTGTTCTCTCTTAATTTTTGTAGCACCAACTTAACATGGTGTCTGTGCTCCGGTAAAGAATTAGAAAAAATGAGAATATCATCCAAGTAGATGACTACAAATCTACCGAGATATTCCCTGAATATATCATTAACAAAATCTTGGAAAACGGCTGGCGCATTACAAAGACCGAAGGGCATGACCAGGTACTCATAGTGCCCATCCTTCACATTAAATGCAGTTTTCCACTCGTCCCCCTGTCGGATGCGAATCAGATTGTAAGCCCCTCTCAAATCCAATTTGGAGAAAATTCGAGCTCCTGTGACTTGATTGAACAGATCCCCAATCAAGGGTAAGGGGTAGAGATGAGCGAACTTTTGAAAAATTCGATTCGACTGATTCGCCGAATTTTCCGACAAAAATCGTTTCGACCCGAATAAATTCGCGACGAATCGCTATTAAAAACGGCTATTTCTGAGCCTCCTACAGCCTCAATAGGGTTGTAAACCATTCAGCCTTGCTGTAACACGCACAGGATGCGTGCTGGGTTAGTTAAATAATACTTTTAAGAAATATCACATGCAGATCAGAGGCATCGCTAATAGAATCGCAGAGCGGCACAATTGCAGAGAGTTGAAGTGGCATCACTATGAGGGGCATAAGGAGCCCAAATATACACTGGAGTTGGCCTCAGGAGCCCAAAAATTGGATGAATCACACCCTGGAGTTGGCAGAAGTTGGCAGCAGCAGCAGCAGGAGCCCAAATATACACTGGAGTTGGCTTCAGGAGCCCAAAAATTGGATGAATCACACCCTGGAGTTGGCAGGAGTTGACAGCAGCAGCAGCAGGAGCCCAAATATACACTGGAGTTGGCCTCAGGAGCCCAAAAATTGGATGAATCACACCCTGGAGTTGGCAGGAGTTGGCAGCAGCAGCAGCAGGAGCCCAAATATACACTGGAGTTGGCTTCAGGAGCCCAAAAATTGGATGAATCACACCCTGGAGTTGGCAGGAGTTGACAGCAGCAGCAGCAGGAGCCCAAATATACACTGGAGTTGGCTTCAGGAGCCCAAAAATTGGATGAATCACAGCCTGGAGTTGGCAGAAGTTGGCAGCAGCAGCAGCAGGAGCCCAAATATACACTGGAGTTGGCTTCAGGAGCCCAAAAATTGGATGAATCACACCCTGGAGTTGGCAGAAGTTGGCAGCAGCAGCAGCAGGAGCCCAAATATACACTGGAGTTGGCTTCAGGAGCCCAAAAATTGGATGAATCACACCCTGGAGTTGGCAGGAGTTGACAGTAGCAGCAGCAGGAGCCCAAATATACACTGGAGTTGGCTTCAGGAGCCCAAAAATTGGATGAATCACAGCCTGGAGTTGGCAGGAGTTGACAGTAGCAGCAGCAGGAGCCCAAATATACACTGGAGTTGGCCTCAGGAGCCCAAAAATTGGATGAATCACACCCTGGAGTTGGCAGGAGTTGGCAGCAGCAGCAGCAGGAGCCCAAATATACACTGGAGTTGGCTTCAGGAGCCCAAAAATTGGATGAATCACACCCTGGAGTTGGCAGAAGTTGGCAGCAGCAGCAGCAGGAGCCCAAATATACACTGGAGTTGGCTTCAGGAGCCCAAAAATTGGATGAATCACACCCTGGAGTTGGCAGGAGTTGACAGCAGCAGCAGCAGGAGCCCAAATATACACTGGAGTTGGCTTCAGGAGCCCAAAAATTGGATGAATCACACCCTGGAGTTGGCAGGAGTTGACAGCAGCAGCAGCAGGAGCCCAAATATACACTGGAGTTGGCTTCAGGAGCCCAAAAATTGGATGAATCACACCCTGGAGTTGGCAGAAGTTGGCAGCAGCAGCAGCAGGAGCCCAAATATACACTGGAGTTGGCTTCAGGAGCCCAAAAATTGGATGAATCACACCCTGGAGTTGGCAGAAGTTGGCAGCAGCAGCAGCAGGAGCCCAAATATACAATGGAGTTGGCTTCAGGAGCCCAAAAATTGGATGAATCACACCCTGGAGTTGGCAGAAGTTGGCAGCAGCAGCAGCAGGAGCCCAAATATACACTGGAGTTGGCTTCAGGAGCCCAAAAATTGGATGAATCACACCCTGGAGTTGGCAGGAGTTGACAGTAGCAGCAGCAGGAGCCCAAATATACACTGGAGTTGGCTTCAGGAGCCCAAAAATTGGATGAATCACACCCTGGAGTTGGCAGAAGTTGGCAGCAGCAGCAGCAGGAGCCCAAATATACACTGGAGTTGGCTTCAGGAGCCCAAAAATTGGATGAATCACACCCTGGAGTTGGCAGGAGTTGACAGTAGCAGCAGCAGGAGCCCAAATATACACTGGAGTTGGCTTCAGGAGCCCAAAAATTGGATGAATCACAGCCTGGAGTTGGCAGGAGTTGACAGTAGCAGCAGCAGGAGCCCAAATATACACTGGAGTTGGCCTCAGGAGCCCAAAAATTGGATGAATCACACCCTGGAGTTGGCAGGAGTTGGCAGCAGCAGCAGCAGGAGCCCAAATATACACTGGAGTTGGCTTCAGGAGCCCAAAAATTGGATGAATCACACCCTGGAGTTGGCAGAAGTTGGCAGCAGCAGCAGCAGGAGCCCAAATATACACTGGAGTTGGCTTCAGGAGCCCAAAAATTGGATGAATCACACCCTGGAGTTGGCAGGAGTTGACAGCAGCAGCAGCAGGAGCCCAAATATACACTGGAGTTGGCTTCAGGAGCCCAAAAATTGGATGAATCACACCCTGGAGTTGGCAGAAGTTGGCAGCAGCAGCAGCAGGAGCCCAAATATACACTGGAGTTGGCTTCAGGAGCCCAAAAATTGGATGAATCACACCCTGGAGTTGGCAGAAGTTGGCAGCAGCAGCAGCAGGAGCCCAAATATACACTGGAGTTGGCTTCAGGAGCCCAAAAATTGGATGAATCACACCCTGGAGTTGGCAGGAGTTGACAGTAGCAGCAGCAGGAGCCCAAATATACACTGGAGTTGGCTTCAGGAGCCCAAAAATTGGATGAATCACAGCCTGGAGTTGGCAGGAGTTGACAGTAGCAGCAGCAGGAGCCCAAATATACACTGGAGTTGGCCTCAGGAGCCCAAAAATTGGATGAATCACACCCTGGAGTTGGCAGGAGTTGGCAGCAGCAGCAGCAGGAGCCCAAATATACACTGGAGTTGGCTTCAGGAGCCCAAAAATTGGATGAATCACACCCTGGAGTTGGCAGAAGTTGGCAGCAGCAGCAGCAGGAGCCCAAATATACACTGGAGTTGGCTTCAGGAGCCCAAAAATTGGATGAATCACACCCTGGAGTTGGCAGGAGTTGACAGCAGCAGCAGCAGGAGCCCAAATATACACTGGAGTTGGCTTCAGGAGCCCAAAAATTGGATGAATCACACCCTGGAGTTGGCAGGAGTTGACAGCAGCAGCAGCAGGAGCCCAAATATACACTGGAGTTGGCTTCAGGAGCCCAAAAATTGGATGAATCACACCCTGGAGTTGGCAGGAGTTGACAGCAGCAGCAGCAGGAGCCCAAATATACACTGGAGTTGGCTTCAGGAGCCCAAAAATTGGATGAATCACACCCTGGAGTTGGCAGAAGTTGGCAGCAGCAGCAGCAGGAGCCCAAATATACACTGGAGTTGGCTTCAGGAGCCCAAAAATTGGATGAATCACACCCTGGAGTTGGCAGGAGTTGACAGCAGCAGCAGCAGGAGCCCAAATATACACTGGAGTTGGCTTCAGGAGCCCAAAAATTGGATGAATCACACCCTGGAGTTGGCAGGAGTTGACAGCAGCAGCAGCAGGAGCCCAAATATACACTGGAGTTGGCTTCAGGAGCCCAAAAATTGGATGAATCACACCCTGGAGTTGGCAGAAGTTGGCAGCAGCAGCAGCAGGAGCCCAAATATACACTGGAGTTGGCTTCAGGAGCCCAAAAATTGGATGAATCACACCCTGGAGTTGGCAGAAGTTGGCAGCAGCAGCAGCAGGAGCCCAAATATACACTGGAGTTGGCTTCAGGAGCCCAAAAATTGGATGAATCACACCCTGGAGTTGGCAGAAGTTGGCAGCAGCAGCAGCAGGAGCCCAAATATACACTGGAGTTGGCTTCAGGAGCCCAAAAATTGGATGAATCACACCCTGGAGTTGGCAGGAGTTGACAGCAGCAGCAGCAGGAGCCCAAATATACACTGGAGTTGGCTTCAGGAGCCCAAAAATTGGATGAATCACACCCTGGAGTTGGCAGAAGTTGGCAGCAGCAGCAGCAGGAGCCCAAATATACACTGGAGTTGGCTTCAGGAGCCCAAAAATTGGATGAATCACACCCTGGAGTTGGCAGAAGTTGGCAGCAGCAGCAGCAGGAGCCCAAATATACACTGGAGTTGGCTTCAGGAGCCCAAAAATTGGATGAATCACACCCTGGAGTTGGCAGAAGTTGGCAGCAGCAGCAGCAGGAGCCCAAATATACACTGGAGTTGGCTTCAGGAGCCCAAAAATTGGATGAATCACACCCTGGAGTTGGCAGAAGTTGGCAGCAGCAGGAGCCCAAATATACACTGGAGTTGGCTTCAGGAGCCCAAAAATTGGATGAATCACACCCTGGAGTTGGCAGAAGTTGGCAGCAGCAGCAGCAGGAGCCCAAATATACACTGGAGTTGGCTTCAGGAGCCCAAAAATTGGATGAATCACACCCTGGAGTTGGCAGGAGTTGACAGTAGCAGCAGCAGGAGCCCAAATATACACTGGAGTTGGCTTCAGGAGCCCAAAAATTGGATGAATCACACCCTGGAGTTGGCAGAAGTTGGCAGCAGCAGCAGCAGGAGCCCAAATATACACTGGAGTTGGCTTCAGGAGCCCAAAAATTGGATGAATCACACCCTGGAGTTGGCAGGAGTTGACAGTAGCAGCAGCAGGAGCCCAAAAAATGGCCTAAAGACATAAATATGTTTTGCACCATTTGGAAAGTGTAAAACGTGGCACCATGCTGAATCTAGTCGCATGCATCAGGCATTGGTGGGTGGAAATCCTGGCTGATCCATCCCTGATTCATTTTGACAAAGGTGAGTCTCTCCACATTTTTAGTTGACAGACGAGTTCTCCTCGCCGTAACTATGGCCCCCGCCGCACTAAACACCCGCTCAGATGGCACGCTACTTGCCGGGCAGGACAGCTTTTCCAGGGCAAACTCTGCTAGTTGCGGCCACAAATCAAGTTTGGCTGCCCAGAAGTCCAGCGGATCCTCAAGGTGTGTTGGCATGGTCATGTCAAAGTATGACATGACCTGCTGGTTCAGGTCCTGCTCCAGGTCTTCCTGCTGCTCATGAGTAGCCTCACTATGCGGGTGTAGAAAGCTACTCATTAGCGACTGAAGACTGAGGCTGCTGCTGCTGATGGAGCTTCTGCTGCTGCTGCTGCCAACCCCCCCAGCGGCCATGGCAGTGGAAGGTGAGCGCAGAGGTCCCCTCGAGTCAGACCTGCGAGAGTATGGACCATGGCGCAGATAGGCATCGGCCAACTGCCTACGTAGAATGTCTTTGTAGTAGTTGAGTTTGTCCTCCCTCTCGGTGGGTTTAAAAAATGCCCCCATTTTGTGCCGGAAGCGAGGGTCCAATAAGGTGGACAGCCAGAAGTCATCCCGCCGACAGATGGAAACAATTCTGGGGTCACTACGCAAGCACGTGAGCATGCTTCGTGCCATTTGCGCAAGTGACTCGGATGGACTACCTGTCTCCATCTCCACTGCATACTGCCACGGTGTGCCCGGGTCCTCTGTCTCTCCTTCCTCAAAAACCTCTAGCTCCTCTGGCTGCTCCTGCTCCTCCTCTCCTGTCCGCTGACTAGATAAAGCCTAAACTGTGTTTCGCTGGGCAACTCCTCCTCCTCCTCTTCCTCCTCCTCCTCCTCCAGTTCAGCTCCAAGGGGGTTCATGTGGCCGTAAGATGTAAACGCCATGTCTCCAGTGCCCTGACCAGCCATGGTTTCCAACATGTGCTGTAGTACATGAAGCAGTGGAATCACGTCGTTCATCCCGTAATCCTGCCGACTGACAAATAAAGTGGCTTCCTCAAAGGGCCTGAGCAAACGGCAGGTGTCACGTATGAGCTGCCACTGGTTGACATTGAAGTTACACAGGGGAGTCCCCCTATCTGCTTGGATCATCAGGAAATCCGTGATGGCTTTTCTCTGTTCATATAATCGGTCCAACATGTGAAGGGTGGAATTCCAACGGGTGGAAACATCGCAAATCAGACTATGTTGGGGGATACCATTCTGACGCTGTAGCTCAAGAAGGGTGTGTTTGGCAGTGTAGGAGTGGCTGAAGTGCATGCAAAGTTTCCGTGAAGTTGTTAGGATGTCCTGCAGATGGGGGGAACACTTCAGAAACCGCTTGACAACCAGATTGAAGACGTGAGCCATGCAGGGGGCATGGGTCAGGCTTCCTTGGCGCAGCGCAGACAAAATGTTCTTCCCATTGTCGGTAACCATGATTCCCATTTTAAGTTTTCTCGGAGTAAGCCATGTTTGGATTTCCTGATGAATACATTTAAGCAGTTCCTCCCCTGTGTGACTCCGTTCGCCAAGACAAACCATGTGAAGCACTGCGTGACACCTCCGTGCCCTGCACACATGGTAGACTGGAGGGGCACTGAGACTTGAGCCTACAGTGGAGGGTGAGGAGATGGCGGAGGATGAGGAGGCCGAGTCGCACGGTGTCACAGGCCCAATGGGCAGAGAGCGCGGAGGCCGAAGCGGCGTGACCTGTCCAAGTTGCTGCTGCAAAGGGACCACATTCACCCAGTGGGCCGTAAACGACATGTACTGCCCCTGACCGTAGTTACAGCTCCAGATGTCGGCGCTGCCATGTATTTTGCTACACACCGACAGGCTCAAGGACTGGCCCACCTTCTGTTCAACAAAAGTGTGCAGCGCTGGTACTGCCTTCTTGGCAAAGAAATGACGGCTTGGGACTCTCCACCTCGGCTCGGCACAAGCCATCAGTTCTCTGAAAGGTGCAGATTCCACCACCTGAAAAGGGAGCGACTGCAGCACCAGCAACTTGGACAGGAGCACATTCAGCTTCTGCGCCGTAGGATGAGTGGGCGCATACTGCTGTCTCTTGGACATGGCTTCGCTGATGGATTGCTGGCGGGATGCATGACTTGGAGGAGGAGGAGCAGGAGCGACAGAGGATGGGTATGACGCACAGCTGCCTTCGGCTGAGGTGCTGGAGCCTTGGCTGGCAGAAATTGGGAGCTCACTTGGTGAGGAAGCAGACTGGACCACCCCTTGGGAGCCTCGGTTCTCCCAGGTCGTTTTATGGTGACGCATCATATGTTGACGCAGGGCCGTGGTGCCAACATTTGGACCCTGGCCACGCTTCACCTTTTGCCTACATATCTTGCATGTGGCCATGTTACCCTCCTGCGGATGCCTCAGGAAAAACTGCCACACTGCCGAGTAGCTACTTTTCCCACCCCCTGGCCTCACTGATTCACTGCTGCTGTTGCCAACTCCAGGAACCCCTGCTCCACTACCTCCCGATAAGGTAGACTGCCGCACAGCAGGTGCTCTACCCCGGCCCCGGCCCCGGCCGGCTCCAGCCTTTGGAATTGTGCCCCCATGCTGACTGCTACCACCTTGCTGCCTCAGCTGCTGACTCCGGGGCAACCTGCACCCCTCTTCTCCTGATGATGACGATGAAGCCCCTTCATCACCCGGCTCCCAAGTGCGATCGGCTTCATCGTCATCATCATCATCATCACCGGGTTGTGGCTGTACGTCACTGATGTTCGTGGATTCGTCAACAGTGTCTGGCGCAGGAGCTGGAACGCTCGCAGCACCCACGACACTGTCCACATCACTATTTGTCTGCCTAGCTAAAGAAGCCACCTCCATTTCTTGGCTGGGCAGTAGCTGCTGACTGACCTCTATCTGATGGTCCTCCTCACTAAAGAGTGGAGCTGAACCCAAAGCATAGGATACGTCGCTGGGGGAGGGAACGGCGTAGGCCAGAGGCAATGGGAGGACAGGGACTGCTCTCGGGGCATGCCAACTCAGGGTTGTGTCAGAGGAACCTACCGACCCTAGACTGGGGGTCTCAGACGTAAGTTGTGATGATGTTGTTGATGAGCGCGTCAACCAATCTACCACGGCAGATGCGTTACTGGTGGAGACCCGACCGCTAGCAGATACTGGCAGATTAGGTCTCTCAGCGTGACTCCTGCTGCTACTGGCCCCCAGTCTGATGCGAGCTCTGCCTGCGGAATCTTGGCCTCTGCCACTCCTCTTTTCACTTCCAGGCACTTGTCTGCCCGACATAGTCTAACTGGCGTGGTAGTAGGTGATATTTAAAAAAACCCCGGGCAGCGGTGGGTCTATATGAAACAGAATATAATGCACACCAAAAGTGAGCAGTAACACTCAGCCTCCAACAGGCCTGCTTAGTGTAAATAAGAGAGCTGCTTAGTGTAAATAAAGAGGGGTATGCTATGTTACAGAATGGGATGCCTCAACAGAAGTGCACCTGGCAGGCAGCAGTAAGCCTATGCCCAGCAAAAGTGTCTTATAATATAAATATAATAAGAGCAAATGCTTATATGGTCTTAAACAGAGGCTGCTTTAGTCACAGAATGGGATGCCCCGGGCAGGAATCGAGCTGGCAGGGTCCAGTAGTGCTTTGGCCAGCAAAAGTGTCTTTATCAGGCCTAATTTCAAATATGATAAGAGCAAATGCTTATATGGTCTTAAACAGAGGCTGCTTTAGTCACAGAATGGGATGCCCCGGGCAGGAATCGAGCTGGCAGGGTACAGTAGTGCTTTGGCCAGCAAAAGTGTCTTTATCAGGCTAATTTCAAATATGATAAGAGCAAATGCTTATATGGTCTTAAACAGAGGCTGCTTTAGTCACAGAATGGGATGCCCCGGGCAGGAATCGAGCTGGCAGGGTACAGTAGTGCTTTGGCCAGCAAAAGTGTCTTTATCAGGCTAATTTCAAATATGATAAGAGCAAATGCTTATATGGTCTTAAACAGAGGCTGCTGTAGTCACAGAATGGGATGCCCCGGGCAGGAATCGAGCTGGCAGGGTACAGTAGTGCTTTGGCCAGCAAAAGTGTCTTTATCAGGCCTAATTTCAAATATGATAAGAGCAAATGCTTATATGGTCTTAAACAGAGGCTGCTTTAGTCACAGAATGGGATGCCCCGGGCAGGAATCGAGCTGGCAGGGTACAGTAGTGCTTTGGCCAGCAAAAGTGTCTTTATCAGGCTAATTTCAAATATGATAAGAGCAAATGCTTATATGGTCTTAAACAGAGGCTGCTTTAGTCACAGAATGGGATGCCCCGGGCAGGAATCGAGCTGGCAGGGTACAGTAGTGCTTTGGCCAGCAAAAGTGTCTTTATCAGGCCTAATTTCAAATATGATAAGAGCAAATGCTTATATGGTCTTAAACAGAGGCTGCTTTAGTCACAGAATGGGATGCCCCGGGCAGGAATCGAGCTGGCAGGGTACAGTAGTGCTTTGGCCAGCAAAAGTGTCTTTATCAGGCTAATTTCAAATATGATAAGAGCAAATGCTTATATGGTCTTAAACAGAGGCTGCTTTAGTCACAGAATGGGATGCCCCGGGCAGGAATCGAGCTGGCAGGGTACAGTAGTGCTTTGGCCAGCAAAAGTGTCTTTATCAGGCTAATTTCAAATATGATAAGAGCAAATGCTTATATGGTCTTAAACAGAGGCTGCTTTAGTCACAGAATGGGATGCCCCGGGCAGGAATCGAGCTGGCAGGGTACAGTAGTGCTTTGGCCAGCAAAAGTGTCTTTATCAGGCTAATTTCAAATATGATAAGAGCAAATGCTTATATGGTCTTAAACAGAGGCTGCTTTAGTCACAGAATGGGATGCCCCGGGCAGGAATCGAGCTGGCAGGGTACAGTAGTGCTTTGGCCAGCAAAAGTGTCTTTATCAGGCTAATTTCAAATATGATAAGAGCAAATGCTTATATGGTCTTAAACAGAGGCTGCTTTAGTCACAGAATGGGATGCCCCGGGCAGGAATCGAGCTGGCAGGGTACAGTAGTGCTTTGGCCAGCAAAAGTGTCTTTATCAGGCTAATTTCAAATATGATAAGAGCAAATGCTTATATGGTCTTAAACAGAGGCTGCTTTAGTCACAGAATGGGATGCCCCGGGCAGGAATCGAGCTGGCAGGGTACAGTAGTGCTTTGGCCAGCAAAAGTGTCTTTATCAGGCTAATTTCAAATATGATAAGAGCAAATGCTTATATGGTCTTAAACAGAGGCTGCTGTAGTCACAGAATGGGATGCCCCGGGCAGGAATCGAGCTGGCAGGGTACAGTAGTGCTTTGGCCAGCAAAAGTGTCTTTATCAGGCCTAATTTCAAATATGATAAGAGCAAATGCTTATATGGTCTTAAACAGAGGCTGCTTTAGTCACAGAATGGGATGCCCCGGGCAGGAATCGAGCTGGCAGGGTACAGTAGTGCTTTGGCCAGCAAAAGTGTCTTTATCAGGCTAATTTCAAATATGATAAGAGCAAATGCTTATATGGTCTTAAACAGAGGCTGCTTTAGTCACAGAATGGGATGCCCCGGGCAGGAATCGAGCTGGCAGGGTACAGTAGTGCTTTGGCCAGCAAAAGTGTCTTTATCAGGCCTAATTTCAAATATGATAAGAGCAAATGCTTATATGGTCTTAAACAGAGGCTGCTTTAGTCACAGAATGGGATGCCCCGGGCAGGAATCGAGCTGGCAGGGTACAGTAGTGCTTTGGCCAGCAAAAGTGTCTTTATCAGGCTAATTTCAAATATGATAAGAGCAAATGCTTATATGGTCTTAAACAGAGGCTGCTTTAGTCACAGAATGGGATGCCCCGGGCAGGAATCGAGCTGGCAGGGTACAGTAGTGCTTTGGCCAGCAAAAGTGTCTTTATCAGGCCTAATTTCAAATATGATAAGAGCAAATGCTTATATGGTCTTAAACAGAGGCTGCTTTAGTCACAGAATGGGATGCCCCGGGCAGGAATCGAGCTGGCAGGGTACAGTAGTGCTTTGGCCAGCAAAAGTGTCTTTATCAGGCTAATTTCAAATATGATAAGAGCAAATGCTTATATGGTCTTAAACAGAGGCTGCTTTAGTCACAGAATGGGATGCCCCGGGCAGGAATCGAGCTGGCAGGGTACAGTAGTGCTTTGGCCAGCAAAAGTGTCTTTATCAGGCTAATTTCAAATATGATAAGAGCAAATGCTTATATGGTCTTAAACAGAGGCTGCTGTAGTCACAGAATGGGATGCCCCGGGCAGGAATCGAGCTGGCAGGGTCCAGTAGGGCTTTGGCCAGCAAAAGTGTCTTTATCAGGCCTAATTTCAAATATGATAAGAGCAAATGCTTATATGGTCTTAAACAGAGGCTGCTTTAGTCACAGAATGGGATGCCCCGGGCAGGAATCGAGCTGGCAGGGTACAGTAGTGCTTTGGCCAGCAAAAGTGTCTTTATCAGGCCTAATTTCAAATATGATAAGAGCAAATGCTTATATGGTCTTAAACAGAGGCTGCTTTAGTCACAGAATGGGATGCCCCGGGCAGGAATCGAGCTGGCAGGGTACAGTAGTGCTTTGGCCAGCAAAAGTGTCTTTATCAGGCTAATTTCAAATATGATAAGAGCAAATGCTTATATGGTCTTAAACAGAGGCTGCTTTAGTCACAGAATGGGATGCCCCGGGCAGGAATCGAGCTGGCAGGGTACAGTAGTGCTTTGGCCAGCAAAAGTGTCTTTATCAGGCTAATTTCAAATATGATAAGAGCAAATGCTTATATGGTCTTAAACAGAGGCTGCTTTAGTCACAGAATGGGATGCCCCGGGCAGGAATCGAGCTGGCAGGGTACAGTAGTGCTTTGGCCAGCAAAAGTGTCTTTATCAGGCTAATTTCAAATATGATAAGAGCAAATGCTTATATGGTCTTAAACAGAGGCTGCTTTAGTCACAGAATGGGATGCCCCGGGCAGGAATCGAGCTGGCAGGGTACAGTAGTGCTTTGGCCAGCAAAAGTGTCTTTATCAGGCTAATTTCAAATATGATAAGAGCAAATGCTTATATGGTCTTAAACAGAGGCTGCTTTAGTCACAGAATGGGATGCCCCGGGCAGGAATCGAGCTGGCAGGGTACAGTAGTGCTTTGGCCAGCAAAAGTGTCTTTATCAGGCTAATTTCAAATATGATAAGAGCAAATGCTTATATGGTCTTAAACAGAGGCTGCTTTAGTCACAGAATGGGATGCCCCGGGCAGGAATCGAGCTGGCAGGGTACAGTAGTGCTTTGGCCAGCAAAAGTGTCTTTATCAGGCTAATTTCAAATATGATAAGAGCAAATGCTTATATGGTCTTAAACAGAGGCTGCTGTAGTCACAGAATGGGATGCCCCGGGCAGGAATCGAGCTGGCAGGGTACAGTAGTGCTTTGGCCAGCAAAAGTGTCTTTATCAGGCCTAATTTCAAATATGATAAGAGCAAATGCTTATATGGTCTTAAACAGAGGCTGCTTTAGTCACAGAATGGGATGCCCCGGGCAGGAATCGAGCTGGCAGGGTACAGTAGTGCTTTGGCCAGCAAAAGTGTCTTTATCAGGCTAATTTCAAATATGATAAGAGCAAATGCTTATATGGTCTTAAACAGAGGCTGCTTTAGTCACAGAATGGGATGCCCCGGGCAGGAATCGAGCTGGCAGGGTACAGTAGTGCTTTGGCCAGCAAAAGTGTCTTTATCAGGCCTAATTTCAAATATGATAAGAGCAAATGCTTATATGGTCTTAAACAGAGGCTGCTTTAGTCACAGAATGGGATGCCCCGGGCAGGAATCGAGCTGGCAGGGTACAGTAGTGCTTTGGCCAGCAAAAGTGTCTTTATCAGGCTAATTTCAAATATGATAAGAGCAAATGCTTATATGGTCTTAAACAGAGGCTGCTTTAGTCACAGAATGGGATGCCCCGGGCAGGAATCGAGCTGGCAGGGTACAGTAGTGCTTTGGCCAGCAAAAGTGTCTTTATCAGGCTAATTTCAAATATGATAAGAGCAAATGCTTATATGGTCTTAAACAGAGGCTGCTGTAGTCACAGAATGGGATGCCCCGGGCAGGAATCGAGCTGGCAGGGTCCAGTAGGGCTTTGGCCAGCAAAAGTGTCTTTATCAGGCCTAATTTCAAATATGATAAGAGCAAATGCTTATATGGTCTTAAACAGAGGCTGCTTTAGTCACAGAATGGGATGCCCCGGGCAGGAATCGAGCTGGCAGGGTACAGTAGTGCTTTGGCCAGCAAAAGTGTCTTTATCAGGCTAATTTCAAATATGATAAGAGCAAATGCTTATATGGTCTTAAACAGAGGCTGCTTTAGTCACAGAATGGGATGCCCCGGGCAGGAATCGAGCTGGCAGGGTACAGTAGTGCTTTGGCCAGCAAAAGTGTCTTTATCAGGCCTAATTTCAAATATGATAAGAGCAAATGCTTATATGGTCTTAAACAGAGGCTGCTTTAGTCACAGAATGGGATGCCCCGGGCAGGAATCGAGCTGGCAGGGTACAGTAGTGCTTTGGCCAGCAAAAGTGTCTTTATCAGGCTAATTTCAAATATGATAAGAGCAAATGCTTATATGGTCTTAAACAGAGGCTGCTTTAGTCACAGAATGGGATGCCCCGGGCAGGAATCGAGCTGGCAGGGTACAGTAGTGCTTTGGCCAGCAAAAGTGTCTTTATCAGGCTAATTTCAAATATGATAAGAGCAAATGCTTATATGGTCTTAAACAGAGGCTGCTTTAGTCACAGAATGGGATGCCCCGGGCAGGAATCGAGCTGGCAGGGTACAGTAGTGCTTTGGCCAGCAAAAGTGTCTTTATCAGGCTAATTTCAAATATGATAAGAGCAAATGCTTATATGGTCTTAAACAGAGGCTGCTGTAGTCACAGAATGGGATGCCCCGGGCAGGAATCGAGCTGGCAGGGTACAGTAGTGCTTTGGCCAGCAAAAGTGTCTTTATCAGGCCTAATTTCAAATATGATAAGAGCAAATGCTTATATGGTCTTAAACAGAGGCTGCTTTAGTCACAGAATGGGATGCCCCGGGCAGGAATCGAGCTGGCAGGGTACAGTAGTGCTTTGGCCAGCAAAAGTGTCTTTATCAGGCTAATTTCAAATATGATAAGAGCAAATGCTTATATGGTCTTAAACAGAGGCTGCTTTAGTCACAGAATGGGATGCCCCGGGCAGGAATCGAGCTGGCAGGGTACAGTAGTGCTTTGGCCAGCAAAAGTGTCTTTATCAGGCCTAATTTCAAATATGATAAGAGCAAATGCTTATATGGTCTTAAACAGAGGCTGCTTTAGTCACAGAATGGGATGCCCCGGGCAGGAATCGAGCTGGCAGGGTACAGTAGTGCTTTGGCCAGCAAAAGTGTCTTTATCAGGCTAATTTCAAATATGATAAGAGCAAATGCTTATATGGTCTTAAACAGAGGCTGCTTTAGTCACAGAATGGGATGCCCCGGGCAGGAATCGAGCTGGCAGGGTACAGTAGTGCTTTGGCCAGCAAAAGTGTCTTTATCAGGCTAATTTCAAATATGATAAGAGCAAATGCTTATATGGTCTTAAACAGAGGCTGCTTTAGTCACAGAATGGGATGCCCCGGGCAGGAATCGAGCTGGCAGGGTACAGTAGTGCTTTGGCCAGCAAAAGTGTCTTTATCAGGCCTAATTTCAAATATGATAAGAGCAAATGCTTATATGGTCTTAAACAGAGGCTGCTTTAGTCACAGAATGGGATGCCCCGGGCAGGAATCGAGCTGGCAGGGTACAGTAGTGCTTTGGCCAGCAAAAGTGTCTTTATCAGGCTAATTTCAAATATGATAAGAGCAAATGCTTATATGGTCTTAAACAGAGGCTGCTTTAGTCACAGAATGGGATGCCCCGGGCAGGAATCGAGCTGGCAGGGTACAGTAGTGCTTTGGCCAGCAAAAGTGTCTTTATCAGGCCTAATTTCAAATATGATAAGAGCAAATGCTTATATGGTCTTAAACAGAGGCTGCTTTAGTCACAGAATGGGATGCCCCGGGCAGGAATCGAGCTGGCAGGGTACAGTAGTGCTTTGGCCAGCAAAAGTGTCTTTATCAGGCTAATTTCAAATATGATAAGAGCAAATGCTTATATGGTCTTAAACAGAGGCTGCTTTAGTCACAGAATGGGATGCCCCGGGCAGGAATCGAGCTGGCAGGGTACAGTAGTGCTTTGGCCAGCAAAAGTGTCTTTATCAGGCTAATTTCAAATATGATAAGAGCAAATGCTTATATGGTCTTAAACAGAGGCTGCTTTAGTCACAGAATGGGATGCCCCGGGCAGGAATCGAGCTGGCAGGGTACAGTAGTGCTTTGGCCAGCAAAAGTGTCTTTATCAGGCCTAATTTCAAATATGATAAGAGCAAATGCTTATATGGTCTTAAACAGAGGCTGCTTTAGTCACAGAATGGGATGCCCCGGGCAGGAATCGAGCTGGCAGGGTACAGTAGTGCTTTGGCCAGCAAAAGTGTCTTTATCAGGCTAATTTCAAATATGATAAGAGCAAATGCTTATATGGTCTTAAACAGAGGCTGCTGTAGTCACAGAATGGGATGCCCCGGGCAGGAATCGAGCTGGCAGGGTCCAGTAGGGCTTTGGCCAGCAAAAGTGTCTTTATCAGGCTAATTTCAAATATGATAAGAGCAAATGCTTATATGGTCTTAAACAGAGGCTGCTGTAGTCACAGAATGGGATGCCCCGGGCAGGAATCGAACTGGCAGGGTACAGTAGTGCTTTGGCCAGCAAAAGTGTCTTTATCAGGCCTAATTTCAAATATGATAAGAGCAAATGCTTATATGGTCTTAAACAGAGGCTGCTTTAGTCACAGAATGGGATGCCCCGGGCAGGAATCGAGCTGGCAGGGTACAGTAGTGCTTTGGCCAGCAAAAGTGTCTTTATCAGGCTAATTTCAAATATGATAAGAGCAAATGCTTATATGGTCTTAAACAGAGGCTGCTTTAGTCACAGAATGGGATGCCCCGGGCAGGAATCGAGCTGGCAGGGTACAGTAGTGCTTTGGCCAGCAAAAGTGTCTTTATCAGGCCTAATTTCAAATATGATAAGAGCAAATGCTTATATGGTCTTAAACAGAGGCTGCTTTAGTCACAGAATGGGATGCCTCACAGCAGACTTAAGATCAGTTCAGTATATATGCACAGTTAGTTACTATAAGCAGCCTGAAAACGCTAACAAAGGCTGGATGAAAAAAAAAAAATCTCCCTGTCAGCCAGCTCCGTTTTTCCTACCTTTCCCTGGCTTTCTGTCTGTCTCCTGTCTGTCTCCTGCCTGTCTCCTGCCTGTCCCTGTCTGTCCCTGTCTCCAGCCTGTCTAACTGCCTCAGCTACACAGCGTTCTGTCTGTCTGTCACGAATGCAATAGAGAAATGAGGAAAAGCAAGATGGCCGCCGTTAAATACCGCTGTGTGACGTCACCGGGCTTGCTGGCTGCTGATAGGCTGCATGTGACTGCCCCAGCTTGCACTGGCGCGGGATACATGTCCAGACATGTCCCGCCCGCCATCTTAGAATGCCTGTAATGTAAATGAATGGATGTTAAAGGAAAACTTCGAGTGATCGAATCGCGGGGAAATTCGGATTCGATCCGAATTGAATTTTTCCTGAAATTCGGATCGAATCCGGGTTCGTCCGGATCGATTCGCTCATCCCTAGTAAGGGGTATCGGTTTTTTACAGTGATCTTATTCAAGGCTCGATAATCTATGCACGGTCTCAAGCCACCATCTTTTTTCTCTACAAAAAAGAACCCGGCCCCAGCAGGCGAGGTAGAGGGACGGATAAATCCTTTCCTAAGATTTTCGGTAATATACTCCCTCATTGCTTGCTCCTCGGGCAGGGTAAGGTTATAAATCTTTCCCCTCGGGGGAATTGTGCCAGGCAGCAAGTCAATGGGGCAGTCATAGGACCGATGTGGAGGAAGAGTATCAGCAGAGCGTTCAGAGAATACATCGATCCAATCAGCGTATGGCTGAGGTAATTCCTGTGGTAAGACTTGAACGCTTCTGAGGCCTGTATTAAAACAGTGACCTTTACAGTGGTCCACTTGACCAACTCCCCAGCCCGCCAATCTAACACCGGGTTATGGAGTTGCAACCAGGGGTATCCCAAAACCACCGGAGTTTCCGGACAATCAAAAATAAAGAATTCTAAGAATTCAGAGTGAGAAGAGCCGACAATTAGTCTGAGAGGTGGGGTCTTGGTATTTATAGGACCTCCCTGGATTGCCTTTCCATTGATAGCTAAAACTTGTAGGGATCTTTCAAGAGGAACTACAGGGATCCCTAAGGTGGAGATCATGCTCCTGTCCAAAAAGTTTCCAGCCGCACCACTGTCTATGAAAGCGGAAACTGTCTGCTTAGAGGACCCCCAAAACAAATCAATAGGTACAAGCATCTTATTCTGGCGAGAGTTACAAACTGACTCACCCAGATCAGTACTCTCTACCTGGTCTGGGTGCGGAAGTTTTCCGCCGGTTTCCCCTTGTTGGGACAGGACCCTGCAAAATGACCAGAATTCCCGCAATACAGGCATAACCCCTCGGATCGCCTACGCTGTTTCTCCTCTTGGGATAAGCGGGTTCTCCCTAATTGCATAGGTTCTTCCTGGGAGGATGATGAGGTATTTTCTCCACGGGGAACCGGGGATCTATGACTCTGGACTGGTCTAAAGGACGTGGGAGCCCCGACTCTCTCCCTGGCCCTTTCTCTAAGACGTCGGTCTATTTTAATGGAGACCTGCATTAATTGATCTAGGTCCGCTGGCGGGGGAAAATTGACTAAGGCATCCTTGATGCTATCCGACAGTCCCACCCTGAACTGACTACACAAAGCTGGATCGTTCCACCTAGCTTTGATAGCCCAGCGGCGGAATTCAGCACAGTAGTCTTCAGCCGAATTCCGTCCTTGTTTTAAGGCCCGAAGCCTATTCTCTGCGGTAGACTGTATATCTAGATCGGCGTATAAAACGCCCATAGCATTGAAGAAGGCAGTCACTGATTGTAGAGCAATATCATGGGACGGTAAACTAAAGGCCCAGGACTGTGGGTCTCCTTGAAGCAAGGAAATGACTAGGCCTACTCGTTGGACCTCTGTGCCAGAGGAGATAGGTCTTAACTTAAAATATAGTTCGCAGGCATTCTTGAAATTGGAAAATTTTGCTCGTTCTCCAAAAAATTTCTCAGGCAATGGAATCTTAGGTTCGGAGAAATGAGGTGGTACAGCGGAAGTTGGCACTTGACGAGATTCCTGAGTGGCCACTCTTTGAGCGAGTTGGTTGATCGCTGTGGCCATAGCTTGCACCTGCTGTACCAAGTCATCCATTTTTGGGCCTGTGATAATGTCACGCTCGGGGTAACTCCAGCCCTCTTAATAAGCTCACAACCCCCAATCTCCACAGCCAGCTTCACCTGTAGGAGCCCCCGCTTGCCGGGACGCAAGATACGCCTACCCGGGATCGGTTGCCCCCAGGACTTAATGGCTCAAAGGATGTAAACTTATATGTGGGAGGACTGGAGAACCAATAGCAAGAGCGTGAGTGACGGAAGTCCAGAGACAGGCAATAGGTAGATAACGGGAAGGCAGAGATCGTAGCGGCACCAGGGGTCAGGCAAGACGTAGTCGGGGTTCAGGCAGAGGTCAGCAACTGGGGATCAGGATCTAGAAGCGTCAGTTCAGGCAAAGGTCGGCAACAAGGATTCAGGATCGAGAGGCATCAATTCAGGCAGAGGTCGGCAACAAGGATTCAGGAACGAGAATGGTTGTACAATCAAGTCGGCAACAGGCTAGACTTCACAGGAGTAGGTAACACAGGGTTCTGAGCGCTATCACAGGCAATTCACAACTGAGAGGGAATTGCCTTTATAGGAACAGGTCTGAAGGAAGCAGTGTACTGATTGGAGCACATAGGATTCCAAGGGTAATTGGCTGCAGAGCAGAAGAGGGCGAAGCCCTCAATCCCCTAGGATTCATTAACCCTTTAATTGATCCTCCGGCGGGTGCGCGCCGCACAGCGCCGCCGGAGGGCATAACAGACACGTGCTCGCGGCCGCGCACGAGCACGTCTCCTGGAGGAGGAAGCGGGGGGCGTGGCTGAGCTGGGCGCCGCTCGAGCCGACGCTGCTCGAGCCGACGCCGCTCGGCGCGGCCGCCGCACAGTGACAGCTGCAGCTGGCCGCCTGGAGACGTCGCTGGAACGGGGATCAGGTAAGCGGTTCCTGACAGGCAGCTCATACGTGACACCAGCCGTTTGCTCAGGCCCTTTGAGGAAGCCACTTTATTTGTCAGTCGGCAGGATTACGGGATGAACGACGTGATTCCACTGCTTCATGTACTACAGCACATGTTGGAAACCATGGCTGGTCAGGGCACTGGAGACATGGCGTTTACATCTTACGGCCACATGAACCCCGTTGGAGCTGAACTGGAGGAGGAGGAGGAAGAGGAGGAGGAGTTGCCCAGCGAAACACAGTTTAGGCTTGGCGAAATGGCTGGTTTATCTAGTCAGTGGACAGGAGAGGAGGAGCAGGAGCAGCCAGAGGAGCTAGAAGTTTTTGAGGAAGGCGAGACAGAGGACCCAGGCACACCGTGGCAGTATGCAGTGGAGATGGAGACAGGTAGTCCATCCGAGTCACTTGCGCAAATGGCACGAAGCATGCTCACGTGCTTGCGTAGTGACCCCAGAATTGTTTCCATCTGTCGGCGGGATGACTTCTGGCTGTCCACCTTATTGGACCCTCGCTTCCGGCACAAAATGGGGGCATTTTTTAAACCCACCGAGAGGGAGGACAAACTGAACTACTACAAAGACATTCTACGCAGGCAGTTGGCCGATGCCTATCTGCGCCATGGTCCATACTCTCGCAGGTCTGACTCGAGGGGACCTCTGTGCTCACCTTCCACTGCCATGGCCGCTGGGGGGGTTGGCAGGAGCAGCAGCAGCAGCTCCATCAGCAGCAGCCTCAGTCTTCAGTCGCTAATGAGTAGCTTTCTACACCCGCATAGTGAGGCTACACATGAGCAGCAGGAAGACCTGGAGCAGGACCTGAACCAGCAGGTCATGTCATACTTTGACATGACCATGCCAACACACCTTGAGGATCCGCTGGACTTCTGGGCAGCCCAACTTGATTTGTGGCCGCAACTAGCAGAGTTTGCCCTGGAAAAGCTGTCCTGCCCGGCAAGTAGCGTGCCATCTGAGCGGGTGTTTAGTGCGGCGGGGGCCATAGTTACGGCGAGGAGAACTCGTCTGTCAACTAAAAATGTGGAGAGACTCACCTTTGTCAAAATGAATCAGGGATGCATCAGCCAGGATTTCCACCCACCAATGCCTGATGCATGCGACTAGATTCAGCATGGTGCCACGTTTTACACTTTCCAAATGGTGCAAAACATATTTATGTCTTTAGGCCAATTTTTGGGCTCCTGCTGATGCCAACTCCAGGGTGTGAATCATCCAATTTTTGGGCTCCTGAAGCCAACCCCAGTGTCTCTTTAAAGTAATGTTTGGGCTCCTGCTGTTGCTGCTGCCAACTCCAGGGTGTGATTCATCCAATTTTTGGGCTCCTGAAGCCAACTCCAGTGTCTCTTTAAAGTAATATTTGGGCTCCTGCTGCTGCTGCTGCCAACTCCAGGGTGTGATTCATTCAATTTTTGGGCTCCTGAAGCCAACCCCAGTGTCTCTTTAAAGTAATATTTGGGCTCCTGCTGCTGCTGCTGCTGCCAACTCCAGGGTGTGATTCATCCAATTTTTGGGCTCCTGAAGCCAACTCCAGTGTCTCTTTAAAGTAATATTTGGGCTCCTGCTGCTGCTGCTGCCAACTCCAGGGTGTGATTCATCCAATTTTTGGGCTCCTGAAGCCAACCCCAGGGTCTCTTTAAAGTAATGTTTGGGCTCCTGCTGCTGCTGCTGCCTACTCCAGGGTGTGATTCATCCAATTTTTGGGCTCCTGAAGCCAACCCCAGGGTCTCTTTAAAGTAATGTTGGGGCTCCTGCTGCTGCTGCCAACTCCAGGGTGTGATTCATCCAATTTTTGGGCTCCTGAAGCCAACTCCAGTGTCTCTTTAAAGTAATATTTGGGCTCCTGCTACTGCTGCTGCCAACTCCAGGGTGTGATTCATCCAATTTTTGGGCTCCTGAAGCCAACTCCAGTGTCTCTTTAAAGTAATATTTGGGCTCCTGCTGCTGCTGCTGCCAACTCCAGGGTGTGATTTATCCAATTTTTGGGCTCCTGAAGCCAACCCCAGTGTCTCTTTAAAGTAATGTTTGGGCTCCTGCTGCTGCTGCCAACTCCAGGGTGAGATTCATCCAATTTTTGGGCTCCTGAAGCCAACCCCAGGGTCTCTTTAAAGTAATGTTTGGGCTCCTGCTGCTGCCAACTCCAGGGTGTGATTCATCCAATTTTTGGGCTCCTGAAGCCAACCCCAGGGTCTCTTTAAAGTAATGTTTGGGCTGCTGCTGCTGCCAACTCCAGGGTGTGATTCATCCAATTTTTGGGCTCCTGAAGCCAACTCCAGTGTCTCTTTAAAGTAATATTTGGGCTCCCGCTGCTGCTGCTGCCAACTCCAGGGTGTGATTCATCCAATTTTTGGGCTCCTGAAGCCAACCCCAGTGTCTCTTTAAAGTAATGTTTGGGCTCCTGCTGCTGCTGCCAACTCCAGGGTGTGATTCATCCAATTTTTGGGCTCCTGAAGCCGACCCTAGGGTCTCTTTAAAGTAATGTTTGGGCTCCTGCTGCTGCTGCTGCCAACTCCAGGGTGTGATTCATCCAATTTTTGGGCTCCTGAAGCCAACCCCAGTGTCTCTTTAAAGTAATGTTTGGGCTCCTGCTGCTGCTGCCAACTCCAGGGTGTGATTCATCCAATTTTTGGGCTCCTGAAGCCAACTCCAGTGTCTCTTTAAAGTAATATTTGGGCTCCTGCTGCTGCTGCTGCTGCCAACTCCAGGGTGTGATTCATCCAATTTTTGGGCTCCTGAAGCCAACTCCAGTGTCTCTTTAAAGTAATATTTGGGCTCCTGCTGCTGCTGCTGCTGCCAACTTCAGGGTGTGATTCATCCAATTTTTGGGCTCCTGAAGCCAACCCCAGTGTCTCTTTAAAGTAATGTTTGGGCTCCTGCTGCTGCTGCCAACTCCAGGGTGTGAATCATCCAATTTTTGGGCTCCTGAAGCCAACTCCAGTGTCTCTTTAAAGTAATATTTGGGCTCCTGCTGCTGCTGCTGCCAACTCCAGGGTGTGATTCATCCAATTTTTGGGCTCCTGAAGCCAACTCCAGTGTCTCTTTAAAGTAATATTTGGGCTCCTGCTGCTGCTGCTGCCAACTCCAGGGTGTGATTCATCCAATTTTTGGGCTCCTGAAGCCAACTCCAGTGTCTCTTTAAAGTAATATTTGGGCTCCTGCTGCTGCTGCTGCCAACTCCAGGGTGTGATTCATCCAATTTTTGGGTTCCTGAAGCCAACCCCAGTGTCTCTTTAAAGTAATATTTGGGCTCCTGCTGCTGCTGCCAACTCCAGGGTGTGATTCATCCAATTTTTGGGCTCCTGTAGCCAACTCCAGTGTCTCTTTCAAGCTATGTTTGGGCTCCTGCTGCTGCTGCTTGAAACTCCAGGGTGTGTCAGTCAATTTTTGGGCTCCTGCTGCTGCCAACTCCAGTGTCTCTTTCAGCCAATGTTTGGGCTCCTGCTGCTGCTTGCAACTCCAGGGTGTGATTCATCCAATTTTTGGGCTCCTGCTGCTGCCAACTCCAGTGTCTCTTTAAAGCAATGTTTGGGCTCCTGCCCCTCATAGTGATGCCACTTCAACTCTCTGCAATTGTGCCGCTCTGCGATTCTATTAGCGATGCCTCTGATCTGCATGTGATATTTATTATATATAAGTATTATTTAACTAACCCAGCACACATCCTGTGCGTGTTACAGCAAGGCAGAATGGTTTACAACCCTATTGAGGCTCTAGGAGGCTCAGAAATAGCCGTTTTTAATAGCGATTCGTCGCGAATTTTTCAAAAGTTCGCTCATCTCTACCTGTAATATCAATTCTGTACAATTTTTTTTTTTTTTTTTTAACTTAAAAAAATTATTTAAAATGGCAGAAGTGGTAACATAATTTTTCACATTAAAAAAAAAAACAAAAAAAAAATTAATAACAATTAATTATGAATATTGAAAGATTGTTCCATTGAAATGCATTGGAGAGCGTCAGGTAGCGAGAGGTCATACCTGTCGCTGTTCAAGGTCGGACGCTGGCGCTGTGGGCTGAGGCTGGAATAATGATGAATGAGTGGCTATCTGGCGCTATCGGGGAGGCTGATTTATTAATAGCGCCAGGTAGCGACAGTTGAGCGACTGTAGCGGTATTTTCACAGCGCCCGCTAGTTGTCGCTGTGCTTGGCCGTTGTTCGGTTGTTGACAGCGACTCAGTCGGTGTGCAGTAATGTTGAATACGGGGTGATGATTCGCTATTTGACAGGTTCCGCGCTGTATGGGAGCTCATGATAGCGAATGGCCATAGCGAACGGCTCCCACCATATTCATTAACAAATCACGCTCAAAAAATTCTCGCGCTGTGAAATGCATGTTTAAACCCCAGAGCGCTGGCGGCGATGGGTTAAAAGTAGTTTTTTAACCCCCAAACAACCATATTTTTGGAAACAAAAAAAAACAAGTTTTTAAAAACATTTTGTAATATGAATACATTAATATCAGACCTGTAATATCAATTCTGCACAACATTTATTTTTTTATTTTTTTACCATAAAAAAAAAAAAAATAACATTGCAGAAGTGGTCACAGAATTTTTGACATTTAAAAAAAAAAAAAAAAAAAAAAAAACATTAATAACAATTATTTATGAATATTTAAAGATTGCTCCTTTGAAATGCATTGGAGAGCGCCAGGTAGCGAGAGGTCATACCTGTCGCTGTTCAAGGTCGCTCGCTGGCGCTGTGGGCTGAGGCTGGAATAATGATGAATGATTCGCTATCTGGCGCTCTCTCAGTCGCTAAGCAGGATCGGCTTGATAAATGTGTGATTGTGGTGGGGAGCCGGCGTTCTCGTGGCGGTGACCGTCATTACCGGTCGCTCACCAGTCGCTACCTGTCTCTATTTCTTCATAAATAAGGGCATACATGTTTCCCTGTACATACAGATTGCCCACATTAATCCGGACCTTCACCCTGAATAGGAGCTTCCGCATGACATGAACTGTGAATAATATTCTTGTTTGAGCGTGTGTCATGTAAAAAAAATATTTTATAGGGGCCGATCAATTTCCTCCCCACAGGGCATCCCAAAAAATGCACCATAGGACTGGGAAGAAGTAAGTTGGCCTCGGTGAGGGGGGGGGGGGTATCACAAAGCGGGGCTCCCCCAATCGTGGTCCACTTTAAAACGTATAAATTTCTTGTCCTTGCACGACATGGCAAGCTCATGTTTTTTTTTTTTTTTTTGGAGAGGGGGAGATAAACATTTGCATCTGTGATTTAGCACCTGTGCAATCTGGCCGGAAAACTTTCAAAATACAACAGCGGCGACAAAATGCACATTTCTCTTCATTCAGAAATCAAAACATTCAGCAATTGCGCTGTGATTGTTCCTTCCAAAATGCCGCCGTCTCCAGCGTTCCGATGATTCCCAAATGAGAGGCGGCATCTTGTCGCCTCAACCCGTCTCCTATGGAAAATGAGGAGGTTTCAGTGAATGGCAAACCAGTGTCGAACAAACATACAAATAAATAAATAAATAAATAAATAAATAAATACATATAAAATTATAGAAATAAACAAATAAATACAAAAATCAAATAAATGAATGAATTTAAATAATTATATAAAAAAATAAATAAATAGAAGAAATCATCAGAAATGTCTGGGGGGACTCTGTAGATTGTAAATCTGCAAATATAACAACTACCTAGAAGGGATAATTACATACCTACCAACTTTTTAGGGTGGAAAAGAGGGACATTTGGTAAATTAGATCACACCCCCTCATTAAGGGATAGATAGATAAAAACACTTTAAATAGGAAAATGAATCATTTGTTGATGAAGATCTGAATGGTACACCTCAAAGAGGGACAAATGAGAACAATGAGGGACAGGGGGACATAGACTCAAAAGAGTGACAGTCCCTCCAAATCAGGGTCACTTGGGAGGTTTGTAATTACCTTAAGAGGCTGATTCATTAATAGCGGCAGGTAGCGACAGATGAGCGTCTGTAGCAGGCATTTTCAGAGCGCCTGCTAGTAGTCACAGTGCTCGGCCGCGAGTCGCTAGTTTATAGCGACTCAGTCGCTGTGCAGTAATGTTGAATACATTGTGACGAGTCGCTATTTGACCAGTACAGCGCTGTATGGGAGCGCATGTTAGCGACTGCTCATAGCGACCAACTCACACCATATTCAGCAAAAAAACTGCCTAAAAAATATCTGGCGCTGAAAAATGCTTGTTTGAAGCCCAGAGCGCAGGAGGCGGTGTGTTTAAAGTGTGTTTTGCAGCATCTATCCACTAGTAACAAAGCGAAAACATATGGAATTACATTGTAGCAACATTGTAACATGAACACTTTAATGGCAGACCTGTAATGTCATTTCTGAAGAAATTTTTAAAAAATCATAAAAATGTGAAAAAAAATGCTTATTCAATGTCAGAAGAGGTCACAGAATAATTTGTGATTTTTTTGGCAAAAAAAACAAAAACCCGGTTTAAAGAGAAGAAAAGATCGTCCATTGAAATGTATTGGAGAGCGACAGGTAGCGAGAGGGCATACCTGGCGCTGTGCAAGGCTGAACGCTGGCGCTGTTCGCTGAGGCTGTGAAAATGATGAATCAGACGCTACATGGCGCTATCCCAGTCGCTAAACAGATTCTGCTTGATAAATGTGTAATTGCGTGCTGTGTCCGGCGTTCACCAGTCGCTATCTGTCGCTACCTCACATTAACCAGGCGCTACCTGACGCTATCCCTTCTTAAATAAGGGCCTTAGTGATGAGAGAAACTCCAGGCAGGGGCGTAGCTAGGGGGCAGCAGGGGAGCACTTGCCTGGGGTGCAGCAGATCAGGGAGACGCGAGAAAGGGCCTGAGAACAGGGGGTGCCATTTCCAATTTTTACCCCTGGTGCCAGGGATTAGTTTTGGTACCAGTTTGGAGATAAGATTTGTTTTAGCCTGAATAGTGCTCCACCAGGTTGGGCATCAGATTCAGGTCAAAGTTAAAGCCCCTGTCCAGGCCCACATTATCTTCCTCCCATCTTACCCCCCCCCCCCCCCCCCAAAGCATCTTATAATCTCACTTCAATTTTTAGATTGCGGCTGAGCTGGAAGGAGCATGTGGTGCAACTTTATGACTCATGAGCATGCTCCGTTGTGGTCACGGACAGCTGTGGGACCACTGGGCCTCGCTGTGCTCACTTGCACTGAAATCACCAAGGAACAGAGGGGCTGTTAGACCACCTTTTTTGTGATCATGGAGGAATTAAATGAAAAGGAGGGCAAACTTTTAAGCTTTTACCCAGTGCTGCAGAAAATGGAGGAAAGGTGCAGTACATGGGACTGGGGGGGAGCTAAGGGGGAGCAGGGGGGGCATGTGCCCTGAGTGCAGCAGGTCAAAGAGGGGCCTGGGCACAGGTGGGGGTGCCATATCAAATGTTTGCCCCGAGTGGAAGAAACTCGGAGCAAACATTGGCTACTCCTCTGCATTGGAAAGGCATCGGGTCAGCTGCTTGCTGCCTTGAAAAAGTTCCCCAGGAGGAACGAAATGCGTCGGTGAAGGTTGGGGAGTGCCTCGGTTCTATTATTTGAGACCCTTGTGGACTACTAGCGCCAGCGTGACGACCACAAGCAGGGTGATAGAGGGTGGAACCAGATTGGATGTTATGCATATATGCTTTTCAAGAAGATCTACTCTGCTCCAGGCCAGAAGGCCCTTAATGAGCCACAGCTGGGGGTTGGTGGATGGTCTTGGGTGCATGTGGCACCTGTAGCCAAGCTGTGAGGAGTGCTGCAGCCAAGTGTCCCTGTGGAGTATGAGCGCTGGTGTGGCCTACAGGATGGGATGTGCCAGGCACATGTGCAGCCAATGGAAGGCTGGAGGAGGACAGCCTTCCTGGGTGCCCCGGGTTCCAGAAAGTTCCCAAGGAGGAACGAAACGCGTTGATGAAGGTTGGGGTATGCTTTGGTTCTTTAATCTGAGACACTTGTGGCCTACTAGCCCCAGCTTGACAGCTGCAGGGTGATAGAGAGTGGAACCAAATTGGATGTTATGCATACACGCTTTTCAAGAGGATCTACTGTGAGTGTTGATTGACTTCTTTTAGTGAATAAAAGTTTTAATCAATATCACACTATGGCCTTGATTCACAAAGAGTTGAAAAAAACTCTCACGGTAGTAAAATATTCAATTCATGAGAAAAAAGGCTGAGAATTTCACTGTTAGTGAATCACCAAATGGGAACACAATGCAAATCAATGGCAGCTTTTTACTACAGGTAAAAAGTTCAATACCTTTTTCAAGAGTAAAAAAGTGCCATTGACTTTCATTGTCTTCCTATCTGGTTATTCACTAACAGTGACATTCTCAGGCTTTTTTTCTCATGAATTGAATTTTTAACTTCCATGAGAGTTTTTTTCAACTCTTTGTGAATCAAGGCCTATGTTTTGCATTTATATATTTTAATATATGGAAACTTGGAACACTATGGAATGAACGGCAGCTGAGATTGATCAGTGAGGATTAACATTAAGGTGGAAGCAAAGAGAAACACCAAAGGGGAGCTAAAAGCAATACATTGGCCTTGATTCACAAAGGCCCTTATTTATCAAGGGATAGCGCCAGGTAGTGTCTCACTAGCGCCAGGTAGCGCCAGCTATCGGCGGCTACCGACTCCAGAACGCCAGGCTGCGAACACAATCACGCATTTATCACGCTAAATGAGGCTAGCGCCGGCGAGAGCGTCAGCTAGAGCAGGATTCATCATGTTGCAAACTTCAGCGAACAGCGCCAGGTATGACCTCTCGCTACCTGGCGCTCTCCAATGCATTTCAATGGAGAAATCTTTAAATATTCATAATTAATTGATATTAATGTTTTTTTTTGTTTTTTTTTTAAATGTCAAAAATTCTGTGACCACTTCTGCAATGTTAGATATTTTTTTTAAGGTAATAAAAATAAAAAAAAAAATATTTGTGCAGAATTGATATTACAGGTCTGATATTAATGTATTCATATTACCAAATGTTTATAAAAACATGTTTATTTTTTTTTAACAAAAATATGGTTGTTTGGGGGTTAAAAAACTACTTTTAACCCATCGCCGCCAGCGCTCTGGGGTTTAAACATGCATTTCACATAATTTTTTGAGCGTGATTTGTTAATGAATATGCTGGGAGCCGTTCGCTATGGCCATTCGCTGTCATGCGCTCCCATACAGCGCGGAACCAGTCAAACAGTGACTCCTAACCCCGTATTCCACATTACCGCACACCGACTGAGTCGCTGTCAACAGCCGAACAACGGCCAAGCACAGCGAATACTAGCGGGCGCTGTGAAAATCACGCTACTGTCGCTCATCCGTCGCTACCTGGCGCTATTAATAAATCGGCCTCCCCGAGTTGAAAAAAACTAAAAAAAAATTCAATTCATGAGAAAAAAGACAGAGAATATCACTGTTTGTGAATCACCAGCTAAGAAAACAATGAAAGTCAATGGCACTTTTTTACTCTTAAAAAAGGTATTGAACCTTTTACCTGTAGTAAAAAGCTGCCATTGATTTGCATTGTCTTCCTATCTGGTGATTCAGTAACAATGACATTCTCAGGCTTTTTTCTCATGAATTGAATTGTTTACTACCATGAGAGTTTTTTTCAACTCTTTGTGAATCAAGGCCATTGGCTGAATCTCTGCTCATGTAAGCTGGATGTCTGCTAAGCAGGATATTCGTGTCTTACTTGGTGAAGGATTGTTCACACCGTGATAAGAAGATGGAGATACACCCTCTGATCTTGAACCTTTTAAAGGTTAAGAATTTTTTATTCTTGATTTTAACAACAGTTTAAAGTTTTGAATTTGTATTATTTACATTGCATGTTTAATTATGTGTATGGTATTTTATGGGAATATGAGCTTTTAGTCCACATGCTTTTTATTTTCTAATTGAGATTGTGTATACCATTGAGCCTATGGTTAGACCAGACCTTCAGCATGATTAAATGAAAAGCCCAAACCCTTAAAAAACTATTCCCCAGCATCTAAAATTACAATATTTTAAGTTTAATAATAAGTCACTTATTATTCTTTCCCCCACTGGGCTGCAACTCTGTTCAGGACTCTAGGATACGGGAGCCGCCATCTTGCCTCAGAAGTATCAAACATACCGAGGAGAGGAGGATTAAGTGCAGGGGCGGGGTTATAGCTGTGCTTTGCACAGACAGAGCAGACCTGAGGTCAAGGGAAGGACAGCAATCCCAGAATGCAGAGCAACACAGTAATAAGACATTTCCTGTTTGCAAGTTTGCCTGATGCTCCATGGGCCGCCATCTTGGATGTTTAAATACTCATAACATGCAGTAGATGCAGGTAGGATGTGAACAATCTGTATGTACAGGGTGGGGGAAACATATAAGATAGGCTCTTATTCAGGGTGAAGGTCCGAATTAATGTGAGCAATATGTATGTACAGGGTGTGGGAAACATATAAGATAGACTCTTATTCAGGGTGAGGGTCCGGATTAATGTGGGAAATATGTATGTACAGGGTGTAGGAAACATATAAGAGGCTCTTATTTAGGGTGAAGGTTCGGATTAATGTGGGCACTTTAAGATATATTCCTTGTAAAATAAGACTGTTAGGCCATGCTGAGTGCAGTATTATTGTTATTTTTATTTTAACTCTTTATTAATTTTCAGATGTTATAGAGTAAGATATTAGAGAAAAAAAGAAAGGAACTTTCCGAAAAAGTTCCAAAATACAGCATGACTAGCAGGTTCCCATCTCCCCTATAGTCCCACTGCCTCCCTATGGGTATCTACTAGTAGAACCACCCGCGGTTCTTAGTAAAATTTCACAAAGTCCCGGGGGACCGAGAGGAACACCATCCCCCGCGATCCCTCGAGAAGACTGACTCCTATCCACTCTGAAAGATCCAGCGTTCGTGGCTATATATATATATATATATATATATATTTCCTGGAAATCCCTACAAAAATCACAGTTTAGCATTTATAGTGCAAAATGTTGAAAAATTATCTGATTAAATCTATAGGTGGTCTGGAACTTGAAGGGTCAATTATTGTCAAGAATAAAAAAAAATCCCGCATGGGGAAAAATCCTGATGCCTGGAATGAATTCTGACGTTACTAAAATGATGGAACTTTTTCCGGGGATTTTGTCTTCAGCAACACACTGCCATGTTTTAAAGAGCCGGCAAACAACAGATCTGCTGTTGCGCAATTCTTATTGTATCAGTGCAGCGAGATTGGGGAGCGTCGCTTTGCTACTAAACAAGCCCCTCAGATAAAAATAATTCAGCTATCATATTCCCTTGCAAATAATTTCAAAAGACACCATCTAATGCGCATTATTCAGGAGCGTCTCGGATCCGGCAGCCGGGATAATAAGCGGCATTTACTGCATCTATTTACTGTCATCTTAGCTTTACATTGCTGCGAGAACCAAATGACAACTGTTTGCAGCCGTTATTGTATCCAATGAACAATGGCGGGGATCTCTGGATCAGGCTCGGCGGCGTATTGTGATGACACTGGCGGCATATTCCAGGAAACACATTGCGGGAGGCTTATTTCAGGGTAATATATATTCTTCTACTGTATACCATCCGTGTGCATTGCAACTCGATGCAAAGAAAACCTGAAGCATTTGTTATGCTAAAACTTTTTAAAGTGGACCAAAACCCAGAATTTTGACTATCCTGGGCTTTGGTCCTTTTCCTGGGGGCACCCTGATCGAGGGTGTCCCGCTATGTGAAGCCCCCCCAGATCGCAGCAGCCAACTCACCTTTTCCCGATCCAACGCGTCTAAAAGCAACGGCTCTGACGGCTACATCCTCAGCTTCCCTCTAGCAGTGCGTGTGCCCTCGCCAGGCATTGGTGAATGGCCAGCGCAGGCACGCTCCCTGTTAGAGGGAGGCGAAGGATGCGGCCGTCAGAGCCGATGCTCTTAGACGCCCCGTGGGATCGGGATAAGGGGAGTTGGCTGTGACGATCTAGGGGGGGTTTGGCATAGCCGGGTGCCCCTGGGGAAAGGACCAAACCCCAGGATAGTCAAAACTTTTGACTATCCTGGGTTTTGGTCCACTTTAAAGCAATCCTATACGTAGAAAAGAAATGAATCACCTTCTATCCCTAACCCAGTGGCCTAAAACAACGTGTTAATTTATGATTAGAGATGAGCGAGTAGTGAAATATTCGAAATTTCGAATTTCGATTCGAATAGACCGCGTTACTCGACTACTCGACCGATTATCGAATCCCATTATAGTCTATGGGAAAAAAATGCTCGCCACTTGGAAATCTCAATTCGACCACTTGGAGGTCACCAAGTCCACCCTGAAACATCAGAAAATGATGCCAACACTGCTGGAATGCAACTGGGACAGCAGGGGAAGCATGTCTGGGTGCATATAATGCGCCCAAGTCGCACTATTACGCCACTATCACAGCCACTCAACAATACACTCCAAACACAATATAACTTCTACGTAAAGTGAGACAAGACAAGGAAACCTTCTTTCCTCTACATTGCCATGGACCCCAAGCCAAACTGTACAAAAAAGAAGAACAAAATTCTGCACCCCTTAAAATCACGTTGCCTAATGACAACCACAGATGGCATAGGCAAGGGGGAAAATAAATAGACCCCACCCCTAATTGTCATTGTGTGTGTGTGTGTGTGTGTGTGTGTGTGTGTGAGAGATGTGGTCAGACATGTCCTCTTGTGTCATTGTGTCACCCCACCAGTAAGGGAAGCTTAAAGGAGGAGGTATGTTACAGTGTGTTACCCCAGCAGTAAGGGAAGCTTACAGGAGGAGGTTTGTTACAGTGTGTCACCCCAGCAGTCAGGGAAGCTTACAGGAGGAGGTTTGTTACAGTGTGTCACCCCAGCAGTAAGGGAAGCTTACAGGAGGAGGTTTGTTACAGTGTGTTACCCCAGCAGTAAGGGAAGCTTAAAGGAGGAGGTTTGTTACATTGTGTCACCCCAGCAGTCAGGGAAGCTTACAGGAGGAGGTTTGTTACATTGTGTCACCCCAGCAGTAAGGGAAGCTTACAGGAGGAGGTTTGTTACAGTGTGTCACCCCAGCAGTAAGGGAAGCTTACAGGAGGAGGTTTGTTACAGTGTGTCACTCCAGCAGTAAGGGAAGCTTACAGGAGGAGGTTTGTTACAGTGTGTCACCCCAGCAGTCAGGGAAGCTTACAGGAGGAGGTTTGTTACAGTGTGTCACCCCAGCAGTCAGGGAAGCTTACAGGAGGAGGTTTGTTACAGTGTGTCACCCCAGCAGTCGGGGAAGCTTACAGGAGGAGGTTTGTTACAGTGTGTCACCCCAGCAGTCAGGGAAGCTTACAGGAGGAGGTTTATTACAGTGTGTCACCCCAGCAGTCGGGGAAGCTTACAGGAGGAGGTTTGTTACAGTGTGTCACCCCAGCAGTAAGGGAAGCTTACAGGAGGAGGTTTGTTACAGTGTGTCACCCCAGCAGTCAGGGAAGCTTACAGGAGGAGGTTTGTTACAGTGTGTCACCCCAGCAGTCAGGGAAGCTTACAGGAGGAGGTTTGTTACAGTGTGTCACCCCAGCAGTAAGGGAAGCTTACAGGAGGAGGTTTGTTACAGTGTGTCACCCCAGCAGTCGGGGAAGCTTACAGGAGGAGGTTTGTTACAGTGTGTCACTCCAGCAGTAAGGGAAGCTTACAGGAGGAGGTTTGTTACAGTGTGTCACCCCAGCAGTCAGGGAAGCTTACAGGAGGAGTTTTGTTACAGTGTGTCACCCCAGCAGTAAGGGAAGCTTACAGGAGGAGGTTTGTTACAGTGTGTCACCCCAGCAGTCAGGGAAGCTTACAGGAGGAGGTTTGTTACATTGTGTCACCCCAGCAGTAAGGGAAGCTTACAGGAGGAGGTTTGTTACAGTGTGTCACCCCAGCAGTAAGGGAAGCTTACAGGAGGAGGTTTGTTACAGTGTGTCACCCCAGCAGTCGGGGAAGCTTACAGGAGGAGGTTTGTTACAGTGTGTCACTCCAGCAGTAAGGGAAGCTTACAGGAGGAGGTTTGTTACAGTGTGTCACCCCAGCAGTCAGGGAAGCTTACAGGAGGAGGTTTGTTACAGTGTTTCACCCCAGCAGTAAGGGAAGCTTAGAGCTGAGACCTCTTAAAAATTGTGTGGAGTCCCAAGAGTTGAGACCTCTTAAAAATTGTGTGGAGGCCCAAGAGCTGAGACCTCTTAAAAATTGTGTGGAGGCCCAAGAGCTGAGACCTTTTAAAAATTGTGTGGAGTCCCAAGAGCTGAGACCTCTCAAACCTTGTGTGGAGTCCCAAGAGCTGAGACCTCTTGAAAATTGTGCGGAGGCCCAAGAGCTGAGACCTCTTAAAAATTGTGTGGAGTCCCAAGAGCTGAGACCTCTTAAAAATTGTGTGGAGGCCCAAGAGCTGAGACCTCTCAAACATTGTGTGGAGGCCCAAGAGCTGAGACCTCTTGAAAATTGTGTGGAGTCCCAAGAGCTGAGACCTCTTAAAAATTGTGTGGAGTCCCAAGAGCTGAGACCTCTTAAAAATTGTGTGGAGGCCCAAGAGCTGAGACCTCTCAAACATTGTGTGGAGGCCCAAGAGCTGAGACCTCTTGAAAATTGTGTGGAGTCCCAAGAGCTGAGACCTCTTAAAAATTGTGTGGAGGCCCAAGAGCTGAGACCTCTCAAACATTGTGTGGAGGCCCAAGAGCTGAGACCTCTTAAAAATTGTGTGGAGGCCCAAGAGCTGAGACCTCTTAAAAATTGTGTGGAGGCCCAAGAGCTGAGACCTCTTAAAAATTGATTGTATTAAGCCCAAGAGGTGAGCCATAATTTTTTTTATTAATACAGCAATTCTACGGCGGTTAAGGAGGAGGAGGAAATGGCACTTCATACATATGAGCTATATACTGTTCAACATAGTAGCCCTAATAAGGGCTCTCAATGACTCTCTTGTCTTCTGGTAGCTGGTATATATGGTGGTAAATGCGATATTCTGAGCTTCTGGGGCCCTGCCTGCCTACATATGAGCTATATAGTGTTCAACATAGTAGCCCTAATAAGGGCTCTCAATGACTCTCTTGTCTTCTGGTAGCTGGTATATATGGTGGTAAATGCGATATTCTGAGCTTCTGGGGCCCTGCCTGCCTACATATGAGCTATATATTGTTCAACATAGTAGCCCTAATAAGGGCTCTCAATGACTCTCTTGTCTTCTGGTAGCTGGTATATATGGTGGTAAATGCGATATTCTGAGCTTCTGGGGCCCTGCCTGCCTACATATGAGCTATATACTGTTTAGCATAGTAGCCCTAATAATAAGGTCTCTCAATGACTCTCTTGTCTTCTGGTAGCTGGTATATATGGTGGTAAAAGCGATATTCTGAGCTTCTGGGGCCCTGCCTGCCTACATATGAGCTATATACTGTTCAACATAGTAGCCCTAATAAGGGCTCTCAATGACTCTCTTGTTTTCTGGTAGCTGGTATATATGGTGGTAAATGCGATTTTCTGAGCTTCTGGGGCCCTGCCTGCCTACATATGGGCTATATACTGTTCAGCATAGTAGCCCTAATAATAAGGACTCTCAATGACTCTCTTGTCTTCTGGTAGCTGGTATATATGGTGGTAAATGCGATATTCTGAGCTTCTGGGGCCCTGCCTGCCTACATATGAGCTATATACTGTTCAACATAGTAGCCCTAATAAGGGCTCTCAATGACTCTCTTGTCTTCTGGTAGCTGGTATATATGGTGGTAAATGCAATATTCTGAGCTTCTGGGGCCCTGCCTGCCTACATATGAGCTATATACTGTTCAACATAGTAGCCCTAATAATAAGGACTCTCAATGACTCTCTTGTCTTCTGGTAGCTGGTATATATGGTGGTAAATGCAATATTCTGAGCTTCTGGGGCCCTGCCTGCCTACATATGAGCTATATACCATTCAGCATAGTAGCCCTAATAAGGGCTCTTAATGACTCTCTTGTCTTCTGGTAGCTGGTATATATGGTGGTAAAAGCGACATTCTGAGCTTCTGGGGCCCTGCCTGCCTACATATGAGCTTTATACCGTTCAGCATAGTAGCCCTAATAAGGGCTCTTAATGACTCTCTTGTCTTCTGGTAGCTGGTATATATGGTGGTAAAAGCGATATTCTGAGCTTCTGGGGCCCTGCCTGCCTACATATGAGCTATATACCGTTCAGCATAGTAGCCCTAATAAGGGCTCTTAATGACTCTCTTGTCTTCTGGTAGCTGGTATATATGGTGGTAAAAGCGATATTCTGAGCTTCTGGGGCCCTGCCTGCCTACATATGAGCTATATACCGTTCAGCATAGTAGCCCTAATAAGGGCTCTTAATGACTCTCTTGTCTTCTGGTAGCTGGTATATATGGTGGTAAATGCGATATTCCGAGCTTCTGGGGCCCTGCCAGCTACAGCCTGTCTTTCCCTGCTGTGAGCGTCTATCCCTCACTAAGTTCAAGCTGCTAATGCTGACGAAGAGGAAGTGCTGAGTTTTGTAGATTCGAGGTCACATGGTTTTTCCAGCCAATGCGTCTAGACGCCGTTCTCGCGATGCCAGCATCCTCCCAGGACCTGTCCCACCCCCCCTGCATGGTAATTGGTGTAAAAAACGTGCCAGGGAAGGTGTGAGGGGAAACGAATTGTGAGTGCGCCATCGCCGCTGTACTCGATCGAAATCGAGTATGACGAATAGCGTAGTATTCGATCGAATACCGACTCGGTCGAATACTACTCGCTCATCTCTATTTATGATTCATAAAAATACTATCTGGAGGCAATCTGATGTTTGAATGGCTTCCTGGTGCTCTCAGTATGGTTACACACAGACAAAAAGTCTTTTTGGTTTACATTAACTCCCTAACTGACCTAGGTAATAGACACAAAAAAATCTAAGGGCCTTATTTAACAAGGGATAGCGCCAGGTAGCGAATGGTGAGCGAACGGTAATGACGCTCACCGCTACGAGAACGCTGGCTCCCCTCCGCAATCACACATTTATCAAGCCGCTCCTGCTTAGCGACTGACAGAGCGGCAGATAGCGACTCATTCATCATTATTCCAGCCTCAGCCCACAGCGCCAGCGAGCGACCTTGAACAGCGACAGGTATGACCTCTCGCTACCTGGCGCTCTCCAATGCATTTCAATGGAGCAATCTTTAAATATTCATAATTAATTGCTATTAATTTTTTTTATTTTTTTTTTTAAATGTCAAAAATTTTGTGACCACTTCTGCAATGTTATTTTTTTTTTTAAGGTAAAAAAAAAAAATATAAATACATATGTGCAGAATTGATATTACAGGTCTGATATTAATGTATTCATATTACAAAATGTTTGTAAAAACATGTTTTTTTTTTTTTTTCCAAAAATATGCTTGTTTGGGGGTTAAAAAACTACTTTTAACCCATCGCCGCCAGCGCTCTGGGGTTTAAACAAGCATTTTACAGCGCGAGAATTTTTTGAGCGTGATTTGTTAATGAATATGGTGGGAGCCGGTCGCTATGGCCATTCGCTGTCATGCGCTCCCATACATCGCGGAACCTGTCAAATAGCGACTCCTCAACTAATATTCAACATTACCGCACACCGACTGAGTCGCTGTCAACAGCCGAACAACGGCCAAGCACAGCGAATACTAGCGTGCGCTGTGAAAATAACGCTACTGGCGCTCATCTGTCGCTACCTGGCGCTATTAATGAATCGGCCTCTAAACGTCCAAAAATGTGTGTCTATTAACAGGGTACATGGGATGGGCAATCCTATCTAATCTCAGATTATCATCAGTATGTGGAACCTACTGTATAATGCGAGAGTCTCGTTCATTATCGGAATTGATCAGACAAATCGCTCCACTAACTTAGAATGGCCCTGCACCTACAGAATTGAGAAAGAGCTATTAATCTGTCAAAATTTTCCACATCTGGCCAGGTGAGGTTTCTCGTGTTGTGAGGAACTGATATCATCTTCCATGAGCAGGGACAGGTCTCATTCACAATGACCAAGTTACAGTATATGTGTATGTTTCATGTAGAGATCTGGATTTGGGTCTATACCAAGCCTGCAGGGGCGACTGATGCCCAGCCCGCAAATAAGGAAAGATGTGCTGTGGGCTAGGGTCCATAAAGAGAAACAACACACAATTTTCACTTTCTGATTCTGCTCTGTTCCCAACCTGTAGCTCCACCTGCCCTGTTCCTAGTGTGGGTCCCTGTTCCTGGTCCAAACCTGTGGTTTTTCTGAAACATCATGAAGTTAACCAAGCTCTGGGACAGAATTAGTTGAAAGGACCCTTCATTTCCCATGTCTCATTCCCTAAACCAGGAAATTCCCAAACCCCCCTTAATGCCTACCAGTCTAATTTATTTGGGCCGAACAGTTTTAAGCCGTGGGACCGATATTTTCAGTGCTTTCATTATAGGGAAAAACCTGATATTTGCTGAAAACACCTTTGATGGTGGGGAGAGTTAGCAGTAGAAGCTGATGTTGGATGCAAGCAGGTGAGGTTCATAGTCAATACTAGCCTAGGTCACTGCAAACAAGTCAATTTAAGGGGCGATGTTTGGGTTGAAGTCAGAGATGGACAGTGGAGGTTTGTAGTCCACATCTTTGGGTCAGGCTAAGTATGCCATCCAAGACAAAAGCCAGAAAAGTAGTCCAACCAAGTTTAAGCACTGCAGGGAATTTGCTAACCAGAACTTAATATCACCTGACTGAGAGGAAGATGTTATGGAGGAAAGGTTGTAAAGGGGGGGGGGGGGGTAGTAGGGCTGGTGAGTAGACCCAATGTTTAGTAGTGCCGTGCTAATTTGTCAGCTAACATGAAAAGTAATACCGTAGTAGTGCATGAGAAGCTACAAGAGGCAAGTAAGAACACCCTCAGTAGTACTAGAGTAGCAAAATAAATTATCATTATATTGTTAGAAATGACCGGACTCCCTCTCAAATATGCAGCCACAGGGCAGCCTGGATCGGGCTCCCCCACTGTGCTTCAACATTGCTAAACTTGAGAACTGGGCTGCCCGGGCACTAACCTCTTATGGGATCCTTCTCCAGCAGCCGTGGTGCAGCCTATCAGGCTTGCCGGGAAGTAGCTGCACAGTAATGTGCTTGGCTGCTGGCCACTCTTTAGCTGTATCGATGCACAGCTCGGGGATCCAGGGAGTCAAGGCTTTTCTGACATGTGCCCTGTTTTGACAATAGTGCAACTTGGAGGCCGATTCATTAATAGCGCCAGGTAGCGACAGATGAGCGCCAGTAGCGTGATTTTCACAGCGCCAGCTAGTATTCGCTGTGCTTGGCCGGGGTTTGCTTGTTGACAGCGACTCAGTCGGTGTGCGGTAATGTTGAATACGGGGTTAGGGGTCGCTGTTTCACAGGTTCCGCGTTGTATGGGTGCGCCTGACAGCGAATGGCCAGAGCGAACGGCTTGCTGCAGATTCATTAACAAATCACGCTCAAAAATTTCTCGCGCTGTGAATTCCTTGTTTAAACCCCAGAGCGCTGGCGGCGATGTGTGTAAAGTAGTTTTTAATCCCCAAACAACCTTTTTTTTTATGTAAAAATTATACAAGTTTTTCTAAACATTTTGTAATATGAATACATGAATATCAGACCTGTAATACCAATTCTGCACAATTTTTTATTTATTTTTTTTTTTTTTACTTAAAAAAAATTCCTAACCTTGCAGAAGTGGTCACAGAATTTTTGACATAAAAAAAAAAACATTAATAGCAATTAATTATGATTATTTAAAGATTGCTCCATTGAAATGCATTGGACAACGCCAGGGAGCGCCAGGTCATACCTGTCGCTGTGATGGGATTAGCAGCGGCACTGTTCGTTGCAGTCGGCTACATGATGAATCCCGCGCTAGCTGACGCTCTCGCCGGCGCTAGCCTCATTTAGCGTGATAAATGCGTCATTATGACCGCCGCCGGGCGTACTTGATTCGGTAGCCGCCGTTAGCTGGCGGTACCTGGCGCTCGTCAGACACTACCTGGCGCTAGCCCTTGATAAATAAGGCCGTAAGTTATGACTAGGAGGGATCAGGTGTAATATAAGTGAGGAACTAGTCAGTGTAGCAATTGGGGTGGAACTAAAAAGAAGAAGTCTGTACAAGAAGGAATAGAGCCAACAGTGAATCAGAGGAAAGAACAGCCAGGAGCTGAGGAAACTCTTTCTCCAGGACTAGACCAGACAGTCGGAGGTCTGTGGAGGGAGCCAGAGGCCCAGGTACCTACTTGTGTGAGTTGGACTGTGCTGGGCGAGCTGGAAATAGTTTAGGGTAAACTAAGGCCTAGTTCTGAGTCAAAGAGCTAGAGTGACTATGTTGCTGAATTACAGAGAAGACTTCACAGTGTTCTCTCTATCACAGATGCGCGATGCACACTCTGCAGAAAGCTGTTAGCTATCTGTAAGCTATTTACATGTTAATATCAGGTTAATGGCTGCTTTACGTATCACAGTTTATTACAATAGAAACAATTATGGTACATCAGCTGCTCCTTGCCTATAACAATGTTACCAATGTAACTCTCACCAAAAAGATGCAGGCTTTTCTGAGTGAATCTTCTTGTTTGGCATAGTCAGCTTTCTCAAAAGTGCCGTTGTGACAAGTGTGCATCCAGCTAGCCTCATCCTGCACTTGACAATTCAGAAAGGCTGGGTGTGGGAGCATGTGTGGCATGTGTCCTGGTAGTGTCAGTGTAACAATTACCACTTGCACCCCTAAGGTTGAGCAGTCCCTTTAGTGGTATTTGAATGGGAAGCTGCATTAAGGACTTTCTGCAGGGGAAAACGGTGAGTATGAAATTTAGTTTTTACCTTAGACAGGTTCCTTGACATTTATTTATATCATAGATTTGACCTTAGCAGTTTTTGGAGAATAGTTGGCACTATCCTGCTCCATCAGTCTTATTATATACTTGATAAGTTGGCACCGGAGTCTCCCATCAAGCTTGCGGAACTCTCCTTCAATTTGTAGAATATTATTCTGCGTAGGATTTAGGTCAAGAGGGGTAGCGCTAACTGCGAAGCCCACAGAATGTGTCTGCAATAAAATTCCATCCCTGAATTATTCATACATAACAGCATAGGTGACTCTTCAAGCATTCAGAATTAAACAGAATTGATTTCTCTGTTCTTTATGTTCGGCCGTTACAGGCTTTTTTCCCCTACATTTTACTTCTCCATAACAAATAAAATATTGATGTTTATTGAACATATGTTTTATTTAAACTCTGACCTTTGTCAACTTGTTATGTCTCCACCTCAAGTAATGGCTACAGCGTGTTCTCCGACTCTGGCTAAATTGTCTTCTAATCCTCAAGGTGAGATTCAATCGAAGGCTGGAGGTAGAGCGGCTGCCGGACAACAACGTTTTTGGTGATATAAAAAATGTTTGTAATGACAGTTTAGGTAAAGAATAAAATACTAAATATTAAAGGCAGACCGTGCTTTAGATCAAAATAAATTTAAAAGGGATGGTTTGGGAAGAAACAGAGCCACGCTGTCCAAGGGTTTCCTGGAGTGGAGACTACTTGGGCTCTGAGGTTTCCTTGTGGGTGCTCTCTAGCCTCTGGACACTCTTGCAGGATTTTTTTTTTGGACCAAAACCCAGCTCGATCTAGATTCCCGGGCTGATTGATTCCCTCCCCCCGGGGGATCCAAAATCAGGATGCCCCACTATAAATCCCCTAAGTCGCCCCGTTCTCCTACCATGCTTCCCGATCCAATGGTGCATGCGTCCCAGCTATCCCACTAGCAGGGTGCGTGCCTGCGCCAGCCATTTGTGAATGACCTACTCGGGTGGCCTATTTCTGGGTTTCCATTCGCTTTAACAGACCGTTATGCGCAGGGCTGGATAAAGCGTGGTGGAGCCCCCTGGGTACAAAATCTGGTGGAGGCCCCAGATAATGCAATTCTGTGAGTACTCACCTGTAGAATTGATTTTGTAGTATACAGCACATCCTGGTTCACCAAATTCTTTACGCTTGGGATATCCGCCACAAGGTGGCGCAGTGGACTGCGGAAGAGACTTGTGGCGTCTCCCGGCCCTATAAAAGCACAGGAACCTCCCACAAATTCCCAGTGTTACAAAGCAGTTAGACAAGAAGCCGGGAGAATAATAATAAAGGAAACCCCAACCAAACATCTGAACGAATCACCATACAGAGGTAACCAAGAATAATGATAACAAGGGAGGGGTGAAACAGGACATGCTGTATACTACAAAATTGTATTCTACAGGTGAGTACTCACAGAATTGCATTTTCCAAGTATACAGCACGTCCTGTTTCACCAAATTCTTTATTCTTGGGACGTCCAAAAGCAGTGTCCGTTAAGTAGGGTGGGATCCACAAAGAACAACCGCGGGCAAATTAAACCACTGCCGCCTGAAGAACTTTGCGGCCAAAAGCAGCATCAGCTGAGGCCCTAACATCAACCTTGTAAAACTTGGAAAAAGTATGAACAGAAGACCAAGTTGCGGCCTTACAAACTCGTTCAACAGAAGCCTGGTGCTGAAAGGCCCAAGAGGCACCAATAGCACGAGTGGAATGAGCAGTAAGGCAGAAGGGAGGTTCCTTCCCCTTAGCAGAATAGGCTTGCACCACCGCCTGACGAATCCACTTGCTGATAGTGGACTTAGCCGGAGGCAAACCCTTCCTAGGAGCAGAAGGAAGAACAAAAAGAGCATCAGCCTTCCTGAAAGATTCAGTAGCTACCAAGTAAAACTTCAGAACCCTGACCACATCTAAAGAATGCCTCTCCTCTCCTTGGAATTAGCAGGATTAAAACACAAGGAAGGCAAGACAATGTCCTGATTGAGATGAAAATCAGACACAACCTTAGGCAAGAAATCTGGCTTAAACCGAAACACCACCTTATCCTGGTGTCGCTCAAAAGGTTTGATGGAAAGCGCCGCCAACTCAGAGACACGCCTGACAGAAGTGATATCCACCAAAAGGCTACCTTAAGAGTCAAAATGGGCAAAGCGGCCTCACAGAGAGGCTCAAGAGGACGACCCTGCAGAGCAGATAACACCAGATTCAAATCCCAAACTGGTAACATAGGTTTACATGGCGGACGCACATGAGAAACCCCCTGGAAAAAAGTCTTAACCAAACGGTGACTGGCAAAAGATCTTTGGAAAAAAATTGCCAGAGCTGAAACATGATCTTTGAGGGTACTAGGTTGAAGGCCCAAATCCAAACCATGTTGCAAGAATTCCAGAATCCTGGGAACAGAAAACACCCGAGAGGGAATAGATTTGGACTCACACCAGACAATGTAAGCATGCCAGACCCTGTAGTAGATAAAGGACGAGGACTTCTTCCTAGCCCTAATCATGGAATCAACAACAGAGGCAGGCAAACCCTTTTCCATCAAGATGGAGGTTTCAGCAGCCAAGCCGTCAAAGCCAGCGTTTGCAAATTGGGATAGCACAGCCATCCCTGAGTGAGCAGATCTGGATCCTTGGGCAGGACGTACTGATCTACTGCCAACTGCACGATGTCTGCGAACCACACCCTTCTTGGCCAACAGGGGGCCACCAGAATGGTTGGCACCCCTTCCTGTGCTACCTTGCGCAGCACCCTGCCCAACAGAGGAAACGGAGGGAATACAAAGAGGAGCCGAAACCCCTTCCAAGGCATTACCAGCGCATCCGTGGCAAAGGCCAGAGGATCCTGTGACAGAGAGACAAAGAATGGAAGTTTGTGATTGTGACGTGAAGCAAACAGGTCCACATCCGGCAGACCCCAGCGGTGGCACAGAGAGTGAAACACCCTTACGCTGAGGGACCACTCCCCCAGCCGAGACATCCCCCTGCTCAAGGAGTCTGCCTCCAGGTTCTCCACTCCTGGGATATAAACTGCCGATATGCAGGGAACATTCTCCTCCGCCCAGGACACTATCAGGGACACTTCCTTGAGGGCTCGCTTGCTCCGAGTCCCTCCCTGATGATTGGTGTAGGCAACCGCTGTCCGGTTGTCCGAGCGGATCTGAACAGCCCGACCCCGAAGGTGCGGAGTCAACTGGAAAAGAACCAACCTTATCGCCTGCAGTTCCAGAATGTTGATGGGAGCACGGGCCTCCTGAGGGCCCCACTGACCCTGGAACTTCAGAGACTTCCAAAAGCCCCCCCCCCCAACCTGTCAGACTGACATCTGTGGTGACAGTCTCCCAGCACGAAGGCAGAAAGGTCCTGCCCACTAGAAGATTCCTTGAGTCCAGCCACCATGAGAGGGACTGACTGACCAGAGGGGACAGAATAAATCTCTGATCCAGGGACACAGGATCCCGATCCCAAACTGACAAGAGGTGCAACTGAAGAGGTCTCATGTGAAACTGAGCAAAGAGGACTGCCTCGAAGCAGGACACCATCAGGCCCACCAGCTGCATCCCCTGCCGAATGGAGGGGTGAGGGCAAGAAAGTAGAGACTGTGCCAGCGTCTGCAGGCTCTCCACCTTCTGCTGAGACAGAAAAACCTTGACCTGAGATGTATCCAGAGTCATGCCCAGAAAGGACCTCACCAAGGACAGAGACAGAGAAGACTTGGGATAGTTGATCATCCAATCGAAGGACTTGAGTGTGGAGACCACCATCTGGGTATCCAGCTTGGCTAGATGGAAAGACTGAGATGCAATCAGAATGTCATCCAGATAAGGAAGGATGCGAATGCCCTGAGATCTCAACAGAGCCATCACCCCCGCAAGCACCTTGGTGAAGACCCGAGGAGCCGAGGTAAGCCCAAACGGTAGGGCCACAAATTGGTAGTGCTGATCCTCCAGAGCGAACCTGAGAAATCTCTGATGACCTGGAAAGATTGGAACAAAAAGGTAAGCATCTTTGATGTCCACAGAAGTCATGAAATCGCCCGGGCGCAAGGTACTGACCGCCGAGCGCAGAGTCTCCATGCAAAAATGCTTGAACCTGACAAATTTGTTGAGGCGCTTCAAATCCAGGATGGGCCTCAGGGACCCATCATTTTTGGGAACCGTGAACAGATTGGAGTAGAAGCCTTGCCCCTTTCCTGGGAAGGCACAGGACAGATGACTTCCAAATCCAAAAGGCTTTTGACCGCAAGCCGCAAGCCCTGAGCTGACAGGGGGCTTTGAACCATCCGGGATCTGATGAATCTTGGGGGTGGCCAGGCTGTAAACTTTATCTTGTACCCGGAGGACACCACCTCCTGAATTCACCGGTCTGAGACGCGCAGTCTCCAAATGTGAGCAAAGAGCCGCAACTGTCCCCCCCACCCGAATGGGTGAGGGCGCCTTCTCATGCCTGAGGGGGCTTGGGGAAAGATTTTGACTTGGGACCCCATGAGAGACCGGGGCGACCACGGCCTCTACCCCAGCCCCAAGGGTCTCTACATGCCCCCGCAAATGGTGCACCCCGACCGGACCCGGGAGCACGGAAGGAGGGGAGGGAAGAACCAGCCCCCCGAAAGGGCCGCGGCTGCCTCCTGCGTTGAGGCAGCCTACCATCCTTGGCAAACAGATCCAGATGCTCCCCAAAGAGCCGTAGCCCAGTAAAGGGGAAGCCAGTGAGAGTCTTCTTTGCAGCATTATCAGCTGCCCGCTGACGCAGCCAAACAGAGTGGCGTATAGCCACCAAAAGGGCAGAAGTCCTACCACACATTCTGACCGCATCATCCATAGCAGAAAGAACAAATGCCACAAATTCATAGCAAAGCAGGAGGGATCTATACTCCCTCTATTGGCATCCGAGGCATTATCCAGAAGGCACTTAAGTAGCCCTTTAATAGCAAGAGCCGTGATGGCAGAAGCGCACACAGGGCGCAGTGCAGTCCCTGCACAAGCAAATGCGTGACAGGCCATCTGATCAACACGCCGGTCCTCACCATCCCTCAGAGTAGAAGTGTCAGGGGAATGCATGACCGAGGTATTAGACAACCCAAGCACAGGAGCATCCACCTCGGGGGGACACGACCAGCGCTTAACCACATCAGCAGGAAATGGATACCTCCTGTCCCAACTCTAAGGCACCGCGGGCAATCTGCTAGGACGTTCCCACTCCTTGAGCACCAAATTATTGAAGTGGATCTGCTCAGGGAACTCCAAGCGTTGTTTAACAGTGTGAAAAACCTCACCATGCTGCCATTTAGCCGGGACAGGAGGTATACTACACGGTACTTCAAAAATGTGAGACAACAGCCTGTCTGAATCCTCAGGAAACCATGGGTCTTCACCAAAAGGAGACCCAGTACCACCATAAACCTCCTGCTGCTCCTCAGAGGAATCAGAATCAGAGAAAAGTTCCCCCTCTTCTAGGGGGTACAGACCAGAGAAAGAGAATTGTCCCTCATCCTCCTCAGGAAAAAGGGAAACAGGGGGAGTTAAATGCCGCTTCTTGCCAGAAGCCTTACAGGGGAATGGCCCAGCCATATGCCTTTCCAGGCTGGCCACCCGCAAGGCCAAGTCATAATGTGATTCCCCACTAGCATGTCCCTCACTAGGGGTCAAATGCAGGTGCATGGGGGGTAGGTGATGTAGAAGGGGGAGCAGAGCTGAGCAGCATAGCAGGCAACCCAGACTGCAGCGCAAGTACCTTCTGGGCGCAGGGCACACATACCCTGACACCATCACTCACAGGGGATACCCCACACGCGGCACACAGCTGGGCTTGTCCCGAAGGAACCCCAAGCACATTATCCCCGGAAGCTTCCATATGGTGATTAGAGTGGGCACACTGGCCAGTATAGGGCTAAGGCTAACAAGAGGCACCCGGGATGCCCCAAAACCCCGCTAGGGAAGGTGGGAGAAGGAAGGGAAGAGGGCCGTGAGAAACCACAGTCACGTTTATCCCACCTGAAAGACATAAAAAAACCACACTAAACATTTCCCTAATGTGGTAACAAGAGCACAATACAACCCCGAAGGGGACTCACAGACCAAGAAGCCGATTGCACATTCAGGCAGGCCAGCAGCGTGCTGCAGTACCGCAGGTCAGGAGAAGACAAACTCCAACCAAAATGGCGCCCGCAAGTACCTTGAGGGGCGGGCCGCGGAGGTATGACGCAAAAAGCGTCATCTGCGGGACCCCCCCCCGAAGAGTGCAAATCGCGCTCCACGTGACCCCCCAGCGCCAATGACAGCGCAGTAAAACATGACGAGAATGTCGCCGCCAGCCGCGGAGCGTCGTACAAAATGGTGCGGCCAGCGCGGACAATACAAGTAAAAAGGCAGATAAAATTCAATGTGAAACAACACCGCCTACCCCCCCCCTCCCCGGAGAGCTCCCCAGGGAGAGAGCGAGGCGGGGAAGAGCAACGGTAAGCGCACCCAAGGCATGCTGAGCTAGGGAGGAGGGAGGGCAGTGGAGGGGGGGCAGGGGAGGGCCCACAATAAGGCAGGAAGGAGCATCCCACAAGGCTCATCATAAGCCTGAACCGCCTACCCTTGTAGGTACAGGGATTGCGGCTGGAGCAGCGCTCCTCCAGCACCTGACCCTGGCGCTATCCTACCTTCACCCGAACCAGGCAACCGAGGCTGGGAGGCAGTGGGTCCAGAACGGGTGGAAATAGTCCTGCAGGACCGCAGGCTTATAAGCCCCGCTCGCCTGTGTAATATAGAGAGACATATTCTATGTTTGCAGTCCAGACTGCAGAAGGAAACTGGGAATTTGTGGGGGGTTCCTGTCCTTTTATAGGGCTGGCAGACTCTTCTGCAGTCCACTGCGCCACCTTGTGGCGGATATCCCAAGCGTAAAGAATTTGGTGAAACAGGACGTGCTGTATACTTGGAAAACAGTATTTTTTTTTTCCTTTAAAGTAATAGTCCAGCCAAGTAACTGGTTGGTGGTTGGCTGGCACCCGCCTATTTACTGGAACGTCATATCGAGTCCCTTGTGCTGCTCGGGAACTCCTGATTTGCCATTCTGGGTGGGGGGAAGTGTAGTCGCCCGGCTGGTCCAGCAGAAAACAGTTCCCTGCATTGAGCTGCCAGCGGCTGTGCTTGGTGGCTTATGTGCAGCCATCACTGTAGCATTGCTGACAATGGCTTTGCTGCTCTAGAGTCTTCGTCCTGACCCAATCGGCTCCCAGTCGCAGTGCGTGGCTTCGGTGGTGAAAACTGGGCCACCACTGAGCCAACAACAGCACCCGGCTGGCTCTACAGGGGGCCCAGCAGATGAGCGGTGGACCCAGTTCTTGGTTTCCATCCATTTTAACAGAGCCTTTTACAAAGTAAACAATTGTGGTGCAGAATTTACCTTGTGCTGCAGAATTTCTCTTTTCTGTTGTGCAATATATCAATGGTTCTATCTCTGGATTGTGGACTATACAATGATTTTACTCTTCTGAAATAAATGGGATTTTATATTGGAGTGTGGACCACCTTGGACTTTTTCTGAAATTGGTTTTGGCAGTGGACAAGACAGGTCCATCACCCAACTATACACTTTGGGGGTTATTTAAGAAACGCTAACGCCAGGTAGTGCCAAGTAGCATCGGGTGAACGCTGGGCGCAGTAGGTGAAAATCATATATATGAAAGTCAATCTGGTTAGCGCCTCTAATAGGGTCATGTAACGCCACATGTATCACTAGCGGTGGTTCAGTGTAAAGCACGGCTTTGTATGATCAGCAGCGCCATGTAGAACCTGACGCTCAGTAGCGCTCTCCCATACATTTCAATGGTGTTTTATTTGGTTGTGTATAAGTAGCGTTTTCCTAAAGTAATGTTTTAAAATTTTGGCTCAAATCATTGTGTGGCCTCTCTTGCCCGGCAACCAAACGCTTTTATTGTGATTTTAAAAAAAAAAATGTATGCAGAATTGTATGTGCAGGTCGGCCATTGCAGTGTCATTGTTACAGTGTTATAACAATGTCATTCCATATGTTTTCGCTCTGGTGCTGGTGTTTATGTGTTGAGAAACAGAACTTTTATCACATAGCTTCTGGCGCTCGACGCTAGTTGACTAGTAATTGTCATTACAGGTCTGGCACTAAAGTGTTAATGTCACAGTGTTATAACAATGTCATTCCATGTGTTATTTCACTTTGTTACTAGTGGATATGTGTTCAAAACCAGACTTTAATCACATAGCGTCTGGCGCTCTATGCTACAGCGCCCAGCTTTACACACACGCTGTGTGTGTGTAGTTTTTGTTAAATATGGTGTGGAGCGCCGAGTGCTGGACGCACTGAGTTGGCGCTACCTCTCGCTCGCTGCAGCACTGGTGTTAGAACTCCCCAACATACATCTCATTCATCAATGCCGGGCGGGTTACTACAGCGACTGAGACGCTCTGTTACAGTGCTCAATAGCCGATCACAGCGTCTACTAGTGGTTGCGTGCCTCTGTACAGATGCTCATCTGTCAATAGCTGGCACTAGTAATGAATTGGCCTGCCTGTCAGAATATAGAGCGACTGGGGTGGGGCCAAAATCAGGTTGCCCAGGGGACAGAGAAGCAGATAGCCCTGGAGTCTTAAAGACTCCAGTGTCACTTTTGGTCAACTTTAAAGCAAATGGCCACTATCAAATAAATAGGGGGATTTAATAAGGTTTTGTTCTCATTTCTTATTAGAAAAAACCCTAGTTCAGCATAATAGAAGAGGAAATAATTAAACATTTTATAGTTGAGGAAGTTGCTGGCAATTTCGAATAAGAAGCTTCGCTGAGCATAAGTTAAGTGGCCTGTAAATAAAATTGTAATTATACCAAATGCATTTTTATTGAAGCATATATCATTATCTCCCATTTAAATTATTCAGCGATTCATACGGAAAAGCAGTCTGTATAACTAATCTGTTAAGTACAAATTCTTTGGAAAACAGTTATCATTTATACCGAAGGCCGTAAGCGCTTATATGAGGGTGTCGGCGGCCGGCTCTAACTCCGGATCCCAGACCTCCTCTAGCTTATCAGCACTATTTCAATATTGAAATGTAAAATATATCGCTATATTAACACTAATGTCTTATTATTAAGAATAATGACATTGCCATAGGAATGCTAAAACTGTTATTGCAATTAGAATGATTTTCTTTACATTTTTATATTTAAACATTGGCTCCAGAAAAAATATATTTATATATTTTATTTTATTTTTGTTTTCTTTTTTTTTTAAGTCAGGAATTTATTATAAATAGCCTTATATAGATTTTCTACAACAATCTGCAAACCCACTTTCTCTATAAACTCCATTTGTCTGTCTATCCACCACACATTCAAATGTAACATGCTACCAATAAACATGCTGATTAAATGGGTCCATTACAGTGGCGGACTGGGGCCAAAAACCAGCCCTCGATTTTACCAGCCCAAAACATCCATGCTGAGGCCCCCCAAACATGATGCTGGGGCTATAGCAGAGCCGGCGTCAGCACCCGGCAAGCCTGGTCAGCTGCCGAGGGCCCCCACTGGCAGCTGGCACAAAACTGTAGGGAAAAAAAACCTCTTACTCACCTGCAGCCGCGATCCCTCGTATTTCACCCTCTCCTCACCATGGAAGAGCCGGGGGGGGGGTGATCGTAGGTCCCGCCAGTCAAGAGGACACCTGATGGGGCCTCTGATCGCCCCGGGCTCTTCGTGAGGAGAGGGGGAATATGCCCTCTCCAGCACTACCGCAATTGCCCAGCCACTAGGGGCACAGTAGCGCCGAGTAGGCAGAGGTTAGTGGGTCGATGGCGGCTGCCGGGTGATTGGTGGAGGGGGGTCAAGGGATCACAGCCCCTCGCCCCTCTCCACCAATCACCCAGAAGCTGTCATCGGAGCTTCATGGGACAGGATCGCCGGGGGACATCAGGTGAGTAAAGTAAAAAAAAAATTCTGTTAACCCTTTGTGAACTGGTAAGGGGTCCATGAGATCCCTATATCAGTTCACAAGGCTTAGGGTCTGGCAAGTCACCTGCGGCTAGCTGGTGACTTGCCATTAACCCCCGGCCCATTTGGCTTTGAGGTTTTGTAGCCGGCAGGGCGGGGGGCCACCAAAGATGGTCCCTGCTCCCTGTTTCTACAAGCCCTGCATAGCTGGTCCCGGGCTGGTTATGCTGGGTAGGCGGGACCCCACGTCATCTTCTATCAGTTCCATGCCTTAACCATGTTCCTAATACTCAAACGAACAAAGCTTCCATCAATTCTAAGCATACAATTATTATAGAAAAAATATCTTACCAAAAATTTGCCAAAGATGTCACCCAGGGGTGGTGTACAATCAATGTAATTGCATTTCTTTAAGCCTCCGCTGTCCCCTCTATTTGCCAATGGTTTCTTTCTATATCACTCTCCCTGCAAACGCCCGTTCTTACTGCATTCCAATTTAACTACCTTTATATGTCAGTTCTATTTACCCCTCCCACTTTCCCCACTTGGCCCCAGGTAAGGGGTCACATTAGACGGCTCTGAGGGCCACATGTGCCCCCCCCCCAGGCCCCAGGTTGAGCATGGGTGCCTTCAGAGCAGTATTTCGGTTCTTGCTTCCCTAGGCACTATCGGTAGTCTTAAATCAGAATTCTGCCCCACAGTGGACTATACTTAACTGATCAAGGGTGGGTCTCAAGGGGGCATGGCACTGGAAGCAACAGCACAAACTGAGGCAGCCAGCGCCACTTCCAGTAAGAAGCCCTGGATGCTGTGGCTTCGGGTCCCTGAACCAACCCAATCCCTCACCTCCTAATTGCTGCTGCTTGTGCCTCATTTTATTTCAAGCCCTGGCTGCTGTAGTTGTAGTAGTACCTGTGAGTCTGCTTTAAAGTGGAATAAAACCCTGCACGGCCGGCCCTGGAATTGAAAAGATTCCAGGGCCGGTCACTGGCCTTCCCCCAGGGCCTCCTGAGTTGTGGTGCCCACTGTGTAAAACTCAACTGAATTACATATGCACAGCAAATTGCTCTGATTGGCTGCGCACCTAGCATGTACCGGAGAAAGGAAATAGAGAGAGTATGAGAGAATGAGGAATGGAGAAAGAATGAGGGAATATGGAAAGGAGGGAATGTGGAAAAGAAAGATAGGAGAGAATGTGGAGAAGAGAGAAAGATGGGGGGAATGTGGAAAAGAAAGATAGGAGGGAATGTGGAGAAGAAAGAAAGATGGAGGGAATGTGGAAAAGAAAGATAGGAGGGAATGTGGAGAAGAGAGAAAGATTGGGGGGAATGTGGAAAAGAAAGATAGGGGGGAATGTGGAGAAGAAAGAAAGATGGAGGGAATGTGGAGAAGAAAGATAGGAGGGTATGTGGAGAAGAGAGAAAGATGGAGGGAATGTGGAGAAGAAAGATAGGAGGGTATGTGGAGAAGAGAGAAAGATGGAGGGAATGTGGAGAAGAGAGAGCTGGAGGGAATGTGGAGAAGAGAGAACGGAGGGAATGTGGAGAAGAGAGAGCTGGAGGGAATGTGGAGAAGAGAGAACGGAGGGAATGTGGAGAAGAGAGTGCTGGAGGGAATGTGGAGAAGAGAGAGCTGGAGGGAATGTGGAGAAGAGAGAACGGAGGGAATGTGGAGAAGAGAGTGCTGGAGGGAATGTGGAGAAGAGAGAACGGAGGGAATGTGGAGAAGAGAGAAAGGAGGGAATGTGGAAAAGAGAGAAAGGAGGGAATGTGGAAAAGAAAGATAGGAGAGAATGTGGAGAAGAGAGAAAGATGGGGGGAATGTGGAAAAGAAAGATAGGAGGGAATGTGGAGAATAGAGAAAGATGGAGGGAATGTGGAAAAGAAAGATAGGAGGGAATGTGGAGAAGAGAGAAAGATTGGGGGGAATGTGGAAAAGAAAGATAGGGGGGAATGTGGAGAAGAAAGAAAGATGGAGGGAATGTGGAGAAGAAAGATAGGAGGGTATGTGGAGAAGAGAGAAAGATGGAGGGAATGTGGAGAAGAGAGAGCTGGAGGGAATGTGGAGAAGAGAGAGCTGGAGGGAATGTGGAGAAGAGAGAACGGAGGGAATGTGGAGAAGAGAGAACGGAGGGAATGTGGAGAAGAGAGTGCTGGAGGGAATGTGGAGAAGAGAGTGCTGGAGGGAATGTGGAGAAGAGAGAAAGGAGGGAATGTGGAGAAGAGAGAACGGAGGGAATGTGGAGAAGAGAGTGCTGGAGGGAATGTGGAGAAGAGAGAACGGAGGGAATGTGGAGAAGAGAGAGCTGGAGGGAATGTGGAGAAGAGAGTGCTGGAGGGAATGTGGAGAAGAGAGAACGGAGGGAATGTGGAGAAGAGAGAACGGAGGGAATGTGGAGAAGAGAGTGCTGGAGGGAATGTGGAGAAGAGAGAGCTGGAGGGAATGTGGAGAAGAGAGAACGGAGGGAATGTGGAGAAGAGAGTGCTGGAGGGAATGTGGAGAAGAGAGAAAGGAGGGAATGTGGAAAAGAGAGAAAGGAGGGAATGTGCAAAAGTGACAGAGCAGGAAATAAGGGAAATGTGATAAGTGGGGGCTGATAGGTAAATAACAGAGGAGGAACTTAGGATAGATATGACCTGCCCCCTCCAGCATTACATACACACTATTAGCCGAGGCCAGGGGCGGACTGGGGCTAAAAAACGGCCCGGGACTTTTTGGGGCACACCGGCCCTGCTGTACTGTTTCTGGCCCAGTATAGTATCTTAATGTCACATTACATATACACCTTTTTTTCATTCCATAACACATGGCCAGGGTTTAGAAAAAACTAGAAAGAAAATATTCTGAACCAAATAGTGTGCTAAATCCCCTCATTACAGACAGTCATTGGTATCCCTCATTACAAGTGAGTGAGGGGCATCCCACAGGCATGTTGCTGCATCTCCCATTACAGACAGTGAGGGGCATTTCTCATTACAGTAAGTTGCATCCCTCATTAAAGCAAGTGAAAAGCATCCAACAGAGGCATGTTACGGCATCTCCTATTACAGCCAGCGAGGGCATCCCTCTGTACAGCCAGTAAGTAGCATCCCTCTGTACAGCCAGTAAGTAGCATCCCTCTGTATAGCCAGTGGAGGCATCCATCTGTACAGCCAGTGGAGGCATCCCTCTGTACAGCCAGTGGGGGCATCCCTCAGTACAGACACTGGGGGCATCCCTCAGCATAGACACTGCTGACATCCCTCAGTACAGGCACTGGAGGCATCCCTCTGTACAGCCAGCGGGGGCATCCCTCAGTACAGACACTGGGAGGCATCCCTAAGTACAGACAGCAGAGGCATCCCTCAGTACAGACACTGGGAGGCATCCCTAAGTACAGACAGCAGAGGCATCCCTAAGTACAGACAGCATACAGCAGAGGCATCCCTCAGTACAGACAGCAGAGGCATCCCTCAGTACAGACAGCATACAGCAGAGGCATCCCTCAGTACAGACAGCAGAGGCATCCCTCAGTACAGACAGCATACAGCAGAGGCATCCCTCAGTACAGACAGCAGAGGCATCCCTCAGTACAGACAGCATACAGCAGAGGCATCCCTCAGTACAGACAGCAGAGGCATCCCTCAGTACAGACACTGGGAGGCATCCCTCAGTACAGACAGCAGAGGCATCCCTCAGTACAGACAGCATACAGCAGAGGCATCCCTCAGTACAGACAGCAGAGGCATCCCTCAGTACAGACACTGGGAGGCATCCCTCAGTACAGACACTGGGAGCATCCCTCAGTACAGACAGCAGAGGCATCCCTCAGTACAGACACTGGGGGCATCCCTCAGTACAGACAGCAGAGGCATCCATCAGTACAGACACTGGGGGCATCCCTCAGTACAGACAGCAGAGGCATCCATCAGTACAGACACTGGGGGCATCCCTCAGTACAGAGAGCAGAGGCATCCCTCAGTACAAACAGCAGAGGCATCCCTCAGTACAGACACACACACAGAAATTGAGAAAGAGAGAGGCACACACACAAAACGAGAGCGCCACCCCCCCCCCTCTCAACCTCAGGCTGGCACACTGGTCTCGATACAGGGCGCACCCTCCCAATCGCCGTCTGTCTCTCACCCCTGCATACCCTTTCAGCCTGGTCCCTCTGGAGCCCAATGCCGCCGTTTTCCTGCTCACCTCAGGCTGCCCGTTTGCCATCTTCACTTCAACAACGTAGAAAAGGGAACGTCCCCGAATGCTGCCATTATCCGCAGGGGGGTGTTTCCACTCTACAGCTGGGGAGTCGCCATCCAAATGCTGCCCCCAGTCACAGCACTGCCTGCGGCCTGCCAGGTACTGCCTCCATGCTGTCACATGGTCCGCTGCCATTCCCCTCCTAATGCCGCGTCCTCCGCGGCCATTCCTCCCTGCATTTCAAGCCACACCGCCGCAATTATCTTCATGCAGGCTGTTGCGCACTGGCCGGTGGGCGTGCCCCAGATGGCCAGTGTCCAATGAAAATAGCCTCTCCCCCCTGCCCTCCTCCCCCTCCCTGCTCCGTGCAACTCCATACATTTGACAGCAAAGCTCTGGCCGGCTGCGTTGAGGCTGTTCATTGAATAGGAAGGAACGAATACATGTCACGTACAGCGCAGCAATGCCTGGGAGAGCTGCTATGACACTGCCACTGCCTGTCTGAGGCTGTCACCCGCCCCTCACTCTCTGCTCGCCCTAGGCCTGTGCCTCGCCGTGCCTAATGACAAATGCGGGCCTGGGTGCCTTACGTGATCCCCCCCCCTTCTCCAGCACGTTTACAGAAATATGTGTCAACTGATTACCCCCAAGCAAACAGCGCTGATTGTATGAGAGCCTGTGCGTGCGTCTTGGGACAGGGAAAGGTATGTTCTTATGGGTGAACTGGGGGGGTATTACATAGTGGGGCTTCCTAAATCAGCCAACAGGAACAATCTTTTTTTTTTGGTAGTGCAGGCAGGTCAGGCGGGAGGTTGGGGACTAACGCACCAGCTGTATTGGCTAGCAGTCAAGCAGGCTATCTTAACTAAGTCAGAGGCATTAGAGGCACTCTGGTTTCATACCTTAACGCAGGGTTATGCATGTCCCATGTGCCAAGCCCATTTGACCTCGGCCAAGTGACCCCCTGTGCGCTGGGTGCACTACAATTTTGCAATGCCTTACGCAGTTGGCAGGTTCTGCACCTTCGCCGGACCATCTAATGTCTCCAGTGGCTTCAGGCTTGGACTCCTCTGAGGGAGAGGCCCCCCTACCGGGGATATGGTCAGCCTGGCAGTGGAGCCCCATGGAGACCCCCCAACCAACCAGATCTTCTGCAACAGGGTCCTCTGTGGCACCCTAATTCTCCAGCGATGGCTTTAGGGGCAGTTGAGACCAGCATCTCGGAGGAGAGGGGTTTGTACTCCGCAGTAATTTAGACCTTGATTTGAGCATGGAAACAATCGTCCTCAAGAATTTTATACAGGACTTTGAGGATCTTTGTGTCTTGGTGCGAATTTAAGGGCTGTCCCTGTAGGAGGTTCTTGGGACCCAAAATTCTGCAGTTCCTTCAACATGGCCTTGTCCATTTTTTTCTACCAACGGATGATCACGGAGCACAGGTTAGTCCGCACTTTCATGCAGGGAACTGCACATGTTCGACCTCCACAGCGGTCGCTAGTCCCACCCTGGGATCTCAGTCTGGTCCTATGAGCAATTCAAGGGCCCCCCTTTGGCAGAGGCTTCCCTGAAAACGCTCAAGTTGAAGGTGGCTTTTCTTGTGGCTATCACCTGCATTCGGTGGGTTTCGGAAATGGCTGCAATTTGGATCCCTTTTTGGTGCTGCATGAAAACAAAGCGATTGCCCAAAGTGGTCTCTCTCTTCCATCTAAATTAGGAGATCAAGTTACCCTCCTTCTGCCCACATCCCACTTGTCTTAAGCAGCAGCTCCTGCATTCCCTCGATGTGATCAGGGCATTAAAGTATTATGGGCTAATGACTAAGGGCATGGAATTCTAACGGCCTGAAACGCGTAAGACACTGCAGCATGTACATATTGTAAGAACTTTTTATTATATATATGGACCAATGAGCATGATCTTTTAATGGATTCAATAAAAGGAAATTTTTAGACACACTTGAGAGACAGACTTTTCTGGGAAATTTGAGTAGATTATGTGTGGCAAACATGTCTAGAGCCTCGGTGGTCTAATTCGCATGGATTGAGCTGGCCATCTACATCAATACCATAGCATTAAAGTATTACTTTGTCGCCCCCTGAGAGAAACGTAAGGTTTTGTTAGTGATCACAGAAGGACCAGGGAGGGGCCTGGTGGCTGACAGGTGGATAAGGCAGGCAGTCAGCAAGGCTAAGGAGGCACCCTTCCAGGTCACCGCTCACCCCACCAGGGTGATTACTGCATCTTCGTCTTTTCAACACTAGGCGTGGTTTATTTCCGTTGAGGTTTAGTTCTGTTGTTCTTGGTTAGGTTGACGCAGTTGGCCATTCTTGGCTATTCTTGCACAGTCTCATCATCTTCCATTCCAGGGGCACCACCCCCCCTTTCTAACTGACTGTGTCAGTTGCGGTTGATGCCTTCTGCATGGTTTGAGTTTTTTCTTGCACAGTTTCAATTAGTTACGTGCATTAGGCACAAGTTAGTGTTTCTCCCCTCCCAGAACTATGGCTGAGCTGCTTTTTAATTAACTGAGGGTGTCCCGCCACAACCAGGCTGGGAGGAACTCCATTTTTTTTTATCTTGCAGTCCAAGGCTGTGGTTAACCCACACGTTGCTACTGGTGGTGCCCCCTGGTGTCTTCCATATTTGCCCTGCAATAGAGGATTGCGAGAAAAAAAAAATTAACAATGAGTGCACAAATTTTACTTCAAGGTAAGGGAGTTTTCCTTTAAACAACCACCTGCAAGTCCTGTACCTGGAATATGGATTCCACAGGGAGTGGAACAAAAATACTAGTAGTTTGTTCCCCATCCCCATAAAGGGGGGGGGGACCTGGAAAAAATCTAGAGAGGGGAGGTCTGGAGAAGTGGTGAAAGAACTTGAGCCGAGGACGACCGCCTAGTGCAACAGTTGTGGCCTAGAGTTAAGAAAGTGATCCTGTGACCAGAGGAACTGAGGAGCAAGGCAACTAACCGTTATATGATCACTGGCACTGTAATTAGGGCAGCCCACTGCTCTGGACTGCCTTTGTTTGTCTCTCACTACACGGAGCAGTTAAGAAATTCCTATGTGTGTGCAAACATACAATGACCATATATGCCCCCCAGGTGGAGAAGAAGAGATTCAGCAGCTAGGGCAGAGGGATTCCCCAGATCAGCACAGACTACAGGTGGGACCATAGCAGGCATGTTTAGAATGGGCTGACAATAGATGGTTCGCAGTTTAATTTGGAAAGACCTGGAATATTCTAGATTCCAGGACCGACTTCCCTGGGTTTTGTTCCAATTAAAAAAAAAACTGGTTGAGGCCCATGATACAACCACCCATAGTGTTGACCTAAGCCTCACTATACCTGAATTGAAATGTATCTTTGTACTGGCCCCCTAGCTATCTCCCAAGTTTTTTGACTAACGTCTGATCTTCGACAACTTTATTCAGAACTAAACTTGAATTCTTTTTTTAGTATGTCCTTTAAAGAATGATCAGTCAGTCCTGGGTTGCTTTATGTGGTCATTATCTTTGGAGCGCGTGATCGTTATCTGTCATTTAGCTGTAATATCTGCAATCTGAAGACAATGGCTATTTGGACATAAACCTCTCCTTCTCCGGTAAGCAAATGTTCCGGAAAATTTCTATTATTTTATCACGTTTGTTTGGCAGGAATAAGTGACCTTTTTCAGTTAACTTCAAACATTTACCAGCACTCCTTGTCCTGCCACCACTGAGCTTATCCGCTTTTCGTTCACCTTTTCAAAAATAAACATCGGTGGGGTCCCAGTTGGAAAGTCATTACACAGCTGCGACGGGCCTCACCAATGCACACGGGAAGATTAAGCCGTAATGCACAAAGCTTCTGCCGAACAGTGGGAAGAAAATGGATCCAATCCCCACTTCCCCGCAACGGAAAATTATTGAACAATCTTTCCACCAGGTATTCAGCGTCTGAGCAAGGTCATTCTGTACATACAGACATGTCCACCTTTACCTTGAATCTGGTTAAAGACTTTGATTTTTCATAATATGCATTAAGTGGTTTCAGGATGCTGCAATCAAATGCTTGAAATGTGTAATTTACATAATAATCACTAGCTGGCCTCCATTAGACTTATAACCAGTATTGGGCTTTGGAACGGGACCAAAGCTAGATTCAACTTTTGGTTTGGGTCATACCATCCTGGATACCAGCCACAGGCCACCCTCCAGTGCGGGCCACCACCATTTTGACAACTGGTATTAACAAACAATGAAAATAAACGAAAAAAATACATAAAAATAAATAAATAAAGAAATAAATACATCTCAGTCTCTCCACATCTGTTGCCTCCTGTCCTATGCTGAGTGGCATCCTCCACATCTACTGCCTCCTGTTCCATGCTGGGTGGCATCCTCCACATCTTCTGCATCCTGTCCTATGCTGGGTGGCATCCTCCACATCTTCTACCTCCTGTCCTATGCTGGGTGGCATCCTCCACATCTTCTGCCTCCTGTCCTATGCTGGGTGGCATCCTCCACATCTTCTGCTCCTGTCCTATGCTGGGTTTCATCCTCCACATCTTCTGCCTCCTGTCCTATGCTGGGTGGCATCCCCCACATCTTCTGCACCTGTTCTATGCTGGGTGGCATCCTCTACATCTTCTGCATCCTGTCCTATGCTGGGTGGCATCCTCTACATCTTCTGCATCCTGTCCTATGCTGGGTGGCATCCTCCACATCTTCTGCCTCCTGTCCTATGCTGGGTGGCATCCTCCACATCTTCTGCCTCCTGTCCTATGCTGGGTAGCATCCTCCACATCTTCTGCCTCCTGTCCTATGCTGGGTGGCATCCTCCACATCTTCTGCCTCCTGTCCTATGCTGGGTGGCATCCTCCACATCTTCTGCTCCTGTCCTATGCTGGGTGGCATCCTCCACATCTTCTGCCTCCTGTCCTATGCTGGGTGGCATCCTCCACTTCTTCTGCTCCTGTCCTATGCTGGGTGGCATCCTCCACATCTTCTGCTCCTGTCCTATACTGGGTGGCATCCTCCACATCTTCTGCACCTGTTCTATGCTGGGTGGCATCCTCCACATCTTCTGCATCCTGTCCTATGCTGGGTGGCATCCTCCACATCTTCTGCCTCCTGTCCTATGCTGAGTGGCATCCTCCACATCTTCTGCCTCCTGTCCCATGCTGGGTGGCATCCTCCACATCTTCTGCATCCTGTCCTATGCTGGGTGGCATCCTCCACGTCTTCTGCCTCCTGTCCTATGCTGGGTGGCATCCTCCACATCTTCTGCTCCTGTCCTATACTGGGTGGCATCCTCCACATATTCTGCCTCCTGTCCTATGCTGGGTGGCATCCTCCACATCTTCTGCATCCTGTCCTATGCTGGGTGGCATCCTCCACATCTTCTGCATCCTGTCCTATGCTGGGTGGCATCCTCCACATCTTCTGCCTCCTGTCCTATGCTGGGTGGCATCCTCTCCATCTTCTGCTCCTTTCCTATGCTGGGTTGCATCCTCCACATCTTCTGCCTCCTGTCCTATGCTGGGTGGCATCCTCCACATCTTCTGCCTCCTGTCCTATGCTGGGTTGTATCCTCCACATCTTCTGCCTCCTGTCCTATGCTGGGTGGCATCCTCCACATCTTCTGCCTCCTGTCCTATGCTGGGTGGCATCCTCCACATCTTCTGCTCCTGTCCTATGCTGGGTGGCATCCTCCACATCTTCTGCCTCCTGTCCTATGCTGGGTGGCATCCTCCACATCTTCTGCCTCCTGTCCTATGCTGGGTGGTATCCTCCACATCTTCTGCCTCCTGTCCTATGCTGGGTGGCATCCTCCACATCTTCTGCTCCTGTCCTATGCTGGGTGGCATCCTCCACATCTTCTGCCTCCTGTCCTATGCTGGGTGGCATCCCCTCTACAGGTCTGCCAGGTTGTAGCTCCCTACTGGTCCAGCAGGCTGTCATTTTTTGATGCCAGGTATTGCCGACACTTCATTGGCATCTCATGTGAAGGGGCACACAGCTGGGCCATCGGGAAGGAAATCTTTTATACCACAGAGGTGAAGCCTCTGTGAAATCCACCCATGTGACTATTGCATGCATGAAGGGAGATAACCCAAGAAATTCCCGCCATGCCCCTCCCTTTAGCGACATGGATAGTCACATGGGGGGATTCCACAGGGGCTCCACCTCTGTGGTATAAAAGGTTCCTCTCCAGCAGCCCAACATTACTCTAGGTGGGAAATCACATCAAGTGCCATGGACTGGCTGCATTAGCTACTCCCCGGCATCAAACAGACCAGCAGGAAACCCCCAACATGGCGGACCAGCAGAGAGGACACTGCTCTGCTGGAGGACAGGAGGAGGATGACTCAGACGGTAAGTTTTATTTATTTTCATTTTATGTATTTTTTAAACTGATTGGTAACTGGTAAGGGGTCTAAAGTTTGATCAACAACATTTAGACAGGCCTGTGAAATACTGGAAAAATATAGTCTGTTTAGATGAGACCCAAATTGAACTCTTTGGATGCCATAATGCACACCATGTATAGAGTTCAAAAGGCGACTCTGCATATCACCCCCACTAAAAAAAATTACATTTGGAGGTGGGAACATCAGGGTGTGGGTCAGTTTTCAGTTTATGACACTGGCACGCTCCATATAATTGAAGGAAGGTAAACAAATATAATTAGACATTCTTGATTAAAAAAAAAAAAACTGCAACCATCGACCAGGATGATGAAGATGAAACAAGGGTGGACATTTCAGCAAGACAATGACCTCAAGCACACAGCCAAGGAAAAGCTCAATTGCTTTCAGAGAAAAATATTATTAGAATGGCCCAGCGCTAAAGTTCACAGAAAGAGTCTCAGGAACCTTCAGGATTTGAAGAGTGTTTGTGTGGAAGAATAGGCAAAAATCACACAGGAGCAATGCTTGCGACTAGTTTGTCCATACGGGAGGGAGCTGCACCAACAAAGGTTTTTGTAACAAGTATTAAATACAATTTGATAAGCGTGTATAATAGATAAGTATTATATTTATATATATATATATATATATATATATATATATATATATATATATTTAAATAATCTTATTAGAATCTTCTTTTAACTGTAGCTTTATCATTCCAAGTAAATGTTTCGGGGAGGCCAATTCATTAATAGCGCCAGGTAGCGCCAGATGAGCGACTGTAGCATGATTTTTTCAGCGCCAGCCAGTATTCGCTGTGCTTGGCCGGCGTTAGCTTGATGACAGCGACTCAGTCGGTGTGCGGTAATGTTGAATACGGGCTTAGGGGTCGCTGTTTCACAGGTTCAGCGTTGTATGTGAGCGCCTGACAACGAATGGCCAGAGCGAACGGCTAGCTTCATATTCATTAACAAATCACGCTCCGAATGTGCTGTCGCTGTCCATTCCTTGTTTAAACCCCAGAGCGCTGGCGGCGATGGGTATTAACTAGTTTTTAACCCCTAAACAACCATATTTTTTGAATGTAACATTATACATGTTTATAGAATCATTTTGTAATATGAATACATTAATATCAGACCTGTTAGATCAATTCTGCACAAATTATTTTTAAAATTTTTTTTTACTTAAAAATAAATCCTAACATTGCAGAAGTGGTCTCCGAATTTTTGACATTTAAAAAAAAAAAAAAAAATTAATACCAATTAATTATGATTAATTATAAATTGCTCCATTGAAATGCATTGGACATCGCCAGGGAGCGACAGCTCATACCTGGCGCTGTGAGGGAATTTGCAGCGGCGCTGTTCGGTCCAGGCGGCTTCATGATGAATGCCGCGCTAGCCGTCGCTCTCGCCGGCGCTAGCCTCATTTTGCTTGATAAATGCGTCATTGTGACCGCCGCCGGGCGTACTTGAGTCGGTAGTCGCCGTTAGCTGCCGCTACCTGGCGCTCGTCAGACACTACCTGGCGCTGGCCCGTGATAAATAAGGGCCTTATTTTTTTTTCAATTTCCAGAACATGTAACTTAGATATATTTGCAAATAAGTTATATGCCTTGAAAACAACATTGTATTGTTGCAGTGAACAGGAAATACAGTGCGACGTGTTAATGATCAACAGCTAGAGAACAGATCGACTTGCAACTCCTGAGACAAGAAAGAAATATTTTTTATACTTTTTGATTTTTTTTTTTTATCAACAGACAGTACATCGACCAAAGCCAGAGAGTTGCTGTCATGTTTTTTTAGGTGGCTGACGAAATTATTGACGAGCAACATAACAAAAAGAATAGCAACAGAAGCAACGGCTGCAGTGCACAAAGATGGAATGATAATTTTAGTTTATATCACACAGAATAGATAAATGGCTCGAGACAATTTGTGGAGGAAAGCGCCTGTTTCATAATAAGCTATGGATCATCTAAGGTTAACTAATTTAACGTTATCTAATAACAGGGGTGGACATGACAGGATGGACCCACACTTGTTGCCGTCCCTTTATGAACATTCCCACTATGCAAGTTGCCCCCTTTGCCTACCAACCTTTCCTTTATTGCAGAGTGTGAGTGCTGGGTGCAGCGTCATAATCCAGATAGACAACAATGGTATAACAGGAACTTGCTTTACTGGAACATGAAGAGAATGTCACCTTACATTGTGGCTAAAACACACACAGGAAGAGAAAGAAGTACCAGTCATAGAGATCACGAGTCGATATACAAGAAATACAACATAGCAGTAAAATGCATAGAAACTCTACAGTTGAGCATTGGTTACATCGCCATCTAGTGTCATAGCTGTAAACTGCAGTAAATCTAGCAAAAGTCACTCTTTGCAGCCATAACATACTGTACTGTGTGCAGCCTCCTTTATCCCCTCTACATGTTCCAGTCCCCTGCCACAACAGACTCCGCATCCCCCCTATCAACATGACTTCAGGTTGATCTCACCCCCCTCCTCCTCTCCTCCTCCTTACATCTGACTGAGGCCCAATGGAAGTGAATGTATCCTTGAATTCCCTGCAATGTTGATATTGATCCCAACCCTAAACCTCCAGCATTGAATGACTTTTCATTCTATCCTTCTCTCAACTTCTTAAAGTAGGACATACACCAAATGGCACTTTGGAATAGAGCGGCTGCCTTGGTAGGTGGCTCCTATTACAATGAGTATCCTCCCCAGCCTCTATCTGTCCCAACAGTTGCCTGGGTAGGTGGCTCCTCCCCCAAATTCTATCCTTGCCCCCCCCCCCCCCCCGTGCTTGGGCAGTGCCTCCATTGCACTGATTGGATTGGTGCATGCTTCTAGCTGTGACTGTAGAGGGGGCCCAGGAATACCCTTAGAAGCCCAGGGACTCATATTTTTAAACTGCTGCCGTTTCTGAATGCCCAACTGGAAAGAAAAAGATTAATATAATGTTTTGGGGGGTTTTATGTTTACAGAACCTTTAACCAGAATCTGTGCTTAGTCACTGTAAAACTGTTCCTTCCCATGTTATTGTGTTTTCTTATGTGTTAGGTTGGAAAACTCTCGGATATTCATTAAAATGGAAGGAACATGGGTGGTGCTCTGAGTGGAATGCAGCCATTCCCAAGCAGATACAGAGGCGGCTTTACAACTCACACTGAATATTGGGCTGGGAGGATCTCCTGGAAATGTACCAAGCAGGGATGAGTCATCCGCTTACTGTACATTGTGAAAGACACCCAGCTGCCTGTAACACATTAAAAGAGACAGGCTAATTGTTGTGCTTTTAACAAGAGCTACACAGGCTGTGATGCATTATAGCCTGCTATTAAAATGTAAACAGCACACAGCTGACAATTAGCTTTCTGTGATGACTTAATGGGTTTCTGTGATTTTCAGTTTACAATGAAGAATGTTGCATTCATACAAACCGATAGAAATAGGAAGCAGTAAGCCCATACAACTTTGCTTTTAAGAATAAAAGTTTAAATCACATGTAGAGATAACCCTGTCTGGCTCACAGAGCGATGTGTTTCAAGCGCCTAAGTATTCATAGTCATGCCAGTGAGCTTACCTGCCTGAAGATATAAAAATGGAGAATCTGGAATCATTGAATCAGTGCCGGTGCCATCATGTCCTTTGAGAAGATGGGCAGACCTTCCATCAGGTGGAAGATACTCCTTCATCGCTTTTTCCTTCCCAGATGGCTCCTGAGTCTGGGGCTCACAGGTCCTATCGATTCAGTAGGGGAATTCAGGATTCCACTCTTTTTAAACCTTCAGTCCCATGTGTGTGTTTTACTGGTTGCTAAAGAGCAATAGCAGTACTGCTTCCACTATTCTACCCAGTGAAGCGCCCAGGAATCTAGGTGTGGTCTGGTAGGTAGGGGTGTGGTAAAGATGGGGCTTGGCGTTTCTCAGCTGCCAAAATAGTGAACATGAGGATGTGACTGGTTATAGAACAATTGATTTTGCATTAATTATTGGGGTACTTCTGAACTCTCATGACTTGACACTCCTCCTCCTCTGCTCCCCATTGCTGCTTTCCTTTGAGTTTCCATTGGCAGGTGGCATAGTGTTTCTGAGCTTCCATAATACAAAAAGGGGGATCCAAACCCCTGGACCACCCTCTTGGGTGCTCCCCTGATTCTACTCCCTAAATATATCAAATTGGATGGAGAGCCTCCCATGTGTGACTGTATCCTCAGTGAAGATCAAAAACCCTGGCCCAGAGGAAAATCCTGCAGTGGATAAAAACTAAGTGTAGGGCTTTTTTTTTGGGGGGGGGGGGTTTGGGGGGGTGATGGTAAACACCCCACTCAAGAAAGGCGATGCTAACCTGTTGGTAACAAAGAGTAGCTGAGTGTAAGAGTGGTTTAAAGGTTTGGTGTGCCTGTGCCTCCACCCAGAATAGGTCACTTGCTAATAAAGGGCGTGGATATGCACAGCAGAGATATTTGAAGTAAAATGACCGGGTGCAGACTCTGAGATCATATAGCAGAAACAACACAACAGAGTGGGAGAGGTTCTGAAGCTACCTCCCCAAGAACCCAGAGAAAGTGGCTGCACTCTCGGTAATTAAATACAAATGAATACATTTATTAATTGACAATTATCATGAAACAATGCTGCACGTACCTGGAACAGGCAATGACATAAATGACATGTGTGTAAGACACTCAAACTACAATGCAATAAATAACAATCAAACACACACAAAACATGTAATGACTGGAGGAAAAAGAGGAAGGGGGACTGCAAAGATAACTGGGATGAATATCAGCCAAATGTAGAAGGTAAAATCTAGTGCACTAAATAAATACAATATATATAAGAGGCTATACAAGAACAACCCAAATCATAAAGGGGAAAATGTAATATGCCAGTAAGTTGTCATAAACCGCGCTAGAAAAGTGCAATGTGCATAAGTGTGCATGAAAAAATGGCCTCTAATAAAGTGCACAATATACTTAATTATGAGGCAATAAGTCAAGTGTTAGCATGAAGAAGATCCAGCAAAGAGAAACATGTGCAAACAAGCCAAACTTGCTAGTGCCGAAAAGTGAATGATCAAGATGAATTAAAGAAGTGGCTCAGTAAAAAGCTGAAGCCAACTAAAGTGCAAGGTGCAAAAGAAACAGCGTGAGCGGTAACTCCAAGATACTGGCATATATTAAATATTACTCATAAGCATGAAAATATATTAGAGTAATACATCACCAAATAATTGTGTACATCCCAGGTCATCCAGCTCCCCGCCACTCCAGATGACAACACCGACACGTTGCGTAGTTAACTAACTACTTCGCCAGGGTGTGTTGTCGTATTGTCTGCTGGCTTTAAATACAATAAACGTGGGCCTGTGGTGGGAGGAGGAACGGCCACTTGCAGCCAATGAGCGGGCAGGCTGCGCCTGTCCGCCGCATCAGAGCATCCGCCCCGGTTCACCGGCTCCAACTCTGAGCATGTCAGCACGTCATGTCCGCCCCAGCTATGATGCGGGAAGATATAATCGCGCTACTGCGCATTCCCGGGAGAAGCTTGATAGTCGCCCAGGTTACAGAGCTTGTGGAACAAATAAGCGCCGTGCGCATGCTCGAACAGAGCGCAGCCGCACACAGCCGCTGCTGGGCAGACATGCCGACAGGATCGGAATAGGTGAGTATACATAACGAAACATGGAAACCACACCTGTTTATGTGACAACACAAGAGTAAGTGGCCCGGACCAATTCCCCCCACAGTACTCAGCCAGCTGCCAAATCACACAAAGACAATACAATAAGACAGAAAGGACATCATGGCCACAATGTCAGGCCGTGCCAGCCATTAAAGAACTCTATCAAGCTAAAATTATATAATCAGATGAGTGTCATATCATAAGATAAAGTGGTCCAACACAAAAGCACCAAATGTCAACATATTCAAATTCACACAAGATACGATCGAATTTTGGATATGTAGTTAAAAATTTAGCTCAGCATGAACCAATCCCAGATAATAAATAGCATATGTTGATCACCCTCATAAGAACATGGTAACTGAGCATGAGACATGCATAAAAGTGGAACAATCATTCCAGGTCGAGGAGAAGAAAATTTACATGACCTGCAGAATCTTCCGCAGACTATGAATATGTGGCTAAATTGGCACTATAATCACCAAATTTCCCCTCGACTTCTGTCCGTAACCAGCAATTCCCTGATTAAACACAGAGGCATTACAAGTAGATACTGTAATCTATCTGAGGCTTAAGAATAACTGCCATCCATCCATATATGGTGATCATATGTTAAAGCAGGGTCTATGATGGGATATCAAGGTGCCCTCTGCTGATCCTGCAATTATCTATCCAGAGATGCATAATAGTGCCATCATATGTAGTCCCATATTCACCTGGAGATCAAAGTCCATGGCGGGAAAGAGAGAGTCCTCAGTAAACCCTCATGCAAGACACGAGGAGATCATTCGCTCTTGACCCACAGAAGGCGATGAGGAGATATGCAACAGCAGTAGCATATCCTCCACCACACATTGCAGGTTGATAGGCAGGCAATCAAGAAGAGAGGGAGCAGCAACAGAAGATCCTCCACGTGGCACCAGCAGCTGGACATGCATGAGAATAGTGTAGCAGTCTGGAAAGTGAATCAGGCTCCACTTTGAGGATGTATATGTGGGTTGCAGCAGCACAGCTTCTGGCAGCAGGACAAGAAGTCTGTTATATATATATATATAGAGACTTTTATCCTTTCAGCCAGGGACTGCAAACCCCAACTTGCAGGGGCAGTAAGTGTATCATCAGCAGCTAGAGAGATAGAGTGATCTGCAGCAAGCCCTCTTCTCTATGATCTCCAGCAGGCATGTAATGTTCAATTTGCAACTCTGTGGTAACTGAGCACTTCCCTACATAAGTATACATTTTTCTGATGACTTACCCCTGTTTTGTAAAAGAAATCAGTAGCTAACATCTCACATAACAAAGGTTTACAAGTCTGAGCCTATATTTCAGCTTTCCGTTACATTTAATCTCCATGTCCCACCATTCATGTCGGAAAAAAATGGGAAATTTAGAGTTCATAATGCGAAATGCATTTTGTTCAATTGATATAACTTACACAGCAATCACAGCGCCTCGCGCAGTCATTAATCTCAGCAACTAGATATTAAGCTGAACTAAAGTTCTGCTGATGGATCTCCCATATAGGCAGTTAGATATTCTATAAATCTGCAGGAAATTCTAGAGTAATAAAAGTCATCTGCAAGGATTTACGGAAAAGCCGTATGATGGGCGAGTGGTTTCTGGTATATTTCTGCCATTGCATCATTTCATCCTGTGCTTAAGTGTGAAAACGTAATGATGCATGCAAAGGAGCGGAGATTGGATGCAAAATGGAACCATTTTGTTTTTATAGAGCCAGAATAAGTTGCCATGAACTCATTCTAGGCCATTGATATAATATAGATTTATTTTATGTAAAGAAAGAAAAAAAATCAGGTTTTAGAGCTGTTATCATACAGGGGGAGTTATATATAGGGCCAGATTATGGGTGAGCATGGTATGGAGCAGTTCTTGTGTTTGACCCCTCACCATCACTCCCTTTTGGTCTCTGGTTCCTCTCTCTCTCCTGTCTTATAGAAACATAGAAGGCTGATGACTAAAGGGGACAACCTGGTCCATCTAGTCTGTTCTTATATGTGTATGTCCTCTTTTATCTTAAAGAGGAACAACGAACCTCTGTGCAAGCAGGTCCTATTAGCCCCTAGCTATCATTACCTAGCTAGATAACCTTTAGGATGTCAGCATCTCCCAGTTTTTTTTCCTCTCCCTCGGCGTCTTAGCCATCTTTGACAGACACCGGGGAGCTTAGCCGTGTGGGGTCTCTGCTGGGCTCCCCCTCCTTGCTAGCTGCTCGGAAATCTCACGGCTTTTCTATGTGTCCTGTAGCCGGAGATGAGCAGCACAGACCATACACTGCACAGGTGCGAGATCTCAGTGTGGCGCAATGCATCCTGGGATTGAAGATGGAAAAAAAGATGGCCCTGCCAGACGGATAGCGCCCGGAGGAGAATGGATGAGTGCACCGGGAAGGGCAGAAGACAGGTAAGTTTACTGTGGCAATTGTCTGATTGTAGTATTAAAGGGAAAAGAGGGCAGAGTTTGGGGAGTTTTTGAGAACTCTCCAGACTGTCCAATGTTCCTCTTTAAACCGGACCAACACCTGTTTTTACTTTAACGGGTGTTGTTCCCGCTGTCTGGTGATTGCAAGAAGCTTGGGGGGGCATCCAGAATGCTGGAGCCCCCCTTGCAGCTAAACACACAGAAAGCTCGTAACACTCACATTTAATATGAGCCAGTGCCGAGTCCCACGATTGCCCGTTGGGCGGTCATGTGGGCAGGTCCTGCCGGTGACCGGCGCAGAGGACGCAACCGAAGTTCATGTGGCTCGTAATGAATGTGAGTATTACAAGCTTTATGTGCGGTTAGCTGCGAGGGGGGCTCCAGCATTCTGGATCCCTCCCAAGCTTCTTGCAATCACCAAACAGCGGGACCAACACCTGTTAAAGTAAAAACGGGTGCTGGTCCAGTTTAAGATAGATGTTTGCTTAACTCAGCCTCAGTTACATTCTGTGTCCCCCCCCCCCCGTTTAAGAGATGCTGCCAACGGGGCCTGCGACGTGGCTGCCATTGAAGGTGCCAGTGAAGGACCAAAGAAAAGCAACAGCAACGGAAGCAACAGAAGATCGGTTGGACTGATAAGGCCCAATGAGGGACAGAAGGTAGAAGACATAAACCGGTAAGTAGTGGAATTTAGACTAATAAATGTTTTTTTGTGGGGTGTGTTTTTTTTTTTTTTTGGTCTACTGCAGGTGAACTGTTAAGGGGGCCAGAAGACATTGAACAGTTTGTAAAAGAATAGCAGTTAGCAACATTAAGTCATTCTTTGGCTTTTATGTTTTTTGTGTTTTTATTCAACACTTCAATACTTTTCCTGCTCCTGTGCTGTACGGTAGCTTCAGGGTTCAGCACCACTTATGACTGGTGTGGCTTATACAACAGTGCCAAATTAAAGATAAAAAAGATACTGCGCTATCTAGTATTATATCCACATATATTAATTCATATTAAAGTTACCCCCAAACAAAATGCGCCGATGTCAGTTATACTATCCTTGAACTAGTATTTGTTTCTGTGGATAGTTTGAAGCCTTCTTTTAGCCTGATGTCCAGGGCAATAGGGGAATCTCACTGTTACTATTAAATTCCAGTCAGAGATGGAGGAGGGGCAGGAGGAGGTAGGGACCAGCAATCCTGTCCTGCTCTGCTGAGTTGATTGGAGGATGGTGATCGCAGTCTGCCGCCTACGTTTCAGAGCGCACGGCTCCTTTATCAAGGCTGCGATAATGCTGTGTACCTGTTTTCTCCTTTTATTGTGAATGGAAGCGCCCCTCCCACCGGCCGGCCGGCCTTCGTTGCCTTTCAGGGAGCGCTCGTGGAATGCTTTTTGGAAGCGCGGCCCCGGCTGACATCACTGTCGGATGCCGGATGGCGCTGTAATGTGGGAAACAAAAAAGACATGATGCTTCGATGGGAGGGGTTCGTAATAGAGAATTGCAGCTTGCGGGAGCAATCCCATATCTTCCATATCTTAGTTCAACTTCTGGAACTGCCCCTTCCCTCCCCAGCCCCCAACCAATCAGAAAGGGAAACAGGCTGGGCCGCAACAGGGGGCGGGAGAGGGGCAGTCACAAGCTTGGAGGACAGCTCCCAGCCTGGCCAGCAAGCAGGCGAGCGCACACAGTGCTCTGTCTGCTACAGAAGATGATGGGGGGGGGGGTCCATTCCAGTCTGCTACGGGATGATGGGGTTTGTTCTGCAGCATAGTCTGCTATAAGAGAGGATGGGGGCTTTGTCGCAGTGATGGTGGGATTCTGTCACACAGCCTGTAATAGGGTTATGGGGGGTTCCTATTATTTTTTTAATAAAGGATGTAAATTTTTAGTAGTATCTCTACCCCAGTTTGTGCAGGCCAATAGCTCTGGTGTTCCCTTCGATTTGCAGCCCTCTAGCCCTTGCTACCCTCATTTTAAAGACATTATCGGGCCTCCAAATAATGACAAGTTGATTGCTCTACTTTTTATTTCACAAAAATGTGAGGACTGTTCCTAAATGAGCAAATTATTGAGCAGAGGGCCGGTTAGGTGTTTTGCTTCTTTGGAGCATTATAAGACACAGCATTATATTTGGGCTGCGGTATGACTTTAATATTGACTTTCAATTGCTATGAAACATGTTGTATCTCCTGTATGCCCAGAGCCATGATGAAGTCATTTGGGGTCCATCTGGTGCCAGGTGCTTTTTTCATAATTGATGTAAGGAATATAAACTTGAATTAGCATATTATTCATAAACCTCTCCAGATTTCCAGCATCATAAAACCTGTAAAATTCCAGATTTCATTTATCTAGTGGTAAAAACGTTATATCTCTTGTTTTGTTTTTTCTTAAGCGTTCCAAAATTCACTTAAAACTGAAATGGATCACCCTAAAAACACCATTCTGCCAGTCCCACAGTGCATGCACAGGTTTGTAACAGAGCCCCAGGATAGTGACGGAGGTGCAGCCACGTCCCCAGCCTCCCTACATGCGGGAGTTCACCTCAGCCTATCTAAATGGCTGGAATTGGGTGTGCACAGGAAGCCCCATGGAGGTGGGAAATTCTAAAGCCGCGGCCTAAGAAATTGCCAGAAAGGTGAGCGTTTGCAAGATGGCCATGCAGGTTCACACAGGTGAGCATAGAAAATGGAATTCTCCTAGGGTGCTTGATTGTTCGGCCCTGATGTCTTTTGGGCTAATAGATGGTTGCTCCTCTTTGAAGAGGACCAAAGCTCCAACAACTGACACATTTTGGATTAGATAAAGTCTGACTGCAATTAATGTTATCTTCAAAAACACAGAGCAGCCACCGAAGAATAATCAGTTGAATGTGTACAAAGAAGTCTCTGTCCCACAACACATGCACCTCTGCACAATAGGGAGAACCACAGAGAATCCACCACCGACAGTGCAAACTCTTACTATTTGTAGTAAGTGAAGCCTTCAGAACATCCACATATGGATAGGTGATAAATCCTATTCCCAAGCGTATTGCTCACCTGCATTAATTTCAAGGTCAGTTCAATAAGGCACCAAAAAAAAAAAACAATAAAACAGAATCTAGTGAAATTCCATTTAAACCCAAAAAGTTTTAATAAAGGTTTAAAAGTTACACTCACAAACAAATTAGTTAAAAACAGCATCCAATAAACAGTTGCGATCCACGTCTCACCGGCCCTGGAGTAAAGCAGCATTACCAGCAGGAGGGTCGCGTCAACAATAAAAAGATGTAGGTACCAGCTTAAGAAATTCCGCCACCGCAGATGCGTTTCGTCGCCAATAGGCAACGTTGACTAGCCTAGTCAAATTTGCCTATTGGCGACGCGTCGGCGGTGCCCCCCCCCCCCGGGGAGAGGGCATATGAACACTGTTTGTTGTGTTGGTCTGATTTAAGTCATTTTTGACTGTTGATCCGCTTTAATGACAAATTAGGCAACCTCCTGCTATACCGCCGAGCTGGTTAGGAAGGGAATTCCTCCAAAGGTTAGGCCGGCCACCTATAGCCCTCCACACCCCAGCTCTGATTTCAAAAAGTTAAAATATTTATTAATCTCAATATATATATATATATATATATATATATATATATATATATATATATATATATTAAAGCGAATGAACAGTCAAAAAATTACTTAAACCAGACCAACACAACAAACAGTGCTCATATGCCCCCTCCCCGGGGCAATTCAGATTGCTGCAAATAAAAATTCATTTACCTTTTTTTTTTTCTTTTAGAAACAAAATGCCAGCTCATGCATTTGCAGGCCGCAGTGCCGAAGTGCTGCTGTGCATCAGTTATGGGGTTATTTAAGAAGGTATAGCGCCAGGTAGCGGCAGGCAGCGTCTGGGGAACGCCGGGCACTGTATGAAAAACCACATTTATGAAAGCGAATCTGGTGAGCGACTCTAACAGCGCCATGTAGCGTCACATGTATTATTACAGGCGGCTCAGCGTATAGCGCCGGCGCTCTAGCTTCCAGAGCCAGGTATTACCTTTCGCTCAGTGTTGCTCTCCCATACATTTCAATGGCCGTTCATATGCTTGTGTATAAACAGTGTGTTTGACATTTTTTTTTGCTCCAATCATTGTGTGACGTCTCCTGGCTGCAAGCAAACACTTTTATACATTTTTTTTTACTTTTATTTTTTATGCAGAATTGTCATTACAGGTCTGGCACCAAAGTGTTAATGTCACAGTGTTATAACAATGTCATTCCATGTGTTTTCGCTTTGTTACTGGTGGATATGTGTTCAAAAACTCTATGCTATAGCGACCAGCTTTAGAGCGCCAACGCTGTGTGTGTCCTTTTTTGATAAGTATGGTGTGGAGCACTGAGAGTCGGTCGCAAAGAGCTCCCGCTACCTCTCGCTCGCTGCAGCGCTGTACTGGTGTTAGAGCGTCCAACATACATCACATTCATCAATGCCGGGCCAGGTTACTACAGCGACCAAGATGTTCTGTTACAGCGCCCGATACCCACTTACAGCGTCTATCAGTGGTCACTCTAAGCGCCGCTATACAGACGCTCATCTGCCGATACCTGGTGCTAGTAGTGAATCAGCCGCCACGTCAGGTGAATCCAGGCAGCAGCATGGCTGAGATGCTGGAAGAGGAATCTCCAAAATGGCTGCTACCTTTCTTTTCCAACTGTGCCAGGCCTCATGACTGCTCTTAAATTGCCCCCAGGTTTGCTGGACTGACAAGGCGAGGGCAAGTGAGAGTAGTCTGGACAGGGCAGGTCGGTTGCAGGAGATCAGTCTGAACTGGCATCACAACAGAAAGATTGTCCAATAACAAGCCAGAAATTGATGAACAGGTGGGCCTGGGGTTTCCCGGAATCCTAAAAGGGCCAGCTTTAGGCATATCTATCAACTTTTCAGGGTGGGAAAGAGGGACATTAAATTAGGCCATGCCCCCTCATTGAGGAATTGATGAAGTCACGCCCCCCCATTGAGGGATGAATAGGAGATAGGAATGGAGGGATCATGAAAAAGAGACAGAAGGAGAAAGGGGCATTCAAAGGAGAAGGAAAAAGAATCTTAAAGTGCACCAAAACCAAGCGCGATTGATTCCCTCCCCCTGGGGCATCCAAAACCGGGATGCCCCACTGTGTGAACCCCCCCCCCAAGTCGGCCCATTCACTTACCTTCGTTCCCAGTCCAACGTCGCATGGGCGAGCCACGGCCGCATCCCGCTATCCCTTTAGCAGGGCGCATGCCCACACCAGGCATTTGTGAGTGGCCGGCCCGGGCACAGTCCCTGTTAGAGGGAAGCGGGGGATGCGGTCGCCAGCGCGCATGGAGCCGCTGACCTTATATGCCTTCTTAGATGGCGTAACGTCAGTGGCTGCGAGCGTGCTCATTGGACGAGCGGCTGCACATGCGCCGTAGGACCGGGAAGAGGTGAGTTAGATTGGGTGATCTGGGGGTTTCACACAGTGGGGCACCCCCAATTGGTGGTGCCCCCGGGGAAAGGTCCAGAACCCAGGATAGTCAAAATCCTGGGTTTTGGTCCACTTTAAAACATTTGCAAAAAAGAAAGGCTAGAGATGGGGGTATTTTGAAAAAGAGGCCTTCTGCTCCAGTTGAGTGCTCCTGAAGCCCCCTTACATGGCGCTCTGTGCGACCGCACACCTTGCACACCCCAAAGGACCTCCCTGTTCCAATAATACACAGTAGTGACAAATTACAGGTTTAGAGCCTGAAGCATGTGACTGCAGTACAGGTCTCCTTGTGATCCTGGGCTTTCTTTTCCCCTATTATATTGCCTTTCTCCAGGACTGACCATAGGGAGACCAATGCCTGGTGGGCCGCACAGCTTTGGGGCCAATGGGGCTGCTGCTTTTAGCACCCATATTCAATCCCTGCCCCCTTAGTCTCCTTCTCAGTCCCCTGTACCCAGCCCCACTGTACCCACAAGCCAAGGAACCCCAGCCCCCAATGATATAGCCCCGGCATCATGGTTGGGGGCCTCCTGCAAGGATGTCTCAGGCCGGCCAGGGCTGGTTTTTGGTCCCAGTCCGCCGCTGCCTTCCTCCTCCGGAGTAGAATCCTCATCACATTATATTCAGTCAGTCAGCTTACAATCAATAGCTGCCCATTCCTGCCACAGAGCGGCAATTCCATCTTATCAGATAATTATTTATAGATCTTCTTTTTCCAGCTCTTCAATTTCGTGTGTCTCAAGGTAAACAGCGGCGCGGCAAACACCGCCCATGAATTATGTCTGCGGGATCGCGCCTTGTGCTTTCCAGGGAAGAGATATTCCAATGCACTCCATTATTGTTCTGAAAAATGGCCCCTGGACGTGATCCCAGTCCTTATATTCAGGAGATATTATAGCGAATAAAAGATTTATTGTTACAGTGAAAGGGTTACTGACCTTTTGAGGGGACTGAGACAATGAAATGTGCATGTGTTGAGTCATCATCTGCTGCTGAGGGGGCCCTGCAGAAGCGGGAAAATTAGCTGGGAGTTATTAAGAAATATAAAGCAGGCTAAATGAAGGCTGGATGAAAGATACGGCACCTGACAGCCAGCAAAGGGAGAGCAGAAAGCAGAAGCATTTACTCTTTGCCTGGAATTTAAACTTATTTTCTTCTTTCTTTTTTTTTTTTCTTTTATTCTTTTTCCTTTCCTCTTTCTTCTCGTTCTTTTTTTTCTTTACCTCCTTCCTATTTCAGGGTTTCCATACGCTTTACTAAGCCACCACAGAGCCAACAGCAGCAGCCGGCTGCTCGGACGGGGGGCGAAGACTGAGCAGAGGATTTTCTGTGTTTCCATACACTTTAAATAAGCCAACGCTGAGCCAACAGCAAACCTATTTCGAGGTTTCCATCCGCTTTAAATGAGACACCGCCAAGCCAACAGCAGTGACCGGATGCTCGGGCGGGGCGGGGGCGAAGATTGAGCTGAGGACCCATTTCTGGGTTTTGATCTGCTTTAAATGAGCCAACGCGGAGCCAACAGTAGCATCCAGTTGCTCGGCGGGGGTGGGGGGTGAAGATTGAGCAGAGGACCCATTTTTGGTTTTCCATACGCTTTATATGAGCCAACAGCAAACCCCTTTCTGGGTTTCCATCCACTTTAAATGAGCCAACGCCAAGCCAACAGCAACAGCCGGCTGCTCAGGCGGGGGGGTGGGGGGGTTGGCGACGATTGAGCAGAGAACCCATTTCTGGGTTTCCATACGCTTTAAATGAGCCAACACCAACCCAACAGCAAACCCATTTTGAGGTTTCCATCTGCTTTAAATGAACCACCACCAAGCCAACAGTGACCGGTGGTGCGGGGGGGGGGGGGCAAAAATTAAAGCGGACCTTCACTCTGAATAAGAGTCTATCTTATATGTTTCCCACACCCTGTACATACAGATTGCTCACATTAAAAATCATCCTACCTGCATCTACTGCATGTTATGAGCCTTTAAACATCCATGGAAGCCGCCATCTTATCAGGCAGCCTGCAAACAGGAAGTGCCTCCTGACTGTGCTGCTCTGCATTCTGGGACTGCTGACCTTTACCCTCTGCTCTGTCTGAGCAAAGCACAGCTATAACCCACCCCCCTGTACATTATCCCACTCTTCTCTCCTCAGTAAGTGTGATGCATCTGAGTCAAGATGGCGGCGCCCGTATCCTAAATTCCTGAACAGAGTTGCAGCCCAGTGGGGGAAAGAATAATAAGTTAGTGACTAAAAACGTAAAATATATTAATTTTAGATGTTGGAGAACCGTTTTTTTCCGAGCTTGGGCTTTTCATTAAATCACGCTGAAGGTCCGGTTTAAGCTGAGGACCCATTTCTGGGTTTCCATCCACTTTAAATTAGCCAACGGGACCCAACAGCAAACCAATTTCTGGGTTTCCATACACTTTAAATGAGCCAACGCGGAGCCAACAGCAGCGTCCCAAAGCAAACCCATTATGAAGTTTCCATCCGCTTTAAATGAGTCACTGCCAAGCGAACAGCAGAGACCAACTGCTCGAGTGGGGCGGGGGGGTGGGGGCGAAGATTGAGCTAAGGACCCATTTCTGTGTTTACATACGCTTTAAATAAGCCAACGCTGACCCAACAGCAAAACTATTTGGAGGTTTAAATGAGCCAACACCAAGCCAACAGCAGCTGCCGGCTGCTCAGATGGGGGGGTGTAGATTGAGCAGAGGACCCATTTCTGGGTTTTTATGAATGAACCACCGCCAAGCCAACAGCAGTGACCAGCTGCTCGGGGGGCGGGGGGGGGCAAGAATTGAGCAAAGGACCCATTTCTGGGTTTCCATATGCTTTAAATGAGCCAATGCTGAGCCAACAGCAAACCCATTTCTGGGTTTCCTTCCACTTTAAATGAGCCGATGCGGAGCCAACAGTGGCGTTCGGTTGCTCAGAGGAGGCAGGGGGGGGGGAGAGATTGAGCAGAGGACCCATTTCTGGCTTTCCATCTGCTTTAAATGACCCAACGCTGACCCAAATGCAAACCCATTTCAAGGTTTCCACCTGCTTTAAATGAGCCACCGCCGAGCCAACAGCAGCGACCGGCTTCTCGGTGGGGGGGAGGGGGGCCAAGGATTGAGCAGAGGACCCATTTCTGGGTTTCCATTCACTTTAAATGAGCCAATGCCGAACCAACAGCAAAACCCATTTCTAGGTTTCCATCCGCTTTAAATGAGCTGACGTGGAGCCAACAGTAACATCCGGTTGCTTGGAGAGGTGAAGACTGAGCAGAGGACCCATTTCTGAGTCTCCATCCACTTTAAATGAGCCAACGACGAGCCAACAGCAAACCTCTTTCTGGGTTTCCATCCACTTAAAACGAGCCACCGCCAAGCCAACAGAAGCAGCTGGCTGCCCGGGCGGTGGGGGGGGGGGGGGGGGGGGAAGAGATTGAGCCTGGGTTTCCATCCGCTTCAAATGAGCCAACGCTGAGCCAACAGCAAACCCATCTATAAGATTCCCAGGATGATTGAGCCCCTACCCCCAGAGAGGGTAAAAACCCCCAGGTCGCCCATAAACTCACCTTCTTTTTTGGTTCAACGGCACATGTGCAAGCCACAGCAACATCCCCGCTATCCCTCTAGCATGGCACAAGCCCGTGCCAGGCATTTGTGAATGGCCAGCGTGGGCACGCTCCCTGTTAGAGGGTAGCGGGGGATGCGACCACAAGAGCTTTAAATGAGCCAACGCCGAGCCAGCGCTGAGCCAACAGCAAACCCATTTCGAGGTTTCCATCAGCTTTAAATGGGCCAACGCCGAGCCAACAGCAAACCCATACGCTTTCCATACGCTTTAACTGAGTCACTGCTGAGCCAACAGCAGCAGTCAGCTGCTCAGGCGGAGGAGGCGAAGATTGAGCAGAAATGAGGCAACGCCGAGCCAACAGCAGCCAGCTGTGGGGTGGGGGGTGGGAAGGTTTCTATCCGCTTTAAATGAGCCAACGTCTGCCCTGATGATCCTCACTAAAAGCCTCCTGGCATGACTCCATGGTGTAAATCTAGGAGGCCCCTTTTCCATAGCGTCCGGGCAATCCTCCAGCACGCAGCATTTTTTTTTTCCTTTTTTTTTCCCCTCTATATTAATAATGACTTTAGCAAGAAGGAAGTGTCCTTTTAAATAGCAGGATGGATGTAATGAAGGTTAAAAGAAAAACATTCATCTTGCAGTCAATCCAATGGTAAAAGTCACATGAGGCTTTTCCGGATTGTCTATTCTTCTATCAATGTGGGAGTTGTAATATAAAGTGGTAATGAGCTGGAAAGGTAATGCGTTTCAGTCGTATCATATTTACGATTTGATTCCTCCTTTTTTTCCTCCGCAAGCACTACGTTTCGGTTCATGACCGTGGTGTTCCAGATAAATGGGCCGTGTGCGTCAAGGATATTTGTAAGTGCCTTCCGAACGTTAGCACAAAAATGACCCGTCGCCTTGGCTCATTACCTTTTTTGTGCGGAGGTAGAGATGAAATAAGTACTGGAATGAATGCAGATGATTGATACGCTTAACACTTGTGCAGTATGATATCGAGCGATACCATGCAGGTCTATGTCAGCACATGAGTTAGCTTAAAGTGGACCAAAACCTACCGAGATTGGCTCAGGAATCTATATGATTCCCAGGCCGATTGATTTCCTATCACCGGGGAGCGTGAAACCCCCCAGATCGCCCGAAAACTCACCATCTTTGCATGACCAACGGTGCATGCATGAGCCGTGGCTGCATCCCCTCTAGCAAGGTGCGTGCCCGTGCCAGGCATTTGTGAATGGCTGGTGCGGGCATGCTCCTTGTTAGAGGGTAGCGGGGGATGCAGCTGCCAGCATGCTCGTCCAGTCAGCTCGCTCGGATCCGCTCCCGTCCCTTCGTCTAAGCCGTCTAAGGTGAGTGGATCCAAGTGTGCTTATTGGACGAGTGGCTGCACATGCGCCATATGACCGGGAGGAGGTGAGTTTGTTCAGGTAGACCTGGGGGGTTTCACACAGCGGGGCATCCCCGATCGAGGTGCAAGGACCAAAACCTAGGATAGTCAAAATGCTGGGCTTTGGTCGACTTTATAAAGGAACGTTACAAGATGGTAGAGAAGATCCTGAATTTAACATGGCAACTACCCTGTTTCCCCTGAAAATATTACTTACCATGAAATGAAGCCCTAGTATGATTTATCAGGGCTTTTGAGGATGCTTTTAATATCAGCCCTACCCCAAAAATAAGCCGAAGTTACAGTTCATTATTTGACAAAAACAATATGGGTTGGCAAGGGTGGGGCTCTCTGTGGGGCAATAGGCAAATAAGGAAATAGCTTTTGGTCCCAGAACCAGAAGGTCGGGGTCCCAGCAGGGAGATTTCATGCTCTGGGCGCCAGGTTGCCAGGTTGCCTGAAGTCCCTGACGGTTGCCACTCAATAAAACTTTACTATTTGCTGTGCCCTTATTGAGCTTGTGTGCAGCATGGGGGTGCTGTATACCTCCTCTGTATGCGGCTCCCCTGGCCTCTGCATGGCAGCTTGTGTCATATTGTGGAGCTATATTGTGGGATGAAGTTTTTTATCCAGCTCTTACAATAAATGTAGAGTATTGCTTTTGGAAAAACCCTGAAAATAAACCCCCATGGATCTTTTGGGGTAAATATTAATCATGATATAAGACCATGTTCTGTTTTCTGGGAATCACAGTAGTCCTCTATTGGGTATGGAATCTGTTAAACCCAAAACCAACATATTCAAGCAGCACAAAATATTGCTGCATGCCCCCACCCACCGGTGCCCGTCCTGGCCCCCATGCCCAAGTACCTTGGCTGATGAAGCTGGTTTTGTGGTGGCCTGGTTTGTTTGGCTGAACCAAACAAAATTGGCAATAGCAATTCGGGTCGCATTAACCCTGACCCAAATTCATAACGTATTTCGCATAGCAATGCACGCTGCCGTGGACATCACAAAAAAGGGATGACGTAATGTCCTACAGTAAAGCTTGTGTGTCATTGTGTGTACAGAGGTGCTGGAAAGTTGGTGATCCCTTCTGCAAACATTCAAAATAAAACTGCATCATATTTTTTTATTCCTAAAAAAAAGGGTACCAAATCAAAGAAACAAAAAACATTAGATTTTATCATGTATTGGCACTAGAGGCATCCACACTCATGGGAGCCATCGGCCAGCACTGCGCCGCTCCACCACCGCCGTTGACAGGAAGAGGATCGGGCAGAGGTGAGTTACAATAGCTTCCTGCTGCAACCTTAGGTGAAGCTGGTTGATGAACTGCTCATCAGGTCATCGACCAGCTTTTCTGTGTACAGGCCGGACACCGAACTCTAGCTGAAGTCCGTGTTCGGGTTTTGGAACCTGAACTCGCAAAGTTTGGTACGAACACAAACTTTGCGGTTCGGGTTTTCTCATCTCTACGTATGGCACTTTGTTTGTCTAACAATGAAAAGTTCAATTCACACCACAGGGCACACTGCTGGTGCACCATGCTTTTCCAAATAATTAGCAGGACCCTCTATATCCTTTGCCAGGGAGGGTTTACGTAATTTAAAAAGTAAAATCAAACCCTTACAGCCACCACACCTAGATTCAAAGAATTTTTTTTATCCAAATGATTTTGGCTATTTCTGGAGAGTCGTGAGAGGCAGTCAGAGCTCTTTTCACTCAGCACACAAGTGAAAAAATAGTTTTCATCTATGAAAACATAACACAATTTAAAAGGTATATTTACGTTTGTGAGTCAAAGTCCCCATTTTATATCATCCAACTCCATTCCTGGGTTGCAGGTTTTAATTCCAGTGTAGCCATTGAAGATCTCTGGATGCGTGTGTGGGACACGATGTGAAGTTGATAACTGCTTTCTTTACAGAATAAGCCCCAGATCAGTTATCCCAATGACCTGACCAGCTGCCTCATTTATAACAGGGACAATGAATATCCCCGGACCCTCGCATTAACACTGGAGGTAGGCGGTGGCTAGATTTGGACCCATCGGTTCTTATAACCAAGCCAGGATTTAGATTTTCAGGACCAGCAACTAATTCTGGGAAGAACTGACCCAAACATGATCTCTAGAGATGAGCGAACTTTTGAAAAATTCGATTCGACTGATTCGCCGAATTTTCCGACAAAAATCGTTTCGACCCGAATAAATTCGCGACGAATCGCTATTAAAAACGGCTATTTCTGAGCCTCCTACAGCCTCAATAGGGTTGTAAACCATTCAGCCTTGCTGTAACACGCACAGGATGCGTGCTGGGTTAGTTAAATAATACTTTGAAGAAATATCACATGCAGATCAGAGGCATCGCTAATAGAATCGCAGAGCGGCACAATTGCAGAGAGTTGAAGTGGCATCACTATGAGGGGCAGAAGGAGCCCAAATATACACTGGAGTTGGCCTCAGGAGCCCAAAAATTGGATGAATCACACCCTGGAGTTGGCAGAAGTTGGCAGCAGCAGCAGCAGGAGCCCAAATATACACTGGAGTTGGCTTCAGGAGCCCAAAAATTGGATGAATCACACCCTGGAGTTGGCAGGAGTTGACACCAGCAGCAGCAGGAGCCCAAATATACACTGGAGTTGGCTTCAGGAGCCCAAAAATTGGATGAATCACACCCTGGAGTTGGCAGAAGTTGGCAGCAGCAGCAGCAGGAGCCCAAATATACACTGGAGTTGGCCTCAGGAGCCCAAAAATTGGATGAATCACACCCTGGAGTTGGCAGAAGTTGACAGTAGCAGCAGCAGGAGCCCAAATATACACTGGAGTTGGCCTCAGGAGCCCAAAAATTGGATGAATCACACCCTGGAGTTGGCAGAAGTTGGCAGCAGCAGCAGCAGGAGCCCAAATATACACTGGAGTTGGCCTCAGGAGCCCAAAAATTGGATGAATCACACCCTGGAGTTGGCAGAAGTTGGCAGCAGCAGCAGCAGGAGCCCAAATATACACTGGAGTTGGCCTCAGGAGCCCAAAAATTGGATGAATCACACCCTGGAGTTGGCAGGAGTTGACAGTAGCAGCAGCAGGAGCCCAAATATACACTGGAGTTGGCCTCAGGAGCCCAAAAATTGGATGAATCACACCCTGGAGTTGGCAGAAGTTGGCAGCAGCAGCAGCAGGAGCCCAAATATACACTGGAGTTGGCCTCAGGAGCCCAAAAATTGGATGAATCACACCCTGGAGTTGGCAGGAGTTGACAGTAGCAGCAGCAGGAGCCCAAATATACACTGGATTTGGCTTCAGGAGCCCAAAAATTGGATGAATCACACCCTGGAGTTGGCAGGAGTTGACACCAGCAGCAGCAGGAGCCCAAATATACACTGGAGTTGGCTTCAGGAGCCCAAAAATTGGATGAATCACACCCTGGAGTTGGCAGAAGTTGGCAGCAGCAGCAGCAGGAGCCCAAATATACACTGGAGTTGGCCTCAGGAGCCCAAAAATTGGATGAATCACACCCTGGAGTTGGCAGAAGTTGGCAGCAGCAGCAGCAGGAGCCCAAATATACACTGGAGTTGGCCTCAGGAGCCCAAAAATTGGATGAATCACACCCTGGAGTTGGCAGGAGTTGACAGTAGCAGCAGCAGGAGCCCAAATATACACTGGAGTTGGCCTCAGGAGCCCAAAAATTGGATGAATCACACCCTGGAGTTGGCAGGAGTTGACAGTAGCAGCAGCAGGAGCCCAAATATACACTGGAGTTGGCTTCAGGAGCCCAAAAATTGGATGAATCACACCCTGGAGTTGGCAGGAGTTGACACCAGCAGCAGCAGGAGCCCAAATATACACTGGAGTTGGCTTCAGGAGCCCAAAAATTGGATGAATCACACCCTGGAGTTGGCAGAAGTTGGCAGCAGCAGCAGCAGGAGCCCAAATATACACTGGAGTTGGCCTCAGGAGCCCAAAAATTGGATGAATCACACCCTGGAGTTGGCAGAAGTTGGCAGCAGCAGCAGCAGGAGCCCAAATATACACTGGAGTTGGCTTCAGGAGCCCAAAAATTGGATGAATCACACCCTGGAGTTGGCAGGAGTTGACACCAGCAGCAGCAGGAGCCCAAATATACACTGGAGTTGGCTTCAGGAGCCCAAAAATTGGATGAATCACACCCTGGAGTTGGCAGAAGTTGGCAGCAGCAGCAGCAGGAGCCCAAATATACACTGGAGTTGGCCTCAGGAGCCCAAAAATTGGATGAATCACACCCTGGAGTTGGCAGGAGTTGACAGTAGCAGCAGCAGGAGCCCAAATATACACTGGATTTGGCTTCAGGAGCCCAAAAATTGGATGAATCACACCCTGGAGTTGGCAGGAGTTGACACCAGCAGCAGCAGGAGCCCAAATATACACTGGAGTTGGCTTCAGGAGCCCAAAAATTGGATGAATCACACCCTGGAGTTGGCAGAAGTTGGCAGCAGCAGCAGCAGGAGCCCAAATATACACTGGAGTTGGCCTCAGGAGCCCAAAAATTGGATGAATCACACCCTGGAGTTGGCAGAAGTTGGCAGCAGCAGCAGCAGGAGCCCAAATATACACTGGAGTTGGCCTCAGGAGCCCAAAAATTGGATGAATCACACCCTGGAGTTGGCAGGAGTTGACAGTAGCAGCAGCAGGAGCCCAAATATACACTGGAGTTGGCCTCAGGAGCCCAAAAATTGGATGAATCACACCCTGGAGTTGGCAGGAGTTGACAGTAGCAGCAGCAGGAGCCCAAATATACACTGGAGTTGGCCTCAGGAGCCCAAAAATTGGATGAATCACACCCTGGAGTTGGAAGGAGTTGACAGTAGCAGCAGCAGGAGCCCAAATATACACTGGAGTTGGCTTCAGGAGCCCAAAAATTGGATGAATCACACCCTGGAGTTGGCAGGAGTTGACACCACCAGCAGCAGGAGCCCAAATATACACTGGAGTTGGCTTCAGGAGCCCAAAAATTGGATGAATCACACCCTGGAGTTGGCAGAAGTTGGCAGCAGCAGCAGCAGGAGCCCAAATATACACTGGAGTTGGCCTCAGGAGCCCAAAAATTGGATGAATCACACCCTGGAGTTGGCAGAAGTTGGCAGCAGCAGCAGCAGGAGCCCAAATATACACTGGAGTTGGCTTCAGGAGCCCAAAAATTGGATGAATCACACCCTGGAGTTGGCAGGAGTTGACACCAGCAGCAGCAGGAGCCCAAATATACACTGGAGTTGGCTTCAGGAGCCCAAAAATTGGATGAATCACACCCTGGAGTTGGCAGAAGTTGGCAGCAGCAGCAGCAGGAGCCCAAATATACACTGGAGTTGGCCTCAGGAGCCCAAAAATTGGATGAATCACACCCTGGAGTTGGCAGGAGTTGACAGTAGCAGCAGCAGGAGCCCAAATATACACTGGATTTGGCTTCAGGAGCCCAAAAATTGGATGAATCACACCCTGGAGTTGGCAGGAGTTGACACCAGCAGCAGCAGGAGCCCAAATATACACTGGAGTTGGCTTCAGGAGCCCAAAAATTGGATGAATCACACCCTGGAGTTGGCAGAAGTTGGCAGCAGCAGCAGCAGGAGCCCAAATATACACTGGAGTTGGCCTCAGGAGCCCAAAAATTGGATGAATCACACCCTGGAGTTGGCAGAAGTTGGCAGCAGCAGCAGCAGGAGCCCAAATATACACTGGAGTTGGCCTCAGGAGCCCAAAAATTGGATGAATCACACCCTGGAGTTGGCAGGAGTTGACAGTAGCAGCAGCAGGAGCCCAAATATACACTGGAGTTGGCCTCAGGAGCCCAAAAATTGGATGAATCACACCCTGGAGTTGGCAGGAGTTGACAGTAGCAGCAGCAGGAGCCCAAATATACACTGGAGTTGGCCTCAGGAGCCCAAAAATTGGATGAATCACACCCTGGAGTTGGAAGGAGTTGACAGTAGCAGCAGCAGGAGCCCAAATATACACTGGAGTTGGCTTCAGGAGCCCAAAAATTGGATGAATCACACCCTGGAGTTGGCAGGAGTTGACACCACCAGCAGCAGGAGCCCAAATATACACTGGAGTTGGCTTCAGGAGCCCAAAAATTGGATGAATCACACCCTGGAGTTGGCAGAAGTTGGCAGCAGCAGCAGCAGGAGCCCAAATATACACTGGAGTTGGCCTCAGGAGCCCAAAAATTGGATGAATCACACCCTGGAGTTGGCAGAAGTTGGCAGCAGCAGCAGCAGGAGCCCAAATATACACTGGAGTTGGCTTCAGGAGCCCAAAAATTGGATGAATCACACCCTGGAGTTGGCAGGAGTTGACACCAGCAGCAGCAGGAGCCCAAATATACACTGGAGTTGGCTTCAGGAGCCCAAAAATTGGATGAATCACACCCTGGAGTTGGCAGAAGTTGGCAGCAGCAGCAGCAGGAGCCCAAATATACACTGGAGTTGGCCTCAGGAGCCCAAAAATTGGATGAATCACACCCTGGAGTTGGCAGGAGTTGACAGTAGCAGCAGCAGGAGCCCAAATATACACTGGATTTGGCTTCAGGAGCCCAAAAATTGGATGAATCACACCCTGGAGTTGGCAGGAGTTGACACCAGCAGCAGCAGGAGCCCAAATATACACTGGAGTTGGCTTCAGGAGCCCAAAAATTGGATGAATCACACCCTGGAGTTGGCAGAAGTTGGCAGCAGCAGCAGCAGGAGCCCAAATATACACTGGAGTTGGCCTCAGGAGCCCAAAAATTGGATGAATCACACCCTGGAGTTGGCAGAAGTTGGCAGCAGCAGCAGCAGGAGCCCAAATATACACTGGAGTTGGCCTCAGGAGCCCAAAAATTGGATGAATCACACCCTGGAGTTGGCAGGAGTTGACAGTAGCAGCAGCAGGAGCCCAAATATACACTGGAGTTGGCCTCAGGAGCCCAAAAATTGGATGAATCACACCCTGGAGTTGGCAGAAGTTGGCAGCAGCAGCAGCAGGAGCCCAAATATACACTGGAGTTGGCCTCAGGAGCCCAAAAATTGGATGAATCACACCCTGGAGTTGGCAGAAGTTGGCAGCAGCAGCAGCAGGAGCCCAAATATACACTGGAGTTGGCCTCAGGAGCCCAAAAATTGGATGAATCACACCCTGGAGTTGGCAGGAGTTGACAGTAGCAGCAGCAGGAGCCCAAATATACACTGGAGTTGGCCTCAGGAGCCCAAAAATTGGATGAATCACACCCTGGAGTTGGCAGGAGTTGGCAGCAGCAGCAGCAGGAGCCCAAAAAATGGCCTAAAGACATAAATATGTTTTGCACCATTTGGAAAGTGTAAAACGTGGCACCATGCTGAATCTAGTCGCATGCATCAGGCATTGGTGGGTGGAAATCCTGGCTGATCCATCCCTGATTCATTTTGACAAAGGTGAGTCTCTCCACATTTTTAGTTGACAGACGAGTTCTCCTCGCCGTAACTATGGCCCCCGCCGCACTAAACACCCGCTCAGATGGCACGCTACTTGCCGGGCAGGACAGCTTTTCCAGGGCAAACTCTGCTAGTTGCGGCCACAAATCAAGTTTGGCTGCCCAGAAGTCCAGCGGATCCTCAAGGTGTGTTGGCATGGTCATGTCAAAGTATGACATGACCTGCTGGTTCAGGTCCTGCTCCAGGTCTTCCTGCTGCTCATGAGTAGCCTCACTATGCGGGTGTAGAAAGCTACTCATTAGCGACTGAAGACTGAGGCTGCTGCTGCTGATGGAGCTTCTGCTGCTGCTGCTGCCAACCCCCCCAGCGGCCATGGCAGTGGAAGGTGAGCGCAGAGGTCCCCTCGAGTCAGACCTGCGAGAGTATGGACCATGGCGCAGATAGGCATCGGCCAACTGCCTACGTAGAATGTCTTTGTAGTAGTTGAGTTTGTCCTCCCTCTCGGTGGGTTTAAAAAATGCCCCCATTTTGTGCCGGAAGCGAGGGTCCAATAAGGTGGACAGCCAGAAGTCATCCCGCCGACAGATGGAAACAATTCTGGGGTCACTACGCAAGCATGTGAGCATGCTTCGTGCCATTTGCGCAAGTGACTCGGATGGACTACCTGTCTCCATCTCCACTGCATACTGCCACGGTGTGCCCGGGTCCTCTGTCTCTCCTTCCTCAAAAACCTCTAGCTCCTCTGGCTGCTCCTGCTCCTCCTCTCCTGTCCGCTGACTAGATAAACCAGCCATTTCGCCAAGCCTAAACTGTGTTTCGCTGGGCAACTCCTCCTCCTCCTCTTCCTCCTCCTCCTCCTCCAGTTCAGCTCCAACGGGGTTCATGTGGCCGTAAGATGTAAACGCCATGTCTCCAGTGCCCTGACCAGCCATGGTTTCCAACATGTGCTGTAGTACATGAAGCAGTGGAATCACGTCGTTCATCCCATAATCCTGCCGACTGACAAATAAAGTGGCTTCCTCAAAGGGCCTGAGCAAACGGCAGGTGTCACGTATGAGCTGCCACTGGTTGACATTGAAGTTACACAGGGGAGTCCCCCTATCTGCTTGGATCATCAGGAAATCCGTGATGGCTTTTCTCTGTTCATATAATCGGTCCAACATGTGAAGGGTGGAATTCCAACGGGTGGAAACATCGCAAATCAGACTATGTTGGGGGATACCATTCTGACGCTGTAGCTCAAGAAGGGTGTGTTTGGCGGTGTAGGAGTGGCTGAAGTGCATGCAAAGTTTCCGTGAAGTTGTTAGGATGTCCTGCAGATGGGGGGAACACTTCAGAAACCGCTTGACAACCAGATTGAAGACGTGAGCCATGCAGGGGGCATGGGTCAGGCTTCCTTGGCGCAGCGCAGACAAAATGTTCTTCCCATTGTCGGTAACCATGATTCCCATTTTAAGTTTTCTCGGAGTAAGCCATGTTTGGATTTCCTGATGAATACATTTAAGCAGTTCCTCCCCTGTGTGACTCCGTTCGCCAAGACAAACCATGTGAAGCACTGCGTGACACCTCCGTGCCCTGCACACATGGTAGACTGGAGGGGCACTGAGACTTGAGCCTACAGTGGAGGGTGAGGAGATGGCGGAGGATGAGGAGGCCGAGTCGCACGGTGTCACAGGCCCAATGGGCAGAGAGCGCGGAGGCCGAAGCGGCGTGACCTGTCCAAGTTGCTGCTGCAAAGGGACCACATTCACCCAGTGGGCCGTAAACGACATGTACTGCCCCTGACCGTAGTTACAGCTCCAGATGTCGGCGCTGCCATGTATTTTGCTACACACCGACAGGCTCAAGGACTGGCCCACCTTCTGTTCAACAAAAGTGTGCAGCGCTGGTACTGCCTTCTTGGCAAAGAAATGACGGCTTGGGACTCTCCACCTCGGCTCGGCACAAGCCATCAGTTCTCTGAAAGGTGCAGATTCCACCACCTGAAAAGGGAGCGACTGCAGCACCAGCAACTTGGACAGGAGCACATTCAGCTTCTGCGCCGTAGGATGAGTGGGCGCATACTGCTGTCTCTTGGACATGGCTTCGCTGATGGATTGCTGGCGGGATGCATGACTTGGAGGAGGAGGAGCAGGAGCGACAGAGGATGGGTATGACGCACAGCTGCCTTCGGCTGAGGTGCTGGAGCCTTGGCTGGCAGAAATTGGGAGCTCACTTGGTGAGGAAGCAGACTGGACCACCCCTTGGGAGCCTCGGTTCTCCCAGGTCGTTTTATGGTGACGCATCATATGTTGACGCAGGGCCGTGGTGCCAACATTTGGACCCTGGCCACGCTTCACCTTTTGCCTACATATCTTGCATGTGGCCATGTTACCCTCCTGCGGATGCCTCAGGAAAAACTGCCACACTGCCGAGTAGCTACTTTTCCCACCCCCTGGCCTCACTGATTCACTGCTGCTGTTGCCAACTCCAGGAACCCCTGCTCCACTACCTCCCGATAAGGTAGACTGCCGCACAGCAGGTGCTCTACCCCGGCCCCGGCCCCGGCCGGCTCCAGCCTTTGGAATTGTGCCCCCATGCTGACTGCTACCACCTTGCTGCCTCAGCTGCTGACTCCGGGGCAACCTGCACCCCTCTTCTCCTGATGATGACGATGAAGCCCCTTCATCACCCGGCTCCCAAGTGCGATCGGCTTCATCGTCATCATCATCATCATCACCGAGTTGTGGCTGTACGTCACTGATGTTCGTGGATTCGTCAACAGTGTCTGGCGCAGGAGCTGGAACGCTCGCAGCACCCACGACACTGTCCACATCACTATTTGTCTGCCTAGCTAAAGAAGCCACCTCCATTTCTTGGCTGGGCAGTAGCTGCTGACTGTCCTCTATCTGATGGTCCTCCTCACTAAAGAGTGGAGCTGAACCCAAAGCATAGGATACGTCGCTGGGGGAGGGAACGGCGTAGGCCAGAGGCAATGGGAGGACAGGGACTGCTCTCGGGGCATGCCAACTCAGGGTTGTGTCAGAGGAACCTACCGACCCTAGACTGGGGGTCTCAGACGTAAGTTGTGATGATGTTGTTGATGAGCGCGTCAACCAATCTACCGGAGACCCGACCGCTAGCAGATACTGGCAGATTAGGTCTCTCAGCGTGACTCCTGCTGCTACTGGCCCCCAGTCTGATGCGAGCTCTGCCTGCGGAATCTTGGCCTCTGCCACTCCTCTTTTCACTTCCAGGCACTTGTCTGCCCGACATAGTCTAACTGGCGTGGTAGTAGGTGATATTTAAAAAAACCCCGGGCAGCGGTGGGTCTATATGAAACAGAATATAATGCACACCAAAAGTGAGCAGTAACACTCAGCCTCCAACAGGCCTGCTTAGTGTAAATAAGAGAGCTGCTTAGTGTAAATAAAGAGGGGTATGCTATGTTACAGAATGGGATGCCTCAACAGAAGTGCACCTGGCAGGCAGCAGTAAGCCTATGCCCAGCAAAAGTGTCTTATAATATAAATATTATAAGAGCAAATGCTTATATGGTCTTAAACAGAGGCTGCTTTAGTCACAGAATGGGATGCCCTGGGCAGGAATGGACCTGGCAGGGTCCAGTAGTGCTTTGGCCAGCAAAAGTGTCTTTATCAGGCTAATTTCAAATATGATAAGAGCAAATGCTTATATGGTCTTAAACAGAGGCTGCTGTAGTCACAGAATGGGATGCCCCGGGCAGGAATCGACCTGGCAGGGTCCAGTAGTGCTTTGGCCAGCAAAAGTGTCTTTATCAGGCCTAATTTCAAATATGATAAGAGCAAATGCTTATATGGTCTTAAACAGAGGCTGCTTTAGTCACAGAATGGGATGCCCTGGGCAGGAATGGACCTGGCAGGGTCCAGTAGTGCTTTGGCCAGCAAAAGTGTCTTTATCAGGCTAATTTCAAATATGATAAGAGCAAATGCTTATATGGTCTTAAACAGAGGCTGCTGTAGTCACAGAATGGGATGCCCCGGGCAGGAATGGACCTGGCAGGGTCCAGTAGTGCTTTGGCCAGCAAAAGTGTCTTTATCAGGCCTAATTTCAAATATGATAAGAGCAAATGCTTATATGGTCTTAAACAGAGGCTGCTGTAGTCACAGAATGGGATGCCCCGGGCAGGAATGGACCTGGCAGGGTCCAGTAGTGCTTTGGCCAGCAAAAGTGTCTTTATCAGGCCTAATTTCAAATATGATAAGAGCAAATGCTTATATGGTCTTAAACAGAGGCTGCTGTAGTCACAGAATGGGATGCCCTGGGCAGGAATGGACCTGGCAGGGTCCAGTAGTGCTTTGGCCAGCAAAAGTGTCTTTATCAGGCCTAATTTCAAATATGATAAGAGCAAATGCTTATATGGTCTTAAACAGAGGCTGCTTTAGTCACAGAATGGGATGCCCTGGGCAGGAATGGACCTGGCAGGGTCCAGTAGTGCTTTGGCCAGCAAAAGTGTCTTTATCAGGCTAATTTCAAATATGATAAGAGCAAATGCTTATATGGTCTTAAACAGAGGCTGCTGTAGTCACAGAATGGGATGCCCCGGGCAGGAATCGACCTGGCAGGGTCCAGTAGTGCTTTGGCCAGCAAAAGTGTCTTTATCAGGCCTAATTTCAAATATGATAAGAGCAAATGCTTATATGGTCTTAAACAGAGGCTGCTTTAGTCACAGAATGGGATGCCCTGGGCAGGAATGGACCTGGCAGGGTCCAGTAGTGCTTTGGCCAGCAAAAGTGTCTTTATCAGGCTAATTTCAAATATGATAAGAGCAAATGCTTATATGGTCTTAAACAGAGGCTGCTGTAGTCACAGAATGGGATGCCCTGGGCAGGAATGGACCTGACAGGGTCCAGTAGTGCTTTGGCCAGCAAAAGTGTCTTTATCAGGCCTAATTTCAAATATGATAAGAGCAAATGCTTATATGGTCTTAAACAGAGGCTGCTTTAGTCACAGAATGGGATGCCCTGGGCAGGAATGGACCTGGCAGGGTCCAGTAGTGCTTTGGCCAGCAAAAGTGTCTTTATCAGGCTAATTTCAAATATGATAAGAGCAAATGCTTATATGGTCTTAAACAGAGGCTGCTGTAGTCACAGAATGGGATGCCCCGGGCAGGAATGGACCTGGCAGGGTCCAGTAGTGCTTTGGCCAGCAAAAGTGTCTTTATCAGGCCTAATTTCAAATATGATAAGAGCAAATGCTTATATGGTCTTAAACAGAGGCTGCTGTAGTCACAGAATGGGATGCCCCGGGCAGGAATGGACCTGGCAGGGTCCAGTAGTGCTTTGGCCAGCAAAAGTGTCTTTATCAGGCCTAATTTCAAATATGATAAGAGCAAATGCTTATATGGTCTTAAACAGAGGCTGCTGTAGTCACAGAATGGGATGCCCTGGGCAGGAATGGACCTGGCAGGGTCCAGTAGTGCTTTGGCCAGCAAAAGTGTCTTTATCAGGCCTAATTTCAAATATGATAAGAGCAAATGCTTATATGGTCTTAAACAGAGGCTGCTTTAGTCACAGAATGGGATGCCCTGGGCAGGAATGGACCTGGCAGGGTCCAGTAGTGCTTTGGCCAGCAAAAGTGTCTTTATCAGGCTAATTTCAAATATGATAAGAGCAAATGCTTATATGGTCTTAAACAGAGGCTGCTGTAGTCACAGAATGGGATGCCCCGGGCAGGAATGGACCTGGCAGGGTCCAGTAGTGCTTTGGCCAGCAAAAGTGTCTTTATCAGGCCTAATTTCAAATATGATAAGAGCAAATGCTTATATGGTCTTAAACAGAGGCTGCTTTAGTCACAGAATGGGATGCCCTGGGCAGGAATGGACCTGGCAGGGTCCAGTAGTGCTTTGGCCAGCAAAAGTGTCTTTATCAGGCTAATTTCAAATATGATAAGAGCAAATGCTTATATGGTCTTAAACAGAGGCTGCTGTAGTCACAGAATGGGATGCCCCAACAGGAATCGACCTGGCAGGGTCCAGTAGTGCTTTGGCCAGCAAAAGTGTCTTTATCAGGCCTAATTTCAAATATGATAAGAGCAAATGCTTATATGGTCTTAAACAGAGGCTGCTTTAGTCACAGAATGGGATGCCCCAACAGGAATCGACCTGGCAGGGTCCAGTAGTGCTTTGGCCAGCAAAAGTGTCTTTATCAGGCCTAATTTCAAATATGATAAGAGCAAATGCTTATATGGTCTTAAACAGAGGCTGCTGTAGTCACAGAATGGGATGCCCTGGGCAGGAATGGACCTGGCAGGGTCCAGTAGTGCTTTGGCCAGCAAAAGTGTCTTTATCAGGCCTAATTTCAAATATGATAAGAGCAAATGCTTATATGGTCTTAAACAGAGGCTGCTTTAGTCACAGAATGGGATGCCCCAACAGGAATCGACCTGGCAGGGTCCAGTAGTGCTTTGGCCAGCAAAAGTGTCTTTATCAGGCCTAATTTCAAATATGATAAGAGCAAATGCTTATATGGTCTTAAACAGAGGCTGCTTTAGTCACAGAATGGGATGCCCCAACAGGAATCGACCTGGCAGGGTCCAGTAGTGCTTTGGCCAGCAAAAGTGTCTTTATCAGGCCTAATTTCAAATATGATAAGAGCAAATGCTTATATGGTCTTAAACAGAGGCTGCTGTAGTCACAGAATGGGATGCCCTGGGCAGGAATGGACCTGGCAGGGTCCAGTAGTGCTTTGGCCAGCAAAAGTGTCTTTATCAGGCCTAATTTCAAATATGATAAGAGCAAATGCTTATATGGTCTTAAACAGAGGCTGCTTTAGTCACAGAATGGGATGCCCTGGGCAGGAATGGACCTGGCAGGGTCCAGTAGTGCTTTGGCCAGCAAAAGTGTCTTTATCAGGCTAATTTCAAATATGATAAGAGCAAATGCTTATATGGTCTTAAACAGAGGCTGCTGTAGTCACAGAATGGGATGCCCCGGGCAGGAATGGACCTGGCAGGGTCCAGTAGTGCTTTGGCCAGCAAAAGTGTCTTTATCAGGCCTAATTTCAAATATGATAAGAGCAAATGCTTATATGGTCTTAAACAGAGGCTGCTTTAGTCACAGAATGGGATGCCCTGGGCAGGAATGGACCTGGCAGGGTCCAGTAGTGCTTTGGCCAGCAAAAGTGTCTTTATCAGGCCTAATTTCAAATATGATAAGAGCAAATGCTTATATGGTCTTAAACAGAGGCTGCTGTAGTCACAGAATGGGATGCCCTGGGCAGGAATGGACCTGGCAGGGTCCAGTAGTGCTTTGGCCAGCAAAAGTGTCTTTATCAGGCCTAATTTCAAATATGATAAGAGCAAATGCTTATATGGTCTTAAACAGAGGCTGCTTTAGTCACAGAATGGGATGCCCTGGGCAGGAATGGACCTGGCAGGGTCCAGTAGTGCTTTGGCCAGCAAAAGTGTCTTTATCAGGCTAATTTCAAATATGATAAGAGCAAATGCTTATATGGTCTTAAACAGAGGCTGCTGTAGTCACAGAATGGGATGCCCCGGGCAGGAATGGACCTGGCAGGGTCCAGTAGTGCTTTGGCCAGCAAAAGTGTCTTTATCAGGCCTAATTTCAAATATGATAAGAGCAAATGCTTATATGGTCTTAAACAGAGGCTGCTTTAGTCACAGAATGGGATGCCCTGGGCAGGAATGGACCTGGCAGGGTCCAGTAGTGCTTTGGCCAGCAAAAGTGTCTTTATCAGGCTAATTTCAAATATGATAAGAGCAAATGCTTATATGGTCTTAAACAGAGGCTGCTGTAGTCACAGAATGGGATGCCCTGGGCAGGAATGGACCTGGCAGGGTCCAGTAGTGCTTTGGCCAGCAAAAGTGTCTTTATCAGGCCTAATTTCAAATATGATAAGAGCAAATGCTTATATGGTCTTAAACAGAGGCTGCTTTAGTCACAGAATGGGATGCCCTGGGCAGGAATGGACCTGGCAGGGTCCAGTAGTGCTTTGGCCAGCAAAAGTGTCTTTATCAGGCTAATTTCAAATATGATAAGAGCAAATGCTTATATGGTCTTAAACAGAGGCTGCTGTAGTCACAGAATGGGATGCCCTGGGCAGGAATCGACCTGGCAGGGTCCAGTAGTGCTTTGGCCAGCAAAAGTGTCTTTATCAGGCCTAATTTCAAATATGATAAGAGCAAATGCTTATATGGTCTTAAACAGAGGCTGCTTTAGTCACAGAATGGGATGCCCCAACAGGAATCGACCTGGCAGGGTCCAGTAGTGCTTTGGCCAGCAAAAGTGTCTTTATCAGGCCTAATTTCAAATATGATAAGAGCAAATGCTTATATGGTCTTAAACAGAGGCTGCTGTAGTCACAGAATGGGATGCCCTGGGCAGGAATGGACCTGGCAGGGTCCAGTAGTGCTTTGGCCAGCAAAAGTGTCTTTATCAGGCCTAATTTCAAATATGATAAGAGCAAATGCTTATATGGTCTTAAACAGAGGCTGCTGTAGTCACAGAATGGGATGCCCCGGGCAGGAATGGACCTGGCAGGGTCCAGTAGTGCTTTGGCCAGCAAAAGTGTCTTTATCAGGCCTAATTTCAAATATGATAAGAGCAAATGCTTATATGGTCTTAAACAGAGGCTGCTGTAGTCACAGAATGGGATGCCCTGGGCAGGAATGGACCTGGCAGGGTCCAGTAGTGCTTTGGCCAGCAAAAGTGTCTTTATCAGGCCTAATTTCAAATATGATAAGAGCAAATGCTTATATGGTCTTAAACAGAGGCTGCTTTAGTCACAGAATGGGATGCCCTGGGCAGGAATGGACCTGGCAGGGTCCAGTAGTGCTTTGGCCAGCAAAAGTGTCTTTATCAGGCTAATTTCAAATATGATAAGAGCAAATGCTTATATGGTCTTAAACAGAGGCTGCTGTAGTCACAGAATGGGATGCCCCGGGCAGGAATGGACCTGGCAGGGTCCAGTAGTGCTTTGGCCAGCAAAAGTGTCTTTATCAGGCCTAATTTCAAATATGATAAGAGCAAATGCTTATATGGTCTTAAACAGAGGCTGCTTTAGTCACAGAATGGGATGCCCTGGGCAGGAATGGACCTGGCAGGGTCCAGTAGTGCTTTGGCCAGCAAAAGTGTCTTTATCAGGCTAATTTCAAATATGATAAGAGCAAATGCTTATATGGTCTTAAACAGAGGCTGCTGTAGTCACAGAATGGGATGCCCTGGGCAGGAATGGACCTGGCAGGGTCCAGTAGTGCTTTGGCCAGCAAAAGTGTCTTTATCAGGCCTAATTTCAAATATGATAAGAGCAAATGCTTATATGGTCTTAAACAGAGGCTGCTTTAGTCACAGAATGGGATGCCTCACAGCAGACTTAAGATCAGTTCAGTATATATGCACAGTTAGTTACTATAAGCAGCCTGAAAACGCTAACAAAGGCTGGATGAAAAAAAAAAAATCTCCCTGTCAGCCAGCTCCGTTTTTCCTACCTTTCCCTGGCTTTCTGTCTGTCTCCTGTCTGTCTCCTGTCTGTCTCCTGCCTGTCTCCTGCCTGTCCCTGTCTGTCCCTGTCTCCAGCCTGTCTAACTGCCTCAGCTACACAGCGTTCTGTCTGTCTGTCACGAATGCAATAGAGAAATGAGGAAAAGCAAGATGGCCGCCGTTAAATACCGCTGTGTGACGTCACCGGGCTTGCTGGCTGCTGATAGGCTGCATGTGACTGCCCCAGCTTGCACTGGCGCGGGATACATGTCCAGACATGTCCCGTCCGCCATCTTAGAATGCCTGTAAATGTAAATGAATGGATGTTAAAGGAAAACTTCGAGTGATCGAATCGCGGGGAAATTCGGATTCGATCCGAATCGAATTTTTCCTGAAATTCGGATCGAATCCGGGTTCGTCCGGATCGATTCGCTCATCCCTAATGATCTCACTATTGCACCCGGAATTCCTTTGGTGGTTTATTTGCATTCTAGAGGCTTCTAGAGACATCACATGGGGAGGTTTCATATAATTGTGTAGCTTATGGTCTTAGCTGTCTATTGAGTTTACAGGGAGTATGGTGCAATTCATATTTTAAAATGTATTAGGTATGATATATACTATTTGTACTGATAGTTGGCCCTCCCTGTGTTTGCCACAGTTTGCTCAATGGTCTTAGCGCCATTTTAACTGTAAATTACCAGTCCCCTTTAGAAGTGCAGACTTTTCTGTTGCAGGATTGATGCAATCTACATTAGAGAGCTTTAACCCTGGTGAGGGGGGATCTTGTAGCTGCCAGTGAAATAACATTTGTCACCAGACGTCTAGTAAACTAGATATTATTTTTTATCTTTGTAAATGTTACATCTAGCATGCGTGTATGTGCAGAGCGAGTTCCATTCTAATCATTATTTATGCTCCTTTAACTGCAGCTTGATATTTTTTATAACCTGTTTATATATTTTCCAATATTTGAGCTTAGCGATCAATGCTTTCATACAGCGGGAGACCTTAGTCTAGTAAATCCAGTAATGCAGTGCTGTGTAATCCTAACATGACAAGATGTTGACTTTATTAAACGGTTGTAATCGGATGGATATTCAGAGATTTCTGAAGCCCGATGTGCTAAAAGTACGCTGCCCACATCTTTCTGTTGCTTTACTGACATACAAATCTCCCTGTTCATTTATTAAGATTATACACACCCAAGATCACGCCAATTAATTTTACGGAATTATAATACCAACAAAAAATTAAGTTATGTGTAATAATGAGAAATGGATATGCAGAGGGAGGGACTGCCAGCTCAGACCCAAAAGCCCACAAAGTCAGCCGCTCAACAGAAATGCCAATCTATTCGTTATTACATCAATCAAAATCTTTATTTAATAATGGCCAAAGCATACCTTAAAAACAATTAAAAACATGATTGCTGGGACTGGTGTGTTGCGGACTACTTTAAATATATGATGACGGTATGGTATCTATTAAACACTAAATCAAATTTGTAATATATACAAGAACAAAATACAATTATGCCCAGGAGTTTCTCCTGAGAGCTGTGCCAGTGGTATGTGCAAAGTGCACAAAGAGAAAAGTGATGAAGTGGCAGAAGTCAGTTGCCACGCAACGCGTCAGTGGTGCTGGTACGCTGGGCATGTTGGTGGAGTAGGACCTGATCATGTGACTATGTGGTAATGTAGATTGCTTTTGATATTGTTCTTATTTAGCCTTGATCAGCTGCTATTGTGTTAGTAGCCTTACTATATATGCCCTGGAGTTTCTCTCTTTCCAAGCACTTTGCACTTTTCTGCACTTAGCACTTTAGTCTTCACGATTACCTGCCTTGCACTGATTCTTACTTGGCCTTATACGGCTTTTCATTGCTGTATACAATTACCAACACTTACTTTTCTCTTTGTGCACTTTGCACATACCACTGGCACAGCTCTCAGGAGAAACTCCTGGGCATAATTGTATTTTGTTCTTGTATATATTACAAATTTGATTTAGTGTTTAATAGATACCATACCGTCATCATATATTTAAAGTAGTCCGCAACACACCAGTCCCTGCAATCATGTTTTTAATTGTTTTTAAGGTATGCTTTGGCCATTATTAAATAAAGATTTTGATTCATGTAATCATGAATAGATTGGCATTTCTGTTGAGCGGCTGACTTTGTGGGCTTTTGGGTCTGAGCTGGCAGTCCCTCCCCCTGCATATTGATTCCCGCCCGGTCTCCGGGGGTTTTGGGTCCACTTCAGCCAGCATCCAGTGTAGATACATAGAGTTATTTAGCACTGTGCAGGTCAACAATCTCTCCCTTGGTTTAATAATGAGAAATGGCACAGGAAAAAAGTATTGAACACGCTTACTGGAATGTATTTAATATGAAGCAAAACTACTCTCCTGAGTCTATAAATGGGCACCAGATCCAGAATAAAAGATCACAAGAAACACAAGTTCATAAACAACAATCAAAGACAACAACTGCTAAAAGTCAGCACCGATCCCCAGAGCCTAGATAATAATACATCAAGTCATCACACAATAATTATATCAGGACAGGATGCACTCAGTCTCCCTTAATAACACAAATATCCAACTGGCTAGGCTCCTATAAATGACTAAAGTAACCATATACCATGTACCAAATACTACCGACCATGCTTTTAGTCTAGACAAAACAGTCAAGCAATATACTTATAAAGTGCAATATTAGTCCAATGTAGTGTAAGTATCACCAAGCTAACTAAAGTGCAGTAGTGCAAACAAAACACAATAAAAATAAATTAAACCAGCCTTGTTTTGGTTCATGTAAGATGATGTGTCTAGGGAAGCACACTCATTGTATATTATTTTGAGCTGTGCCTAATTATTTGCAGTTCTGGAATGTATGAAGTGGACCAAAACCCACTGCGATCAGCTCAAGCATCTATAGGATTCCCGAACCGATCAATTCCTTCCCCCAGGGCATCCAAAATCGGGATGGCCCGATGTGTGAAACCCCCCCAGGTCGCCCCATATACTTACCTTGCATCCTAGTCCAACAGCGTGAGCCACAGCCGCATTCCCGCTATCTCTCTAGCAGGCATTTGTGAATGGCCAATGCGGGCACGCTCCCTGTTAGAGGGAAGCGGGGGATGCGGCTGCGACTCACACTCGGAGCCGCTGGCCTTAGATGAAGGCTTTTACAACGTGACGTCAGTGGCTCCAGGCGCGCTGACTGGACAAGTGGCTGCACTTGCGCCACAGGACCATCAAGAGTTGAGTTAACTTCAGCAATCTGGGGGGGTTTCAAGCAGTGGGGCACCCCGGTAAGGACCAAAACCCAGGATAGTCAAAATCCTGGGTTTTGGTCCACTTTAATACTTTGTACAAAAGCCTTTGTTTGTGCAGCTTTAAGACACCTCCGGTATGGAGCAACTAGTCACATGCATTGCTTCGGCGTGATTTTGGCCCATTCTCCCACACAAACACATTTCAAATGCTGAAGGTTCTGAGGGCTCCTCCTATAATCTTTGAGCTTTAGTTCCTTTTATAGATTTTTCAATTGGATTTAGGTAATGTAATTGGCTGCTACCAATTTAGAGTTACTTTGCCTGTGTGACTGGGATCATGGTCTTATCTTGTTTCATCTTCATCATCCTGGTCGATGGCAGCAGATTTTTTTTTTTCCTATCAAGAATGTTCCGGTACCTTTGTCCATTCATTCTACCTTCAATTATATGAAACATGCCAGTGTTGTATACTGAAAAACAGCCCCACACTATAATGTTCCCACCTCACAATTATTATTGGGATAATATGCAGTGCAGCATTTTAACCTCCAAACATGGCATGGTGTATTATGGCATCCACGGAGTTCCATTTTGATTTCATGTGGGACATTGTCCCAGTATTTCACATGCTTGTCTAAATGTTGGTGAGAAAACTTTCAACATGCTTTTTCAGGCCATGGAGGGTAAGCGCATTATTTTCAGTTGTTTTCTTTGAAACAATTGATTGTTGAATTCCTGATTCCAGGTCTTTCTGTTCTATTCCACAAGTGGTTCTTAGCTCTTGGACAAATCTTCTGATAATTCTTTTCAAACCTCTGTCGAAATCTTGCGGTCGAAATCTTGGTCGGGCCTGGTTTATGGTGAAATTATGTTCTTTCGACTCCTAGATTTGGCCCCAAAAGTGCTGACTGGAACCTTCTATAGTTTAGAAAATCTTTTGTAACCAATGCCATCAGTATGTTTTGCAAGGTTGCGAATACACAGCAGCGGTAAACACAGAATGGCAGTGGATATTGTGTTGAGGACTTACTACAGGCAACTTTGGATTTGCACGGCCTGGTTGACAAGTACCTGTGACAGTGAGTCCTCTTTATGCTATTTAATCTGGTTTCATTATAATATTTATAGTCTTTAGTAGGATGCACTAAACATGGGATTAGTTGACTGTACACCTATGGTGTGAAATTTCCGCCTTATTATAGTATTTGGAATGGCCATTTAAAGGGGTAGGCTAAAGGGTAGGTGTGTGGTACCTGCTACAAACCCAGAAATTTGGCACAAATTTTGCACAGCCCTGGTTTGCCGGTCTGGAGCACACAGACAGGAACTCTAATGCCAAAACCTTGACTATCCTGAGTTTTGAGTCCTTTCCCCCGGGGCACCTCGATCGGAGGTGCCCTGCTGATGCCAGAGCGCAACTCCCCTATTCCTGGTCCTATGGAGCATGCACGGCCACTCGTCCAATCAGCGCGCTCAGAGCTGCTGACCCCAAGCCATCTAAGCCGACATCTAAGGCCAGTGGCTCTGAGCACGCTGGCGGCCAATTCCCCGCTTCCCTCTAACAGGGAGCATGCCCGCGCCGGCCATTCAGAAATGGGTAAATGCCCTGCTAGAGAAATAGAGGGGATGCGGCCACGGCTCAGGCATGTACCGTTGGACCGGGAAGCAAGGTAAGAGTATGGGGTGACCTGGTGGGATTCACACAATGGGGCATCCTGATTTTGAATGCCCCGGGGGGATGGAATAGATCGGCCCGGAAATCTTATACTCCCGGACCAATCACGCTGGGTTTTAGTCCACTTTAACTACCTGCGAAATTTACCTCACCCTGTTTTAAGGACTGCAGCGGCATCATATTTTAGGAGCACAAAGGACAATTGATATTTGTATCATTTATTTATAAGTTGGTTTACTTGTTCTGGAGTTTAAAATGTGCCCTAGGGATACAGAAATCCACCCTGAAGGAGCTTATAATAAAATTAGTATCAAATAACAATCCTCAACAACAATCTGTGTTACAAACAGAGCTGCGGTGTTGGCCCCTCCTGCTACGAGAGCTGCAATAACCCGTTAGCTACCAGAACACAGGACTGTGATCCCTCCTATCTGGAAAGGTTGAGTTAATGCAGAAGAGATTAATCCTCTTGTCTCGGCCTTAGTCAATCAGAGGATTGGCAGGCTGGGGTCAGGAGGTTTTTGACATGTACTTCAGAGCACAGCTTTGATGTACCTGGCTGATGTGAGCACACTGTTGCTGGGGAGAGATGTTTTGTTTTGTAGCACAGGGTTTCAAATAAGTAGCAAAAGAATAACAGATAAGCTGGACACCTTGGATACATTATAGTTGCACACAGTGGTGGATACCTTTGAAGGTGCCTTCAAAAAGTGGAACTTCCCTTTAAACAGAGTTTTACGTCAACTTTCAGCAAAATGCTCCTCAAGATTTGGGTCTAAACTGGTCATAGCTGCTTTTGTCTCTGGTGTTTCATGGTTTTGCGCATGAAACTGGATAGCAAGTCCATTCGAATGGATGGGGGTGCGAGTTGGGAGGACATAGAACTCAATGGGGATGAATTTAGGATATTGATTAGGTTATCGGAGGCAAATCAGGTTGGTAAGGGGTCAACTAGTTGGTTGCTTCCCTGGGAAGGTGCATTCCATCCCTGGTTAGGATGATACGAGTATGTTTAAGTCGATATAAGGTGGGAAGGTGTTTTTGTTGCTAAAAACAGGAATTTCTCATCGCTGTCCCATTCTCAATTTATCGTAGTTTTTTGCTAATTGACAGTCCTCGGGCTGGAGCTATAAATGTATAGTACACTATCTTTTCAGATTGTTGCTGCTACAGGGGCAGCTAGGGTTGATCTGAGGTCTGGAGAGGTGGTTAAGAGGATCTCCAGGTAAAGAGACCGGAAGTACCAATGGTATATTAGGTTCTAGGTTTATGGATGGTTGGTTGAATTAATATATATATATATATATATATATATATTAGTTTGGTTTGGTTATACGGCATTATAATCTGATGGATACGTTTACTGCTTCAGATTGTAGTAGGTTCAAGACCTGATGAGATTTGGGTGCCATTCCTTGGTCCACTGTCCAAAAGTAGGGTCGAAGTTAGTCGGAGTGGCTCTCAAATGGGTTTGAAAGGAGCGTATGATAAGTTATCCTGGCTGTTGGTTCGTAGGCTCTTTGGGAAGGATGGGTACAGTACATGAATAGAATAAAGTAGCCAGCCTGCCAGAGGTAAAGGTGGTTTATTCAGAGGGCTGCGATGTTGGCATGATTACTATGAGGGCCCTGACAATACGTGGCACATGTCTGTATTTATGGCGGCTCATCTAAATGCGGTAGTAATTTGGTCAGTTATGATACAGTGGTTCATATACAAATGGGCAAGGAAGGAAAAGGCGGTGGACAGGTTGAATGTAAAATTTATTGTTTTGAATTTTATCTTGAATTAAGTGGCTTGATGATGCGAAACAGTTAGAGGGTCTGCGGATGTTTTGCCACGGTGACGGTGTCCACCTTACAGAGGTGGGAATAGTAATGTTTAAATTAGCCCTAGTGGACAAAATTGAGGTTGAGGTTGGGATTGAGTTGATTTGGATAAGCCAGCAATAAGGAGTCATTACTGGCCTATTGGTGGCATTGTCCTTGTTTGCGATTTAGAGGTGACTGGTGGTAGTTAGTGCTCCTGAACTAAAGGATAGCAATTGGGAGCAGGTTTTTATGATTACCTTTCAGAGTTTCAGCGGGTACATGATCCACCTGGCTTTGGTTGATTGGTAATGAGTAAAGGTGGTTGGTGGATAAGGCCAGTAGTCTCCTGAGCTGGATCGCGGCTGGAGTTAAAGTGTGTCTTCCACTGTTTTTGGTTGGTTCTGGCTTAAGAATTGAGCCATGGTTTATAGCCCCCTCAAAACGAATGCAAAATGGATGTCAAGGTTTATTATAGAAATGTACTTATTTGGTGCTATGTTAATTTTTGGGTCAAGCTGTGGCCGATTTTTTGTAATAAATCATTCCAGTCGAACTGGGTGTACGCGTTTTTATTGGTTAAGAAGGTAAAGAAGAGAGCATTCTGTCCCCTCAAACAGTCAAGTACTTTCTGATTCAGAAACGCTCACATAAGGCATTTTTACACGATATGGCAGACACCCTGCCACATAGGATAAGGATATTTTATCCTAAATTATCTATATTTAATTATTAAGTAGACTGTCCAGGCAGCTCTAGTGCATTCATAATTACCGATGGCAGGGAGCAAGCGATTCTGTCCTCCAGCCTTAGTGGCCTCAAGTGGCGGCCTCCATCGAGACTTGTTTAAGCCTCTAACAGGCCTGCCTCATTAGAGGCGCATGCCAAGGTGGGTTTGCCAGGACCCCTCCCTTGCAATGAAGTGCGCGTATCTGTTACGTAAACCCAACTTGATGGACTGATGGCTGCATGACCTGGAGGACAACATTTCCCACAATCAGGAGGTTCAAAGACGCCAGAGCTGCTGGGAGAAGCTACGAGGGACAAAATGTGATTATGGGCTGATTTAGGTTTGATCACTGAACAGGGATTTTAAGGATATTTTATTAAATCAATATCAAATGTCAATGAACAAAGAGATCACATTCTATACTGCAGTATACAAACCAAACAATACACAAACAATTCAGTTTAAAAACAACCATTAAGACCAGAACCTTAGAAGGGACAGTAGTTAGATATTAAAAAACAATAATTAATAAATAAATATGGGGGGTTGTTTGGCAGTATAACTAGTGTGTCTATAAAGTGCTAGTGTATAAATAAGAAGCTAATAATTACAACTACTAGCTATATACTAACTGGAAAGTGCTACTTATAAAAATAGTAAATAAAATGTGCAAAATGCCAATGCCAATGTGTTAACACAAACTAATAAATGTCAATCAACTACTTGCAAATATATACAATGTAGTCCTATGACCTACGGATGCATCCAGGCTTCCTGAGGAATAAAGGAACCAGTGAGAAACTATAATAACCTAAAAGAAAGCATATATATAAATGAAAAATAATAAATAATAATAATAAACATTTTTTTTTCCTCCCTCTCTCTCACTCTCTCTATTTTATATACATATATACAAGCTGGGGCACAGTGGTGAGCCACTACCCAAGGAAGCGGTTGTTCACAAGACGCTAGGTCTCACTGGTGGTATATCCTTTTCTTATATCTTATATCATTTGTATTTATGTTAATGTGGATCTTTTTTCTTGTCAGCACTGTAGGCAGCACATAGTCATTTACCAAGTAGTTGATTGACATTTGTTATTAGTTTGTGTTCACATATTGGCGTTTTTGCACATTTTATTGCTTTGTTCTTTAGTATTGATATATGTAGCACTTTCCAGTTAGTATATAGCTAGTAGTTGTAATTATTAGCTTCTTATTTATACACTAGCACTTTATTGACACACTAGTTATTCTGTCAAACAGCTCTGTCATTTGAGCTCTGTAACTAGACTTGCACCCCCACCCCCGATTCCTTTATTTACTTAATAATTATTGTTATTTAGTATCTAACTACTGTCTCTTCTGAGGTTCTGGTCTTTGGTTGTTTTTAAACGTAATTGTTGGTCTATTGTTTAGATTGTATACTGCAGCATTGAATGTGGTTTTTCTGTGTTTATTGGCATTTGATATTGATTTAAAAAATTATTTTTGGTATCAATGCTAATATTTATTTTTGGCGACCATTTAAAGCCTGGGGCCTCTTACTTATATTGGTATTTTCAGGGGTAGAATCTCACTGATTGGTAGAATAGGACGCCAATAGAAAAAGGTAGATGAGACGAGGCGGCGCCGTTTGTTGAGGCTCGGGCTAGGCGATGCCGGTGATTGGAGCCTGGAGCCGGCTCGTGATGACGCTGTGGAAGGGGCGTTTCTATTCGCCCTGGGTCTTAACTATCCGGCGTCCCTGGTTGCCATGGGGACGCGGCATTACGCGGCATGTTCCCCTTTTTCTATTGGCGTCCTATTCTACCAATCAGTGAGACGCTCACCTCGTCATCACTATGCGTCGTCGGCCGGCGGGATGACGCCGACGGCTGCAACCTGGAAGCAACCTTCGGTGGCGTCGGGGGAAGAGGTAAGACATTTGTTAATGTGTGTATATATATTCAGCATTATTTAGCTTAACTTTTATTTATGATTAAGGGCGCCTAGCCCGAAACGCGTTAGAGGACACTAGGATTGCTCTGATGTTTTTACCGCTGTTTTCCATTGGATTATTTTATTGGATGGCAATAAAAGCTACGTTTTAGGAGTGCGGACCCTTTACCCTTTCTTTCTAATTGGTCGTTTGGGATTGGAGGACCCAGGTCATCGCACCCACGGTATTTGCCGCACATAGTGTGCATTTACTTTCTTGATAATTTCAGTTTTCTGAGCCTGATATATATATATATATATATATATATATATATATATATATATAGCCTCATAGATAAATAGATATAGAGAGAGCATATGACTTGTTAACAGTAGGGATGAGTGAGCCCCCCCAAAGTTTAGGTCCGGCAAGTTCTTTCAAACTTACCTCAGCCCTGAGATCCCCTTCTGCTCAGCAGTGGCGGCTGTGTTTGAGATCAGACTTGAGGCCCCCCTTTCAAGTCACTTACTTGCCCGACACACCAAGCATGGGGGCTGGTAAGCCCAGAGCCAAGGGTGCCAAGCGGCTGCCCCCTGGCCTTGATGCATTATCGGCCCCTATGGCCTTTGGCAGGGCCAATGGGCACGAGGCTCCTCTACACCCCTCTGGCCATTGGGGGTACAGGTAATCGGTCAGGGGTACCTGCAAGCCACCCACTGGCATGTCATGTAGGTGGCTTGCAGCTTACCTAATGAACCTACTAGTTCACAAAAGTAATAAATGGGAGCCCACACCAAAAAAATATTTTTCATTCTCAATTTAACCTATACAATACCTCCAGCAGAGGGGTCCCTTGCCACCTTCTCCATTAGCAGGTGCTATCATTGTGACCGCCTCTGCCGTGATTGGAGACAATAGGGGCAATAATCCCCCATTTGTGTTCTGCGGCCTCTCTGGCGCTAGTGGAATTTCTCTCAGTGACAGCTCTTATATACTCAGAGGTGGGACCTCTGAGTATGTGCTTCCTGGGGATCAGGGCAAGAAGGGGAATCCCTGGGACAAATGCTCTACCAGCTGCAGATGGAAGCCGGGGAACCTGGCTGCCCGATTCGGCATCTAAACCCATATGAACACAAACTTCCAGGTGAAGACCATTTTCATGGTCGTGGACCCATACACTCTATGTTGGGTACAAACCCCGAACTTTATCACTCATCCCTAACTGTGAGCTGTCTTATGTGCACTGTGTGCTGACCTAACTTTACTATGCCTGAACTAGACTTTATCTAGGCACAAGCCGGAGGCTTTATATCCCTGTGCTGGCACACTTAGTAAATCAGGCCCATAGTATAATGACCACCAAGCACTGTAAAAGAAAAGGAGAGTATTATTTGACTTGTTCTGAACCAAGTCAGTAACAAATGTCTTGAATAATAACATTTAAATCAAAGCCATCCACCATCATTGTGAAGAAGATTACACATAAGCCGCACTCGCTGGTCTCTGAGAAAGAAAATCAACTTACATCTCAATTATTGAGAAATAACCAAGCGGTGGTGGTGGCGGAACATTCCATTAGGATCAGAAATTGGTAAATAAATATAAAGCCTCAATTGATGAATTCTCGTGGGAGTTTATTTTCTTCTTCTTCTTCCTTGTAAACAAGTACTGCAATAAGTATTAATGAAGCAGAGTTTCTGTTTCCCAGACTCAGAAGCAGCGCATGTCTTGCTGAACTGACATCACACATTCCCCACTCTGTTCTTTGCCAGAGCATCATCGTAAATATGAATTATAATTTGTATATCGCAAGACCTTTTACAATCAAAATCTGCTTCTAGAAGTGAAAACGGTATCTTGTTTCTCTGTTAATGGCAGCAAAGTTTTCAAATAAATATTCAGAGTATAATCTTACAAATGTCTGGGGGAAGGTATAATACCCATCTCCAGCATTGTCCATGTAGCTGACCTCGCTATTATAAATGCTATTACAATGTGATTGATTCAAATTTATTTTATTGAATTCACTGACTAAAAGATTTTTTTATTTTATCTATAAAAAAGTAATCACATGAATACTTCACAATCTATACAGTACATGGTTCAATTCCATACAATCTCCTGGGATTCATTAAAAATCTTCAAAATGAAAAGTGTTGGGCATTCTAGTTTCGCCTTTCGTGGCTTCCTCAGCGCCCCTGTTGCTTTAAATACATAAAGACAACATATATATGGGTATACTTTTTACATGAATACAATTATATTTACAGTTTAACATTCTGAATATTCATTGTACCTGTGTTTCATGTCTTCCAAACATTATCTATCAGAATAGGATGTTCCAAGGAAATTATTTTTGAAAGCCATTATAAAGTTCTTAGTATATTTCCTCTTAATGTGAGCATTTTACTGGACCCGATAACATAATTATTATCTATAGCAGTTGTCTAGGAAGCAGTATCTTACTTAAGGCTATTTTATCTGCATTGTTTACCTTTTCCCTTAGTGGGAGGCTTTTGTGGTGAAGAAAAATAAATAGCTTTCTTGTATGAGTGAGTGAGTGATATGAGTGATATGTTACTGGCACTGGATATTCAGAAGGCTTTCAACTTTCTCTCTTGGGACTCTGGGATGGGTTTTGGGCTAAGTAGAGATCTTAAAAAATGGACCCTCCTTAACCTCTCATGGACGGGGAGAGTAATAGCTAATTGCTAAATAGCTTAAAATTACACGACTTCCAAAGCTTCTGTACGTTTTCAGATCCTTGCCAATCTCTATTCTTTTCAAAGATTTAAAAAGTTGTAATCCAAATTACTCTACTTTATTTGGGAGGGGAAACAGAGGAGGGTCTCCCAATGTACCGTATATACTACAGGGGCAAAGGGGGCCTGGGGGTCAGGATCACACATTTTTGGTCTCCCTGGTCATCTTGAGCTTTCTTCCCTTTTCTCTCTCTCTTTCCATTTTGCTACTGTTTTTGCTAATTATTGGCTTATGCCGATTGAAACTCCCACAGTAATCCACTCTTTGGGACTGTGAGCTGGTGTTGGAGCTTCAGCTCCCACTCCTTGTTTTTGAGGCAGGGGCTTTACCTGCCCAATTACGGTACCATGTCAGAATGTTTTTGAGCGTTATCACTAAGTTGATGATAGTTAACTCTGCATGTAAAACAGGGTGCAACATAGAATCACAAATGTATATGTCTTTATCCCCACTCATCTATGTGCAGAACAGGTTTGTTACTGGAGCGGCATGAATGCTTTCATATGTTGTTTACATTTTTCAATAAAAAACGATTGAAAATAAAATTTCCCCAATCTGCTGCCCTTTTCTGGAGGAACAGATTAATTAAACTTTCTGTTTTATTCTCCGACTGGCTTCCTCCATTTAGAGTGACTTGTGCAGGAATCTAGCAGCAATAACACGTAGCTCCAATGCACATGTTCTCCTTATGTCACCATTCTAGAGGTGTTGCTGGCCTCCCGCAGCAAAGGGACCAAGTAAGCAGAAAGGGGTCTACAACCCAGGTGCACCCACACCTGCGCATTTAGCATTATGGACTGAGAGCATCGACGCGCACGTGCACACCTTCCGGTAGTGGTCCTCCTAGGCAATGCGAATGCGCAAACATGCATGCCAAATCACGGAGGCACAAGTGACTGAAGATTGGTCTTGTCAGTGCAGGGACTCCATCTCAAAAACCAGTAAGTTTGGGATCTCCAAGTCAGAGCTTTGAGTTGCGGGGGTGTCATGTCCCAAGACTTGTGTTTCATTTAACCGGAATACAGACTTGATATGGTGTTCATGTACATAGGCTGAGCAGTGCTTTAATTGCTTTTGTCCCTTCTTCGCTCCCTTAGTCTAGCTGTCATGCAAGTAGCCTCTCCCTTCTTCCTCTCCCTTCATCAATTTCTAGTTTTGCATCCAAGCAGTGCACACCTGCTGCTCCCTCCTGCAGTCAACAGTCTTTTTACCTGCTGCTGTTATGGGTTTACATCACAAGTTTCCTGCTGTATAGAACGTACATGTCAAGACTCCTGCTGTAAGAAGTGTTTATTGGAAGATTTTGTACTGAAATAAGGATGCTGGAATTTATCTTTGTATCTTCATGACAAGCCTACTAAGCTGTCTGCCAAGCCTTATGGAGTAAGAGCACATTCACCACAGACACACACAGATAAGGTGAAGCTGTCTACAGGATTCATATTACTGCCATCTGGTGAGTCAGAATAGGGGGGGGGTAAAAGGTGAGTATCATGGTCGTTTTTTCAGTAGCCTGGACAGTCCCTTTAAATTTTTGTAATTACAGAGTGACCACTGTCACAACCCCCATTTGTTTTGGAGCTTCAAAGCAGGGGTGGACTGGGGTCAAAAATGTACTAGCCCCTTCCAGCTAGAGACCACACCCATAGGGTGCTTTAGAACTGGTCACCAGGTGTGTTTGTCAGTTGAAGTAATAGCACTGTAAGAAAGATCATGGGTAGGAGTGCCCCACATGATCTCTCTCCCACCTTTTCCCCTCCCTGGAAACAGTGTAAAATAAGCATCTCATAATCTCTGCTTATATGTAACTACCTTGTGTATTCTTTTTTTAATTCTTTGTTTAAGCCATCAGTACAACATACAGTTACTGTGGCAAGTAGTGTATATGTTCTTTAAATTGGACCAAAAATCAGAGATCTGCCTAGAAATCCATAAAATTTCCGGGGCAGATCGATACTCTCCCCCGGGGCATCCAAAATCGGGATGCCCATCTGTGCGAAACCCCCCAGGTTGCCCATGAACGCACCTTCTTTTCTGGTCCAATGACGCATGCGCAAGCCGCAACCACATCCCCGCTATTAGAGATGAGCGAACTTTTGAAAAATTCGATCCGGCCGATTCGCTGAATTTTCCGGAAAAAATTGTTGTGGTCTGAATTTATTTGCAATTAATTGCTATTAAAAACGGCTATTTCTGGCCTTCCGAGAGCCTCCATAGGATTGCAGAATGTTTTGCTTGGCTGTAACATGCATAGGATGCATGCTGGGTTAGCGAAATAATATTGTAAAGAAGTATGACATGCAAATAAGAGGCGTCGCTATTAGATTCGCTGTCGCAGAGCGGCACAATTAGAGAGCCTTGATGTGGCATCAGCATGATGAGCCCATATATTGCCTGAAAGACACACAGTGGAGTTGGCAGCAGCATAGGGAGCCCATATATTGCCTGAAAGAGATACTGGAGTTGGCAGGAGCGTAAGGAACCCATATATTGCCTGAAAAACACACCCTGGAGTTGGCAGCAGCATAGGGAGCCCATATATTTCCCGGAAAAACACACCCTGTAGTTGGCAGCATAGAGAGCCCATATATAGCCTGAAAGACACACCCTGGATTTGGCAGCAGCATTAGGAGCCCATATATTGCCTGAAAAACACACCCAGGAGTTGGAAGCAGCATTAGGATCCCATATATTGCCTGAAAGAGACACCCTGGAGTTGGCAGCAGCATTAGAAGCCCATATATTGCCTGAAAGAGACACTGGAGTTGGCAGCAGCATAAGGAACCCATATATTGCCTGAAAAGCACACTGGAGTTGGCAGCAGCATTAGGAGCCCATATATTGCCTGAAAGACACATTGGAGTTGGCAGCAGCATAAGAAGCCCATATATTGCCTGAAAGAGACACTGGAGTTGGCAGCAGCATAAGGAACCCATATATTGCCTGAAAAGCACACTGGAGTTGGCAGCAGCATAAGGAGCCCATATATTGCCAGAAAAATGCACCCTGAATTTGGAAGCAGCATAGGGAGCCCATATATTGCCTGAAAGAGACTCTGGAGTTGGCAGCAGCATAAGGAACCCATATATTGCCTGAAAAACACACCCAGGAGTTGGCAGCAGCATTAGGAGCCCATATATTGCCTGAAAGATACACCCAGGAGTTGGCAGCAGCAGCATTATGAGCCCATATATTGCCTGAAAGACACACTCTGGATTTGGCAGCAGCATAGGGAGCCCATATATTGCCTGAAAAACACATTGGAGTTGGCAGCAGCATTAGGAGCCCATATATTGCCTGAAAGACACACCCAGGAGTTGGCAGCAGCATAGGGAGCCCATATATTGCCTGAAAGACACACCCAGGAGTTGGCAGCAGCATAGGGAGCCCATATATTGCCTGAAAGACACACCCTGGAGTTGGCAGCAGCATGAAGAGAACATATACAGATTTTGGGCACATATATCTTATCCGAAGAATATTAATAAAAATTAAGATTAACGTAAAGCACTTCCTCAATAATTACTTGTGGTCTGATGCGGAGGAATGTCTGTAACTGGAGAGAAGTGCCTTAAATCTGTTTTGCACTATCCATATTTCTTTAGTGTCGGTCTGGCACCATCAATCTACTCTGATGCATCAGGCATTGGTGGGTGGAAATCTTGGCTGATCCATGCCCAACTCATTTTCACGCAGGCCAGTCTCTCAAAAAAAACATTTTTCAAGCGTACTGGAGCACACTGAATTGCCCTCATCAGAGCATCACATACGCACATATAAGAGTTTCACCACTTTCTTCCTGTTAAAGTCTTCAGGGCCTAGGTACTACTTAGGGAAAGGCCATATATAGTTACACACCTGCTGCTGTTATCGACAAATCCTGTTTTAAGTGTAGTGTAGCCTTTTGTCCTCCCCTCATATACGCACCAAGTATGTCAGGCAGAGAAGTGCCAGGATGGGCACAGAGAAGATGCAGAGGCCTAAATTCATCAAGCAGAGGTCGCAGCAGACTGGGGGTGAGTAGCAGCAGGAGTCTCAGTGAGAGGCCTGATCTCCTGGTATAAGCTAGCGATCGTGTTTCGACCAGCAACCCATCTGCCATCATCGATTGGTTAACAAGATCATCCACTTCATCACAAGTGACATCTGACACCCCCAGTCAACTGTTGTTTATATTTTATGCTTTGGGTTCAGCTCCACTATTCAGTGAGGACGATCTGCTAGAGAAAAATCAGCAGCTACTGCCCAGCCAAGAAGTGGAGGAGACACTCACCGTCACCATAAAGCGGCCTGGGAGAGTTGGCTCCAAAGTGTTGGTCCAGCCTGCTGCATTACACAGTGGCAGACCGCTCCCTGTTCCAGCCAGCCAAGGCTCCACCACCTCCTGTGTGTCATACCCCTCCTCTGCCGCTCCAGATGCTCCTCCTCCTCTTAATCCGAGTCAGTCATTCCAGCAGCAATCCATTGGCCAAGCCATGTCCAAGAGACAACAGTATGTGCCCACTCATCCAAAGCGCAGAAGCTAAATGTGCTCATGTATAAGTTGCTGGTGCTGCAGTCCCTCCCTTTTGAGTTGGTGGACCTTTCAGAGAACTGATGTCTTGTACCAAGCCGAGGTGGAGAGTCCCAAGCTGTCATTTCTTTGCGAAGAAGGCAGTACCAGCACTGTACAATTTTGTTGAACAGAAGGTGGGCCAGTCCTTTAGCCTGTGAGTGTGTACCAAAGTGCACGGCAGCGCCTACGTCTGTAGCTGTAACTACGGTCAGGGACAATACATATACTTTAAGGCCCAATGGGTGATTGTGGTTTCTGCACAACCACAACAGCAACTTAGACAGGTCCCTCCACTGTGGCCTCCACGCTCCTAGGCCATTGTGCCTGTGACAGTGCACTTGCACTTAGCAATGGTGTCACAGGAAAAAGTGCCTAATTGTCAATTACATATTAATTGTTAACATTTATCTTATCTGAACACATTTATAATAATAACATATAATAACATATAACATATCAAATTTATAAAAAAAACATTTTTGGTTAATTTAGTATTTTTTTTTTAGATTTTGTATTTTTTTTTAATATATATTTTTAAATTTTTCTTATTTTTTTTGTATTTTGTTTTTTTTTTTCAAATATATATATTTTTTCAGTCTTTTTTTTTATATTTTGTTAATTTTTTTACAATTTTTTTTTTCCATTTTTAATTTTTTTTGTCTTTTGTTTTTTCAAAAAAAAAAAAAAAAAAAAAAAATATATATATATATATATATATATATATATATATATATATATATATTTTTTTGTTTGTTTTTTTCTTTCTTTATTTTTTCAGTGCCCTTCCAGCCTACCATGTGTGCAGGACACGGCGGTTTCACGCTGTTCTTCACATGGTTTGCCTTGAGCCACGGAGTCACACATGGGAGGAACTGCTAAAAATCATACATCAATAAATGAAATTATGGCTTACTCCATGAAAACTGCAATTGGGAACCATGGTGACTGACAATGGGAAGAACATCTTGTCTGCGCTGCAACAAGGAAACCTGAGCCATGCGCCCTGTATGCCACACGTGTTCGACCCCAATCTGCAAGACATCCTAACAACAGGAAGGAAACTTTTCATGCACTTCAGCCACTCCTATACCGCCAAGCACACCCTTCTTGAGCTACAGCGTGAGAACGGTATCCCCCAACATAGTCTGATTTGCGATATTTCCACCCGTTGGAATTTCACCCTCCATATGTTGGATTGACTATACGAACAGAGAAAAGCCATCACTTATTTCTTGATGATCCAAGCGGATAGGGGGACTCCCCTGTGTAACTTCATTGTAAACCAGTGGCAGCCCATATGTGACACCTGTCGTTTGCTCAGGCCCTTTGAGGAAGCCAATTATTAGCCAGTCGCCAGGACTATGGGATGAACGATGTAAACCACTGCTTCATGTACTACAACACATGTTGGAAACCATGGCTGGTCAGGGCACTGGAGACATGGCGCCTACATTTCACGGCCACATGAAGCCTGTGGGGGCTGAAGTGGAGGAGGAGGAGGGGGTGGGGCACATGCTAGCATATTTGGGATCCCCCACCCCCCCCCGGTTAAAGGCAATGACTGCTGGCAATTTGACAATGTGACTTTCATTACAAAATACACCCGTTAGTAGACAGGTAGTCTTGAAATATTTATGCTAGTGTTTGGGATGCCCCCTCTTCAAATACACAGGTTGGCTGCTTTGATAATGGAAAAGTGACTTTGTTTACAACATGCAACCAGTTAGTAGACAGGAACTCTTGAAATATTTATGCTAGTGTTTGAGATGCCCCCTCTTCAAATACACAGGTTGGCTGCTGTGATAGTGGAAAAGTGACTTTGATTACAAAATGCAACCAACCAGTTAGTAGACAGGTACTCTTGAAATATTCATGCTAGTGTTTGGGATGCCCCCTCTTCAAATACACAGGTTGGCTGCTTTTATAGTTAAAAAGTGACTTTGATTACAAAATGCAACCAGTTAGTAGACAGGTAGCCTTGAAATATTTATGCTAGTGTTTGGGATGCCCCCTCTTCAAATACACAGGTTGGCTGCTTTGATAGTAGAAAAGTGACTTTGATTACAAAATGCAACCAGTTAGTAGACAGGTACTCTTGAAATATTTATGCTAGCTAGCTATCTCACTCGCTGTATCTATCTATCTATCTATCTATCTATCTATCTATCTATCTATCTATCTATCTATCTATGTGTCTGTCTGTCTGTCTGTCTGTCTATCTGTCCCTCGCTCTCTCCCTGCCTGATCTGCTCTGGCCGCAATACAGTGTCAGAATGGCCGCCGTTTATATGGGGCTGTTACATCATCGGTAAGCCTGTCTGCTGATAGGTAGCATGTGACCCCTACCCAGGATTCCTTGCCCCATGAGACATGTCCTGACCAGTATATGCACCATTTTAGATGGACTGTATAGCAGTAAATGGAGTTTTAAGGAAGCTTTTTGAGCATTCGAATCGCGCCGATATTGGGAATCGTAACAAATCTAATATTTCCTGAAATTCGTAACGAATTTGGGTTCATCAGAAACGATTCACTCATCTCTACCCGCTATCCCTCTAGCAAGTCACTCTCCCTATTAGAGGGTAGAGGGGGATGTGGCCGCTAGGGCGCTCTGATCCACTCGTATTAGACAAGCTCCTGGACGAAGGGGCTCGAGCGGATCTGAACTTGCTGTTTGGACAAGCGGCGACACATGCCCCGTAGGACAGGGAGGAGATACGTTTGTTTGGGCGACCTGGAGGGTTTCACAAAGTGGGGCATCCCCAATCAGCTTGCCCGGGGGCAAGGACCCAAATCCTGGGTTTTGGTCCACTTTAACAAATTTTAGGGAATTAATGCTTTCGCTTATACAGCAAAAAAAAAAGAGTGAAACATTAAATAGATAGCAATCAGTCCCAAAGTGACTATAGGAAAGTAGACCTGGTTTGTGGACCGATGGGAACAGGTTTTTTTTTTGTTTTCAAACTTAAGGGGGGGAGAGGAGAGTGAGTGGAAAGAAAAGAAGGGGAAAGAGGCATGTGGGGAGGGAGAAATTATTGTTGGAACACGCTTAGTCTCTACAGGCCACATATACATGGATACCTTATGTATTCCAAGCAAAGCCGTTTTCATGATTTCTGGGATGTGGCTGGGAAGGAGCACAGCTTCTATGAGTCTTAAGCATGCTCTGCTGTGGTCATAGACAGCTGTGGGCCATTGTGCCTTACCATAATCACACTGAGAGCACCAAGGAACACAGTGGCTATTTGACCATTTTTTTTGACCATGGTCCTGGGGCAATGAAATTTAAAGGAGGAACAAACTTTGGAACTCTGCTACAGCTTCTACCTAGCACTGCTACAGGAAATGGAGGAGAGGCACATGAGGCAGGTATCGGGGGAGCTGCTTGCTGCCTTATTATTGTCAGAAGGTTTACAGGTTTAAAGAGACCGTATTTAGTATTGTGGGGGTAGACACCGTCACACGGCGTCAGTGGGTAAGGCCCCGGCAGCCATGATGCTGGTGCCTAAAGAATTGCAGGACAAGAGTGTCTTGGCTGGGGGGGGGGGTACAATGGGTCCAGGTATGTGGGAGAGGTTGGAGGAAGGCTTGGAGGTCAGGTAGCTGATGTTAGAATCTGCTCAAGGGCTAAAAAAATAGCCGAGGACTCAACTCACCCAGGGCATTCCTTCTTCAGGCTCTTACGCAGATTCTTGGCTCTTTTGACTTAAACCTCCAGACACAAAAACAGTTTTTTACCTTTGGCCGTTATGGCACTAAACAAATATAGGGTGAATGGTTCTTAAACTCAATCCCGTTATGCTCCATGAATAAATTCAGTTTATACTGAATAACCTGCACTGAACTTATTACCTGTCACTACTATGTTACTACTATGTTATTATATGTAATTGTTTATAGCTCTCCTTGGGGTATCTCCTTGCCAAAAAGCATTCATTGTCTGTATCCTGTACTTACTTGGCGGACAAATAAAGTACCGTATTTGCCGGCGTATAAGACGACTGGGCATATAAGACGACCCCCCAACGTTTCCACTCAAAATATAGAGTTTGTTATATACTCGCCGTATAAGACTACTCCCTCTTCCGCACACCAAATAAAACGTAAAAGAACATCAGATTACACTGCAGCCGCATCCCTGCTCGCCTTTAGTTTGGGATGTGCCCACACTGGCTATTCAGAATGCGTCCCAGCTAAAGGCATAGTAGGGATGCAGCTGCAGTATAATGTGGTTTGGGCTCTGGGAAAAGGGCCATGTGGGGGGTTTCACACAGTGGAGGACCACAATTTGGGATACCCCTGGAGTAGGGAACAAAACCCAGTGGGGCCTCCCAAATTTGGAATCCCCACTGTGTGAAATACCCCCGACTGGCCTTTTTCCCAGAGCGCACATCAGATTACAGTTCAACAAGACAAAGGGTATAGCCGCACTAGGGTCCGGTTTGGGTGCAAGACCAGGGGGAGTCCCAGATCCACACTAAATGTCCAATCAAAAAAAGCAATTGGTCAGCACTCCTTAAAACACAGTACTTTAATCAATTATCAGTAAAAGCATCCAGATAGTCAAAAAAAGGCAGCTTAAAAGCAGATAATAGAACCCAGATGGAAGTATAAAGTCTCACCTGCTAACGCGTTTCGGACGCGGGAGGGTCCTTAATCATAGATAAATGAGACACTATACACAGAGATTTAAATAGCAAACACAGGCATCACTTACCTTCAATCGGTGTGCGTCTCAAACGCCGGTGCCGCGTCCTCCAGCTGCACGTGCGGCGGGCCCGCCGCCCGGAAGCCGCCCAGGCCGCAGCACCCGGAAGCCGCCAGTGAGCGCAGCCAACCAGGCGGAAGCCCGTCCACCTGACAGGCACAAATCAGATTACACTGCAGCCGCTTCCCTGCTCGCCTTTAGTTGGGGATGTGCTTGTGCTGGCTATTCAGAATGCGTCCCAGCTAAAGGCATAGTAGGGATGCAGCTGCAGGGTAATGTGGTGTTGGCTCTGGGAATAGGGCCGATAGGGAGGGTTTTACAGTGGGGCATCCCGAATTGGAATGCCCCAGTGGGTTTGTTCCCTACTCCAGGGGCATGCCAAATTGGGTTACCTCTACTGTGTGAAACCCCCCAATTGGCCCTTTTCCCAAAGCCCAAACCACATTACACTGCATCCACATCCCTACTATGCCTTTAGATGGACGCATTCTGAATAGCCAGCACAGGCCCCAACTAAAGGCGAGCAGGAATGTGGCCGCAGTGTAATGTGGTGTGGAGTCTGGGAAAAAGGCCAAACGGGGGATTCAGACAGGGGGGCATTCCATTTTGCTGCCCCTGATGCAGGAAACAAAACCCAGTGGGGAATCCCAAGTTGGGGTGCCCCCTGTGTGAACTCCCCCAAGTTGGGATGCCCCCTGTGTAAACTCCCCCAATTTGGGGTGTCCCCTGTGTAAACTTCCCCAATGACCCCGTTTCCCAGAGTCCACACCACATTACACTGTGGCCACATCCCTGCTCGCCTATAGCTGGGGACATGCCTGGGTTGTTTAGAATGTGTCCCATCTAATGGCATAGTGTGTAATGTGTGGGCTCTGGGAAAGGGGCCGGTTGGGGGTTTTACACTGGGGGATGCCCCATTTTTTTTAATAAATCTTAAATAAATCACACCTCAGATCAGATGCTGAAGAGTCCCCTTCAAAGTGGAGAGCAGCGAGGGCGATGTCAGGAGTGCGTGCCAGGAGCCAGCCCCCTGCCTGCCCACACAGTGCCTGAGAGCAGGAAAGCTGATCTGCTCGGCACTCACCCTGCTGGCCTGCTCAGTCTCTCCCTGCTCTGATCAACTAGTGCTGCCTGAGCAAGAGCATCGCTCTGCAGGAGGAGGAGGAGGACGATCGTGCTGCCCAGCTTGGTGAAGGTAAGTACATCTATATGTATGTGACCCAGGTGCACCCGGCGTATAAGACGACCCCCCCCCTTGGAGGCATGTTTTATAGGGGGAAAAAGTCGTCTTATACGCCGGCAAATATGGTATTCAAAGTATCCAAAGAAGAGAACTGCGTAAATTTCAAAATCCGCTCTTGGTAAGGTGCCTGTCCCGTCTGCCTGAGCTTCACAGTAATCCAATGTTTAGCAAGATGGCTGAGCATTGTAAAAGTGATGTACTGTATTATTTAACATTCAAGTTCTTACTGAACTAACTCAATAAAAAGATGATGTAGATAAAAATAAGAATTCGGGCTGTCGTTGTTCGCAAGGTTTTCTTGTCTTTCAGCTCAGCGTGATCCCATCGCAGAGCCTCCTGTTTTTTCGGAGACATCTCGCAAACCTACGACGATGACTTGAAAGACAAGACAGGCTGTCAAAGCAATCTAAAATAATGGGTTGTGATTGGTATGAAATTACTTTACCCCACATGCCGGCTGCCCATTATATGTGATTAATCAACAGCATATGACTTCTAGGAGACACGTCGCTGCTGCCAAAATATTCTCTCATTTAGCTCAAATATAAGCAAACAAACACAAAGCCCATCGTGCCTATTTGCATAATGAAGATCAATGTTTGTGGAAGTTCTAAATGCATCTATTAAAAAAGCCATCACGCACCTAGCAGTTAATCACACTCTCGACTAATGGTAATTGAAAAGTGATAGGACATTAACTTGACATTTATGCGATTCTACTCTTTTGTCAAGAGTCCACTTAGTCATTTTAAATCTTCCAGATGGCCACAGAAACATGTGATATGCACTTATTGGATTATTATCCTATTCAGAGCCCTAATTGGAACTTAGGTGTTCATCATATTCCACAGAAGGCGCTTGCCTTGGAAGTTTGGAATAGACATGCAATAGCTCCAGAGAGACGGAGAAGACCAGGTCTGGTAAATGTCCAAAAAATGTATTAGGTAGCTGTTTTTTACCTCTATGATGAAATTTGGGGTGTATACAGGTATTCGGCAGACCTACCACCAATAATCTATATAAGCTATTCAAATGTTGTTCAGTGGGATATTCAATTATATATACATTATACTGAAAGGTGGCCCATAGACCTCAAAACATTTGTCATAAATAAATCATATAAATCAAATTTTGTTATACATTTGTCATAAATAAATCAAATAAAATATTGATTCTTTTATTTCATATTGTCAGTTGTTAAAACAATCCTATTCAGAGGCCTAATTGAAACTTAGGTATTCATATTCACATATTCATATTCTACAGAAGGTGTTTGCCTTGAAACTTTGGAATAGACATGCAACAGCTCCAGAGAGGTGGGGAAAACCAGGCCTGGTAAATGTCCAAAAATGTATTAGGTCCCTTTTGGGGAGTATACAATTATCAGGCAGACCCACCACCAATAATCTATATAAGCTATCCATAGACCTCATTTTGTCATGAATAAGCAAAATATTGATTCTTTATTTCATTTTGGCTAACATAGCCTTAACACAATGTATTTTTCACCAACAATGAACACTAAATAAAGCAAGTGCAGTGAATGATATAAAGGATCAATATTTTTTATGACAAATATTGTGAGGTCTATGGGTTCAGGAAAGCCCACTCCTACTTTCAGTATTAAATGTCTAAAAATGTAAACATCTTTGTCTTACATTGCAAACGCATTGGCGGACAGGGGACAAAAATCAGCCTAAAGAATTTACCATCCCCTGCCCAGCCCAGCCCATAACCAGCCAGCAACGTCCTTGGTGATGCCCCCATTGTACTTCGTGGTCAGTTAACATGTAATCACAAGACTGAGGTTAAACTATTTCAAGCAAAAATAGTGGGCAGGGGTTTATATGGCCACTCTTGAATAAGTGCTACTTTATTATAGGGGAAAAAAATGTACCAGGGTGGGTATAGCTCCAACTGAGATGATGCGAAAGCTATGGCAGTGGGGCACAATATGGTTTGGGGTTTCATGGATTAGGGGGGCTGTGGGGTGGGTGTGTACACGGAGGCTGGGGGCAGGGAAGGCAAGGACTGGATGGGGGTGTTAGAAGCAGCAGCCCAACTGGCCCCAAAGCAGTGTGGGCCACCGGGTTTCCCTATGGCTAGTCTGCCCATAAGTAAGCTCTACAACTAGATAATTGTCACAAATTCATATTTTATTGAAGATTATAGCAATGCAAAGTAGGGGTACAGACCCAGGTGCTTCAAAAGCTCCCCATTTCTATCGAGCCTACAGAATTTCTGCCCATATCAATGGCTTACATCAGGGGTACTCAACCACTTCTTGTAAAGGTCCATTTAAAGGTGAAAGGTAAAGGTCCGGGCAGAGGGTTCTCACGGGGGGTGGATAGTTATAAATCAGCACACTGGGGGAGGGGCAGATTCCCCAGGCTAAATTAAAAAAAGGCTGCTTGTACCTTGCAATGCCACTTCCCACTCAGGCAGTACTTCATATTGCAATGCAAGGTGCCAGGGAGCCATGACACTGGCAGGGAGACTAAGCACTACATCGCAGATCAAGGGGGCAGCTCTGTTTATGGTAACACAGAAGCAACTGAGTGCAGGGCTGTCAGGTCAGGGGTCTGGAAATCTGGCGCCGAGGTCCACATTCGGACCTGGTCCACCAGTTGAGTATCGCTGGCTTATATAGTACAACTTACAAACAAATCAAACAGATTTTTTTCGCACTTACAACTTTGTGTTATACATGTAGATCACTATATAGTCTATGCACAGTGTCATAGACTATGGGGGTTATTCATGAAGAGATAGCGCCAGGTAGCGCCATGTAGCGGCAGGCAGCGTCTGTGAACGCCGGGCGCTGCACGCAAAACCACATTTATGAAAGCAAATCTGGTGAGCACCTCTAACAGCGCCATGTAGCGTCACATGTATTATTATAGGCGGCTCAGCGTATAGCGCCGGCGCTCTAGCTTCCAGAACGCCAGGAATTACCCTTCGCTCAGTGTTGCTCTCCCATACATTTCAATGGACGTTAATTTGCTTGTGTTTAACCAGCATGTTTGACATTTTTTACTTTTATTTTTTGCTCAAATCATTGTGTGACCTCTCCTGGCTGCAAACACTTTTTTTGACTTTTTATATTTTTATACAGAATTGTCATTACAGGTCTGGCATTAAAGTATTACAGTCACAGTGTTACAACAATGTCATTCCATGTGTTTTCGCTTTGTTACTGGAGGATATGTGTTCAAAAACAGACTTTAATCACACAGCGCCTGGCGCTCTGTGCTACAGCGTCCAGCTTTAGAGCACCGACGCTGTGTGTGTGTCCTTTTTGATAAGTATTGTGTGGAGTCCCGAGAGTCGGTCACACTGAGCTGGCTCTACCTCTCGCTCCCTGCAGTGCTGTACTGGTATTAGAGCGCCCAACATACATCACATTCATCAATGCCGACCAGTTTACTAGAGCGACTGAGGCGCTCTGTTACAGCGCCCGATACCCACTTACAGCGTCTACTAGCGGTCGCTCTAAGCGCTGCTATACAGACGCTCATCTGCCGATACCTGTCGTTAGTAATGAATCAGCCTCCACATTTAGTTTTCCATACAAAGTCTTATTTTGAACTTTGTAATTTCCCTAGAAAGTTTTGGATATAGTTGAGGTTCTTTTTGATGAGACACTTTTAGTAAAATTCATCCCATTCTCAGCTCTCTCAGCTTCGGGCTTGTTTAGGTTTAAGAAAATAATGCGGCTGTTTTTCAATTTGTCTTTTTGTGTCCTTGCTTCCAGTACCTACATGAATATTAATCTGAATGATAATCAAAATTGTAACTCACCCTATTCACGTCTCTCTCATATCAAACAAGTTCACATCAAGAGTGTAAAGTATTTCAAATCCAAACTATGCCGGTGGGAAATGGCATGGAATGATATGATGGCTTCAAAGAGAACTGATGTTACATAGAGGGATGTTTGGTTTTTCATGTGAAATTGTGTTTTGTGTAGGCTCAGTGGGTAACATATACAGTATAGTGTAATGTTATTGTTAGGGCAAGCCCATCTCGCAGCACTTCCCTCACCTCTGTTGCTGCTCCCGCTGCCCGGCTGAGCGCTGCGCACCCATCTCGCAGCGCTCCCCAGTCCCTCTCCTTACCCGGCGGTCCCGCGGCTCGCTGGCCGTGCGCCGGCTGCTCCCAGCCGTCCTCCTCCTCCTCATGCTGCTTCCTCGCATGGTTCGGTGCGCGCACACCCCCGTCCACTAGAGGGCGCGCGCGTGCGCAGGATTCCTGAAATTTAAAGGGCCTGTACACCACTGATTGGTGCCTGGTCATCCAATCCTGCATCCACTTCCTATTTAAGGGGCACTTCCTTTTCCATCAGTGCCGGATCTTGGTCTTCCTTTGTATGCAGAAAGTCTGTTGTTTTCAGTATTGCTCACCCGTGTACCGACCTTTGCCTGTCCCCCGACTCTGAACCTGTGCTGCCAGCCCTGACCTCTGCTTGAACTTTTACATCGCCTTTTGCCTGCCTCCTTTGTACCACGCATTACCTCGGCTGACTGTGGGGCTGAGCCGCCGTTGGGGGGTAGCGACCTGGGGGTCACTCGCCGCTGCAAGACCAACCTGCTTTGCGACTGGCTCTTTTGAATACCGGCGGCCTCTTAGACTCCGCTCCCCTGACGCGGCACTCGCTATCAGTAACACGGTCACAGCGGATCCACACCTGTGCCGCCTCCCCCGGTCCGTGACAGTTATGTAGAATAGAGATTGGTTGACTGCAGACAGAGATATAATTTAAAGTCCTGGTCTCCTGGCACCAATCATGTCATGCTACCCATGTCATGTCATGTATGTGCTGCTGTTGTATTTATGTAAAGTGGTTAGTGGTGCCAATGACTTTCTGATAACCTACAGAATAAATACAGGCAGGCTGATTCATTACTAGCGCCAGCTATCGGCAAATGAGCGTCTGTACAGAGGCGCTAGGACCGCTAGTATACGCTGCAATTGGCTATCGGGCGCTGTAGTAACCTGACTGGCAATGAGGAATGAGATGTGTGTTGGATGCTCTAACACCAGTACAGCGCTGCAGGGAGCAAAAGGTATCACCAGCTCAGTGCGACCAACTCTCAGCGACTGACACCATATTCAACAAAAAAACAGACTCACACAGCGTCAGCGCTCTGGATCTTGTCGCTATAGCATAGAGCGCCAGAAGCTGTGGAATTAAAGTCTGTTTTTGAACACATATCCACCAGTAACAAAGGGAAAACACATGGAATTACATTGTTGTAACATTGTGACATTAACACTTTAGTGCCAGACCTGTAATGACAATTCAGCATGAAAATATAAAAAATCTAAAATGTTTTCAAAAATGACTCTTTCTAGGCCAGGAGAGGTCACACAATTATTTGAGAGAAAAAAAAATATTAAAAATAAAAAACCCTGTTTAAACAGAAGAAAAGGAACATCCATTGAAACGTATGGGAGAGCAACAGGTAATACGTGGCGCTCAGGAAGCCAGAGCTACGGTGCTATATGCTGAGCTTCCTGTAATGATGAATCATACGCTACATGGCGCTGTTAGAGTCGCTCACCAGAATCGCCTTCATAAATGTGGTTTTGCGTACAGTGCCCAGCGCTCACCTGCCGCTACGAGGCACTACCTGGCGCTATGCCTTGATGAATAAACCCATTAATACTTGGGATCCTGACTATAGTACATGTTAAATTTTGTGATAGGAATGTCCCTGCTATTACTGAAGTAGCCCGCAAATCCTGATGAGGAAGTTTGGAGGAGTTACAGAGACCATGCACACACCACATTGCACTGTAAGCTATCTGAATTCCAATAATAGGCCCATGCCTGCTTTAGAAAGTATCACAGCTGATTACAATAGAAACAATTAAGATAAACAAATTGATATTTGGCTTAAAGTGGACCAAAGCCCACTCACCGACAGCACTGGAATCAATAAGATTCCAGGGCCGCGAGATTCCCTCCCTTAGGGCATCCAGAATCGGGATGCCTCGCTATGTGAACTCCTCCAGGTCCCCTGGAAACTCATCTTCTTTCCCGGACCAACAGCGCATGCGCGACTGCCGCATCCCCACTATCCCTTAAGCAGGGCGCGTGCCTGGCATGCAGCCACCAGTGCACTCAGAGCCACTCGCCTTAGATGAGCCCTTAGACAAAACGGACAGGAGCGTATCCAAGCTCGCTGATTCGACAAGAGGCTGCGCATGTGCTGTAGGACCGGGGAAGGGTAAGTCAGATCGGGTGACCTGGGGGTTTCCCACAGTGGAGCATCCCCAATCGAGGTGCCCCGGGGACAAGGACCAAAACCGAGGATAGACAATATTCTGGGTTTTGGTCAGTAACTAGCTGTAACTAGGAATGAGCAAACCCCCGATTTTTGGGTCCAGCAATTTTTACTGAACTTTTAATAAAAGTTTAGGTTCTGGGACCCAGTCCCCATTGAAATAAATAGAGACCTGAACTTTGGGAGACAATTCTGCCTATCAAGAACCCCCAGAGGCAGAACTGGGGAATCAGGGAAGTAAAAAAAAAATCCTGTTGCTGCAGCAGGAAGCAAAGCGCAGCGCTGCTCAGATGCCCATCAACCAGTTTTTCCATGTTCTGGCCGGATGGCAAACTTAGCCAGAAGTCCATGTTCGGGGTTTGGAACCCGAACCCGCAAAGTTCAGTACAAACCCAAAGTTCACCCATCACCATTCCAAGGTTTTAACATCACAACCCATTATATGGCTCTCTGAACTCTGCCGCCTCTGTAGCTTAAAAGCATTGTTACCTCTAAATTTTTTTTTCTAAACAGTGTTGGAGGAGATGAGAGGGTTCCCCTATTCTGAAGCCTGGAAGTAGCACTTGCACCTTTTATTTTAAATAGCCAATGAGGGTTTATGCTGAGTCAAGATTCAATATGCTCATGCAATAGTTTAATCATATTGAGAGGCCCTACAAAATGGCTCAGAAATGGTTTTGGAGAGAGAAAGGGGGCCACGAACCTTGCTCCCCTTCCTAAACAGGAATTAGAAAATGAACCTTTTTTTCCCAGTTACCATACTCTACAGTCTATTGTACTGTAGTTACACACACCACAGTGTCCTGTCCTGTCGTGCTGAATAAAACATGCATTGCTAGGTCTCTAACTTCCTAAAGTGGAACAAAACCCTTTTATTTGTCCCACAAACCCCACTTGCCCTTTCCCCCCCACCCCACCTGATTTCTTTGGGCAATGCTGCTGGCTCGTCAGCAGCCCAGTTAAAAAAAAAGATGTTTTGTCCGGCGTTGAAGACACGCCCTCTGGCAGTTTTGAGACCGCAGACTGGCGGATCTCAAGGCTGCCGGATGACATGTGCCTGGCCACTTTGCGGTTTCTCCTGTGGAGTGCACACTCCAGCACGCAGAGCTGCAGGGAAGCCGGGCATGCAGCCGCTGGAGAACACAGTGTCGCAGGAGCCGCCAGTAAAGGTGAGTTTGCTGGTGACCCTGGGAGTTTCCCATAGGTCTGCCATTAGGAATTTTGCGGCCCTATACAGCCAAAATGTCTATCCCCCTCCCTTTTTTATCCTGCACAAATGTATGATTACAACTTGTTTTGTCTTGTTGAATCAAAAAAAAACCTTGCCTAAAAGATTTTGAAGCAGACCCACATGCGTACGGCCGCTGGCCTTTTCCCAGGGCATCTTGAATGGCAAATGGCCCACTGTGAGAACACCCCCCCGGCTCCCTTAAGAACTCACCTTACCATGCTCCACATGCATGGTCTTTGGTCCAATGAAAGCCGCCTGCCATGACTACGTCATTCGGAAGGCAGCTCTCATTGTTTTGAACAAGGAGGGCCACTATTTTTTGAATTACGCACTGTCATCACCATGTGCACAAGGGGAGGTGGTGTGGGTCATAAGTTTCTGACACATCTGGTGAGGCAACAGACACGAGGTGCACCATAAATGGAGCCAGTCGCAGATATACAGCAGCAGTAGCAGATCCTCCACCTCACACGGAGGTAATGAAAAAGTTCAGGGGCAGCAACAGAAGATCCCTCATGTGGCACTAGCAGCTGGATACACAGGTGAATGGTGTAGCAGTCTGGAAAGTGATCCAGGCTCCACTTTGAGGATGTATATGTGGGTTGCAGCAGTCCAGCTCTCTAACGCTCTTCTTTATAATCTCCAGCAGGTCTGTAATGTTCTTTTTGTAGTGAGCACTTCCCTACATTAGTATTGTACATTAAAGAGGGATTTATTTGTGTGATTATATACATTGCTGCTAACTAGGGTTTTAATGTCCAATTGGTTTTTATGGGGAAGGTGATTACTTGCAAGTATGGGCCTCATTTATCAATCACATCTACCAGACAGTGGCACATCGGTGCAAATAAGAGTAGTTAAAATTATAATAAGCAATTTTTTCTCACTTGTGTATGTTGCTGCACTACAAGAAGCACATTTACTAAAACATTAGCAGTACAGCAACATGCTCTTCAAACTATAAATCATATTTTGCTCTACTCTAATTTGTACTGAAATCGCATTGTACGGCAGAAGTGCTTGATAAATGAGGTCCATACCTGCAAGTAATCCCCTTCCCCATAAAAACCAATTGGACATTTATACCCTTTGCCCTAATAGTTTTAAGATTTGATGGAAATAAACATACTTTTTTTTGAATATTGTCTTTGGTTTGATTTTTTTGTAATTTAAGTGGGTATAGGGTTTGGTATGTGTATTGATATCTGATTAACCAACTATTTCCTTCCCTAAGTCCGAACCTAGTGATCCCACTAGCGTATAGCAGCTGTCCATAACTAGAGATGAGCGAACTTTTGAAAAATTCGATTCGACTGATTCGCCGAATTTTCCGACAAAAATCGTTTCGACCCGAATAAATTCGCGACGAATCGCTATTAAAAACGGCTATTTCTGAGCCTCCTAGAGCCTCAATAGGGTTGTAAACCATTCAGCCTTGCTGTAACACGCACAGGATGCGTGCTGGGTTAGTTAAATAATACTTTGAAGAAATATCACATGCAGATCAGAGGCATCGCTAATAGAATCGCAGAGCGGCACAATTGCAGAGAGTTGAAGTGGCATCACTATGAGGGGCAGAAGGAGCCCAAATATACACTGGAGTTGGCCTCAGGAGCCCAAAAATTGGATGAATCACACCCTGGAGTTGGCAGAAGTTGGCAGCAGCAGCAGCAGGAGCCCAAATATACACTGGAGTTGGCTTCAGGAGCCCAAAAATTGGATGAATCACACCCTGGAGTTGGCAGCAGCAGCAGCAGGAGCCCAAATATACACTGGAGTTGGCTTCAGGAGCCCAAAAATTGGATGAATCACACCCTGGAGTTGGCAGGAGTTGACAGCAGCAGCAGCAGGAGCCCAAATATACACTGGAGTTGGCTTCAGGAGCCCAAAAATTTGATGAATCACACCCTGGAGTTGGCAGGAGTTGACAGTAGCAGCAGCAGGAGCCCAAATATACACTGGAGTTGGCCTCAGGAGCCCAAAAATTGGATGAATCACACCCTGGAGTTGGCAGGAGTTGACAGTAGCAGCAGCAGGAGCCCAAATATACACTGGAGTTGGCCTCAGGAGCCCAAAAATTGGATGAATCACACCCTGGAGTTGGCAGGAGTTGACAGTAGCAGCAGCAGGAGCCCAAATATACACTGGAGTTGGCCTCAGGAGCCCAAAAATTGGATGAATCACACCCTGGAGTTGGCAGCAGCAGCAGCAGGAGCCCAAATATACACTGGAGTTGGCTTCAGGAGCCCAAAAATTGGATGAATCACACCCTGGAGTTGGCAGCAGCAGGAGCCCAAATATACACTGGAGTTGGCCTCAGGAGCCCAAAAATTGGATGAATCACACCCTGGAGTTGGCAGGAGTTGACAGTAGCAGCAGCAGGAGCCCAAATATACACTGGAGTTGGCCTCAGGAGCCCAAAAATTGGATGAATCACACCCTGGAGTTGGCAGGAGTTGACAGTAGCAGCAGCAGGAGCCCAAATATACACTGGAGTTGGCTTCAGGAGCCCAAAAATTGGATGAATCACACCCTGGAGTTGGCAGGAGTTGACAGCAGCAGCAGCAGGAGCCCAAATATACACTGGAGTTGGCCTCAGGAGCCCAAAAATTGGATGAATCACACCCTGGAGTTGGCAGGAGTTGACAGTAGCAGCAGCAGGAGCCCAAATATACACTGGAGTTGGCCTCAGGAGCCCAAAAATTGGATGAATCACACCCTGGAGTTGGCAGGAGTTGACAGTAGCAGCAGCAGGAGCCCAAATATACACTGGAGTTGGCCTCAGGAGCCCAAAAATTGGATGAATCACACCCTGGAGTTGGCAGGAGTTGACAGTAGCAGCAGCAGGAGCCCAAATATACACTGGAGTTGGCCTCAGGAGCCCAAAAATTGGATGAATCACACCCTGGAGTTGGCAGGAGTTGACAGTAGCAGCAGCAGGAGCCCAAATATACACTGGAGTTGGCTTCAGGAGCCCAAAAATTGGATGAATCACACCCTGGAGTTGGCAGCAGCAGCAGCAGGAGCCCAAATATACACTGGAGTTGGCTTCAGGAGCCCAAAAATTGGATGAATCACACCCTGGAGTTGGCAGCAGCAGCAGCAGGAGCCCAAATATACACTGGAGTTGGCCTCAGGAGCCCAAAAATTGGATGAATCACACCCTGGAGTTGGCAGGAGTTGACAGTAGCAGCAGCAGGAGCCCAAATATACACTGGAGTTGGCCTCAGGAGCCCAAAAATTGGATGAATCACACCCTGGAGTTGGCAGGAGTTGACAGTAGCAGCAGCAGGAGCCCAAATATACACTGGAGTTGGCCTCAGGAGCCCAAAAATTGGATGAATCACACCCTGGAGTTGGCAGGAGTTGACAGTAGCAGCAGCAGGAGCCCAAATATACACTGGAGTTGGCCTCAGGAGCCCAAAAATTGGATGAATCACACCCTGGAGTTGGCAGCAGCAGCAGCAGGAGCCCAAATATACACTGGAGTTGGCTTCAGGAGCCCAAAAATTGGAGGAATCACACCCTGGAGTTGGCAGCAGCAGCAGCAGGAGCCCAAATATACACTGGAGTTGGCCTCAGGAGCCCAAAAATTGGATGAATCACACCCTGGAGTTGGCAGGAGTTGACAGTAGCAGCAGCAGGAGCCCAAATATACACTGGAGTTGGCCTCAGGAGCCCAAAAATTGGATGAATCACACCCTGGAGTTGGCAGGAGTTGACAGTAGCAGCAGCAGGAGCCCAAATATACACTGGAGTTGGCTTCAGGAGCCCAAAAATTGGATGAATCACACCCTGGAGTTGGCAGGAGTTGACAGTAGCAGCAGCAGGAGCCCAAATATACACTGGAGTTGGCCTCAGGAGCCCAAAAATTGGATGAATCACACCCTGGAGTTGGCAGGAGTTGACAGTAGCAGCAGCAGGAGCCCAAATATACACTGGAGTTGGCCTCAGGAGCCCAAAAATTGGATGAATCACACCCTGGAGTTGGCAGCAGCAGCAGCAGGAGCCCAAATATACACTGGAGTTGGCTTCAGGAGCCCAAAAATTGGATGAATCACACCCTGGAGTTGGCAGCAGCAGCAGCAGGAGCCCAAATATACACTGGAGTTGGCCTCAGGAGCCCAAAAATTGGATGAATCACACCCTGGAGTTGGCAGGAGTTGACAGTAGCAGCAGCAGGAGCCCAAATATACACTGGAGTTGGCCTCAGGAGCCCAAAAATTGGATGAATCACACCCTGGAGTTGGCAGGAGTTGACAGTAGCAGCAGCAGGAGCCCAAATATACACTGGAGTTGGCTTCAGGAGCCCAAAAATTGGATGAATCACACCCTGGAGTTGGCAGGAGTTGACAGTAGCAGCAGCAGGAGCCCAAATATACACTGGAGTTGGCCTCAGGAGCCCAAAAATTGGATGAATCACACCCTGGAGTTGGCAGGAGTTGACAGTAGCAGCAGCAGGAGCCCAAATATACACTGGAGTTGGCTTCAGGAGCCCAAAAATTGGATGAATCACACCCTGGAGTTGGCAGAAGTTGGCAGCAGCAGCAGCAGGAGCCCAAACATTACTTTAAACAGACCCTGGGGTTGGCCTCAGGAGCCCAAAAATTGGATGAATCACACCCTGTGGAGAGTCATGTGGAGAAAAAGTAGCTTAGTTAGTAATATCTACATAAAATTATGAATAAACAAATGCAAAAGTTTGCCAAAGTGAAGTTTTGTTTGAGGGTGTGTTTCCACCTTTTAATTAAATCAGAAACAAGAAGGTGTCATTGCCTCTGACTAATTAGCCCTCAAAAATTCTTGGAATTTTTAATCTGGAATCATGTCTGATCCGTCTTATCCGAAGAATATTAATAAAAAGTAAGAGTAACGTAAAGGATTTTTTATCAATACTTACTTGTGGTCCGATGCGGAGGAATGTCTGTAACTTGAGAGCAGCGCCTTAAATCTGTTTTGCACGATCCATCTTTCTTGGTCTGGCCCCGTCATCAATCTACTGGAATACATCAGGCATTGTTGGGAGGAAAGCTTGGCTGATCCATGCGCCATTCATTTCCACGCAGGGCAGTCTCTGGAAAAAAAAAGTCTGTATAAACCAGGGTCTTTTTCATATAAAAACAAATGGTTATTCTTGCTTTTCAACCATATGTTCCACAGCTTTACCAGTCATTGTGTCAGCCAATGAAGCAACTTTGTCTGGAAGTGCTGCAAAAGCAGTCCACTGCATCACAAGTGGCATCTGACACCCCCAGTCAACTGTCTGCCTGTTATGCTTTGGGTTCAGCTCCACTATCCATTGATCTGATATCCAAGATCTGATAATCATAAAATTCAGCAGCTACTGCCCAGCCAAGAAGTGGAGGAGACACTCGCCTCTTCTTCCACTATCCGGCAACTAGTGATGAGGAGAGTGTCGTGGGAGGAGGTGTTGCAAGCCGAGGTAGTGGAAGAGGGTCCCTGGAGTCTGCGGCGGTGGCGGCGGCAGCAGCAGCGAATTATTGCGGACTGTTGGTAGGAAAAATCAGCTACTCAGCGATGTGGCAGTGTTCCATGCAGCATCCTGTGGAGAAAAAGTAGGTTAGTTAGTGTATATACATAAAATTATGAATAGACAAATGCAATAGTATTGCGAAAGTGAAGTTTTGTTTGAGGGTGTGTTTCCACCTTGCAATTAAATCAGAAACAACTAGCTATCATTTGCCTCTGAATAATTAGCCCTCAAAAATTCTTGGAATTTTTAATCTTGATGTCTGAGGGATTTCTCCTCTCAGACAGCGTCACCATAAGTCCAGCCTGCTGCATTACCCAGTGGTGGACCTTTCAGAGAACTGATGGCTTGTGCCGAGCCGAGGTGGAGAGTCACATGGCATGGTTGTTGAACAGAAGGTGGGCCAGTCCTTTAGCCTGTCAGTGTGTACCAAAGTGCACAGTGTTGTCTACGCCTGGAGCTGTAACTATAGACTCATGGTGGACAATATATATCCTTTTAGGCCCCCTTGGTGATTGTGGTTTCACGCTGTTCTTCACATGGTTTTCCTTGACCATCAGAGTCACACATGGGAGGAACTACTAAAAATGAGAACTCAATCCATGAAAGCATTGCTTAATCCACGAAAACTGCAAATTTGGACCCATGGTGACTGACACTTGGAAGAACATCTTGTTTGCGCTGCGACAAGGAAGCCAGAGTCATGCGTCCTGACATGGCACACGTGTTCAGTCTAGTTTTGAAGTCTTGCCCCCATCTGAAAGACATCCGAACAACAGGAAAGAAAGTTAGCATGCACTTCTGGCACTCCTACACCACCAAGCACAACCTTATTGAGCCTCAGCGTCACAAAGGTGTACCCCACCATAGTCTGATTTGCGATGTTTCCACCCGTTGGAATTCCACCCTCCATATGCAGGATCCACTATAGCAGTGGTCCCCAACCCTGTCCTCAAGGCCCACCAACAGGCCAGGCTTTGCAGATCTCCACAAAGATGCTCAGGTGGAGTAATTAGTGCAGCTGCAGAGCAATAGAGCTGGCTATTTGGAGATCCAAAAAACATGACATGTTGGTGGGCCTTGAGGACAGGGTTGAGGACCACTGCACTATAGGAACAGAGAAAAGCCATCACGGATTTCTGGATGATCCAAACGGATAGGGGGACACCCCTGTGTAAATTCAATGTAAACCATTGGCAGCTCATACGTGACACCGACCGTTTGTTTAGGCCCTTTGAGGAAGCTACATTATTAGTCAGTTGCCAGGACTATGAGATGAACGATGAGATTCCACTGCTTCATGTACTACAACACATGTTGGAAAGCATGGCTGGTCAGGGCACTGGAGACATGGCACATACATTTCACAGCCACATGAAGCCTGTGGGGGCTGAAGTGGAGGAGGAGGAGGGGGTGGGGCACAGCAAACCACAGTTTAGGTTTCACAAAATGACCATTTTATCTAGTCATCTGACAGGAGAGGAGGTGCAGCCACAGGAGCTAGAGGGTTGTGAGTAAGGCGAGACAGAGGACCCAGACACACCATGGCAGTTTACAGTGGAGATGGAGACAGGTAGTCCCTCCGAGTCACTTGCACAAATGGCACGATGCATGCTCACATGCATGCGTACTAGTGAGCGCAGAATTGTCTCCATTTGTCAGCGGGAAGACTTCTGGCTCTCCAACTTATTGGACCCTCGCTTCCGGCACAAAATGGGGGCATTTTTTACGCCCACTGAGAGGGAGGAAAAACTGACCTACTACAGAGACATCCCACGTAGTCAGTTGGGCGATGTCTATTTGCGCCATGGCCCATACTCCCGCAGGTCTGACTCTAGGGGAACTTTGCGATCACCTTCCACTGCCATGGCTGCTGGGGGGGTGGAAGGAGCAGCAGCAGCTCCATCAGCAGCAACCTCAGTCTTCAGTCGCTAGTGAGTAGCTTTCTACACCCGCATAGTGAGTCTACTCATGAGAAGCAGGAAGACCTGGAGCTGGACCTCAAACAGCAGGTCATGTCATACCTTGACATGACCATGCCAACACACCTTCAAGATCCACTGGATTTGCTGGGAAGCCAAACTTGACTTGTGCCCGCAACTAGCAGAGTTTGCCCTGGAAAAGCTGTACTGGCCGGACAGTAGTTGATTTAGATGGCAACTGGGCTGCTCTATATAACGAAGCAAAATGGCAAATTTACCTCACTATATAAGCTATTGCCCCTCAGATTTACACAGGGGCTGCTCTATATTATGCTGCAAAATGGCAAATTAACCTCACAATATAAGCCATTGCAGCTCTATATAAATAAAAATAAATAAATAAAAAAAGGGCCTGTAGAAGCTTATTTAGTATAACAGATAGGGTGACATGTGCTGGTTTGGGATGCCCATATGGGCTAGTGTTTTGGCAGCAGTACAAAAACCAATGCAAAATGCAATAGCTTAATAAAGCTGATGCTGATCAACGCTTATTTAGTATAACAGATGGGGTGCAACATGCAGGTTTGGGATGCCCTGCGGCCTGGTGTATTTAAAGCAGACCAAAACCAATTCAAAATGCAATAACTTAATAAAGCTGAGGCTGTAGATGCTTATTTAGTATAAACAGGTAGGGTGCAAGGTGCAGCTTTGGGGTGCCCTGCGGCCTGGTTAAATGAAAGCAGTCAAAAAGGAAGTGCAAACTGAAGTAGCTTAATGAAGCTGATGCTGATCAACGCTTATGTTGTATACCAGATAGGGTGCAAGGTGCAGCTTTGGGGTGCCCTGCGGCCTGGTTTATTAAAATCAGTCAAAAACAAGTGCAAACTGAAGTAGCCTGATCAACGCTTATGTTGTATAACAGATAGGTTTAAAATAGCATGTGCCTTGGGATGCCCGTGTGGCCTGTTATATTTCAAGCTGAACAAAAAGTAACAATAATCCAAGTATGAGACATCATTTTGACCTTCTTCACAGCGCCATACTTTGAAAAAAAAAAATTAATTTCATGCCGATCAATCCAAAGGTCAATGCCCCTAACAAAAATAGTGTTCGGCATAAGTTTTCCTTCTGGAAGGACGTAACCTTTAGTTTACATGGTTGGGGTAGGTTATCTTACAAATTGGGATACCCCAGGCAGCAGTGTCATTGAAAGAGACAGATTGTAATGCAGGCCATACGCAAGCAGAGAAACTCAGGCTGCAACAGGCCTATTTAGTTTACATGGTTGGGGTAGGTTATCTTACAAATTGGGATACCCCACTGTATATGAAACCGAATATAAATGCACACCCAAAAGTGGACACTCAGCCTCCAAGAGGCCTGCTTAGTTTAAATAAGAGAGCTGCTTAGTATGGTAGGTAGGTTATGTTATGTTACAGAATGGGATGCCCCAAGCAGACTTGAGATCAGTATATATGCACACAGCAGCAGTGTGTTAGCAGGCTCATACAGGCCAAATTTCTTTAAATAACTGTGCAGCTTACAGTTAATGCAGAGGCTAATGGTATGTTACAGAATGGGATGCCCCAAAGCTGACTTGAGATCAGTATATATGCACACAGCAGCAGTGTGTTAGCAGGCTCATACAGGCCAAATTTCTTTAAATAAATGTGCAGCTTACAGTAAATGCAGAGGCTAATGGTATGTTACAGAATGGGATGCCCCAAAGCTGACTTGAGATCAGTATATATGCACACAGCAGCAGTGTGTTAGCAGGCTCATACAGGCCAAATTTCTTTAAATAACTGTGCAGCTTACAGTTAATGCAGAGGCTAATGGTATGTTACAGAATGGGATGCCCCAAGCAGACTTGAGATCAGTATATATGCACACAGCAGCAGTGTGTTAGCAGGCTCATACAGGCCAAATTTCTTTAAATAAATGTGCAGCTTACAGTAAATGCAAAGGCTAATGGTATGTTACAGAATGGGATGCCCCAAAGCTGACTTGAGATCAGTATATATGCACACAGCAGCAGTGTGTTAGCAGGCTCATACAGGCCAAATTTCTTTAAATAACTGTGCAGCTTACAGTTAATGCAGAGGCTAATGGTATGTTACAGAATGGGATGCCCCAAGCAGACTTGAGATCAGTATATATGCACACAGCAGCAGTGTGTTAGCAGGCTCATACAGGCCAAATTTCTTTAAATAACTGTGCAGCTTACAGTTAATGCAGAGGCTAATGGTATGTTACAGAATGGGATGCCCCAAGCAGACTTGAGATCAGTATATATGCACACAGCAGCAGTGTGTTAGCAGGCTCATACAGGCCAAATTTCTTTAAATAAATGTGCAGCTTACAGTAAATGCAAAGGCTAATGGTATGTTACAGAATGGGATGCCCCAAAGCTGACTTGAGATCAGTATATATGCACACAGCAGCAGTGTGTTAGCAGGCTCATACAGGCCAAATTTCTTTAAATAACTGTGCAGCTTACAGTAAATGCAGAGGCTAATGGTATGTTACAGAATGGGATGTCCCAAAAACCAAAGAGCACCTGGCAGGCAGCAGTAAGACTATGCACAGCAAAAGTGTCTTTATCATGCCTAATTTCAATTAGAATAGGTGCAAATGGTTAGGTTCTTAAATAGAGGCTGGTGTAGTCACAGAATGGGATGCCCTAAAAACCAGCAGTAAGTACACCTGGCAGGGACAAGTAGTGCTATGCCCAGCAAAAGTGTCTTTATCAGGCCTAATTTCAAATATGATTAGAGCAAATGCTTATATGGTCTTAAACAGAGGCTGCTTTAGTCACAGAATGGGATGCCCCGGGCAGGAATCGAGCTGCCAGGGTACAGTAGTGCTTTGGCCAGCAAAAGTGTCTTTATCAGGCCTAATTTCAAATATGATTAGAGCAAATGCTTATATGGTCTTAAACAGAGGCTGCTTTAGTCACAGAATGGGATGCCCCGGGCAGGAATCGAGCTGCCAGGGTACAGTAGTGCTTTGGCCAGCAAAAGTGTCTTTATCAGGCCTAATTTCAAATATGATTAGAGCAAATGCTTATATGGTCTTAAACAGAGGCTGCTTTAGTCACAGAATGGGATGCCCCGGGCAGGAATCGAGCTGCCAGGGTACAGTAGTGCTTTGGCCAGCAAAAGTGTCTTTATCAGGCCTAATTTCAAATATGATTAGAGCAAATGCTTATATGGTCTTAAACAGAGGCTGCTTTAGTCACAGAATGGGATGCCCCGGGCAGGAATCGAGCTGCCAGGGTACAGTAGTGCTTTGGCCAGCAAAAGTGTCTTTATCAGGCCTAATTTCAAATATGATTAGAGCAAATGCTTATATGGTCTTAAACAGAGGCTGCTTTAGTCACAGAATGGGATGCCCCGGGCAGGAATCGAGCTGCCAGGGTACAGTAGTGCTTTGGCCAGCAAAAGTGTCTTTATCAGGCCTAATTTCAAATATGATTAGAGCAAATGCTTATATGGTCTTAAACAGAGGCTGCTTTAGTCACAGAATGGGATGCCCCGGGCAGGAATCGAGCTGCCAGGGTACAGTAGTGCTTTGGCCAGCAAAAGTGTCTTTATCAGGCCTAATTTCAAATATGATTAGAGCAAATGCTTATATGGTCTTAAACAGAGGCTGCTTTAGTCACAGAATGGGATGCCCCGGGCAGGAATCGAGCTGCCAGGGTACAGTAGTGCTTTGGCCAGCAAAAGTGTCTTTATCAGGCCTAATTTCAAATATGATTAGAGCAAATGCTTATATGGTCTTAAACAGAGGCTGCTTTAGTCACAGAATGGGATGCCCCGGGCAGGAATCGAGCTGCCAGGGTACAGTAGTGCTTTGGCCAGCAAAAGTGTCTTTATCAGGCCTAATTTCAAATATGATTAGAGCAAATGCTTATATGGTCTTAAACAGAGGCTGCTTTAGTCACAGAATGGGATGCCCCGGGCAGGAATCGAGCTGCCAGGGTACAGTAGTGCTTTGGCCAGCAAAAGTGTCTTTATCAGGCCTAATTTCAAATATGATTAGAGCAAATGCTTATATGGTCTTAAACAGAGGCTGCTTTAGTCACAGAATGGGATGCCCCGGGCAGGAATCGAGCTGCCAGGGTACAGTAGTGCTTTGGCCAGCAAAAGTGTCTTTATCAGGCCTAATTTCAAATATGATTAGAGCAAATGCTTATATGGTCTTAAACAGAGGCTGCTTTAGTCACAGAATGGGATGCCCCGGGCAGGAATCGAGCTGCCAGGGTACAGTAGTGCTTTGGCCAGCAAAAGTGTCTTTATCAGGCCTAATTTCAAATATGATTAGAGCAAATGCTTATATGGTCTTAAACAGAGGCTGCTTTAGTCACAGAATGGGATGCCCCGGGCAGGAATCGAGCTGCCAGGGTACAGTAGTGCTTTGGCCAGCAAAAGTGTCTTTATCAGGCCTAATTTCAAATATGATTAGAGCAAATGCTTATATGGTCTTAAACAGAGGCTGCTTTAGTCACAGAATGGGATGCCCCGGGCAGGAATCGAGCTGCCAGGGTACAGTAGTGCTTTGGCCAGCAAAAGTGTCTTTATCAGGCCTAATTTCAAATATGATTAGAGCAAATGCTTATATGGTCTTAAACAGAGGCTGCTTTAGTCACAGAATGGGATGCCCCGGGCAGGAATCGAGCTGCCAGGGTACAGTAGTGCTTTGGCCAGCAAAAGTGTCTTTATCAGGCCTAATTTCAAATATGATTAGAGCAAATGCTTATATGGTCTTAAACAGAGGCTGCTTTAGTCACAGAATGGGATGCCCCGGGCAGGAATCGAGCTGCCAGGGTACAGTAGTGCTTTGGCCAGCAAAAGTGTCTTTATCAGGCCTAATTTCAAATATGATTAGAGCAAATGCTTATATGGTCTTAAACAGAGGCTGCTTTAGTCACAGAATGGGATGCCCCGGGCAGGAATCGAGCTGCCAGGGTACAGTAGTGCTTTGGCCAGCAAAAGTGTCTTTATCAGGCCTAATTTCAAATATGATTAGAGCAAATGCTTATATGGTCTTAAACAGAGGCTGCTTTAGTCACAGAATGGGATGCCCCGGGCAGGAATCGAGCTGCCAGGGTACAGTAGTGCTTTGGCCAGCAAAAGTGTCTTTATCAGGCCTAATTTCAAATATGATTAGAGCAAATGCTTATATGGTCTTAAACAGAGGCTGCTTTAGTCACAGAATGGGATGCCCCGGGCAGGAATCGAGCTGCCAGGGTACAGTAGTGCTTTGGCCAGCAAAAGTGTCTTTATCAGGCCTAATTTCAAATATGATTAGAGCAAATGCTTATATGGTCTTAAACAGAGGCTGCTTTAGTCACAGAATGGGATGCCCCGGGCAGGAATCGAGCTGCCAGGGTACAGTAGTGCTTTGGCCAGCAAAAGTGTCTTTATCAGGCCTAATTTCAAATATGATTAGAGCAAATGCTTATATGGTCTTAAACAGAGGCTGCTTTAGTCACAGAATGGGATGCCCCGGGCAGGAATCGAGCTGCCAGGGTACAGTAGTGCTTTGGCCAGCAAAAGTGTCTTTATCAGGCCTAATTTCAAATATGATTAGAGCAAATGCTTATATGGTCTTAAACAGAGGCTGCTTTAGTCACAGAATGGGATGCCCCGGGCAGGAATCGAGCTGCCAGGGTACAGTAGTGCTTTGGCCAGCAAAAGTGTCTTTATCAGGCCTAATTTCAAATATGATTAGAGCAAATGCTTATATGGTCTTAAACAGAGGCTGCTTTAGTCACAGAATGGGATGCCCCGGGCAGGAATCGAGCTGCCAGGGTACAGTAGTGCTTTGGCCAGCAAAAGTGTCTTTATCAGGCCTAATTTCAAATATGATTAGAGCAAATGCTTATATGGTCTTAAACAGAGGCTGCTTTAGTCACAGAATGGGATGCCCCGGGCAGGAATCGAGCTGCCAGGGTACAGTAGTGCTTTGGCCAGCAAAAGTGTCTTTATCAGGCCTAATTTCAAATATGATTAGAGCAAATGCTTATATGGTCTTAAACAGAGGCTGCTTTAGTCACAGAATGGGATGCCCCGGGCAGGAATCGAGCTGCCAGGGTACAGTAGTGCTTTGGCCAGCAAAAGTGTCTTTATCAGGCCTAATTTCAAATATGATTAGAGCAAATGCTTATATGGTCTTAAACAGAGGCTGCTTTAGTCACAGAATGGGATGCCCCGGGCAGGAATCGAGCTGCCAGGGTACAGTAGTGCTTTGGCCAGCAAAAGTGTCTTTATCAGGCCTAATTTCAAATATGATTAGAGCAAATGCTTATATGGTCTTAAACAGAGGCTGCTTTAGTCACAGAATGGGATGCCCCGGGCAGGAATCGAGCTGCCAGGGTACAGTAGTGCTTTGGCCAGCAAAAGTGTCTTTATCAGGCCTAATTTCAAATATGATTAGAGCAAATGCTTATATGGTCTTAAACAGAGGCTGCTTTAGTCACAGAATGGGATGCCCCGGGCAGGAATCGAGCTGCCAGGGTACAGTAGTGCTTTGGCCAGCAAAAGTGTCTTTATCAGGCCTAATTTCAAATATGATTAGAGCAAATGCTTATATGGTCTTAAACAGAGGCTGCTTTAGTCACAGAATGGGATGCCCCGGGCAGGAATCGAGCTGCCAGGGTACAGTAGTGCTTTGGCCAGCAAAAGTGTCTTTATCAGGCCTAATTTCAAATATGATTAGAGCAAATGCTTATATGGTCTTAAACAGAGGCTGCTTTAGTCACAGAATGGGATGCCCCGGGCAGGAATCGAGCTGCCAGGGTACAGTAGTGCTTTGGCCAGCAAAAGTGTCTTTATCAGGCCTAATTTCAAATATGATTAGAGCAAATGCTTATATGGTCTTAAACAGAGGCTGCTTTAGTCACAGAATGGGATGCCCCGGGCAGGAATCGAGCTGCCAGGGTACAGTAGTGCTTTGGCCAGCAAAAGTGTCTTTATCAGGCCTAATTTCAAATATGATTAGAGCAAATGCTTATATGGTCTTAAACAGAGGCTGCTTTAGTCACAGAATGGGATGCCCCGGGCAGGAATCGAGCTGCCAGGGTACAGTAGTGCTTTGGCCAGCAAAAGTGTCTTTATCAGGCCTAATTTCAAATATGATTAGAGCAAATGCTTATATGGTCTTAAACAGAGGCTGCTTTAGTCACAGAATGGGATGCCCCGGGCAGGAATCGAGCTGCCAGGGTACAGTAGTGCTTTGGCCAGCAAAAGTGTCTTTATCAGGCCTAATTTCAAATATGATTAGAGCAAATGCTTATATGGTCTTAAACAGAGGCTGCTTTAGTCACAGAATGGGATGCCCCGGGCAGGAATCGAGCTGCCAGGGTACAGTAGTGCTTTGGCCAGCAAAAGTGTCTTTATCAGGCCTAATTTCAAATATGATTAGAGCAAATGCTTATATGGTCTTAAACAGAGGCTGCTTTAGTCACAGAATGGGATGCCCCGGGCAGGAATCGAGCTGCCAGGGTACAGTAGTGCTTTGGCCAGCAAAAGTGTCTTTATCAGGCCTAATTTCAAATATGATTAGAGCAAATGCTTATATGGTCTTAAACAGAGGCTGCTTTAGTCACAGAATGGGATGCCCCGGGCAGGAATCGAGCTGCCAGGGTACAGTAGTGCTTTGGCCAGCAAAAGTGTCTTTATCAGGCCTAATTTCAAATATGATTAGAGCAAATGCTTATATGGTCTTAAACAGAGGCTGCTTTAGTCACAGAATGGGATGCCCCGGGCAGGAATCGAGCTGCCAGGGTACAGTAGTGCTTTGGCCAGCAAAAGTGTCTTTATCAGGCCTAATTTCAAATATGATTAGAGCAAATGCTTATATGGTCTTAAACAGAGGCTGCTTTAGTCACAGAATGGGATGCCCCGGGCAGGAATCGAGCTGCCAGGGTACAGTAGTGCTTTGGCCAGCAAAAGTGTCTTTATCAGGCCTAATTTCAAATATGATTAGAGCAAATGCTTATATGGTCTTAAACAGAGGCTGCTTTAGTCACAGAATGGGATGCCCCGGGCAGGAATCGAGCTGCCAGGGTACAGTAGTGCTTTGGCCAGCAAAAGTGTCTTTATCAGGCCTAATTTCAAATATGATTAGAGCAAATGCTTATATGGTCTTAAACAGAGGCTGCTTTAGTCACAGAATGGGATGCCCCGGGCAGGAATCGAGCTGCCAGGGTACAGTAGTGCTTTGGCCAGCAAAAGTGTCTTTATCAGGCCTAATTTCAAATATGATTAGAGCAAATGCTTATATGGTCTTAAACAGAGGCTGCTTTAGTCACAGAATGGGATGCCCCGGGCAGGAATCGAGCTGCCAGGGTACAGTAGTGCTTTGGCCAGCAAAAGTGTCTTTATCAGGCCTAATTTCAAATATGATTAGAGCAAATGCTTATATGGTCTTAAACAGAGGCTGCTTTAGTCACAGAATGGGATGCCCCGGGCAGGAATCGAGCTGCCAGGGTACAGTAGTGCTTTGGCCAGCAAAAGTGTCTTTATCAGGCCTAATTTCAAATATGATTAGAGCAAATGCTTATATGGTCTTAAACAGAGGCTGCTTTAGTCACAGAATGGGATGCCCCGGGCAGGAATCGAGCTGCCAGGGTACAGTAGTGCTTTGGCCAGCAAAAGTGTCTTTATCAGGCCTAATTTCAAATATGATTAGAGCAAATGCTTATATGGTCTTAAACAGAGGCTGCTTTAGTCACAGAATGGGATGCCCCGGGCAGGAATCGAGCTGCCAGGGTACAGTAGTGCTTTGGCCAGCAAAAGTGTCTTTATCAGGCCTAATTTCAAATATGATTAGAGCAAATGCTTATATGGTCTTAAACAGAGGCTGCTTTAGTCACAGAATGGGATGCCCCGGGCAGGAATCGAGCTGCCAGGGTACAGTAGTGCTTTGGCCAGCAAAAGTGTCTTTATCAGGCCTAATTTCAAATATGATTAGAGCAAATGCTTATATGGTCTTAAACAGAGGCTGCTTTAGTCACAGAATGGGATGCCCCGGGCAGGAATCGAGCTGCCAGGGTACAGTAGTGCTTTGGCCAGCAAAAGTGTCTTTATCAGGCCTAATTTCAAATATGATTAGAGCAAATGCTTATATGGTCTTAAACAGAGGCTGCTTTAGTCACAGAATGGGATGCCCCGGGCAGGAATTGAGCTGCCAGGGTACAGTAGTGCTTTGGCCAGCAAAAGTGTCTTTATCAGGCCTAATTTCAAATATGATTAGAGCAAATGCTTATATGGTCTTAAACAGAGGCTGCTTTAGTCACAGAATGGGATGCCCCGGGCAGGAATCGAGCTGCCAGGGTACAGTAGTGCTTTGGCCAGCAAAAGTGTCTTTATCAGGCCTAATTTCAAATATGATTAGAGCAAATGCTTATATGGTCTTAAACAGAGGCTGCTTTAGTCACAGAATGGGATGCCCCGGGCAGGAATCGAGCTGCCAGGGTACAGTAGTGCTTTGGCCAGCAAAAGTGTCTTTATCAGGCCTAATTTCAAATATGATTAGAGCAAATGCTTATATGGTCTTAAACAGAGGCTGCTTTAGTCACAGAATGGGATGCCCCGGGCAGGAATCGAGCTGCCAGGGTACAGTAGTGCTTTGGCCAGCAAAAGTGTCTTTATCAGGCCTAATTTCAAATATGATTAGAGCAAATGCTTATATGGTCTTAAACAGAGGCTGCTTTAGTCACAGAATGGGATGCCCCGGGCAGGAATCGAGCTGCCAGGGTACAGTAGTGCTTTGGCCAGCAAAAGTGTCTTTATCAGGCCTAATTTCAAATATGATTAGAGCAAATGCTTATATGGTCTTAAACAGAGGCTGCTTTAGTCACAGAATGGGATGCCCCGGGCAGGAATCGAGCTGCCAGGGTACAGTAGTGCTTTGGCCAGCAAAAGTGTCTTTATCAGGCCTAATTTCAAATATGATTAGAGCAAATGCTTATATGGTCTTAAACAGAGGCTGCTTTAGTCACAGAATGGGATGCCCCGGGCAGGAATCGAGCTGCCAGGGTACAGTAGTGCTTTGGCCAGCAAAAGTGTCTTTATCAGGCCTAATTTCAAATATGATTAGAGCAAATGCTTATATGGTCTTAAACAGAGGCTGCTTTAGTCACAGAATGGGATGCCCCGGGCAGGAATCGAGCTGCCAGGGTACAGTAGTGCTTTGGCCAGCAAAAGTGTCTTTATCAGGCCTAATTTCAAATATGATTAGAGCAAATGCTTATATGGTCTTAAACAGAGGCTGCTTTAGTCACAGAATGGGATGCCCCGGGCAGGAATCGAGCTGCCAGGGTACAGTAGTGCTTTGGCCAGCAAAAGTGTCTTTATCAGGCCTAATTTCAAATATGATTAGAGCAAATGCTTATATGGTCTTAAACAGAGGCTGCTTTAGTCACAGAATGGGATGCCCCGGGCAGGAATCGAGCTGCCAGGGTACAGTAGTGCTTTGGCCAGCAAAAGTGTCTTTATCAGGCCTAATTTCAAATATGATTAGAGCAAATGCTTATATGGTCTTAAACAGAGGCTGCTTTAGTCACAGAATGGGATGCCCCGGGCAGGAATCGAGCTGCCAGGGTACAGTAGTGCTTTGGCCAGCAAAAGTGTCTTTATCAGGCCTAATTTCAAATATGATTAGAGCAAATGCTTATATGGTCTTAAACAGAGGCTGCTTTAGTCACAGAATGGGATGCCTCACAGCAGACTTAAGATCAGTTCAGTATATATGCACAGTTAGTTACTATAAGCAGCCTGAAAACGCTAACAAAGGCTGGATGAAAAAAAAAAAATCTCCCTGTCAGCCAGCTCCGTTTTTCCTACCTTTCCCTGGCTTTCTGTCTGTCTCCTGTCTGTCTCCTGCCTGTCTCCTGCCTGTCTCCAGCCTGTCCCTGTCTGTCCCTGTCTGTCCCTGTCTCCAGCCTGTCTCCAGCCTGTCTAACTGCCTCAGCTACACAGCGTTCTGTCTGTCTGTCACGAATGCAATAGAGAAATGAGGAAAAGCAAGATGGCCGCCGTTAAATACCGCTGTGTGACGTCACCGGGCTTGCTGGCTGCTGATAGGCTGCATGTGACTGCCCCAGCTTGCACTGGCGCGGGATACATGTCCAGACATGTCCCGCCCGCCATCTTAGAATGCCTGTAATGTAAATGAATGGATGTTAAAGGAAAACTTCGAGTGATCGAATCGCGGGGAAATTCGGATTCGATCCGAATCGAATTTTTCCTGAAATTCGGATCGAATCCGGGTTCGTCCGGATCGATTCGCTCATCCCTATCCATAACCCAAGTCACAATAGGGAAGTATTACCTATCAGGTTAGCTGTCCCCCAACTTTAAATGCACATGCATACCTACCAACTTTTCAGGGTGGGAAAGAGGGACATTTGTTAAATTAGGCCACGGCCCCCTCATTGGGTGATAGATAGGAGATCAGGTTTAGCAGTTAAAAGAATAGAAACACTTTAAATAGGCAAATAAATCATTTTATTGATGCAGATCTGCATGTTACACCTCAAAGAGGGTCAAAAGAGAACTACAAGGCACAAGGGGCACAGACTCAAAAGAAGGACAGTGCCTCCAAATCAGGGACGGCAGGTATCAGCAGATGAGCGCCTGTATAGCGGCACTTAGAGTGACCGCTAGTAGACGCTGTAAGCAGGTAACGGGCGCTCAGTCGCTGTAGTAACCTGGCCGGCATTGATGAATGTGATGTATGTTGGGAGCTCTAACACCAGTACAGCGCTGCAGGAAGCGAGAGGTAGCGCCAGCTCAGTGCAACCGACTCTCGGGGCTTCACACCATATTTATCAAAAAAGGACACACACACAGCGTTGGCGCTCTAAAGCTGGTCGCTATAGCACAGAGCGCCAGATGCTGTGTGATTAAAATCTGTTTTTGAACACATATCTACCAGTAACAAAGCGAAAACACATGGAATGACATTGTTTTAACACTGTAACAATAACACTTTAGTGCCAGACCTGTAATGACAATTCTGCATAAAAATATAAAAAGTCAAAAGAAATTCTAAAAGTGTTTGTTTGCAGCCAGGAGACACCACACAATGATTTGAGCAACAAAAAAAAAAAAAAAAGTCAAACATGCTGTTTAAACACAAGCAAATGAACGGCCATTAAAATGTATGGGAGAGCAACAGAGGGTGAAAGGTAATACCCAGCTCTCTGGAAGCTAGAGCACCAGCGCTGTACGCTGAGCCACCTGTAATAATACATGTGACGCTACATGACGCTGTTAGATGCGCTCAACAGGTTCGCTTTCATAAATGTGTTTTTGCGCACAGCCAGGCGCTGCCTGCCGCTACGAGGCGCTACCTGGCGCTATCCCTTCTTAAATAACCCCCAAAGACAATCCATTACAGATATGGGCTGTCCGACCTCATATTTGTGTTCATGATAAAACTATTTCCATGTACACACCAAAACCTGGTATAAAGAGAAGCTTCACAGACTTGTGTATTCCAATTCTAATATCAAAAAAGGGAGAAATGTGTGGGGTATGACCCAAATTATAAAACTCTGTATAACAGGAAACAGCAGTTTACACTACAAGAACTTTCAATTCTAACCTTCCCATTATCTGCTTCAATACACGAAAACTTTTAGTCTTTTTGCTTTATTCAGGAAATGGTTCTTTTAAAGATTGCATGTTCTTTTTTAACATCTGAAGCATATTTTAAGCTTTATCTGAAAAAGGCGCTCTAAAAAATATCTGAGAGAGCCTTTAAAGGCGTTTGAACATGCTGGCGGGTGAAATCCATTATTGCATTGTTTGGTGTGACAGTAGCGCTGTTGGACGAGACATCGTGGTCCTTTTTTAAATGAATGGAACAAGCCTGAAAACCCGTATTATTCAGTTTGGATATTAGAATTGGTGGAGTTTTTCTCATTGACTTACTCATATAAAAGCTGAGCGTGATGAAAAATGACGATAACAAAACATAAATTACAGGAAGCCTGTGAAGAGAGGAATAGGGAGGCTGCTACCGCTGACCTCATTCTAGAAGGGAAAGTCACCCGTCTGCTGTGCTGCTTCATATCTCACAAAACTTTGTTGCCTTGTTCACCTGGATTTTTGGAGGTTATTTAAGAAACACAAATGGCATGTTCTACCCCGTAGCGTCAGGTGAACGCCAGGCGCAGTATGTAAAAACCATATATATGAAAGTCAATCTGGTGAGCGCCTCTAATACCATCATGTAGCGTCACATCTGTATTACTAGTGGTGGCTCCGTGTAAAGCGCCAGCGCTGTATGTTTAGAAGCACCATGTAGGGTACTTAGTGGGTTCCTTCCCTTTCTTGTTAGGCGTTTTCCTCCTTCGCTTGAGATAACTTTCCTACTCCTTTTAGTCTAGTGTTCCCCTCTTTTCCTCCCTTCCTCTTTACTTCCCTTTGCCTCCCCCCTCGATCCCCCCTTCCTTTTTTTTTTTTTATTATTATTTTATTTTATTTTGCATGAGATATTGGTTAAATAGTCTATATGTGGTTATTATATGCATTAGCAGATTGTGATGCTGGTTAACAGACTTGAAAATGCTATATTGTTTTTTTGGAGAGATAATTTCCATGATTGAATGGAAATATTGCTGTATATTTTCTTATCTTCAAATAAAAATTATTGAACGAGAAGCACCATGTAGCACGTGTCGCACAGCAGTGTTCTTCAATACATTTCAATGGCGTTTTATTTGCTTGTGTATGATTAGCATTTTAATAACTTGTTTTTTTTTTATTTTAGGATCAAATTATTGTGTGGCCTCTCCTGCCCAGCAACCAAACACTTATATTGTTATATTTTGTTGTTTTTTTTTTTTTATGCAGAATTGTATGTGCAGGTCGGCCATTGCAGTTTCAGTGTTGCAGTATAGATACGAGGTCATTCCATGTGTTTTCGCTCTGGTACTGATGTATATGTGTTGAAAAACTGACATTTTTTATATTGCGTCCGGCGCTCGGCGCTAAAGCGCCCAGTTTTAGAGCGCCGGTGCTGGTTTTGTGTTTTTTCTTTCTTAAATATGGGCTTCAGTGACGAGTGCCGGATGCACTTAACTGAAGCTACCTATCGTTCGCTGCAGCGTTGTCCTGTTGTTATATGTGGCGTTCAGGGAGAGCGCTTCAGACACCCTCCAGACATCACACTTATCAATATTGGACAGGATACCACAGCATCACTTGTCTGCCCGCTACGCTAGGTAGAAGCGCAAGACACCCGCTCAAATGGCAGTAAGTCTTAAATCAACCTCCACGTGTTCCACAAATGTTCTGGGCAGTAGAAAAGTGTTTCCAAGGTGTCGAAAGACTTGTAATGGGCCCTGGGCCACATGGTGTTGATGAACTTTGATAATAAACAGGTGTGAAGAGGTTCAAGTGTAGCATTGGCAAAACTATCAGCCTTATTTATTATCACGTCTTGCGGGTGCAAGATGAGCGTCTCTTGCAAGATGCTCTCTGTGCCTGCACCGCAACAAAGACAGCCGGTGCTCTACACTTGAGCGTTCCTGGCTGGGCGCTGGGCACTGCGCAGGGCTTGTAAAAGCCAGAATTCAAGGCATTTAAAGTGGACTAAAACCCAGAATCTTGACTATACTGAGTTTTGGTCCTTGGCCTTGGGGCACCTCGATCGAGAATCCCCCACGCTGTGAAACGCCCCAGGTTGCCCAAACGAACTCTTCCTGGCAACTGCGTCCCCCGCTACCGTAACAGGAAGTGTGCCTTCATAGGCCATTCACAAATGCCCTACTTGCGCATGCTCCATTGGACCAGGAAAGAAGGTGAGTTTCTGGGTGACCTGGGGGGTTTCACACAGCAGAGCATCACGATTTTGGGAAGTCAATTTTGTGGCAATTTTGAGAGAGCCAATTGGCTTTTGATTAAAAAAATTAAATGAACACACCACAAAGCATTTTAGAAGTTAAAAGCCCAAATTTTGGTACTGCTAAATCTAATAAAACAATGTAGGTCATGTGTTTATGTATGACTGTAGCAACAAACATAACACTATGGTGTATGTAACGTACATTTAGGGGCACATCTAAGTTTACCCATAATGTGTTTTTGTTTTGTCCCAAATAATACCATGCTTTTATAGTCCCGAATCCCATCAACACATAAAACTGTTATGCTTGTGAACGAAAATGATTATTGACAAACTATAGCCACAAAGGTGAAATTGTTAAACGTACAATATCACCATGCCCCATCACACCCATATGTAGTTGGATCATCATGGTTTACAACATCCAGGGTTTGGCAGCCTGGAGGAACAAGTGGTATGGTTGTAGTGATTGTTTGCTCATTGTGCGCTTGTGGGCAGGGCCAACACTTGATCCAAACAATGGCTGGATAAAACTGGTTTGCTGTTACACCTGCTGGTTAAGTACCTGCAGCAGTTCTGACATTTCTCTATGACTCTCTTGAATTGCTGCTTGTATAGTCACATGTTGGTGCTGGGCACGTGCTGTGCACGTTCTGCCTTCTGTTTTTGCTGCGTCCATTGTTCCTGTGCTGTCTGTGTTGGCAAAGGATTATTTTTGCCTTGAAGTTGTTGGAGTTGACGCTCAATGCCTTCCACTCTTTGGGCCAGTTGGCTATGACCTTGGTGCCTATTGTATGCATCCATCATTTGTGTACCCAGCTCATATAGTTGCACAATACTGGGTTGTCTTTCTGCCTCCACAGATAACAAGAAAGGACAGGTACACAAATATATAAAATCATCTTTTGCCATATGTGAAGACATCATAAACACATGCATGTATTTTGGCATATCTTTTTCAGGTTTGCCCATGATGCATGTGAGGTGAACCACTATTCTATATCTGTGTCCAGGCTCATACTTCGTCAGCCCAGAGAAGGTGTTCAAGACAATCTTCGCTTGCTGTGTGATACACAATATCTGCATACTCCATCGAATGGAAGAGCCAGAAAAAACGCTACTGGTGCCTGAAGTCACAGACATGCCCGCAGTGCAGAAGACACACAGACTGGCTTTGCCCGGCAGACAAAAATGATAAATTCCTTCTTTCAGGTAAGTGTCACAAAGTGGCTGTGGACTGCTGCAGTAGCTACAGCCAGAAGGTATGTGTAACCAGCTAAAGCAGACCTAAAATGATGCTCAAATAATGTAGTTGACATACATACTTGCAAATCTCTAAAGCTGACTAACAGCTATAGGTAGCAATCCTCTAGAGAGTTCGGTAATCCATACACAGGGTAAATGATTAAAAGCTGATTGTTAAAACTGACATTCACTTCACTCATTCACTTCTAGGCGCCACAAAGTGAATGAAGCACTTTCTTTTTGATTATTGTTGCTTTTTTAGGGGGATCATGGATAATAAAAGACTATAGTTAAACAATGTTTGTGATCTGTATTGGTTGTTGTAGCAGTAGAGAATGCTGCTGTGAAATGGCTATAGGGAAACAGCAGCATTGAATGGCAGAGACAGGATTTAACACAGGGAGTCCGCAGGGAGTGCCCAGCCTTTATTACTTTTATCAATGACGGACAGAAAAACACAGCACCACTTAAAAAGAAACACTAAACGGAAATAGCACCTTTGCCCTTTTTCTCCTTAGCAGCAAAACTGACGCTCAGTGGCGCTAGCAATAAATTACCCTCCGCGTTAATTTAACGATTTTCATGTGCCTTGTAATTCTTATGCTGGGAATGAGGTTGTTTTAACAGGTTTTCCATGGGTGTAGTAATTTTCAAATGCTAGAAAAAAATTAGGCCTTTTGATATTATATATTATGTATGTTATGTAATAACATTACCAGCTATTAGAGATGAGCGAACTTTTGAAAAATTCGATTCGACTGATTCGCAGAATTTTCCGACAAAAATCGCTTCGACCCGAATAAATTCGCGACGAATCGCTATTAAAAACGGCTATTTCTGAGCCTCCTAGAGCCTCAATAGGGTTGTAAACCATTCAGCCTTGCTGTAACACGCACAGGATGCGTGCTGGGTTAGTTAAATAATACTTTGAAGAAATATCACATGCAGATCAGAGGCATCGCTAATAGAATCGCAGAGCGGCACAATTGCAGAGAGTTGAAGTGGCATCACTATGAGGGGCAGAAGGAGCCCAAATATACACTGGACTTGGCTTCAGGAGCCCAAAAATTGGATGAATCACACCCTGGAGTTGGCAGGAGTTGACAGTAGCAGCAGCAGGAGCCCAAATATACACTGGAGTTGGCTTCAGGAGCCCAAAAGTTGGATGAATCACACCCTGGAGTTGGCAGGAGTTGACAGTAGCAGCAGCAGGAGCCCAAATATACACTGGAGTTGGCTTCAGGAGCCCAAAAATTGGATGAATCACACCCTGGAGTTGGCAGAAGTTGGCAGCAGCAGCAGCAGGAGCCCAAATATACACTGGAGTTGGCCTCAGGAGCCCAAAAATTGGATGAATCACACCCTGGAGTTGGCAGAAGTTGGCAGCAGCAGCAGCAGGAGCCCAAATATACACTGGAGTTGGCCTCAGGAGCCCAAAAATTGGATGAATCACACCCTGGAGTTGGCAGAAGTTGGCAGCAGCAGCAGCAGGAGCCCAAATATACACTGGAGTTGGCTTCAGGAGCCCAAAAATTGGATGAATCACACCCTGGAGTTGGCAGGAGTTGGCAGCAGCAGCAGCAGGAGCCCAAATATACACTGGAGTTGGCCTCAGGAGCCCAAAAATTGGATGAATCACACCCTGGAGTTGGCAGAAGTTGGCAGCAGCAGCAGCAGGAGCCCAAATATACACTGGAGTTGGCTTCAGGAGCCCAAAAATTGGATGAATCACACCCTGGAGTTGGCAGGAGTTGACAGTAGCAGCAGCAGGAGCCCAAATATACACTGGAGTTGGCCTCAGGAGCCCAAAAATTGGATGAATCACACCCTGGAGTTGGCAGGAGTTGACAGCAGCAGCAGCAGGAGCCCAAATATACACTGGAGTTGGCTTCAGGAGCCCAAAAATTGGATGAATCACACCCTGGAGTTGGCAGAAGTTGGCAGCAGCAGGAGCCCAAATATACACTGGAGTTGGCCTCAGGAGCCCAAAAATTGGATGAATCACACCCTGGAGTTGGCAGCAGCAGCAGGAGCCCAAACATTACTTTAAAGAGACCCTGGGGTTGGCTTCAGGAGCCCAAAAATTGGATGAATCACACACTGGAGTTGGCAGAAGTTGGCAGCAGCAGCAGCAGGAGCCCAAATATACACTGGAGTTGGCTTCAGGAGCCCAAAAATTGGATGAATCACACCCTGGAGTTGGCAGGAGTTGACAGTAGCAGCAGCAGGAGCCCAAATATACACTGGAGTTGGCTTCAGGAGCCCAAAAATTGGATGAATCACACCCTGGAGTTGGCAGGAGTTGACAGCAGCAGCAGCAGGAGCCCAAATATACACTGGAGTTGGCTTCAGGAGCCCAAAAATTGGATGAATCACACCCCGGAGTTGGCAGGAGTTGACAGTAGCAGCAGCAGGAGCCCAAATATACACTGGAGTTGGCCTCAGGAGCCCAAAAATTGGATGAATCACACCCTGGAGTTGGCAGGAGTTGACAGCAGCAGCAGCAGGAGCCCAAATATACACTGGAGTTGGCTTCAGGAGCCCAAAAATTGGATGAATCACACCCTGGAGTTGGCAGAAGTTGGCAGCAGCAGCAGCAGGAGCCCAAATATACACTGGAGTTGGCCTCAGGAGCCCAAAAATTGGATGAATCACACCCTGGAGTTGGCAGCAGCAGCAGGAGCCCAAACATTACTTTAAAGAGACCCTGGGGTTGGCTTCAGGAGCCCAAAAATTGGATGAATCACACCCTGGAGTTGGCAGAAGTTGGCAGCAGCAGCAGCAGGAGCCCAAATATACACTGGAGTTGGCTTCAGGAGCCCAAAAATTGGATGAATCACACCCTGGAGTTGGCAGGAGTTGACAGTAGCAGCAGCAGGAGCCCAAATATACACTGGAGTTGGCTTCAGGAGCCCAAAAATTGGATGAATCACACCCTGGAGTTGGCAGGAGTTGACAGTAGCAGCAGCAGGAGCCCAAATATACACTGGAGTTGGCTTCAGGAGCCCAAAATTTGGATGAATCACACCCTGGAGTTGGCAGGAGTTGACAGTAGCAGCAGCAGGAGCCCAAATATACACTGGAGTTGGCTTCAGGAGCCCAAAAATTGGATGAATCACACCCTGGAGTTGGCAGGAGTTGACAGCAGCAGCAGCAGGAGCCCAAATATACACTGGATTTGGCCTCAGGAGCCCAAAAATTGGATGAATCACACCCTGGAGTTGGCAGGAGTTGACAGTAGCAGCAGCAGGAGCCCAAATATACACTGGAGTTGGCTTCAGGAGCCCAAAAATTGGATGAATCACACCCTGGAGTTGGCAGAAGTTGGCAGCAGCAGCAGCAGGAGCCCAAATATACACTGGAGTTGGCTTCAGGAGCCCAAAAATTGGATGAATCACACCCTGGAGTTGGCAGAAGTTGGCAGCAGCAGCAGCAGGAGCCCAAATATACACTGGAGTTGGCTTCAGGAGCCCAAAAATTGGATGAATCACACCCTGGAGTTGGCAGAAGTTGGCAGCAGCAGCAGCAGGAGCCCAAATATACACTGGAGTTGGCCTCAGGAGCCCAAAAATTGGATGAATCACACCCTGGAGTTGGCAGCAGCAGCAGGAGCCCAAACATTACTTTAAAGAGACCCTGGGGTTGGCTTCAGGAGCCCAAAAATTGGATGAATCACACCCTGGAGTTGGCAGAAGTTGGCAGCAGCAGCAGCAGGAGCCCAAATATACACTGGAGTTGGCTTCAGGAGCCCAAAAATTGGATGAATCACACCCTGGAGTTGGCAGGAGTTGACAGTAGCAGCAGCAGGAGCCCAAATATACACTGGAGTTGGCCTCAGGAGCCCAAAAATTGGATGAATCACACCCTGGAGTTGGCAGGACTTGACAGCAGCAGCAGCAGGAGCCCAAATATACACTGGAGTTGGCTTCAGGAGCCCAAAAATTGGATGAATCACACCCTGGAGTTGGCAGAAGTTGGCAGCAGCAGCAGCAGCAGGAGCCCAAATATACACTGGAGTTGGCCTCAGGAGCCCAAAAATTGGATGAATCACACCCTGGAGTTGGCAGCAGCAGCAGGAGCCCAAACATTACTTTAAAGAGACCCTGGGGTTGGCTTCAGGAGCCCAAAAATTGGATGAATCACACCCTGGAGTTGGCAGAAGTTGGCAGCAGCAGCAGCAGGAGCCCAAATATACACTGGAGTTGGCTTCAGGAGCCCAAAAATTGGATGAATCACACCCTGGAGTTGGCAGGAGTTGACAGTAGCAGCAGCAGGAGCCCAAATATACACTGGAGTTGGCCTCAGGAGCCCAAAAATTGGATGAATCACACCCTGGAGTTGGCAGGAGTTGACAGCAGCAGGAGCCCAAATATACACTGGAGTTGGCTTCAGGAGCCCAAAAATTGGATGAATCACACCCTGGAGTTGGCAGAAGTTGGCAGCAGCAGCAGCAGGAGCCCAAATATACACTGGAGTTGGCCTCAGGAGCCCAAAAATTGGATGAATCACACCCTGGAGTTGGCAGCAGCAGCAGGAGCCCAAACATTACTTTAAAGAGACCCTGGGGTTGGCTTCAGGAGCCCAAAAATTGGATGAATCACACCCTGGAGTTGGCAGAAGTTGGCAGCAGCAGCAGCAGGAGCCCAAATATACACTGGAGTTGGCTTCAGGAGCCCAAAAATTGGATGAATCACACCCTGGAGTTGGCAGGAGTTGACAGTAGCAGCAGCAGGAGCCCAAATATACACTGGAGTTGGCTTCAGGAGCCCAAAAATTGGATGAATCACACCCTGGAGTTGGCAGGAGTTGACAGCAGCAGCAGCAGGAGCCCAAATATACACTGGAGTTGGCTTCAGGAGCCCAAAAATTGGATGAATCACACCCTGGAGTTGGCAGGAGTTGACAGTAGCAGCAGCAGGAGCCCAAATATACACTGGAGTTGGCCTCAGGAGCCCAAAAATTGGATGAATCACACCCTGGAGTTGGCAGGAGTTAACAGCAGCAGCAGCAGGAGCCCAAATATACACTGGAGTTGGCTTCAGGAGCCCAAAAATTGGATGAATCACACCCTGGAGTTGGCAGAAGTTGGCAGCAGCAGCAGCAGGAGCCCAAATATACACTGGAGTTGGCCTCAGGAGCCCAAAAATTGGATGAATCACACCCTGGAGTTGGCAGCAGCAGCAGGAGCCCAAACATTACTTTAAAGAGACCCTGGGGTTGGCTTCAGGAGCCCAAAAATTGGATGAATCACACCCTGGAGTTGGCAGGAGTTGACAGCAGCAGCAGCAGGAGCCCAAATATACACTGGAGTTGGCCTCAGGAGCCCAAAAATTGGATGAATCACACCCTGGAGTTGGCAGAAGTTGGCAGCAGCAGCAGCAGGAGCCCAAATATACACTGGAGTTGGCTTCAGGAGCCCAAAAATTGGATGAATCACACCCTGGAGTTGGCAGGAGTTGACAGTAGCAGCAGCAGGAGCCCAAAAAATGGCCTAAAGACATAAATATGTTTTGCACCATTTGGAAAGTGTAAAACGTGGCACCATGCTGAATCTAGTCGCATGCATCAGGCATTGGTGGGTGGAAATCCTGGCTGATCCATCCCTGATTCATTTTGACAAAGGTGAGTCTCTCCACATTTTTAGTTGACAGACGAGTTCTCCTCGCCGTAACTATGGCCCCCGCCGCACTAAACACCCGCTCAGATGGCACGCTACTTGCCGGGCAGGACAGCTTTTCCAGGGCAAACTCTGCTAGTTGCGGCCACAAATCAAGTTTGGCTGCCCAGAAGTCCAGCGGATCCTCAAGGTGTGTTGGCATGGTCATGTCAAAGTATGACATGACCTGCTGGTTCAGGTCCTGCTCCAGGTCTTCCTGCTGCTCATGAGTAGCCTCACTATGCGGGTGTAGAAAGCTACTCATTAGCGACTGAAGACTGAGGCTGCTGCTGCTGATGGAGCTTCTGCTGCTGCTGCTGCCAACCCCCCCAGCGGCCATGGCAGTGGAAGGTGAGCGCAGAGGTCCCCTCGAGTCAGACCTGCGAGAGTATGGACCATGGCGCAGATAGGCATCGGCCAACTGCCTACGTAGAATGTCTTTGTAGTAGTTGAGTTTGTCCTCCCTCTCGGTGGGTTTAAAAAATGCCCCCATTTTGTGCCGGAAGCGAGGGTTCAATAAGGTGGACAGCCAGAAGTCATCCCGCCGACAGATGGAAACAATTCTGGGGTCACTACGCAAGCATGTGAGCATGCTTCGTGCCATTTGCGCAAGTGACTCGGATGGACTACCTGTCTCCATCTCCACTGCATACTGCCACGGTGTGCCCGGGTCCTCTGTCTCTCCTTCCTCAAAAACCTCTAGCTCCTCTGGCTGCTCCTACTCCTCCTCTCCTGTCCGCTGACTAGATAAACCAGCCATTTCGCCAAGCCTAAACTGTGTTTCGCTGGGCAACTCCTCCTCCTCCTCTTCCTCCTCCTCCTCCTCCAGTTCAGCTCCAACGGGGTTCATGTGGCCGTAAGATGTAAACGCCATGTCTCCAGTGCCCTGACCAGCCATGGTTTCCAACATGTGCTGTAGTACATGAAGCAGTGGAATCACGTCGTTCATCCCGTAATCCTGCCGACTGACAAATAAAGTGGCTTCCTCAAAGGGCCTGAGCAAACGGCAGGTGTCACGTATGAGCTGCCACTGGTTGACATTGAAGTTACACAGGGGAGTCCCCCTATCTGCTTGGATCATCAGGAAATCCGTGATGGCTTTTCTCTGTTCATATAATCGGTCCAACATGTGAAGGGTGGAATTCCAACGGGTGGAAACATCGCAAATCAGACTGAGTTGGGGGATACCATTCTGACGCTGTAGCTCAAGAAGGGTGTGTTTGGCGGTGTAGGAGTGGCTGAAGTGCATGCAAAGTTTCCGTGAAGTTGTTAGGATGTCCTGCAGATGGGGGGGAACACTTCAGAAACCGCTTGACAACCAGATTGAAGACGTGAGCCATGCAGGGGGCATGGGTCAGGCTTCCTTGGCGCAGCGCAGACAAAATGTTCTTCCCATTGTCGGTAACCATGATTCCCATTTTAAGTTTTCTCGGAGTAAGCCATGTTTGGATTTCCTGATGAATACATTTAAGCAGTTCCTCCCCTGTGTGACTCCGTTCGCCAAGACAAACCATGTGAAGCACTGCGTGACACCTCCGTGCCCTGCACACATGGTAGACTGGAGGGGCACTGAGACTTGAGCCTACAGTGGAGGGTGAGGAGATGGCGGAGGATGAGGAGGCCGAGTCGCACGGTGTCACAGGCCCAATGGGCAGAGAGCGCGGAGGCCGAAGCGGCGTGACCTGTCCAAGTTGCTGCTGCAAAGGGACCACATTCACCCAGTGGGCCGTAAACGACATGTACTGCCCCTGACTGTAGTTACAGCTCCAGATGTCGGCGCTGCCATGTATTTTGCTACACACCGACAGGCTCAAGGACTGGCCCACCTTCTGTTCAACAAAAGTGTGCAGCGCTGGTACTGCCTTCTTGGCAAAGAAATGACGGCTTGGGACTCTCCACCTCGGCTCGGCACAAGCCATCAGTTCTCTGAAAGGTGCAGATTCCACCACCTGAAAAGGGAGCGACTGCAGCACCAGCAACTTGGACAGGAGCACATTCAACTTCTGCGCCGTAGGATGAGTGGGCGCATACTGCTGTCTCTTGGACATGGCTTCGCTGATGGATTGCTGGCGGGATGCATGACTTGGAGGAGGAGGAGGAGGAGCAGGAGCGACAGAGGATGGGTATGACGCACAGCTGCCTTCGGCTGAGGTGCTGGAGCCTTGGCTGGCAGAAATTGGGAGCTCACTTGGTGAGGAAGCAGACTGGACCACCCCTTGGGAGCCTCGGTTCTCCCAGGTCGTTTTATGGTGACGCATCATATGTTGACACAGGGCCGTGGTGCCAACATTTGGACCCTGGCCACGCTTCACCTTTTGCCTACATATCTTGCATGTGGCCATGTTACCCTCCTGCGGATGCCTCAGGAAAAACTGCCACACTGCCGAGTAGCTACTTTTCCCACCCCCTGGCCTCACTGATTCACTGCTGCTGTTGCCAACTCCAGGAACCCCTGCTCCACTACCTCCCGATAAGGTAGACTGCCGCACAGCAGGTGCTCTACCCCGGCCCCGGCCCCGGCCCCGGCCGGCTCCAGCCTTTGGAATTGTGCCCCCATGCTGACTGCTACCACCTTGCTGCCTCAGCTGCTGACTCCGGGGCAACCTGCGCCCCTCTTCTCCTGATGATGACGATGAAGCCCCTTCATCACCCGGCTCCCAAGTGCGATTGGCTTCATCGTCATCATCATCATCACCGAGTTGTGGCTGTACGTCACTGATGTTCGTGGATTCGTCAACAGTGTCTGGCGCAGGAGCTGGAACGCTCGCAGCACCCACGACACTGTCCACATCACTATCTGTCTGCCTAGCTAGAGAAGCCACCTCCATTTCTTGGCTGGGCAGTAGCTGCTGACTGTCCTCTATCTGATGGTCCTCCTCACTAAAGAGTGGAGCTGAACCCAAAGCATAGGATACGTCGCTGGGGGAGGGAACGGCGTAGGACAGAGGCAATGGGAGGACAGGGACTGCTCTCGGGGCATGCCAACTCAGGGTTGTGTCAGAGGAACCTACCGACCCTAGACTGGGGTTCTCAGACGTAAGTTGTGATGATGTTGTTGATGAGCGCGTCAACCAATCTACCACGGCAGATGCGTTACTGGTGGAGACCCGACCGCTAGCAGATACTGGCAGATTAGGTCTCTCAGCGTGACTCCTGCTGCTACTGGCCCCCAGTCTGATGCGAGCTCTGCCTGCGGAATCTTGGCCTATGCGACTCCTCTTTTCACTTCCAGGCACTTGTCTGCCCGACATAGTCTAACTGGCGTGGGAGTAGGTGATATTTTAAGATCCCCCGGGCAGCGGTGGGTCTATATGAAACAGAATATAATGCACACCAAAAGTGAGCAGTAACACTCAGCCTCCAACAGGCCTGCTTAGTGTAAATAAGAGAGCTGCTTAGTGTAAATAAAGAGGGGTATGCTATGTTACAGAATGGGATGCCTCAACAGAAGTGCACCTGGCAGGCAGCAGTAAGCCTATGCCCAGCAAAAGTGTCTTATAATATAAATATAATAAGAGCAAATGCTTATATGGTCTTAAACAGAGGCTGCTTTAGTCACAGAATGGGATGCCCCCAAAAAAGATCCAGTAGTACTATGCCCAGCAAAAGTGTCTTTATCAGGCTAATTTCAAATATGATAAGAGCAAATGCTTATATGGTCTTAAACAGAGGCTGCTTTAGTCACAGAATGGGATGCCCTGGCAGGGACAAGTAGTGCTATGCCCAGCAAAAGTGTCTTTATCAGGCTAATTTCAAATATGATAAGAGCAAATGCTTATACGGTCTTAAACAGAGGCTGCTGTAGTCACAGAATGGGATGCCCCAACAGAAGTGGACCTGGCAGGGTCCAGTAGTGCTATGCCCAGCAAAAGTGTCTTTATCAGGCCTAATTTCAAATATGATAAGAGCAAATGCTTATATGGTCTTAAACAGAGGCTGCTTTAGTCACAGAATGGGATGCCCCAACAGGAATGGACCTGGCAGGGTCCAGTAGTGCTTTGCCCAGCAAAAGTGTCTTTATCAGGCCTAATTTCAAATATGATAAGAGCAAATGGTTATATGGTCTTAAACAGAGGCTGCTTTAGTCACAGAATGGGATGCCCCAACAGAAGTGGACCTGGCAGGGTCCAGTAGTGCTATGCCCAGCAAAAGTGTCTTTATCAGGCCTAATTTCAAATATGATAAAAGCAAATGGTTAGATGGTCTTAAACAGAGGCTGCTTTAGTCACAGAATGGGATGCCCCAACAGGAATGGACCTGGCAGGGTCCAGTAGTGCTTTGCCCAGCAAAAGTGTCTTTATCAGGCCTAATTTCAAATATGATAAGTGAAAATGGTTATACGGTCTTAAACAGAGGCTGCTGTAGTCACAGAATGGGATGCCCCAACAGAAGTGGACCTGGCAGGGTCCAGTAGTGCTATGCCCAGCAAAAGTGTCTTTATCAGGCCTAATTTCAAATATGATAAGAGCAAATGGTTACATGGTCTTAAACAGAGGCTGCTTTAGTCACAGAATGGGATGCCCCAACAGGAATGGACCTGGCAGGGTCCAGTAGTGCTTTGCCCAGCAAAAGTGTCTTTATCAGGCCTAATTTCAAATATGATAAGTGAAAATGGTTATACGGTCTTAAACAGAGGCTGCTGTAGTCACAGAATGGGATGCCCCAACAGAAGTGGACCTGGCAGGGTCCAGTAGTGCTATGCCCAGCAAAAGTGTCTTTATCAGGCCTAATTTCAAATATGATAAGAGCAAATGCTTATATGGTCTTAAACAGAGGCTGCTTTAGTCACAGAATGGGATGCCCCAACAGGAATGGACCTGGCAGGGTCCAGTAGTGCTTTGCCCAGCAAAAGTGTCTTTATCAGGCCTAATTTCAAATATGATAAGAGCAAATGGTTATATGGTCTTAAACAGAGGCTGCTTTAGTCACAGAATGGGATGCCCCAACAGAAGTGGACCTGGCAGGGTCCAGTAGTGCTATGCCCAGCAAAAGTGTCTTTATCAGGCCTAATTTCAAATATGATAAGAGCAAATGGTTATATGGTCTTAAACAGAGGCTGCTTTAGTCACAGAATGGGATGCCCCAACAGGAATGGACCTGGCAGGGTCCAGTAGTGCTTTGCCCAGCAAAAGTGTCTTTATCAGGCCTAATTTCAAATATGATAATTGAAAATGGTTATACGGTCTTAAACAGAGGCTGCTGTAGTCACAGAATGGGATGCCCCAACAGAAGTGGACCTGGCAGGGTCCAGTAGTGCTATGCCCAGCAAAAGTGTCTTTATCAGGCCTAATTTCAAATATGATAAGAGCAAATGGTTATATGGTCTTAAACAGAGGCTGCTTTAGTCACAGAATGGGATGCCCCAACAGAAGTGGACCTGGCAGGGTCCAGTAGTGCTATGCCCAGCAAAAGTGTCTTTATCAGGCCTAATTTCAAATATGATAAGAGCAAATGGTTATATGGTCTTAAACAGAGGCTGCTTTAGTCACAGAATGGGATGCCCCAACAGGAATGGACCTGGCAGGGTCCAGTAGTGCTTTGCCCAGCAAAAGTGTCTTTATCAGGCCTAATTTCAAATATGATAAGTGAAAATGGTTATACGGTCTTAAACAGAGGCTGCTGTAGTCACAGAATGGGATGCCCCAACAGAAGTGGACCTGGCAGGGTCCAGTAGTGCTATGCCCAGCAAAAGTGTCTTTATCAGGCCTAATTTCAAATATGATAAGAGCAAATGGTTATATGGTCTTAAACAGAGGCTGCTTTAGTCACAGAATGGGATGCCCCAACAGGAATGGACCTGGCAGGGTCCAGTAGTGCTTTGCCCAGCAAAAGTGTCTTTATCAGGCCTAATTTCAAATATGATAAGTGAAAATGGTTATACGGTCTTAAACAGAGGCTGCTGTAGTCACAGAATGGGATGCCCCAACAGAAGTGGACCTGGCAGGGTCCAGTAGTGCTATGCCCAGCAAAAGTGTCTTTATCAGGCCTAATTTCAAATATGATAAGAGCAAATGGTTATATGGTCTTAAACAGAGGCTGCTTTAGTCACAGAATGGGATGCCCCAACAGGAATGGACCTGGCAGGGTCCAGTAGTGCTTTGCCCAGCAAAAGTGTCTTTATCAGGCCTAATTTCAAATATGATAAGTGAAAATGGTTATATGGTCTTAAACAGAGGCTGCTTTAGTCACAGAATGGGATGCCCCCCAAAAAAGATGCAGTAGTACTATGCCCAGCAAAAGTGTCTTTATCAGGCTAATTTCAAATATGATAAGAGCAAATGGTTATATGGTCTTAAACAGAGGCTGCTTTAGTCACAGAATGGGATGCCCCAACAGAAGTGGACCTGGCAGGGTCCAGTAGTGCTATGCCCAGCAAAAGTGTCTTTATCAGGCCTAATTTCAAATATGATAAGAGCAAATGGTTATATGGTCTTAAACAGAGGCTGCTTTAGTCACAGAATGGGATGCCCCAACAGGAATGGACCTGGCAGGGTCCAGTAGTGCTTTGCCCAGCAAAAGTGTCTTTATCAGGCTAATTTCAAATATGATAAGAGCAAATGCTTATATGGTCTTAAACAGAGGCTGCTTTAGTCACAGAATGGGATGCCCCCCAAAAAAGATGCAGTAGTACTATGCCCAGCAAAAGTGTCTTTATCAGGCTAATTTCAAATATGATAAGAGCAAATGCTTATATGGTCTTAAACAGAGGCTGCTTTAGTCACAGAATGGGATGCCCCCCAAAAAAGATGCAGTAGTACTATGCCCAGCAAAAGTGTCTTTATCAGGCTAATTTCAAATATGATAAGAGCAAATGCTTATATGGTCTTAAACAGAGGCTGCTTTAGTCACAGAATGGGATGCCCCCCAAAAAAGATGCAGTAGTACTATGCCCAGCAAAAGTGTCTTTATCAGGCTAATTTCAAATATGATAAGAGCAAATGCTTATATGGTCTTAAACAGAGGCTGCTTTAGTCACAGAATGGGATGCCCCCCAAAAAAGATGCAGTAGTACTATGCCCAGCAAAAGTGTCTTTATCAGGCTAATTTCAAATATGATAAGAGCAAATGCTTATATGGTCTTAAACAGAGGCTGCTTTAGTCACAGAATGGGATGCCCCCCAAAAAAGATGCAGTAGTACTATGCCCAGCAAAAGTGTCTTTATCAGGCTAATTTCAAATATGATAAGAGCAAATGCTTATATGGTCTTAAACAGAGGCTGCTTTAGTCACAGAATGGGATGCCCCCCAAAAAAGATGCAGTAGTACTATGCCCAGCAAAAGTGTCTTTATCAGGCTAATTTCAAATATGATAAGAGCAAATGCTTATATGGTCTTAAACAGAGGCTGCTTTAGTCACAGAATGGGATGCCCCCCAAAAAAGATGCAGTAGTACTATGCCCAGCAAAAGTGTCTTTATCAGGCTAATTTCAAATATGATAAGAGCAAATGCTTATATGGTCTTAAACAGAGGCTGCTTTAGTCACAGAATGGGATGCCCCCCAAAAAAGATGCAGTAATACTATGCCCAGCAAAAGTGTCTTTATCAGGCTAATTTCAAATATGATAAGAGCAAATGCTTATATGGTCTTAAACAGAGGCTGCTTTAGTCACAGAATGGGATGCCCCCCAAAAAAGATGCAGTAGTACTATGCCCAGCAAAAGTGTCTTTATCAGGCTAATTTCAAATATGATAAGAGCAAATGCTTATATGGTCTTAAACAGAGGCTGCTTTAGTCACAGAATGGGATGCCCCCCAAAAAAGATGCAGTAGTACTATGCCCAGCAAAAGTGTCTTTATCAGGCTAATTTCAAATATGATAAGAGCAAATGCTTATATGGTCTTAAACAGAGGCTGCTTTAGTCACAGAATGGGATGCCCCCCAAAAAAGATCCAGTAGTACTATGCCCAGCAAAAGTGTCTTTATCAGGCTAATTTCAAATATGATAAGAGCAAATGCTTATATGGTCTTAAACAGAGGCTGCTTTAGTCACAGAATGGGATGCCTCACAGCAGACTTAAGATCAGTTCAGTATATATGCACAGTTAGTTAGTATAAGCAGCCTGAAAACGCTAACAAAGCCTGGCTGTCAGGCTGGATGAAAAAAAAAAAAAAAACTGACAGCCTCCGATTTTCCATTCCTTTCCCTGTTTTCCGCTGACTTTCTGTCTGTCTCCTGTCTGTCTCCTGCCTGTCTCCAGCCTGTCCCTGTCTGTCCCTGCCTGTCTAACTGTCTGTCTCTCCCTCAGCTACACAGCGTTCTGTCTCTCACGAATGCAATAGAGAAATGAGGCTGGAAAGCAAGATGGCCGGCCTTAAATACAGCTGTGACGTCACCGGGCTTGCTGGCTGCTGATAGGCTGCATGTGACTGTCCCAGCATACACTGCCCCAGCTTACATGTCTGGACATGTCCCGTCCGCCATCTTAGAATGCCTGTAATGTAAATGAATGGATGTTAAAGGAAAACTTCGAGCGATCGAATCGCGGGGAAATTCGGATTCGATCCGAATCGAATTTTTCCTGAAATTCGGATCGAATCCGGGTTCGTCCGGATCGATTCGCTCATCCCTACCAGCTATAGCTACTAGACCAATGGAAGGAGATAAACAGGCTGAACTGGATTTAGCCGCACATACTATGGGGGTTATTTAAGAAGGGATAGCGCCAAGTAGTGCCTCGTAGTGGCAGGCAGCGTCTGGTGAACGCCGGGTGCTGTACGCAAAAGCACATTAAGAAAACGTTTCTGGAGAGTGACTCTAACAGCGCCATGTAACGCCTGATTTATTAATCCAGGCGGCTCAGCGTATAGCACCGGCGCTAAACCTAGAGCGCCATGTAGTACCTTTTGCTCAGTGTCTCTTCCATACATTTAATTTGGCTGTTCATTTGCTTTTGTTTAAACAGCGTGTTTGACCTCTCCTGGCTGCAAACAAACATTTTTATGTATTTTCTGACTTATATTTATTATATTTATATTTTTATGCAGAATTGTCATTACAGGTCTGGTACTAAAGTGTTATTGTTACAGTGTTACAACAATGTCATTCCATGTGTTTTCGCTTTGTTACTGGTGGATATGTGTTCTAAAACAGACTTTAAAGTGGACCAACACCCAGGGGGGATCGGCCCGGGAATCTATAAGATTCCCGGACCGATCAGATCCCTCCCCGCGGGGCATCCGAAATCGGGATGTCCCGCGGGGAGGAACCCCCCAGGAGGCCCACAATCCTTACCTTACCGGCGATCCAACTGCGCATGCGCGAGACGCGGCCGCGTCTCTCGCTTCCCTCTAGCAGGGCGCGCTCCCGCGCCGGCCGTTTTGTGAATGGCCGGCGCAGGCGCTCCCTCTTAGAGGGAAGCGAGAGACGCAGCCAATGACAGCGCTCTGGTATGCACGTCCAATCGGCTTTGGACGCGCATACCAGAGCGGCTCTGAGCGCTGTCATTGGCCGGACGAGGTCACGTGGGAGCGGGGAGAGGTGAGTTTTTGCGGCGATCGGGGGGGTTTCACACAGCGGGGCACCCCCGATCGGGGTGCCCCACCTAAGTGGACCAACACCCAGGATAGTCAAAATCCTGGGTGTTGGTCCACTTTAATCACACAGCGTCTGGCACTCTATGCTACAGCGCCCAGATTTAGAGCGCCGACGCTGTGTGTGTGTCCTTTTTTGATAAGTATGGTGTGGAGCGCCGAGAGTCGGTTGCACTGAGATGGCGTGCCTTTCACTCGCTGCAACGCTGTGCTGTTGTTAGAGCGCCCAACATACATCACATTCATCAATGCCGGACAGGTTATTACAGCAACCGACACACTCTGTTACAGTGCCCGATACCCGCTTACAGCATCTACTAGAGGTCGTTATACAGACGCTCATCTAGCAATACCTGACGTTAGTAGTGAATAAACCTCCACGTTACTGAGTGGTGCGCTCATCTTTGGATTTGGTTTTTTTAATAACTCCTGTAAAGTAAAAAAAAAAAAAAAACAATTCACTGTGAACTAAATATTCTTCAATAAGATTTTTGAATACAGACAAAATATAGATATATAAGGCAAATAAACAAATTAAAATAGGAACAGTCTGCTCTGCAATGTCATTCATTACATTGTGCTCTTTGCTAATAAATACATAGATAAATAAATCTATAAGTCCAAACTTGAAATGTATGCTAATTTGCCCTTTATTTTTAATTATTCCTCATTCTATAGATATTGTTGTAGGCAAAGGATCAGGAAAGAAAAAGAGCCGTTTCCTGCAATCTTGAAAAGGTTATTGTAATTTAAGGAACAACATCACTGATAAATGTCAAAAGTTTTGTTTTTTTCGTTTTTTTTTCTCCTGACAGATAATATTTGCCTGTCGCGTCTTCCAGCCGCTTGAGAAAGCAGTTGGCATTATTATCGTTATTGATGTGGATCGCTGGTCTTATTCAGATGTTGGCAAAAATGTGCTAAATATCACAAACAGAATGGGTCAGTGTTTTTGGAAGCGCAAGCCGAAGGCTCGGACGCGCACAGGGGGAATTTTTTCCTTTTTTTCCTCTCCCTCTAGGGAGGGAGGCAGTTGCCGTGACCTTTGGCGGACTCAAGGTTTTTGCATCTGAGCAAATGGTCCAGTTTGTTGTCTAACAAGCTGCTCGTTAGTTGACAGCAATAAAGAAAAGTCAAATTCCAACCGGATGTTAGTCGCACGTGCCTGATAGAGACGGGGAGGTTTATTCATCAAGGGATAGCAACAGGTAGCGGCAGGTGAACACAGGACACGGCACGCAATTACACATTTATCAAGCAGAATCTGTTTAGCGACTGGGATAGCGCCATGTAGCGTCCGATTCATCATTTTCACAGCCTCAGCGAACAGTGCCGGCGTTCAGCCTTGCACAGCTCCAGGTATGACCTCTCGCTACCTGTCCCTCTCCCATACATTTCAATGGACGATCCTTTTCTTCTCTTTAAACAGTTTTTTTTCCCAAAAAAATCTCAAATAATGCTGTGACCTCTTCTGGCATTAAAAAAAGCAGTTTTTTGACAAATTTTTCATTTTTCATATATTTTTTTCAGAATTACAGGTCTGCTATTAAAGTGTTCATGTTACAATGCTGTTACAATGTAATTCCATATGTTTTCGCTTTGTTACTAGTGGATAGATGCTGGAAAATAGACTTTAAACACACCGCCTCCTGCGCTCTGGGCTTCAGAGAAGCATTTTTCAGCGCCAGAGATTTGTGAGGCTGTTTTTTTGCTGAATATGGTGTGAGTCGGTAGCTATGACCATTCGCTAACATGCGCTCCCATACAGCGCTGTACTGGTCAAATAGCAACTCCTCACAATGTATTCAACATTACTGAACAGCGACTGAGTCGCTATGAAGTAGCGACCCATGGCCGAGCACTGCGACTACTAGCGGGCGCTCTGAAAATGCCTGCTACAGACGCTCATCTGTCGCTACCTGCCGCTAATGATGAATCAGCCTGCCAGTCACAGGTGCCTGATAGAGAGGGGGAGGCCGATTCATTAACAGCGGCAGGTAGCGACAGTTGAGCGACTGTAGCGGCATTTTCAGAGCGCCCGCTAGTAGTCGCTGTGCTTGGCCGTTGTTCGGTAGTTGATAGCGACTCGGTTTGCCGTAATGTTGAATATTGGGTGAGGAGTCGCTATTTGACAGGTTCCGCGCTGTATGGGAGCGCATGATAGCGACTGGTCAGAGTGACCGGCTTCCACCATATTCATTAACAAATCACGCTCAAAAAATTCTCGCGCTGTAAAATGCATGTTTAAACCCCAGAGCGCTGGCGGCGATGGGTTAACCCTTCTATTGCCAGCCACGTAAATTTTACGTGGCTGCCTCTCCAACAGTTAAACGCCAGCCACGTAAAATTTACGTGCCTGACTTTCCCCAGGAATTAAAAAAAAGTCAAAATAAAAGATACTTACCTGACCCCTCGTTCGATCCGGCCAGGTCTCCTCTTCAGCCAGAGGGGGTCCGATCGCCCATCGGGGCTCCTCTGGCTGCAGGGGAGGGCCCGGAATAGGGTGACCCCCCCCGTTTCAGCAGCCGCCTTTGCTGAAGAGACTTTAAAGAGACACTTTAAAGAGACACTGGAGTTGGCAGCAGCAGGAGCCCAAAAATTGGATGAATCACACCCTGGAGTTGCAAGCAGCAGCAGGAGCCCAAACATTGGCTGAAAGAGACACTGGAGTTGGCAGCAGCTGGAGCCCAAAAATTGACTGACACACCCTGGAGTTTCAAGCAGCAGCAGCAGCAGGAGCCCAAACATAGCTTGAAAGAGACACTGGAGTTGGCTGCAGGAGCCCAAAGATTGGATGAATCACACCCTGCAGTTGCAAGCAGCAGCAGCAGGAGCCCAAATATTACTTTAAAGAGACACTGGATTTGGCAGCAGGAGCCCAAAATTGGATGAATCACACCCTGAAGTTGGCAGCAGCAGCAGCAGCAGCAGGAGCCCATACATTACTTTAAAGAGACACTGGGGTTGGCTTCAGGAGCCCAAAAATTGGATGAATCACACCCTGGAGTTGGCAGCAGCAGCAGCAGGAGCCCAAACATTACTTTAAAGAGACACTGGAGTTGGCTTCAGGAGCCCAAAAATTGGATGAATCACACCCTGGAGTTGGCAGCAGCAGCAGCAGGAGCCCAAACATTACTTTAAAGAGACACTGGAGTTGGCAGCAGGAGCCCAAAGATTGGATGAATCACACCCTGGAGTTGGCAGCAGCAGCAGCAGGAGCCCAAACATTACTTTAAAGAGACACTGGGGTTGGCTTCAGGAGCCCAAAAATTGGATGAATCACACCCTGGAGTTGGCAGCAGCAGCAGCAGCAGCAGGAGCCAAAACATTACTTTAAAGAGACACTGGGGTTGGCTTCAGGAGCCCAAAAATTGGATGAATCACACCCTGTGGAGAGTCATGTGGAGAAAAAGTAGCTTAGTTAGTAATATCTACATAAAATTATGAATAAACAAACGCAAAAGTATTGCCAAAGTGAAGTTTGAGGGTGTGTTTCCACCTTTTAATTAAATCAGAAACAACAAGTTATCATTGCCTCTGACTAATTAGCCCTCAAAAATTCTTGGAATTTTTAATCTGGATGTCTGATCCGTCTTATCCAAAGAATATTAATAAAAAGTAAGAGTAACGTAAAGGATTTTTTTATCAATACTTGTGGTCCGATGCGGAGGAATGTCTGTAACTGGAGAGCAGCACCTTAAATCTGTTTTGCACGATCCATCTTTCTTTAGTGTTGGTCTGGCCCCGTCATCAATCTACTGGAATACATCAGGCATTGTTGGGAGGAAAGCTTGGCTGATCCATGCGCCATTCATTTCCACGCAGGGCAGTCTCTGGAAAAAAAGAAAAGTATGTATAAACCAGGGTCTTTTTCATATAAAAACAAATGGTTATTCTTGCTTTTCAAACATATGTTTCACAGCTTTACCAGTCATTGTGTCAGCCAATGAAGCAACTTTGTCTGGAAGTGCTGCAAAAGCAGTCCACTGCATCACAAGTGGCATCTGACACCCCCAGTCAACTGTCTGTTGTCTGTTGTTATGCTTTGGGTTCAGCTCCACTATCCATTGATGAAAATCTGATAATCATAAAATTCAGCAGCTACTGCCCAGCCAAGAAGTGGAGGAGACACTCGCCTCTTCTTCCACTAGCCGGGCAATTAGTGATGAGGAGAGTGTCGTGGGAGGAGGTGTTGCAAGCGGAGGTAGTGGAAGAGGGTCCCTGGAGTCTGCGGCGGCGGTGGCGGCGGCAGCAGCAGCAGCAGTGAATTATTGGGGACTGTTGGTAGGAAAAATCAGCTACTCAGCGATGTGGCAGTTTTTCAGGTAGCATCCACAATCCTGTGGAGAAAAAGTAGGTTAGTTAGTATATATACATAAAATTATGAATAAAGAAATGCAATAGTATTGCCAAAGTGAAGTTTTGTTTGAGGGTGTGTTTCCACCTTGTAATTAAATCAGAAACAACTGGGTATCATTGCCTCTGAATAATTAGCCCTCAAAAATTCTTGGAATTTTTAATCTTGATGTCTGAGGGATTTCTCCTCTCAGACAGCGTCACCATAAGTCCAGCCTGCTGCATTACCCAGTGGTGGACCTTTCAGAGAACTGATGGCTTGTGCTGAGCCGAGGTGGAGAGTCCCATGTATCATTGCTTTGCAAAGATGGCAGTACCTGCCCTGTAAAATGTTGTTGAACAGAAGGTGGGCCAGTCCTTTAGCCTGTCAGTGTGTACCAAAGTGCACAGTGTTGTCTACGTCTGGAGCTGTAACTATGGACTCATGGTGGACAATATATATACTTTTAGGCCCCCTTGGTGATTGTGGTTTCACACTGTTCTTCACATGGTTTTCCTTGAGTCACACATGGGAGGAACTACTAAAAATGAGAACTCAATCCATGAAATCATTGCTTAATCCATGAAAACAGCAAATTTGGACCCATGGTGACTGATACTTGGAAGAACATCTTGTTTGCGCTGCGACAAGGAAGCCAGAGTCATGTGTCCTGACATGGCACACGTGTTCAGTCTAGTTGTCAAGCGTTTTCTGAAGTCTCTCCCCCATCTGAAAGACATCCGAACAACAGGAAAGAAAGTTAGCATGCACTTCTGGCACTCCTACACCACCAAGCACAACCTTATTGAGCCTCAGCGTCAGAACGGTGTACCCCAACATAGTCTGATTTGCGATGTTTCCACCCGTTGGAATTCCACCCTCCATATGCAGGATCCACTATAGCAGTGGTCCCCAACCCTGTCCTCAAGGCCCACCAACAGGCCAGGTTTTGCAGATCTCCACAAAGATGCACAGGTGGAGTAATTAGTGCAGCTGCAGAGCAATAGAGATGGCTATTTGGAGATCCAAAAACATGACATGTTGGTGGGCCTTGAGGACAGGGTTGAGGACCACTGCACTATAGGAACAGAGAAAAGCCATCACGGATTTCTGGATGATCCAAACGGATAGGGGGACACCCCTGTGTAAATTCAATGTAAACCATTGGCAGCTCATACGTGACACCGATCGTTTGCTCAGGCCCTTTGAGGAAGCTACTTTATTAGTCAGTTGCCAGGATTATGAGATGAACGATGAGATTCCACTGCTTCATGTACTACAACACATGTTGGAAACCATGGCTGGTCAGGGCACTGGAGACATGGCACATACATTTCACAGCCACATGAAGCCTGTGGGGGCTGAAGTGGAGGAGGAGGAGGGGGTGGGGCACAGCAAACCACAGTTTAGGTTTCACAAAATGACCATTTTATCTAGTCATCTGACAGGAGAGGAGGAGCAGGAGCAGCCACAGGAGCTAGAGGGTTGTGAGGAAGGCGAGACAGAGGACCCAGACACACCGTGGCAGTTTACAGTGGAGATGGAGACAGGTAGTCCCTCCGAGTCACTTGCACAAATGACACGATGCATGCTCACATGCTTGCGTACTAGTGAGCGCAGAATTGTCTCCATTTGTCAGCGGGAAGACTTCTGGCTCTCCAACTTATTGGACCCTCGCTTCCGGCACAAAATGGGGGCATTTTTTATGCCCACTGAGAGGGAGGAAAAACTGACCTACTACAGAGACATCCCATGTAGCCAGTTGGGCGATGTCTATCTGCGCCATGGCCCATACTCCCGCAGGTCTGACTCGGGGGGACCTCTGCGATCACCTTCCACTGCCATGGCTGCTGGGAGTGTGGAAGGAGCAGCAGCAGCAGCTCCATCAGCAGCAGCCTCAGTCTTCAGTCGCTAGTGAGTAGCTTTCTACACCCGCATAGTTAGTCTACTCATGAGCAGCAGAAAGACCTAGAGCTGGACCTCGACATACCTTGACATGACCATGCCAACACACCTTCAGGATCCACTGGATTTGCTGGGAAGCCTAACTTGACTTGTGTCCGCAACTAGCAGAGTTTGCCCTGGAAAAGCTGTACTGGCCGGACAGTAGTTGATTTAGATGGCAACTGGGCTGCTCTATATAATGAAGCAAAATGGTAAATTTACCTCACAATATAAGCTATTGCCCTTCAGATTTACACAGGGGCTGCTCCATATAATGGTGCAAAACCATGAATTTACCTCATAATATAAACTATTGCCCCTCAGATTTACACAGGGGCTGCTCTATATAATGAAGCAAAATGGCAAATTTACCTCACAATATAAGCTATTGCCCCTCAGATTTACACAGGGGCTGCTCCATATAATGGTGCAAAACCATGAATTTACCTCATAATACAAACTATTGCCCCTCAGATTTACACAGGGGCTGCTCTATATAATGAAGCAAAATGGCAAATTTACCTCACTATATAAGCTAATGCCCCTCAGATTTACACAGGGGCTGCTCCATATAATGGTGCAAAACCATAAATTTACCTAATACAAACTATTGCCCCTCAGATTTAAACAGGGGCTGCTCTATATAATGAAGCAAAATGGCAAATTTACCTCACTATATAAGCTAATGCCCCTCAGATTTACACAGGGGCTGCTCTATATTATGCTGCAAAATGGCAAATTTACCTCACTATATAAGCTATTACAGCTCTATATAAATAAAAATAAATAAATAAAAAAAAGGGCCTGTAGAAGCTTATTTAGTATAACAGATAGGGTGACATGTCCTGGTTTGGGATGCCCATATGGGCTAGTGTTTTGGCAGCAGTACAAAAACCAATGCAAAATGCAATAGCTTAATAAAGCCGATGCTGATCAACGCTTATTTAGTATAACAGATGGGGTGCAACATGCAGGTTTGGGATACCCTGCAGCCTGGTGTATTTAAAGCAGACCAAAACCAATTCAAAAATGTAATAACTTAATAAAGCTGAGGCTGTAGATGCTTATTTAGTATAAACAGAAAGGCTGCAACGTGCAGCTTTGGGGTGCCCTGCGGCCTGGTTAAATGAAAGCAGTCAAAAAGGAAGTGCAAACTGAAGTAGCTTAATGAAGCTGATGCTGATAAACGCTTATGTTGTATACCAGATAGGGTGCAAGGTGCAGCTTTGGGGTGCCCTGCGGCCTGGTTTATTAAAAGCAGTCAAAAACAAGTGCAAATTGAAGTAGCTTAATAAAGCAGCTGATGCTGATCAACGCTTATGTTGTATAACAGATAGGGTTAAAATAGCATGTGCCTTGGGATGCCCGTGTGGCCTGGTATATTTCAAGCTGAACAAAAAGTAACAATAATCCAAGTATGAGAAATGCTTGTGCTTAACAAATAGGGTTAAACAGCATGTGCCTTGGGATGCCCGTGTGGCCTGGTATATTTTAAGCTGAACAAAAAGTAACAATAATCCAAGTATGAGAAATGCTTGTGCTTAACATATAGGGTTAATCAGCATGTGCCTTGGGATGCCCGTGTGGCCTGGTATATTTTAAGCTGAACAAAAAGTAACAATAATCCAAGTATGAGAAATAATTTTGACCTTCTTTACAGCGCCATACTATCCTTAATTTCATGCCGATCAATCCAAAGGTCAATGCCCCTAACAAAAATAGTGTTCGGCATAAGTTTTCCTTCTGGAAGGACGTAACCTTTAGTTTACATGGTTGGGGTAGGTTATCTTACAAATTGGGATACCCCAGGCAGCAGTGTCATTGAAAGAGACAGATTGTAATGCAAGCCATACGCAAGCAGAGAAACTCAGGCTGCAACAGGCCTCTTTAGTTTACATGGTTGGGGTAGGTTATCTTACAAATTGGGATACCCCACTGTATATGAAACCGAATATAAATGCACACCCAAAAGTGGACAATCAGCCTCCAAGAGGCCTGCTTAGTTTAAATAAGAGAGCTGCTTAGCTTAAATAAGAGAGCTGCTTAGTGTAAATAAGAGGCCTGCTTAGTTTAAATAAGAGAGCTGCTTAGTGTAAATAAGAGAGGTAGGTTATGTGATGTTACAGAATGGGATGCCTCAAAGCAGACTTGAGATCAGTATATATGCACACAACAACAGTGTGTAAGCAGGCTGAAACAGCCCAAATTACTTGAAATAACTGTGCAGCTTACAGTAAATACAGAGGCTAATGGTATGTTACAGAATGGGATGCCCACAGCAGACTTGAGATCAGTATATATGCACACAGCAACAGTGTGTAAGCAGGCTGAAACAGGCCAAATTACTTGAAATAACTGTGCAGCTTAGAGTAAAGACAGAGGCTAATGGTATGTTACAGAATGGGATGCCCCAAGCAGACTTGAGATCAGTATATATGCACACAGCAGCAGTGTGTAAGCAGCCTCATACAGGCCAAATTACTTGACATAAGTGTGCAGCTTAGAGTAAAAACAGAGGCTAATGGTATGTTACAGAATGGGATGCCCCAACCAGACTTGAGATCAGTAATATATGCGCACAGCAGCAGTGTGTAAGCAGGCTGCAACAGGCCAAATCACTTGAAATAACTGTGCAGCTTAGAGTAAAGACAGAGGCTAATGGTATGTTACAGAATGGGATGCCCCAAGCAGACTTGAGATCAGTAATATATGCGCACAGCAGCAGTGTGTAAGCAGGCTGCAACAGGCCAAATCACTTGAAATAACTGTGCAGCTTAGAGTAAAGACAGAGGCTAATGGTATGTTACAGAATGGGATGCCCCAAGCAGACTTGAGATCAGTAATATATGCGCACAGCAGCAGTGTGTAAGCAGGCTGCAACAGGCCAAATCACTTGAAATAACTGTGCAGCTTAGAGTAAAGACAGAGGCTAATGGTATGTTACAGAATGGGATGCCCCAACCAGACTTGAGATCAGTAATATATGTGCACAGCAGCAGTGTGTAAGCAGGCTGAAACAGGCCAAATTACTTGAAATAAGTGTGCAGCTTAGAGTAAAGACAGAGGCTAATGGTATGTTACAGAATGGGATGCCACAACCGCAGTGCACCTGAGAGCAGTAGTACTATGCACAGCAAAAGTGTCTTTATCAGGCCAAATTACTTTTAGAATAAGTGCAAAGGGTTATAGTAAATAGAGGCTGGTGTAGTCACAGAATGGGATGCCCCAACCGGAGTGCACCTGGGAGCAGTAGTACTATGCACAGCAAAAGTGTCTTTATCAGGCCAAATTACTTTTAGAATAAGTGCAAAGGGTTATAGTAAATAGAGGCTGGTGTAGTCACAGAATGGGATGCCCCAACCGGAGTGCACCTGGGAGCAGTAGTACTATGCACAGCAAACGTGTCTTTATCAGGCCAAATTACTTTTAGAATAAGTGCAAAGGGTTATAGTAAATAGAGGCTGGTGTAGTCACAGAATGGGATGCCCCAACCAGAGTGCACCTGGGAGCAGTAGTACTATGCACAGCAAAAGTGTCTTTATCAGGCCAAATTACTTTTAGAATAAGTGCAAAGGGTTATAGCAAATAGAGGCTGGTGTAGTCACAGAATGGGATGTCCCAACCGGAGTGCACCTGGGAGCAGTAGTACTATGCACAGCAAAAGTGTCTTTATCAGGCCAAATTACTTTTAGAATAAGTACAAAGGGTTATAGTAAATAGAGGCTGGTGTAGTCACAGAATGGGATGCCTCACAGCAGACTTGAGATCAGTTCAGTATATATGCACAGTAAGTGTATAAGCAGCCTGAAAACGCTAACAAAGCCAGTCAGCCAGCCAGTAACACTCAGGCTGGATGAAAAAAAAAAAAAAATCTCCCTGTGACTGCCTCCGATTTTTCCTAACTTTCCCTGCTTCTCGCTGGCTTCCTGCCTGTCTCCTGCCTGTCCCTGTCTGTTCCTGGCTCTCTGTCTCTCTGTCTCTCCCTGACTACAGCAGCGTCCTGTCTCTCACGAATGCAATAGAGAAATGAGGAAAAGCAAGATGTCCGCCACCTTAAATAGCGCTGTGACGTCACCGGGCTTGCTGGCTGCTGATAGGCTGCATGTGACTGCCCCAGCTTGCACTGGAGCGGGGTAGATGTCTGGACATGTCCCGTCCGCCATCTTAGAATGCCTGTAATGTAAATGAATGGATGTTAAAGGAAAACTTCGAGCGATCGAAGCACGGGGAAATTCGGATTCGATCCGAATCGAATTTTTCATGAAATTCGGATCGAATCCGGGTTTGTCCGGATCGATTCGCTCATCCCTAATTGTGACATTAACACTTTAATACCAGACATGTAATGACAATTCTGCATAAAACAATCAAAAATCTAAAAAGTTTTCAAAAATGTATTTAAATTGGCCAGGAGAGGCCACACAATGATTTAATACAAAACAAATAAAATTTAAATAAAAACCCTGTTGGAAGTAAAGAAAAGTATTTTCATTGAAATGTATGGGAGAGCGACAGGTAGAGTCAGGTAATACCAGGCGCTCTGAAAGCCAGAGTGCCACCGGGATCCGCTGAGCATTCTGTGATGATGAATTGGTCGCTACGTGTAGCTGAATCGCCTTAATAAATGTGGTATTGCGTGCTGCGGACGGATTTCACCTGCCGCTACCTGCCGCTACCTGTCGCTATCCCTTGATGAATAAACCTCCTTTGGCCCTTATTTAACAAGGGATAGCGACAGGTAGCGACTGGTGAGCGGCCGGTAATGACGGGCCCCGCCACGAGAACGCCGGCTCCCCACCACAATCACACATTTATCAAGCCAATCCTGCTTAGTGACTGAGATAGCGCCATATAGTGACTCATTCATCATTATTCCAGCCTCAGCCCACAGCGCCAGCGTCCGACCTTGAACAGTGACAGGTATGACCTCTCGCTACCTGACGCGCTCCAATGCATTTCAATAGAACTATCTTTAAATATTAATAATTAATTGTTATTCATTTTTTTTTTTTTAAATGTGAAAAATTCTGTGACCACTTCTGCCATTTTAGATAATTTTTTTAAGGTAAAAAATAAAATTGTACAGAATTGATATTACAGGTCTGATATTAATGTATTCATATTACTAAATTATTTAAAAAACTTGTTTTTTTTTTGTTTCCAAAAATATGGTTGTTTGGGGGTTAAAAAACTACTTTTAACCCATCGCCGCCAGCGCTCTGGGGCTTAAACATGCATTTCACAGCGCGAGAATTTTTGAGCGTGATTTGTTAATGAACATGGTGGGAGCCGGTCGCTATGGCCAGTCGCTATCATGCGCTCCCATACCTGTCAAATACCTGTCAAATAGCGACTCCTCACCCAATATTCAACATTACGGCAAACCGACCGAGTCGCTATCAACTACCGAACAACAGCCAAGCACAGCAACTACTAGCGGGCGCTCTGAAAATGCCGCTACAGTCGCTCCTCTGTCGCTACCTGGCGCTATTAATGAATCGGCCTCCCTGTGCCGCTGTACAGACGCTCATCTGCTGGTACCTGGCGTTAGTAATGAATCAGCCTGTAAGGGGTTTATTTGAGGAAAGCTAATGCCACATAGCGTGAGCACCACCAGCAAGTCATATTTATGATACAAAACAATATTTAGCGCCTCTTTTAGAATCATGTAGGGTTCCATGTTTCAACAGCACCGGGTGCTTTGTTAGCACCGGCGCTGTGTTCCCTACAGTGCCACATCACATCAGACGCTCAGAGGCTGATTCATTACTAACGCCAGGTATCGGCAGATGAGCGTCTGTATAGCGACCGCTAATAGACGCTGTAATCGGTTATCGGGCGCTGTAACAGAGCGCCTCAGTCGCTGTAGTAACCTGGCCGACATTGATAAATGTGATGTATGTTGGGTGCTCTAACACCAGTACAGCGCTACAGGGAGCGAGAGATAGCGCCAACTCAGTGCGGCCGACTCTCAGCGACTCACACCATACTTATCAAAAAAGGACACACAGGCAGCATCGGCACTCTGTATCTGGGCGCTATAGCATAGAGCGCCAGATGCTATGTGATTAAAGTCTGTTTTTGAACACATATCCACCAGTAACAAAGCAAAAACACATGGAATGACATTGTTATAACACTGTGACATTAACACTTTAGTACCAGACCTGTAATGACAATTCTGCATAAAAATATAAAAAGTCAAAAAAGTTTTAGAAATGTTTGTTTGCAGCCGGGAGACGTCACACAATGATTGGAGCAAAAAAAAAAAATGTCAAATGCGCTGTTTAAACACAGGCAAATGAACGTCCATTGAAATGTATGGGAGAGCGGCAGTGAGCGAAAGGTAATACCTGGCTCTGGAAGCTAGAGCGCCGGCGCTATACACTGAGCCGCCTGTAATAATACATGTGACGCTACATGGCGTTATACGCTGAGCCGCCTGTGATAATACATGTGACGCTACATGGCGTTATACGCTGAGCCGCCTGTAATAATACATGTGACGCTACATGGCGCTATACACTGAGCCGCCTGTAATAATACATGTGACGCTACATGGTGCTATACACTGAGCCGCCTGTAATAATACATGTGACGCTACATGGCGCTATACACTGAGCCGCCTGTAATAATACATGTGACGCTACATGGCGCTATACACTGAGCCGCCTGTAATAATACATGTGACGCTACATGGCGTTATACGCTGAGCCGCCTGTGATAATACATGTGACGCTACATGGCGTTATACGCTAAGCCGCCTGTAATAATACATGTGACGCTACATGGCGCTATACACTGAGCCCGCCTGTAATAATACATGTGACGCTACATGGTGCTATACACTAAGCCGCCTGTAATAATACATGTGACGCTACATGGCGCTATACACTGAGCCGCCTGTAATAATACATGTGACGCTACATGGTGCTATACACTGAGCCTCCTGTAATAATACATGTGACGCTACATGGTGTTATACGCTGAGCCGCCTGTGATAATACATGTGACGCTACATGGCGTTATACGCTGAGCCGCCTGTAATAATACATGTGACGCTACATGGCGCTATACACTGAGCTGCCTGTAATAATACATGTGATGCTACATGGTGCTATACACTGAGCCGCCTGTAATAATACATGTGACGCTACATGACGCTATACACTGAGCCGCCTGTAATAATATATGTGACGCTACATGGTGATAAACACTGAGCCACCTGTAATAATACATGTGACGCTACATGGCGCTATACACTGAGCCGCCTGTAATAATACATGTGACGCTACATGGTGCTATACACTGAGCCGTCTGTAATAATACATGTGACGCTACATGGCGCTATACACTGAGCCGCCTGTAATAATACATGTGACGCTACATGGTGCTAAACACTGAGCCGCCTGTAATAATACATGTGACGCTACATGGCGCTATATACTGAGCCGCCTGTAATAATACATGTGACGCTACATGGCGCTATACACTGAGCCGCCTGTAATAATACATGTGACGCTACATGGCGCTATACACTGAGCCGCCTGTGATAATACATGTGACGCTACATGGCGCTATATGCTGAGCCGCCTGTAATAATACATGTGACGCTACATGGCGCTATACGCTGAGCCGCCTGTAATAATACATGTGACGCTACATGGCGCTATACGCTGAGCCGCCTGTAATAATACATGTGACGCTACATGGCGCTATACACTGAGCCGCCTGTAATAATACATGTGACGCTACATGGCGCTATACACTGAGCCGCCTGTAATAATACATGTGACGCTACATGGCGCTATACACATATCTCATAAATCAGTGCGCTTGGATCCGCTTGAGCCCCTTCATCCAGGAGCTCGTCTAATACGGGTGGATCCGAGCGTGTTGACGGCCCCATCCCCCGCTACCTTCTAACAGGGAGCGCGTCCGCGTCGGTCAATCAGATTCCAAACACCAATCGATGGGATTCCAGGGCTACCCCACCTCTATGTCCTATTTGTACTATTTGTATGAGGCTGCACACTGATATATAAAAATCAATTCATTTATTGTTCCAAAAGTTCATATAATAAACAATTCATATAGTACACATATGGAATATAAACATAGAAACCCACACATAACAATAACTTAACAACACATAACATTACATCATAAAATCATTACTCTAAAAACCTACAAAGTGGGGAGGACCTTAACTGGGCTATAATCAATTGAGATACACTTTGATAGTCCTGACACCAGGATCTAGTGTGTATTATTCTTATGGCATATAGCCTATATAGAGAGCATACAAATACAGGCGCTCAGCAAAGTAAAGTGCAAGTGCTTTCTAAGTATATATCTCCTCTAAGTCTAAACTAATGAATCAATACAAGATCCATAAAACAAAAAATCAAAAAAGTGCCTAACTACATGCAGTGCTACAGAATCTCAAATCAAACTACTCTCACATGTGTGCTAATAGATAAACATGCAAAATAATACGTGCTCAAAGTGCTAAGTGCAGAAAGTGACAAAGTTACTATATCTCCTATGTGCCTTTGTTAAGCGCCATGTATGTGCATGTAATCCATCATCATCAACATAATAATTCAAAGTGTTAATACAAATAGTAGCACGCCCTTCCCGTCCTCCCCACTTACCTCACCTACGCGCTGCGTGGTTTGCAACCACTTCTCCTGGGTGCCTGAGTGCTGACTGCTCACATCTATCTTTTATAGCCATTGGGTCTGCAGGCCGGATGAAAGTGCCTTCACCTGTGTGTTCCTAATGAACCACATAGCGTTCGTGAGGGCGGACGTGACGCGGAGACCTCCCGCCCCACTTCCGCCCCCTGGAACGCATCATGCATCAGCTTCCTATGTAGATTACAGCGCATGCGCAGCTTCCTATCGTGCTAGCGCCTGCGCACTGGCCCTTGTTCATACCGGGTATCGCAGCCCTTGTGACATTTCTCAGCGCTGCGCAGCCCAATCATACATAGTAATATTCTCTCACTCCCATCGGGCCTCGTCACTGCTGGCATTAACAACACATAACTTTAGGATATCACGCAATGTTAGGGCTATGTTAGAACATGACCTCAACCTATGCATAGCAGTCAGTTTACCTCAGCTGGTGTTTACTTAGACCAACAGAATAGCAGCATAATTCTCTTACAGATAATGATAATCCCCACATTCCTTCTATGTTATATATCACTACATGTCCTAATCTCTATATTATTTGTATTAATCAATCAATATTTACTTATGTGATGGGGAGAGCCTAATATCTATTCTATCATTATGTCTATAGCCGGATATCCAGCTCTATATATTATCCAACATATTATCCACAGGGACTCCATATGTGCCCTAATGAATTCGCGTCGGTCAATCACACGGGCATGTGCTCTGCTGAAAGGGATATCAGCGATGCGACTGCTACTCTTGCATGTGCCGTTGGACAGAGAACGAAGGTGAGTTTTCAGGGCGACCTGGGTTTTTTTTTTTACAAAGCGGGGCATCCCGATTATGGATGCCACAGGGGGAAGAAATCTAGTGGTCCTGGAATCTTATAGATTTCAGGGCCATTGGGGAGTGGGCAAAAAAAAGTGTATTGCACATGGCGATGTATGCCTGAGTATCGTGGTTTCACAGCGCCGGCGGTGGCGCTGTTCATTTACACGTTGAATACCAATGATTTCTAGGCCCTCCCCACCGGCGCTATCTGTCTCTATCTACACTGTTAATAAACAAGAAACTGCGCCACAGGTAGTCTACAGCGCCGAAAACGAACAGTGCTGTCTGCCTGTGGCCGGCGTTGCGGCTGAGGCGCTAATGGCGTTTCTCCCCAGATGCTCAAGTAGTGCCACGAGGCGCTGGTGATAAGTTGGCCTCTACTGAAGAGTAGAGGAGGAAATACAGGAAAAAGATAAATACAAGTTAACGTCATACTGCAGGCAAAGGTAATTGTCGCACTGTTGCGTCAGACTACATTTGGAGATGTTCTAAACTGTTTTAAAGCGGTCCTTCACTCTGAATACAAATCTATCTTATATGTTTCCCACACCCTGTACATACAGATTGCCCACATTAATCCGGACCTTCGCCCTGAATAAGAGCCTATCTTATATGTTTCCCACACCCTGTACATACAGATTGCCCACATTAATCCGGACCTTCGCCCTGAATAAGAGCCTATCTTATATGTTTCCCACACCCTGTACATACAGATTGCCCACATTAATCCGGACCTTCACCCTGAATAAGAGTCTATCTTATATGTTTCCCCCACCCTGTACATACAGATTGCTCACATTAATCAGGACCCTCACCCTGAATAAGAGCCTATCTTATATGTTTCCCCCACCCTGTACATACAGATTGCTCACATTAATCAGGACCCTCACCCTGAATAAGAGCCTATCTTATATTTTCCCCCACCCTGTACATACAGATTGCTCACATTAATCCTGACCTTCACCCTGAATAAGAGCCTATCTTATATGTTTCCCACACCCTGTACATACAGATTGCCCACATTAATCCGGACCTTCGCCCTGAATAAGAGCCTATCTTATATGTTTCCCACACCCTGTACATACAGATTGCCCACATTAATCCGGACCTTCACCCTGAATAAGAGTCTATCTTATATGTTTCCCACACCCTGTACATACAGATTGCTCACATTAAAAATCATCCTACCTGCATCTATTGCATGTTATGAGCCTTTAAACATCCAAGATGGCTGCTCATGGAGCATCAGGTAGCCTGCAGACAGGAAGTGTCTTCTGACTGTGCCGCTCTGCATTCTGGAATTGCTGACCTTTCCCTGACCCCATCTCTGCTCTGTCTGTACAAAGCACAGCTATAACCCGCCCGCCTGTACTTTATCCTGCTCTCCTCTGCTCAGTATATGTGATACTCCTGAGTCAAGATGGCGGCGCCCATCTCCTAAAGTCCTGAACAGAGTTGCAGCCCAGTGGAGGAAAGAATAATAAGGGCCTTATTTATCAAGGGCTAGCGCCAGGTAGTGTCTGACGAGCGCCAGGTACCGCCAGCTAACGGCGTCTACCGAATCAAGTACGCCCGGCGGCGGTCACAATGACGCATTTATCACGCTAAATGAGGCTAGCGCCGACGAGAGCGACAGCTAGCGCGGGATTCATCATGTAGCCGACTGCAACGAATAGCGCCGCTGCTAATCCCATCACAGCGACAAGTATGACCTGTCGCTCCCTGGCGCGCTCCAATGCATTTCAATGGAGCAATCTTTAAATATTCATAATTAATTGATTTTATGTTTTTTTTTTTTTTTTTTTTTAATGTCAAAAATTCTGTGACCACTTCTGCAATGTTAGATATTTTTTTAAGGTAAAAAAAAAAAAAAAAAAATATGTGCAGAATTGATATTACAGGTCTGATATTCATGTATTCATATTACAAAATGTTTAGAAAAACTTGTATAATTTTTACATATAAAAAAAAAAGGTTGTTTGGGGGTTAAAAACTACTTTACACACATCGCCGCCAGCGCTCTGGGGTTTAAACAAGGAATTCACAGCGCGAGAAATTTTTGAGCGTGATTTGTTAATGAATCTGCAGCAAGCCGTTCGCTCTGGCCATTCGCTGTCAGGCGCACCCATACAACGCGGAACCTGTGAAACAGCGACCCCTAACCCCGTATTCAACATTACCGCACACCGACTGAGTCGCTGTCAACAAGCAAACCCCGGCCAAGCACAGCGAATACTAGCTGGCGCTGTGAAAATCACCCTACTGGCGCTCATCTGTCGCTACCTGGCGCTATTAATGAATCGGCCTCCCCGTGACTAAACACTTAAAATATATTAATTTTAGATGCTGGGGAATCATTTTCTAAGGGTTTGGGCTTTTCAATAAATCATGGTGAAGGTCCGGTTTAAGTCTTCAAATTGAAGAAGAAATGGCCGAGATATCGGGCTTTCCAGTTCTACCTCATGATTTCTCTCCTGAAAATAGTGGTCATGGCCCTTGGATTTGTGATGCTGCATAATAAGCAGCATTTGTAAGATTCCCAGAACTTGCATAAGACAATATGGGGATGGGGTTTATTCATCAAGGGATAGCGCCAGGTGGCGCCTCGTAGCGGCAGGCAGCGTCTGGTGAACGTCGGGTGCTGTACGCAAAACCAAATTTATGAAAGCGAATCTGGTGAGCGACTCTAACAGCGCCATGTAGCGTGACATGTATTTTCCTACAGGTGGCTCAGTGTATAGCGCCGACATTCTAGCTTCCAGAGCACCAGGTATTACCTGTCGCTCTCTCATACATTTCAATGGACGTTCCTTTTCTTCTCTTTAAACAGGGTTTTTTTTTTCTCTTAAATAATTGTGTGACCTCTCCTGGCCTAGAAAGAGTCATTTTTGAAAACTTTTTAGATTTTTTTTGTTTTTTGCTGAATTGTCATTACAGGTCTGGCACTAAAGTATTAATGTCATAGTGTTATAACAATGTCATTCCATATGTTTTCGCTTTCTTACTGGTGGATATGTGTTCGAAAACAAACTTTAATTACACAGCGTCTGGGGCTCTATGCTACAGCGCCCAGCTTTAGAGTGCCGATGCTATGTGTAGTTTTTGATGCAGTATATGTTGTGGTGTGGAGCGTTGAGAGTCGGTTGCACTGAGCTGGCTCTACCTTTCACTCCCTGCAGTGCTGTACTGGTGTTAGAGCGCCCAACATACATCACATTCATCAATGCCAGCCAGGTTACTACAGCGACTGAGGAGCTCTGTTACAGCGCTCCATACCCGCTTACAGCATCTACTAGTGGTCGCTCTAAGCGCCGCTATACAGACGCTTATCTGCCAATACCTGGTGTTAGTAGTGAATAAGCCTCCACGCTTCTCCCCTCACCTCCTGTTGCTAGGTGACATTGAAGCTTAGGCCCTTATTTATGAAGGAATAGCGACAGGTAGCGACTGGTGAGCGGCCGGTAATGACGGGCACCGCCACGAGAACGCCGGCTCCCCACCACAATCACACATTTATCAAGCCAATCCTGCTTAGCGACTGAGATAGCGCCATATAGCGACTCATTCATCATTATTCCAGCCTCAGCCCACAGCGCCAGCGTCCGACCTTGAACAGCGACAGGTATGACCTCTCGCTACCTGGCGCTCTCCAATGCATTTCAATGGAACAATCTTGAAATATTATTAATTCATTGTTATTAATGTTTTTTTTTTTTTTTTTAATGTGAAAAATTCTGTGACCACTTCTGCCATTTTAGATAAAAAAATTACCGTATTTGCCGGCGTATAAGACGACTTTTTCCCCCGTAAGACATGCCTTCCAGTGGGGGGGTCGTCTTATACGCCGGGTGCCGCCGCTCACATACATACTAACACACACACACACACACACACACATTCATGCTTACTTTCATGCCACCGCCGCCGCTCTCATACGCTCTCATACACACAAACACACACACATTCATTCTTACCTGCACTTCCTGGCTGTTGCGCGCTGGTCGTCGGTGGGCGTGCCCCAGATGGCCGGCGTCCATTGTTTTCATTGGACGCCGGCCATCTGGGACACGCCCACCGTCGACCAGCGCGCAACAGCCAGGAAGTGCCGGTAAGAATGAATGTGTGTGTGTTTGTGTGTATGAGAGCGGCAGCGGCGGTGGCGGCGGCGACAGGAACAGCAGGGACGGGCAGACCGGCCCTCCGACCATCGATAAGTGTGTGAGCGGCGGGGCGGGGGGAGGAGGGAGTGGGGCCACTCACTGGCTGCACTGAGGGATGCCCCCATGCCTGTACTGAGAGATGCCCCCATGCCTGTACTGAGGGATGCCCCCATGCCTGTACTGAGGGATGCCCCCATGCCTGTACTGAGGGATGCCCCCATACCTGTACTGAGGGATGCCCCCATGCCTGTACTGAGGGATGCCCCATGCCTGTACTGAGGGATGCCCCCATGTCTGTACTGAGGGATGCTCCCATGCCTGTACTGAGGGATGCCCCCATGCCTGTACTGAGGGATGCCCCCATACCTGTACTGAGGGATGCCCCCATGCCTGTACTGAGGGATGCCCCATGCCTGTACTGAGGGATGCCCCCATGTCTGTACTGAGGGATGCTCCCATGCCTGTACTGAGGGATGCCCCCATGCCTGTACTGAGGGATGCCCCCATACCTCTACTGAGGGATGCCCCCATGCCTGTACTGAGGGATGCCCCCATACCTGTACTAAGGGATGCCCCCATGACTGTACTGAGGGATGCCCCCATGCCTGTACTGAGGGATGCCCCCATGCCTGTACTGAGGGATGCCCCCATGACTGTAATGAGGGATGCCCCCATGCCTGTACTGAGGGATGCCACCATACCTGTACTGAGGGATGCCCCCATACCTGTACTGAGGGATGCCCCCATGCCTGTACTGAGGGATGCCCCCATGCCTGTACTGAGGGATGCCCCCATGCCTGTACTGAGGGATGCCACCATACCTGTACTGAGGGATGCCCCCATACCTGTACTGAGGGATGCCCCCATGCCTGTACTGAGGGATGCCCCCATGCCTGTACTGAGGGATGCCGCCATGCCTGTACTGAGGGATGCCCCCATGCCTGTACTGAGGGATGCCCCCATGACTGTATTGATGGATGCCCCCATGCCTGTACTGAGGGATGCCCCCATGACTGTATTGAGGGATGCCCCATGCCTGTTTGAAAGTATGACTGTAAGAAGCCACCCAGGGACTCTGGGGAAGGGAATTAACATGTTGAAATAAAATCTAATGTCCTTTTACGTTTTATTTGGTGTGCGGAAGAGGGAGTAGTCTTATACAGTGAGTATATAACAAACTCTATATTTTGAGTGGAAATGTTGGGGGGTCGTCTTATACGCCGGCAAATACGGTATCTAAAAAAAAAAATTAAAAAAATAAATTGTGCAGAATTGATATTACAGGTCTGATATTAATGTATTCATATTACTAAATTATTTAAAAAACTTTTTTTTTTTGTTTTCCAAAAATATGGTTGTTTGGGGGTTAAAAAACTACTTTTAAACCATCGCCGCCAGCGCTCTGGGGTTTAAACATGCATTTTACAGCGCAAGAATTTTTTGAGCGTGATTTTTTAATGAATATGGTGGGAGCCGGTCGCTCTGACCAGTCGCTATCATGCGCTCCCATACAGCGCGGAACCTGTCAAATAGCGACTCCTTACCCAATATTCAACATTACGGCAAACCGACTGAGTCGCTATCAACTACCGAACAACGGCCAAGCACAGCGACTACTAGCGGGCGCTCTGAAAATGCCGCTACAGTCGCTCAACTGTCGCTACCTGCCACTATTAATGAATCAGCCTCTTAGATTAGCACTGCTAGACACACTGCCAAAGTGCATGTGCTCACTTTGAAAGTGCATGTGAGCACTCCCAAACATGCATGCGCACACTCACAAAGCACATGTGCGTATTTCCAAAGTGCATACGGATACTCTCAAATTGCCAGGCGAGAGAGGGGGAAGTGGGGTGACAGGCGTCCGATGAGAAGGTGGGCCTGCAGGCATCGTGCTGCTCTCTCCCAGCGGAGAGGAGGAGATGTAAATGTAAAATAGTACCTTTGTAATCTTGTGAGATACAAAAGTAAGTTTCTCGCACTGGAAACTTTGCAAGAAAACATTTTTGCACAGCGCTGAATCGACCGTAATCTGATAAGAGCAGAGCTATGTAGAGAATCACGGTCATGCTGCAGATCTGGTGAAGACAGTTTTGGTTTTGCTTTTGAGTGTGAACTGAAGCTTACTGAGTGAGCTTTGTTACATGATCGTGACTAGAGATGAGCGAACTTCTCAAAAATTCGATTCGGGCGATTCGCCGAATTTCTCCAAGAAATGTAAAGAAGCGCTCATCTCTGCCGGCATGTAGGAGTTTGCTACATGCCGGCATGGTGGGAGCGGGGAGGCCGACTGCGCTGTCAGCGTGCGGCGGAAGCCGGCTTCCGCCGCCCGCTGACAGCGCAGCCGGCCTCCCCGTTCCCACCATGCCGGCAATTTTTTTTTCAAATTCAGGGAAAATTCGGTCAGCACGAACCACCAAAAATTCGGGTTCGTGCTGAATTGAATTTTTCCTGATATTCGGTGCGAATTCAGGTTCGTTAGAACCAATTCGCTCATCCCTACACTGTGTTATTCATATAAGACAAAAAAAGAGACACCTTTCCTTTAAAGCAGAACTAAACCCAGGATTTTGACTATCCCGGGTTTTGTTTCTTGCCTCCCAGGAGCATCCCGATTTGGGATACCCATCTGTGTGAAACCCCCCCAGATCACTCATGAAAATCCTTCCCCAGGTTCAACAGCGCATGCACAGGCTCTATTACGATCAGCAGTTTGCGGTGCATATTAATGCTCCGCAAATGTTTTTTTTTTTTGTTTCAATATTTTTATTAGGTTTTCAACAGTACAGGTATGGAAGGCATACAGTCAATATAGCCATCCCACGCAGGGGAGGTAAAAGGTTGCAATCTGTCTTACATAGAGTTGTGCCTTAGCCGTACCGAATTAACATTCTACGAAGAGCTTTTGATAAGGATGGAGCAAGTGAAATGCAACGAGTTTTAAAGTGGACCAACATCCATGGCTGATCGGCCCGGGAATCTATAAGATTCCCGGGCCGATCAGCTCCATCATAGTAACATAGTAACATAGTAACATAGTATGTGCGGCTGAATAAAGACTTTAGTCCATCCAGTTCAGCCTGTTTATCTCCTTCCAGTGGTCTAGTAGCCATAGCTGGTAATGTTATTACATGCCAGGAAGGCACCAAGGCCCCTTTTTAATGTTTTTACTGTATCCATCATTACTACCTCCTCTGGCAGCGAGTTCCATAGTGTCACTGCTCTTACAGAGAAGAATCCCCTCCTATGTCGTTGGAGAAAGCACCTTTCCTCTAACCTTAGTGGATGCCCTCGGATTATGGTTACACTCCGGGGTATAAATAGATTGTGGGACAGATCTTTGTATTGACCCCAAATATATTTATACATAGTTATTAGATCACCCCTCAATCGTCTTTTTTCTAGACTAAATAAACCTAACTTGGACAATCTTTCCGGGTACTCTAGCCCCCGCACTCCTTTTATTAACTTTGTTGCCCTTCTTTGAACGTGCTCCAGTTCTGATATGTCGTTCTTAAGCACAGGTCCCCAGAACTGTACACAGTATTCCATATGGGGTCTGACCAGTGACTTGTACAGGGGTAAAATGATGCTCTGGTCATGAGCATCCGAAATCTGGATGCCCCGCTGTGTGAAACCCCCCAGGACGCCCACAAACCTTACCTTCTCCCCGTTCCAACGGCGCATGAACGGGGCCGCGGTTGCCTCTTGCGCTTCTCTCTAGCAGGGCGCGCACCCGTTTGTGAATGGCTGGCGCGGGTGCGCTTCCTTCTAACAGAAGGCGGCCTCCAGCGCGCTCAGAGCCGCTGTGGTTGTCCGTCGCTTGTTGTCCATACCACAGCGGCTCTGAGCGCTCTGATTGGATGAGCGCTCGCGTAGGAGCGGGGTGAGGTGAGTTTTTTTGGGCGTTCTGGGGGGTTTCACACAGCAGGGCACCCCCGATCGGAGTGCCCTGCAGAAGTGGACCAAAACCCAGGATAGTGAAAATCCTGGGTGTTGATCCACTTTAAGCAGCTATATGCCCCGACCTGTGTCAAGGACAGTGCGGGACGCAGGGGCCATCAGCTCCCGCAGCACGCACCGCCACCGGCACACCTACCATCCCCTGGTCCAAGTGCCAGGTGGGATGGGGCGTGGTTTAGACTATCAAACTTTTCCAAGTTTGTAGACAGAGAGAAATTGTTGAAAACTTTTAAATCCTTAGTATTACAAGAGGAAGGGGGGGGGGGAAGAGGGGACCTGGATTAGAGGGGTCAAGGCGGAGGGGAAAGGGCATTGGGGATAGGGGGAGGGAGGGAAGGGTAGGTTGCTCCCGCGTTCCACCGGCATCTCGTCTGGTCATTGGATAACAATCCTTATAATACCCGTGGGGGTTCCCCAGGCCACACAAACCTTATCCAGGGCTCCCATAGGGGAAATGAATTTATCCTGGGAGTCGGTCAGGATGCTGGATAATCTCTCATTAGTAAGGAACCCATTGATCCTGGCCGACACCTCTGAGATTGGGGTAAATTGTTTTTCCCAGGCTTTAGCTATAGTCTGCTTAGCCGCCAGCAGGAGGTAAACTGCAAATTGTTTTGTTTAACGCAATCAGGAGCATCCCCAGACGTGGGCTTGGTCCTGCCCCCGGCCTATCTGAATATTTAGGTCCGGGAGCCCAGAGATGCTGAGGATTGCTCTGCTCTCGCTTGTTTACATCACAACGGGAGTCAGCATAAAAGGTCAGATTTGTGTTGATCTTTTAGATTCCAGGGCTGGGCTGCTGGGTTTTGTTACGCTTTAAAATGAAAGTCTACTTTCGGGGGTGTTTTTGAAACTTTTTTTTTGGAGGGCAAAAGTATGTCCTCAAGGTGCTGAGATGATATATTTATTTTTCCTTATGTTGAAAGTGTGTGTTTTATAGAAGCAGTTTTGGCTACCTGCAAACTGTTGCTATTGCCAATTGTACAGCAAGATCTGAAAGAAGAGAGAAGTGAGCCCTGTACACACAGAACACTGCTGCTATGGCCACTGCTGAGGTGAGGGAGCTCACCCACACTTACACATGCCCAGCAGCGGTGTTCTGTGTGTACAGGACGCACTTCTCTCTTCTTGTAGATCTTGGAGGCTGATTCATTACTAACGCCAGGTATCGGCAGATGAGTGTCTGCATAGCGGTGCTTAGAGCGGCCGCCTGTAGAGGCTGTAAGCGGGTATCGGGCGCTGTAACAGAGCGCCTCAGTCGCTGTAGTAACCTGGCCAGCATTGATGAATGTGATGTATGTTGGGCGCTCTAACACCAGTACAGCGCTGCAGGGACCGAAAGGTAGTGCCAGTTCAGTGCGACCGGCACTCGGCGCTCCACACCATATTTAACAAAAAACTACACACACAGCATCGGCGCTCTAAATCTGGGCGCTGTAGCATAGAGCACCAGACGCTGTGTGATTGAAGTCTGTTTTTGAACACATATCCACCAGTAACAAAGCGATAACACATGGAATGACATTGTTGTAACATTGTGACATTAACACTTTAGTGCCAAACCTGTAATGACAATTCTGCATAAAAATATAAAAAGTCAAAAAAGTTTTCAAAAATGACTCTTTCTAGGCCAGGAGAGGAGTGTTCGGGGTGTTCCGGGGGCAAGGAGCAAAATGCAGGATTGTCAAAATCCTGGGTTTTGGTCCACTTTAAGGTTTGCAGGTCAAGTAACCTTTTCCAGCCAGATGGCTTTTATCTGCTAGTCATTTTTTACCGGTGTTGCCTAGAGTTCTCCTTTACTAAATTTTCATCGGTAAAGAAACACAAAGCCGAGGGATTAAGCCGCCCCCCTATTAGGGATTTGCTCTTCAGGAAAGTACTAGAGCAAGCGAGCCTGTGTTAGCCTTTGAATAAACATATCGAGTAATCCGTCTTGGTGAGCGAGCGCGGCATTAGGAAAGCAAACAAGGAGAGGCAGCGTGCGGGAATAAGAGCGTTAATGCTGCTAATAATCCCTCCTGGTGCACACGGAAGTGGGAGAGGAGCGAGCGGGAGGCTTCACGGACAGAAAGCGGAGCCTTGGCAGGAAAATAGAGAGAGAGGTCCCGGATTGTGTTACTCACTCAGAACATCCTCGTAACCTCACCACACTAATGTGCTGTCACCGGAGAGCCGAAATACATACCTCCCAAGCAGCAGGCCTGGCCATAGGGCATACCGGGCAAAATCCTGGTAGGCCGGCACTAGCTGCTAGGCCGGCACTAGCAAAGGTCGCGAATGACAGATGCGGTAGGGTGGGCGGCATCTGCCATTCGCAGCCCCTCACTGCTGTTTCCCTGACCACTGCCGCACACACACATGCAAACACGCTTACCGGCACTTCTTGGTTGTTACACGGTGGGCGTCTATGGGCGGCGTCCCACCGACAAGGAAGTGCCGGTAAGCATGTGTATGTGCGTGTTTGAAAGTAAACGGGAGCGGTGGTGGCGGCAGCGGCCGGGGGAATAGCAATGAGGGGCCGTGAACGCCAGAAGCCGCCCACCCTCCCGTATCTGTCATTTGCTGCCTTTGCACGGCTTTGGCGGCAGGGGCAGAAAAGCAGTTAAGGGCAGACCGGCCCTCCTCCCACCGGGAACCAAGGTGAGTGTGTGTTTGTGTGTTTGGACAGCTGGGGGGGGGAGGGGGTAATAGCAGCGGCAGGCATGAACCGGTTACCATACCAGTCTGCTGCTTTAATATTGTCCAGCATAGGGGGGAGGGAGTGAAATGAGGGATGCCCCCACTGAGGGATGCCCCCACTGCCCACACTGAGGGATGCCCCAACTGCCCGCACTGAGGGATGCCCCCACTGCCCGCACTGAGGGATGTCCCCACTGCCCGCACTGAGGGATGCCCCCACTGCCTGTGTGTGTAAAGCTGGGGGGGAGGGGGTAACAGCAGCGGCAGGCATGAACCGGTTACCATGGCAGTCTGCTGCTTTAATATTGTCCAGCATGAGGGATGCCCCCACTGCCTGCATTGAGGGATGCTACTTCATGGTTGTAATGAGGGATGCCGCTCACTGACTGTAATGGGGGGATTTTATCACACCATTTGGTTCAGAATATTTTCATTATTTTGTCCTCTAATCCCTGGGTGCTTGCTGTGGAACGAAAAATAAGGTTTATATAAAATGTGACATAGTGGATACTATACTGGGCCAGAAGCAGAAAATGCAGTAGATGAAGGTAGGATGATTTTTAATGTGGGCAATCTGTATGTACAGGACGGGAGAAACATATAAGATAGGCTCTGCTTCGGGGACCACCCTCCGTTCTGGGACCTGCCACTGCTGGGAAGTTGAGGCTGTAGAGACATGTAAAATAGGGTCACTTCTAATGTCTGAGTCAACAGTAAGACAATTTGAATGTGTGTGTGACATCACCCACCTTCTCCATGTGCCTCCTGGGTCTGATCTGCTGCAGTCTCTGCTCCAGATCGTTCACCCGCTACAAAATCATCTAGAAAAAGAGATTAAGGGATATCAGAGATAAAAGAGATATCAGCTTTGCTTTAATAGCATGTATGTGTGTGGGGTTACATTAAGAGTCACATACCAGAGGCTAATGGCTCCGTTGTTTGGTATGACTCCCTGCCCACGCCATAACACCCCTCCTCTGTGGATAGGTCCAGGGGCTACAGAGGAGGGATAGGAACATGGCCCTGTAGATCCACCACCTTCACTTGGTGTTGCAGATTCATGCAGCACTGGTCGGCCTGTGCGCCTCCGGGTGCGTCGGATTCGGTACTCCATTTCCATCACTAGAAAAGAAAAGCATTTCTAAATAAAGGCCTACCTTCTGTATTAGTTACATCTAGCATGCAATCGCTATGTACTTACTTGGGGAAATGGAGACCGAAAAAATACAATTCTGTGATACTCACCTGTAGAATTGTTTTTACGGTGTACAGCACGACTTGCTTCATTTCAATTCTTTACATGTGGGTAATCGGCCACAGGTGGTGCAATCGACTGCAGGAAGACTTGTGGCCCCTCCCGGCCCATAAAAGGGCCAGAATTACCCAGAAGACCCCAGTGTTTGAAAGCAGTAATGCAAGAAGCCGGGAGGCAAGGATCATGTTAGTAAAACACAGCCCACTAAAAGGAAACTCTCTCAACAAAAATCACCATAATAAGGCAAAAGAGAAAAACGATAACAAGGGTGGGATGAAGCAAGCCGTGCTGTACACTGTAAAAACAATTCTACAGGTGGGTAATCACAGAATTTTATTTTTTCCAGGTGTACAGCATGGCTTGCTTCATTTCAATTTTTTACATGTGGGACATCCAACAGCAGTGTCCAAAAAAGAAGGGTGAGATCCCCAGAGAGCAATGGCAGGCAGTTCAAGCCACTACCGCCTGAAGCACCTTGCGGCCAAAAACAGCGTCAGCTGAGGCCCTAACATCAACTTTGTAAAACTTGGAAAAAGTATGAACCGAAGACCAAGTAGCGGCCTTACAAACCTGTTCAACTGAAGCCTGGTGCTGGAAGGCCCAAGAGGCCCCAATAGCCCTAGTGGAGTGAGCTGTAACACGGAAAGGGGGTTCCTTCCCCTTGCAGAGTATGCTTGCACCACCGTCTGTCTAATCCACTTACTGATAGTGGATTTGGCTGGAGGCAAGCCCTTCCTAGGTCCGGAAGGAAGGACAAAAAGAGAATCAGACTTCCAAAATGACTCAGTGGTGACCAAATAATACTTGAGTGCCCTGACCACATCCAGAGAATGAAGGTTCCGTTCCTTAGAATTAGCAGGGGCAGGACAATAGGAAGGTAAGACAATGTCCTCATTGAGATGAAAGGCAGAAACAACCTTGGGCAAGAATTCCGGCTTAAGACTGAACACCACCTTATCCTGATGCCGGTCAAAATAAGGAGGTTTCATGGAAAGCGCCGCCAGCTCAGAGATGTGACGCAGCGAAGTGATAGCAACCAAAAAAAAACACCTTAATAGTCAGAATAGAAAGAGCAGCATCGCACAGGGGCTCGAAGGGGGGACCCTGAAAAGCAGAAAGCACCAAGTTCAAATCCCACATCGGTAGCAGAGGCTTATCACGCTCTGGGTCCTCTAATGATCCGCTCAGGTAACTCCAGTCCTCCGGGTAAGCCCTCAACCCCCAATCTCCGCAGCCAGCTTTACCTGTAGGGGCCCCCGCTTGCCGGGACGCAGAATACGCCTGCCCGGGATCGGTTGCCCCCAGGACTTCAATGGCTCAAAGGATGGAGGCTTACTGTTCGGAGGTCTGAAGAACCAGTGGCTGGGAGCGGTATAGAGAGAGCCCAATGGCTAGAGCGTATAGCGGAAGTCCAGACAGGCTAAGGGTCGGCACCGGGTGTTCAGAGATGGCTGCAGTACAAATGGAGGAGGCAAATCGTGGTCAAGGTTCCAAGCAGAAGTCGGCAACGGAAGTTCAGATCAAAGTTGGTCAGTTCAGGCAAAGGTCGGCAACGGGGTTTTGGATCAAGAATGGTCGGTTCAGGCAAAGGTCGGCAACAGGGTCTTGGATCAAGAATGGTCGGTTCAGGCAAAGGTCGGCAACGGGGTTTTGGATCAAGAATGGTCGGTTCAGGCAAAGGTCGGCAACAGGGTCTTGGATCAATCACGATACACAGAAACGAAAGGCTAGGTTCAAGGCGCTATCACAGGCACTGAGCAACTGGTGGGGTAAACCTTTATAGGGAACGGATATGATTAGGGCTGGGTGTGTGATTGGTGCTACTAAAAACCAGCACCTGATTGGACATAGGGCGTACAGCCCAGCAACTCCTATTGGGCTCATTGGGCCAATACACTACAGAGGGCGTGCTGCCCAGCTGGGCTCATCGGCCCTTTAACTGAAAGGGGGCCGTGCCCCTCTGATTTAATTTATTCACCTCCTCCGGCGGCCGCGCTGAGTGCAGCGCCGCCGGAGGGCATAGAAGGAACGTGCTCGCGCACCCGCGCAAGCACGTGTATTGATGCCGGATACGCCGGCAGAAGAGGAAGGAGGGGGCGCGCCCGCAGCTGCGCGAGCAGCCGCCCGGCGCGGCCGGCGTTTGGATGGTGAGGCGACGGGGACACCGCTGGAACGCGGCACAGGTAAGCTGATCGTGACACTACCCCCCCTTCACGAGGGGCCTCCGCACCCTCACCAGGTTTCCCCGGATTGTCACGATGGAATTTTTTAAAAAGAACTTTAGCATGCACATCTTTTGCCGCAACCCAACATCTCTCCTCAGGACCGTAACCAACCCAGTCAATTAAATATTGTAAAGAATTACGGAGCTTGCGCGAGTCAAGAATCTTGTTCACTTCATATTCTGGTTCGTTATCTACTAGAATAGGCGACGATGATGGACGCAGTACATTCTTGGCTGGTTTTAGCAGTGACACGTGAAAAGAATTTGGGATTCTCATGGTTTGCGGGAGTTGAACCTTAAAGGACACGTTGCTTAATTTCTGAATAATGGGAAAAGGGCCGATAAACTTGGGCCCTAACTTACTGGACGGTTGCCGGAGAGAAATATTTTTTGTAGAAACCCAAACAAAGTCCCCAATCTGAAGCGCGGGTTCTTGAGACCTGTGGCAATCGGCGAACCTTTTATATCTAAGAATAGTTTCTTTCAAAGTCTCCTGGACGCGGGTCCAGATGTTCTTCCGCTCTTGGAGCCACTCTTCCAATGCCGGTAAATTGGAAGGGGACCCAGAGAGAGAGGAAGCCCTGGGATTCCTCCCAAAATTGCAGAAAAACAGAGAATTTTGGTAATTTCAATCGGCACATTATTGTATGCAAATTCCGCGAAGTCAATGTATTCCAACCACTGTTCTTGAGCGTCAGAAATGTAACACCACAAATACAGTTCTAGACTTTGATTGGTTCTCTCTGTCTGTCCATTGGTTTGAGGATGGTACGCAGAAGACAAAGATATCTGAATCCCCAAGCGAGAACAGAAGTTCTTCCAAAAACGCGAAGTAAATTGCACACCCCGATCGGAAACTATATTAGATGGTATGCCATGGCGAAAGCTCAGGAGCTGATGGTAGCTTAGATAAAGGAATAAAATGTGCCATCTTACTGAAACGGTCGACGACCACCCAAATCACAGTGTTCCCATGTGAGAGAGGCAAATCTATAATAAAATCCATAGAGATATAAGTCCATGGTTCTTTAGGAATCTCAAGTGGGACTAAACACCCACTAGGGGCCTTGTGAACCCCCTTACTTCGCGCACAAACAGAACATGCGTCGATAAAGGCAGTAATATCGCGTCGCATAGTAGGCCACCATACAAGGCGTCGGGCTAAAATGAAAGTCTTACGATTTCCTAGATGACCAGCAGTTTTGGCATCATGAAACTCGCAAATTACATCAGAACGCAGATGCGGCGGTACAAACTGACACCCTAAAGGTACATCTACAGGGGATTCATTTTGAAATGGCGCCAAGGCATTCGAAAGATCAGGAAGCAAGGCCCCAATCACACAACCCACAGGCAAAATAGTTTCACCCATATCACCCCGATCCTTGCAATCCCCAAACAAGCGGGACAGAGCATCCGCTTTAGAATTTTGTACTCCTGGCTTAACTGTAATTATAAAATTAAAGCGCGAGAAAAATAATGCCCAACGAGCCTGACGAGAGTTCAGTCTCTTAGCTGAGCTAATGTACTCGAGGTTTTTGTGATCAGTATAGACCGTGATCGGATACAATGACCCCTCCAACCAGTGACGCCATTCATCAAAAGCCAGTTTAATCGCCAATAACTCCCTGTTTCCAACATCATAGTTCTGTTCCGCGGCACTAAATTTCCGTGAGAAGTAGGCGCAAGGATGCAAACGTTCAGGATGACCAGAGTATTGCGACAACACCGCCCCCACACCCAACTCGGATGCATCTACTTCAATGGTAAAAGGTTTATTAACGTCAGGGTGAACTAAAACTGGCGCCGAAGTAAAAGCCTGTTTTAAAGTCAGGAAGGCTTCATTGACCGAAGATGACCAGTTTACAGTGAAGGCGCCCTTGCGAGTAAGGTTGGTGAGAGGAGCAACAATATTGGAAAAACCCTTAATAAAGGGTCGATAGAAATTAGCGAAACCTAAAAAACGCTGTAATTCTTTTAAAGATTTGGGGTGTACCCAATCCCGCACCGCCGAAACTTTCCCCGCATCCATCTCTAACCCCTGGCTAGAGATTATATAACCCAAAAAGGGAACGGTGGTGACCTCAAACATACATTTAGAAATCTTTGCATACAAGTTATTCTCTCTCAGTTTTTGAAGAACCATTTTCACATGTTGTCTATGTTCGGACAAAGACTTAGAGATAATGAGGATATCATCCAAATAAATTACCATGAATCTGCCCAAATAGTCTCGGAAGACATCATTAACAAAGTCTTGGAAGACCGCAGGAGCATTACAAAGGCCAAAGGGCATGACTAGATATTCGTAATGACCATCTTTAACATTGAATGCAGTTTTCCACTCATCCCCTTGCCGAATACGAATCAGGTTGTAGGCCCCCTTTAGGTCTAACTTGGAGAAAACCCGAGCACCTACTACTTGATTAAATAAATCCCCAATCAAGGGAAGGGGATACCGTTTTTTTACCGTAATCTTATTCAGGGCTCTGTAATCTATGCAAGGCCTTAAACCACCATCTTTTTTCTCCACAAAAAAGAAGCCAGCCCCCGCAGGCGATGTTGAAGGACGGATGAACCCCTTGCTTAAATTCTCGGAGATGTACTCCTTCATTGCCTGCTCTTCCGGCCGGGTAAGATTATAAATCTTCCCTCTAGGAGGGATGGTCCCGGGGAGCAGGTCAATGGGGCAGTCATAGGGTCTATGTGGAGGAAGGGAATCTGCAGAACGTTCAGAAAAAACATCAGCCCAATCTGCGTAAGGCTGAGGCAATCCCTGTGGCAGCATCTGAAAACTTTTGAGGGCAGTGGAAAAACAATGTGTCTTGCAGTAATTACTCCACCTCACTAAATCCCCAGTCTGCCAGTCTAAAATGGGGTTGTGGAGTTTTAACCAGGGATATCCCAGTACTACCGGGTTTCCGGACAATCAAAAACCAAGAACTCGATGTATTCAGAGTGGGAAGAGCCAACAATTAAATTGAGAGGTGGGGTCTTGGTACTAACCGGACCTCCCTGGATGGCCTTCCCATTTATGGCCAGAACCTGTAGAGATCTTCCAAGGGGTACCAGAGGAATCCCCAGGACGGAGATCATGCTCCGATCCAGGAAATTACCCGCAGCTCCACTATCGATAAAGGCGGATACTGCCTGTTTGGAAGGACCCCAAGAAAGCTCTATGGGGATTAACATTTTGTTCAAGTGAGAGTAATTAACGGACTCACCTAGATCAGTACTCTCCTCCTGATCTAGGCGAGGAAGTTTCCCGCCGGGTATCCCTTGTTAGGACAGGACCTAGCAAAATGTCCTGGATTCCCACAATATAAGCATAGACCCAGGGAGGTCTACGCTGCTTCTCGTCCTGGGTAAGATGAGCTCTACCGACCTGCATGGGTTCTTCCAGTGAGGAAGAAGGTGTGTTTACCCCAGGGGAAGTGGGTGGGTTGGGGGTCTGAGATGGCTTAAAGGATGAGGAAGTCCTAACCCTTTCCCTGGCTCTTTCCCTAAGACGCCGATCTATTTTGATGGAGACCTGCATTAGCTGGTCTAGATCTGCTGGTGTAGGGAAATTGACCAATGCGTCCTTGATACCCTCTGATAGACCCATACGGAACTGGCTACACAGGGCTGGGTCATTCCATCTGGAGTCTACTGCCCACCGCCGGAATTCAGAACTGTAGTCTTCGGCAGTATTCCGACCTTGCTTCAAGGCCCGAAGCCTGTTTTCGGCTGTGGACTGCTGGTCTGGGTCGGCATATAACACACCCATAGCCTGAAAAAAGGATGTAACGGAGTGCAGGGCAGCATCATCGGGAGGCAGGCTAAAAGCCCATGATTGGGGATCTCCTTGCAAAGGGAGATAATTAACCCCACCCGTTGGGTCTCGGTGCCCGAGGATACGGGCCTCAATCTGAAGTACAGCTCGCAGGAATTTTTAAAATTGGAGAATTTGGCTCGGTCTCCCAAAAATTTCTCCGGTAACGGGACCTTCGGCTCCGACACGTGAGGTGGCACAGCGGATGCAGGAATCTGCCTGGTTTCTTGATTGGCCACTCTCTGGGCAAGTTGATTTATAGCTGTGGCCATAGCCTGTACTTGCTGTACCAGGTCATCCATGGTGGCCTGTGATAATATCACGCTCTGGGTCCTCTAATGATCCGCTCAGGTAACTCCAGTCCTCCGGGTAAGCCCTCAACCCCCAATCTCCGCAGCCAGCTGTAGGGGCCCCCGCTTGCCGGGACGCAGAATACGCCTGCCCGGGATCGGTTGCCCCCAGGACTTCAATGGCTCAAAGGATGGAGGCTTACTGTTCGGAGGTCTGAAGAACCAGTGGCTGGGAGCGGTATAGAGAGAGCCCAATGGCTAGAGCGTATAGCGGAAGTCCAGACAGGCTAAGGGTCGGCACCGGGTGTTCAGAGATGGCTGCAGTACAAATGGAGGAGGCAAATCGTGGTCAAGGTTCCAAGCAGAAGTCGGCAACGGAAGTTCAGATCAAGGTTGGTCAGTTCAGGCAAAGGTCGGCAACGGGGTTTTGGATCAAGAATGGTCGGTTCAGGCAAAGGTCGGCAACAGGGTCTTGGATCAAGAATGGTCGGTTCAGGCAAAGGTCGGCAACAGGGTCTTGGATCAATCACGATACACAGAAACGAAAGGCTAGGTTCAAGGCGCTATCACAGGCACTGAGCAACTGGTGGGGTAAACCTTTATAGGGAACGGATATGATTAGGGCTGGGTGTGTGATTGGTGCTACTAAAAACCAGCACCTGATTGGACATAGGGCGTACAGCCCAGCACCTCCTATTGGGCTCATTGGGCCAATACACTACAGAGGGCGTGCTGCCCAGCTGGGCTCATCAGCCCTTTAACTGAAAGGGGGGCGTGCCCCTCTGATTTAATTTATTCACCTCCTCCGGCGGCCGCGCTGAGTGCAGCGCCGCCGGAGGGAATAGAAGGAACGTGCTCGCGCACCCGCGCAAGCACGTGTATTGATGCCGGATACGCCGGCAGAAGAGGAAGGAGGGGGCGCGCCCACAGCTGCACGAGCAGCCGCCCGGCGCGGCCGGCGTTTGGATGGTGAGGCGACGGGGACACCGCTGGAACGCGGAACAGGTAAGCTGATCGTGACAAGGCTTAGGCAGTGGACGTACATGAGTGACTCCCTGGAAAAAGGTTTTGACAAGCCTATGATTAGCGAAAGATCTTTGAAAAAAAATTGCCAAGGCAGAAACTTGTCCCTTGAGGGTACTCTGTTGTAGACCCGACTCTAGACCGTGTTGAAGAAACTCCAAAATCCTGGAAAGGGAGAAGGTGCGGCAAGGGAAGGCCTTAGACTCACAGCAGGCAATGTAAGCGTGCCAGACCCTGTAATAAATCATAGAAGAGGATTTGTTCTGAGCCTGAATCATAGTACTGACGACCGAAGCCGGCATCCATCAGGATGGAGGTTTCAGCAGCCAAGCCGTCAAAGCCAGCGTTTGTAAATTGGGGTAGCGCAGCTGTCCCTGAGTGAGAAGCTCTGGAACGTCGGGCAGGACGTACTGATCCACCGCCATCTGGATGGCGTCTGCAAACCATACCCTCCTCGGCCAGCGGGGAGCCACTAGGATGGTCGGAACCCCCTCCTGGGCTATCTTGCACAGCACACGACCCAACAGAGGGAAGGGAGGAAAGACATAAAGGAGTCGAAACTCCTTCCAAGGAAATGCCAGGCCAGAGGATCTCTTGACAGGGATACGAATCTCGGAAGCTTGTGATTGTGACGGGACGCAAACAGGTCCACGTCCGGCTGACCCCAGCGGCGACACAGGGCATGAAAAATCTTGTTGTTGAGAGACCATTCCCCTAGGCGAGACATCCCCCTGCTCAGGGCATCTGCCTCCTGGTTCTCCACCCCGGGGATGTAAACCGACGAGATGGAGGGAACCGTCTCCTCCGCCCAAGACAATATCAGGGACACTTCCTTGAGTCCCTCCCTGATGATTCATGTAGGCGACTGCCGTCTGATTGTCCAAGCGGACCTGGACCGCACGATCCCGAGTGTGGGGAGTCAACTGGAAGAGAACCAACCTGATTGCTCTCAATTCCAAGAGATTAATAGGCGCATGGGCCTCTTGAGGGCCCCACTGGCCCTGGAACTTCAGCGATTGCCAAACCCCTCCCCAACCAGTCAGACTGGCGTCTGTGGTGACACTCTCCCAGCACGGAGGCAAAAAGGACCTGCCCACTAGAAGATTCCTCTAGTGCAGCCACCAAGAGAGGGACTGTCTTGCCAGAGGGGACAGAGCGAATTCCTGCTCCAAGGACTCCTGACTACGATCCCAGACGGTCAAGAGATTCAACTGAAGTGGTCTGATGTGGAACTGAGCGAAAGGCACAGCCTCGAAGCAAGACACCATGAGACCCACCAACTGCATCCATGATCCATGCGCCTGTCAACATGATCACGCAAGGAGGAACTCTCAGAAGACGGCATAACAGAGGTATTGGAGTGCCCCAGAACAGGAGCATCCACTTCCAGGGGATGGGACCATAGGTGAACCAAATCCTCTGAAAAGGGATACCGTCTGTCCAGACCCTTAGGCACCGATGGCAACCTATTAGGCTTCTCCCATTCCTTAAAAACCATCTTAGAGAAGTGGCCTTGTTCAGGAAAGACAAGGTGCTGTCTCTCCGGCCGAAAAAGGTCCCCCTGTTTCTTCTTGGCCGCCTTAGGAGGAACAATGTGCAGAGTATCAAGTACCGCCGACAACAGCTGCTCAGTATCATCCTGGGGCCACTCGTCCTCGTCAGATGAAAACCCGTGGCAACTGTCAAGGTCCCCCCGACTACCCCCGGAGGAGTCGGACCCCTGGAGCAACTCACCCTCTCGGCCACCAAAGGCCTCATGATCCTCATCGCCATCAGCAAAAAAATGACGCGAGCCGGCTCCAAATACCGCTTGTTAATCTTGGCCTTGCCAGCGGCCGAACATGCCAACTGACGCTCAATGCTAGCCAGTCTGAGCTCAAAATTACTACGCGAGTCCCTGCTGGCCTCCCCCCTCACTAGGGGCCAGAAGCAGGCGCAGGGGAGTCGGCGAGGCACCCTAACCCACAAGGCATGAAAGGGTGGAGGGGGGTGTATGGACCGGGAGGAACCACAAGAATCTCAATATGGGACTGAAAGACACAAAAGGGAGCAGATAAGCCTCCCACAGCGCATGCACAGCCAATATAAAATACAATAATAAAGGTACCAACAAGAAAAGACCGGACTCACAGAACAAAAGGGAGCCAGTTGAAGAGCCTGGGAAGAGCCTGTGCAGCCCGTCATCAGACCAAGGAGCGACAGCGTGAGGTAAAAACGGGAACTTTACCTCAGGAAGCTCTGTGAGGAGAGTGGCGCCTCACACTGGAGTTGCAAGCAGGCTTGGGCTTGGACCCCCATCCCCCCCCCCCCCCCCCCCGCAGCGTGCCAAGACTCCGGGCACCAAAGAGACAAAATGGCGCCCGGGACAAGGAAGACAGGTAGGGAGGGACCCCCCTCCCTTTCCCCGCCGTGGAGAGCACCCGCGCAGCGGGGAACAAGGTCAGCAACCGCTGCCCTCAGGAACGAGGGCGTGCCCCCCCCCCCGACGCCATAACATAGAGGAGGCAAGAGGAGCAGGAGCGGAGAAGGTAAGTATATTGTGAGGTAAAAAATGTGAGAAAAACACACACAGCATAAAATGCACAAGAATAAAGCATGTGGGACACATAATGAAAAGGGGAAAAAGGGTGGTTCCCCCCCCCCACCTATAGGCTCACTATAGCCTATGGCCGGCTTACTCTGAGGAAGAGTCTGAGGCCCAGAGCCTTTTGTAGCTCTGCCGAACACCTGACCCTACCTGGGAAGGTAGGCGTACCTGTGCTGAAGCATCGTCTAAAAAACACAAATTAAAAATAGTTGTTAGATCAAACTGCATACAAATATCTGTCACAATTAGATCAGTTGACTAAATGACATTCCCAGACACATTTCTAGCCTCAAACTATCCTTCTAGATGCAAGTGACTTGGTTCGCACATGTGCGCACTAACTTCTGTTTGCCCACAGAATTAAAAAAACGTTTAAAAACAACTGTTTCTTCCTGCGCTTCCTTAAGGCCTAGGCATGCATTTAGATGGCAAATCAAAGTCCTTGTAATACACTTATGAGCATAATCAGCTCTTGTTGTTGGCAGGTGAAGATCGTGGGTGCCATCTTGTTTCTTTTCCGCAGCAGATAAGTAATGCCCCAGCGGTTTCCGGGTTTCGCACGGGCAGACGAACGGCCGTACGCACATTTCATCACCACAGAGCCAGCCCAGAATGTCCCCCGAATTGCCAACAAACATAGATGAGCCAGAAGAGCAAGCAATAGGCCGAACATTGCGGTGAGGCCAGTTGAGTGGCAGGTTTGGTGAGGCCCAAACTCTCGCATTTGCAAGTGGCCTCACACTCCATTATGACGAGCAATATGGGCGACATTCAAAATCTACAAGCAAAATGAGAAAGACACAAGTCTTGGAGGAGCTTACCAGACAGGTCAATGCAGCGGGGGACAAGATTAAAGATGTGGAGCAGATACAGCGCAAAATATCTGACCTGAGGTATGCAGCACGGAAGAAACAGAATAAACGGCGCAATCACAGGTACATATTTGAGTTGGGCATTACAGTATACACGAGCTGAGAAGATGGTGCTGGCGTTAATACACCCCATCGCATTAGAGGGCCTCTCTGGCAGACGGGACACGAAAATCCCTACCATTCCTGTAGGTTAGTAATGTTTGTTTTAATGTGAACTATTGTAAACGTGTTAAATGAGGCTCACAGGCAGATATGAACACATGCCTCTAGGGAGTGGCTTTGAGGGGAGGTTACTGTTTTAGCTGGGTGTTTAATGTCTGAGGAATGGTCATTTAATAGGTTGGCAGCCCAAACACGACCTTGGATAGTATTTATGGTCACTATTAAACTCTTTATCTTAGCAAAGCACTGCCTGTTATGTGAATCTAGTCAATCATAGACAACACTTACTTTGTCTTTATACCACTTGGGTTGTAGCTGTGTTTTGGTCTGACAAACTTGATCTGGGGTCAGGGAAAGGTCTACATAGGAAGAATGCCCACCAGCATACTCTGAAGCCAAATGCTATTTGCAAGCTGACTGTGGGCCCCTAATGGGTTATTTGGGATGTGTTAAGCCTCATAACATGCAGTACATTTAAGGTTATTTAAGGTGACCAATGTGTATGTACAGGGTGAGGCATGCATATAAGAGATACTGACATTCATAGTGAAGGTCACCTTGGACCGTTGGGGGAGTTGGCATTCCTGTTTGCCCATGTGTTTTTTAAGCATATATAGAAATCCAGATCATCAATGGATTTTTGTGTCTTTACGTGCCTTTTACTTTTAAACCCAGCCCAGCATCCAGCTTCTGCAAGTGTGGAAGCCTCCTCCAGTTTGACCACACCGTCCACTTCCGTGCTGCCTAGGACCCAGGAACAGATATATAGGGTAAGTGGACTTTGATGAAACTGCTGATGCATGTGAATGCACATGACTAATTTGCATAACAAATATATTTAGGGCCCAAACTAAAACATTTTTTTCACATGTCCCAACAGACCCACACACTGATGGATGAAATCCAGGAGATGGAGGAGGATGCCAGCTTGATGGGACCTTCAGAACTGACCCCCCTGGAACCCAATCTGCCACTGTCCCAGCATGCTACCGCACAAAATCCTCTGAAGCTGGACACATGCTGCCAGCCCATTGTGGACTGAGACTGAGCCTACAGTCCCCAGTGGTAGCTCTGCTGCAGAGGTTTTGCCGAGCACATCTGGGACTCTTGCTCGCCCTAGAGGTCCAGCATCTGCAGGCACTCAAACCCGGGGAATTGGTAGACATAGTCAACAACGTAGACCAGTTTCCCAGGGGAGGTGCGTGCCGATCCTGGAGTCAGCGTGGCTCAAAGAACCACAGAGCAGCTTACTGCACAATAAGAGACATTCAATAATACATTCACCAACATGCTGAGCAACTGCCAGATGTCTGAACAAATGGCCAACTTAAGCAGCCAGATGTCTGATCAAATGGCCAACTTAAGCATACAGAAAGCAGGAAAAATGGCCACCTTAAATAATAACTTCACTGCCATGCTCGAGGAAGTTAGAACAAGCAATAGACAGATGCTGGAACAGTGGCAGATTATGAATGCCACACATGCCCAGGTGTTGGAACACCTCCAAGGCCCACCACCAAGGTTTTATGGCCAACATCCATGTTAACACATTTTTGACCTGTATCTGCTCCACATCTTTCCTCTACATCCCCACTGTATTGACCTGTCTGGTGAGCGCTACCAAGATTGCCTTTTTTACGGCTTTGCTTGTTTGATTTTGAATGTCGCCCACATAGCTCATTAGAGTGCTGACATACCCCACTAGCCAATGCCTGAGCTAAAACCTCACTGAAACTGCCGCTCAAGCTGGCACGCTGCAGGCTTGGGCCTAATGAAATTGTGGCTGCCTCATCCTGTTTGTTGGCAAGATTGGGGGACATTCTTGGCTGTGAAACTACTACATTTGACCATGGCAAAGATTGGACTGGACTGGCATTAGGACTGGAGGTTATTGTTTGGGTGGCCCACTAACTTACAGGAGTGGATTTGGCATAGGTATGGCTGCTTTCCACCTGTGCCTGTGGCAAATGTGGCCAAGCAGGAGAGGGTGTGTATGTGGCCCTATGTATTCCTGACCAAATATTCCCCTGCAAATGGTTGCTCCCTATGTATGTATATGTTATTGGGCGGTGAAACTGCGGCCTGGAGTGCGTTACTTTTCAATTCCTGGATGTGGCCAATTGCTAGGTGCCATGAGTCTGCACCAATGTATATTTCTGTTTTACTATGTATGTACATGAAGTCTGCGAGTGCCCTTCAACTCAAAATTTTAATATTTCAATAAAATATATTGAATGTGACTTTAGCTGTTGTTGACTAAGTTGATGCATTAATGTTTGTGTTCTTTTGAGATTAATGAAGGTTTTTCCCAACAAACATGCAAAATAAACTGTATGAGGCTCAAAAAAGGTATCAAATTAGTAATTAAGTCATTACTTTTTGGTAAAATAAAGACAAAGGCCTTCACAAAGCCAAATCATATTGCAAATAACCAAATAACAGCAACAAACCAAGAAAACAAATTTTAAGCAAAATATGTGGTAATGACATTAGCCTGCACTGCTTGGCCAGAGGCACTAGGTGTGCCAGTGTCATGGTCATCTGCCTCCTGGCTGGGTGAAGAGGGGGGCAGATCCACATACTGGGGGACACACTGCATGATGGCAAAGTTATGCAGGACACAACAGGCCAGTATTATGTCGATGACCTTGTTGGGGTCATATTGGAATGCCGCCCCGGTATGGTCCAAACACCGGAAGCGAGTTTTGAGCAGCCCAAATGCCCTCTCTACAACCCGGGTCTTTCAGTATACACTGTAAACTGTTTCACAGGGACACTTTACAAGGAGGGATTAAGGTATACATTGTAAACTGTTTCAAAGGGACACTTTACAAGGAGGGATTAATAGATAGTTACAATACAGTTTGCATAAACTATATAACAAAATGACCTATTTAACTTACCTATAGATGTACTCGTCGGCTGCGGGAGGGACCAATGCAACGTGGGTGCAATCAATCGCACCCATGACGTTGGGCATGTCGGCAATATTATAAAAACCCAACTTAAGCACGTTCCAGGCTACCATGTCGTCCGTAAATGAAATATTTTTCGGACTAATGGTAGACATGCCATCCAAAAACTTGGATAGCGCGCGGCTCAGCGTAGGCTGGGACATCCCCACGGAGAGGTCACCCAGACTCTGGAAAGAGCCGTTCCTCAAAAATTGCAGGCAGCCAAGCATCTTGGTCATACCTGAAATTGCTTGCCCCTTCCTTGTGGTGCGGGCTAACCATGGCCGCAGCTCACTATACAACTTATGGAGAGAAGCGCAATTAAGTCGGGTCAGCTCGAACTACTCGAACTACGATATGCATGCGTTGCCGGTGCAATCTGGCCTCAGCCCTGCTGACACATGCAAAGCCTTGGAGCTGAAGGCGCTCATATTCCTCCACAAAGCCACAAAACATGATCAAAAGCAAGCTAGCTGACTGCAAAATGGTCCCGTAAGTGGATCGCAAATTATAGGGTGGTGGTCCCTCGGCAATCAGCTCTCTGAATGAGACGCAAGCCCATCCCAATAACGTAAGTTATCTGAACGAACGTAAAATATCAGATTTTGATGGGAAAATGATCCGAACTAATGCAAATGATCCAATTTTTTTCCATCCATCGACAGTGCATATACACATTAGCGCGAATGAACATACGCATGGAAAAAATAACGAAAAAAGGCCAAACAGACACAAAAACATACACAGACACATACGAAAGTCCAGACGTATCTGTCTCTGAATCGAGCCTATAGTGCAAAATAGTGAAAAATGGTGAAAAATGACCTAGCAACAGAGGGTGACAAAATCTCTAGGTAGGCTGGCAGTTAAAGGGATAAACTCAGGGCACAAGCCGTCACGCATTGGTTATGAGGGCATACAGACACTGCTGCTGTATGGGGCCCTGAAATTCCAGATGGCGGCCCTGTCCTGATAACTACAGTTTTTTCAAAAAAACGTGTTTTTTCAATGATATTGACTAATATTTTTTTTCTACTAAAAACTCTTCTTGTTTGTACTAAGCGTTCTGTGTTGCCCCTATGTGAACTCCTTGTAATGTAAGCAGATAGTTTCCTTCCAATTAACTCTCGGAGAAAATGGGGTTTTGCTATCCAGCCTCATCTCATCTCGCTTATCTTTTAATATACTTTATTCCAATCTCCCACGCAAAATTACAGCCAGTCTCAGCTTTCCATTAGTGACCTATCTCTGTCCTCCTCTACGAATCACAACTCAGTTCTCAAACTGAATATGAGCTTTTATCTCTACCATTATCCACGCTGCACTCACATGGCTTGTCGCTGGACTTCTATTATCTTATCAAATGTGGTCGAAAAGTTAATATGACATCAGATGATGTATAATTCATTTTGTAATTTAATATTCAATTCTCCTCTGACCTCACTGGATTTAAATCTATGGAGCTGTCGCTATGTTTGCCGCTACCACGCAAGCACCCGAGACCGCTGCCTGAAATGTTGGCTTAAGCACTGCATCGGCTCTAAAACCAGAACAACACCCATTTTGTTCTGGGATTACCTGCCGTGATTTCTCAGGTTTAACAGGGCTAATATGCGGGGGGGGGGGGGGGGACTGGATGCCATTCTGCATTAGGAACAACATCTTTTCTGAGCTTTCGCTCAGCTCCATGCGGTGCGCCAAAGGGAGCCAAGTGCACCACCGGCTGCATCCCCCACTCACCTCCTAGCCCTTGCATGCCATTAAGAAAGGCTGGACACGCGCACAGCTAGAGGTGAGTTGGGATGTGGCCTTGGCGCAGAGATGTGGCAAGGGCTTCGGGACAAGATGAGTGGGAGGTTTTACACAGTAGGGCATCCCAATTAGAGATGCCCCAAGGAGCGGAACTCAGATAGTCCTGGAGTCTTTTAGACTCCAGGGCCTCTGATGTTCCTCTTTAAAATATAAAACAACATCAACCCATGAGGAATATGAGTTTTAGATTGTTGAAATAAGTTGAAATAATTGAATAATTTAAATACTATACAAATTTCAATCTACATACATAAGCAACATTACTGAATGCACTGAATATCGGGCTGGGGAGTTTTTACCTCGTGCTGCAGCATCTATTACTCATGCTGCGCAATGCAACGCATCTTATATTGTAAAAGTCAGCCAGCTCCCCCTTAGGTATCACACTGTTACAGCCAGACTCCCTGCTGTGTAACAGTTGTAACAAGACCTACACCTGCTGGTCAGGCGGTATTCTGATGATCTGGTCAAGCAAGTTTACCTTTGGGTGTGTTTTAGGGTGTGAACTGAAGCTTACATCTGAGTGAGGCCTTTTTACTTGAACACAAAAAAAAATCTCGAAAAAAATTCTGTTTCAATATTTCCAAAAAAATCACCTCCACCTGTGATGGGGCATTTTTACAAGCAAGGTCCATCATTTTTCTTTCGAGGAAAGGATTTTTTTTTTAAGTTTGGAAACAAACATAACCCATAGGGTGATGTTTTTTCCAAACACTTCATTGGAAAAATGATGTTCCTCGTCTGTAAAGAGCGGTATATCTGGAAATATGGCAACAAGGGAGAGAACAAAAGATAGGAAAAAGAGAGTAAGACTTGAGCGAAGGCGAAACAAGAGATGGGCAGAATGTAGAAAAGAGAGCAAAAGGTAAGTGAAATAAAAAATAGAGAGAGAGGGAATGAGGAAAAATTAAGAAAGAGGTGAAAGAGGAAAGTGAGATGGAAGAGCAGTTACAATATAAACAGATAGAAAGAATGTTGTCATGTCCCGTGACAATTTGTGTTTCATTTTACCCAGGGTAAAAGTTTGCTATAGTGTTTTTACATAGGCTGAGCAATGTGCCCTTTGTCCCTTTCTGGCTCCTTTAGACTAGCCTCTAGTCTTCCTCTCATCCTTCAGCCAATTTCTAGTTTGCATCCAAGTAGTGCACACATGCTGCTCCCTCCTGCAGTCTAAAGTCTTTTTACCTGCTGCTGTTATGGGCTACATCTCAAGTTTCCTGATGTATTGATCCTACATTTCCTGCTGTAAGAAGTGCTTTTTGCAAGATTCTGTACTGAAAAAGCTTCTGAAACGTTTGTATGTATCTTCATAACTAGCCGAGTAAGCTATCTGCCAAGCCTTATGGAGTAAGAACACATCTGTCACAGACACACACAGACAAGGTGAAGCTGTCTACAGGATTCACATTAGTGCCATCAGAATAAATGTGTAAAAGAGAAATGGAGGGAAGGTGTAAAATAAGGATATGAGGGAATGTGAAAAAGATAGAAATAAGGGAAAATGGAAAACTAGAAAATTAGAGGATACAGGCAAGGTCAAAAAAGAGGGAGATGGAAGAAATGCGACAAAAGAAAGAGATGTAATGTAGAGGAGAGATAGAAATGTAAAAGAAGGAGGAGGTTCTAAAAAGAGATGGTGGAACAAGTACAGAAAGCAGAATAGCAAGGGAAGTTAGTTCATTTGCCTAGCATTGGGACTCTCCGACAGGACCATCAGTAAAAAAATCACTATAGGGTGTGACATTTAATGTCATATTTTCCATAGTTCTACATTCCTCTTCTCAATCGAGCGGGTCAGTTGAAGTTCAGATTTGCCGAGTTTGCCCATACTTGCAGTCAAAGTTCGGGTCCGGGGCCCCGAATCCAAACCCAAACCCCATTGAAGTCAATTGGGGACCAGAACTTTGGATCACAATAAAGACACAATAAAGAAAAACATTAAAATATTCATTTTTATGGGTGTTCGAGGCCTAATTTGGGGGGTAACACCTGGGTGATTGCCCTGAACAAAATGGGCTAGAGAAAGTACTCAAAATAATCTCAGAAAACTGACAATAAATAAATACATCAATCAATATATACATAAATAAGTTCATATTAACATCAATAAATAAATATCTGGTGCAAGCAGGTGCTAGGGATTGCAGCAGATTCTTGTAGGCCCCAATACCACTGCCAGAATGGTGAGACCTAGAACACATTGAGGTAGTCGCAGATTATATGCAGAGTCCTCCACCTCATCAGTAAGGCTGTCCAGGTCATGGAGTCACTAATGCTCTATGATGGCACCCCTGGCTGGAATACCATTGCCCATGCACCTGCACTGCCTCAATTGCAGACTTCCCAGATGCATAACTTGTGTTGAAGGATGAGGACGTGGACAGTGGACCATTGCAAGGCATCTATGATGAGGATGAAATCCAACTGCTGACTGCTGAGCCTCCTAGCAGGGTGGAGGCTGAAAAGGAGGGTAGTGGGAAGGAGTCAGCGGAAGACAATGGAGGGGTCCTAGACCCTACGTAGACTGAAGACAATCAGTTTTTGGCAGAAGAGTTGGTGGCTACACAGCCGGAAGGCAGCCAGGAGGAAGGTTGCCAGCGGTAAACCCATTGCTACTACTGCCTACCACGCCCAGGCACTGAGCACTTAAAAATATGGCTCAAAGGATCTCCCCAGCATGGCATTTTTTCAAGCAGTGCACTGATGAAAAGACACGGGTCATTTGCACCAGTCCCTGAAGCTAGGGAAAAGCGTTAATAATATCCACATCCATTACCAAGAAGGCAAGGCAAACAGAAAATCATTGTTGGAATTGTTATCATATAGTTTTATTTTTTGCTATCCCTCCACCCCACACTTTTTTTTCTCTGGCTCTGTGCAATTAGGTTCTATGGAGGATCTGCTAGCATCATAGACAGAGCAGTTTGTTGTATTTTAGAGGGTCTGTTGAATCCCATTGCATAGACACCTTGATACAGCCCAGGTTTTAGGTGCAGTTCTTCAAATAACTTCACAAAATAGAGATGTTGGGTCCACTTGTAAAACTAGTATTTACTTGTATATACTATATACTATACTGAAAACTGAAAAAAAAAACTCAATGTCAGGCCACTCCACATGTGGCTCACACGGTGGTTGCTGGACCGACAGCAGCAGCCAAGGCAGAGTTTTGGAGGCCTCTGAGAAGGGCTTGTCCTCACAGCATGGTGGAGAATGTGCCATTTTTGCGGCAGCATGGCAGGAAATGATTGGCGTGGGAAAAGCGCAGAGCCCAGCGACTGGCATAACTATAACATAAATTAATGAACTCCATCACCAGGCACTTTAATAATTGTTAGTATTATTATTATATTTTTTTCTTTCTTTTCTGCCCTCTTCCCTCTTTTTTGTTTTCTATGGAGCAAGCAAGCATCAGGGTTCTCATAGGTCTTCTTCACGAAATCACAAACATAACTATGGAAATTGTCATCTAACTTGATGAAGTACACTGAAGGTTTGGCTTCCCCTTGATGGATTACCATGCCAGTCCTATTTTGGCATATTCTACTTGCTTCCTAACTAGGCTGTTCACAACCTCCCCTGACTCTCTTTCCTCTGAAGTCAGGCATGATACGAAGATCTCCTTCTTTTCTTATAGTCATCTAAAAGCTGATACATGTATAGAAAAGGGTCTTATGTTAGTGTCATATGTTATATAAAACCATGTGTTCTCAGCCCCACGTCCAAAAACAATATTAGTATTAAAATTATATAAAAATATATATATATATATATATATATATTAAAAAACAGGAAGGCCCATTTTCCCAGGTGCAAGGCCACTCCACACGTGGCTCGCAAGGTGGGTTGCTGGCCTTTTCCTCACAGCAGGTTGGCACCCAGCGAAGTTCACACATGTCACTGGAGCGTGGCTGGGGGGATGCAGACACCTCTTACTGAGGACAGCTTCTCTTTGACTCAGGGCAGCCTGGTTCACCTCGGGCACTACATACTCCAGTGCCTGCAGACTGACTGCAGAGTTACCCGCCTAGCCAACAGAACTAATTACTGGGTGGCCACTCTGCTGGATCCCCACCATAAGGATAACATAACCTCCTTGATTCCAGCATTGAAGCAGGATAGAATGATCAGAGTACAAAGGCATTCTTCTGGTGGACGCACTATTGGCGGAGTTCCTGGCTGAATTTGAGGGCTTAGTGGTGGCACTAGGTTGAGGAGGATGACACGGGTCATTTGCATGCTTTGCCACTAGTGACTGGAGCTAGGGAAATCTGTGCACGACATTCATCTCCGAGAACCTGCAAAACAAACCAAAAAACATTAGTTATTAGTAATGTCATTGTTAGTATTATTATTTGTATTAGTCCTAGTCTGTATTAGTTATTAGTTATACTTATTACTGGTTAGTATTAGAATCAGTATTAGTATTAGTTATTGTTAGTATTATTATTATTATAATATATTTTTTTTCTTTTACACCCCCTCTTTTTGGTCTCCCCGCCACAAGGGAGGATGTGAGGCCATGACCACCAAGCCTGCCCACACAATTCCAGGGCAGTGTTCAGCTTTCTATTCCTCAAACAATGGATAGAAAGTGGAAGTTGGGCCATGTCACTCACAACCCCGGTCTTGCTTGCCTTTGAAATGTTCCCATTCCGGCTTCTGGAGCTGGAGAGCTTTAAAAAGGAACAACACACAGGAATTTCACCTTCCCGTGTGTTGTTCCTCCATGCAGCGGCATCCCGAATTGGGATTCCTTCACCTTTCTTCCATTCCCATTGAGCAGACTTTGGCGAGAGCAAGTTCACTGCTCAGCCAATCAGCGCGCTCACTGTCACTCGGCTCCCTTTGGCGCGGCTGATGACTAAGCCTGCTGGATGGCCAAACACCACGAGTGTGCCACCATTCACATTCCCTGCTCACTATGCAGCTGTGGTGCGCCAGACTGCCCATTTAGAAAGGCATGGCAAGAGGTGAGAGGGATGCGGCCACAGCACATAGACACGCCGAGGGCTCAAGAGAGTGAGTGGATCTGGGCATCTGATGGGTTTTACACTGTGGCACATCCCAATTCGGAAAGCCCAAAGAACAGATACTCGAGTGCTCCAGTAGTCTTTTGGACTTCAGGACCTCCAATGTTCCTCTTTAAAAATCTTATGGTGAGGGGGCCAGTTATCTCAGTTAGTTAGAGTATGGTGCTAATAAAAATCTTATCTCTGAGGCTGCCCCACAATTTCCCACAACATTCCCAGTCGGCACTTTTCTCGGCAGGCCATCCCTGCCCTGCACCGACAGGTTGTGGAGAAAATAAGGTGTGCAGTGCACAATGCTATATATTGCATGGTCAACTTCACAACTGACAACTATGCATGGGCAGGGATGTTACATCTCTTTGACTGCCCACTGGGTTAATGTAGTGGCCACCCAGGACATCACCTGCAGCACCAGTTTGAGCACATCTATGGGTAAACAGCAGCAGGTTGTGCTGAAGCTACTCTGTATGGGCGAAAGACCAGGAGCTGTGGGCTGGCATCCGGGAGGAGATAGATGAGTGGTTGAACCTTAAGCTGGATGGGTGGAACCTCGTAGCATTCTTGGACCTAGTTGTTTTGAAGCACATCTGTTGCCTGGCTCTTGTACTAAGTTGTTTGTTGGGCAAATGTCTTGCCCAATTATGCATAAAGTACTTATTAGTGTTATTGTTTAAAAGTGTTCTGAATATGTTTATTTCACTACTTTGTTGTATGTGGAAAATGTTTTGTACTATTAGAATTATTATTAGTTCAGTAAAGGAGAACCAGTTGCTATTTTTATTAACTTACCTGACTCGGTACTACAGCGTAATATTTAGTATAGCTTTGGTGCTTATGTTTTTTTACATTTGTAGTTGTTTGATTAGGCCCATACGACAGGCACCTAAACTTTTGCCCCCTAGTCAGCTGGGCCCCATTTTGTCCCAGCTTCCAGGGATGGCCAATGTGAGCTTTATTCGAGTGCAGAAGGTGGAGTTGAGGGTGCAGTGGCTGGACCTGCCTACCCAAAACAGTGGAGAGTTGCATGGGGTGGGGACAGGTGGTGGGAATCCCACTGCTTATCACAGCTTTTCCTTCCAGATCTGGGGTAGAAAGTGCACTCCCCTGCCAATGCTGTAACAATCCTGGCATGCGAGGAACACCGAAGATTGGTGCTGTATCAGCAGACACAGAACCTCCTATTTCCCAGCACCTGCAGTGGGCATTGTTTTTTATATTGGTGCGATTTGGCAGCTTTAAAAGCTAGGTGACCCTGATATTTGTTACTCCCTGATGCACTGATCCTAGAGGAACACATGATCTGAGGATGAGGGGCCTTATTATTGCTTAAAGTGATAGAACAGGCAAAGGTAATTGTTGGCCTATTGTGTGGCTACTGTTCTAAACTGTTTTCCATTTTTAAATTGAAGCAGAGATGTCTGAGATATTACATCATGATTTCTTTTTTGAAGCATGTGGATGTGGCTCTTGAAACTGGCTTTGGTCCAGGGTGGGCCAAAGTGAGAAGGCTTGCTTGGAGGAGGCTGGGCAGGGAGGAGGAAGGGAGGGGTTAGGGGGGCTTGAATGGTAACTCTAAGAGTGCCATAAATAGAGAGGGGGCATGGCCTCGACTAGCTCCGCAAGCTATTTTTGGTGGCCCACAATGGCAGAGAGGTACTGAAAGGGCAGATTAGGAGGTGTATTTCCTCTTTCAAAGTGACAAGTTAGGGGAAGCAAGGTGCTGGAGGAACATATGGCATAGTAAGCTGTTGTTTATTTTATTTAACCTTTTGCATGAAAAAACCCTTTAAGTCAATACTTGCAAATAGTAAATATTTAACGTTAATGTTAACTTTATATAATAAAAAAAGTTACAGTAGGCTTTACATAGAGGCCATCAATGTGCCCTGGGGGGAAGAAGAAGTTAATGACATGTTGTTTTCACTGTTCTACTACAAATGTTAAACTGACTTGCCTCCTTCCCTACTCTGCTTCCTTGGTGGCATCTAAGTCACGGGTTTACATTTTTGACATGTTACACAAATTATTATTTATTATTATATTTTTTCATTTATTGCTCTATAGTAGCTTATGCTTGAGCGCTAATTATGGCTGTTGCAGCTTGTACACTAGCACCAGGCTGCACTGTGAAAAAGGGACAAGTCATAAATTCATCCGTATAAGGTGTTGTACTGCACTGTACTGTAACACACATCTTAAACCAGACCAGCAGCCTGGCACAGCTGGAAAAGAAAGGTAGCAGAGATTTTGGACTGAGGTGGACTGGGGTTAAAAAATGGCCCAGGGCTTTTCTGGTCACACTGGCCCTTCTGCAGTGTGTACGGCCTGGTATCCACGCCCCCATAACAGGCAGTGTGGTGAAATACACCAGTCACAAGCTGAGTGGAAGAATCCCCCCATAACCTGCTGAGTGGCAGAGTCCCCCCATAACATGCTGAGTGGCAGAATCCCCCGCAATAACATGCTGAGTGGCAGAATCCCCCCCCCCTATAACATGCAGAGTGGCAGAATCCCCCATAACACGCTGAGTGAATTGAATTGAGTTTCCATAACATGCTGAGTGGCAGAATTTAATTGAGTTTCAGAATCCCCCCAAGAGTTTTTTTAATTGTACCCCCCCCCCAGCATTGTGATGCGGGGGTTATGCCACAACTGCTTGTTGTAAGGGAATGGGGGGGGTCTGCCACAATACTCGATATAGGGAATTGGGGAGATACTGCACAGTGCTTGTTATAGAGGATTCGGGGGGGGGGGGAGGTTGCACACTGCTTGTTATTGGGGGGGTTCTGCCACCTTCTGTTATTAGGTTATTGGGAGGGGGGTTCTGCACACTGTCTGTTGTGGGGGACTGGGGAGATTCAGACTCTACTCGTTATTAGGGTCTGTGGGGATTTTATAATATAATTTTTTTTTTCTTTATATTTTTACCCTCTAAGCTCTAGGTGCCTCATTGGCGAAGTGCATTATATTGCAAAATATATGGTATAGGATACACAATTTCTATTGTTACTGTGTACACTGTAGCCATCAGGGTTATTGTTTGTGAGTTTTTTTTCTACTAAAGTCTGAATTTGTGTGTGTACATATGTGTGGCTAATTATTTAAACCAGACCTTCAGCATGATTTAATAAAAAGCCCAAACTCTTAAAAAACTATTCCCCAACATCTAAAACTAATGAATTTTATGTTTTTAGTCACTTACTTTTTATGCTTTCCCCCGCTGGGCTGCAACTCCGTTCAGGAGTGGATACGACCACCATCTTGCCTCAAAAGCAGGTGAAGGTCCGGATTAATGTGGGCAATCTGTATGTACAGGGGGGAAACATATAAGATAGACACTTATTCAGGGTGAAGGTCCGGATTAGAGATGAGCGAATTGATTCTGATGAACCCGAATTCGTTACGAATTTCAGGAAAAATTTGATTAGTTACTATTCCGAATATCGCTCGAATCGCTTCCTTAAATCTCCATTTACTGCTATGCAGTCCATCTAAAATGGTGGATCCACATGTCAGGACATGTCCCATGGGGCAAGGAATCCTGGGTAGGTGTTACATGCTACCTATCAGCAGACAGGCTTACCGATGATGTCACAGCCCCAAATAAACGGAGGCCATTTTGCGGAAGATCATTCTGACACTCTATTGGTGGTGTCATTATTCAAAAAGCATGCTAGCATAAATATTTCAAAAGTACCTGTCTACTAACTGGTTGCATTTTGTAATCAAAGTCACTTTTCCACTATCAAAGCAGCCAACCTGTGTATTTGAAGAGGGGGCATCCCAAACACTAACATAAATATTTCAAGAATACCTGTCTACTAACTGGTTGCATTTTGTAATCAAAGTCACAGGAGAAGAGGGTCCCAGGTTGCCCCAGAGTCAGCAGCTGAGGCAGCAAGGTGATAGTAGGCTTGGCAGTCAGCATGGTGGCAGAATTGGGATGTCTGGAGCCACACGTTGCCGGGGCGGGGTAGAATACCTGCTGTGTGGCAGGCTGCCTTCCCGGGAGGTAGTGGAGCAGGGGTAGCAGTGAATTAGTGTGGACTGTTGGAGGAAAAATTAGCTACTCGGCAGTGTGGCACTTTTTCATCAAGCATCCGCAGGAGGGTAACCTGGCCACATGCAAGATGTGTAGACAGAAGGTCAAGAGTGGCCAGGGCCCCAATGTTGGTACCACGGCCCTGCGGCAACACATGCAATCACCATAAAGTGGCCTGGGAGAACCGAGGCTTCGAAGTGGGGGTCCAGCCTGCTGCGTCAGCCAGTGCCACGCGGCTTTCAGTTTCACCCAGCCAAGGCTCCAGCACCTCAGCCGAAGGTAGCTGTGCATCATACCCATCCTCTGCCGCTCCAGATTCTCCTGCTCCTCCTACTAAAAGTCAGTCATCCCGCCAGCAATCCATCATCCACCATGTCCAAGAGACAACAGTATGCGCCCACTCGTCCTACTGCGCAGAAGCTAAATGTGCTCCTGTCCAAGTTGCTGGTGCTGCAGTCCCTCCCTTTTACTGTGGTGAACTCTGCACCTTTCAGGGAGCTGATGGCTAGTGCCGAGCCGAGGTGGAGAGTCCCAAGCCGTCATTTCTTTGCAAAGAAGGCAATACCAGCCCTGCACAAATTTGTTGAGCAGAAGGTGGGCCAGTCCTTGAGCCTGTCAGTGTGCACCAAAGTGCACGGCAGCGCCGACATCTGGAGTTGTAACTACAGACAGGGACAATACATGTCTCTTACGGCCCACTGGGTGAATGTGGTTCCTGTACAGCAACTTGGACAGGTCACACCGCTTCGGCCTCCACGCTCCCAGGCCGTTTTGCCTGTCACAGTGTGCAACTCCGCCTCCTCATCCTCCGTCGTCTCCTCAGCCTCCACTGTACAGTCAATTCTCAATGCCCCTTCAGCCTACCATGTGTGCAGGGCACGGCGGTGTCACGCTGTGCTTCACATGGTTTGCTTTGGCGAACGGAGTCACACAGGGGAGGAGCTCCTGAAATTCATTCATCAAGAAATCAAAACATGGCTTACTCCACGGAAATTGGAAACGGGAACCATGGTGACTGACAATGGGAGTAACATCTTGTCTGCGCTGCGACAAGGAAGCCTGAGCCATGCACCCTGTATGGCACACGTGTTCAACCTAGTTGTCAAGCGTTTTCTGAAGTCTTTCCCCCATCTGCAAGACATCCTAACAACGGGAATGAAACTTTGTATGCACTTCAGCCACTCCTACACCGCCAAGCACACCCTTCTTGAGATACAGCGTCAGAACGGTATCCCCCAACATAGTCTGATTTGTGATGTTCCCACCCGTTGGAATTTCACCCTACATATGTTAGATCGACTATACGAACAGAGAAAAGCCATCAATTATTTCTTGATGATCCAAGCAGATAGGGGGACTCCCTTGTGTAACTTTAATGTGAACCAGTGGCAGCTCATACGTGACACCTGCCGTTTGCTCAGGCCCTTTGAGGAAGCCACTTTATTTGTCAGTCGCCATGATTACAGCATGAACAACGGGATTCCGCTGCTTCATGTAATACAACACATGTTGGAAACCACGGCTAGTTAGGGCACTGGAGACATGGGGCATACATTTCACGGCCACATAAACCCCGTGGCAGATGAGGAGGAGGAGGAGCACAGTAAAGCACAGTTTAGTTTTGGTGAAATGGGTGGTTTATCTAGTCATCTGACAGGAGAGGAGGAGCAGGAGCAGCCAGTGGAGCTAGAGGGTTGTGAGGAAGGCGAGACAGAGGACCCAGACACACCGTGGCAGTATGCAGTGGAAATGGAGACAGGTAGTCCCTTTGAGTCACTTGCACAAATGGCACGATGCATGCTCACGTGCTTGCGTAGTGACCGCAGAATTGTCTCCATTTTTCAGCGGGATGACTTCTGGCTCTCCCCCTTATTGGACCCTTGCCATCGACACAAAATGGGGGAATTTTTTACACCCACTGAGAGGGAGGACAAACTGACCTACTACAAAGACATTCTACGTAGTCAGTTGGCCGATTCCTATCTGCGCCATGGTCCATACTCTCACAGGTCTGACTCGGGGGGACCTCTGTGCTCACCTTCCACTGCTATGGCTGCCGGGGGGGGGGGGGGGGTGGCAGGAGCAGCAGCAGCTCCATCAGCAGCAGCCTCAGTCTTCAGTCGCTAATGAGTAGCTTTCTGCACCCGCATAGTGAGGCTACTCATGAGCAGCAGGAAGACCTGAAGCAGGGCCTGAACCAGCAGGTCGTATCATACTTGAAATGACCATGCCAACGCACCTTGAGGATCCGCTGGACTTTTGGGCAGCCAAACTTGACTTGTGGCCGCAACTGGCAGAGTTTGCCCTGGGAAAGCTGTCCTGCCCGGCCAGTAGTGTGCCATCTGAGCAGGTCTTTAGTGCTACGGGGGGCCATAGTAACGCCAAGGAGAACTCGTCTGTCCACGAAAAATGTGGAGAGACTCACCTTTGTGAAGATGAATCAGACAGGATTTCCTCCCACCAATAGCTGATGCATGCGAGTAGCTGTTGCATGGTAGCTCCTTCTGCCGCTGCCAACTCTTGGGTGTGTCTTTCAGGCAATATATGGGCTCCTTATGCTGCTGCTGCCAACTCCAATGTGTTTTTCAGGCAATATATGGGGTGTATCTAAATGTCTGTATCTAAGGTTTTTAATTTTTAATACATGAAATAAAATATTGTGTTTTAATACTGCCTCAATAGGCTGATTGTAAGCGAGGTTGAGCTCTCAAGTGCATTTAAAGAAGGGGGGCCCAAACCCCTGGATCTATCAGTTGTGAGTTAGTATACAGAGAGTCTATTGCCTAACCAGCCTCTTGGAATAGCTACCTGTTGGTTCATATACAGTGTAGCCCTTTCCCCTCCATGTGCTCCATGTGCTGCTGCCAACTCCAAGGTGTGTTTTTCAGGCAATATATGGGCTCCTAATGCTGTTGCCAACTCCTAGGCGTGTCTTTCAGGCAATATATGGGCTCCCTATGCTGCTGCCAACTGCTAGGTGTGTCTTTCAGGCAATATATGGGCTCCCTATGCTGCTGCCAACTCCAGGGTATGTTTTTCAGGCAATATATGGGCTCCTAATGCTGCTGCCAACTCCTGTGTGTGTTTTTCAGGCAATATATGGGTTCCTTATGCTGCTGCCAACTCCAGGGTGTGTTTTTCAGGCAATATATTGGCTCCCTATGCTGCTGCCAACTCCAGGGTGTGTTTTTCAGGCAATATATGGGCATCTAATGCTGCTGCCAACTCCAGTGTCTCTTTCAGGCAATATATGGGCTCCCTATGCTGCTGCCAAGTCCAGAGTGTGTCTTTCAGGCAATATACGGGTTCCTAATGCTGCTGCTGCCAACTCCAATGTGGTTTTCAGTCAATACATGGGCTCCTAATGCTGCTGCCAACTCCTGGGTGTGTTTTTCAGGCAATATATGGGCTCCCTATGCTGCTGCCAACTCCAGGGTGTGTTTTTCAGGCAATACATGGGTTCCTTATGCTGCTGCCAACTCCAGAGTCTCTTTCAGGCAATATATGGGCTCCTAATGCTGCTGCCAACTCCAGGGTGTGTTTTTCGGGCAATATATGGGCTCCTAATGCTGCTGCCAACTCCAATGTATCTTTCAGGCAATATATGGGCTCCCTATGCCTCTGCCAAATTAAGGGTGTGTTTTTCAGGCAATATATGGGCTCATCATGCTGATGCCACCTCAAGGCGCTCTAATTGTGCTGCTCTGCGACAGCGAATCTATTAGCAATGCCTCTGATCTGCATGTCATACTTCTTTACAATATTATTTCACTAACCCAGCATGCATCCTATGCATGTTACAGCCAAGCAAAACGTTTTGCAACCCTATGTAGGCTCTTGGAAGCCCAGAAATAGCTGTTTTTAATAGCAATTCATCGCAAATAAATTCGGACCAAAGACCAAAGAAAATTCGGCAAATCGGCCAAATCGAATTTTCCAAAAGTTCGCTCATCTCTAGTCCGGATTAATGTGAGCAATGTGTTTGTACAGGGTGGGGTAACATATAAGATAGGCTCTTATTCAGGGTGAATGTCTGGTTTAAACTGCCCTGTGATATATACTGTATGTTTTTCTTTACCTCATTTTCAGTCACAATACAACGTCTTTGTTATGAAGTATATATTTTGCGAGGTTCTGCTTTGCTGAGTATTGGGGCATGTACACGCATCCTTTTGGATTTCCACTAAAAACGAGAAATAACACTTTGAAGGGATTCAAATATTAAAACAAACAAAAAAATCAAATATGTTTTTTCCATGAAAACACAAAGAGAAGACAAAAAACTATTGTAAATGTAAAAAAAAAAAAACACAGTATTCCCTTGATATTTTCTGCAATATTTGCCTCTGCATTAGATTACCTTGACAGAGGATACGTTGTCCTTTCAAAATGATGTGAGACGGCAATGTTGTCGAGCGTCAATAGGAGATGATTTCAATGATACAAACTAGTGTTGAATTAATTTGATTTTGTTTGCCCACATTTTTCCTTCTGTCTTGAAAAACATATACATGTCTGTAATCTGTTTGACAACATCTCGGGGAAGATTGTTTGCAATGCATTTCCCTGACTTTGCCCTACAGCCCTTGTCACAGCTTTCCTTTCAAATCAGCTGTCATTGTTCTTTTGCTGGTCACCACTCTGCAAATACAGAATTTCAGAGGAGACTTTCAGTTTCCCTGAATATAATTACGAGCACAATAAATATTGCAGGAGGGCAAACACTTCTCCAATGAAATGACATTGCGATTGGCGACAGTTAGGGTTCTTAGCCGATGTATGTTAATGGATAATTCATTAATTTGAATAAAATATTTACTTTATTTGTTAACACTAGTTACAATGAAAAAAACTCCTACCCACTACCTCGCCTAGGATGCAGGGCGGTCCTAGCGTGGGGCACAGCCATCTTAGATTTTCTGCACTGTCACTTTTCCCACTCTTTGCAAGACCACATCTGCCCATTCACTTAAAGTGGACCAAAACCCAGGATTTTGACCCGCTGTGTGAAACCTCCCAGGTCGCCCGAACAAACTCACTACTTTCTGGTCATACGACGCATACACAGCCGCTCATCCAATCAGCATGCTTGGATCCACTCGAGCCCCTTCACTCAGGAGCTCGTCTAATGCGAGCGGATTTGAGGCATGGCCATGAAAGTGGGGGGGGAAGCCGCTCTGTGCGCTGTCTATGCAGTTTCCTGGAATCACTGGATCCAGTCAAGAAAGGGAGTTTTTTATTTGTTCCCTCCTTCCCCTGCATCATTCTGATGGGGGGTTGTGCCACACTTTCACAGGGGAAATGGAAGGATTCTGCCCACTGCTTGGTAAAGAGGATTTGGGGGGGGTTCTGCACAATTCTTGTTATACTCGGCAAGACCACATCCGCCCATTCACTTAAAGTGGACAAAAACCCAGAATTTTTACCTGCTGTGTGAAACCCCCCGAGGTCGCCCGAACAAACTCACCTCTTCCCGGTCATATGATGCATGTGCGTCTGCTTGTCCAATCAGCATGCCCGGATCAGCTCAAGACCCTTTGCCCACTGTGTGTACTGCGAGCGGATCTGAGCATGCTGATGGCTGCATCCCCCGCTACCTTCTAACAGGGAGTGTGCCTGCACTCCCCATTCACAAATGCCTGGCACGGGCATGCTCCCTGCAAAAGAAATAGCGGGGATGCACCACTGCCTGCACATGCGCTGTTGGACCGAGAACAAAGTTGAGTTTTCAGGCGACCTGGGAGGTTTCACACAGCCGGGCATCATGATTAGGGATGAGCGAATCGATCCGGACGAACCCGGATTCGATCCGAATTTCAGGAAAAATTCGATTCGGATCGAATCCGAATTTCCCTGCGATTTGATCGCTCGAAGTTTTCCTTTAACATCCATTCATTTACATTTACAGGCATTCTAAGATGGCGGACGGGACATGTCCAGACATGTAAGCTGGGGCAGTGTATGCTGGGACAGTCACATGCAGCCTATCAGCAGCCAGCAAGCCCGGTGACGTCACAGCGCTATTTAAGGCCAGCCATCTTGCTTTTCCTTCCTCATTTCTCTATTGCATTCGTGAGAGACAGAACGCTGTGTAGCTGAGGGAGAGAGGCAGTTAGACAGGCAGGGACAGACAGGGACAGGCTGGAGACAGGCAGGAGACAGACAGGAGACAGACAGAAAGTCAGCGAAAAACAGGGAAAGGTAGAAAAATCGGAGGCTGTCACAGGGAGTTTTTTTTTTTTTTCATCCAGCCTGAGTGTTACTAGCTGGCTGACAGGCTTTGTTAGCGTTTTCAGGCTGCTTATACTAACTAACTGTGCATATATACTGAACTGATCTTAAGTCTGCTGTGAGGCATCCCATTCTGTGACTACACCAGCCTCTGTTTAAGACCATATAACCATTTGCACTTATTATAATTGAAATTAGCCTGATAAAGACACTTTTGCTGGGCATAGTACTTCTGGACCCTGCCAGGTCCACTTCTTTTTTGGGGCATCCCATTCTGTGACTACAGCAGCCTCTGTTTAAGACCATATAACCATTTGCACTTATTATAATTGAAATTAGGCCTGATAAAGACACTTTTGCTGGGCATAGTACTTCTGGACCCTGCCAGGTCCACTTCTTTTTTGGGGCATCCCATTCTGTGACTACAGCAGCCTCTGTTTAAGACCATATAACCATTTGCACTTATTATAATTGAAATTAGCCTGATAAAGACACTTTTGCTGGGCATAGTACTTGTGGACCCTGCCAGGTCCACTTCTTTTTTGGGGCATCCCATTCTGTGACTACAGCAGCCTCTGTTTAAGACCATATAACCATTTGCACTTATTATAATTGAAATTAGGCCTGATAAACACTTTTGCTGGGCATAGACTTACTGCTGCCTGCCAGGTCCACTTCTTTTTTAGGGCATCCCATTCTGTGACTACAGCAGCCTCTGTTTAAGACCATATAACCATTTGCACTTATTATAATTGAAATTAGCCTGATAAAGACACTTTTGCTGGGCATAGTACTTCTGGACCCTGCCAGGTCCACTTCTTTTTTAGGGCATCCCATTCTGTGACTACAGCAGCCTCTGTTTAAGACCATATAACCATTTGCACTTATTATAATTGAAATTAGCCTGATAAAGACACTTTTGCTGGGCATAGTACTTCTGGACCCTGCCAGGTCCACTTCTTTTTTGGGGCATCCCATTCTGTGACTACAGCAGCCTCTGTTTAAGACCATATAACCATTTGCACTTATTATAATTGAAATTAGCCTGATAAAGACACTTTTGCTGGGCATAGTACTTCTGGACCCTGCCAGGTCCACTTCTTTTTTGGGGCATCCCATTCTGTGACTACAGCAGCCTCTGTTTAAGACCATATAACCATTTGCACTTATTATAATTGAAATTAGGCCTGATAAAGACACCTTTGCTTGGCATAGACTTACTGCTGCCTGCCAGGTCCACTTCTTTTTTAGGGCATCCCATTCTGTGACTACAGCAGCCTCTGTTTAAGACCATATAACCATTTGCACTTATTATAATTGAAATTAGGCCTGATAAAGACACTTTTGCTGGGCATAGACTTACTGCTGCCTGCCAGGTCCACTTCTTTTTTAGGGCATCCCATTCTGTGACTACAGCAGCCTCTGTTTAAGACCATATCACCATTTGCACTTATTATAATTGAAATTAGCCTGATAAAGACACTTTTGCTGGGCATAGTACTTCCGGACCCTGCCAGGTCCACTTCTTTTTTGGGGCATCCCATTCTGTGACTACAGCAGCCTCTGTTTAAGACCATATAACCATTTGCACTTATTATAATTGAAATTAGGCCTGATAAAGACACTTTTGCTGGGCATAGACTTACTGCTGCCTGCCAGGTCTACTTCTTTTTTAGGGCATCCCATTCTGTGACTACAGCAGCCTCTGTTTAAGACCATATAACCATTTGCACTTATTATAATTGAAATTAGCCTGATAAAGACACTTTTGCTGGGCATAGTACTTCTGGACCCTGCCAGGTCCACTTCTTTTTTGGGGCATCCCATTCTGTGACTACAGCAGCCTCTGTTTAAGACCATATAACCATTTGCACTTATTATAATTGAAATTAGGCCTGATAAAGACACTTTTGCTGGGCATAGACTTACTGCTGCCTGCCAGGTCCACTTCTTTTTTAGGGCATCCCATTCTGTGACTACAGCAGCCTTTGTTTAAGACCATATAACCATTTGTACTTATTATAATTGAAATTAGGCCTGATAAAGACACTTTTGCTGGGCATAGACTTACTGCTGCCTGCCAGGTCCACTTCTTTTTTAGGGCATCCCATTCTGTGACTACATTAGCCTCTGTTTAAGACCATATAACCATTTGCACTTATTATAATTGAAATTAGCCTGATAAAGACACTTTTGCTGGGCATAGACTTACTGCTGCCTGCCAGGTCCACTTCTTTTTTAGGGCATCCCATTCTGTGACTACATTAGCCTCTGTTTAAGACCATATAACCATTTGCACTTATTATAATTGAAATTAGCCTGATAAAGACACTTTTGCTGGGCATAGTACTTCTGGACCCTGCCAGGTCCACTTCTGTTTTGGGGCATCCCATTCTGTGACTACAGCAGCCTCTGTTTAAGACCATATAACCATTTGCACTTATTGTAATTGAAATTAGCCTGATAAAGACACTTTTGCTGGGCATAGTACTTCTGGACCCTGCCAGGTCCACTTCTTTTTTGGGGCATCCCATTCTGTGACTACAGCAGCCTCTGTTTAAGACCATATAACCATTTGCACTTATTATAATTGAAATTAGCCTGATAAAGACACTTTTGCTGGGCATAGACTTACTGCTGCCTGCCAGGTCCACTTCTTTTTTAGGGCATCCCATTCTGTGACTACAGCAGCCTCTGTTTAAGACCATATAACCATTTGCACTTATTATAATTGAAATTAGGCCTGATAAAGACACTTTTGCTGGGCATAGACTTACTGCTGCCTGCCAGGTCCACTTCTTTTTTAGGGCATCCCATTCTGTGACTACAGCAGCCTCTGTTTAAGACCATATCACCATTTGCACTTATTATAATTGAAATTAGCCTGATAAAGACACTTTTGCTGGGCATAGTACTTCCGGACCCTGCCAGGTCCACTTCTTTTTTGGGGCATCCCATTCTGTGACTACAGCAGCCTCTGTTTAAGACCATATAACCATTTGCACTTATTATAATTGAAATTAGGCCTGATAAAGACACTTTTGCTGGGCATAGACTTACTGCTGCCTGCCAGGTCTACTTCTTTTTTAGGGCATCCCATTCTGTGACTACAGCAGCCTCTGTTTAAGACCATATAACCATTTGCACTTATTATAATTGAAATTAGCCTGATAAAGACACTTTTGCTGGGCATAGTACTTCTGGACCCTGCCAGGTCCACTTCTTTTTTGGGGCATCCCATTCTGTGACTACAGCAGCCTCTGTTTAAGACCATATAACCATTTGCACTTATTATAATTGAAATTAGGCCTGATAAAGACACTTTTGCTAGGCATAGACTTACTGCTGCCTGCCAGGTCCACTTCTTTTTTAGGGCATCCCATTCTGTGACTACAGCAGCCTTTGTTTAAGACCATATAACCATTTGCACTTATTATAATTGAAATTAGGCCTGATAAAGACACTTTTGCTGGGCATAGACTTACTGCTGCCTGCCAGGTCCACTTCTTTTTTAGGGCATCCCATTCTGTGACTACATTAGCCTCTGTTTAAGACCATATAACCATTTGCACTTATTATAATTGAAATTAGCCTGATAAAGACACTTTTGCTGGGCATAGACTTACTGCTGCCTGCCAGGTCCACTTCTTTTTTAGGGCATCCCATTCTGTGACTACATTAGCCTCTGTTTAAGACCATATAACCATTTGCACTTATTATAATTGAAATTAGCCTGATAAAGACACTTTTGCTGGGCATAGTACTTCTGGACCCTGCCAGGTCCACTTCTGTTTTGGGGCATCCCATTCTGTGACTACAGCAGCCTCTGTTTAAGACCATATAACCATTTGCACTTATTGTAATTGAAATTAGCCTGATAAAGACACTTTTGCTGGGCATAGTACTTCTGGACCCTGCCAGGTCCACTTCTTTTTTGGGGCATCCCATTCTGTGACTACAGCAGCCTCTGTTTAAGACCATATAACCATTTGCACTTATTATAATTGAAATTAGGCCTGATAAAGACACTTTTGCTGGGCATAGACTTACTGCTGCCTGCCAGGTCCACTTCTTTTTTAGGGCATCCCATTCTGTGACTACAGCAGCCTCTGTTTAAGACCATATAACCATTTGCACTTATTATAATTGAAATTAGCCTGATAAAGACACTTTTGCTGGGCATAGTACTTCTGGACCCTGCCAGGTCCACTTCTTTTTTGGGGCATCCCATTCTGTGACTACAGCAGCCTCTGTTTAAGACCATATAACCATTTGCACTTATTATAATTGAAATTAGCCTGATAAAGACACTTTTGCTGGGCATAGTACTTCTGGACCCTGCCAGGTCCACTTCTTTTTTGGGGCATCCCATTCTGTGACTACAGCAGCCTCTGTTTAAGACCATATAACCATTTGCACTTATTATAATTGAAATTAGGCCTGATAAAGACACTTTTGCTAGGCATAGACTTACTGCTGCCTGCCAGGTCCACTTCTTTTTTAGGGCATCCCATTCTGTGACTACAGCAGCCTTTGTTTAAGACCATATAACCATTTGCACTTATTATAATTGAAATTAGGCCTGATAAAGACACTTTTGCTGGGCATAGACTTACTGCTGCCTGCCAGGTCCACTTCTTTTTTAGGGCATCCCATTCTGTGACTACATTAGCCTCTGTTTAAGACCATATAACCATTTGCACTTATTATAATTGAAATTAGCCTGATAAAGACACTTTTGCTGGGCATAGACTTACTGCTGCCTGCCAGGTCCACTTCTTTTTTAGGGCATCCCATTCTGTGACTACATTAGCCTCTGTTTAAGACCATATAACCATTTGCACTTATTATAATTGAAATTAGCCTGATAAAGACACTTTTGCTGGGCATAGTACTTCTGGACCCTGCCAGGTCCACTTCTGTTTTGGGGCATCCCATTCTGTGACTACAGCAGCCTCTGTTTAAGACCATATAACCATTTGCACTTATTGTAATTGAAATTAGCCTGATAAAGACACTTTTGCTGGGCATAGTACTTCTGGACCCTGCCAGGTCCACTTCTTTTTTGGGGCATCCCATTCTGTGACTACAGCAGCCTCTGTTTAAGACCATATAACCATTTGCACTTATTATAATTGAAATTAGGCCTGATAAAGACACTTTTGCTGGGCATAGACTTACTGCTGCCTGCCAGGTCCACTTCTTTTTTAGGGCATCCCATTCTGTGACTACAGCAGCCTCTGTTTAAGACCATATAACCATTTGCACTTATTATAATTGAAATTAGCCTGATAAAGACACTTTTGCTGGGCATAGTACTTCTGGACCCTGCCAGGTCCACTTCTTTTTTGGGGCATCCCATTCTGTGACTACAGCAGCCTCTGTTTAAGACCATATAACCATTTGCACTTATTATAATTGAAATTAGCCTGATAAAGACACTTTTGCTGGGCATAGTACTTCTGGACCCTGCCAGGTCCACTTCTTTTTTGGGGCATCCCATTCTGTGACTACAGCAGCCTATGTTTAAGACCATATAACCATTTGCACTTATTATAATTGAAATTAGGCCTGATAAAGACACTTTTGCTGGGCATAGATTTACTGCTGCCTGCCAGGTCCACTTCCTTTTTAGGGCATCCCATTCTGTGACTACAGCAGCCTCTGTTTAAGACCAAATAACCATTTGCACTTATTATAATTGAAATTAGCCTGATAAAGACACTTTTGCTGGGCATAGTACTTCTGGACCCTGCCAGGTCCACTTCTTTTTTGGGGCATCCCATTCTGTGACTACAGCAGCCTCTGTTTAAGACCATATAACCATTTGCACTTATTATAATTGAAATTAGCCTGATAAAGACACTTTTGCTGGGCATAGTACTTCTGGACCCTGCCAGGTCCACTTCTTTTTTGGGGCATCCCATTCTGTGACTACAGCAGCCTCTGTTTAAGACCATATAACCATTTGCACTTATTATAATTGAAATTAGCCTGATAAAGACACTTTTGCTGGGCATAGTACTTCTGGACCCTGCCAGGTCCGCTTCTTTTTTGGGGCATCCCATTCTGTGACTACAGCAGCCTCTGTTTAAGACCATATAACCATTTGCACCTATTATAATTGAAATTAGGCCTGATAAAGACACTTTTGCTGGGCATAGCACTTCTGGACCCCGCCAGGTCCACTTCTTTTTTAGGGCATCCCATTCTGTGACTACAGCAGCCTCTGTTTAAGACCATATAACCATTTGCACTTATTATAATTGAAATTAGCCTGATAAAGACACTTTTGCTGGGCATAGTACTTCTGGACCCTGCCAGGTCCACTTCTTTTTTGGGGCATCCCATTCTGTGACTACAGCAGCCTCTGTTTAAGACCATATAACCATTTGCACTTATTATAATTGAAATTAGGCCTGATAAAGACACTTTTGCTGGGCATAGACTTACTGCTGCCTGCCAGGTCCACTTCTTTTTTGGGGCATCCCATTCTGTGACTACAGCAGCCTCTGTTTAAGACCATATAACCATTTGCACTTATTATAATTGAAATTAGGCCTGATAAAGACACTTTTGCTGGGCATAGAGTTACTGCTGCCTGCCAGGTCCACTTCTTTTTTAGGGCATCCCATTCTGTGACTACAGCAGCCTCTGTTTAAGACCATATAACCATTTGCACTTATTATAATTGAAATTAGCCTGATAAAGACACTTTTGCTGGGCATAGTACTTCCGGACCCTGCCAGGTCCACTTCTTTTTTGGGGCATCCCATTCTGTGACTACAGCAGCCTCTGTTTAAGACCATATAACCATTTGCACTTATTATAATTGAAATTAGGCCTGATAAAGACACTTTTGCTGGGCATAGACTTACTGCTGCCTGCCAGGTCCACTTCTTTTTTAGGGCATCCCATTCTGTGACTACAGCAGCCTCTGTTTAAGACCATATAACCATTTGCACTTATTATAATTGAAATTAGCCTGATAAAGACACTTTTGCTGGGCATAGTACTTCTGGACCCTGCCAGGTCCACTTCTTTTTTGGGGCATCCCATTCTGTGACTACAGCAGCCTCTGTTTAAGACCATATAACCATTTGCACTTATTATAATTGAAATTAGGCCTGATAAAGACACTTTTGCTGGGCATAGCACTTCTGGACCCCGCCAGGTCCACTTCTTTTTTAGGGCATCCCATTCTGTGACTACAGCAGCCTCTGTTTAAGACCATATAACCATTTGCACTTATTATAATTGAAATTAGCCTGATAAAGACACTTTTGCTGGGCATAGCACTTCTGGACCCTGCCAGGCCCACTTCTTTTTTGGGGCATCCCATTCTGTGACTACAGCAGCCTCTGTTTAAGACCATATAACCATTTGCACTTATTATAATTGAAATTAGGCCTGATAAAGACACTTTTGCTGGGCATAGACTTACTGCTGCCTGCCAGGTGCACTTCTGTTGGGGCATCCCATTCTGTAACATAGCATACCCCTCTTTATTTACACTAAGCAGCTCTCTTATTTACACTAAGCAGGCCTGTTACTGCTCACTTTTGGTGTGCATTATATTCTGTTTCATATAGACCCACCGCTGCCCGGGGGTTCTTTAAATATCACCTACTACCACGCCAGTTAGACTATGTCGGGCAGACAAGTGCCTGGAAGTGAAAAGAGGAGTGGCAGAGGCCAAGATTCCGCAGGCAGAGCTCGCATCAGAATGGGGGCCAGTAGCAGCAGGAGTCACGCTGAGAGACCTAATCTGCCAGTATCTGCTAGCGGTCGGGTCTCCACCAGTAACGCATCTGTCGTGGTAGATTGGTTGACGCACTCATCAACAACATCATCACAACTTACGTCTGAGACCCCCAGTCTAGGGTCGGTAGGTTCCTCTGACACAACCCTGAGTTGGCATGCCCCGAGAGCAGTCCCTGTGTTCCCATTGCCTCTGGCCTACGCCGTTCCCTCCCCCAGCGACGTATCCTATGCTTTGGGTTCAGCTCCACTCTTTAGTGAGGAGGACCATCAGATAGAGGACAGTCAGCAGCTACTGCCCAGTAAAGAAATGGAGGTGGCTTCTCTAGCTAGGCAGACAAATAGTGATGTGGACAGTGTCATGGGTGCTGCGAGCGTTCCAGCTCCTGCGCCAGACACTGTTGACGAATCCACGAACATCAGTGACGTACAGCCACAACTCGGTGATGATGATGATGACGATGAAGCCGATCGCACTTGGGATCCGGGTGATGAAGGGGCTTCATCGTCATCATCAGGAGAAGAGGGGCGCAGGTTGCCCCGGAGTCAGCAGCTGAGGCAGCAAGGTGGTAGCAGTCAGCATGGGGGCACAATTCCAAAGGCTGGAGCCGGCCGGGGCCGGGGTAGAGCACCTGCTGTGTGGCAGTCTACCTTATCGGGAGGTAGTGGAGCAGGGGTTCCTGGAGTTGGCAACAGCAGCAGTGAATCAGTGAGGCCAGGGGGTGGGAAAAGTAGCTACTCGGCAGTGTGGCAGTTTTTCCTGAGGCATCCGCAGGAGGGTAACATGGCCACATGCAAGATATGTAGGCAAAAGGTGAAGCGTGGCCAGGGTCCAAATGTTGGCACCACGGCCCTGCGTCAACATATGATGCGTCACCATAAAACGACCTGGGAGAACCGAGGCTCCCAAGGGGTGGTCCAGTCTGCTTCCTCACCAAGTGAGCTCCCAATTTCTGCCAGCCAAGGCTCCAGCACCTCAGCCGAAGGCAGCTGTGCGTCATACCCATCCTCTGTCGCTCCTGCTCCTCCTCCAAGTCATGCATCCCGCCAGCAATCCATCAGCGAAGCCATGTCCAAGAGACAGCAGTATGCGCCCACTCATCCTACGGCGCAGAAGCTGAATGTGCTCCTGTCCAAGTTGCTGGTGCTGCAGTCGCTCCCTTTTCAGGTGGTGGAATCTGCACCTTTCAGAGAACTGATGGCTTGTGCTGAGCCGAGGTGGAGAGTCCCAAGCCGTCATTTCTTTGCCAAGAAGGCAGTACCAGCGCTGCACACTTTTGTTGAACGGAAGGTGGGCCAGTCCTTGAGCCTGTCGGTGTGTAGCAAAAAACATGGCAGCACCGACATCTGGAGCTGTAACTATGGTCAGGGGCAGTACATGTCGTTTACGGCCCACTGGGTGAATGTGGTCCCTTTGCAGCAGCAGCAGCAACTTGGACAGGTCACGCCGCTTCGGCCTCCGCGCTCTCTGCCCATTGGGCCTGTGACACCGTGCGACTCGGCCTCCTCATCCTCCGCCATCTCCTCACCCTCCACTGTAGGCTCAAGTCTCAGTGCCCCTCCAGTCTACCATGTGTGCAGGGCACGGAGGTGTCACGCAGTGCTTCACATGGTTTGTCTTGGGGAACGGAGTCACACAGGGGAGGAACTGCTTAAATGTATTCATCAGGAAATCCAAACATGGCTTACTCCGAGAAAACTTAAAATGGGAATCATGGTTACCGACAATGGGAAGAACATTTTGTCTGCGCTGCGCCAAGGAAGCCTGACCCATGCCCCCTGCATGGCTCACGTCTTCAATCTGGTTGTCAAGCGGTTTCTGAAGTGTTCCCCCCATCTGCAAGACATCCTAACAACTTCAAGGAAACTTTGCATGCACTTCAGCCACTCCTACACCGCCAAACACACCCTTCTTGAGCTACAGCGTCAGAATGGTATCCCCCAACATAGTCTGATTTGCGATGTTTCCACCCGTTGGAATTCCACCCTTCACATGTTGGACCGATTATATGAACAGAGAAAAGCCATCACGGATTTCCCCATGATCCAAGCAGATAGGGGGACTCCCCTGTGTAACTTCAATGTCAACCAGTGGCAGCTCATACGTGACACCTGCCGTTTGCTCAGGCCCTTTGAGGATGCCACTTTATTTGTCAGTCGGCAGGATTACGGGATGAACGACGTGATTCCACTGCTTCATGTACTACAGCACATGTTGGAAACCATAGCTGGTCAGGGCACTGGAGACATGGCGTTTACATCTTACGGCCACATGAACCCCGTTGGAGCTGAACTGGAGGAGGAGGAGGAAGAGGAGGAGGAGGAGTTGCCCAGCGAAACACAGTTTAGGCTTGGCGAAATGGCTGGTTTATCTAGTCAGCGGACAGGAGAGGAGGAGCAGGAGCAGCCAGAGGAGCTAGAGGTTTTTGAGGAAGGCGAGACAGAGGACCCGGGCACACCGTGGCAGTATGCAGTGGAGATGGAGACAGGTAGTCCATCCGAGTCACTTGCGCAAATGGCACAAAGCATGCTCACGTGCTTGCGTAGTGACCCCAGAATTGTTTCCATCCGTCGGCGGGATGACTTCTGGCTGTCCACCTTATTGGACCCTCGCTTCCGGCACAAAATGGGGGCATTTTTTAAACCCACCGAGAGGGAGGACAAACTCAACTACTACAAAGACATTCTACGTAGGCAGTTGGCCGATGCCTATCTGCGCCATGGTCCATACTCTCGCAGGTCTGACTCGAGGGGACCTCTGCGCTCACCTTCCACTGCCATGGCCGCTGGGGGGGTTGGCAGGAGCAGCAGCAGCAGCTCCATCAGTAGCAGCAGCCTCAGTCTTCAGTCGCTAATGAGTAGCTTTCTACACCCGCATAGTGAGGCTACTCATGAGCAGCAGGAAGACCTGGAGCAGGACCTCAACCAGCAGGTCATGTCATACTTTGACATGACCATGCCAACACACCTTGAGGATCCGCTGGACTTCTGGGCAGCCAAACTTGATTTGTGGCCGCAACTAGCAGAGTTTGCCCTGGAAAAGCTGTCCTGCCCGGCAAGTAGCGTGCCATCTGAGCGGGTGTTTAGTGCGGCGGGGGCCATAGTTACGGCGAGGAGAACTCGTCTGTCAACTAAAAATGTGGAGAGACTCACCTTTGTCAAAATGAATCAGGGATGGATCAGCCAGGATTTCCACCCACCAATGCCTGATGCATGCGACTAGATTCAGCATGGTGCCACGTTTTACACTTTCCAAATGGTGCAAAACATATTTATGTCTTTAGGCCATTTTTTGGGCTCCTGCTGCTGCTGCTGCCAACTCCAGGGTGTGATTCATCCAATTTTTGGGCTCCTGAAGCCAACCCCAGGGTCTCTTTGAAGTAATATTTGGGCTCCTGCTGCTGCTGCTGCCAACTTCTGCCAACTCCAGGGTGTGATTCATCCAATGTTTGGGCTCCTGAAGCCAACTCCAGTGTATATTTGGGCTCCTGCTGCTGCTGCTGCCAACTCCAGGGTGTGATTCATCCAATTGTTGGGCTCCTGAAGCCAACCCCAGTGTCTCTTTAAAGTAATATTTGGGCTCCTGCTGCTGCTGCTGCCAACTCCAGGGTGTGATTCATCCAATTTTTGGGCTCCTGAAGCCAACTCCAGTGTATATTTGGGCTGCTGCTGCTGCCAACTCCAGGGTGTGATTCATCCAATTGTTGGGCTCCTGAAGCCAACCCCAGGGTCTCTTTAAAGTAATATTTGGGCTCCTGCTGCTGCTGCTGCTGTCAACTCCTGCCAACTCCAGGGTGTGAATCATCCAATTTTTGGGCTCCTGAAGCCAACCCCAGGGTCTCTTTAAAGTAATATTTGGGCTCCTGCTGCTGCTGCTGCTGCTGTCAACTCCTGCCAACACCAGGGTGTGATTCATCCAATTGTTGGGCTCCTGAAGCCAACCCCAGTGTCTCTTTAAAGTAATATTTGGGCTCCTGCTGCTGCTGCTGCCAACTCCAGGGTGTGATTCATCCAATTTTTGGGCTCCTGAAGCCAACTCCAGTGTATATTTGGGCTCCTGCTGCTGCTGCTGCCAACTCCAGGGTGTGATTCATCCAATTTTTGGGCTCCTGAAGCCAACCCCAGTGTCTCTTTAAAGTAATATTTGGGCTCCTGCTGCTGCTGCTGCCAACTCCAGTGTGTGATTCATCCAATTTTTGGGCTCCTGAAGCCAACTCCAGTGTATATTTGGGCTCCTGCTGCTGCCAACTCCAGGGTGTGATTCATCCAATTTTTGGGCTCCTGAAGCCAACTCCAGTGTATATTTGGGCTCCTGCTGCTGCTGCTGCCAATTCCAGGGTGTGATTCATCCAATTGTTGGGCTCCTGAAGCCAACCCCAGGGTCTCTTTGAAGTAATGTTTGGGCTCCTGCTGCTGCTGCTGCCAACTTCTGCCAACTCCAGGGTGTGATTCATCCAATTTTTGGGCTCCTGAAGCCAACCCCAGTGTCTATTTAAAGTAATATTTGGGCTCCTGCTGCTGCTGCTGCCAACTCCAGGGTGTGATTCATCCCATTTTTGGGCTCCTGAACCCAACTCCAGTGTATATTTGGGCTCCTGCTGCTGCTGCTGCCAACTCCAGGGTGTGATTCATCCAATTTTTGGGCTCCTGAAGCCAACCCCAGGGTCTCTTTGAAGTAATATTTGGGCTCCTGCTGCTGCTGCTGCCAACTTCTGCCAACTCCAGGGTGTGATTCATCCAATTTTTGGGCTCCTGAAGCCAACCCCAGTGTCTCTTTAAAGTAATATTTGGGCTCCTGCTGCGGCTGCTGCCAACTCCAGGGTGTGAATCATCCAATTTTTGGGCTCCTGAAGCCAACCCCAGGGTCTCTTTAAAGTAATATTTGGGCTCCTGCTTCTGCTGCTGCTGCCAACTCCAGGGTGTGATTCATCCAATTTTTGGGCTCCTGAAGCCAACCCCAGTGTCTCTTTAAAGTAATATTTGGGCTCCTGCTGCTGCTGCTGCCAACTCCAGGGTGTGATTCATCCAATTTTTGGGCTCCTGAAGCCAACTCCAGTGTATATTTGGGCTCCTGCTGCTGCTGCTGCCAACTCCAGGGTGTGATTCATCCAATTTTTGGGCTCCTGAAGCCAACTCCAGTGTATATTTGGGCTCCTGCTGCTGCTGCTGCTGCCAACTCCAGGGTGTGATTCATCCAATTTTTGGGCTCCTGAAGCCAACTCCAGTGTATATTTGTGCTCCTGCTGCTGCTGCTGCCAACTTCAGGGTGTGATTCATCCAATTGTTGGGCTCCTGAAGCCAACCCCAGGGTCTCTTTGAAGTAATGTTTGGGCTCCTGCTGCTGCTGCTGCCAACTTCTGCCAACTCCAGGGTGTGATTCATCCAATTTTTGGGCTCCTGAAGCCAACCCCAGTGTCTATTTAAAGTAATATTTGGGCTCCTGCTGCTGCTGCTGCCAACTCCAGGGTGTGAATCATCCAATTTTTGGGCTCCTGAAGCCAACCCCAGGGTCTCTTTAAAGTAATATTTGGGCACCTGCTGCTGCTGCTGCTGCTGCCAACTCCAGGGTGTGATTCATCCAATTGTTGGGCTCCTGAAGCCAACTTCAGTGTATATTTGGGCTCCTGCTGCTGCTGCTGTCAACTCCAGGGTGTGATTCATCCAATTTTTGGGCTCCTGAAGCCAACCCCAGGGTCTCTTTGAAGTAATATTTGTGCTCCTGCTGCTGCCAACTTCTGCCAACTCCAGGGTGTGATTCATCCAATTTTTGGGCTCCTGAAGCCAACCCCAGTGTCTCTTTAAAGTAATATTTGGGCTCCTGCTGCTGCCAACTCCAGGGTGTGATTCATCCAATTTTTGGGCTCCTGAAGCCAACTCCAGTGTATATTTGGGCTCCTGCTGCTGCTGCTGCTGCCAACTCCAGGGTGTGATTCATCCAATTTTTGGGCTCCTGAAGCCAACCCCAGTGTCTCTTTAAAGTAATATTTGGGCTCCTGCTGCTGCCAACTCCAGGGTGTGATTCATCCAATTTTTGGGCTCCTGAAGCCAACTCCAGTGTATATTTGGGCTGCTGCTGCTGCTGCTGCCAACTCCAGGGTGTGATTCATCCAATTGTTGGGCTCCTGAAGCCAACCCCAGTGTCTCTTTAAAGTAATATTTGGGCTCCTGCTGCTGCTGCTGCCAACTCCAGGGTGTGAATCATCCAATTTTTGGGCTCCTGAAGCCAACCCCAGGGTCTCTTTAAAGTAATATTTGGGCTCCTGCTGCTGCTGCTGCTGCTGTCAACTCCTGCCAACTCCAGGGTGTGATTCATCCAATTGTTGGGCTCCTGAAGCCAACCCCAGTGTCTCTTTAAAGTAATATTTGGGCTCCTGCTGCTGCTGCCAACTCCAGGGTGTGAATCATCCAATTTTTGGGCTCCTGAAGCCAACCCCAGGGTCTCTTTAAAGTAATATTTGGGCTCCTGCTGCTGCTGCTGCCAACTCCAGGGTGTGAATCATCCAATTTTTGGGCTCCTGAAGCCAACCCCAGGGTCTCTTTAAAGTAATATTTGGGCTCCTGCTGCTGCTGCTGCCAACTCCAGGGTGAGAATCATCCAATTTTTGGGCTCCTGAAGCCAACCCCAGGGTCTCTTTAAAGTAATATTTGGGCTCCTGCTGCTGCTGCTGTCAACTCCTGCCAACTCCAGGGTGTGATTCATCCAATTTTTGGGCTCCTGAAGCCAACTCCAGTGTATATTTGGGCTCCTGCTGCTGCTGCCAACTCCAGGGTGTGATTCATCCAATTTTTGGGCTCCTGAAGCCAACCCCAGTGTCTCTTTAAAGTAATGTTTGGGCTCCTGCTGCTGCTGCCAACTCCAGGGTGTGATTCATCCAATTTTTGGGCTCCTGCTGCTGCCAACTCCAGTGTCTCTTTAAAGCAATGTTTGGGCTCCTGCCCCTCATAGTGATGCCACTTCAACTCTCTTGAATTCAATTGTGCCACTCTGCGATTCTATTAGCGATGCCTCTGATCTGCATGTGATATTTCTTCAAAGTATTATTTAACTAACCCAGCACGCATCCTGTGCGTGTTACAACAAGGCAGAATGGTTTACAACCCTATTGAGGCTCTAGGAGGCTCAGAAATAGCCGTTTTTAATAGCGATTCGTCGCAAATTTATTCGGGTCGAAACGATTTTTGTCGGAAAATTCGGCGAATCAGTCGAATCAAATTTTTCAAAAGTTCGCTCATCTCTAATCATGATTCTGGATGCCCCGGGGGGAGAGATTCCAGTGGCCCTGGAATCTTATAGATTTCGGTGCCAATGGGGCGTGGGTTTTGGTCCTCTTTAAGTGACAGGCAGGCATGCACATGGAGAGGGGGAAACCACTCTGTGCACTGTCTTTGCAGCTTCCTGTGTGCCACTGGCATCACTGAATCCAGTCAAGATAGGAAGTTTTTTTATTTGTTCCCCCTACCCCCCTCAGCATTGTGATTGAGGGGGAATTGTGCCACACTGTCTTTTATAGGGGGATTGGGAGGATTCTGCCCACTGCTTGGTAAAGGAGATTGGGGGTATTCTGCACACTTCTTGGTCTATTGGGATTGGCGGATTATGCACACCGCTTGTAGTAGGGGGATTGAGGAGATTCTGCCACACTGCCTGTAACAGGGGATTTGGGCGTTCTACACAATGCTTTTTATAGGGGATTCAGCAGGTTCTGCACAGGGGGAACCTGGGGACTATAGACCAGTAAGTTTTACTTCTTTGGTGGGCAAGCATTTTTTAAGGGTTATTATCCTGGAGTATCTTGGTGAAAATTACCTTATTACTCCTTATCAGCATGGATTTATGAGGAATCGCTCCTGCCAGACAAACATAATCAACTTTTATGAGGAGGTCATTTCAAGATTAGGGGGAAGTCATTGGATATCATACATCCTGACTTTTCTAAAGCATTTGAAACTGTGCCACATAAGACTGGTAAAAAAAAGATGAGAATGCTTTTACTGGGGGAAAACATGTGCACGTGGGTGAGAAATTGGCTTAATGATCGGAAGCAGAGGGTGGTTACCAGTGGTACACACTCATATTGGGTCACTGTTACTAGTGGGTCAGGGTCAGGGTCAGTTCTGGGCACAATTCTCCTCAATATATATATATATATATATATATATATATATATATATATATATATATATATATATATATATATATCTTAATGACAAAGGTATGGACTAAACAGTAAATCTCAATCTTTGCAGATGATACTAAGCTGTATAAAGTAATTAACATAAAGGAGGACAGCAGGCAGCCACAAACAGATTTAGATACATTTGAAGCATGAATAGTAAATGGCAAATGCAGTTAACACAGATAAATATAAGGTTATGCTCATTGGAAGGAGAAATGATGAAATGTGAAATGATTACACATTAAAAAAAGAATGCTTGGTAAAACTACAATGAAATAAGGACCTGGGGGTTTTAGTTTACAATAAACTTAACTGTAGTAATTAATGCCAGGTAGCAGCTGCCAAAGCAAACAGGATCATGGGAGGCATAAAGAGGTGCATAGGGGCTCATGACCAGATTATCATTTAACCCTTGTACAAGTCACGGGTTAGACCACGTCATTAGAAGGACATGTCAGAACTGAAGTGCGTTCAAAGGAGGACAACTAAGGTAAAAGGTGGAGTTCGGGGACCCTGAAAGATTGAAGTTATGTTTATTTAATTTGGAAAAGATACACCTGAGGGGTAATCTAATAATTATGTATAAATATATTTGGGGTAAATACAAAGATCTGTCCCACAATCTATTTATACCCAGGAGTGTAACCATAACACGAGGGCATCCACTAAGGTTAGAGGAAAGGTACTTTCTCCACCGACATAGGATGGGATTCTTCTGTGTAAGAGCAGTGACACTATGGAACTCTCTGTCAGAGGAGGTAGTTATGAAGGATACAGTAAAAGTCCACTGTTGGGGACAAACCCTGAGTTTAATCTTTTTTTTTTGCCTGGATAGGCACTTTAAAGTGGACCAAAACCCAGAATTTTGACTATCCTGGGTTTTAGTCCTTGCCCCTGCTGCACGCCGATTAGCGCTACCCCACTGAGTGAAACCCCCTAGGTTGCTCAATCTCACTCACCCTTCACCGGTCCTACGGCACATGTGCAGCCTCTCGTCCAATCAGCGTGCTTGGATAAGTTCCTGCCTCTTCGTCTTAGAGCTCGTCTAAGGCGAGAGGATCTGAGGGTGCTGGCAGCCACATTCCCAGCTGCCCTCTGCTACTGCTGGCCATTCACAGATGCCTGGCGTAGGACGTTTTCTGCTAAAGGGATATTAGGGATGTGGCCGCTGCTCACACTTGCTGTTGGACCGGGAAAGAAGGCGAGTTTCTGGGTGACCTGGGGGATTTCACACAGCAAGGCATCTGGATGCCCTGGAGGGAGGGAGGGCTGCTGGGGTGTGGGTTTTGGCCCACATTAACACTAGAAATGAATAGGCAAACAAATAATTCAGTTACATAGCTATAAATAACAGGTTGACAATCATAGTAATCGAGTAATATGTCATACATATTAGGCTATCACAAACTACGGTAGTCACAACTTCCCTCCGATAATCTTACTCTTCATAAAGCTTGTTCTATAAAATGAGTAAGGTAACGTGAGGTTAGTCAGCTTCTCCCCTACCAGTTCCCCTCTGGGGGTCAATGCTTCTGTATAACTCATCTGAGACATTTATGGGGCTGATTCAGAGCCAAGTGAGAATTCTCACTCCTTTTTAAGAAGAGAAAACTGCCATTCACTTTCATTGTCTACTGGGTGTAAATGTTCACCTCTGAAACAGCCCCAAGATAGTAAATGTCAGTTTTTTCTTCTAAAAAAACGAGTGAGATTTCTCACCTAGCCTCTGAATGGACTCAACTGAGCATTTAATTAAGGAGGGAAAATAATCGAGATGGTGAAAAAAGAGAAAAAAAAAAAGGAAACTCATCATATGTTTGATTTTTAGGCCAGAAATTCCCTTTACATTTTCAGCAAGCACAAGTGTCTGTCGCCCTGATTGTCCACGCATCTTGTCCATGCAGTGTTCATCCATTGTAGATTTGACATCGCAGAAGGGAGAAAAATGAGCTTATTTTCCAAAAAGATTTTCAGGTAAACTCTATAAATAACTTTAAAAGCTTTTACTGTAAATACATGGTCGTTTGTTTGCCCTTAAGTAATACTTAATCTAGGGTTGATTTTTCCTCCTGTTCTTTTCTTGCTACAAAATGTTGTCACTTCAAATTAGTTTCAGAAAAACTAATCATGAGCAGCATAGCCAGAATGTGTTGACCTGCCTAGTAATGTAGATTAGGGAGTTAGTGAGGCTTTGAGTATTCTGTCACTCAATATTGTATCATAGAATCCTATCATCCTTCACCTTCTGAAGCATTATGATCATTCAGGTATATGATTGGAATCTGAGAATAATTCTTACTTGAAGCATGAATGTCATTGCTGAAAAAACACAAAGGATATTGGAAAATTAATAGCGCTGCTCGGGAGACCAAATGATCAGAATTTTTTTTCGAAGTGTGAAAATCCGCCGGAGGGAGGTATTGATGAATTTGCTCATCATCTCAAAGCCGCTTTAAAGTGAATAAATAATGTTAGAATCTTACAAGTTGTTTTTGCTTGACTCTGCCTCTGTGTTGACACTGCTCATCCTAATTTATTTGAATCCTCTTGCTCCGCATACAAAAGCAAATGCAGTTGATGTCTATGGGGGCTTGCTTGTGGGTTTCTGAAAAAGCAAAAAAAAGCTGCCTAACAGCACAAATAAAGCCCACCAAATATCTTAAAGTGGATCAAAACCAATGTTCGGGCCCCCTGGCTGCCAGCCCGTCCTCCCTCCCACTGCCAAAGCCACGCCCAAAAGCAGTTTTAAGGTCGCCAATTGCCTGAAACTGATGTATGATAGCAGCCCGCATCACTGGATTTCTATGTGGAAGCTGATTTAAGACTAGCCCCACATATTGCCATTTGTGCATCGATGTAGCAGTGCTTAGAGCATCTGCGGGTGGACGCTACAAACGGGTTTGTGGCAACTGTAACCTAGCTTTGCCACTGGACAAGTGACGCTAAAGTATACTGTCCGGTATTGATAAATGTGATGTCTAGAGGGCACTGTAGAAGTGCTTGGCCTGAATGCATCAATGCAGCACCTGAACGCGTCAATGCTGCTATTGTTTCCTTACCCATCTGCAGCAGTGTTCTTTTTCACCCCCAAACAGTTTAATTCCACATAACCTTTATTTTTTAATGTTCATTTACAATAATAATATGTGTATATAACAATTTTATATAATAAAGAAAATAAAAATTATTAGTTCCACCTCAGTCCACACAGCAGTTTCCTTTATATTTGGATTATGATGCCTGTAAGGTAGAAAAAAAGTGGTATATGTTAGTATTTTAACTTGTGTAATTTTGAAATTGTAAAAGTGTAATTTTCATATATCCCTGTCTCTGGTAAAATAGTTTTTTTTATATATTAAGCTGACCTTAATCTTGTTTCTACCTATTCTAACTGGCATGCTTTCCCTCAGCTCTTAAGGTCTGCTTGAAGGTTAGCCACATATCCCCCTGTTCATTTGTTATTATTTATCTCACAGCTTAGGTCACTTACCTGGAAAAATTAATTTGGCAAAGCCAGTCTGTGTGTCTTCCGTATCGCATGTCTAGGACTAGGGATGAGCGAACTTTTGAAAAATTAGATTCGGCTGATTCGCCAAATTTTCCCACAAAATTTGTTTCGGTCCGAATTTATTCGCGACGAATCGCTATTAAAAACGGCTATTTCTGAGCTTCCTAGAGCCTCAATAGGGTTGTAAACCATTCTGCTGTTACACGCATAGGATGCGTGCTGGGTTAGTGAAAAAATACTGTAAATAATTATGACATGCAGATCAGAGGCATTGCTATTAGAATCACAGAGCGGCACAATTGCAGAGAGTTGAGGTGGCATCACTATGAGGGGCCCTTATATTGCCTGAAAAACACACCCTGGAGCTGGCAGCAGCAGGAGCCCAAATATTGGCTGAAAGACATCCTGGAGTTGGCAGCAGGAGCAGCAGGAGCCCAAAAATTGGCTGAATGACAACCTGGAGTTGCAAGCAGCAGAAGCAGCAGCAGGAGCCCAAACATAGCTTGAAGGAGACACTGGAGTTGGCAGCAGGAGCCCAAAAATTGGCTGAATGACACCCTGGAGTTGCAAGCAGCAGGAACCCAAACATAGCTTGAAAGATACACCGGAGTTGGCAGCAGGAACCCAAAAATTTGCCTAAAGACACACTGCAGTTGGCAGCAGCAGGTGGCCAAAATTTGGCTGAAAGGAAACACCCTGAAGTTGGCATCAGCAGGAGCCCAAAAATTGGCCTAAAGACATAAATATGTTTTGCACCATTTGGAAAGTGTAAAACGTGGCACCATGCTGAATCTAGTCGCATGCATCAGCCATTGGTGGGTGGAAATCCTGGCTGATCCATCCCTGATTCATTTTCACAAAGGTGAGTCCCTCCACATTTTTAGTTGACAGACCAGTTCTCCTCGCCATAACTATGGCCCCCGCCGCACTAAACACCCGCTCAGATGGCACGCTGCTTGCCGGGCAGGACAGCTTTTCCAGGGCAAACTCAGCTAGCTGCGGCCACAAGTCAAGTTTGGCTGCCCAGAAGTCCAGCGGATCCTCAAGGTGTGTTGGCATGGTCATGTCAAGGTATGACATGACCTGCTGGTTCAGACTCACTATGCAAGTGTAGAAAGCTACTCATTAGTGACTGAAGACTGAGGCTGCTGCTGATGGAGCTGCTGCTGCTGCTCCTGCCAACACCCCCAGCAGCCATGGCAGTGGAAGGTGAGCGCAGAGGTCCCCTCTAGTCAGACCTGCGAGACTATGGACCATGGCGCAGATAGGCATCGGCCAACTGACTACATAGAATGTCTTTGTAGTAGGTCAGTTTGTCCTCCCTCTTGGCGGGTTTAAAAAATGCCCCCATTTTGTGCCGGAAGCGAGGGTCCAATAAGGTGGACAGCCAGAAGTCATCCCGCAGACAAATGGAAACAATTCTGGGGTCACTACGCAAGCATGTGAGCATGCTTCCTGCCATTTGCGCAAGTGACTCGGAGGGACTACCTGTCTCCATCTCCACTGCATACTGCCACAGTGTGTCTGGGTCCTCTGTCTCGCCTTCCTCACAACCCTCTAGCTCCTCTGGCTGCTCCTGCTCCTCCTCTTCAGTCCGCTGACTGGATAAACCAGCCATTTCGCCAAGCCTAAACTGTGCACTGTGCCACTCCTCCTCCTCTTCATCCTCCTCCTCCAGTTCAGCTCCAACGGGGATCATGTGGCCGTAAGATGTAGACGCCATGTCTCCAGTGCCCTGACCATCCATGGTTTCCAACATGTGCTGTAGTACATGAAGCAGTGGAATCACGTCGTTCATCCCGTAATCCTGACGACTCACAAATAAAGTGGTTTCCTCAAAGGGCCTGAGCAAACGGCAGGTGTCACGTATGAGCTGCCACTGGTTGACATTGAAGTTACACAGGGGAGTCCCCCTATCCACTTGGATCATCAAGAAATCTGTGATGGCTTTTCTCTGCTCGTATAGTCTGTCCAACATATGCAGGGTGGAATTCCAACGGGTGGAAACATCGCAAATCAGACTATGTTGGGGGCTACCGTTCTGACGCTGTAGCTCAAGAAGGGTGTGCTTGGCGGTGTATGAGTGGCTGAAGTGCATGCAAAGTTTCCTTGAAGTTGTTAGGATGTCTTGCAGATGGGGGGGGGACTTCAGAAACCGCTTCACAACCAGATTGAAGACGTGAGCGATGCAGGGCGCATGGGTCAGCCTTTCTTGTCGCAGCGCAGACAAAATGTTCTTCCCATTGTCGGTAACCATGATTCCCATTTTCAGTTTTCTTGGAGTAAGCCATGTTTGGATTTCTTGATGAATAAATTTAAGCAGTTCCTCCCCTGTGTGAATCCATTCACCAAGACAAACCATGTGAAGCACAGCATGACACCTCCGTGCCCTGCACACATGGTAGGCTGGAGGGGCACTGAGACATGAGCCTACAGTGGAGGGTGAGGAGATGGCGGAAGATGAGGAGGCCGAGTCGCACTGTGTCACAGGCACAACGGCCAGGGAGCGCGGAGGCCGAATCGGCATGACCTGTCCAAGTTGCTGCTGCTGCAAAAGGACCACATTCACCCAGTGGGCCGTAAACGACATGTACTGTCCCCGCCCGTAGTTACAGCTCCAGACGTCGGCGCTGCCATGCACTTTGCTACACACCGACAGGCTCAAGGACTGGCCCACCTTCTGTTCATCAAAAGTGTGCAGCACTGGTACTGCCTTCTTGGCAAAGAAATGACGGCTTGGGACTCTCCACCTTGGCTCGGCACAAGCCATCAGTTCTCTGAAAGGTGCAGAGTTCACCACCTGAAAAGGGAGCGACTGCAGCACCAGCAACTTGGACAGGAGCACATTCAGCTTCTGCGCCATAGGATAAGCATACTGCTGTCTCTTGGACATGGCTTCGCTGATGGATTGCTGGCGGGATGCATGACTTGGAGGAGAAGGAGGAGCAGGAGCATCTGGAGCGACAGAGGATGGGTATGACGCACAGCTTCCTTCAGCTGAGGTGCTGGAGCCTTGGCTGGCAGAAATTGGGAGCGGCGTGCCACTTGGTGAGGAAGCAGCCTGGACCACCTCTTCGGAGCCTCAGTTCTCCCAGGCCGCTTTATGGTGCCACTTGGTGAGGAAGCAGCCTGGACCACCTCTTCGGAGCCTCGGTTCTCCCAGGCCGCTTTATGGTGACGCATCATATGTTGACGCAGGGCCGTGGTGCCAACATTTGGGCCCTGGCCACGCTTCACCTTCTGCCTATATATCTTGCATGTGGCCATGTTACCCTCCTGCGGATGCTTGAGGAAAAACTGCCACACTGCCGAGTAGCTACTTTTCCCACCAACAGCCCGCACTGATTCACTGCTACTGTCGTCAACTCCAGGAACCCCTGCCCTACTTTCTCCCAATAAGGTAGCCTGCTGCGCAGCAGGTGCTCTACCCCGGCCCCGTTTGACTCCAGGCTTTACAATTCTGCCCCCATGCTGACTGCCAACCATGCTGCTAACACCTTGCTGCCTCAGCTGCTGACTCCGGGGCAACCTGCACCCCTCTTCTCCTGATGATGAGAATAACGCCCCTTCTGTACCCGGCTCCCAAGTGCGATCGGCTTCATCATCATCATCATCACCGAGTTGTGGCTGCACGTCACTGATGTTCTTGGTTTCCTCAACAGTGTCTGGCGCAGGAGCTGGAACGCTCGCAACAACACCCACGCCACTCTCCACATCACTATTTGTCTGCCTAGTGAAGGAAGCCACCTTCATTTCTTGGCTGGGCAGTAGCTGCTGACTGTCCTCTATCTGATCGTCCTCCTCACTAAAGAGTGGAGCTGAACCCAAAGCATAGGATACGTCGATGGGGGAGGGAACGGCGTAGGACAGAGGCAATGGGAGGACAGGGACTGCTCTCGGGCCATGCCAACTCAGGGTTGTGTCAGAGGAACCTACCGACCCTAGACTGGGGTTGTTAGATGTAACTTGTGATGATTTGGATGACCGCGTTAACCAATCTACCACGGCAGATGCGTTACTGGTGGAGACACGACCGCTAGCAGATACTGGCAGATCAGGTCTCTCACCGCGACTCCTGCTGCCACTCGCCCCTAGTCTGCTTCGACCTCTGCCTGCTGAATCTTGGCCTCTGCCACTCCTCTTTGAAAATCCTGGCACTTGTCTGCCTGACATTTTTATGTATTTGAAATGCGCAATAGGCACTTAAAAATGTGTTTACTTTAAAAAGCAGAAGCTAAATAAAGTGAGATAATGCTTCTCTGCACCAGATACTATGAAAATTGGCAAAAGGGGATACCCTGCGGGCTGGTGTTTTTACAAGACGCCAAAAAAAATTCAAAATGCAATATATTAATAAAACAGAGCCTGTAGAAGCTGATTTAGTATAACAGATAGGGTGAAATGTGCCGGTTTGGGATACCCCGTGGCCTGGTGTTTTTACAGGACGCAAAAAAAAATTCAAAATGCAATATATTAATAAAACAGAGCCTTTAGAAGTGGATTTAGTATAACAGATAGGGTGAAATGTGCTGGTTTGGAAAGCCCATGCGGCCTGGTGTTTTTACAGGACGCACAAAACCAATTCAAAATGCAATATATTAATAAAACAGAGCCTTTAGAAGCTGATTTAGTATAACAGATAGAGTGAAATGTGCTGGTTTGGGATGCCCATGTGGCCTGGTGTTTTTACAGGACCCACAAAACCAACTAAAAACTAAAAACTCTCTCTGCCCGTAATCTCACCACCCTGGCTTACAAAACCTCCTGTAATACCACACTGCAGCCACACAGCAAACATCAGGCCAGCGGCTTCCTCGTCCTTGACCTCTCCGATCTGCTGATTGAGCATGGTGAAAAGAAGGGGTCAAAGAGTTCCTATCGTCCATATGAGGAGTAGCTATTTTGTCTGCAGGGTGTGGATGCTCGGGATGCCACTACAGTCTTGGTAGAGGGTAAGTGCTTGTGAAGTAGATGTCCTTTTGGTTGCTAACTGTCAGTTTAAGTTTTCCCACCTGCATAGGCAGCATGGGGATCTTACTGTGGTGATGAGGTTGAAGTGCCAAAAGACAACACACAATTTATGTTTGGAAATGTAGGAGGCACCAGTAGTCAACAAGTTTCCATGACTCATGCACAAGTTCTTCCAGGCAACCAGATGTTATTGGTAAGTGTGCACCCTGCAACCAATCTGAGCCTTTTTGTAAGGGGACAATGTTGTGACATCCATGCACTGTGCATGTTGCAGATGGCCGGTATGTGTCCATACTCAACTGGGGGCCAGCTTGGCAATGTTAAAAGTAACCCACAATGTGTTTGCTGTGGGCTGTGTGTTAGTCATTAAACATCCGAATGTATTGTCATGGTGTGTTGTCTGTATTTGCCAATCAATTGTTATATTTAACAAATCATATGTGGATCTCCCACCATTATCTGACGGTGAACACCCAACAACACTAACACAGATTTCACAAAATTCAGGAGAGGATGCCACAGAGGTATGTAAACATGTAGTACTTATGGATTTGAGATGTGAGGTTTGTATGCAGTGTGATCTTTTTAGGTGATTTACACACCAACAAGTGACTTACACCTGTTTTGTGGTTGTAGAATTTGTCATTGCAAAACCCTATTACAATCAGCCAAAGTTCAGCCTCACCATGTGCAGAACAACTAAACATAGAGACACACCAATCAAGGCTTCAAACGGTAGTTGTTAATGTCCAACAGTATGCTGACCAAAACAACTTGGGGTCTAAATGTGTAGCTGATTATGCATTGAGTAGTACTAGGCCCACATTCAGACACACAAGCCTTGATTCACAGCCTCCTTTTCGTTCACTTTCACATGTGTTTGTGTATTTTTGGTGAGTTTTTGCAGCCATTAACTGGATTTTTGTGTCTTTTTTCATGTGTATGTGCATTTACATTAACGCGAATAAGCATATTCAATGGTCGTATATTTCGTGTAAATATTTTGCTTTCTCGGGAATATTACATTATTGGAATGGGCTTGCGCATGATTCCAAGCCTTGATTGTTGATTCGAACATGGCCAATAAAACGAGGGTGTTTCCGCTAAACTTACAGGGTGTATTTCCTGGTGAAAGTTTGCTGTCATTGTGTGAGTTTCAGTGTGATGGAGGCGGATTACGTGGAGGAATATGAGTGCCTGCAGCGACACAGCATTCTATGCATCTGCATGTCAGATTTCAGGTTGCATTGCGCACGTTTGGATATCGCTCGCATGCATGGCATTGAGCTATTCGAGCTTACCCGACTGAACCGTGTTTCCCTCGAGAAACTGTATAGTGAGCTGCGGCCATGGTTGGCCCCCACCACAAAGAAGGGGCATGCAATTGCAAGCATGACCAAATTGGTTGGCTGCCTTCAATTTTTAGCAAACGGCTCGTTCCAGAGGCTGGGTGCCCTCTCCGTGGGCATGTCCCAGCCTACGCTGAGCCACACACTACACAAGTTTCTTGATGGCATGGCTATCATGTTTCAAAAATACATTTGTTTCCCTGATAACGTGGTAGCCTGGAATGCGGTGAAGTTAGGCTTTTATAATATAGCTCATATGCCTAACGTCATGGGTGCGATTAACTGTACTCACGTAGCGCTGGTGCCTCCAGCAGTGAACATCTATATAGGTATGTGGTTTTTCTGCCCATCCTTCCATATATGTAACCTAATGTAGCCTTGCATTGTATATGTTAATGTGGAGCTAAATCTACATATAAAGCTACTATTCTTGGTGTGCCACACACCCCGCTTTACTTCTTAAATATTCATCCATTAATGGGTTAATCCACCGCCAGGTGACGTAGTGCAGAGAGGAAGTCTTGTAACGAGCCCCCTTCCGGCCTATATATACCTGGTACCTCCCTTCAATCACCAGTATTTTTTCTCTCTGCTTGCTGACAAGTCAGAAGATGGAAGTCTCCTGCTTACAGGTAGGCCGGGGTATTCTTACCCCGCCACCCCCCTTTTGGTCTATTTCTGCCCGGTTTGAGTTTGTATACCTTTATGGTGGAATGGAAGCCTCCCAGCCTAGGCTGCTCACCGGGCAAATGGTAGATGGCACTTTAAGTGCCTAGGAGCTTATCTCCTACCGCTCGACCTCATGCGTGGGGCAATGCGGCTATCCGGCATGGTGATCCGGAAATGGGATGCCCCTGTCCCGAGGGTCCCCGTAGCCCCTTTCTCTCCCGCTACGGTCCCTTCTCCCTTCACTATGGGGGGGGGGGGGTGTGAGGGTGTGCTTTTAGTATGTGTGTTTCACTTGTATCACTTCATTTCAACATGTGTGTGTGTTCATGATTATGCATTCACTGTTATTCAGCATGTGTATACTTTTGGTTTTGGTCTGCTTAAAGAAGGGCAGGCTGCGCTGGGTAGGGGCTGGCCACTTTTCTTGGCAGACTATTGCTTTGTGGTCCCCTCCCCTCTTCCCCGCCTGGCATTTTATGTATTCTTTAGGCTGCGCCATGCGGTCTTTATCCTTCCCCCTCCGCCGCCTGGGCGCACGTGTAGTGGCCCATCTGAGAGTGATTTCCAGCTGATTGGCGTAGGGGGGGGCGGGTCCCGCTGACGCGGCGTCGGGGGCGCGGCGCCGACGTCATGCGGCGTCTTGCGGCGGGCCCAGCGTTTACTTCCTTTCAAAAGCAGGAAGTTGCGTGGGCGCGCGGCCGCACTTAGTCTTCCGTGCTGGCTGCTGGCTGCAGTCTTGCTCCGGCTGCTGCCTTCGCTGACCAGGTAAGCGGCCCCACCCGTTGGGGCCGTTAAGTGGGGAATGCATTTCCTTGTAGTGATGTAGTGGGGAGTCACTTTTTATTAAGGGGGTGTGATTTGGCTCTCATTTATAGGCACTTTGGTGCCATGCTTATATGTTTTCTTATACACATGTGAGGATCTGATGGTTTTTCTTTTCCTTGCAGATCCTGGGATCCCTGCTTATGGTGGCCCTCCGGCTCTATGTGCCTGGCTAATTATTGGGATATCTATTAAATGTATATATACATAGACTATATATAAATATATATATATAGTTTATTAAAGGGGACCTTAACTTAAAAAAAAAAAAAAAATATTTAAGTAAAAAAAAAAAAATCCTCCCTTCCGGGACATTACTAATAAAGGGGCATCCCGGGTTGGCTTATGCCTTAAAAGTCCCAAGTATTGCGAATACCATAAATCACCATATGGAGGCTTCCGTAATTTCCGGAAACGGTTCTGCTGAGCCGTTCGGGGGGTGCGTAGGTTGTGGGGTTCCACTCCCAGCTGATGATGTCTTTGTTTGCATCCCTTGTGCAAAACAGACTATTGCGCGCCAGTCCGTTGCTTCGGCTGCGGGTCCATCGCATCCTTCATCATCTCCTACCTCTCCCTCCCTGTTCCGGACCCCGCATGACACTGTCAAAAGTGGGGATTCACATTTCGAGGCGGCAGCACAGCCCAGCTCCCGGAAAGTAATGCCCGTTAAAGCAGCGTTAAAGCCCGCTGCAAAACGAAGGCACCTGACTCCGGTACCTTCGGCTCCACAGGACGAGTTTTATGAACCTGTGGAATGGTCCGATGGATCCCCGGACGAGGATGAATTCCCGTCGGAGTCAGATGAGCCGACAGGTCAGCTTGTGGCTGATGAGAGTGGCGATTGGTCAGAGGGGGTTGTTTTTGACACCCCCTCTATTCTGGCTCAAATGTTTAAAATTTTTGAGTTTAGATACGCCTGAGGCGGCCGCCCCGCCAAAGGGTCAGTTGTTTAAGGAGCCTCAGCCGCGTTTGGTTTTTCCCAGACAACACCACTTTGAGAGGGTGGTTCTTAAGGAATGGGAACATCCCACGCGGTTATCTGGAATTCCTTCCAGTTGGGAAAAGCGTTATCCTTTTCCACCAGAATTGGTGAAGCTTTGGTCTGTCCCTCCTGATGCCGATACCCCTGTACTAGGGCTCTCCAGCTCGGCTATGTTACAGTCTGCTGAGACCACTGTCCCTAAAGATGGAGAAGATCGTCGGATTGACCAATACGCTCGACATGGTTTTATCTATTCCGGGTCAGCGTTGCACCCAGTATGTGCTTCAGCCCTTCTTCTATTGGCAATTAAGTCCTTAATTCAGGGGCTATATGAGGATCTTAATCCCGCTTGCAAACAGTTCACTGCGCTTAAGCAGTGTGAATCTTTTGTGGCTTATGTCCTGGCCGCTCAGGACGATGCGCTGACTATGAGTTGCAAGGCAGCAGCTATGCTGGTGGCTATTCGCAGGTCAGTATGGCTGCGTCAGTGGTCAGCGGACACAGCTTCCAAAAAGGTGCTCACAGCTCTCCCCTTTTTGGGGTTGCGTCTGTTCGGGGAGAAAATTGATTCAGTCGCAAAGGGTGGTAAGATGCCACAACGCAAGAGGCCTCGTAGTCCCTTTAGGGGGGCAAGTTCCGGTAGGCCTTCCTTTCGAGGATTCAGAGCGGGCAGGGGTGCTTCCTTTCCCGCTACCAGTGGCGCAGGTTGGACTCGGGGGAGGGGCCGTGGCCGGCCCACTCAGTCCTGGGGCACCAAGCCCAAACCTGCTGACAAGCTCACTCAGCAATGAGGGGCTGCCCTTACCCGTGCGGGTGGGGGGACTATTGCGACACTTCTACCAGGTTTGGAACCAAGTGGTTCCAGGCAGATGGATCCAGGAGGTAGTGTAGCCCGGTTACGACCTGGAATTCGAGTCTCACCCTCCTTCACGGTCCGTTCATGGGTCGGTTCATCCCGGCCTGAACTCTCATCAAAACGGAGTGTGTCTTTCTTTTGCCCAAATTCACACGAGAACGCTTCAGCTATTTCTGTTAGCGTGTTAGGACCAGCAACCTCAGTCGCTGGATCAGTCCTTCCAGTTGTCCTCCCGTGTACGGCAGTCCCTCCTGTGGTAGTTGGTCTCGACCAATCTTGTGTAGGGCAGGCCTTTCCTGACCCCCCTTTGGAAAATTGTCACCACGGACGCCAGTCTGTCAGGATGGGGCAGATTCTGGAAGGAGCTGCGGTTTCAGGGGCAGTGGAGACCTTAAAGGCCCCACTTGCCCATCAATATTCTGAATCTGAGAACCATCCGTCAGGTGCTTGCTCTCCTGACTCAGTACGTTCTGGGCCTTCTGGTCCAGATTTGTTCAGACAATCGATCAGCGGTTGCTTACGTCGGTCTTCAGGGAAGGACGCGCAGTCTGAGTACTCTCAGAGAAGTGTCTCTGATCCGGACCTGGGCAGTGTTCCATGTTCCCTGTCTCTCGGCGGTTTACGTTCCAGAGGTGATGAAACAAGTAGCGGGTCGGTTGAGCAAGGGCTCCCCCCGTCTGGAAGAATAGGCTCTCCATCCTCGGGTGGTTCGCTCACTGTGTCTCCAATGGGAGACCCCGGAGGTGGACCTGTTGGCCCCTCATCACAGGCTCCCGAACTTCGTGTCTGGCTCTGGCAGTGGACGCCATGTCCCTGAGCTGGGGAGCTCTGGGATTTCTATACCTGTTTCCTCCAATGCCCATGCTGGGCAGGGTTCTTCAGAAGTTGGCTCTGGAAAAGGTGTACGCCGTTCTCGTGGCCCCAAGGTGGCCAAGACGAGTGAGGTTCGCAGACATCGTTCGGCTGGCAGTGGACCAGTTCGTTCTGCCTCTTCGGCCCGATCTGCTCACTCAGGGGCAATTGTGTTGCCCCAATTTACCAGCGCTGGGTTTGATGGCCTGGCTGCTGAAACCTCCATCCTGAAGGAGGAGGGTCTTTCTGATTCTGTCATTAGGACTCTGATCAGTGCCCGGAAGAGGTCTTCTTCCATCACCTACTATAGGACTTGGAAAGCCTATATCGCTTGGTGTGAGATAAGATCTTTTCCTTGTAGGGTCTTTTCGGTCTCAAGGGTTCTGGAGTTTTTACAATCAGGGCTGGACTCTGGTCTCCAGCTTAGTACGTTGAAAGGGCAGGTCTCTGCCTTATCTATCTTTTTTCAGAAGCGTGTTGCGCTTAAACCTTTAGTTAAAACTTTTTTCCAGGGGGTTACGCATGTGCGGCCTCCCAGGAAACCATTACTCCCGGTTTGGGATTTGAATTTGGTTCTTTCGGCTCTTCAGGCTCCTCCTTTTGAGCCTTTGCAAGATATTGCTTTGTCTACCCTGACTCAGAAGATTGTCTTCTTGGTAGCTATCACTTCTGTCCGGCGTGTCTCAGAGTTGGCGGCCTTAACTATCCAGGCGCCTTACTTTGAGAGGCATCAGGATAAAGTGGTCTTTCGGTTCAAGCCAGACTTTCTTCCTAAGGTTGTTTCTGCTTTTCATTTGAATCACGATATTGTTCTTCCCTACTTGTGTCCTAATCCTAAGAATGACAAAGAGAGGGTTTTGCATTGTTTGGATGTAGTACGCTGTGTTAAGTACTACTTGATTATCACGTCTCTTTTTCGTAGGACGGATTCCTTTTTTGTTGTGCCCCATGGGCCTAAGAAGGGTTTGGCACCAGCCAAATCTGCCATTAGCAAGTGGATACGTCAGGCCGTTACTGCGGCCTATTCGGCTAAGGGAAGAGTTCCCCCTTTTCGTATCATTGCTCATTCCACTCGCGCTGTTGGGGCGTCTTGGGCATTTCAGCACCAAGCTTCTGTTGAACAGGTTTGTAAGGCCGCCACTTGGTCTTCTGTTCACACTTTTTCTAAGTTTTACAAAGTTGATGTGCGGGCCTCAGCGGATGCTGTTTTTGGCCGCAAAGTTCTGCAGACTGCAGTCATTTAAGTTATGCTTCACCTGGCCTTGAGATGCCCTTCCCTTGTGGACACTGCTTTTGGATGTCCCATTAATGGATGAATATTTAAGAAGTGAAGCGGGGTGTGTGGCACACCAAGAATAATACCATTTTGTGAGTACTCACCTGTAAAATGGATATTGTTGGGGTGCCACACACCCCGCTTCACCCCCACCCTTTTCGGTGTTACCGAAGCATTTATATGGTGAAGCCCTTTTTTATTTATATCAAAATTGATTTTTGAGGTTACCGGTGGAATACTGGTACCTTGTCTTTCTGCTTTTTAAATATACTGGTGATTGAAGGGAGGTACCAGGTATATATAGGGGCTCGTTACAAGACTTCCTCTCTGCACTACGTCACCTGGTGGTGGATTAACCCATTAATGGATGAATATTTAAGAAGTGAAGCGGGGTGTGTGGCACACCAACAATATCCATTTTTCAGGTGAGTACTCACAAAATGGTATTTTGTAATTTCACTGTTATATATGTGGTTTTTATACCAAAAATTAACTAATAATGAGCCCTTAACAATGAGAAAGTTATCTTTTATATATATATGTTTTGCTAATTGTTTTTCTTATTTTGCAATTGCAGGAACAGAAAGATGTTCCATTCTATAGACGTCCAGTGTGTGGTTGGTCCTGACCTTCGCTTTTTCAGCATCATGGCTGGATTTCCTGGGTCTACACACGATGCCTATATCCAGTCTCTATGGGCATTTTGAGACTGGCAACTTGTCTGGTGGTTGGCTACTGGGTAAGTGTTTATTAATAGCTGACTTGGGTTTGTAATGTGTAACTACTATAATGTTGAAGTCCCCTGCCTTAACATATGAAGTTCTTCCCCTTGTAATTATTATATAGATTTTTTTTTTTTTTTGGTTATAGGTGATTCGGGATATCCCCTTCTCCCGTGGCTAATGACCCACATCTAGCGCCCTCAGACACAGCCACAAGAAGTTCCGTATTTATCGCCCTATAAGGCGCACGTATTTTTCCATAAAAATAAAAAAAATTAAAAAAACTCACCCGTTCCCGGCGTTCCCGCGTTGCCTGTCACTCTGCAAGAGGCCAGATAAAGACAGAGGAGCGGCGGGCTGTGTCCCGGCCCCGCCGCTGCGATCGCTGTCTTTTCTGACAGCAATAGCAGCGGCAGGGCCAGAGACAGCGCCCGCCGCTCCGCCATCTGCTGCCTCTTCCAGCTGGGGCACATGCGAGCACCCAGGTCAGGGCCCACCCGATTCATGGAGCCAGCCGCTCAGCAAAAGTGTCAGCGGACAGGTGAGTTTTACTTTTTTTTTTTTTTTTACTTAATCTCACTGGGGGCAAAGGGGGTGCCACACAGCCTATGGGTATTGGAGGGAGAGGGGGATGGCACACAGCCTATGGGAATTGGGGGGAGAGGGGGATGCCACACAGCCTATGGATGCCACACAGCCTATGGAAATGGGGGGAGGGGGATGCCACACTGCCTATATGGGGAATGGGAGGGGGATGCCACACTGCCTATATGGGGAATGGGAGGGGGATGCCACACTGCCTATATGAGAAATGGGAGGGGCATGCCACACTGGGTATACGGGGAATGGGATGGGGGCATGCTACACTGTCTATGGAATGGGGACATCCCACACGGCCTATGGGAATGGAATTGGGGGAATGCCACACTGTCTGCAATTGTGTGTTTTTAGTTTAAAATATTTTTTTCTTATTTTCCTCCCCCAAATCCTAGGTGCGTCTTATGGGCGTCCTATAGGGCGAAAATATGGTATATAATTGGGCCTATCGGAAGACCCGGGCTGTAGTTGAAAGGGCATTTGGCTTCGCTTCCGCTGTCTCGACCATACGGGGGGCTCTGCAGTACGAGCCGGCCAAAGGTATAAAAATTATCCGTGCATGTATTATTCTGCATAATTTTGCCATCATGAAGAAGGTGCCCCAATACATGGATGTCTCTCCCTCTCCAGCACTTCTGGACATCCCAGAAGAGCTTTATGTTGGCACCCAGAGCTCCTCTGCTCAGTCTGTCAGAGAGCACCTGATTTCCACTCACTTTACTTAAAATGTTATGTGTTTGTTACCAATATGTGTTACTTTATGTTACTTATTTGTTCTTTGCCTTGGCAAAGTACATTTTTGTTCAAACAACTTAGTTGTTCACAAATATTTATTTTTGTGATTTTTGAGGGATTTAGCCAAAACCAAAACAAGTAATGAAAGTTGAAAATAATATTTTTGCCTAATTGAACATGATAGCCACTCATCAACAATTGGGTTTACATAACAACTCAAAATTGACAAAAGTGATTTACTGGTAAGGTTGCTGGCGCTGCAGAAAGTATGGGTTTTGTCCCGCCTGAAGAATGGCCACCATCTGGGAAAAGTTTGAATTAAGCATCTGCCACAGCTTCTCCCTCTGTCTATTGTTGTTCCGGATTTCCTCCAGCAAGGCTTGCAGAGTATTATTCATTTGGTTGATGTTATTAGCCATATTTTGGTGGAATCTTTCGGTGGTTTGGCGGAAGTTGTGGTTATCACTCCGTCAAGCTGACTCCATCATCTGCACATGCCTCACCAGGGTAAGATCGCTGACTGCTGAGTCTGTCGTCCTCTTACCCAGGTTTGGACGCGTGCAGCTGATGGGCCAGGGCTAGTCACATTTCCCGATGGTGATGCCAAATCCTCTGCAGTAGAGCTTGGCCATGTACCTGTTTGTTGGGGAGGAATCTGCTGGCCATGCTGGTGCTGTTGTTGTGGCTTTGCTAGCAGAGGGTGAGCTTGACTCTGCTGCAGAGGATTTGTGGGAGGCTGGAGCTGTTGCAGTGGCTGCTGCTGATGATGATGTGTTTCAGGTTGGGGTGGCAGCGACATGTTGGCATCCTCCCCCAGCCCATGGATGTCTGCCATAATGGGTGGTGTCTGTAGGGACAGAAATTTCAGTATTTAACTATTTAATTCGAAATATCCTCTGGCCAATTGTCATGTTGCTTAACATGCATCACCAAGTAGGTAACATTACACTTACCAGATGTAATTGATCGGTAAAAGCACTCTTTTGTAATGGCTGTTCTGCCGAAGTGGACCCTGAACCTCCAACTGTTGGTAGTTGTTGGCTACTAATTTGTACAGTTGTTTACGCTGAAATTACATTGTAATCTAAGGTTAAGACACACATACATTGTGGTCAGAAACAATTTATATACATTTTTTTCAGCTAAAAAGCTCATCCATTAGTTGAAATACTAACCTCCCTGCAACGCACTGAAGTGTTGATGGGTGGATTAGACCTTGCACCATTTCTTCGGCAGCAGTGAATAGCAATTTTGATGGGTATCCAACTCCTGTTTTCAACCTTAAACAATAACTTAATGAAAAAATTAGAATCTCAGGCGCCACATCAACCTGCCCACCCCAAACAACCATCTTTACCCAAGAAACGTGTGCTTGTTAATCTTCTGATGAACGGCATACTTCAAGTCAGAAAAAGTTGAAGTTGCTCCACATCTTTACGCTCTGTGCCAGAGCAATTCACCTGCCTGGTGATCTCCTTCCAAATTTCAATTTTTCTGGTCTTACTGGTTGGTTTAGATCTGCGCCATTATAATTCCTGGAAATGGTCGGAGACACCAGTAGCCAAGGCCATAAATTGGGGCTCACTAAACTGTCAACTCAAACTGACACAGCGCAGGTTTTTGCCAACGGATGACCTGTCTGCCTCATCCTGGCTAGTTGGCAAAATTGGTGACATCTGAGCCAGACTAGCAGATGAGGAAGAATGAGACCTTTGACTGGGAAATGATTGGGCAGGACTTGCTTGGGGGCTGGGTGTGTTAGCTTGGCTGTCCCAGGAAGAATTGGCTGTTGAGGCACACGGTGTCACAGGGCTCTCTACAATGGATTCTGGCAAGTTGCCAGAGGGGGCTATGGTGTTTGGACCTTCTCTGCCCCTTGCCCTTACTACACTTTCTGCCTTTAGATGACTGAGTAAGGGGAGCATTGTGGCTGGTGGAGGATCCCTTAGGCTTCGGGGTTGGTGCAAGTATGGGTTGAGCTGCAGGCTGGCTCAAACTACTCTCTTTTTGCCTTTTGGAAGTCCTGGTAGGCAGATCCTTGTGAGATTGGTGAGAATGGCGTCTTCCACCACTATCTTTAGAAAAGCCTTTTCTGGACCTGGTAGCTGGCCTCCCAGTGTTTTGGCTGGAAGTTGAAGGCACAGGCTCTTGCTGGCATATGCCACGGGATCCTGCGATCCTGCCTGTTTTTGCGTCTTTTGGGGTCGTCTCTTACCGGTCATCTTGATGTGTGATCAGAAACATGCTGTGTTTGCACCTATCCTTTAAATAGTTGTCACTGTCTATGATGTCAGTGCGTACGGCCGCACGAGCCCCGGAAACCGCTGGGGCACACCACATAACGAAAGTGAACCTCCCCAAGATGGCCCCCACGCTCTTCACTCGCCAGCAGCAGGAGACCATTATGCGCGTGAGTGTTATGTGCAGGAGTTTATTTGCACGCCAAATGCATGCATAGGCGTTTATGCATCACGGGCTAAACAGGTGTGCCAAAAATGTAGAATTAAATGCACCTAATGCAGCGAATGTGCGCAACAAACAAATGTACTATCCGAGGATAGGTCCTGACATTAACAATGATTTAACGTGTTTGTGGGAGTGCTATTAATAACCTGCTTGCATAATTTGAAAGATCTGTATGATGCTTTATTTAATGAGATCTGTTTTTCTTCCACCTTTTAGATGATGCTCAGCCATCGGTATGATTACCTGCCGAGCCGCTTTGAAAAACGGACCTTGGCACTGGAAATAGTAGCCAAACTACAGGAGGAAACTGACACCACCTTCACCTATACCCAGATCATCCAGCACTGGTCGGACCTAAAACGCAGGAAGAGGCTCCGGGTGAGGAAATTCTTCCAAAAACATTTCCCAAGTAAGTAGATTACCATTACATCTTAGGAATACACTGCCCTTAGGCAGGCCTGTGTTTATGAATACTATTCTCTTCTAGTGAATTAATATAGCTATCGAATTAGGCCCATCCAGAGACGAGGAGTCCGGCCAAGGCTGGAGAGATCTGGGAGATGTGAAGGTGGTGTCAGTCCAGTGCCAAGGTCCTCCCCCTCCTCTGCAAGTCCGGAAGAACAACCATTGGACCTGTCTGCAGAGGAGGGGGATCAGCTGCTCGGCAGGGAATCGGAGGAGATGCAGGAGCAACACTCAGGTATGATTATCAAACAGAAGCACACACAGGTACATGCAGTGTAAACACACACTCATTTCTTACTTATATACTTTTAGATGCTGATGTGGCAGGTAAAGAGCCTGGAATGGATAACCCAGAAGGCCAAGGACCTGAGGTGCAAGGAGAAGGTGGGTGATGTCACACACACATTCTAATTTAAATGTCGTCATTAACAAATATGAAATTATAGCTAAGAGGAGTGGCAGGCCCCAGGAAGGAGGGTGGTCCCCCAGGAACAGGTCGTCCACCAGCCTAGTAAGTTTTTAGACAACTTAGTTGATTTACATTACCATGCCGTCATCAACAGATATACCCAATCTATAGCCTAGAATATTAGATTAATTTCTGGAACAATCCATAGCCTAGAATATTAGATTGATTTCTGGAACAATCCATAGCCTAAAATATTAGATGGATTTGTGGAACAATCCATAGCCTAGAATATTAGATTGATTTCTGGAAAAATCCATAGCCTTAAATATTAGATTCATTTCTGGAACAATCCATAGGTTAGAATATTAGATTGATTTCTGTAACAATCCATAGCCTAGAACATTAGATTGATTTCTGGAACAATCCATAGGCTATAAATTAATAATATTTTATTCAACAGGTATTCCAAATGCATACTAGAAATTATTTTTTGTTTTCTTTTCACATCCAACACACAGCAACGAATCCAACAACTGACAGCTGCTGTTCATAGGCTGGTGGGCGTCATTGAGGAGCTTGCAGCTTCAATAGGGACCACTGAGGAACAGAATCCTGGGAGCCTGCCACTTGTGTGTAAATAGTTTTAAAAATGTTTACAGCCACCATTGGTTGCTGATGATGGTCGAGAAGGACCCAGTAATGCACAGCTGTATGAGTTGGGTTCACAAATGTTAACTACTTAAGACACCAACCCCAAGCCAGAATAGATGAAAGACTGGCAGGCATAGAAGGCCAACTACACGTCATTCAAGAAGAACTGTATCTTAGGGCACAGGAGGCTTTCCGGACACTGGAGCAACTTGGTCAAATTCTTTTGGCTTTATAAGACAGTCGTCACCAAATGGCAGACATGCTGCAGGTCCTATACCACCATGTACAACAGCAAAATGTGTTTTTCTTTGCACTATTTGAGCCATCACTAGTGCAAATCACACCACTGCTACACAATGACATAACTCCAGCACCACCAGTTTCAGATTTGAATGTCTCTGCCAAAGGCATGGTCACTTCTCAAGATGCACAAACTAATACAGTGGGCCAAAAGGAGTGAATATAAATTTTGTTTGAATTATATCTAGCACTATCTTGTGCCTGAGTTTAGGCAATACAAATCTAAGTTCTCACATGCTAACCTGTCTAGTCCTCATCATATGTATGGTGCCTAAAATATGTTGTTAGCCTTACAAACACTCATGTGTGGAAATCAAAAAATTAACTTTAGTCAAAAATTTTACAATCTGGCCAACATGGCCAAAAAACAAGGCTGCATAGAAGCCAAATATTTCTTGGCCCCGCCCTGCATCTTCTGCTGCAGCTCCAGCAGCATCTCTCTGCACCAGCGCACAAAATGCCAGAGCCTGTGATGCTTTTGTATCTGTGGGTAATTTCAAACAACATTTATGAGTACTAAATGTCTACACCTAAGTTCACTATACACAAGTGATCTATTTTGCAAAAGATCCTAAAAATGCGGTTGGGGGGGGACAACAGGTATACATTTAGAAAAGTCTGGCTAATAAGCAAACCTACCTGTGGATACACCATAGTATTATATTCCAGGAGCTAAGAGTCCCCCACATCACCGGCAAACTTCACTGGGGATTCAACTTCCTTGTCCCCTTTCTCCCCTAGGTCCTCAGCTTGGGCACGCCATGAGGGCCGCTCCCCCCGATGACTCATCCAAATCCTGCACTCGGGGTGCGGGGGAGAAAGCCCTTCCCATGCTTTCCTAGGGTATTCCATTTATCTGTGGAAACATAAAAGAAAAGCAGAAAATACATACAAATACTACTGCAGGTTCAAGTGGGCAGATCAAAGAGTTTTGGGTGTGTACTCTATTTACCAGATGCGTAGGCATCATACAACCTATAGACCTTTTCCAGTCTATTAGCTGGGAGACCATGGCCTTCACCACCTCCACAATCTTGCCCATGCACCCCTTTGCGTAGTCATATTCCATGACACAGAAATCCTAGATACACAAAACAATATGAATATATGAATATGAATAAATACATATAAATATATTTGAACATCAACACACAACTAGAAAATAATACTTTATACAGAAATGTGTGTTCAAAAACAAAATGGTAAAAAAAGAAAAACGCTATTCGAATATTGCTAATTGTTACTCCTAAAAATGCTGAAGTCAGTAATGCTGCTAAATAAAAAATACTAATAAAAATGCTAGGATATAAATGGAAATGCTAACGAATATACAGACACATCTAAATTTAACAGAAGGAAGGCCACACCCCATACAGTAAAATATATGTTACGCTATTTGAAACACATGAAACACAACAGAGCAAAACACATGTAATGACATTGTTAACAGACTGGAGCACTGGCACTGCAATGGCAGAACACATACAGTTCTGCAGCATAAACCTCAAGTTACAGGAACAACACTAAAAGTCATTGGTTGCTGGGCAGGAGATCCAACCAATAATTTTATAGGTAAAAAATCAAATCCAGTTTATCCGAACGCTAATTATACACAAATTATATAGACACCATTGAATTGTATGGGAGAATGCTACTGAACACGACAGTTGCTACGTGACGCTGCTAAACATACAGCGCAGCAAGTTTACAATGAGTTGCCGCTAGTGATGCATTACAGGCGCCCACCAGTTTGACTATGTGGCGTTAGCACTTCGTAAATAAGGCCCTGAATGCATCATCGCTGGAAAGCACCAGGGGGTGGGGCTGCTTAACCAGGGAACAATATGGACGATTTCATCCAGTTCATGCTTTTTTGAATATTGGGCAAAGGCTTTAGTAAAAAAAAAAGAATCACTGGCTGTTATGAGGCACTGGGCTGGGAATCAGGGTATAGGATTACTTTAAATAGGGCCAGAGATCTCAAATGGCTTGACTGCTTTCGTACATGCTTGATTAGGTTTGATTCAGACCCCCTTTCTCAACATTTTTTGTGAGAAAATTTCCGTTCTCATCCATTTTTCCCCCTCCCTGTCTGATTCAGCAGAGCCTTTTTTTCTGCGAGAGTATTTGTGTGAAATGTTTTCATTTTTGCGTGAATTTTCGATTGGTAGTAAGACCTAAAAAAAAAAAACTATGAGAAATGGGCTCTGAATCAACCCTATTGTCTCACATATGGTCCCAGAATCAATGAGAATTCTCACGTAAGAGATGGGACCAAGTTTTTTTTATCCCAACCCTAATATCTTTATGACATGTAGAAATCATCTACCCAGATTTTGAATGTATATTAAATGTCTATATTTCTCTTCTGCAGAATACTAGGCATATTTTTAGGAATATGCTACAGAAAATAGATTGGAAAAAAAAAACATGTTTTGTTTTTTATACTAACTCCCTTAGACTTCGGGAAAATAAATCACAGCTGCTATATTGTGGTACTCGACTGGCTGTGCATCTTCGAGGATAATGAACGGTTGTTCTGGGGCTTGTAGGACAATAACTCCAAGACTAAACTGCTCACTGGTAAAATATATTATGGGAGCTTTAAATGCACTCTTGCCATATTTAAATAGTTGTAAACATGAGTTGTGTATGGAAAGCCGACTTTGTAACACTGAAGGAACAATAAAGCCGGAATGTTCGTCCTCAGAAGCAAGGATTATATTTAAGCGAGTTGGTTCATTAAACAGAAGACATATAGAAGAGATGCATTACAGCAAAAACAAGGAATGGTTGATTTATCACAATCCACCCTCCCTTCAGTACGACATAGCTCTGGTGCAGCTCTTTCTTTTCCAAGGTCTCGTCATTAATTTCACAGGGATATGTGCACAAATTTCACATTACAGGCTTGAGTCTGGAGGATGTAGCTTCTAGTACAGATAGTATTGTTCCCAGGGAAGCACCCAATGGGGTGGTAAACGGGTCTGGGCTAGTGATGGGATATAGATCTGGGCCAAAGCTACAATCGACCCGGAACTTGCCGATTCTTTTCACCCCACCCTGGATACCGCCAAGATCTGGATCAAATTATCCGGCCTGCCACCCACCAATACTGACAGGTGGCTTGCCGCCCCGTCACTACCCCGTGAATTGGTATAGGGGCCCCTTGGATTTCTTACAAGTTCACAAACAGTTAAAAAAATAAAAAATAATAAAAGTTAAAAACATTTTTTAAATAATTTTTTTAAAAAACTGACCATTGCTGCTGTTTCTTCCTTGATCTGTCCCCTGCCAAGCGGTGTCTTAGCGGGTGGAGGGGAGACCTATGTCCACCCTTACTTCCGATGCTGGTGGCACACTTGTAATAGTGGGTCCATGTCTTGGTGCATATTCAAGGCAAAAAGGCTCTCACTATGCATTTGCATTTGGAAACATTACAGCATTGCACCTAGCAGAGTGAGTGTTCATCCCTCTTGTTCCCTAAAAATGAATGAGCAGACTGCAGAGTGTGCCAAAGCCAGATTCCTGGGACCCACCAGAGGAAATCATTCTTGGGGCCCTCTAAAGGAAATTATTGTTGGTCCCATCAGTGAAAAGAATTCTTGGGGCCCACTAGAAGAAACCATTTTGGGGGTCATCAGAGGAAATTATTCTTGGGGTCACCAGAAGAAATCATTCTTGGGGCCACCAGCTGAAATCATTCTTGGGATCACCAGAGGAAATCATTCTTGGGGTCACCAGAAGAAATCATTCTTGGGGCCCTCTATAGGAAATTATTCTTAGTACCACCTGAGAAAATAATTCTTCAGGCCCACGAGATGAAAACAGGCCTGGGACTACCAAAGGAAATATATGTTGTGGCCCATCATAGGAAATTATTTTTGTGGCCCTCAAGAGGAAACCATTTTTGGAGCCCACCAGAGAAAATTAATGGGACTTCAGCCATATAGAAATAATACTTAAAGGGTTACAGAAGGCAAATGCAATTGTTAAACCATTGTTTGGGGTTATGTTTGCCACTATTTTAAACAGTTTTCCTCTTTTAAATTAAAAATGAAATGGCAGAGATATCAAGGTTTACAGTTTCACCGTATGTTTTATCTTCTAAAACAAATGGGAGAGTGGCCCTTGGCTTTGTGATGCCTCATAATAATCAACATAATGGGCAGGGTCTGTAAGACTGGCATTCTCATTACCCTGGCTGTTCTCTATCCCAGTGTCCACAGTCTGATGATGTGGAGCTTTAGCCCACCAGGTAAGCCCTATGATTGGTGGTCTATGGCAAAGAAATTCTGGGAGTGTGCTCTGTTCTGACAGGAAGGGAGAGGGCAGCCATGATGAGGTGAGCTGCTGAATGACAATTTATGCACTTCGCTTGGTCTTTGTTGTTGCACTAAATATAACATGTGCTGTCTTTTCATTGAGTAGCAAAAGTAAAAGTGACTAAATAAGGCCATAACATAGGTCGCTTCTTAGTTTAAAGAGGAAGATCAGACCTTTTTTATGTTCCTCTTTAAACATCCCTCCCTCACTGCTTCTTGAATCTAAAACGCCGACATCCGGCAGCATTTCTGACCCATTTCCTGACCCCTCCTTAGCCATCCCAGAGTGAAGGCTGCAGGCTTGGCCGGCCTTACCTGTAGCCATCCTCTCTTCTGTTTACATTTTTCTAACCCGGGGGGGGGGGGGGGGGGCAGAGGGCAGGGCAAGCCAGGTCGGGGGAGTTTTTACTAACTCCCCAGGACGGAGGACGATGGGGGAGCAGAGGAATGTGGAGCATGATGCAATCAGAGAGTTAAGTTTACATTTACTATTTTCTAAACCGGAGGGGTGGAGGGCAGGGCAAGCCAGGTGTGGTGAGTTTTTACTAACTCCCCTTAACCTGTAATGTTCTTCTTTAAGATATCCTTAAAATAGGAATGACACCCAAGAATTTCTCTCTCCTGGGTATTGTACATCTCAGGTGGGGCATCCTGATTTAGTTCCCCATAAAAACTCACCTACCTGGCATTCCCAAGTTGAGGCATTGCCTAAACCAAGCCAAACACAGTCGATCAGCGCACTCGATTTGGCTCCCTTCGGCTCTGCTAGCGTCTAAGCTGAAGGAAGCCGAGCGGTGCCAAGTGTGCTGCCAGCCGCATCCCTGCTTGTTTCTAGCTGTGCGCATGACGGTGCTGCCTATTCAGAAAGGCCTAGAGGTGAGTGCAGTGCCAAGGTGTGGCAAGGGCTCCGGGAGAGGAATAGGCAACCTGTTGGTTTTCAGAGAGCAGAGCATGTCAATTCAGGATTCTCCAAGGAGTGGGACTCAGGTGGCACAAAGAAATGGAAAAAAAATAACTTGGTCATTTCCAAGAAGATAGAAATGCAGGTCTGTCATCAATGTGCCAGGACAGAATCCCTTTTATTCATAATCGTAAAAAGACAGTTCATAGAAGCAGTTTGGTTATTTTAACTTCAAAACATCTAAAGTTTAGTCACAGTCAACCTATTCACATGGGGTTTAACTGTTCCTTTATGTTCTTTGTAAACGTAGTTGTTCTAAAATCACTCTAGAACAAATTGTACATGCATTAAAAACCCAAAAGATACGTTTCTTATCTTGAAACAAAATGCTCTTCATGAAAAAGGGATTAGACTGAGAAAAGCATTTCTTCCCTACGGCACAAATATCACTAAAAGAAAAAAGAAGAAGTAGAAAAAGAAAAGCCAAAGATGAGGCTAGAAATAAAAAAAAACATAATCTCTCGATTCAGGATTTAATCAAAGATTATGCCAAGGCTTTAGCGCTCTTATTTATTTATATTCGAATTTTTTCTCATTGAGTGCATCATCGCGAAGCAACCTGATTGCCCACATTTCACAATGAACATTCCCATCTGTTAATAAAGCGCTTAAATTAATCTCCTCTACAAAGGGGACAGATTCGGCAATCTGTTGTCGAATGGCTGTAAATCGAAAATAGAAGCTATTACTGTCTAAATAAAGAAAATATGGGGAGTTCTCTCATCAGATAAACAATTCAGAAATGGCCACAAATGCAGCTAAAGTGCTGAAATCACACAAAATGGCTCCGCAAACAGCAGGAGGACATTATTACTGCCTTTCGGCTATTTCTGCAGATTGGTAGATTTGCTACCTGAAATATTTTTTTTCTCTTTATTGCGCATTACTTATGGAGAGGAAGTCTTAACTTTAGCTCAAAAAAATCACTTTTCTGGCTAATTAGATGTTTTGAAAAATCCCTGATGCAAAAGAAATCCTTTAAAAATTTGTGCTTGAAAAAAAAGGCACTTTTCCAAACTCCCATAGAGAAGAAGGGTAATTACTAGGGATGAGTGAACTTTCGATTGAAATTAGAGTGAAATGCGATTCGGCTGATTCGCCGAATTTTCCGACAAAATTTGTTTCGGTCCGAATTTATTTGCGATGAATCGCTATTAAAAACGGCTATTTCTGAGCTTCCTAGAGCCTCAATAGGGTTGTAAACCATTCTGCCTTGCTCTAACACGCATAGGATGCGTGCTGGGTTAGTGAAATAATACTGTAAATAATTATCACATGCAGATCGGAGACATCGCTAATAGAATCGCAAAGCGGCACAATTGCAGAGAGTTGAGGTGGCATCCCTATGAGGGGCCCCTATAGTGCCTGAAAAACACACCCTGGAGCTGGCAGCAGCAGGAGCCCAAATATTGGCTGAAAGACATCCTGGAGTTGGCAGCAGGAGCAGCAGGAGCCCGAAAATTGGCTGAATGACACCCTGGAGTTGCAAGCAGCAGCAGCAGCAGGAGCCCAAACATAGCTTGAAAGAGACACTGGAGTTGACAGCAGGAGCCCAAAAATTGGCTGAATGACACCCTGGAGTTGCAAACAGCAGCAGCAGCAGCAGCAGCCCAAACATAGCTTGAAAGAGACACTGGAGTTGGCAGCAAGAGCCCAAAATTTGGCTGAATGACACCCTGGAGTTGCAAGCAGCAGCAGCAACAGCAGCAGCAGAAGCCCAAACATAGCTTGAAAGAGACACTGGAGTTGGCAGCAGGAGCCCAAAAATTGGCTGAATGACACCCTGGAGTTGCAAGCAGCAGCAGGAGCCTAAACCTAGCTTGAAAGACACACTGGAGTTGGCAGCAGGAGCCCAAAAATTGGCTGAATGACACCCTGGAGTTGCAAGCAGCAGCAGCCCAAACATAGCTTGAAAGATACACTGGAGTTGGCAGCAGGAGCCCAAAAATTGGCTGAATGACACCCTGGAGTTGCAAGCAGCAGCAGCAGGAGCCCAAATATAGCTTGAAAGAGACACTAGAGTTGGCAGCAGGAGCCCAAAAATTGGCTGAATGACACCCTGGAGTTGCAAGCAGCAGCAGCAGCAGCCCAAACATTGGCTGAAAGAGACACTGGAGTTGGCAGCAGGAGCCCAAAAATTGTCTGAATGACACCCTGGAGTTGCAAGCAGCAGCAGCAGAAGAAGCAGCAGCCCAAACATAGCTTGAAAGACACACTGGAAGTGGCAGCAGGAGCCAAAAAAATGGCTGAATGACACCCTAGAGTCGCAAGCAGCAGCAGGAGCCCAAACATAGCTTGAAAGACATCCTGGAGTTGGCAGCAGGAGCCCAAAAATTGTCTGAATGACACCATGTAATTGCAAGCAGCAGCAGAAGCAGGAGCACAAACATAGCTTGAAAGACACACTGGAGTTGGCAGCAGGAGCCCAAAATTGGCTGAATGACACCCTGGAGTCGCAAGCAGCAGCAGCAGCAGCAGCAGCCCAAACATAGCTTGAAAGAGACACTGGAGTTGCAGCAGGAGCCCAAAAATTGGCTGAATGACACCCTGGAGTCGCAAGCAGCAGCAGCCCAAACATAGCTTGAAAGAGACACTGGAGTTGGCAGCAGGAGCCCAAAAATTGGCTGAATGACACCCTGGAGTCGCAAGCAGCAGCAGCCCAAACATAGCTTGAAAGAGACACTGGAGTTGGCAGCAGGAGCCCAAAAATTGGATGAATCACACCCTGAATTTGCAAGCAGCAGCAGCAGGAGCTCAAACATTGCTTGAAAGAGACACTGAAGTTGACAGCAGGAGCCCAAAAATTGCATTAACCACACCCTGGAGTTGCAAGCAGCAGCAGCAGGAGCCCAAACATAGCTTGAAAGAGACACTGGAGTTGGCTGCAGGAGCCCAAAAATTGGATGAATCACACCCTGGAGTTGCAGCAGCAGCAGGAGCCCAAACATAGCTTGAAAGAGACACTGGAGTTGGCAGCAGGTGCCCAAAAATTAGATGAATCACACCCTGGAGTTGCAAGCAGCAGCAGCAGGAGTCCACAATTTCCAGAAAGACACACCCTGGAGTTGGCAGCAGCATGAAGAGAACATATACAGATTTTCGGCACACATATCGTATCTGAAGAATATTAATAAAAAGTAAGAGTAAAGCATTTTCTCGAAGATTACTTGTGGTCTGATGCGGAGGAATGTCTGTAACTGGAGAGCAGCGCCTTAAATCTGTTTTGCACGATCCATATTTCTTTAGTGTTGGTCTGGCCCCATCATAAATCTACTCTAATGCATCAGGCATTGGTGGGTGGAAATCTTGGCTGATCCATGCCCGATTCATTTCCACACAGGCCAGTCTCTCAAAAAAAAAACATGGAGAGTGACAAATTAGTAACATATTAGTAACATAGTAACATATTAGTAACATAGTAACATATAAGGCCTCATTTCATCAAGCAAAGGTCTCTGCAGAATAGGGGTGAGTGGCAGCAGGAGTCTCAGTGAGAGGCCTGATCTCCCGGGATCAGCTAGCGGTCGTGTCTTGAACAGCAACCCATCTGCCGTCATCCATTGGTTAACACAATCATCCACTGCATCACAAGTGACATCTGACACCCCCAGTCAACTGTCTGTTGTATGTTATGCTTTGGGTTCAGCTCCACTATTCAGTGAGGACAATCTGATAATCAGAAAAATCAGCAGCTACTGCCCAGCCAAGAAGTGGAGGAGACACTTGCCGCTTCTTCCACTAGACGGGCAAGTAGTGATAAGGAGAGTGTCGTGGGAGGAGGTGTTGCAAGCTTTTTGGCTCCTTAAGCAGACACTGTTGAGGAACCGTTGAGGAACCTGAGGAGGACATCAGTGAGTTTTGAGGGCACTTTTAAAGGCTTGGAGTGATGGAGAGTGACAGATTTAGCGGTCAGCATGGTGGCAGAAGAGGAAAGTATGGAGGCAAATGTGCTTGGGGTAGACCACTCGTGTGGCAGTCTTCCCAGGAGGTAGTGGAAGAGGGTCCCTGGAGCTGGCGGCGGTGGCGGCAGCAGCAGCAGCAGTGAATTAGTGCGGACTGTTGGTAGGAGAAATCAGCTACAAGCCCATGTTGCAGTTTTTCATCAAGCATCCGCAGGAGGTTAACATGGCTATATGAAAGATGTGTAGGCAGAAGGTGAAGTGTGGCCAGGGTCCCAATGTTGGACCCACAGCCCTGCGTCAACATTTGCAGCGTCACCATAAAGCGGCCTGGGAGAGTTGGCTCCAAAGTGGTGGTCCAGTCTGCTGCATTACCCAGTGGCACACCACTCTCTGTTCCAGCCAGCCAAGGCTCCACCACCTCCTGTGTGTCATACCAATCCTCTGTCGCTCCAGATGCTCCTCCTCCTCTTAATCCGAGTCAGTTATTCTGCCAGCAATTCATTGCCAAGCCATGTCCAAGAGACAACAGTATGTGCCCACTCATCCAACCTGCAGAAGCTAAATGTGCTCCTGTATAAGTTGCTGGTGCTGCAGTCCCTCCCTTTTGAGTTGGTGGACCTTTCAGAGAACTAATGGCTTGTGCCGAGCCGAGGTGGAGAGTCCCATGCTGTCATTTCTTTGCGAAGAAGGCAGTACCAGCCCTGTACAATTTTGTTGAACAGAAGGTGGGGCAGTCCTTGAGCCTGTCAGTGTGTACCAAAGTGCACAGCAGTGCCTACGTCTGGAGCTGTAACTATGGTCAGGGATAATAAATATCCTTTTAGGACCACTGGGTGATTGTGGTTCCTGCACAACCACAAAAGCAACTTGAACAGGTCCCTCCGCTGTGGCCTCCACGCTCCTAGGCCTTTGTGCCTGTGACAGTGCACTTGCACTTAGCAATGGTGTCACAGAGAAAAGTGGCAAATTGTCAATTACATATTAATAGTTAACATTTATCTTATTTGAACATATTTATAATAAAAACATATAATAACATATAACATAGCAACAATAACATGTATTTAATTTTTTTTTTTACTTTTTTTTCTAAATATTTATTTTTTCTCCTTTTTCCTTTTTTTAATTTTTTTTTTCCCAGTGCCCTTCCAGTCTACCATGTGTGCAGGACACTGTGGTTTCACGCTGTTCTTCACATGGTTTGCCTTGAGCAACAGAGTCATACATGGGAGGAACTGCTAAAAATGAGAACTCAATACATGAAATCATGGCTTACTCCACGAAAACTGCAAATGGGACCCATGATGACTGACACTGGGAAGATCATCTGGTCTGTGCTGCGACAAGGAAGCCTGAGCCATGTGTCCTGCCATGGCACACGTGTTCAGAAAACGCTTGACAACTAGATTGAAGTCTTCCCCCCATCTGAAAGACATCCTAACAACGGGAAGGAAACTTTGCATGCACTTCAGACACTCCTACACCGCCAAGCACACCCTTCTTGAGCTTCAGCGTCAGATCAGTATCCCCCAACATAGTCTGATTTGCGATGTTTCCACCCGTTGGAATTCCACCCTCCATATGCAGGATCGACTATAGAAACAGAGAAAAGCCATCACGGATTTCTTGATGATCCAAATGGATAGGGGGACTCCCCTGTGTAACTTCAATGTAAACCAGTGGCAGCTCATACGTGACACCTGCCGTTTGCTCAGGCCCTTTGAGGAAGCTACTTTATTCATCAGTCGCCAGGACTATGAGATGAACGATGAGATTCCACTGCTTCATGTACTACAACACATGTTGGAAACCATGGCTGGTCAGGGAACTAGAGACATGTCGCATACATTTCACAGCCACATGAAGCCTGTGGGGGCTGAAGTGGAGGAGGAGGAGGGGGTGGGGCACAGCGAAGCAAAGTTTAGGTTTGACAAAATGACAATTTTATCTAGTCATCTGACAGGAGAGGAGGAGCAGGAGCAGCCAGAGGAGCTAGAGGGTTGTGAGGAAGGCGAGACAGAGAACCCAGACACACCATGGCAGTTTGCAGTGGAGATGGAGACAGGTAGTCCCTCCGAGTCACTTGCACAAATGGCACGATGCATGCTCACGTGCTTGCGTAGTGACCACAGAATTGTCTCCATTTGTCAGCGGGATGACTTCTGGCTCTCCACCTTATTGGACCCTCGCTTCTGGCACAAAATGGGGGCATTTTTTACACCCACTGAGAGGGAGGACAAACTGACCTACTACAGAGACATACGTAGTCAGTTGGGCGCCATGGTCCATACTCTCGCAGGTCTGACTCGGGGGGACCTCTGCGCTCACCTTCCACTGTCATGGCTGCTGGGGGGGGTGGCAGCAGCAGCAGCTCCATCATCAGCGGCCTCAGTCTTCAGTCGCTAATGAGTAGCTTTCTACACTCGCATAGTGAGTCTACTCATGAGCAGCAGGAAGACCTGGAGCAGGACCTGAACCAGCAGGTCATGTCATACCTTGACATGACCATGCCAACACACCTTGAGGATCCGCTGGACTTCTGGGCAGCCAAACTTGACTTGTGGCCGCAACTAGCAGAGTTTTCCCTGGAAAAGCTGTCCTGCCCGGCCAGTAGTTGATTTAGATGGCAACTGGGCTGCTCTATATTATGCTGCAAAATAGCAAATTTACCTCACAATACAAGCTATTGCCCCTCAGATTTACACAGGGGCTGCTCTATATTATGCTGCAAAATGGCAAATTTACCTAACAATATAAGCTATTGCCCCTCAGATTTACACAGGGCCTGCTCTATATTATGCTGCAAAATGGCAAATTTACCTCACAGTATAAGCTATTGCCCCTCAGATTGACACACAGGAGCTGCTCTATATAATGCTACAAAACCAAGAGCGGATTTAACTCACATAATATAACCTATTTCTCAGGTTTATATAGGGCCTGCTCTATGTAATGGTGCAAAACCATGAATTTACCTACAATATAAACTATTGCCCCCCAGATTTAGTCAGGGGCTGCTCCATATAATGGTGCAAAACAGGGCAAATGTATTGTCCAATATAAACTATTGCTGCTCTGATTTACACAGGAGAGCCACTCTAAAGAATGCAACATGGCAAATTTAGCTCACAATATAACATAGATTGTAAAATGAGATTTTCAGACAGGGCCTGCTCTATAAAATGGCACTTTTACCTCACAATATAAACTATTGCTCCTCAGATTTACACAGGGATTTAGGTTGATATATATATAATAGTGCAAAACAGCGAATTTACCTCACAATACCTTATAAACTATTGCTCCTCAGATTTACACAGTGGGCTTCTCTATATAATGGTGCAAAATGGCGAATTTACCTCACTATATAATCTATTACAGCTCTATATAAAAAAAAAAATAAATAAAAAAAAGGGCCTGTAGAAGCTTATTTAGTATAACAGATAGGGTGACATGTGCTGCTTTGGGATGCCCATGTGGGCTAGTGTTTTGACAGCAGGACAAAAAACAATTCAAAATGCAATAGCTTAATAAAACTGAGTCTGAACAAGCTTATTTAGTATAAAAGATAGGGTGACGTGCTGGTTTGGGATGCCCATGTGGCCTGGTGTTTTAACTGCAGGACAAAAACCAATTCAAAATGCAATACTTTGATTAAGCTGAGGAAGGATCAACAAGCGTATTTAGTATAACAGATAGGCTGCCTAATGCAGGTTTGGGATGCCCTGCGGCCTGGTGTTTTTTTTGTTAAAGGCAGACCAAAAACCAATTCAAAGTGCAATAGTTTGATTCATCTGAAGAAGGATGAACAAACGTATTTAGTATAACAGATAGGGTGCAACGTGGTGGTTTGGGATACCCTGCGGCCTGATGTATTGACAGCAGGACAAAAACCAATTCAAAATGCAATAGCTTAATAAAGCTGATGCTGAGCAATGCTTATTTAGTATAACAGATAGGGTGCAACGTGCAGGTTTGGGATACCCTGCGGCCTGGTGTATTTAAAGCAGACCAAAACCAATTCAAAATGCAATAGCTTAATAAAGCTGAGGCTGTAGACGCTTATTTAGTAGAACAGATAGGGTGCCACGTGGTGGTTTGGGATACCCTGCGGCCTGGTGTATTGACAGCAGGACAAAAACCAATTCAAAATGCAATAACTTAATAAAGCTGAGGCTGTAGGCGGTAATTTAGTATAACAGATAGGGTGCAACGTGGTGGTTTGGGATACCCTGCGGCCTGGTGTATTGACAGCAGGACAAAAACCAATTCAAAATGCAATAGCTTAATAAAGCTGATGCTGAACAACGCTTATTTAGTATTACAGATAGGGTGCAACGTGGTGGTTTGGGATACCCTGCGGCCTGGTGTATTGACAGCAGGACAAAAAACAATTCAAAATGCAATAACTTAATAAAGCTGAGGCTGTAGACGCTTATTTAGTATAACAGATAGGGTGCAGCGTGGTGGTTTGGGATACCCTGTGGCCTGGTGTATTGACAGCAGGACAAAAACCAATTCAAAGTGCAATAACTTAATAAAGCTGAGGCTGTAGGCGGTTATTTAGTATAACAGATAGGGTGCAACGTGGTGGTTTGGGATACCCTGCGGCCTGGTGTATTGACAGCAGGACAAAAACCAATTCAAAATGCAATAACTTAATAAAGCTGAGGCTGTGGACGCTTATTTAGTATAACAGATAGGGTGCAACGTGGTGGTTTTGGATACCCTGCGGCCTGGTGTATTGACAGCAGGACAAAAACCAATTCAAAATGCAATAACTTAATAAAGCTGAGGCTGTAGGCGGTTATTTAGTATAACAGATAGGGTGCAACGTGGTGGTTTGGGATACCCTGCGGCCTGGTGTATTGACAGCAGGACAAAAACCAATTCAAAATGCAATAGCTTAATAAAGCTGATGCTGAACAACGCTTATTTAGTATTACAGATAGGGTGCAACGTGGTGGTTTGGGATACCCTGCGGCCTGGTGTATTGACAGCAGGACAAAAACCAATTCAAAATGCAATAACTTAATAAAGCTGAGGCTGTAGACGCTTATTTAGTATAACAGATAGGGTGCAACGTGGTGGTTTGGGATACCCTGTGGCCTGGTGTATTGACAGCAGGACAAAAACCAATTCAAAGTGCAATAACTTAATAAAGCTGAGGCTGTAGGCGGTTATTTAGTATAACAGATAGGGTGCAACGTGGTGGTTTGGGATACCCTGCGGCCTGGTGTATTGACAGCAGGACAAAAACCAATTCAAAATGCAATAACTTAATAAAGCTGAGGCTGTGGACGCTTATTTAGTATAACAGATAGGGTGCAACGTGGTAGTTTTGGATACCCTGCGGCCTGGTGTATTGACAGCAGGACAAAAACCAATTCAAAATGCAATAACTTAATAAAGCTGAGGCTGTAGGCGGTTATTTAGTATAACAGATAGGGTGCAACGTGGTGGTTTGGGATACCCTGCGGCCTGGTGTATTGACAGCAGGACAAAAACCAATTCAAAATGCAATAACTTAATAAAGCTGAGGCTGTAGATGCTTATTTAGTATAACAGATAGGGTGCAACGTGGTTGTTTTGGATACCCTGTGGCCTGGTGTATTGACAGCAGGACAAAAACCAATGCAAAATGCAATAGCTTAATAAAGATGATACTGAACTACACTTATTTGGTATAACAGATAGGGTGCAACGTGCAGGTTTGGGATATCCTGCGGCCTGGTGTATTTAAAGCAGACCAAAACCAATTCAAAATGCAATAGCTTAATAAAGCTGAGGCTGTGGACGCTTATTTAGTATAACAGATAGGGTGCAACGTGGTGGTTTTGGATACACTGCGGCCTGGTGTATTGACAGCAGGACAAAAACCAATTCAAAATGCAATAACTTAATAAAGCTGAGGCTGTAGGCGGTTATTTAGTACAACAGATAGGGTGCAACGTGGTGGTTTGGGATACCCTGCGGCCTGGTGTATTGACAGCAGGACAAAAACCAATTCAAAGTGCAATAACTTAATAAAGCTGAGGCTGTAGGCGGTTATTTAGTATAACAGATAGGGTGCAACGTGGTGGTTTGGGATACCCTGCGGCCTGGTGTATTGACAGCAGGACAAAAACCAATTCAAAATGCAATAGCTTAATAAAGATGATACTGAACTACGCTTATTTGGTATAACAGATAGGGTGCAACGTGCAGGTTTGGGATTTCCTGCGGCCTGGTGTATTTAAAGCAGACCAAAACCAATTCAAAATGCAATAGCTTAATAAAGCTGAGGCTGTAGACGCTTATTTAGAACAGATCAGATAGGGTGCCACCTGGTGGTTTGGGATACCCTGCGGCCTGGTGTATTGACAGCAGGACAAAATCCAATTCAAAATGCAATAACTTAATAAAGCTGAGGCTGTAGACGCTTATTTAGTATAACAGATAGGGTGCCACGTGGTGGTTTGGTTTATTCTGCGGCCTGGTGTATTGACAGCAGGACAAAAACCTATTTAAAATACAATAACTTAATAAAGCTGAGGCTGAACAACGCTTATTTAGCATAACCGATAGGCTGCTAAGTGCAGGTTTGGGATGCCCATGTGGCCTGGTGTATTTAAAGCAGACCCAAAAATATTAACACTAATCCAGTTACTTAAATGCTTGTGTGTAACAGATTTGGTTACATAAGGCACTGCATAGATGGCATGCACAGTGGCCTGGTGTATTTAAAGCAGACCCAAAAATATTAACACTAATCCAGTAATTTAAATGCTTGTGTGTAACAGATAGGGTTACATAAAGCACTGCACAGATGGCAAGCACAGTGGCCTGGTGTATTTAAAGCAGACCCAAAAAATATTAACACTAATCCAGGTATTTAAATGCTTCTGTGTAACAGATAGGGTTACATAAGGCACTGCATAGATGGCATGCACAGTGGCAAGGCAGATTACGGTTTACAGCACAAAGAAATCAAATTGAATTGAAAACTGATCAGGCAAATCACCCTGTCACTGTCACTTTTATGCTGTCCCTGGATTGTTCCGGTTTTCCACTATCTTTCCCTGGCTCTGTCTGCCTCTCTAAATCTCCCTACCTATCTGTAAATCTCCCTACCTATCTGTAACTCTCCCTACCTATCGCTAACTGTCTGTCCCTGTCTGCAGCAACCACCACTGTCTCACGAATGAAAGTCTGAAATGCGCACAAGCAAGATGGCCGCCGCTTTATATAGCATGGTGACGTCACCGGGCTTCCTGGCTGCTGATAGGCTGCATGTGACTGTCCCATCATACCTTGCCCCAGGGTACATGTCTCAACATGTGCGTCCACCATTTTAGAATGCATGTCATTGAAATGAATGGAGTTTAAAGGAAAACTTCGATCGATCGATCGAATCACGGGGAAATTCGGATTCGTTCAGAATCTAATTTTCCATGAAATTCGGAACGAATCCGGGTTCGTCCGGATCGATTCGCTCATCCCTACTCAGAATATAACATAGATTGCAAAATGAGATTTTCAGACAGGGCCTGCTTTATAAAATGGCAATTTTACCTCACAATATAAACTATTGCTCCTCAGATTTACACAGGGATTTAGGTTTATATATATAATAGTGCAAAACAGCGAATTTACCTCACAATACTGTATAAACTATTGCTCCTCAGATTTACACAGTGGGCTTCTCTATATAATGGCGCAAAATGGCAAATTTATCTCACTATATAATCTATTACAGCTGTATATAAAAAATAAATAAATAAAAAAACGGGCCTGTAGAAGCTTATTTAGTATAACAGATAGGGTGACATGTGCTGGTTTGGGATGCCCATTTGGGCTAGTGTTTTGACAGCAGGACAAAAACCAATTCAAAATGCAATAGCCTAATAAAACTGAGGCTGAACAAGCTTATTTAGGAGAAAAGATAGAGTGACGTGCTGGTTTGTGATGCCCATGTGGGCTGGTGTTTTGACTGCAGGACGAAAACCAATTCAAAATGCAATACTTTGATTCAGCTGAAGAAGGATCAACAAGCGTATTTAGTATAACAGGTAGGCTGCCTAATGCAGGTTTGGGATGCCCTGCGGCCTGGTGTTTTTTTTGTTAAAGGCAGACCAAAAACCAATTCAAAATGCAACACTTTGATTCAGCTGAGGAAGGATCAACAAGCGTATTTAGTATAACAGATAGGCTGCCTAATGCAGGTTTGGGATGCCCTGCAGCCTGGTGTTTTTTTTGTTAAAGGCAGACCAAAAACCAATTCAAAATGCAATATTTGATTCAGCTGAGCAAGGATCAACAAGCGTATTTAGTATAACAGATAGGCTGCCTAGTGAAGGTTTGGGATGCCCTGCGGCCTGGTGTTTTTTTGTTAAAGGCAGACCAAAAAACAATTCAAAATGCAATACTTTGATTCAGCTGAGGAAGGATCAACAAGCTTATTTAGTATAACGGATAGGCTGCCTAATGCAGGTTTGGGATGCCCTGCGGCCTGGTGTTTTTTTTGTTAAAGGCAGACCAAAAACCAATTCAAAATGCAAAACTTTGATTCAGCTGAGGAAGGATCAACAAGCGTATTTAGTATAACAGACAGGCTGCCTAATACAGGTTTGGGATGCCCTGCGGCCTGGTGTTTTTTTTGTTAAAGGCAGACCAAAAACCAATTCAAAATGCAAAACTTTGATTCAGCTGAGGAAGGATCAACAAGCGTATTTAGTATAACAGATAGGCTGCCTAATGCAGGTTTGGGATGCCCTGCGGCCTGGTGTTTTTTTTGTTAAAGGCAGACCAAAAACCAATTCAAAATGTAAAACTTTGATTCAGCTGAGGAAGGATCAACAAGAGTATTTAGTATAACAGATAGGCTGCCTAATGCAGGTTTGGGATGCCCTGCGGCCTGGTGTTTTTTTTCGTTAAAGGCAGACCAAAAACCAATTCAAAATGCAATACTTTGATTCAGCTGAGGAAGGATCAACAAGCGTATTTAGTATAACAGATAGGCTGCCTAATGTATGTTTGGGATGCCCTGCGGCCTGGTGTTTTTTTTTGTTAAAGGCAGACCAAAAACCAATTCAAAATGCAATACTTTGATTCAGCTGAGGAAGGATCAACAAGCGTATTTAGTATAACAGATAGGCTGCCTAGTGCAGGGTGGGATGCCCTGCGGCCTGGTGTTTTTTTTTTGTTAAAGGCAGACCAAAAACCAATTCAAAATGCAAAACTTTTATTCAGCTGAGGAAGGATCAACAAGCGTATTTAGTATAACAGATAGGCTGCCTAATGCAGGTTTGGGATGCCCTGCGGCCTGGTGTTTTTTTTGTTAAAGGCAGACCAAAAACCAATTCAAAATGCAAAACTTTGATTCAGCTGAGGAAGGATCAACAAGCGTATTTAGTATAACAGATAGGCTGCCTAGTGCAGATTTGGGAGGCCCTGCGGCCTGGTGTTTTTTTTTTTGTTAAAGGCAGACCAAAACCAATTCAAAATGCAAAACATTGATTCAGCTGAGGAAGGATCAACAAGCGTATTTAGTATAACAGACAGGCTGCCTAATGCAGGTTTGGGATGCCCTGCGGCCTGGTGTTTTTTTTGTTAAAGGCAGACCAAAACCAATTCAAAATGCAAAACATTGATTCAGCTGAGGAAGGATCAACAAGCGTATTTAGTATAACAGATAGGCTGCCTAATGCAGGTTTGGGATGCCCTGCGGCCTGGTGTTTTTTTTTTGTTAAAGGCAGACCAAAAACCAATTCAAAATGCAATACTTAGATTCAGCTGAGGAAGGATCAAAAAGCGTATTTAGTATAACAGATAGGCTGCCTAGTGCAGGTTTGGGAGGCCCTGCGGCCTGGTGTTTTTTTTTTTTGTTAAAGGCAGACCAAAAACCAATTCAAAATGCAATACTTAGATTCAGCTGAGGAAGGATCAAAAAGCGTATTTAGTATAACAGATAGGCTGCCTAGTGCAGGTTTGGGATACCCAGGTGGGCTGGTGTCTTTTTGGTTAAAGGCAGACCAAAAAATATTTAAACTAATCCAGGTATATATTATGATAAATACTGATGTGTAACAGATAGGATTAAATAAGCCACTGCATAGATGGGATGCACAGTGGCAAGGCAGATTTACAGCACAAAGAACTGAAATTGAATTGAAAACTGATCTGGCTAATGAAAAAAAAAAAAGTTTTACTGTCACTTCTAAGCTGTCCCTGGCTGGATGGTTCCGGTTTTTCCCTATCTTTCCCTATCTTTCCATGGCTCTGTCTACCTCTCTGTCTGCCTCTCTGACTCTCCCTACCTATCTCTAACTCTTTGTCCCTGTCTCTAACTAGCTGTGCTCTGGCCGCAATGCAAGGCTGAAATGCGCACAAGCAAGATGGCCGCCGCTTTATGTAGCAAGGTGAGGTCACCGGGCTTCCTGGCTGCTGATAGGCTGCATGTGACTTACCCATGATACCTTGCCCCAGGGGGTATGTCTGGACATGTTCATTCACCATTTTAGAATGCCTGTAATTGAAATAAATGGAGTTTAAAGGAAAACTTCGATCGATCGAATCGCAGGGAAATTCGGATTCGTTCAGAATCAAATTTTTCATGAAATTCGGAACGAATCCGGGTTCGTCCGGATCGATTCGCTCATCCCTATCAGTCACCATGGTTCTCATTGGCAGTTTTGGTGGAGATTTATGATTTTTAGCAGTTCCTCCCATGTGTGACTCCATGGCTCAAGGCAAACCATGTTAAGAACAGCGTGAAACCGGCGTGTCCTGCACACATGGTAGGCTGGAAGGGCACTGAAAAAAATAAATAAATAAATAAAAATACAGAAAAAAAAATATTTAGAAAAAACAAAATACAAAAAAAAATTAAAAAAAAAGTGTCCACAAATTTACAAAATATTAAAAAAAGACAATGGGAAAAAATATTAAAAATAAATAAATACAAATAAATAAATATATAATTTGAAAAAATACAAAATATTAAAAAAAAGAAAATGAAAAAAAAAATACAAAATTAAACAAAAAAAAATTGATAAATCTTATATGTTATTGTTATTATGTTATGTTATAGTTAGTATGTTATATTTTATTATATGTTATTATTATAAATGTTTTCAAATAAGATAAATGTGAACAATTAATATGTAATTGACAATTAGGCACTTTTTTCTGTGACACCATTGCTAATTGCAAGTACACTGTCACAGGCACAACGACCTAGGAGCGTGGAGGCCACAGCGGAGGGACCTGTCCAAGTTGCTGTTGTGGTTGTGTAGGAACCACAATCACCCAGTGGTCCTAAAAGGATATGTACTGTCCCTGACCGTAGTTACAGCTCCAGACGTAGGCACTGCCGTGCACTTTGGTACACACAGGCTAAAGGACTGACCCACCTTCTGTTCAACAAAATTGTACAGGCTGGTACTGCCTTCTTCGCAAAGAAATGACAGCTTGGGACTCTCTACCTCGGCTCGGCACAAGCCATCAGTTCTCTGAAAGGTCCACCACCTCAAAAGGGAGGGACTGCAGCACCAGCAACTTGGTGGAGCCTTGGCTGGCTGGAACAGGGAGCGGAGTGCCACTGGGTAATGCAGCAGGCTGGACCACCACTTTGGAGCCAACTCTCCCAGGCCGCTTTATGTTGACACTGCAAATGTTGACGCAGGGCTGTGGGTCCAACATTGGGACCCTGGCCACACTTCACCTTCTGCCTACACATCTTTCATATAGCCATGTTAACCTTCTGCGGATGATTGATGAAAAACTGCCACATCGCCGAGTAGCTGATTTTCCTACCAACAGTCTGCACTAATTCACTGCTGCTGCTGCCGCCGACGACTCCAGGAACCCTCTTCCACTACCTCCTGGAAAGGTAGCCTGCCGCGCAGCAAGTGGTTTACCCCGAGCACATTTGCCTCCATACTTTCCCCTTCTGCCACCATGCTGACCGCTAAATCTGTCACTCTCCATCACTCCAAGCCTTTAAAAGTGCCCTCAAAAGTCACTGATGTCCTCCTCAGGTTCCTCAACAGTGTCTGCTTAAAGTGGACCAACACCCACTGCCGATCAGCTCCCTACCCGCGGGGCTCCCCGATCGGGGGTGCCCCACTGTGTGAAACCCCCCAGGACCCCCAAAAATCCTACCTTTTTCCTCGTGCCAACGGCGCATGTGCGGGCCGCCGCCGCCTCTCGCGCTTCCCTCTAGCAGGGCGTGCACCCGAACTGGCCGGTTGTGAATGGTGTGCTTGTCCATATTCCAGCTTGTCCATCCGCGCTGATTGGCGGAGCACTCGCGCATGCGCCGTAGGAGCGGGGTGAGGTGAGTTTTTTTGGGCTTTCTGGGGGGTTTCACACAGCGGGGCACCCCCGATCGGGGTGCCCCGCGGAAGTGGACCAACACCCAGGATAGTGAAAATCCTGGGTGTTGGTCCACTTTAAGAAGCCAAAACGCTTGCAACACCACCTCCTCCGCCACTCTCCTCATCACTACTTGCCCGCCTAGTGGAAGAAGCGGGGAGTGTCTCTTCCACTTCTTGGCTGGGCAGTAGCTGCTGATTTTTTTGATTATCAGATCGTCTTCACTGAATAGCGGTGCTGAACCCAAAGCATAAGATATAACCGACAGTTGACTGGGGGTGTCAGATGTCACTTGTGATGAAGTGGATGATCGTGTTAACCAATGGATGACGGCAGATGGGTTGCTGGTCAAGACACGACCGCTAGCTGATACCAGGAGATCAGGTCTCTCACTTAGGCCTAATATGTTACTATGTTACTAATATACTACTATGTTACTAATATGTTACTATGTTACTAATATTTTACTATGTTAATATTATGTTACTAATATGTTACTATGTTACTAATATGTTACTAATATGTTACTAATATGTTACTATGTTACTAATATGTTACTATGTTAATATTATGTTACTAATATGTTACTTTGTTACTAATATGTTACTACGTTACTAATATGTTACTATGTTACTAATATGTTACTAATCTGTCACTCTCCATCACTCCAAGCCTTTCAAAGTGCCCTCAAAAGTCACTGATGTCTCCTCAGGTTCCTCAACAGTGTGTGCTTAAGAAGCCAAAACGTTTGCAACACCACCTCCCCCGCCACTCTCCTCATCACTACTTGCCCGTCTAGTGGAATAAGCGGCGAGTGTCTCCTCCACTTCTTGGCTGGGCAGTAGCTGCTGATTTTTCTGATTATCAGATTGTCCTCACTGAATAGCGGAGCTGAACCCAAAGCATAAGATATAACCGACAGTTGACTGGGGGTGTCAGATGTCACTTGTGATGCAGTGGATGATCGTGTTAACTAATGGATGGCAGATGGGTTGCTGGTCAAGACACAACCGCTAGCTGATACCGGGAGATCAGTCCTCTCACTGACACTCCTGCTGCCACTCACCCCTAGTCTGCTGCAACCTCTGCTTGATGAATTTAGGCCTCTGCAACTTCCCTGTGCCCATCCTGGCACTTCTCTGCCTGACATACTTAGTGCGTATATGAGGGGAGGTCCATGAGACCCCTTATACCAGTTCACAAGGCTGTGGGATGGCAAGTCAGTCACCTGCGGCTAGCAGGGGACTTGCCAATAACCCCAGCACCCCCATTACCTGCCTCCCCAAAGCCCCAAAATAATAATAAAATATTTTTGTCTCTGTGTGTGTGGTGTGTTTTTTTTTTTTACACTTAACCCCTTGTGAACTGGTAAGGGGTCCAAGAGATCCCTATACCAGTTCACAAGGCTGGGGGCTGGCAAGTCACCTGTGGCTAGCGGGTGACTTGCCATTAACTCCCGGCACCCCATTACCGGCATCCCCTGCAGGGCCAGGGGCCACAAAAGCTGGCCCCTGCGCCCTGTTCCTACAAGCCCTACATAGCTGGTCCCGGGCTGGTTACTTCGGGTAAGAGTTTTTAACCCTTAAAAATCCCCCCCAAAAAATGCCCCCCCCCCCCCCAGGAGGGGGGACTCTACGTCATTTTTTTTTCTCGATTTAACCCTTTGTAGTGTGGATGGTAGTTGTATTTTATTTGTAAATGTTATAAATTACTTGTTTCAGTTTGGGGGGGTCTCCTGGGCAGGAACGGGGGGCTACCGATAAATATGTGGTACCGTTCTAATCGGTAGAAATCAGGCTTTCTCATGCAATATGGTTTTCTTTAATAAAATACATTTTTTATTTAAAATAAAGGAGACAATTTTCTAAAAAAAATTGTATTTATTTATTTTTTTTTACTTAATAATAATATTGTAAAAAACAGAATTAAATTTACAAACAAGACATTTCACGTTAAAGCCCAAACTTTGCTGCAAAAAAAAAAATAATAATTTTCCTGAAAACTCTAGCAAAAATGGCGCAAAATGGGGAAAAATGACCTGTCAACAGAGGGTGACAAAATCTCAAGCAGGCTGGCAATTAAAAGGGTTAAAAGTAGCTATGCATTTTGGGTATTGTTCTGTTCGGGGGACCTTACGCTTTCAGACTTAGCTTGTTTTTTCTTGTTTGCATATTTATATTTTAGGAAAAGGTGTTTTTTATTCAGCTTTTTTATACATTTTTTTACAGAAACCCTGCGCAACCAAAGAATTCTTTGAGGGATTAATTCCAGAAAGATGAGCCCACTACAACAAGCTGGGTACGCTTAGAAAGCTACACATGTGTACTTTCAGGAAATATATGGTTTATGGGGGATATGCTAAATGTAAAGGGTTGTTTTGGTTGAAAAATCGCAAGGTGCGCACTTTGCAGAGCTGAAATTTTCAAGTAAAATTGCCGTAACGCACATGCCTTACTTTGGGGTGTTTGGAAACTCTTCCCTTGACAGTAGCTATGCATGTTGGGTATCGTTCTGTTCGGGGGACCTTGCTTTTTCAGATTAAACTTGTTTTTTTCTTGTTTGTATATAGTTTTTTTAGGAAAATGTGGCTTTGATTCTGCTTTTTTATCCTTTTTTTAGGGAAACTCTTTGCAATCAAAGATTACATTGAGGGATTACTTCCAGAAAACTGTGGCCACATCAACATGCCTGGTACAATTAGAAAGCTTGAGGTGTGTACTTCCAGAGAATATATAGTTTGTTGGGGGTATTTCAAATGTAAAGGGTTGGTTTTACTGGAAAAACTGCAAGGTGCGCATAGCGCATATCACAGTTGTATTTTATCTCAAAATCCCCTAAAGCTCTGTTTCAGTTTGGGGGAGTCTCCTGGGCAGGAAAGGGCATCTACCTATAAATATGTGATACTGCTGTAACTGGGAGAAATTGGGATTTCACACGCAATAAGATTTTTTTGACAAACTTACATTTTTTATTACAAAAAAACACTACAGTTTGTAAAAAAATTATTATTTTTAATTTTTTTTTCACATATTTCACCCAAAAGTATGGAGAATACACCTAAAAAATGACAAACAAGACATTTCATGGTAAAGCCCAGACTATGCTGAAAAAAAACAATATATAATTTATCTGGGAAATCCCTGGAAATCCCTTCAAAAATCACATTTAAACATGGGGAGTGCAAAATAGTGCAAAATGGTATGGCAACAAAGGGTGACAAAAACTCCAGGTAGGCTGGCACTTAAAGGGTTAACAGGAACAAAGTGATGAAACTCTTACATGTGCGTATGTGATGCTCTGATGAGAACAATTCAATGTGCTCCAGTACGCTTGAAAAATGTTTTTTTTTGAGAGACTGGCCTGCGTGGAAATGAATCGGGCATGGACCAGCCAAGATTTCCACCCACCAATGCCTGATGCATCAGGGTAGATTGATCATGGTGCCAGACCAACACTAAAGAAATAGGGATAGTGCAAAACAGATTAAAGGGGCTGCTCTCCAGCTACAGACATTCCTCTGCATCAGACCACAAGTAATTATTGAGGAAATGCTTTACGTTAATCTTAATTTTTATTAATATTCTTCGGATAAGATATATGTGCCCAAAATCCGTATATGTTCTCTTCATGCTGCTGCCAACTCTAGGGTGTGTCTTTCAGGCAATATATGAGCTCTCTATGCTGCTGCCAACTCCAGGGTGTGTCTTTCAGGCAATATATGAGCTCTCTATGCTGCTGCCAACTCCAGGATGTATCTTTCAGGCAATATATGGGCTCCCTATGCTGCTGCCAAGTCCTGGGTGTGTCTTTCAGGCAATATATGGGCTCCCTATTCTGCTGCCAACTCCTGGGTGTGTCTTTCAGGCAATATATGGGCTCATCATGCCACCTCAAGGCTCTGTAATTGTGCCGCTCTGTCACAGTGAATCTAATAGCGACGCCTTTGATCTGCATGTCATACTTCTTTACAATAGTATTTCACTAACCCAGCATGCATCCTATGCATGTTACAGCCAAGCAAAACGTTCTGCAACCCTATGGAGGATCTCGGATGCCCAGAAATAGCCGTTTTTAATAGCGATTCATCGCAAATAAATTTGGATTAAATCGATATTCTCAGTGTGCCACACACCCCGCTTCACCTTTAATTCTTACGATCGGGTTACTCCACCAGCAGGTGGCGACGTTGCAGAGAGAAGTCTTGAAAACGAGCCCCCTTCCGGCCTATATATACCTGGGACCTCCCACTTAACACCAGTGTTTTCTCTCTGCATGAGGCGACAAGACAGAAGAAAGAAGTCTCCTGCTTGCAGGTAGCTGGGGTCAAACCCCGGCACCCCCTTTGGGTCTATTTCTGCCCAGTTTTGATTGTTTGCATACCTAGATGGTTAATGGAAGCCTCCCAGCCCAGGCTGCTCACTGGGCAACAGTAGATGGCACTATAGGTGCCCAGGAGCTTATCTCCTCCGCTCGACCCCACGCGTGGGGCAATGCGACTATCCGGCATGGTGATCCGGATTTGGGATGCCCCTGTCCCGAGGTTCCCCTTTGGCCATTCTCTCCCGCTACGGTCCCTTCTCCCTTCACTTTGGGGGAGGGGGGGTCGTTTGGGGGGTGCTTGTACTGTTTGTATGTTGTGTTTTAAAGCTTACTATGTGTGGAGCGACGGCAGTCTCAGGCTCAGCGCTGCGGTGTGCGGTCACGTGGTCTGAGCTGCTGGGGCTCTGTTTTTTGCTATGCATGCTTTCCCCCCTCTGACTCCGAGGGCGTCGGGGCGCCCTCTCTGCATGCGGCACCGCCATTTGGCGGCCCGCGTTGTTTGAATATGGGGGGGGCGGGGCCGTGGCCCGCACTCGGTGATGCGATGGTGGGGGCGTGGCCTGAGCGCGTTATCTCACAGCTCGGGGACGCCGCACTTCCTCCTTCTAATCAAGGAGTCAGGTGCGGGAGACTCGGCTGGAGGAAGCTGCGTGCCTGGCTGCTGCTGCTGCTGCTCTTCATGCGCCTTTCAGGTAAACGGTCCCCACCTCGCATGTGGGGCCGTCTTGTTTTGCTTTAAGTTTGCTTTCGCATATGTAAAGCTTGTATGTGTGGTGGCGCTTCAGCTTAACTCCTTAAAGCACTTATGGCTTTGCTATTGATGTATATGCTACTATGTACCTTTTATTCCATTTATGAATAAATGTGCTGCATGCTGCCTATTTTTCTGGGGGTCTGACTGTTGTCTCTTTTCCTCTACAGATCCTGGGATCCCCTCACTGCAGTGGCTCTCCCGGTTCTGTTATACCTGGCTAGTCTTAGTACTCTAAATTGGGTTTTTTCCTAAGTTTTTTGAAAAAAAAAAAAAATTTAATTTAAATCCTCCCTTTCCCGGGACATTAATTATAAAGGGGGCATCCCGGGTGGCTTAATGCGTAAAACCCTGGGTTGTTGCGAATACCATAATTTCACCATATGGAGGCTTCCGACATTACCGGAAACGGCTCTTCAGGGCTATCCAGGCTGTGTGGGGGTTGTGGGGCTCCGCTCCCAGGCGATGATGACATATTATGCGTTCCATGTGCAAAGCAGAATATTGTGCGCCAGTCCGTCGCTCCAGCTTCGGGCTCCTCGCAACCTCCGTCATCTCCTACCCCCCCTCCCTTATTCCGGACCCCATGTGACAATGTCAAAGGTGGGGATTCGCAATCCGAGGTGTGTGCACGATTGGCCAACCTCGAGAAAATAATTTCCGCCAAAGTAGCTCAGAAGGCTACAGCGAAGCGGAAACACCTTTCTCCGGCAGCGCCTGCTTCGGAGGGTGAGATGTTTGAAATATTGGATTGGTCCGATTGTCCCCCTGATGAGGAGGGGGAACTCCTTGAGGAGTCGGATGAGCCTGCAGACCAGCTAGGGATTGACGCTGCTGGCGATCAGGCTGAGGGGGTGTCCCTTGACACCCCTTCCATTTTGGCTCAAATGTTTGAAATTTTGAATTTGGATCCGCCCGAGGCGCTCCCCCTGCCAAAGGGTGAGTTATTTGATGTTCCCCAGCCTCGTTTGGTGTTTCCCAGGCAACAACACTTTGTGAGGGTTGTCCTTAAGGAATGGGAACAACCCACGCGCCTGGCTGGAATTCCTCCTAGTTGGGATAAACGCTATCCCTTTCCGGAGGATTTGGTGAAGCTTTGGTCAGTTCCCCCTGACGTCGATACCCCTGTGTTAGGGCTGTCTAGCACGGCTGTGGTACACTCTTCTGACACCACTGCCATTAAGGATAGTGAGGATCGTCGAACTGATCAATTGGCTCGCCATGGTTTTATCAGTGCCGGATCAACACTGCGGCCAGTGTGTGCTTCGGCGCTTCTTCTGTTGGCAGTTAGGTCCATTATTAGGGATCTGTGCGCAGGTCTTGATCCCGCTTGTGATGAGTTTAGTTCTCTCAAGCAGTGTGAGTCGTTTATTTCCTTTGTCTTGACCACTCAGGACGATGCTCTGGCGATGAGTAGCAGGACAGCGGCACTGTTGGTTGCAATTCGTCGGTCAGTGTGGCTGCGCCAGTGGACGGCGGACTTTATCTCTAAAAAGGTGCTTACAGCGCTCCCTTTTTTGGGTTTGCGCCTGTTTGCCGATAAATTAGATTCAGTTGCCAAAGGTGGTAAATTGCCTCAACGCAAGAGGCCTCGTCGCTCCTTTCGGGGTGCGAGTGCCTTTAATCCTTCCTTTCGGGGAGTCAGAGCGGGCAGGGGGGCTTCCTTTCCCGCTACCAGAGGTGCAGGTTGGACCCGGGGGAGGGGCCGTGGCCGTCCCGGTCAGTCCTGGGGCGCCAAGCCCAAACTTGCTGGTAAGCCCGCTCAGCAATGAGGGGCTGCCCTCACCCGTGCGGGTGGGGGGACGATTGCAACACTTCTCCCTGGTCTGGGACCAGGAGGTTCCGGACAGATGGATCCAGGAGGTGGTGTCGTCCGGTTACAAACTGGAGTTCGAGTCTCGCCCTCCTTCACGGTTCTTTCGGTCTCGGGTGCCCACCGATCCTTTGGCCGCGCAGGGGCTCCTGGCGTCGGTAAGGAATCTTCTGGAAATGGCGGTCATCCGGCCGGTGCCGCGCTTAGAGGTGGGCCTCGGTTTCTACTCCAATCTTTTCACAGTCCCCAAGAAGGACGGGTCGGTTCGTCCCATCCTGGACCTGAAATTGCTCAACAGGTTAATCCGTACTCGGAAGTTTCGCATGGAAACTCTGCATTCGGCCATCGGTTCTCTTTGACAGGGGGACTTCATGACGTCCATAGACATCAAGGATGCTTACCTTCATGTTCCCATCTGCCGGGCTCATCAGCGTTTTCTTTGGTTCGTGATGAAGGATCAGCATTTTCAATTCGTGGCTCTTCCGTTTGGCCTTACCTCGCTCCAAAAGTGTTCACCAAGGTGCTGGCAGGGGTGATGGCCATTCTCAGATCTCGGGACATTCGTGTCGTACCTTATTTGGATGACCTTCTCATCATGGCTCCGTCCCTCAATCAATCAGAGACAGACACCAGGATGGTGGTCTCTACGCTGGAAAGCTTCGGTTGGGTGATCAACTTTCCCAAGTCCTCCCTCGCTCCGGCCAGGGTGGTGTCCTTTCTGGGAATGCGGTTGGACTCTTGTCAACACAGGGTGTTTCTCCCTCAGTCCAAAATTTATCTGATTCAGGAGTTGGCTCGGGTCCTTCTTTCCAATCCTCGGCCGTCCATCCATCTGGGGATGAGGCTGGTAGGGTTGATGGTTGCCTTGTTCGAGGCAGTTCCTTTCGCTCAATTTCACACGAGGACACTTCAGCTTCATCTGCTGGTGTCCTGGGACTGGCGACCACGGTCGTTGGATCGGCCCTTCCAGTTGTCCTCCCGGGTCCGGCAGTCCTTTCAATGGTGGTTGGTCTCGACCAATCTCTCAAGGGGCAGGTCTTTCCTGACTCTTCTCTGGGAAATTGTCACCATGGACGCCAGTCTTTCGGGATGGGGGGGATTCTGGAAGGATCTTTAGTTCCAGGGGCAGGGGGGACCTCGAGAGGCCCACTTGCCCATCAATATTCTGGAACTGAGAGCCATCCGTCTGGTTCTTGCTCTTTTGACTCAACATGTTCTGGGCCTTCCGGTTCAGGTTCGTTCGGACAATAGAACAGAGGTTGCTTACATCAATCATCAGGGAGGGACTCGCAGTCTGGGTGCCCTCAGAGAGGTGTCCCTGATCCTGACCTGGGCGGAGGCCCATGTTCCTTGTCTCTCGGCGGTTTACATCCCAGGTGTGGAAAACCAGGAAGCGGACCTGTTGAGCAGGGGCTCTTCCCGTCTGGGAGAATGGGCTCTCCATCCTCAAGTTTTTCGGTCACTGTGTCTCCAGTGGGGGACGCCGGAGGTGGACCTGTTTGCCTCTCGTCACAATTGCAGGCTCCCGAACTTCGTGTCGCTCTCCCTGGATCCTCTGGCTCTGGCAGTGGATGCCATGTCCCTGAGCTGGGGGGATCTGCGCTTTCTGTACTTGTTTCCTCCGATACCCATGCTGGGCAGGGTGGTATGGAAGCTGGCTCTGGAAAAGGTGTCCGCCATTCTCATGGCTCCAAGGTGGCCAAGGCAAGTATGGTTCGCAGACATCGTTCGGCTGGCAGTGGACCAGTTCGTTCTGCCTCTTCGGCCCGATCTGCTCACTCAGGGTCGGCTGTGTTACCCCAATTTATCAACACTGGGTTTGACGGCTTGGCTGCTGAAACCTCTATCTTGAGGGAGGAGGGTCTTTCTGACTCGGTCGTTAAGACTCTGATCAGTGTCCGGAAGAGGTCTTCTTCTATCATCTACTATAGGACTTGGAAAGCCTATATCGCTTGGTGTGAGATTAGATCTTTACCTTGTAGGGTCTTTTCGGTCTCCAGGATTCTGGAGTTTTTTTGCAATCTGGCCTGGACTCTGGTCTTCAGCTGAGTACTTTGAAAGGGCAAGTTTCTGCCTTATCTATCTTTTTTCAGAAGCGTTTTGCGCTTCATCCTTTAGTTAAAACTTTTTTTCCAGGGGGTTACGCATGTGCGGCCTCCCAGGAAACCTCTACTCCCTGTTTGGGACTTGAATTTGGTTCTTTCTGCTCTTCAGGCTCCTCCTTTTGAGCCTTTGCAAGATATTGCTTTGTCTACCTTGACTCAGAAGATTGTCTTCGTGGTAGCTATTACTTCAGTTAGGCGTGTCTCAGAGTTGGCGGCCTTGTCTATTCAGACGCCCTACTTTGAGAGGCATCAGGACAAAGTGGTCTTTCGGTTCAAACCGGATTTTCTTCCTAAGGTTGTTTCTGCTTTTCATTTGAATCAGGATATTGTTCTTCCCTCCTTGTGTCCTAAGCCTAAGAATGACAAGGAGAGGGTTTTGCATTGTTTGGATGTAGTACGCTGTGTTAAGTACTATTTGATTATTACTTCTCCTTTTCGTAAAACTGATGCCTTTTTTGTTGTGCCCTGTGGGCCTAGGAAGGGTTTGGCGCCGGCCAAATCTTCCATTAGCAAATGGATACATCAGGCCGTTATTGCGGCCTATTCTGCTAAGGGGAAAGTTCCCCCTTTCCGTATCACTGCTCATTCTACTCGCGCCGTTGGAGCGTCTTGGGCTTTTCAGCACCAAGCTTCTGTTGAACAAGTTTGTAAGGCTGCTACTTGGTCTTCTGTTCATACTTTTTCTAAGTTTTACAAGGTTGATGTGCGGGCCTCAGCGGATGCTGTTTTTGGCCGCAAAGTTCTGCAGACCGCAGTCGTTTAAGTTATGCTTCATTTTGCCTCCGGATACCCATCCCTTGTGGACACTGCTTTTGGATGTCCCGATCGTAAGAATTAAAGGGGAAGCGGGGTGTGTGGCACACTGAGAATAATACCATTTTTTGAGTACTCACCTGAAAAATGGATATTGTCAGTGTGCCACACACCCTGCTTTACCCGCCCTTTTTGGTATCCTGGATCCTTTATATGGTGAAGCTTTTCTTTATTTTGAGGTTACCATTGGATTTCCTGGTACCTTGTCTTTCTGCTTTTTAAATCACTGGTGTTAAGTGGGAGGTCCCAGGTATATATAGGCCGGAAGGGGGCTCGTTTTCAAGACTTCTCTCTGCAGCGTCGCCACCTGCTGGTGGAGTAACCCGATCGTAAGAATTAAAGGTGAAGCGGGGTGTGTGGCACACTGACAATATCCATTTTTCAGGTGAGTACTCACAAAATGGTATTTTTTTCCCCGAAATTTTGGTGAAACAGCCGAATTGAATTTTTCAAAAGTTCGCTCATCTCTAGCGGTTATCGGTTAGCTGTAACCTAATGTTGCGGTCGCTGTAGTAACCTGGCCGGTATTGATAAATATGGTGTGTGTTGGGCGCTTTAACAACGGTATAACACTGCAACACACACAGTGTTGTTGCTAAAGCTGGGCGCTATAGCATAAAGCTACAGACGCTGTGTTATCAAAGTCTGTTTTTGAACACGTATACACCTGTAACAAAGCGAAAACACATGGAATAACATTGTTTTAACACTGTGACATTAACACTTTAGTGTCAGAGCTCTAAATACAGTTCTGCATAAAAATATAAAAAGTCCAAAAATGTATAAAAGTGTTTGTTTGCAGCCAGGAGAGGTCACACAATGATTTGAGCAAAACAAATATATAAATTAGATTGCCAAACATGCTATTTATACACAACTAATGAAGCCCCATTGAAATGTATGGGAGAGCGCTACAGAGCTACAGGTACTACATGGGGCTCTTGAGCCTAGACCACCGGCGCTATACACTGAGCCACCAGGATTAATACATGTGACGCTACATGGCACTGTTAGAGGCGCTCACCAGATTCGCTTTCTTAAATGTGGTTTTCCACATTCGTACAGCGCCCGGCGTTCACCAGACGCTGCCTGCCACTACCAGGCACTACCTGGCGCTATCCCTTCTTAAATAACCCCCTTAGCGTTTGAGTTCTGTCTGATAAAAGCACTGGAAGTGGCAGGATGACAAGTGCAGTAGAGGGCGGATCTAGAAGTATGAAGGGTGTTTAATAGGTAATGTAAGGTAATGTACCTAAATATGAAAACTGCATTTTCTTTTTTGGGGGGAGGGGGTCATCTCTGTTAATGTAACAGTCAGGGGGTTAATAGGGATCCTTGGAACTTGGGGTTATTACTTGATTCTAGGGGGCTGCTTTGTAGCATTTCACAGCAGGGAGGAGCCCTGGTACAACTGCAGAGATGAAGGCTGGCTGTTTGACCTCCAAGCCTTGAGTTACTTTACCAGCCTCTATGCCTGGTGTGCTGGGGGGGGGGGGGGTAAAAAAATAAATAAATAAAAAGCCTGAAGTTAAAGCTTATTACCAGTAGTAATCTTCTAAATATAGGCCTCACAGTTGGCCACAGGGAATGAACTAGGTCCCCCATTGAAGCATCCCCAGGCAACTCTGTCTTTACGGTAGGTATGCTTTTATTGACTTTCTGCTACTCAGCTATTTGTGTAGATTGCTATATTTTCTATCTAAACTATTCATTTTGTTTTTATGCTTTACAATTAGAAAATCATTTTAAAATGGCACTCAACGCAAGTACATATTTTTTTCATTATATCTTATTTGTTTACAAAGAAATATCTCTATGGAACGGATGAAAAAGAAAGGATTTTTGAAAAAATTTGCTTAATGAACATGTCACTGTCCCCTCCCCCCCCCCCCGGTGAGAAAAACATCCATCACGTGTATAAATAAATCACCCCCCATTTTTTTGTTATTTTTCTTTTTTTTCCTCTCTTTTTATAAAGCTTTTAGTCTGCCGCCCTCCTCTCTCTGTATTTCTTTCGCCACACTATTTCTTATTAACTCGGATGAAGCCCTACAGGCATTATTTATTGAAAGCTCTTCCTATACCTTTAAAGGCTTTGGAAATTGCTCTTCAGCATTCTGCTTTTTTATGTGGCAGTAGTAATAAAGAAATATCGAGATTGGAGTTTTTTCTGTGGGACAGGAAAAAAAATCAGAAAAAATGATTAAAACTCTATGAAACAGATCTATAACTTGTAGGGGTTATTTCCAGGGTGAATTAGTAAGGACAGATGTTCTTACTCTGAGTACTTAAAGTGGACCTAAAGCCCAAAATCAACAAGCCCAATTTTCTGGCTTATCTTATGATCCCACACCAAGAACCAAATTTTATTTCTCCAGATCCTAGAACTGCAGAGTCTCTAGGGATTGTCAGTGACAGTTTCGTCTTCCAATCACTGTTTCGCGGTCATTACCTCTAGGCAACGGGAGCCAGAAATGACTTAAAGAGGAACAGTTTATAACAACTCTCCAAACCTGCCTTGCTCTGCCCCCTTTCCCTTCCGGTTTCACATTATAAAACAATTGTCTTAACTGTCCGGTTGCATTGCGCTCCGACATCTCTAGGGCTTGCGCGGTCTCTGTCAGGCAGTGCCATCTTGCTGCCACGTCATGCAGTACACACCCCTCAGATCTTGCACATGTGCAGAACAGCGCGAGATCTGAGGAGCGGCACGGGGCATTTAAAGAGAAGATGGCTAGAGGTAAGGACGGCTAAGCCTGCAGCCTTCACTCTGGGACAGCTAAGGGGGTGTAAAGGGCCCAGGAATGCTGCTGGATGTCGGCGTTTTAGATAATGCCGACATCCAAAAGGCAGTGAGGGAGGGGAAGGGATGTTTAGAGAGGAATATCAGAAAAGGTTTGATTTTCATCTTTAAAGAGATTCAGGACACAATTACTCCATTAAAGCCAGGCAAATTTATATTGGAAAACATGGCAAGTTTAGACAAAAAGTACTACTGTTTTTGAATCACCCCTCTTCAGATTCAAGAAGAAAGGGAAGGACACTGTCCTTTTAAAAAGCCATACAAAGGCACCAATCGACGCTACTGCAAAAGACTATACTAACATATACACAAAACACACGGGGAGGCCGATTCATTAATAGCGCCAGGTAGCGACAGATGAGCGCCAGTAGCGTGATTTTCCCAGCGCCAGCTAGTATTCGCTGTGCTTGGCCGGGGTTTGCTTGTTGACAGCGACTCAGTCGGTGTGCGGTAATGTTGAATACGGGGTTAGGGGTCGCTGTTTCACAGGTTCCGCAGTGTATGGGTGCGCCTGACAGCGAATGGCCAGAGCGAACGGCTTGCTGCAGATTCATTAAAAAATCACGCTCAAAAATTTCTCGCGCTGTGAATTCCTTGTTTAAACCCCAGAGCGCTGGCGGCGATGTGTGTAAAGTAGTTTTTAACCCCCAAACAACCTTTTTTTTTATATGTAAAAATTATACAAGTTTTTCTAAACATTTTGTAATATGAATACATGAATATCAGACCTGTAATATCAATTCTGCACATTTTTTTTATTTATTTATTTTTTTTACTTTAAAAAAAAAACCAACATTGCAGAAGTGGTCACAGAATTTTTGACATTAAAAAAAAAAAAAAAAAAAAAAAACATTAATAGCAATTAATTATGATTATTTAAAGATTGCTCCATTGAAATGCATTGGACCACGCCAGGGAGCGCCAGGTCATACCTGTCGCTGTGATGGGATTAGCAGCGGCGCTGTTCGTTGCAGTCGGCTACATGATGAATCCCGCGCTAGCTGACGCTCTTGCCGGCGCTAGCCTCATTTAGCGTGATAAATGCGTCATTGTGACCGCCGCCGGGCGTACTTGATTCGGTAGCCGCCGATAGCTGGCGGTACCTGGCGCTCGTCAGACACTACCTGGCGCTAGCCCTTGATAAATAAGGGCCTTAGGCTCTTTTCAGATCGTAGCAATTGCGTGGCGAATGCAAAATGCTTGCAATCATCCTGCGATCGCCAATGAAACGCTGTCCATAGAAACCTATGGATGCTTTCCCATACTGGCGGGGCAATTGCGGGGCGATTCCACTCACCCTGCAAAATTTGTGCATGCAGCGTTTTTGCAGCGATGACGATTGCGAAATAGCGAACGCATACACCATCACTACTAATACACCTGTCAGTTGCCAGTACTTAGGAGCGAGGCGTGGTGCCAGCGATTCTCGCTGCCGCTATGCCTTGCCCCAATGTGGAAGGAGGCTTAAAACCAAGTGTAAAGCGAGGGGACTACATAATACTAGTGGCTAATAAATATAGTAAAATATAGTAATTGAAAAGCATGATGTGCTATAATAAATATCCCTATGAATAAAAAAATAAATAAACCAACAATCCAACAATTTAACTCAACTATGAATAGATAAATGCATAAATACTGTGAAAATGGGGTGTCAATGTGAATTATATATATATCATCCCCATGATCTTCTCACACTGAGCTGACAGGCTGCAGACGATGCTTACATCACATCCTTGTTGCCACACCCACTGTTTCTCTTCATTTTTTCACTGCATCTCCAATGCTCTACTATTTTTACCAATAACTTAGGAGCTGCAGAACTTTTTGAAAACGGGTTGAAGTTTAGGACAGTGCAACATGTAGCCCTAGACAATGGGACAACAATCGGCTTGCCTGTAGTATAATTTTAAGTGACGATGTGCATAGACACTAGGCATAAAAAAAAAACTCTAACCACTAACATATAAATATCTAGTATTAGCCAATAGGTGAAGACATAAAGAAAATTAAAATAGTATGAAACAATATAACCTGTTCTCAGGGATACCAGCATTATACCAACATCCAGACCTGCCCCTGCTCACAAGAACCCACATTTTCAATTGTTTGCTGACCGCTGCCTTAAGCATCTACCCCTAATTCCCAATCTGATTTCTTGCTGATGCCACAAATGCTTAATTACATTATTACCTGCTGCCAATCCACCAGGACTTCCTGTCCATACCATGGGCTTCCTGTCCACGACCCTTCCCATGGACTTCCTGTCCATGATGCTTATCAAGGACTTTCTGGCCATGACCCCTACCAAAGACTTCTGGTCCATGATATTTATCACAAACATCCAATCTACAGTCTATATAAGAGACTTTCTGTCCACACCCCTTACACCAGCTTTTCTGTCCACAACCCCTACAGTATTATTCCTGTCCATGACCCCTGCCAATGCCTTCCTGTTTACAACCTTCAATATTAAATTCCTTTCACTAACGTTACAAAGGCTTTCCTGCCCACGACCCTTACTGTTGACTTTTTGTCCACAGCCCTTATGTTAGGACCCTCCACCAGGCCAGTGGTGGAGGTGTGAGGAGAAAAGGGGGTTCTTTGGAACTAGGGTTCCACTGTCACCTGGTCATGAGGTCTGATGTGGCTAAGGTACATTTACTCTTTAGCAGATCCTTCAGATGCTCCAGAGATGACTCAATTGAGTGTAAAACAAAAGCATTATCTTTATTTTCAGCACATCAGACAGTTTGCATATTCAATGCATCACAGCCATGTCACAGCATTCGCCTGCACTTTAGCTCCATAGGAGACCTTGAGGTTCTGCTGGTCTTACTCTCATTTGCCACGGTATTCTGGTCCTGTTCAAAACTTGTTCTAAAAGATGAGAATGCCTGTTTCGGCTTCTCATCTATGGGGATGCGTGACCCTTGAGTACCTAACCTGTTTAAACCCTACATCGGGCATGGGTATATAGCCATGCTCTGTATACTGGTTCCAGGTTCAGGCCTTACCCGGTCTTTTTTCTGAGCATTTGACTATGACCACACTACACAAATTCTAAAATTTATGAGGATAGATCCTCGCATTTATTCAACATATTAATTTGACACATGATTTCATTATAAAAATTGTACATATTCAATTTCATACATAGTACTGGTCCTCACAGTGAAAACATGATTGTTCATTTGTTTATTCTCCTGTTGATATCCTATTAATCGAATTATGCTTATTTAATTTGCCTGATGGGCAGGGCAGACATGTTTCGCCGCTTTTAATTGGCTTTTTCAATGCCCTGTGTGCCTCTAAGTGCATGTAGTGGTCCGTTAAGCAGTTTCTTATAGGCAAGATGCTTTATACTTGTTTCCACTGTTTTAGTCACCGAAGAGGATGTTGGAAGGACACCATCATGGAATGTTTTGGCCCTTATGTTAGCTCTAGCTCCTATTCCCCTGGGGTGATGACACTGTATTTCACACTGTATTGGGGTCTTTATGCAGCAGGGCCTTTAATTGCTGAATGACCGTGCTTAGACGTATTTGAGTGCATATATGTCAAACTCGCGGCGCCCGCCGGCGCGCACCACCCACTGCGCCTTTTTTTCCTCGTTCAAACCTCCCTCAGCTGCAACCGCCACGGCTCGTATCTAGGGGTGACTGCTCTGAGCTCTTGCTGGCATCAGCTATCTCTCCTGTGTCGTGCATCCACGACTCTTTGCAGATATTAATACAATATATCACCTCAGATGGATCACAAACTTAGAATTAAAAACTAGGACAGGGCTCCGCTTTTAAATTACTTACCCTACTTCTTCTACTCCCAGGACCTCCCATAACCACTCCCAGTTATGTGTCGTATGTGGGGTGATTGACATGCTAAGCCTGACACAGGGCACCGGGATAAGCTTGTGACAACCAGTTCTGCTTAGAACTTAAAGCGGACCTTCAGCATCATTTAATGAAAAGCCCAAACCCTTAAAAAACTATTCCCCAGCATCTAAAATTAATAGATTTAATGTTTTAATCATTTACTTTTTATTCTTTCCCACGCTGGCCTGCAACTCTGTTCAGCACTCTAGGTTACGGGCGCCGCCATCTTGGCTCAGTAGCATCGCCTACTGAGGAGAGCAGAGGGATCAAAAGTGAAGGGGAGCGGGATATATATATATATTATAGCTGTGCTTTGCACAGACAGAGCAGAGCTGGGGTCAGGGAAAGGTCAGCAATCCCAGAATGCAGAGCTACATAGTTAGAAGACACTTCCTGTCTGCAGGCAGCCTGAGGCCCCATGGGCCACCATCTTGGATGTTTAAAGTCTCAGAAAAAGCCATTGATGCAGGTTGGAGGATTTTTAATGTGGGCAATCTGTATAAACAGGGTGGGGGAAACGTATAAGATATGATTTTATTCAGGGTGAAGGTCCGGTTTAATCATACCTTTCCATCAAATGTCAGAGCAACCCGATTTTCTATATTAGTATATGGAGTCTGTTATTTCTTATAAAAGCGCTATAACTGCTGCCATCTAGTGCTTTATTTCTATTATTACAACTAGATATCTACATTTGTCATGTCAAGACAGGCCTCCGGTAAATTAACCCTTTCAGTGCCAGCCTACCTAGAGATGCTGTCACCCTCCGTTGCCAGATCATTTTTCTGTGATTTTTGAAGGAATGTCCAGGGAAAATTATATATTGTTTTTTTTCAGAAGAATTTGGCCTTAAAAAATAAAAGGTTTTATTTGTCATTTTTTCAGTGCTTTTGCAATATCTCCCAATATTACCCAATTCCTCACGGTTACAATAGTACCATATATGTATTGGTAAACACTGTTTCCTACCCAGGAGACACCCCAAATTGAAACAGTACTTTAGGAGATTTTCAAATAAAATACAACTGCTATTCACAGTTTTCCCCTTTACATTTGAAATACCCTCCACAGACTATATATTCTCTGGAAGTACACAGCTGAAGCTTTCTAGGTGTACCAGGCATGTTGTCATGGGCACAGTTTTTTGGACGCAAACTTTCAAGGAATTCACTGGTTGCACAGTCATTACCTAAAAAAATGTATAAAAAAGCAGAATAAAAAACACATTTATAAGCAAACAAAAAACAAACTAAATCTGTAAAAGCAAGGTCCCGGGAATGAAACAATACCCAACATGCAAAAGTACAGTATTTGTAATCCTTCTAATTGCTAGCCTACATGAGATTATGTCACCCTCTGTTGACAGACCATTTTTCACCATGTTGCACTATGTTTAAGTGTGATTTTTGCAGGAATTTACAAATAATATTTTTGGGGTAAAAAATGGAGGGTTAAGCCCCTAACAATTAAAAAATGGTGTGGGTTACCCTTTCCCAGCAAAACCAGCCCAAGTACCAGCTAGGTGGGCTGGTAGACTAGGGTGCAGGGGCTAACCCTCCGCCCTGAAGGCTACCAGCACACATAGCTCTCACAGGCCAGTGGCTCTTCTGCCACCCCCTAGTCTTAGGGGATGCAGGTAATGGGACAAAAGGGTTAATGGCAAGTCACCTGTTTTTTGCAGATGAATTGCCAGCTCCCAGTGCCCTGTGAACTCGTTTAGGGGTCTCAAACTAATCACGCAGAGCGAGAATGTCATTTATTAAAATCATATTTTTCGATTTACTTACCTCCGATCCAGCGCTGAACACTGTCCCGCACCAATCACCACCGTGCTGTCACTAACAGCCCGTAGTGATTGTCAGAAGCCAGGTGCAGGGAAATCAGAGTCCCCTACTTTCGCACCTGCCCACCGCTTTCTGCTCACCGGCAGCCACCTGAAGCTTCCTTTTATGCCTGGAGATGATGTAATCTAAATCATCCTATAAAAGGCGACCGGAGAGGTAACAGAAGTCGGGATATGGGGCAGTGAACGGGCGTGCACCCAGACTGGTGGTCGGAGGCCTGCCAGGGGTAGAGGGGGAGATGAAATGTCAAAAACATATGTATATTCTACATGCTTGGCACGTAATAGTAGGAGAAGCAAGCACGTATATGTGCTTGGCATTCAAAGGGTTTAGAGATACACTATCACTTGTGAGTTAACCGTTGTTAAAAGTATTTAGAATTTATCAAATATAACTCAGCATTTGTTTCCTAATAAAACTGGTCTGCAGAGGAGCAACCACTGGCCAAAAGTCTCTAGGGCTGGTGGTCTCCCTCTTTGTGGGGCATCCCGATTGTGTGATACTCCAATGTGTGAAACTCCCAGGAAAAACCCACATTTCTGCCGAAATTCGGCCCCTTCACCTTCATCTGTGCAAACCACCACCAGCCATAAAGATTTGCATGGTACAGGAATGTGCTTGGGAATGGAAGGTGCATCCAGTTGCATGCTCTCCATTTAGCTGTGGTTACTGCTCTGCGATCAGAAAGGCAAAGAAAAAGCTTAATGGAGGGGCAGTGATTGGCCGGTGACCTGCGAATGTGTGTTAGGAGTAGTGAAAATCTTGTGTTTTGTTATTACTACTATTACTTCCTCCTTAATTTCATAAGTTTGTTTAAGTAGTATATAATGTTTCCGTGGAAAAAAAGTATTGCTTTTTCTAGAAAAGATTGATTCTAACCGCCACAAGATTATGAAATACACAGTAATATTGCTATGGGATTCCAAGATAATTAAAACAATCCCCTCGATGCATTACAAATTGTTACATGAGTTTTGCAAATTTTCACATTTCATTTTAGCCAATAGTTGATCAGCAGGGAGCCTGAATGAAGATTATAGGAGAAACCAGCAGTTTCAGCAGATAGTTTTGATCAGTATCAGGGATTATAAATGTATGTTTTAATATGACTGCAGACATATATTAAGCACAATGGATTCCCTGTCCGGCTAAAAAACTAAAAAAAATATACTCCTTGTCCTCTGCAGCTCTATTGGCCAAACTGGTGTTATAAAATAGGCTTGATCGAGCACCGTGCCATGCAGTGCTGGTATATTCTCTAGGACGGATTTACTCCTTAATTCCTTGCAATAGGAGGACGTGCCATCTTAGCATGGTCCCGACTCATCACAACCTACTCTACTGTAATAAATGGAGAGGGTGTGCCAAGTGGGTGTAATTCTGTGCTGGAGGAGGATAAAAATAATGGCTGGTGCTGCAATGGAGGTGCTGCTCAATGGCTTAATAATTGGTGCAGGAAGCCAGGAAATGCAGGTATTAGGCCAGGTTTTTGGGCTTCATATTGACATTGCTGTAGAAAGACATCCCAAACCAAGGGAGTGGAGGATACAATTGCTTTGTGAGTCATATGTTTGCCTCTTGGCCAAACATTTTACTCCCCTTGTTATTTCCAATCACCACTGATGAACTTCAAATTTAGGTCAGTGTTGAATTCAACCTAAATATTGTTGATCCGGTTCAGTTCTGCCAGATCTGAATAGAGGTGATGATAGGGGGTACGGGTGACTGGACTTTTGTCGCATTGAGTGGAATTTTTAGACATCCAATCCTTCGAACTGATCAATTGACTAAGAGTTAAAAATACACACAAACCTTACAAAAAAGTACTTTAAAGTCCCTGTCCAGGTATACACCAACTTTCCATTTTCTAAGCATCTCACAATTTATATGTAAATACCTTATGCAATTTGAAGTAGCTTTCTTTGTTTTAGTTTTAGGTCTAGTTTTAGGTCTGATGATGGTGGCTGATTTGGGAAGAGTGTGTCACGGTGTAGCTTTATGAGTCAAGAGCATGCCCTGCTGTGGTCAGAGACAGCTGTGGGACCACTACAGCCACCACTAGGAATTTTGGGGCCCCGTACAGCCACAGTGTCTGCCCCCGAGCCCCCCTCCCCCGTTTGATCTCATAAACATAAAAATACAATATTTATTTGGGCTAAAATTCAAAACTGAGAAGTCTAGATCAGGCTAAAAGTACCAAGGGACAGAGTGGCTGTTAGACTTTTTTGCATGGCCTGGAGGAATAAAGTTGAAAGGACAAACTTTGGAGCACTGCTATGGTTTTTACCCATTGATTTTGTAAATGGGGGAGAGGCACAAAGGACATGCATCATGTGTGCTGCTTGCTGCCTTATTATCACCATTGAGTTTATAGTTCCTTTAATAAATCTACACAGGGCCACCACTAGGAGTTTTACAGCCACAGTTTCTGTCCCCGAGCCCCCCTCCCCCCCGTTTGATCTCGGAAACATATAAATACAATATTTATTTTGGTTAAAACTCAAAAAGATAAAAAGATTTGCCCAAAAGTTTTTAAGTCTACTACCAGATTAAGGTAGGCTCTTTTAGCAGGGTCCTAACCTAATCTAACACAATGCTGGACAAATTAAGGAAATTTGCCCCCCCCCCCCCCCCCACCAGTTATGTTTAGTGGGGCTTTATGCGTGACCAATATTGATCATGTATATACTCCACATAATAAAGTTAATGTTTATGACTCAGAATAATAACCTCTCTGACTACATGCTAACTGTCAATGTTGGAGATGCAAATATGTGGTACAATAGGCTTGAAATATACTACCTGTAACCTGCCTACATAACTTATGTTACTCCAGAATTCTATACCGATTTGCCCAACCTAATTTGCTTAATGCTGCCAACACACATATGACAATCTGATTGCACACTTTTGCAAAACACAATCTAGTGTGTAAATTAAATCTAGATTTTTCAGTAAAAGCTTGAAGATTTTATGGCATTGTGTAACCAGACTTAATGGTCTGTAGAGGATTCTTGTAGTGCATGCCGGAGTGCCAGTATGTAGCTTTTTTTTTATTAGGTCCTGATCAAATCAACCTTTATGTGACTAATCTCTTGGACAAACTAAGAGTCGTTTTGGTCAAAAGGTAAACTGCAAATAACCCCAAACAATCATGTGATGTTGCTGGGGAAAAACAAACCAACAATAAAAACTACAACATCCAAAGATAACAGGTCTCAAGATTTTTATACAAAGTGTAACTGTTATTACTGCAGAGACTTATATGGCTAACAATTAGGGTATTCAAAGAAGGTGGGGTAATCCAGAACACCAAAAGAATCAAAAGGGGGGTGGCAGCCGCTCAGACCATTTTATAACTAACCAGGGAGGTGCACATTAGCAGGGCAATTAGAATACAAAAGTCTTAAAGGGGCCACAGCACTCAAACCAGTTAGCTTGCTGACCAGCCTACAATCTGTCTCTAAACTAGGTTAAAAACAGGGGGCTCGGTCACACACATCTGCAGAAGTATGCTTAAGCTGCACCACTGTGCTGTGCAAGCACATGGAGTGTGGGGTCTAGGCTGTATTGCAAGGTCTTTGACCCTTCCACCCTATGGCTTGCACTCGAGGTTTAGGGCAACCTCAGGTAAGCCTGCTCTCAATTTATCTATTGCATTGTATGTCCCAAATGGGGCTCTTAGAGACTAGAATTAGTACTAGAGTTAGGACTGCACCTCACAGGGGCACCTTGGCGCTGGTGGTGCAGCTTAAGCATACTTCTGCAGATGTGTGACCGAGCCCCCTGTTTTTAACCTAGTTTAGAGACAGATTGTAGGCTGGTCAGCAAGCTAACTGGTTTGAGTGCTGTGGCCCCTTTAAGACTTTTGTAATCCAGAACACCCCCACTGTATACCTGTATACATACAACAGCACAAACCAAAAAATATATAAAGTCTAATAATAGCCCTTATTAGACTTTATATATTTTTTGGTTTGTGCGGTTGTATGTATATAGGTATACAGTGGGGGTGTTCTGCATTACCCCACCTTCTTTGAGTATTGTATGTCCCACTTGGGGTTGGGACCTGTATATAACCGGCACACCCTTACTTAAGCAGTGGTGCAGAGTAATACTTTGTTTTTTGTTACTAACAATTAGGGTATGGTATGTACTGCACCTCTAAAAATGCTTTAATTTAAGGGCACATAAAACTTCACCCTGATCCCGTCTTTTTCTGTACCTTTCAAGCCACATACATAAAAAAAAAAAAAACTAAACACAAACAAAGCTGTTAAAACACACAGTAGTGCAGCTGGGTCTACAAAAGTTTAACAGTTTAAATACACAAACAAAATTGTGAACAAAAAAATGCAGGCTAGTTGGAAACATAGTGAATTAGTGATAATAGTGGTCACTGTGGGCCAACGTACACATGGAATTCTTTCTCTGCAATGTACCCATCCGTGCACTGTGAACAACACAACTCGATTTACCATGTGAGTGACTATACACAAGTGAATTACAAAGTAAGAGGCAGTGAAGTGCACAACTCAGCACCCGGGTAGCAATTGGGGGTTAGGCGCCCTGCTCAGGGGCACTTCAGTCATGTCTCATGGTTGGGAATCAAATCTGCCACCTTCTGGTCACAGGCCTGTTTCCCTACCTCTAGGCCATAACTGCTCCACAGACTATGAATGACAAAAGGGCACATGCTGGAATTCTGTTCAATCCATTTACAGTCTGGATCCTGTTGGCTTTAGGTTTAGATCAATGCACTGGAGAATAAATCCCAGAAGTAAGTTGAATAAACAGTCTTCTCACTTTCTAGCTGGCAAATTTTGAATTAGGTCTTTTAGCCATCTTGCAAGCTCATGTTCAATGGAGAGCATGGCAAAGCTATTCAAACACTATTCACTTATTGTCGAACTCAAGTAGTTTTTGATCAGAGAGAATTTGCTGAATGCCATCTCTCCATCTGCCACAGAGAATGGAAGGGTAAAAGAAAATCCCAAAAGCAATGCACACTTGACCAGATATGCCTAGCAGCTGTAGATCATAAATTTGATTCAGCATATCCAGTGGTCCAAGGTCTTCTGGAAATGTAGCTTCACACACATTTTTTAGATATATCGAAGTTGACCCAGTAAGGACCTCATAAAGTTATTACCATATGCAGCAAATCAAATCGAAGGCTGATGTCCAGAGATCTTCATCAAGGAGTGCTCTCAGTTTCAAGATAGGCACAACAACTTCTTGCACAACAAACATCTTGCGTGGATTTAAATAGCTGGCCTAGGTCAGAAAAGATAGTATCCAAAGTTACGAGAAAAACATTGGCTTTGAAGCTATTTTCTAGATCACTCTGTTGTCTTCTTGATTGAGGAAGCTGCTGTGCATTCATCAACTCTGTGGTAATATTCATGCAGTTAGCAACCAGTTTGGCTTCTGCGAGCAGAGCCGGACAGTATTCCCAAAGTAGCTGCATCTCTTCAGTCAAAGACTTGGCATGTCTTGGCATTGGATGTTGGCAGCTCCAATATCCATGGAAACAGATTATGATTTTAAAATCTTGATTCGCTCTTCAAAACATTGCAGCGCTTTCACCCAAATTGTAGCAAGAAGAATTGCTCTAAAGGAAGAAGTGTATACGTAAAGACTTTGAGCATTTAAATGTGTCTCAGATGGGATGATCTTCGCCAATGTTACAAGAACACTTGTTTTCAAACAACTGGACAGACAGCTTCAATTCTTGCACTCCATCTGGTGTCGCTTAGGCCATGCAAAGAACAGCCCACGTCTTCAGTCAAGGTATTCCACTGTTCAGGGCTGCTGCTGAAGAGAACGTACATTCTGTCAGCGCTTCCAAAAAAATTTGGGGACAACTTGCAGCTGTATGAACACTCATAATATTTAGGTTATGAGCAGCACAGGGACAGAAAATTGCTTCAGGGTATTTTCTGGATTCTGGTTTCTGGATCGATCCCCTCTTATTCTGCCAGCCATGTTCGCTCCATTATCGAACCCCTGACCTTTGCAATCTTTAAGATCAATTCCATGGTGGCTTAGAGGCTGATTCACTACTAAAGCTAGGTATCGGCAGATGAGCGACCGCTAGTAGACACTGTAGTAACCTGGCCCGCATTGATAAATGTGTGATGTATGTTGGGCGTTCTAACACCAGTACAACGCTGCAGGGAGTGAAAGGTAGGGCCAGCTCAGTGCGACCAGCACTCGTCGCTCCACACCATACTTATCAAAAAAGGACACACACAGCATCGGTAATCTAAATCTGGTCGCTATAGCATAGAGTTCCAGACGCTGTGAGATTAAAGTCTGTTTTTGATCACATATCCATCAGTAACAAAGCGAAAACACATGGAATGACATCGTTATAACACTGTGACATTAACACTTTAGAGCCAGACCTGTAATGACAATTCTGCATAAAAATATAAAAAGTCAAAAAGGTTTCCAAAAGTGTTTGTTTGCAGCCAGGAGACGTCACACAATAGGTTTGATTCAGAGAGACAAAAAAAGACTTTTGTTTTTGTGCCATTCTGTTTTTTTTTCGTTTTGTCCTGCTCGAGTATGAGTGTACGAGTGATTCTAAGTATGCATCGCAAGCCTTCAGTAAAGTTTCCGTCCGTTCGTATGCCAACGAGAAGGTCATTTTCAAGCTTTCGTTTTCCGTTTATGTTACTCATGTTACAACGTAGGCTTTCGTTTTTGCCCTTTTTCCATCGTCTCCTCGAACGAATCATTTACATTTCCCGTTAGATTCTGTTTTCCTTTTTCTATAAATAATCGTCCAGACAAAAATCGTTACGACCTTACACCTGCACACTACAAACTTAACTCATTAATGTGCTCGCCTACATATTTGGTTCACTCACTTCTGCTACAATGCTTAGCTAAATCACTTTGCGCTCAGTATATTCTTCCATTTCCCACCCTTAAAGCTTACCCAAATCAATTTGCGGTCTCATTCTTCTTCATTTCTCACCCCTAAAGCTTACCCAAATCACTTCGAGGTCTCATTCTTATTTTAAAAAATATAAAACTTTTAACAGATTTTACATTTTTTAAATAACATATAAAACGTAGTAAAATATATACATAGCAATGGCAGGCCACATAACATTTTTCTTCCTCCAACAAATCGCGCAGCTCCTGCATCTCGCCCACCAACTGAAGGACCCTGGCACTCAGTTGTGCCACTCTGGCACGTGTGGTCCCTGTTAAAAAACGTAAAATAAATGATTTGTATAACCTTGTTGGGGTCATACTGCAGTGCCCCCCCCCCCCCCCTTATGGTCCAAACACCTAAATATGGACTTCAAAAGCCCGAAGGCCCTCTCCACAACGGCCCGGGTTTTGCAGAGGGCCCGATTAGAGAACTCCTGGCCCGCATTCTGCAGGCAAAGAACGGGCGTCAGGAGCAAGGGCAGGAGTGGATATCCAGAACCCCCTGAAAGAATTTAAAAATACAAACATAAAATACACATTCTATGCAACAATATTGTTTAACATGTCATCAAGGGCTAAAAACAGCCATAGGACATAAGTCATCAACTATATTCATTGCCATACAGTGAAAATGGATTGATGGAATGTGAGCAAACTTACCCAGGAGCCATGCACCAGATAATTCTACTGACGAAATAAGCCGGAGCTCCGCAATATATAAGCATCATGGGACGACCCTGGATGCCTTGCAAGAACACTGAGGAATCGCATATCCGGACCAAACACTGCTTGTATGTTGTGCGAGTGGCACATCTTGTGGTTCCTGCAACCAAATATAAAATAATTACACAAAGCCATGGCAAACAACTAAAACAATAACTCCAACAACAAATTAAGATTCAAGTTCAACAATTCAAATATAAATAACAAAGGACATAAGTCTAAAAAAATATAGCAATTATATGGATGTGTGGGAAAATAAAGGTTTACATGCTAAGGACTAATTAAGGTCAGCATTAAAATGCTTTTATAAGGCATACATGAAATGTATTGATTCAGGTATGCATTGCTATACAATGTATGAGCTTGGCCATGCTGATACATGCAATGCCTTGGAGCTGAAGGCGCTCAGACCCCTCCACATAGCCGCAAAACATGTTCAACAATATCAATCCGAGGCCTCAAAGGTCCCGTAAGTGAAGCAGAAAATAATCCGTTTTATAGGGCGGAGGTCCATCGGCAATCAGGTCTCTGAATCACACGGAAACCTATCCCAATAACGTAAGTTATCTGAAGTAACGCAAATTATCAGATTTAGATACGAAAATTAGCCGAACTAACGCAAATGATCAGATTTAGATTCGTCCATCGGAAGCGCATATACGCATTAGCGGGAACGAACATACGAATGGAAAATGGAATGTAAAAACCCCAAAAAATGACAAACACACACAAAAACATACACAGACAGCTACGAAAGTCCAGACGAATGTGTCTCTGCATCGAGCCTAATAATTTGAGCTAAAAAAATGTTAAACACGCTGTTTAAACACAAGCAAATGAACGATCATTGAAATGTATGGGAGAGCGACACTGAGCGAAAGGTAATACCTGGCTCTCTGGAAGCTAGAGCGCCGACGCTATACACTGAGCCGCCTGTAAAAATACATTGAACGCTCCAACTGTCATTCATGAGATCTTTGTGAAGGTATCATAAGATTAATACGTTCTGCTCAGTGTGGGAAATGACTGGTGTAGCATCACAAATGACTGCAAAATACATTGCTTCTTTCATTTCATTAAGGATTGAATCCAGGACGTTTTCCACAAAGATTGATGAACTCATTGTGGCCCAAGAAAGTTAATGTGCTGGTAGTTTTTTTCCTTTTTCCTGACTTGACTTAACTTTAACTAAATACTCATGAAGTAGAGAATCATAGCTAGCTAGGATTTCCAGGGTGCCAAGGAAATTTCCCTTTTTTATGTCCCCAATTCTTTACTACCCCTGAATGCAAGATTCCTTGTTGCCAAGTATGAAGTAACATCCAAACGCTTTTCCAGCAGAAGCGTGAACTTCTTCGAACAAACTGAATTTGAAAACTCCAGTAATGCTTTTGGTGTTGTGCTGAATTTTCGTGCTCTGGGAGTCTTTCATACAATTTATGCCATTTAGTTTTGGAGGGATCAATGTGTTCTTTACGACAAAGGATACTTAAAGCCTTACTGGAAAAAGCCAAACATGTTATGTAGTATGAAACCTGTTTGCTCATTCTCCATCCATGCCAGTCTCTTAAAATTATTATTTATCACTATTATTATTATTAATAAAGTTTATTTATAAAATGCCATCATCTTCCATGGCACTGTACAATGTATAAAATTGTCTTTTGTTTATTTGATGACTTGGCATATAAGAGATATTCACTGAATGAACATCCATCAACATTTTTAATTATTTTCTGTGCCATTTCCTTCAGTTCTTCTTCATTCATTAACCCAGAAACCACAATGCTGTCCCTGTGCTTTTCCTGGAGTGCATTGGACCAAGTTGCTGGGTCTTTCCAATTTTCCAAATCGCCCTGTGCTTCCAATAGAAATGGGTAACGCTGCTACAAGAGGGTTCCTCAAATTCTCCAATGTCTGGAGTTATGACTACGGTTTGTGCTTCTTCACATGTTGACTTCTGCAATTCAGCAGCTTCTGGAGTCAGTTCTGCTGTCGCTGCCTCTTCAGATGTTGACTTTTCTGCCGCAACTGAAGTGTTGCCAGCCAGTATGGAGTCAGAAGAAATGCTCTCATTTGTCATTTCAGGAGACACATTGACCACTTCTTTAGATAATTCACCACATTTAGCCCCCTGCTGAGTGTTTTGTGGCTTAAAATACTGCAAGATAACTTTTTGTTCTTGTTCTCTGCCTTTCTTTTCCTTGTGCTTCTGGGATCCAGACTTGTAAGGATACATTTTTCTCTTGCTGTAAATTAAAAATATACAAAAAAAAGGATTCCCTTTCCCCAAGTAATAACACACAGACTACTGGTGTCTAAAACTTTTATTACATAGAAAAAATGAGTGTAATACACTGCCCAATGAATACAAGAAATTGAAGTGCAAATATAGAGAACTGAAGCACAAACCACTTAAAAGTGATCCTGCAAAGTTTACTGAAGAACTGTGACCTTAGATCAATATGTGTAATACACAGACCACAATCAAAATTGAAAATGCAAATGTAACGAACTCCCTAAAAAGGTTCCTGTAATGCTTATTAAAGAACTGTAACTTTAAAATGTATTGAAAGGGTAATTGACAGACTATACGGTCAAAAATGTAAAAAAAAAATGTAGTGCAAACTGCTTTAAAGTGCTTCGGCAATGTTTAATAAAGAACTGTGACCATAAAACAAGTTTATTTCGACGTTCCAATCAAAATTTCAAGTGTAATTGTAAAGAACTTTAGTGAAATCCAGCTAAAAGTGCTTCTGTAACGTGTATTAGAGAACTGTAACTTTAAAAAGTACAGCCGGAAGCCAGCTTGGGAAAGGTCAGGTACAATGGCAAACTTCAGCGCCCTACCATTTTCCTAACCCACCAGGTGTGCGGAAATGGAGCCCCCTTATCCAGTAACTGACCTCAACCTGTCCTGCAGCACTGGACTCACCCCTCCCCCCTGATGGCGGCCCTGTTCAGGATAATATGTGAACCCCAATTCAATTAGGAGGGGATTAAGAGGCCATTGCTGGAGTGCTCACCTTACAGCATACACCACCAAGTCAATTGGACTTGGGTTGGGTTGAGATCTGCTAGAAAAAGGTGAGTATCTCTTTAATGCAGGGCCCACTGATGGTGTCAGTGGGAAGGTGAGGTTACTGTCTCCCATATGATGGAGCTCTGCTAGGTACAGTTCAGTATTCCTCTAATGCAGGGCACACTTTAGGATGCGGTGAGCTGGACTCACCTGTTTGGGTCTGCTTTAATACCCCTAACAAGAAGCTCTAGTTCCTGGGCACACTGCAGGGCCCTATCAGGTGTGCCCCCCATCCTTGTTCCATAACAGTGGACCCTTAAGCACCCAGCATAGGGAAATATAAAAAAACCTTACCATATCCAGCGGATTGCTTGGTCCCATACCACTTCTCCGCATATAGCCGCTGTCTCCTTCTGCTGCTGCTGTTTCGTCTTTGACAGGAAAGCAGCTCTTGAATGAAGGAGCGTGGCTAAAGACACACTCAATGATGTAAGTGAGAGCCAAAACTACCTGGTGATGGGTGGAGGGGGTGCTAGCAAGATTTTTTTTGCTATCTTACACTGTGGGCTGCATGCAAAGCTGCGGCCCACAGCCGCATTTGAGGGGAAGTACACAGAGTTAGACCCCCCCTTGTGCTCCAGCCCGGCCCAGTCCCCCCCCCCCCACTGATGACAGCCCTGAATCGACATCTATTACACTCACCTCTGGCATCTGTATCCAGGTCTGGGCAGCATCCTCCAACATGCCTAGCTGCCTGGAGGAAAACTTGTTATACTCCAGAAACTTGGCCTCTGGCAACTCCCCTCCATGCAATGTGCATCACAGTAATAGCAAACATAACACCAAGCAGTGGGTTGCTTACCAAAAGCCCAATGCCTGGGCACCAGGGTCTGGAGTCTGGTGCCCGCTGGTACAGGCCCAGTTCTTCTTGAAAGGATGCACCTGGGCCCTCCATGGGGGTGAAGACAAATGAGTGACCAATCGCCTGATAAAGGGCCTGATGCAGAGCCTCCTCTGAACTGCCCTTAAAACCCTCCGATTGTCCGGGGCTCCCGTTTGAATCGTGGCTCAAATGTGATGCAGAGCCTCGGTCGGAATGGCTCCCTAACTGATCCGTCAATTTCACTTTACTCGGAAAGCTTTTTTTGCTCTCTCGGGTGCCTTCAATTTGATCGGGGCTCCCGTTCACGTTCACACGGGCGGGCCGTTTTTCCCTGATTTTTCCTTGCATTTTGAACGTACCTGCTTGGTTTCCGTCGTATTTGACCTTCCATTTTGGTGGTTTGAGCAAGTATACTTACATCTCCATGGCTCTTCAGTTGCCAATCTGGCTACACGCAAGCGCACATCCCTCAAACTCCATTGGAATATACATATGGCAACCACTGCCAATTTGACACATATTTTTTTGGGAACAATAAATTTGGGTTCTTCCTTTTTCCTTGCCATTAATGCATACCTTAATCTCCTTTGTGTTCCTTTTTCCTTGCCATTAATGCATACCTTAATTCTTTCTGATTGTTTTGGATTTATTGTACCATATCTAAACTTTTTGTGTCATGGAAATGTGTGATGATGTTGTGTGATTGTACATTTGCAGGAAACACAACTTTCTTTTTTTTTTTATTACAAGGAATGTGTGCGCGCACATAAACGCACGCGCGCATACTCACATCCATGATGATGTCGTCCTGCTCCGAGGTAAAGATTGCGGGCGCGCACCCGCTGTTGAGCACGGCCACACGGAAAACATATTTAAAGCACAAGGCACTCAGCTCTGTGTTGGATACCATATCAATATGGGCAGACCTAAAGGGAGCAAAAAGAGCCAACCAAGGGCCGAGGCACATAGCAGCCGCACACATGCCTCATCCTCCACAAGACAGAAGAGCAGGCACCAGACACATGCCGAACATGCCCCCACTAAAACGGTGGATACTCCACACAAACAGGCACATTCCAAAAAACGCAGGACCAAGGGTACATTAACCCATTCACCACCACCTGCAAAAAAACCACGCACACACAAGGGTACCCCATCTAGTCAGACCATGCAGCATCCTCCACCTCCACACACCAAGCATACCCACAAATCCAAACACATAAGCAAGGGTAAGCGCATTGCAAAAACCACCACCCCACCCAGGTCAGCCACCCCTCCACCTCCACCCTCTGGTTCCCCCAATTCCAGTACCTCAGATTCCACATGCAGCTCCACATCTGATAGCTCAACAGGAACCCAGACATTAAGCCAGAGAAGCACACACACAACATCCCCCTCCCCCATAAGCCAAAGAAGCACACACGACTCCCCAGATACCCAACCATCAATTTCCTCAGAGGCAGGAGAGACCACACACCCATGTGGCAGACAACTACGGCGTGGCTCACTAACTGCCCGATTTTGCGATGCTCAAAGCATGGCGGTGGCAAATGCAGTTTGCGAACATTATGATGCCCTATTTGGCCGCACCTCCAAAACAACCACAAAGCAGGCTAAGATGGAAATCTGGACTAATATTTGCAGGCAGGTCAATAGTGTGGGATCAGTCCGGAGAGATATTCAGCAAATAAAAAGGAAATTTGGGGACCTGAAATACTACAGCAAAAAAAAATGGACATGCGCCGTCAGCAGAGGTAATGGACAATTTTTAGTCACATTGTTAAAAGGATGTAACACTTATTAGGTGTAATTTAATCTTCCCCAGCCAACAGACAGGGGGTGGCTTACCCACTAAAATTATCCTTACGCCCGCCGAGGAACATGTATATACATTCATACACCCGGCCAGCATCCAGGGACTGGCAGAGGCACAAGACACAGACCGGAATGTAAGGTCCCAAGGTGAGTCTGATTTTGCCATGACCTAGTACAAAAAGTTCAAGAAGGCAGTGTTATGCTACACAACACACTGTACTTGGCCATTTACCTAATCTTCCTATCTACATACTAAGGACCAAGTCAACATGACACACCAGGCCCCCAAACCCCTGCGTTAGCACCGAGGCCAAGGGCACACCAGGCTTCTACACCACAAACCCAAATTGTGGATTGCGATGAGGTAAGTCAATGGGCCTTGATGTGTACTTTTAACATTGATATTTGCGAGCTTGTGTGGACAGAAATAAACTAAAAGGATGCTATATTTCTTAACAGACCACAGGAAGCCCACCCATCATCGACCATATACGAGATTTGGAGGAGGACACCCCACATATGTCACTAACCACTACTGCACCAGTGGCAGCAACGCAGGCAACCCCGGCACAGCCACCACATCCACAACCACCTTCGGAACCAGAACCAACCACCCGTCCCACTGCTCCTACCCAGTCTAGATGCCATATTTCCCAAAGAAGGCAACTTCAAATTTTGGAGGAAACATGGAGGCAGGAAAATATTGCCTTTGCTGCGACAACACAGCAATTCAATGAGACTGTGTGCACCCAACTCACAAACCTCAACGCCCAAGTAGAGGTATTAAACAGCAATATCTCTGCCCTAACCAGCCATATGGCTGAGATTAATCAAAGCCTGGCCCACATTGCAGCCAATTTGCAGGCACAACATCATTCCTCGTCACCATGCAACCCAACATACCACTAATTTGTGGGGAATACATTTTCTCTGCCCACGTGTAATTTTTCTTTTGGGACCAAAAAAACAAATGACAAAACTAAATTTGTTTGAAAATTAAAAAAAAAAAAAAAAAAATCCCAAAAAAATGTGGTCTCTGAAAAAACACTAAACACTAGTTGTGCACGTATGGCTTGCGCGGTGCCACTTTGGGTGCAAGAAAAAGGAGGGGTGGGGAGGGCTGAAACTAAAGGTGGTGGAGTAGCCCACAAGCCATGATTAGGTTTAGGACCGTTGCAGGCGTCTATTGTAGTGCCCCCCCCAGTCACATCAAGACAACGGAACCTCATCTTCAAGAGAACAAAGCCTGGCTCCAACACAGAGCGAGTCCTCCTGGGGGCAGTATTGTAGCGCTCCTCTGCCTGTGAAGATCGGTGCAGGATGGGGGTCTTCATCCAGGGGACCAAAGGATAGGCAGAGTCTCCTGCCCTAAAACCAAAAAACAAAAAAAATTAAAAAAAGGTGTGCATTGCAACAATAGAAAAGAGGGACAAATAGGTGAGCGGGGTAGGGTGGGAGGAAAGGACATTTGTAATGAGACTACATGCACATCCAACCTGTACTCTGATTTAAAAAGTCTGGGGAATACTACTTACATAAGAGGGCAAGAACATGACGCAATAGGGTACAATCACTTAACCCATTTAATTTGTAGATCAATAATTGGGCTCCAAATATACTACGCCAAAAGTTACCAAATAGTGTGTTACGGGAACAAACACAGTCAGAGAGGGTGGGCAACCAATACAAGTTTCAGACACATACCCAGTAGCCAGCCACCAAATAGATCGGCAGATTTGAATCGCTCATGTAGGCAGGAATTCCTAGGCAGGGAAAGCCAGAAAAACGACTCCCAAAAACCAAATCAGGGCCAGCCAGTGCCTGCACATTTATCCTATGTCCCATCTTCAAATGCCTGCACACAAACAATAAAATAAAAATGATGGAGACCCTGTAAAAAGGATACCCAAAAAAAACCATAAAAAATATCAAATACTCATGCCATCGATGTCCAAAGGCGTGCGGTGCAGCCTGGTTTCTGCCATACTCAGCAGGACAAGACCGCGGAGCTGGCGCCGCTGATGTGCTCCAACAGAGGACTGCATATTATTGCCCGAGTGCAAATACGGCTGCTCTGACTTGCCGTAAGTGAAGGCTCGGCGGCCCCGTTTTATTAGGGTGATTTCAATAGGAAATCAAGGCTCTGCATCACTGAAAAAAACGGACCAATGAACGAGGCGTCCGTTTTCCCGGGAAACAGCCTCGTGCGAGCCGACAATCGGAAAGGCGGCTGAGCGCACACCTGAGCGCATACACGCACAATAAAATCAACGTAGCACCCTTTCCTGATCCGATCAAAGGCCAAAACCAACGGGGAAACGCACGGGGGAGCTGAACGGGGAGGCTCTGCATCAAGCCAATAGTTCTTCTATACTTTATTCCAATCTAAAAAGGTGGAGGTTGCCTTGAAATTATGGTCACTCTATTACGAAAGCCTAACTTCCATTTTCTTATCTATTTATAATTTTTGTTCATAATCATTTTTTATCAAGAAACATTTGAATTAGGAAAGTTTGCACAAAATATTCCCTATAGCGGCAGAAGCGCTGAGCCGAAGCAATATAATCACAGAGCTGGCGCGATAATCTTGATAAAGGTGATCCAGCATCTGCTATGCTTCCTGCGTCCAAGTTATCACATCCAAGATTAAACAAATGATGTCTGAAATGGCAGCACTAACATGTTATTAAACATTGCGCGGCCTCATCATCACCACCGCCCTCCCGCTCGCCATCATCATCATCATTATCCTTGTCACCGAAACGTCCATGACAGAGATGCCAAAGTGATCATTCACCGGCTCCCGGACTCTTCTCTGCTGGTAACAATTTTCTGCCTCTTTAGAGTAATGACAGACCTAATTATTCCAGCTTCTAACTTCAAAATAGGGTCTTTTTAAAGGACATGCTCTCCTGCAAGAGCTCCAAAAGAGGCAACTCAACCGCTGTGCTTGTCCATCAGTAACATAACAGTTACATGCCTGCAACACCACATGGGGAATGCTCGCCCCCCTCAACAACTACAAACAATGGGTAGACCAACTGAGACAACAGCTACAACTACAAAATTAAAATGTAGACTCTGTATCCACCACCCAAGGACAACTGTCAGGACCCTGAACCGCAATCTTCATGCCAAGTCCATGGCTCTTTGCTGTGCTATTTGATGTGTGGTTGTTGTGTCTCTGCTATATTGGTGAAGAAAGTGGTAACTGCTGCACTTATACCTGTATTCCCAATAGTAAAGTGTGGGTGGATCGGTTCGCAGAGACGCCGCAAGTCCAAGTCTTTGTAAAGTCTTATGAATACTTAAGAATACTTGGAGCGCTGGTTCTTTATGAATACCCTGCTGTTTTGGTGTGATACTTTCCTGGGTCCTAAAGCTCTCTTGTGTTCCATCAGCTGGCTTTCATCATGCTGTTGTGTTTCCTATAAATGTATGAGCCTGGCACTACCCACGTGTCGGATCATTGCATTATTTTTCCAGAGTCTAGCTGTGCTCCCCAACCCTCTGAGTTTGTCTTTGTCTTGAATCCTGTATTGGGGCTCTCACCCTTCTTTAATCCTGTATTGGGGCTCTAGCCCTTAATGAATCCTGGATTGGGGCTCACATCCTTTCATTGTTTGTGCTATTATCTTCTCTGGGCCCACGGGGGCGCATACCACCCATCGCCTAAGACCCAGACCCTTCATTGTCCACACCAGGGCCCAGATCCTCCATTGTCTGTCCTGGGGCCTAAACCCTCCATTGTCTGTCCTGGGGTCCACACCCTCCATTGCCTGCACTGGGGCCCAAACCATCCATTGTTTGTCTTAATGTGTATGTCTGTCTTTTGCTTCCCCTCCTGAAGTCTGCGACCACCACAGGACTCCCCGGGTCCTGTGTATTCTGCTCCATTTGGGGCACGGCTGAATACATACAGACGTAGCAATTGTTAACCGTCACATCCTAGCTCATCACATTGTGATAGATCACAAATAAGCATTTAAGATTTCAAGATAGGGCGATGCACCAGTGCAATAAATGAACAGTTAAAGAAAGCTAGGTATGTTACAGGCTCTCCATTGAGTACTGCGCCTCCCACACCCTGAGTGGTAGTCAGCTTGCCTCTCTGGTGGTGCTGACTGGTTGTTTGTCTTTCTTTCATCTGTTCGTAGTGGGCTACCCTGCTCTCCTGTCCCCAGCCAGTGACCATTTTCTGTGCCCTCAAGAGAGGAATTGGCTGACTGACTTAATACTGCTTTCCTGTCCTGAGTCCTGATCTCTATATCAGGGTAATCCCAAACCACCTTGAGTGCCCGGTGACAATGCTACATGAGTTGGTTCCATGAACAGTATAGGCCTCTGGAACCTTTTGGCACTACCACTATAAAGACTTACCACACTTGATTAGTTCAGTGAACATAAGCAAATATAACGAAAGCAGACTTCTCCAGCAACAGTCAGTCTTTCTGGCCACACAAGCCTACTCACTCAGGGTGTAGATTTTCCACCCAGGAACTAGGCCTCCTGGCCTCTACTCTTTAGAGCTCCTTACTCAGTCTCTGTGTGGGCGCATCTGCCCTGCCACCATCTTGTGCCAGCATACCTACAGGACACGGCTTTGGCTACAGGCCCATCACCACCCGGCTGTCCTGTAGGCTCTGACACACACAGTCCTGAGTGCCTCCTGCACTACCACGTCTGCCTGGCTGTGGGCTCTCATCTGGTCATCAGCAGTACATGTGAATGCAAGAGCCTTACATTTATTAAGCTTCCTGCCCATGATCACCGAATTTAACCTCTTGTCTACGATTTTGGCAGTCACATCTCTACAACAGTTACCATATAAAAGTATTAGCTTAATGCAGAACGGAACCCGGGGTTTTGACTATCCCAGGTTTTGTTTCTTGACCCTCTGGCATCCCGATTTAGGGTGTCCCACTGTGTAAAACCCCCTAGACCTCCCAGGACAAACTCATAATTACACGGGCCTGTAGTGCATGCATGTGCTCTCATCCAACCAGAGCCATTTGCCGTACATATTAATGTTCGCCAAATGGTAGCGAGCCACAGGAAGAGGTCAGTTTTGCAGCAACCAGGGTTTGACACAACGGGACATTCTGATTTTGGGCTGCCCCAGGGTAGGCCAGCAGCCTGACCATCTAAAACAGGGGTGTGCAACTAATTTTCACCGAGGACCACATCAGCATTCGGGTCCCCTTCTAAGGTTCATGAAAGATACTGTGAAACAAAATGCAAAACACGAGCATTCAAATGTATGGTTACAGAAACATAATTATTTTGCCCAGTACAGATGCAGAATTATATTGCCCAGAACAGACGCAGAATTATATTGCCCAGGACAGACGCAAAATTATTTTGATAAAGTGATAAAAAATGAATTATTTTTTACCACCCCAACTGGCAATAGCTAGCAATAACTCCTACAGCAGCTGAAGCACCTTCTGCTGTGGCAGTAAGTAGGGTGGGTTAGGTGGGCCCCCTTGGGCGTTGAGAGCTAGTTGCTGTTTGAGATCAGTTGCAGACACAACTCTCTTCTTGCCTAGAACATTAAACATGCACACACCTGCCGCTTTTATAGGCACCAGGTTTGGAAAAAGGATTAGAAGCAGTACTGTGCCATACCTCCCAACTATCCCTGATTTGGAAGGACTGTCCCTCTTTTGAGTCCATGTCCCCATGTTCCTTATTGTTCTTCTCTGTCCTTCTTTGAGGTTTAATATGCAAATCTGCATCAATAAATGATTACTTTGCCTATTTAAAGTGTTTATATTGTTGTAACTGTTACACCCTATCTCCTATCCATCAATTAATGAGGGGGCGTGGCTTAATTCAACAATTGTCCCTCTTTCCCACCCTGAAAAGTTGGAAGGTATGCTGTGTTTCACAGTGAAGTGCAGTGTGGTGGCACATTGCTTGGCAGCACCACACACCACACACGCTCTAAGATATGCTGCCAGTGCCAGCAGCATTAGAAAAACCAGGCTGGCTAGAAGTGGTGCCGCTACCACCTGGAAACCGTCCGAGGGCCACAAAAAAAAGCTTGGAGAGTAGCATCCCGCTCCTGGGCCTTGAGTTTGACATATGTGATCTAGAAGATTCCAGGACCGGCAATGTTGAGTTTTTTCTGCTTTGATGTGGTACAGGTTACCTTTTTATAAACTAGTCGTTGATTGCCAGTGTACTCACACCCTGCTCCATGCTCCCTTGTTTAAATTAATTGTTCCAGATGAATCATCTAAAAGTACCCCAAGCCACCCACCAGTAAAAAATATATATATATATTTTCCATCTATTAATTTTTTTTATGCCATCGATTTTATTTATTAATATTGTTTTTTTTTTTGAGATGGCAGCCGGATGAATGGGGACAATTCAAGCTGACATTTACACAGCTCAGCCACACCAAAGCACAAAACACATCAGATGTTATATGTGCTCGAAAGCCTCTCTGGGGAGAAACTGAATAATACACTTTGTGTGTCCTCTTTTTTATTTCAGTAAGAAAGGCCACACCAGAAACTAGTCAAGTGTGTCTTCCAACATAATTAGAAAATAGAGTATAATACTCTTAGAATGAGTTTGGGTGTTTCTAGAGGTGGCAATAATGTGCGTTTATTGCTTTATTAATAAATAATAATCTTTATTTCTATAGTGCACTTTACAATCAGAGGGTTCATGTGCAAACAAGAAAATAAATTACATAACAAAGTAATGGTGACCCTGTTCACAAGCTTGGAATCGAAGAGGAGAATGGGGGGGACACAAAATGTAATAAGGGCTTTGTACCATGGTCCAGCCATCTTAGCAAAAATAAGTATATACAAGCAGTATGGGCCAGACACAAGATCATTTAGTGCTTTTTGGGAGCAAAAGTAATAATACTCTACTGAGTAGGTGCGGAGTGGCCATAAGGAGACCCGGGACAATGCCCCGTGGGCCGCACTGGTCAGTGGGGTCAGTTGGACTGCTGGTTTTAACACCCACATTAAATCCCTGCCCTCCTTAGTCTGCCTCTCAGCCCCCTGTGCCCAGCCATACTGTACCCACAAGCCAAGGAACCCCAGCCTCAATTCTATAGCCCCAGCATCATGGATGGGGGCCTCAGCAGGCATGTCTTGGGTCAGCCAGGGTCTGGTAAAATCCAGGACTGATTTTTGGCCCCAGTCCGCCACTGCTACTAAGTAATACTGTATTTATTATTTAATAAGTATTACTGTTTTTATATAGTGCCATCTACTTCCGTAGCACTGTACAAAGTATAGTCACAGACAAGCTAATACATACAGTACTGAGACTTTTACAAACAAGATTAAAGGAGCAGTATCGCAAAATTTGCATTAAAAAAGATAAATAATTAAATAGCCACACAATAGCTTATAACATGTGTATGAATAATCTGTCGATAGAAAAAGAAAAAAATATATGCCTCTCTTTTAAATTGTATAATTAAAATGGCTCAGTCCATTTGCTGAATAGGGGGATCTGCTGGTTGTATTTAGTGAGCTGCTTCATTTAGCCCACTGGTCTCCTAGCAACACTTTACCTCAGAGGCTGACACTGTAATCAGTGGTAACGGCTGTGTGTGTGTGAGGTGCTGCTTTTGTTATGAGACCAGGTGACTCAAATGTGTAAAATCTATACAAAATAAACTAAACTGACTGAAAATGACTGAAATTCTTCTTTGAATAACTGTGCAGGAAAATCTAAAGGTATTAAAGTGGAACAAAACCCCATTCTAAATCAGGATGCCCACTGTGTGAAACGACCCCTGGATAACCACAGATCCCCCCCATTTTTCTGGCGCGCTCACGCAGATATTCATTTAGACAGGCCGGGCAGCCAGGAAGGTTACTGCTCCCCATCTGCGTGCAAACAGTGCTGATTGGATGAGAGCCCGCGCATGCGCTGTGGGACAGGGAAAGGTACGTTTTCACAGGCGAACTTGGGGATTTCACATATCAGGGCATCCCAAGTCCCCTAGGGGCACAAAACAAAACTCCAGATAGTGAAAATCCTGGGTTGGGCTTTGCTCAAAACGCACAAAGCTGAAAGAAAGATCATATGGAAAAAAGAAAAATAAGAATATGAAAGAGAAAATGGTAAACTGATAAAAAAAACTGGTAAAAAGATTCTGCAGCAGAGCCAACATGAAGGGAAAACTGTCAAAATCAGCTAAATGACTTCTAGAGCTTTTCTCTCTGTTTTAGATATATAAGTTCTGGCCAGGCAATGTTGCAATGTTATCTGATGCTGGACGGCTGCCAGCACTGAACAGCTGAGACTGATACATTCTCCTCAGCGTGGAACTGATACATTGTTCATTGTTTCCCCCTCTCCTCAGCATGGAACAGGCCAAGAGTGTCGGCTGCCGACACTGACAAGACATAAACATGAGCTATTAGCCTCCAGCTGTTCAACACACACATCATTTTTTTCTCCATTTGTAATTCTTACTCCAACACCTACCTACAGTCCAAGTACCATTTAAATATAAGTCACCAAGAAAAATTCGCGATACTGCTCCTTTAAGTTGTTTAAGAGCAAGTTTAAAGCAAATGCTAGGCAAAGGTGATACAATAGCAGAGTCTTCTGAGCTTATAGTATAAATCAGTGTTCCCCAACCCTCTCCTTGAGAGCCACCAAAGGGTCATGTTTTTTTTTTTATTTTATCTCCAAATAGTCAGCTCCATAGCTCTGCACCTGTACTGATTACTTCACCTATGCATCTGCAAAATCTGACCGGCTGTAAGTAGTAATGGGCATTGAATCCGGGTGGAAGCTAAATTTGACCATGATACTGGCAAGATCCTTGTCAAATTATCTGCTGGAAGAAAGAAGAAAATATTTTTTTAAAAGAATGAAAAGACTGTTGCTGTGTCTTCACCTGTCTGTCTGCGGCTGCAATAGAGGCTCACTTGCAACACAAAGATCACAGCCCACTGTACCAGGAGTGATCCCCCGACCCAGCAGACCTTCAGAGACAATACCGCCTGGCAGGGGACAGATAGATGAAGATGCAGCATTGGAGTTCTTTTTTTAATTTAAAAATATATTTTAGTTTTTTTTGTTACTTTTTTACTTCTGCCCTTCTGCCACCTGAGGCAGCTGTGTTACCTTGCCCCATTAGCGGTGCACACCTGCAGCTTGTTCCCCACCTAGGTGCTACATAGTGGGTTAAAATAAAAAAGGACACATGAAGGATCTGAACTGAGGTCTTTAAATGCAGAACAAACCCCTCTTACTCCTCCACCCCTCCCTCCCAAGTAACTTGGGTGATGATGCCGGCTCAGTGGTGTTTTTTGTCGAAAATGGGTCTTGATACACATTAACTTTTTAACTGACAAGCATGAGAAATTTACAGCGATGCATGTTTAGGGAAAAAAAAAGCTCACCTTTATTCAGGATGCAGTGTCGGGGGTCTTCTTATCCCCCGTGGACCCTCCGATCTTCGGGCCAGGGTCTATGCTCTGCACACCGCTTCTGTCATCTCATCTCGCCAATGCAGAGAGGGGCCTTTCATGTAGGCCAGTGTGCTGACGTCAGCTCACTTCACTGGTGTAAAAGGCCCCTCCCTGCAGCCGAAGTGAGCATTGGAAGCAGAGAGTGAGCTGCAGAAGCCAGGAGCGGGGCTGAGGACACCGATCCTCTGCCTGCTCCTGGCGTCTGATGCTTACTTTACCTGGAGATCAGACAGCACCCAGTGATGGAAGGCGGTAAGTAGGGGGAAAATAAAAATAAAGGACTTGTTAAGGTGTATGTGTGTGTATTACTTAACCCTTTTTTCGACCGGTACGGGGTCCTTGAGACCCCTATATCAGTTCAAAGGGCAGAAGGGGCCGACAAGTCACCTGCGAGCAAGCAAGTCAAAACCGCTGCCCCATTACCTGCATCCCCAAAGGCCAGGGAGGTGTATAAGAGCCCAGGGCCTGTGTGGACTATGTGGGCTACTAGCCTTTAGATCCGAGGTGGGCTCCTTGGCCTCCATGCCCTGGTCCGACCCCACATAGCTGGTGCCCGGGCTGACCCAGCAGACCTTCAGAGACAATACCGCCTGGCAGGGGACAGATAGATGAAGATTCGGCATTGGAGTTCTTTTTTTTAATTTAAAAATATATTTTATTTTTTTTGTTACTTTTAAGGACCATATTAGAGGAGTAATCCATCTGCATGTCAGGCTTAATATGGTGAAATAATGTTAAAATATTTTTGGAATAATGGTTGGTCATGTTATTGTAGTGAACCAGGTCAGCAATAGATGGGGTGACCCAGGTGCAGTGACCTAGGAGCAGCTGATCTTCATACCACTTCTTTACTGCAAGGAATTATGGCTTCCACCTAAAAGAGTTTGACACAGGGAAACCAAAAAGCCTCTTAAAATAAATATGTGATTTATTGCTTCTCAAAAATAAGGTTCCAATAGGAAACAGCACCCAACACAATGTTCACCCAAAAAAAGCCCAAATATCAAGAGTAATTGAGTGGGACACTCTGTTTGCTCAGCTGTCCAGGTCATCAGCAGATCAGGCTGGATCTGATTTCTAACTCAGACCAATCCATAGTTTATATGGCTCCTAATAAATTACCCTATCCTGCCTACTAAAAAATCTAAAGTATAATAATATTAATGTAACATATTGCAGATTCACATATAGTTTTAAATAAGCTTTACTGAACACTAATTATATAATAAGCACTTAATTGCAATAGGCGATTTGAAGTATGCTTTTGAATAAAATGCAATCAAAGTTTAAATACTCCAGTACAATATTATGATCCCTAATATAACTCCAATATAAACAGAAATTGAGTACTCACACCGTGGCCTTTAGCATCATCTAGCTATTAAAGTTTCACTAGAGATGCAACGGTGGTGGCAAGATGGATCCAAGTAGCCATTTTGTTTCCTTATATCTCAATTTGCACCACACCAGTGCAACCGCATCAGTGCAAAGCATGGTATAGGCAGATGATGTGAATGTCTTCAAAAAGAAAAGGGCATCTCCATGAGCAGTCAGATCTTGTTTACTCCTGGCTCCATGACCTATGGCATGTTTTGATTGTGCTTTTGTCCACTTCTCTCTGCAAAACCTGGATTGGGACTGCTCGTAGATCCACACTGCCTCTACTAACCTTGGCATGATACCAACTTATGAAAAAGTTGCTGATAGCAATGAAACGTTGACGGCGGCTGGGCGGTTTTATCATTGCAGCAATCTTCTTTTAACCCTTTAAATGCCAGCCACGTAAAATTTACGTGGTTGCCTCTCCGTCACTTAAGTGCCAGCCACGTAAAATTTACGTGCCTGGCATTTACCCCTGCTAGTGGGCAAAAAAAAATTACTCACCTGACCCCTCGTTGGATCCGGCCGGGTCTCCTCTTTAATTTGGTGCCATCCGATCCCCCGTGGGGGGTCGGATGGCTCCAGGAGAGCCCCCGGAATAGGCTGCCCCCCCCCGCTTCTGCAGCAGCAGCTGCTAACTGTAAAAAAAAAAAAAAATGACATTCACTTACCTGTGTGTGCGCTGGCTCCCGCTGTCCCTCCTCTTCACCTGGGGGGCCTCTGATCGCCCCCCAGGACTTACCGATCTTCAGGAGAGAGCCCGGGAGGCTCTCTCCTCTCTCCTCCTCGATGGCGGCCGCCATCTTGCCGCTAAGCCCCTTTTGGGGGCGGGGCTATGACGTCATCCCATCCCCGATCCCCGGCGTCAGCTCTTTCAGCTGTCAGATGCCGGTGATCGGCAACGGGGAAGGAGGTGGCAGGAGATCCTCTGATCTCTTGCCTCCCCCTTCTCTGGATGCCGATCACCGGCATCTGTCAGCAGAGCGGCGCGGGACAAAGGAGCTTACAATCGGAGGTAAGTACAGTAAAAAAAAATTTTTTTTTTTTTAAATAAAATACTTTTGTGTGGTGTTTTTTTTATTTAACCCTTTGTGAACTGGGAAGGGGTCCATGAGACCCCTTATACCAGTTCACAAGGCTCTGGGTATGGCAGGTCACCTGCGGCAAGCGGGTGACTTGCCATAACCCCCAGCCCCCCATTACCTGCCTCCCCAACGGCCAGGGGGGGGCAGAAGGGCCCGGGCCACTTAGTGGCTATGTGGGCTAGTAGCCTGCAGGGCCAGGTGCCACCAACGCTGGCCCCTGCGCCCCGTTCCTACAAGCCCCCATAGCTGGCCCGGGTCGGTAATGCTGGGAAGGGGGGACCCTACGTCATTTTTTTTGGGGATTTTTAAGGGTTTTTAACCCTTAAAATTCCAAAAAAAATGGGGTCCCCCCCCCCCTAGGAGGGGGAACTCTATGTCATTTTTTTTTAATTAACCCTTTTGTTTTCTGTCATCCAGCAGCTATAAAAGGCTGAAAGAGTGCTCCACTATGGATGGGAGGTAAGTATTAAAAAAAAAAAAAAAAAATAATAAAATATTTTTTCTCTTTGTGTGTCTGTGTTTTTTTTTACATTTAACCCCTTGTGAACTGGTAAGGGGTCCATAGGGACCCCTATACCAGTTGACAAGGCTGGGGGAGGTGGCAAGTCACCTCTTTGTGTGTCTGTGTTTTTTTTTACATTTAACCCCTTGTGAACTGGTAAGGGGTCCATAGGGACCCCTATACCAGTTGACAAGGCTGGGGGAGGTGGCAAGTCACCTGCGCTAGCCGGTGACTTGCCATTAACCCCCGGCACCCCCATTACCTGCCTCCCCAAAGCCCAGGGGGGGGGGCAGAAGAGCCCGGGCCCACTGGCTATGTGGGTTTGTAGCCTGCAGGGCCAGGGGCCACAAAAGCTGGCCCCTGCGCCCCGTTCCTACAAGCCCTACATAGCTGGTCCCGGACTGGTTACTTTGGGTAAGGGGGGGGCCCATGTCATTTTTTTTTTTTTAAAGGATTTTTAACCCTTAAAAATCCCCCCAAAAAATGCCCCCCCCCCCCCCCCTGGGAGGGGGGACCCTATGTCATTTTTTTTTCTCGATTTAACCCTTTGTAGTGTGGATGGTAGTTGTATTTTATTTGTAAATGTTAAAAATTACTTGTTTCAGTTAGAGGGGTCTCCTGGGCAGGAACAGGGGGCTACCGATAAATATGTGGTACCGTTCTAATCGGTAGAAATGGGGCTTTCACATGCAATATGGTTTTCCCTAATCAAATACATTTTTTATTTAAAATAAAGGAGGCAATTTTCTAAAAAATGTTTTTATTTATTTATTTTTTTTAACTTAATAATAAATAAAATTAATAATAAATACAATTTACAAACAAGACATTTCATGTTAAAGCCTAAACTCTGCTGCAAAAAATATATATATAATTTTCCTGAAAATTCCAGCAAAAATGACGCAAAATATGGCGCAAAACATGGCGCAAAATGGGGAAAAATTACCTGTCAACAGAGGGTGACAAAATCTCAAGTAAGCTGGCAATTAAAAGGGTTAATAGTACCTCTGCATGTTGGGTATTGTTCTGTTCGGGGGACCTTGCGCTTTCAGACTTAGCTTGTTTTTTCTTGTTTGCATATTTATATTTTAGGAAAAGGTGTTTTTTATTCTGCTTTTTTATACATTTTTTAGGGAAACTCTGCGCAACCAAAGAGTTTTTTGAGGGATTAATTCCAGAAAGATGAGCCCACTACAACAAGCTGGGTACGCTTAGAAAGCTTAACATGTGTACTTTCAGGGAATGTATGGTTTATGGGGGATATTCCAAATGTAAAGGGTTGTTTTGGTTGAAAAATCGCAAGGTGCGCACTTTGTCTGCAGAGCTGAAATTTTCAAGAAAAATTACCGTTATGCTCATGCTTTACTTTGGGGTGTTTGGCAACTCTTCCCTTGACAGAACCTATGCATGTTGGGTATCGTTCTGTTCGGGGGATGTTGCTTTTTCAGATTATACTTGTTTTTTCTTGTTTGTATATAGTTTTTTAGGTAAATGTGGCTTTGATTCTGCTTTTTTATCCTTTTTTTAGGGAAACTCTTTGCAACCAAAGAATACATTGAGGGATTACTTCTAGAAAACTGTGGCCACATCAACAAGCCTGGTACAAATAGAAAGCCTGAGGTGTGTACTTCCAGAGAATATATAGTTTGTGGAGGGTATTTCAAATGTAAAGGGTTGTTTTTCTGGAAAAACTTCAAGGTGCGCATAGCGCATATCACAGTTGTATTTTTTCTGAAAATCCCCTAAAGCTCTGTTTCAGTTTGGGGGAGTCTCCTGGGCAGGAAAGGGTGTCTACCTATACATATGTGGTACCGCTGTAACTGTGAGAAATTGGGGTTTCACACGCAATAAGATTTTATTGACAAACTTACATTTTTTATTACAAAAAAACACTACAAATTGTAAAAAATTGATTTTTTAATTTTTTTGCACATATTTCGCCAAAAAATATTGAGAATACACCTAAAAAATGACAAACAAGACATTTCATGTTAAAGCTCAGACTCTGCTGAAAAAAACAATATATCATTTTCCTGGGAAATCCCTGGAAATCCCTTCAAAAATCACATTTGAACATGGGGAGTGCAAAATAGTGCAAAATGGTCTGGCAACAGAGTGTGACAAAAACTCCAGGTAGGCTGGCACTTAAAGGGTTAAACAGTGTCAGCGGACAGCCTCTTGCCTCCCATATAGCATCACTGGCCAGGACGCAAAGGGAGCAGGATGAAGGCTGTTGCCTAAACACTGAATAGAAGCTGTATTTTAATCAACTGAAATGTGAGTGCACACTTTTAACAACTTTTTAAGAAAATATATTAAAACGGTGATACACTAGATATTTTTTATGCTTTTATTTTTATGGCAATACGCCTTGATATTCTTACACTAACCACATTTGGGAGCAATATTGCTGGATAAGGATTAAATCTTGTGGAAAGAAGGAAATCTACACAGCAGCAGAATCAAAGCTTCATTTGGAGTATTTTACTCCGCATACCATCTGGTAAGAGTAATTTAAACAGGTGGTGGGCACGTGGTGGAAAATTGAAGTGGAGTAATTGTAGATACTACCAACAGCACAGTACCAGTGCATGCATTTTGGGATACCCACTTTGGACTTAGATGGAAGCCTTTTGACATTACACTATTAGAGAACAGACAGTGGATGATCTATTGCCTTGGACTTTAACCACGATTGTTATAAGTTTGCTCTGTGTTTATTTATTTTCATATGTTTATGCAACCTAGAGGGATAATAGGTCTACACACGTTGAGCATTGTACCTAACTTTTTGAAATCTTTTATTGATAAGGTTTAAGCGCGGGTTTTTCCAATATAATGATACCAACTTACTTACCAACACTGCTTGCACTAACCTTGGCTTAACCACTGACCACACTAGCTTTCTGATATGCACAATAAGCCTTGGTGTGGCATTTCTGAGGACCATGATCCTGGGGCTACTGGTAAAAACTGTGGATAGGGACTGACAACAAATCTACACTGGCTGCACTGACCTTGGCTTAACCACTGGCTTCACTAACTATCTGTTATACACGCTAAGCTGTGGTGTGGTGTATCTCGTGAACCAATTTACCCCTTTAGGGGTACTTGTGAGAGCTCTGTGCATGACCTTGACTGTGATTGACAACAAATTTTCACTGTCTGAACTGACCTTGATTTGACACCCACTTATCAATACTGCCTTCACTGATCTTGTCCTGCCCACAATAAACTGTGTCCACCTCTGGGGGCTTCTACAAATTACTTCCCTGTAGATGCTCATTGTCATGCCCAGTTCAGATGATCTGGCCTCAGTTCCAGTCTGAGTTTTCCCCTGAGGACTCCAGGGGCCCCATCGTGTGCAGGGTTCTGGTGCCATCCCTGCCAACCAGCATAAGCACTGAATTAAGCAGCAGAAGCTGCGACAGACACATTTTAACTAATCTAATGCTAAATCTAGCGCTCATGACATTGCTAGGAAAATAACTCAGGTATCATAACCCCTTGCCCCCAAGCTTGTCCTGAGCATGTCTTAGAGAGGGAGTACCTGATACAGCAAGTGCATACCACCACTGCGCTTGCAGAACACTGCCTCTCCCCCCAGGGTATAGGAGACCAGAAGCTACAGCACAAACTGTGTCAGACAGCACCTCATCGTTGTAAGTTTTAGCAAAACATGACACTGCAGTGCCTCGAAGTGCAGCAGCTGCCTCTGTCATGTCACTGCTACCCACTCCTCCACAGCTTGCTGCCCTTCTTCTGCCACCTGAGGCAGCTGTGTTACCTTGCCCCATTAGCGGTGCACACTTGCAGCTGGTTCCCCACCTAGGTGCTACATAGTGGGTTTAAATAAAAAGGACACATGAAGGATCTGAACTGAGGTCTTTAAATGCAGAACAAAACCCTCTTACTCCTCCACCCCTCCCTCCCAAGTAACTTGGGTGATGATGCCGGCTCAGTGGTGTTTTTTGTCGAAAATTGGTCTTGATACACATTAACTTTTTAACTGACAAGCATGTGAAATTTACAGCGATGCATGTTTAGAGAAAAAAAAGCTCACCTTTTTTCAGGATGCAATGTCGGGGTCTTCTTATCCCCCGTGGACCCTCCGATCTTAGGGCCAGAGTCTATGCTCTGCACACCGCTTCTGTCATCTCATCTCGCCAATGCAGAGAGGGGCCTTTCATGTAGGCCAGTGTGCTGACGTCAGCTCACTTCACTGGTGTAAAAGGCCCCTCCCTGCAGCCGAAGTGAGCATTGGAAGCCGAGAGTGAGCTGCAGAAGCCAGGAGCGGGGCTGAGGACACCGATCCTCTGCCTGCTCCTGGTGTCTGATGCTTATTTTACCTGGAGATCAGACAGCACCCGGTGATGGAAGGCGGTAAGTAGGGGGAAAAGAAAAATAAAGCACTTGTTAAGGTGTATGTGTGTGGATTACTTAACCCTTTTTTGGACCGGTACGGGGTCCTTGAGACCCCTATATCAGTTCAAAGGGCAGAAGGGGCCGACAAGTCACCTGCGAGCAAGCAAGTCAAAACCGCTGCCCCATTACCTGCATCCCCAAAGGCCAGGGAGGTGTATAAGAGCCCAGGGCCTGTGTGGACTATGTGGGCTGCTAGCCTTTAGATCCGAGGGGGGTTCCTTGGGCTCCACGCCCTGGTCCCAGCCCACATAGCTGGTCCCCGGGCTGGTTTTGCTGGAGAGGGGAGACCCTATGCTATTTAAAGGGTAATTCCACTATTGGGTAGTTTCCATTATTGTGAGCCAAAATGATGTGCTCAATGTGCTGAACATATATGTGATTTTTTTTTGTTTTTTTGCAATTTTGTGTTGCAGTAGCATGCTTATGTTAGCATCATACACCAAAGTTATGTTTTCGAGTACATATCATAGACTTTCTGACTCTGGGTTGCTGAGGCACAGACGTTTAATCCCATCTGCTCTTATTTAAAAAGGCCAGGAAAGCCGCTCCCACTTTAGGATGACAGACATATCGAAATATAAGAATCTTGGAAATAGCATGCTGGTAAGTAAATCACAGATCTGGGAGCCCAATCCACAAATGTTTATTTTATATCCCAGAAGAGGAAAACAATAAGACTGAACACCAAAAGCCTGACAAAAAAGTTTTCTTTTAAAAAAACATTGCAAATGTAACAAAAATAGAATTATTTTATTTTTTCCACAAATTCGCTCTAATATGTTGGGGGGTCATTCTAAAGATTTAGTGAAGTTCAACTCTGGGCACATATTTGGAAGTACATTGCAGCCTGTATCTTGGTGAGCTTTTTCATTTTAACACACAAAAAAGAGCAAAATTAGAAAAAGTTTTTGTTCTAATTTTTCCTAAAAAAAAATCACTTGCACATGGAATGGGCCATTTTTACAGGTGAGATACATCATTTTCCAATAAAGTAAGAATAATTGTTTAAAAGTTTGGAAACAACAGCACCCTATGGGCTATGCTAAATATTTTTTCATTTTTTTCTGCATACTCCATAGGTTGCTGTTCATTCCAAACTCTTAAACAATTATCCTTACCTCATTGGAAATGATGCACCTCACCTGTAAAAATGCCCCATCCCATGTGCAGGTAATTTTTGGTGGGTATTTACATTCAAATGTGTACCCAATTCAATTCAGTTTAATTTATTGTTCGCCAAGTACATTGTGAGATGAACATGGAATTATTTTTGACATATACACAGTGCAACAGATAATTACAGTTTACATAGAAATTGAATACAAGAGATACAAACTACATTGAATACAGAGATACAGATGCTCTTACATAGTGCAAGTATTACCGGCTAATACAAACTCCTTTGAGCCTGGGCCTATGACGCCTGGCTTTTGTTAAGGGTGCGGACAGCCAAAGGAAAGAAACCATTCCTAGACCTAGAAGTCCTACAAGCTGGTACCGCTAGACGTCGCCCCCAGCTTGCAGGTCTAGGAATAGTTTCCTAGACCTACCCAGAGTTGAACTTGCTTCACTTCATCTTTAGCATGACCCACATTGAGAAAGTATTGAAAAAAAAATACAAACAAGACATTTCATGTTAAAACTCAAACTTGGCTGAAAAAAACAATATATCCTTTTCCTGTAAATCCCTAGAAATGTCTGCAAAAAATCACACGTAAACACATATAGTGCAAATGGTTAAAAATAACCTGGCAACAAGAGGTGAAAAAATCTCTGGGTTGGCTGGCAGTTAAAGGGTTAAAGCTGCACAAAATCCTGTGCTGTCCCAATCTGCCCTCCCAGCCAAGTACCTCAGGTGATGTAGCGAGCTCAGCGTTGGCATTGCAGTGGCCACACCCACCTGGCAGATTTGAGATCACCGATTGACTGGTTTAAATGATGCCAGATGACGTGACCTGCCCACTGGCAGCATCCCCGGCCTCCCTCTAGTCTAGAGTAGCTCTCCTTCTCCCTGCCTTTCTATAGTCCAGGGTTCAGCCACATGCAGTGAAAGCGGCATGGGAGCTTAAGTTAAGATATATTTTGCGGGTGACCTGAAGGGGTTCACACATTTGGGATGCCCTGGGGGAAAGACGCCAGGGCTGTGCCACCAGGGTTTTGATCCACTTTAAGAAAGTCAATTTACACTTCAAATGCAACATACAGTATTCCCACAGTGCCAGAAAGACAATATAAGACAATGCAATCTTCGTAGCTATCATTTGAGCCCTTCGTCATCATATATTATTTTTCCCATTGTACTAATCTACCAACGCTTTAACGAAACACTCTCTCCTGTTCAACAACCATTTAACGAAAGCCGGTGGTAACAACGGTACATAAAGCCAGAGATGAATGTTTGTTTTTCAACATTGCTTAAAATTCATTTAGAAATATTATTTCAGTGCGGCCTTTTTATTTAGACACAGAGTCCTTCTGCTTGCTCACGGAGCCATTTTCATAAAAAAGAGCCCATGTCTAATTTTCTGCTGCAGTGGTTTGCTAAATTGAAAGAATGCAATTACATGTACCTTTGTAAATGTATTCATGAGCACTGGCTTCTAACAAAAGGAGGATCTATGATTTGAGATGCTGAAAAGCTTCCAAATTTGCAAGTTTATCAAGGATAGACCTGTAAGAAAGTTTGGAAAAGATGAAAAAACAGTAAAATGTCTAGGGGAGGGCCCTAGGGGCCAAAACCATTGGGGGAGCCTTTAACCCAGTGATCCTGTTTTCTGCAGATGAGTTATGGCCACTGCCTCTCAACCCCCCATATGAGGCTCAATCAAGGGGGGGGGGGGGCACTGCCTGCTGTTGAAGAAGCATCATGGCACATACCTGTATGGGACAGCAGCTAAGGATGGGTGAGAAGGGAGCAGAATTTTTTTTCCTTCCTGCACTCAGCACTATTTTTCCTAGAAACTGCCCTGGACTGAAAATGGAAACAGACCACCAGTAAAAAATCACAAAAAAAACTGCTGCGATTGCCCACTACGATCAGGTGGTCTGCATGTGTCTTATGGTTATGCACCCACTGCCAACCATATGACCACAGGGGCCAATCGTAGCACTAAATTTCAGCGGAGGACCAAGGAGAGAGGTAAGATTTCTCGGTATTGGTCCTGTCCACTGGGTATTCCAGTCAGGACTGTGCTCAGACATGCACATGTATGGTTGCATCAGTGTCCGAGTGTGCTCTCACTTGCACATTTGCAGATTCATCTCTATGCCATGCATAGGCTGGCACTGTTCTCTGTGCACGCCTTCTGCGCAGTGGGCATGTGCTTATGAGTGCACCAGTTTGCATCCCTGCAGATCTGTGAGCCAATTTGCTCTTAAACGGATGTCTGAGGCCTATGTAAGATGTCTTCAGATCTTCTCGGAGTGACACTTGCAATACTTGTTCCTGTTCATATTGCCGGCTCTAACCTTTGGTCACTTTTGACTACCTGCTATACTTGACCCTTGGCACCGTCTTTACCAGCACCTGAGCTCACCGTGTCCAGCAACAGTTGTGGGATTCTGGCTTGCCTATGGCCCTTGGGGGTGGCTAATAAGAACTGGGCCTGTCAGTGGACCTACTCCGAAACCTGCAGGTAGTGAACCCTCTGAATCCGGTACTTGCCAGTTCCAGTTGTTCATTTCCTATATCGTTTCTGTGGTCCTTAGTACTCATGAAAGAAAGGGATGGTGGGGATTGTTGGGGCTGGTAACCTTCTTGCTTGTCAATCGGTGTCAATTGGTGAGAGTAATTTGGAAAGTAATTCGGTGTATAATAATTGTCAACTGGAAAAAAGGAGGGAGGGGAGGGAGCCAGTTAACCCTTACTGGTTCTCACTACCCATTTTCCAATGTATACCATATTGCTGAAGGCGATGGTCAACATCGCTATTATATGTACAGTGATAGCAAACTCTAACTGTGCCTGCCCTATCTAGTTCACTGCAAATTTCAAGGAGAATTAGATTTGGCACAAATACAAATTTCTTGGGATTCATGCCGATCAAATTTTCCTGCATGCTGGCCCCCCATTGCTCAGGTTCAGGGTGGGAGTTCTTCCTGTGCCCTTGCTATATGTATAGCACAGCAGGAAGCTGACCATGCTATTAGCACCTGCCACTAGCCACTGGAACGGAGCCGGCATGCAAGTAAGCGACTGCTACTCACCTCCTTCCCAGCAACCCCCAGTGCGATGAGTGTCCCACAGTGCTCTGCATGCCAGCTCCCCTGTTGTTCAGATTCATCGGGTGGTGATGGGCACTTTCTCAGCAGTGGCAGAACCCGAATCGTGCAGCTGACAGTGCAGGTGGCTACCCCCGCTCTCCTTCTGCTGTGCAATACACACCACAGCAGGGGAGCTGGGAGAAGCTGACTGCACTGTTAGTGTCTGGCACCTGCCACTGGACCCCAGCGAGGGGGGGGAGCCAACATTTTTTTAAACATTTTTACAGGGATTCGTTAAAAGTTGGATTCGGACAGACCTGAGTTTCTTAGGGAAATTAGGTGAATGGTGTAAATTGAATTTTAAAAAGATTCGCTCACCTCTAGTCCTATGTATCCAGCCTCCTCCAGGTTTTACGCATATCCAGCACCTCCAGCTTCTCCTCCGATGTGCTTCTCCTCTCACCTCTGTTAGGGGGAGCCTCAGTGAGCACCACCGTCTTTTCTTTACTTCAACCAGATCCACATACAGGTACATGACAATAAATAAACAATAATAATATGTAATAATAATATGTTGACATCACATCTTGGTGACTTTTGACATTCTAAAGGTTGATGGAATGTATGGTGACTAGCATATCTGCCACACGAGCAGGAGAGAATGCAGGTATTGCCTCTTTAAGAAAACAAAAAACTTTAATTGGGACTAACTTGATTGTGTTCCGTATTCAATAGAAATGATAACAGCGGTTCTGTATATTGAGGCATTGGCAAATGACAAGCTGAATTTTCGGAGTGCATTCGGGTTAGAGCGTCTAATTAAGAGCTATGTGCGTTAAATTAAAAGCAGGTGAAGGATTTTAGTGCTGGGAGATGAAAAGAAAGAGACGTGCGCTTATTGTAAAGTAGCAGAAAATTGTATTTTGATTTAGCTGTATTGCCCATAATTACACAACATGACACACGATAAACAACTCCTCTTACTTCTGAAACCTCTTTTACTTTTCTTAAAAGGAAAATGTAGCAGAGTGAGGCCTAGATGAAAATGGAGCTTCACATATGCCTCAACCTGACTCATTCAATCAGCCTTATTTTGCTCTATTTAGGCTGTCAATAGCAAAAATGATTGGAAACAGGTCACATGATAATGGTCATTTGGTTAATCTCAGCTAGACCCCTAGGGCAGCAATACTGTATCTGTATCAAATCATTTGGAACCAGGCATTGTGTATGCCCATGGTTTGTTAGCTGCATGGTCAACCTCTGGGTCCTGGGCATTCCTGCCCTATGCCTATGGCATGTTTGGCACAGTCCCAGTACTGATGTCGATGGAAAATCTAGCTCTACTATACCCAGAAGGATGGTGAGGGTGAGGCTAATCGGCAGTAGTATCGTCGGGAAGCAATAAACAGGGTCGGCCTTTGGGGTGTGCAAGGTGTATCAACGCACATGGTGCTATGCTTTGGGGGGTTGCTGTGTATCTGTGCCTGCCCATTTGATGCCCTAACCTGCCTGCCTGCCAGCTCACGTACCCCCCACCCGCTCAGTTTTCTGGTTTGCTGCTCACACACACGCTCGCTCAGTTTACTGATTCAATTAATGAGCTGCTTGGGGTGCTTGGTTGGTTGGGTCAGAAGGAAGGGGTGCCATGCTCACTTCTGTTCTGCTATTTAAAGTGGACCAGCTGATTACCTATCCCTGGGGCATCCCCCCGAGGATTGCTGGAATACTCACGGCACATGCACAGGCTTTTATCCAATCAGCACTCTATGCTGTATATATTAATGCAGGGCATATACCTCTTTTTTACAGCGCCCGCCAGGAGCTGGCATCCATGGTTTCCCTCCAGCGCAGCAGTGCCTTAGCTGGGAAAGCTGGGGATGTGGTCCATGTTTCTTACTACTAAGCTTATGGTGGCCCGTGTCTGTCTGTTTTTCCTGCCCCAGTCCTGATAATTATCCTGATAATTATCCTCTCTGTAGTCACCTTTAGTTGTGAGTAACCTTTCACACGTCATATCTGGATAATAGCATTTCCACTTTAAATTTCATAGCTGATAACTGTTATTGTTCAGTTTGGCCATTGAGAGTTTAAGCTCTGAGCTGCTGCCCATTCTTCCTCCTTTATATATACGAACTGTCTTACTTATATACATGAGATGTCTCTGTGGAAGCTTCCCTATGTTGATCTCCGCATTGACCATGCTGTCTCCCGTTCTGGGCTTTGCTCTGCCTGAGCTGCGTCTGGTCACTGGGCTTTATCCTGTCTCTGGGATTTTATTTGGTCAATGGGCCCGTAACCTGTTGCAAAATGTGAGTGCTGGGAGCAGTGGATTAAACTGGTGGTTAAGCTGGAACTGACTTGAGTGAGTTAGTGAGTGCAGTAAAAGTCTTACTCAATGGATAACATAGACTGGAAAATAAGTCAGGGAGATCTCCTCAATATACATGTTACACAACATGCAGTAAAGAAGGTACAGCAGAGACTACAAATAGATATATGTAACAGCATCACCTACTGTCATAAATGTAAACCGCATTTACCTAGCCATAAAGATGCAAATCATATACAGAGACAAGCTGTAAGCTGTTGCACAGTATCTCCAACAGACACCACCTCTGCCCGAGTAGGACAAAGCATCCGGCAAGCTAGCCAGAAGCCACAATTGAGCTTTCAACAAGCTGGAAACAAGTTGTCTGAAATGCTCTGGAATTGTTTTCAGGTTGGCAGGTCCGTCAGCATTTTGTTCTTCATTGTGACACAAGTTTTCCCTCTTTCCTCTTTAGTGTCCTGCCAGGCGAATTATGTGTCATGGCTTTAATGCATCAGGAATGTGGCTACTGGTAATTTCTCTTGCATCACAGACAGGGGTGAAGCTAGACTCTCTGCTGCCTGAGGCGAACTAAGAAAGCACCCTCCCAAGGACATGTGCTCTGCTCCTCCCCCTGGCTCCTTCCGATGATAGGAGAAGCCAGTACCGACTCACTGCAGGGGACAGGAGGTGGGTCTGCAGCAATTTAGCCACCGATGATTGATTTTGATAAAATGACAGCATGCAGCGGCCCCCAATCTCCACTGAACCACAAATGAGATAAAATGATATGAGTAAAAATAAAAAATACAAAAAACAGGTCCAGCAAATGCTGCCCCCCCGTAGTGTCGCCTGAGGTGGCTGCCTCATTACAGATGTACCCCTGATAACAGACAGGGCAGAGGTCAGCACTTGGCTTACCCGGCAGGTGCCGGAGCCCCTGCATCTTTGGAGAGCCCACCTTACATAGTGGTTTCCCTCTCACCTGGGCAGGACCTATGCAAGACTGAGTAGGGTCAAGCCATAGATATCATTCCTTTTATTTGACTTAATTCCTTCCGGTCATTCTTTCTGTCATTCCTTCTATTTGCTTTTTCTTACTTTTCCAATTTTTTTAACATAATAGGGTCGATTCACAGCCTTTCTTAAATGCACTTACGCATAAAAAAGTGAGCAAATGCATATTATTTTAGTACTATCTGGTCCATTTTCAAGTTACTGGTGTGTTTTTTTGGATGTAACTGTGTTTGAGTAAGTGCATCTTAGTCTTTTCGCAATCGTGTCTACAGCATGTTTTCCTTGTGTTGTTTTTGCATCTAAGTGTATAATACTTAATTAGTATGGGCTTGCGCATGATTCACAGCCCTGAATAGGCCTGATTTTGCCTTCCATTTGTGCCAATAAAACACCCTGTTTTACGTTCCACTTATTTACGGGCTTATTTACCTGGCGGGAGTGCAGTGGCGTGGTGCATGAGATCGTTCCATGATGGAGTCCTCCGAAGAAATGCTGTCAGAGTAAGAGCAGCTGCAGTGTCGCGGTATGCTGTGCATGTGCCTGATGGAGCTTCGGATGTTGTATGCATGATGTTGAGCATGATGTTTCTCTTGAAAAACTATATTGTGAGTTGCTTCCATGCTTGGCCCCCACCACAAGCAAGGGGCATGCAATTGGGGGTATGACCAAATTGTTTGGCTGCCTTCAATTTTCGGCGAAAGGCTCGTTCCAGACGGTGTGGGTATGTCCCAGCCTACACTCAGCCGCACTTTCAATACATTTCTTGATGGCATGGCTATCTTGGTGGACAAGTATATGTTTCCTTGATACCATGGTAGCCTAGAATTGCACTTAAGCTGGGCTTTTACAAGCTGGCCGATATGCCCAACATCATGGGTGTGATTGTGTGTACACACGAGGCGCTGGTGCCACCGGTTGCTGATTAGTATCTTTTTAGGTATGTGTTTGATTTCCCTTTGCATCCTTAATTCCATGCTATGTAGTCACATATATTTTTAGTCTAGCTTTGCATTGTATTGCCTCCTGTAAAGTGGACCTCAATCCCCCCTTTCAACTAGTTGCCCCTTGTTCCCTGTAGCTGCTTCATTCTAAAGTTAGCCTACGTTAATGTTAATTTTCCTTTTGCTCAGACAAGTTATGGCCTCCCACCTAACACAATCTGCCAAGTCCCTTTTTCTTACTCACCCAAAAAAGGCAGTCTTACCAGTCATTGTTCCTTTCTTCTTAGCATCTATTCTGTCAGGGTAGGTGTGCTTGAATACCGATCAGCTCTTGACCTTTGTGCTTTATGTATTTTGTGCAGGAACCGTAAGATGGGCCATTTCATCAATTTTCAATGTGTTTCTGGTCCTGATCTATGGTTCCTAAGCGTTCTGGCTGAACTTCCAGACTCACCCACCCATGATGCCTATATTCTTCATAATTCTAGCCTGTTTGGTTGTTTTGAGTCTAGCGGGTGGCTACTTGGTAAGTGCTGTCATTGTTACTCCTTTATTGCTGATGTAGTTTTTTCATGTAGAAATTGTGTTTCTGTGGATGCATCTCCTGCCTCCCCTATTCCATTTTAAAATATTTGATGTCGTAATTTTTTTCAGGTGATAATGATGTATGTGGCTAATACTTTTCTTATTTTTGTAGGTGATTCTGTCTACCCGCTGCTACTGTGGCTGATGACCCCAATTTTGCACCCTCAAACTCACATTCCGCCTAAATCTGGACTCATACCAAGACCCGTGCTTGGACCATACTTGGGGTGCCCTCCAGTACCAGTCCCAGAAGGTCATAAAAATAATGATTCGTCTGTATGGTGCTCCATAGCTATGCCATTTTGGACCAGGTTCCGCTTTATGTTGAGGTGTCACCCTCTGCAGCTATGATGGATGTGCCTGCAGAGCTTTATTGGGGCACACAGGGTGCTTCTAGTCAGTCTGTGTGAAGCCACCTGGTCTAATCCCAATTTGGTTAATTTTTGTCCATTTCTTTTCCCCAGTGTTATTTTTGTGTTGTGTCTATGTATATATGTCTATATGTATATTTGGATTTGAGGCAAGCCTCGTCTTTAAGGTTTGTTATGTAAGCTTCAACCCATCTTTTCATACATTCAGTGAGATTGAACTGAATTACAAAACAACTTATGCTTGTTTTGTTTATTGTTGTCACAAAACTCATACATACTTCTACATTTTGAACACTATTGGCCCATATTCTTAGGCTACTGAGACTTCAAAACCAAAACACAAAAAAAAAATCCTACAAAATATGTTTTTCTTTATTGATGGGTGGCCTGCGTTGCCTGGTGGTTCTCTGCCTTCTCGGAGTGCCACCAGGCATGCAAGGTTGTTATTTAGCAGTGGCAACGTTGCTATCGGTGTCTAAATGTGTCGGTTGTTGTTTTGTTGCCCCCCCCCCAACCTTGTCTGGAGGTTATGGTAGAGTAGCATTATGTTAGAACAATGATAGTTGAAGCACACCATAGAAAAGAAAGCTCATTAATTGGAAAAAATAGGTGGTGTTCAGCCTTCTAAACCTGTGTACCACTCACAGGGAAACAATCCAATATAAAATATTGCAAAAGAAGACGAACTACCATGATTTGAATTGCAAAAAGGTTAGGAGTTTTAATGTGAGGAAAAAGGATCATAGGTGCTGTACAAATTTACATAGCAAAATATCAAGCAATCTGCAGATATATAGTACAATGGGGTTGCAGCCCCTTTACATGACCGCTAGGTGGCGCTCCTGTATGCATAAGGTAGACAACAGAGAATCAAAATAGAACACCAGAGAGGTAATATGTGCCCAGAGACACAGTGAAGGGGACCGCTCCCTCTTGAGAAAGGCCTAGGCGGCCGAAACGTCGAGGGTATTACTTCCACCTGCGTCTGCCTGTAAGATCTTTTTTCTGTATGAATCACATTGCTGCATATTGTTATTTGTATTGCCCGTGTATATAGGTTTTGGAACAGTTGAGGAGCAGTGGCTCATCCTTCACTGTGTCTCTGGGCACATATTACCTCTCTGGTGTTCTATTTTGTTTCTCTGTTGTCTACCTTATGCATACAGGAGCGCCACCTAGCGGTCATGTAAAGGGGCTGCAACCCCATTGTACTATATATCTGCAGATTGCTTGATATTTTGCTATGTAAATTTGTACAGCACCTATGATCCTTTTTCCTCACATTAAAACTCCTAACCTTTTTGCAATTCAAATCATGGTAGTTCGTCTTCTTTTGCAATATTTTATATTAGAGTAGCATTATGTGTCTCCCCATTGTTTGGCGGAACTGGGCACTGTTTTGCCTGAAGGTTCTGCTATCTGCTCGCTAATCCGCCTCCGTTAACTGCACCTGCCTCACAAAGGGAAGATGGTGACGTGTTTGAGGACATCATCCTCTTCCCTGGGTAGGGACACCTGCAGCTGGAGCTGTACTTGGCCTTTCCACATGTGCTGTGCATGACGTGGATGATGGAAAAACCTCGGCAGTAGAGCTGGCCCATGGAGGTGATGGCTACAGCTGCTCATCCAGCTGTTGCTGCAGAGGAGGTCGGGGAGAGATGCTGCTGCTGCAGACCGAAGGGGGGAGGCAGCTGCTGCTGCTGCAGAGGGAGTGGGGGGCAGATGCTCCTGCTGCAGAGGGAGCGGGGGAGGCAGATGCTGTTGCTGCAGTGTAATTGGTGGAGACAGTTCTTGCTGCAATGGCAAATGTTGTGTATGTGGGTGCTGGGGAGGTAACTGATGCTGCAGCCGATGCTTATGTCGCTGTTGTTGTGGAGGCAGATGTTGTGGATCATCCTCCTGGATATTCTGTATGGCAGCCAGTAGCGGGGTCATCTGTAGAGCCAGACAAATCAGTTAGCTCTCTGCTGTTTGCCACACACGCAGTACACAAAAATAGGGCTGCATGGGGATCCAGAGGTCCCCACTTTGGCCACATGACACTTACTAGATTCAAATCTTCCATTGGTGTAGTCCATGATGATGCAGCGCCAGTACTTGTGTGTTCCTGTGGTTGGGTGGCCATGTTTGTTTGCTGGGTTTTCCTGCAATGTGAATAGAGCCTAAGCTTGGTAAAGCACCATACCTTGTGTGGCTAAGCAATGGCTACCCCATCTGGTTGTACTTTGTACAAGTAAGCAAGGTGTGGCACATACACACGCATTTAAAGGTCAGTATTTGGCTTTGAGGTGGCATGTGACAGTTTTCCAAGATTCGGCTGGGTGCCAAACCTCATGGACCGGGTACAACATTTAGGTCGTGCTGACATCCTGAACTTGGGCATTAAAATGAGGCAGACATCAAACTTGACACAACAACCAAAACAAGGCCACAACTTACCAATTCCAGCAGTAGCACGAGTCGGTGGTCCCCGCCAAGCCCTGTAGTGTTGCTGGGTTCAACAGGCCATACACCATTTCTTCTGCAGCTGTAAGTTCTGATTGCCGGCCATTCCTCCTCTGGTTTGCAAGCTGAAAAACACAAAGAATGTAGTCATGCAAAGGTCAGGGCACATATCAACATCAACAATAGCACACAGTCCCTTACCCTTGTTGCCTTCTTTTGTTATTTTTTTTTCCTCACAGAATATTTCATGTCTGCAAACTTCTTTTGAACTTGATCCACATCCTTTAGCTCTGGGCTAGCACTATTAACCTGCCTGGGGATGGCGTCTCAAAGGTCATCCCCAGAGCTGATCTAAATGGTCCAACACCCCAATCACTAAAGCCATACACTTGGGCCACATCTCCCTGTGTATTGGGGGGAATAGGGGACATCAGTACAATGGGTGGTGATCCTAATTGTCTATATTGCAAACTGGCTGGTGACTGGACACGGCTGCCTGGGGAGCTGGTTGTCTGGCCCAGGGTTTTCCATGATGAGCATGGGGTGTCGGGGGGGGGGGGGCTACGCAGTCTAGGCCTACAACTTTGCCTGGCAGTGCTATGGATTTGCCTAGCACATTGGCTGGAACTGGTGTGGCTTTCCCTAGAACTTTGCCTGGCTTGGCCTTGCACTTTGGCTAGAACTGGTGTGGCTTGGCCTAGCACTTTGCCTGGAACTGCTCTGGCTTGGCCTTGCACTGGTCTGACTTTGGCAGAGGTGGTGCTGGATTTGGAGTGTGTGATGGTGTGCACTCGAAGGGGGGACTGTGACAACGTGGTCCGTCCCGAATATCCATCAGGGCATGGCTTGGTTCAGCTGTATTGCCTGTGTAAGAGAGTAGTGGAAGAAAATAGCACCCTCGCTGTTCACCCTTGACCAGCAGTATATCATCATGCTCATACTTACACATTTCTGCACTTGAAAAGCCACTCAGGGCACTAGTGGATAGCAATTCAGGGGCACAAATGGATAGAAAGGCAGGGTGGAAAGAACGTCGCCATTTGCAGTCTAACACAGGTGGGCAGCATGCTGAGACAGTTTTAGGCAAGGTGGCTCTACTGGGGCCTAGCTGGGTGTGGAAGCCAGATATCAGGGGGCAGGCCAGGTGGAACTAACACTGGCAACAAATATCTCAAAACAAGGCTGCACAGATACATTAATGCAGAGCTAAAGTGGTGTGGGGGGGGGCTGTTAACAACCTGCTTAGCTTGACATTTCTATGGCTTTTCTCCACACTAGATAATGATGACCCACAGGTATGACTTTCTGCCCGACATCTAATCCTAAGATAAAGAGTACATACAGTATACACATAAGGGCAGACTAGATGGACCTTATGGTCTCCTTCTGCCGTCAACCTTCTATGTTTCTATCTATGCAAAGAGGATGTTGGCACTTGAACTGGGGGCGAAGCTGGTGGAGGAGAGTGTCACCACTTACAGATTAACTCAGGTTATTCGGAATTAGTAGACCTGAAAATGAAGCCCCCGGTGAAGAGGTTTTTCTGCCTGCACTTCCTAAGTAAGTGACATTTATTTGCTTACTACTTACACCTACTATCACATTAGGCAGGGCTGTGTGTAAAATAATGCAATTCAGGCGCAGGATAAGGTCCATCTGGAGGTGACGAGGCAGGCCAATGGTGTAAAGACCTGGGGAACACGTAGTGAGGCACTCAGGGGTGCCAATGTCCTCACCCTCTGAACCCCAAGCTCTCCAGGACCAATCTGCTGAGGAGGAGGCACAGCTGTTGGCCAGCGGGGTATATCCTAGGCATAATGATTCAGGTATGAGCATCACACACAACCACACACAGGAAGACACAGACTAAGCACTCACACATATGTCTTAAAATGTGTTTTTTGGGGATATTTGCTTCTAGATGACCAAGATGTCCCAGTAGGTGAGCAGCGAGGCCAAGGACCATCAACAATCGTGCTGTTGCAAGAAGAAAGTGGGTGATGTACCACACACAATACAATCCAATTCACAGCTTCACATTAAATGCTGGAGGGTGGGACATTCGCACAACGTCGTCCATTATGTAAGCCACAAAAGCTGTACTCGAAACGCTCTCGCAGGCTTACACAACAACGAAGAAGTAACGGAGCGGCTCCAATGGAGGTTCTGAATCATGCGAGCGCGCATACAAGCACCGATAATTATGTGTAACGAATGGGCTTACACACTAAAATGAATTCTAAGATAGAAGGCCACATACGTCAAGCAATAATTCTCAAGATACTGATTTGCTAACAGGAGAGAGTGCTAGCTTTTCTGATGATGAATCAGTCTGTCAAGCTTGTTAGATGACCGGCGCTTCAGTTAAATAAGTTCTTGCCCATTAGCCATTTCTAGTGTGTTTGCCATTACTTTTTATTACCGTAGATCATTTTTGTGCTGCCAAGTGCAAATGGGTGAGGTTTTATGACATCATCCTAATAGGCAGTAACAGCAGGTAATAAACTGAACAAAAGCAAAAACACAGTAGAAAATTAGATAATACATAAATTAGGATGGATGGAATAGTTATTAGAGCGCTGGCTGTCTATAAATCTTTGGGAAAATGTTGGGTGGACGTTGCAGTTAAAAGCAGGGACAGCAAAAGGCGTAACTTCCACCAAGCTTCTAAAGAGGCAATTTGCATAAAAAAGGATATTATGCTGATTATATTTTAGCTCCTCCTTTTTGTTAGTGTAAATAACAACTAACAAATAATAACAAATAATGCCTTAGTGGCTTATTTAATAACACATAAGCAGGTATCAAACAGTAGCCTCCTACATTTTGGTTCACACTTTACATTTAAAGGGATTGACCAGCCAAAAGTGTTGAAAAAAACACTGCTACTCACCTTTTGTCCAGCACAGCTCCAGCACCCCGACACACTGGTGTACCACTCACCAAGATTGGAAATCAAGCGTCTCATCGGCCCGCTCTGGCTCTGGTTCTGGTTCTCTTACACTTGCTGAGACAGTAACAAACACAGTAAGTTCGATTTATGATCGTGCACGAATTTGTGCCTGTTTTTTGGAGCACCAAGTTGCGTTTGGGCTTCCGTTTAATTCATGGTCATCAAAATGGGATGCATATTTGTTTTTGCACTAATTCGTGCACTAGCATTCGCAATGCACCAATATGCGCCTGAAATTTTTGGCGGATGCCATGTTGGCGCAACAAGCTATGCCTAACCGGGGTTAGAAAAGCAGTCGCAATTTGAAGCATACATTTTCTTCAGCAAATAGGTGGAGGAAACTGATGATTCCAATGAGTAAGAGGCTTATTTCATTCCGAAAACACATGCCAGCAGCGCATGCCAGTAGATCACCAATTATAGGGCTCGACTTGTGGTGTATAACGTTTTTGTATTGCAGCTGTCTGCTATTGTACTGAAGAGAAGATTCCTAAAATGAATAAAAACCTCAACATTTTTCTAATTTTTTATGTTTTTTTTTTGAAAAACCACAAAAAGAAAAAAGAAACGGGGAACATTTAGAGTTTTAGGGCTATGTTATTATATCGTGATTATACACTTTGTAGTTGCCTGAAAAATCTTTTTAACCCAAATCCAAGCAGCAACGATGTTTATAATTTATAATGAGCTCAGCAGTAAACCAGATTAACAATATTGCAATTATTCACTAGGGGCGGATACATTGTTGTGTTACAAAAAGGCACAATTGGAAAAACGCTTAGAAACTCCCATTCACTGGCCGCCCTTCGTTTTATGTTTTTTTTCTCAGTAAATAGTGATAACTATTGTGCTGCGTTAGACTATATCTAAAATATTCTATTGTTCCATTACACAGTATTTTCACTTTTGAAATGCCATTAATAACTTCCCCTACATTATGTTTTCGTTAAATAAAATATTCAGTTGAGCTTTTTCATGTTTTACCTTCCCTAATGCAGTTTTCTATTATTTAGCATGCATTTACATTTCAATTAGGGACGCTGACTGTTCCTAAGAGATATCCTGTTGGGCGATACAAAATATATTATTCGACTTATCATAATCTCCTTTTTTTCTTTTTCTGTATATAATTTGTTCTGACATATTCTGACATAACTTGTTCTAATGACATACGAATATTATGCCTTGGACACAGTTTGTTGCTGCCCCAGAACACCTGGAGAAACAAACTTTGTAATATACATTTATATTACATAGAAACTAGAACGGCATTACTGTAGGATCAGGAAACCAAGGAGGGATGTGATTGTTGGCATACAAGAACACTCTCGTACTATTTTTATGTATTGCTTCTAATCAGAATAACATTCGAAGGCATGTTGGTATATACAGATAGCCCGCATCCCGAGGGCCTTGTAATTCACTGCCTTCAAAAAAGTCTGGTGGCAACAACAAAGCTTGGACAACCAGTGGTGTAACTAGATTATCACTTCATCAGCAAACATTTCCTATATTTCTTCTATTTTTGTTGCATTCCATTCCATGCCATGCCATGAAATCTGTGTGGTCCTGATGTTCTTGTCGCCTGGAGGCCCAAATCATAAGGGATACTGGTGCAGAGGGCCTTCATGTCCAAAGTCACCAGGAGTGGCAGAGGGTCTTTTGCTATTCCCTCCAGAACCCTTTTTAGGGACCCGTGTATTTGATGTAGGATGGTAATTCCTGCACCATTTGGGATGTCTCATGCTGCCTGTATTTGGGATGCTACACACTGCCTGTATTTGGGATGCCACACACTGCCTGTATTTGGGATGCCACACACTGCCTGTATTTGGGATGCCACACACTGCCTGTATTTGGGATGCCACACATTACCTGTATTTGGAATGCCTCACCCTGCCTGTTTTTGGGATGCCACACACTGCCTGTATTTGGGATGCCACACACTGTCTGTATTTGGGATGCCTCACACTGCCTGTAATGTGGGATCTGTAATTGGGTGATTGGGGGGATTTTAGCACATCATTTGGTTCAGAATATTTTATTTTCTTATTTTCCTCCTCCAAACCCTGGTTGCAACTAACCCCATCAAAAGTGTACAATATTATTATTATTGTTTGATATTATATCAGTAATACTTAAAATGACCAGCCTTCCCACTTTCAGGATTTTGTATCACTGTCCCCCCAAAAACTCTGGAGACACATGCCTGTCCCATTTTGCAGATAATATGGGGGACACTGACCCACCAAATCTGGATGTCTGGTACAAGTGGGGCCCTAAGCCAGCCCCAGCCATGTGCACATGAAAGGATTATTGGGCATCCACAACGGCACAGAGAGAATAATTCTGGCACAACAGGTCCCCCTTAAAACATAGCTTTTTATAAAGCTTTAAAAATGCATACAAAATAAGACAAACGTCCCCACATAACAAAAAAGAAAAAACTGCTAACACATACAGGTTACTGTGGGGAATAGGGTAAATATTACATTGCATTTTTTCGCTGATGCCCGGCATCCCCCTTTTAGGTTCTCTGTTCTTAGCAAATGTCTGCCATTACAAGGCCAGCAGGAGAATTAAGTCCATATATGGGCATGGGGTCCTGACACTCAGGAAAGGCAGTTTGAGCTTCAAAGCCCCCCCCCCCCTGCTGCTCTGCTGCTGACTCTCACACCTCTAGCCTGAGAAGACTCCAGTGGGTCTGCAGCTAGCTGGACCCCTGGCTGTGAATTTGTCACATCAAAGATGGGAGCCGCAGACAAGCGGCACCAACACAAATTGGACCATAGCGGCGCTACCATGTGTCCCAGCACCAAGTCAGGCACAGAATCAGAACCAACTCACAAAACCGCACGTGGAGGTAGGTTACTCTGGGCTCGACAATAAAGGAAAACCAGGAAAACGGAGATCTAAGGTTCTGACACACTTAGGGACCCCGTTTCTGGACTCATCGGATGCCTGGCATCCAGCCCAATTGTTTGGTGCCGTATCCAAAGCCATATGACCCCCCTGCCCAAAATTATAACCCCTAAAGGGTTTTAGGAGCTAAAGCACGCTCCAGAACAGTGGGAGGTGACAACCCGTCCCACGGATGGGAGAGGGTGGAGGGTAGACACTTGCTTAAAAGTAGGGCAAGAGAATGAGAACATTGTCACTTCTGGAGAGGTCACGATTCACATGTGCTGGAGGTGTCCATGCACAAGCTTGCCACTTACCTCCTGTGGAAGCTCTCCATCACCACTACTCTGCAACTGCATATTAAGGTAACTGACTATTGTTTCTCTGTGTAACTCACTCTATCCTGTAACCTTCTCAGAACAGCATTTTTGTATCATTTGTATCATTTCATATTCCATCATAGCCAAATGTTTGTTATCACTGCCTAGTGTGCTTATAGCATTAAAACTTAAATTTTAACTTGAGCGATCTGTTTGCCATAAACCAAGAATCTGTGTGTCCGCAGATTTTGGGCCTGGTATTCCTGATAGGAGGACTCGGACAAGGGTTTCTTGGGAACACGGTCTGTGTGTCCGGAGCTCCCTGGTTTATAGTGGGATCACGTGACCCGCGGTTCCCTGACAGTTACGGTTACGCGTTTTGAGGGTATCCCCCTTAGTCTTACCTGATACATCAAATACTCCCAACGCTGCATACAGACGGACCCGCCCCCCCAAAGAAAAATAGTTAAACTGGACCAACACCTGTTTTTTCTTTAATAGGTGTTGGTCCCGCTGTCTGTTCATCACAACAAGTCCCCCTCGCACATAACCTCCCAGACCACTCATAATGCTCACCTTCATTACGAGCCACCGGCAGGACGGCGTGACCGCACAGAGGCCAATCACGGGGCTCCTTTCCCGGTGCTGATTTGTAATGAAGGTGGGTGTTACGAGTGGTTCATCTTGTTGTGACGAACAGACAGCGGGACCAACACCCGTTAGAGAAAAAATGGGTGTTGGTCCGGTTTAAGGAGGAGTGGGGTGGTCCAATGGATTCCGGGGTTAGAGTCACAGCGGTTGGTTTGAGGCCACTCCATAGGGCATCGCTGGGTGCCAACGAAATGAATAAATTGGTACCACAGCAAAAGCCCACACCATAGACAGGTGGCCAGAGTGGAACAATGATGGAACGAGGACAAAAGCATGCACTTGGCACAGCCTCTGGTGTCTTCATTAGAGGAAGGACCAATCAGTCCTTCCTCAGTCCACCAATCAGTGGAGAGACAGCGCCAGGAATGACTGACATGACCTCCCTTGCTGCCAATTGCTGACCTCCCCCAGATTCAAATGGACTACAAGGCTCATTTGCTAAACCGCTATAGTGGAATGCATGGATTGGTTGACTACTAGGTCAGTCACCAACATCATTTACAAACCAGAGATATCCAAATCACCTACGTGCACAAAGAAATGTAGCATAGAATATATTTTTTTTCCTCAAAAGCCCGCAGATAAGCCACACCCTTGCCAAACCCATTACCCAGTAAAGTGGTAAGTTGAACTAAGCTCCCCACCTTAAGTAACCAAAAAAAGTCAGTTAAGTTACATATGTAACATACGCTTAGACGTATAGCCGGATACAGAGCCTCACTCAGATGCATTCCCACTAGCGGAAATTACGTCAATGGCCCGTATTTGGGCTATTTTCAGTGTCGGATGATTCAGGGCTGTGTTTTTTGATAGAAGTTGCCCTTTTTGCGGGAAGATACGGTATGCGTACGGCAAACCTAGTATTTGCCGTATTGTTACATTCATCCGGAAATCTACGGGTGTAGCTTGCACTTGCGCATGATTCTGAGCCCTGATTTGGGCCTATAAAATCTATAGGTTTCCAGTTTAAAATTATGCCCTCTTTTTTGATAGTGAGAACCAGGTAACGCACCTACAATGGAGGCCCTTGATGAGTTCTGTGAAGAAGACTATGAGCGTCTGCAGCAGCGGGGACCGTTAACCAGTTACCTTCCAGAGCTTAGGCATACCTTGCCTCGATATCGATCAGATGACGATCAGCAGGTGTTCGAACTGATCCGACTGAACTGTCTTTCTCTTAAGAGGCTTTACTAAGAGCTGTGGCAATGGTTGGCCCCGATACAAGAGGCCTCTTCCCTTTTGGACCCTTAAAGCTCACCCCAACCACTTAGCACTATCCTCCCTCTTCCCTTTTGAACCCTTAAAGCTCACCCCAACCACCTAGCACTATCCTCCCTCTTCCCTTTTGGACCCTTAAAGCTCTCCCCAACCACTTAGCACTATCCTCCCTCTTCCCTTTTGGACCCTTAAAACCTACCCAAATCACCTCGCGGTTAGGTTCTTCCTCCTTTTTAGGCCCCTAAAACTTACCCAAACCACTTTGCGGTTAGGTTCTTCTTCCATTTTAGGCCCCTAAAACTTACCCAAATCACTTCGCAGTTAGGTTCTTCTTCCATTTAGGCCCCTAAAACGCACCAAACAACTTCGCGGTCATCTGAATCTTCATCTCTAAATATTTATTTCAGCCTTCGTTTGGTGTTAATGTATTTGTGTAAAAAAATGACAATGAAACTTTTTTTTTTTGTTTTTTTTTTTACTAGAAGCGCATTTTTTGGATTTTTTAAAATGTTTTGTTTTTACAAATGTTTTAAAAACTTTTTGTTATAAAAAACGTTAAAATGTTTAAAAATGTCAAATGTTTTTAACTATTTACATAAAAAAACACGCAGTGACAGGACCCAGAACACTATTCTTCTTCTGTTGTCCCCAACGAGTCAACCAGCTGCTGCATATCGACCACCGACTCAAGGACCCTTCTATTAATTTCTTCAACTCTTTCCCGTGTGGTTCCTGTATAAAATTAAAAAAATAATAATTATTTTGTGACAAATACATGTTTCTCACCTGTGGATGGAATGTTTGTTAGTTGCCAACCTAAATAATGACGACATATGTCAGTCTGCTAAGTCATTAATCTAAGGAAGTGGGCAGAGGTCATTCTGCTCAGTTATTAATCTGAGGAAGTGGGCAGAGGTCATTCTGCTCAGTCATTAATCTAAGGAAGTGGGCAGAGGTAATTCTGTTCAGTCATTAATCTAAGGAAGTGGGCAGAGGTCATTCTGCTCAGTCATTAATCTAAGGAAGTGGGCAGAGGTAATTCTGCTCAGTCATTAATCTAAGGAAGTGGGCAGAGGTCATTCTGCTCAGTCATTAATCTAAGGAAGTGGGCAGAGGTCATTCTGCTAATGCCATTGACTATGGCTTGATGTATCTGGGTGATCATGTCAAATACCACATACTGCAAAGAATGACATTACAACTTACTTGGTTAGTGGCCGACGGATGCCTCGTTGGGGACAACCCTACGTCCTGGGCCCTGCCACTACTGTGAAGTAGAGGCTGTAGAGACATGACAAATAGGGTCACTTATAATGTCTTAGTCAACAGTAATCTAATGTCTATTTCAATGTGTGTGTCACATCACTCACCTTCTCCCTGTGACTCCTTGGCGAGATCTGCTGCAGACTGCACATCTTCACCCGCTCCAGAAGCTTATAGAAAAACAGATTTAGGGAATTAGCTTTGTAGTAAATAGCATGTATATGTGTTTGCGGTTACATGAAGAGTCACATACCAGAGGCTTCCGCCTGCGTCGCTGGGTACGACTCCCTGCCCACGCCGTGCCGCCCCTCCTCTGTAGAAAGGTCTAGGGGCTTATCTCTCACAAATCGATCATTTGACTAAATGACATTAACAGACACATTTCTAGCCTAATACAATCCTTGTAGCTGCCATAAGTCTTTGTTCGCACGTGTGGGCCCTAACTTCTGTTTGGCACGGAGTTTTAGACTCTTATAAAACAAACCGTTTATTCCTGCGCTTCCTTAAGGGCTAGGCATGCATTTAGATGGCAAATCAAAGGCATTAAAAGAAACTTACAAGCATGATGATCTCTTCTTGTTGGCGGGTGAAGATTGTGGGTGCCATCTTGCCTCTTGTCTGCAGCAGATAAGTAATGCCCCTGCGGTTTCCGGGTTCCGCACGGCCGGACGCGTATGCGAACGTGTAAGCGTCAGACCCCGGCGTTAGTATTTAAAGTGTCCTGGACCCACAGCTCATTCTCTTTCAGAGTCTCAACATTATGGCAGCCAAAAAAGCCACCGCTAAGGCCAAAGCAGCAAAGGAAGCCAGCAGCAAAAAGGCAGAGAAGTGTGAGGAGGCTTCTGCAGGCCCCACCACTCACTCAAAAATGCCAAAGGCTAAGCTGCTGGAAACCCGCAGTGGGCAGGCCAAGGCGACCACAACCACAAAGGCACCAACAAGCACCAAAACAAAGGAGCCAGCGCCAAAGAAGAAGGCCCAGCCCAGCAAGCACACAGGTACGGCCCCTAAAAAGCACACCAAGAAGGTGAGAAGCCCCAGCCCCCAAAGGTCAGCATCACCCCACCCACGTGGGAAAAGCTCCCATGCCAAGAGGCAAACCCACCGGGCCGAAGCCCCAGCAGCCAGAGCTCACCATCACCCCAGCCACATGGGAAAAGCTACCATGGCAAGAGGCCAACCCACCGGGGGCGAAGCCCCAGCAGCCAGAGCTCACCATCACCCTACCCACGTGGGAAAAGCTACCATGGCAAGAGGCCAACCCACCGGGGGCGAAATCCCAGCAGCCAGAGCTCACCATCACCCCACCCACGTTGGAAAGGCTACCATGGCAAGAGGCCAAGCCACCGGGCCCGAAGCCCCAGCAGCAAGAGCTCACCATCACCCCACCCACGTGCAACAACCTTCCAGGGGCATGAAAGTGTGAAGGGGCCACAGAGGCACAGGCCAAGAAGCACAACATCATCCACCACACCCTCTCCTCCGCGCCCACATTTGGCACCGGCACAGGTGGCAGGGCACTCTCCATATGTCACAGCTACGCCTGCTAGTTGGCCACCCAGCCAAGAACCCCAAGTCCATATCCAGGTCCAGTCCAATCTGAAGCCAGCCACCTGTCCTACATTTCTCCCCAACACAGCCAGGCCAGAATGTACCCCGATTTGCCTGCAACCACTGATGAGCCAGAACATCTAGCAACAGGGCGCACATTGCGCCAAGGCCACTTGAGTGGCAGGTTTGGGGAGGCACTCTCACCTTGTATTATGTTGACCTATATGGGCGCATGGACTCATCATTTGCTAGTTTGCTTGCCCATACATGGGCTTTGAGAGTCTTTAGGAACACTATTGAGAAAAGCAAAGGACTGCCTGTTATGTATTTAGAGTCAATTACATCCAACACTTCCATCTTTATCTGTAGGCCAATTGTGTTGGAGCTGTGCTTTGGTCTGAAAGACTTGATCTGGGGTGCTTGAAAGTTTGACCTAGAAATAATGGCAACCAGCATAATCTGATGCCAAATGCTATTTGCAAGCTGAGTGTGGTCCCCTAATGGGCTTTTAGGGATGTATGAAGCCTCAGAACAGCCAGGACATGCATGTGTATTTTGGTTAAGGAGACCAATGTGTATGTACTTGTTGAATAATACATCTAACAGTTAATGCCATTCATAATCAACGTCAACTTGGTCCGTTGGGGGAGTTGCCATTCATTCTTGACCACGTGTTTTAGTGAAGCATATGTTTTATTACACATCAGCAATGCATAGTTGTGTGTTTACATGCCTTTTTTTCTACAATGCAGCCCAGCATCCTCCCTCAGCTAGTGGGGAAGCCTTAGCCAGTTGAGCATGCCGTCAACTTCCGTGCTGCCTCGGACCCAGGATCCGATATATACGGTAAGTCTCATTTTGTGATATTGCTTATGCATGTGACTTGGCATGTTTCTTTTTGTGGAATTACATATGTATTGCCCAAACTGAACCTTTTTTATTTACATGTCCCAACAGACCCACACACTGATGGAGGAAATCCAGGAGCTGGAGAAGGATGGAACCTTCATGGGACCTTCTATACAGCCCCCCCTGAGACAGAATCTGCAACTGTCCCAACATGTTTCTACACCAAATCCTCAGCAGCAGAGTGAAGCTGGCTGCATGCTGCCGGCCCATCGTGGGCAGCATGCAGAGACTGAGCCTACAGTCCCCAGTGTTAGCTCTGCTGCTGAGGATTTGCCAAGCAGACCTGTGGCTGTTGGTGGACCTAGAGGCTCATCATCTGCACGCCCCATAACCCGGGGAATTGGGAGGTGTAGTCAGCTACGTCGCCCAGTTTCCCAGGGGAGGGGTGCGTCGATGATGGAGTCAGCATGGCACCATGAGAGGCGGTTATTTCGCCGACAAAATCAAAGAAACCACGAACATCTTCATGGCCAATTAGAGACATTAAATAACACCTTAAAATCCATGCTGACTGAATTTAGGTCCAACAACAGCCACATGGCCACCTTATCCAATTATTACAGTGCCATGCTTGAGGAAGTTAGAAATAGCAACAGCCACATGGCCACCTTAACTAACAATCTCAGTGCCATGATGGCTGAATTTCGAACTTCCAATAGAAACATGTTGGAACAGTTGCAGATTCTGAATGCTACACAGGCCCAGGTGAGGGCCCACCTCCAAGGGCCCCAACCAGGGTTTTATGGGCATCCCCTATTTTAAGGCCTATTTGGCCTGTATCTGCTCCACATCTTTGCTCTACATCCCCACTGTATTGACCTGTCTGGTGAGCCCTACCAATATACCCATTTGGTATGGCTTTGCTTGTATGCTTTGGATTTGCGCCCATATAGCTCATTAGAGTGCTGAGGTAGCCCACTAGCCAATGTCGGAGGTGAGGCCTCAATGAATTTGCCACTCAAGCTGTTGCGCTGCAGGCTTGGGCCTAATTACATTGCTTCTGGCTCCTCCTGTTTGTAGGCATGATTGGGGGACATTCTGGGCTGGCAAACTACTACCTTGACCCCTGGCTGAGATTGAACAGGACTTGGATTTGGACTGGGGGTTCTTGTTTGGGTGGGCCACTGAGTAACAGGTGTAGATGTGGCATAGGTTTGGCTGCTTTACACCTGTGCCTGTGGCAAATGTGGCCAAGCAGGAGAGGGTGTGTCTGTGGGCCTATTTGGTTTCCTAAAAATCAGGACATGGCAATGCTTTTCACATATGTTTTTGTATTGTAAATTTGTATTACACTTTGGCCAGGAGTGGCTTACTTTGAAACTCCTGCCTGTGGCCAATTGCTATGTGGCATGATTTGGCAAAAATTACATTTGTTGTTTGACCATGTATTTACATGAACTATGGGAGTGACCATCAACTCCAATGTTTGCTTTTCAAATAAACCTCATACATTTTTACTTAACCTGTTGTTGACTAAGTTTATGCCTTTAGGTTTTTGGGGAATAAAGATAAAGGGCTCGATTCAACAAAGGTAGAAATAAATTCGTGTCACTCAAAAAATCAGATCGCATGCACAAAGTTTTAACTTTTTCGAGTGATTCAAAACAGGGGTTGGGCTCGATTCAACAAAGGTAGAAATAAATTCGTGTCACTCGAAAATTCAGATCGCATGCACAAAGTTTTAACTTTTTCGAGTGATTCAAAAAAGGGGTTGAATTAAATACTTGCACTCGAAAATGCAATCGTAAAATTTTCTAATCACTCGTAAAATTTTCAAAATGCTCGTAAAAAGGCTGTCGCAAGCGAAAATTATTGGAAAATGTACTCTAATTTTTTTTCTGTTGTTTAGTATTGTTTTCTGACTGTTGCATGGTGTTGTAAGGCTTTTTAATGGGTAAATGTAAATGCATAATTTTTTTTTCAACTTTTTAAGTTACCTGTGTAGCTGTATGTACATGGCTAACATTGTGGATACATGTAATAAAGAGGCAAGGTATGCTGTAGTGGAAGTACTAATTAAACAGTAATATTTGTAAGAGGCATATATGTAGTTTTTTTTTTTTTGGGGGGGGGGGTGGTTGGATTGCCAGGGACCTGTATTTAAAATGTTTCCTTTACTGCAGAAATGTGGCCATTGTTTTCTATACAAAGCTTGCTCACATAGCACCACGTGTCCCTGGGTGCAGGGAGCAGCTCTTTGCTAGCTTTAACCTCATGGTACGCCATTCTTATGCTTACACTATAACGTGGACCAAAAGCCAGGATTTTGACTATTCTGGGTTTTGGTGCACCGCAATGTAAAAACCCAAAGGTCTTCTACCAGTTAATGGTGCCAAATATGGATTCCAAAGCTGCACGATTTAGCCTAGTAAGCTGGAAAAGTGCTTGATATGGCAGCTGATCCACTTCCAAACGTGTCCGAAAATATGGGAATGGGTAGTGTGCGCCTTCTCTGCGCCACATCATCTGCAATATGTTCGAAGTCATGGGCCTCGATTCACAAATCATTGAAAAAAATTCTCATGGTAGTAAAAAATTTAATTCATGAGAAAAAAGCCTAAGAATTTCACTGTTACCAAATCACCAGAAAGTCAATGGAACTTTGTACTACTAGTAAAAAAGGGTAAAAAGTTCAATATTTTTTTCAGGAGTAAAAAAGTGCCATTGACTTTCATTGTCTTACTAACTAGTGATTCACAAACAGTGGAATTCTCAGGCTTTTTTCTTATGAATCAAATTTTTTCTACCATTAGAGTTTACTACCATTGCAAAGAAAGTAGAAGGGCTCCATTGTGAGAGAGCAAAAAGGGTTTTCTCCTGCTGAAAGCTGCATCAAAAAACTAGTGTGAAACACTCTAATTTATATCATGTGTGTGGCTCATCAAGTCCACCTGAATCAGTAGTAAAATTTTCGAATTGTAAAATGCAGTAGTAAATTTTTCGATCCACTAATTTAATTCGCACTCGAATTTAATTCAAGTGACTCGTGTTTTACAATGGTTCCAGGTAGCTGAATCACTCGTAAAAAAAAATATAGCAAAATCGTAACTTTTTAAGCACAAAACACACGAAAAATCCATTTTCGACCTTTGTTGAATCGAGCCCAAAGAGTTAAAGTTTGCACTAACAAATTGGGAACCCAAAAAAACATGAGTCTCAAATCAGGTGTGAGGTTGTTTGTAATTAATCCATTACTGTTTGTAAAAGTAAGAAACAAACATACAAACACAAAGGGCAAAAAACACAATTAACAATCAATAAAGTGACAACACAAACAAAGGGAAAACAAATTTGGAAAAATGTGTGGCTATCAAATTTGACCGCACGGCTTGGCCAGACGCACTAGGTGGGCCACGGTAGTCCTCCTCTGGATCATCGGTAGGTGGAGAGGGGGGCAAATCCACATACCGGGGGACACGCTGCAATATGGCAAAATTATGCAACACTGTACACGCCATGACAATATCTATGACCTTTTTGGGGTCATACTGAAGGGTTCCCACGGTATGGTCCAAGCATCTGAAGCGGGTCTGTAATAGGCCAAACGCCCTCTCCACCACGGCCCTGGTCTTCCGGTATGCCCTATTATATGCATCCTGGGCGGCATTCTGGGGCCGGAGGACGGGCGTCAGCAGCCACGGAAGGAGTGAACAGCTCAACGTCATGCATGCCATCGATGTGCATGCGTCGCCGCCGGTGCAATCTGGTCTCAGCCCTCCGGACAATTTAAATGCCCATGAGCTGCAGATCCTCATGCTCCTCAAATGTACTAGAGTCATCCATAGCTGCTAGTCTCGAGGTCAAAATGGTCCCGTAAGGGAATCGCAAAGGAAACGGATTTATAGGGTGGTGGTCCGTCGGCAATCAGCTCTCTGAATAAGATGCAAGCCCATAGCAATAACGTAAGTTATCTGAACGAATGAAAAATATCAGATTTTGATGGGAAAATTATCCGAACTAACGCAAATGATCCGATTTGCTTACATTCATCGAAAGCGCATATACGCATTTGGCCGAACGTTCGTACGAATGAAAAATGGACAAAAAAACCCCCAAAAAATGACAAACACACACAAAAACTTTCACAGACAGCTACGGAATTCAAGACGAATGTGCCTCTGAATCGAGCCTAAGAAAGGGGCATGCATTCGAGTTTTTGGTCATTTATTGTATAAAATTAAGTTTTAAGCGTCAAAAGTTGTTGGAACATGGCACAACTCTGGAAACATAAAATTAGTGATAAATTAGGTGCCTGTCCAGCTTTCAAAAATTTGTGGACTCCCCCACACCCCAAAGTCCAGCATTGCCCGTTAGGGCGATGTTGCCTGGCTTTCTCTGTTTAGTGCTTGTTGTGCCTTCAGCCTGTTCAGCCCTTGTGCGGCGACCTGGTTGGCCTCCAGCCTGTCAAGCCTTTATGTGGCAACTTGGTCGGTCTCCACAAAAGCCCCAAGCAGTGCATTCATCTGTTGGTGGTGGCGCTGCTGCTCCACCATCACTGCAGCCAGGTCCTCATGGAGCAACTTGGCGGTCCATTGCACCACTTTAAAATATCTATTGGCATTTTTCCTAAAAGTTTGCCTCCATGATTTGGCACTACCTCACCAGAGACAGGTGCTGCCTGGCTGCAGGGCCGGGCTGACACACATCCTACATCCCCATCCAGGGGATCACCCTCCACCTCCACATTGCCTCTTGGCCTTTTCTAATTAAGCACACACATTTACCTCATCACTGTCTGGACTCTGCTCCCTGAGCAGCTGGCTGGTGGGTGGGTCCTCCATTGCTGGTGGCTCGGTGGTAGGCATGCCAGATGGGGCAGCTGTGGCATTAGGTGGGGGTTCTGGAAGCCGAGGTGCTGCTGGCTGGGGGCTGGTTGCTGCAAAGTCAAGGTAAATACACTGTTAGTTTACTCTTTACAGTATCTGTGCCCCTTCAAAATTGCAACAAGGGCTACACACTGGGACCCACATCAAACAGAGAAATGTATTATAAATAGAGTAAGCCTCTCTATATGGAAAATGCACTAGCTACTACACCATCTTGTCTAGTAATACAGTATTCTGTGTACTGTACATAAACATGTACAAATAAGTACATAGCTTGAAGAAAATCAAATGAATTTCAATGTATTCTGTATTTTTCTTTAGTATCCCAGAGACTTATAATGTTATGCCTGTCGATGATGCGTTTCAGTATTTTTTGCTTTTTTGAGTATATGGCTTTTTAAATGTGGGGATATTGCATTGCATAATATTCCAGGGAGTGTTGAGGTTCAAGACAAGGCAAGAGGATTCCTTCCAGGCAGTGACTGTCACAGAGGAAAGCTTGTGAAGTTGGCCCATGACTCAAAAAGGGCTATATCTATCATGATAAAGGACTATATCATATCTGCATTTCAGCCACATGTGTGCATTAAAAGTATAAGAAAAAATGAGTTCCAGGTAACCTTCCTTGACTGAGCAGCATGGCTTAAAAGAAGGCCTACTGTATATGGATCCATAAACTATCACAAAGAAAGAAGCAAATTGCATGTTTCAATGCGAAAAGGCATTCGGACAGCATGAGAATGGCGGCATTAGCCTTGCAATAATGAGCCGGTAGGTGGGCTATTACATTTGTTGCATCTGTATAGTAATAAATACTTTGAATATAAAGTTAGTATAGGGGCATTGACAGATTAAAATTAGTGATGAGCCAGAGTGGGATCTATCTGGTTCGGAAGCCATCCGGCCGGATAGTCCCCAGTATCCAACATTTGGTACTGCTGTATGCCGAATGCAAATACTCCAGGTTCCACTACCATGTGAACTGTTTAGGGGTTTCTTGGAGCATTTACTAATTTGAAAACTGTTACAAAAAAACACATAATAAAACCTCACCACCTGCCATCTTCCTTCTCCTGTCCTCGCTGGATGGCGTCGTCTCTTCAGGTCCGCCAGGCGTGGGACTTCTTCCTGGTCCCATAGAGACATGGGAGATTCCAAGGTTACTTTAAGGCATTAGCTGAGGCAGAAGTACCTGCCCCCCCCCCCCCCCACCTCGTCACTACAGATGCCGACAGAGTGCTTCCAATGGAGCTCCCCGACTCTGCCGACCTGAAGAGAGTACATTACCTGGCGGAGCGCAGGAGGAGGAAGAAGCCAAAAGGAGTTCTCTTTCTTTCTTAACAGCTTGTATCCTGGTAAAGGGGTTGAAAGAATCCATTTACCAATTTACATTGGGGGCCGGCAATTGACCCGGATCTTGACAGTATCCAGGATTGGACTAACCAGACTAAATCAGCAAGATCCTGGTCGGATCCATCTTCAACCCAGAACCAAATCCATCACTAATTGGAACTATAGACTTGATTCAGAGAAACAAAAAAAGACTTTCGTGTTTGTTCTGATCTGTTTTTTTTTAAATGTTCCCGCTCTCGTATGCCCGTATGAGCGATTCTGTGCATGCATTGCTATCCTTCTGTAAATTTTTCGTCCGTTCATATGCCAGAGTACGAGGGTGTCATTTTCCAGCGTGACTTTTCCGTTTCATTTTGTCATGTACAATGTCGGCTTTCGTTTTTGCCCTTTTTCCATCGTCTCCTTCCACGAATCCTTTACGTTTCCCGTTAGATTCTGTTTCCCTTTTTCAATAAATAATCGCCCGGATGTAAATCCTTACGATCTTGCGCCTGCGCACTACAAACTTAACTCATTAAAGTGCTCGCCTACATATTTGGGTCACTCACTTCTGCTACAATGCTTAGCTAAACCACTTTGCACTTTCCTACATCTTCCATGTTTCAACCCTAAAACTGTCCCAAACCACTTCCCAGTTATTTTCTTCTTGCATTTTAGCCCCCTAAAACTTACCCAAATCACTTCTCGGTCATGTGAATATTCATCTCTAAATATTTCTGTTTTGTGTTAATGTATTTTGTAAATGAAATGACACTGAAACTTTTATTATTTTTTTTTTTTTTGAATACCAAATGCCATTTTTGTTTGGCCTTTTTTTGAAAATGTTTTTTTTTTTAAATCTAACATTTTTTCTTCATAAAATATAAAATATTAAAATATTTAGAAAAGTTATAATTTTTACAACTATAAAAAACTAAATACATAGCAATGGCAGGCCACAGAACAGTATTCTTCATCTGTGGTCCCCAACGAGTCACGCAGCTCCTGCATCTCGCCCACCAACTCAGTTGTGCCGCTCTGGCACGTGTGGTCCCTGTTAAAAAAACGTAAATTAAATTATTGGCATAACCTTGTTGGGGTCATACTGCAGTGCCCCCCCCCCCCCCCCCCCGTATGGTCCAAACACCTAAATCTGGATTTCAAAAGCTCGAAGGCCCTCGCCACCACGGCCCGGGTTTTACATAGGGCCTGATTATAGAACTCCTGGCCCGCATTCTGCAGGCAAAGAACGGGCGTCAGGAGCAAGGGCAGGAGCGGATATCCAGAATCCCCTGAAAGAATTTAAAAATACAAACATAAAATACACATTCTAAGCAACAATATTGTTTAACATGTCATCAAGGGCTAAAAACAGCCATAGGTTAAGACATTAGTCATCAACTATATTCATTGCCATACAGTGAAAATGGATTGATGGAATGTGAGCAAACTTACCCAGGAGCCATCCACCAGATAATTCTCCTGACTCAAACTGACGAAATAAGCCGGAGCTCTGCAATATATAAGCATCATGGGACGACCCTGGATGCCCTGCAAGAACACTGAGGAATCGCATATCTGGACCAAACACTGCTTGTATGTTGTGCGAGTGGCACATCTTGCGGTTCCTGCAACCAAATATAAAATAATTACACAAAGCAAAGGTAACCAACTAAAACAATAACTCCTACAACAAATTAAGATTCAAGTTCAACAATCCAAATATAATTCACAAAGGACATAAGTCTAAAAAAATATAGCAATTATATGGATGTGTGGGAAAATAAAGGTTTACATGCTAAGGCCTAATTAAGGTCATCATTAAAATGCTTCTATAAGGCATACATGAAATGTATTGATTCAGGTATGCATTGCTATACAATTTATGGCCTCGGCCATGCTGATACATGCAATGCCTTGGAGCTAAAGGCGCGCAGACTCCTCCACATAGCCGCAAAACATGTTCAACAATAGCAATCCGAGCCCTCAAAGGTCCCGTAAGTGGATCGCAAATGAAACGGTTTAATAGGGTGGTGGTCCCTCGGCAATCAGCTCTCTGAATCATATGCAAGTCCATCCCAACAACGTAAGTTATCTGAACAAACGCAAAATATCAGATTTTGATGGGAAAATTATCCGAACTAACGCAGATGATCCGATTTAGTTTCGTTCTTCGAAATCGCATATACGAAAGCGCCCGAACATTCGTACGAATGGAAAATGAACAAAAAAAAAAAAAAATTACTAACATACACAAAAAGTTTCACAGACAGCTACGGAAGTCCAGACGAATGTGCCTCTGAATCGAGCCCTATGTCCTGTTGCAGTAGGGCTTGAAGGTTAATCAAAGGCCAATGTGAACCTAGAGATATCCAGTATTCTTGCTGTATACAACTCAAACCAACCTTTGGTTTATTAAAGCGGACCCACATTTTTAACTAGCATACCCTGAATTGCTCCCCCCATAAATAGTAACATTTGCCTATTTTTACTGATCTTGTTTCATTCTAATCCCAGATAATGACTCCTGTTTTAGCTGTAAAGCTCCGCCTCCTCTATTCATTGCCACTGCTGTTTCTGGCAATGATGTCATTGCCACACCTATGCAACGACTGATCACGTGCATCTTACAGAGAGGGACAGCAAAAAAACAGTGTTCCAAGACCCAGGAATTTTCTGTTAAAATAACATGCTTTTATTTTATATCAATTAAAAACAATTAATAGTTCAATTACACATAATCCACGCTCATCTCTTGGAAACAATGCATAGTAGTTAATCCAAATGACTGTTTTATTGTGAGAGTTGCAGTTGTTTACTGAGATCCTCTATAGGGCGTTTCCCTAATTAGCTTTTTCTGTGCCCTCCAGCGACACGTTTCGCTGATTAGCTTCTTCTGTGCCCTCCAGCGACTTGTTTTTGATTGAGAACAATACATCGATTCCACAAAGCAAAGTTTTGATAGGATACCCAAGTGCATTATCTGCCAGACTCAATAGGTGAGGCTTCGTATTTGCCTATGAATAGAGTTGACGGGTCTACCTTGACGTTTTCTCGTCCTCCGCTCTGGGCACTGGATTGGCGCAGGTTAAAGTTTCCTCTTTCGGATACCTTTTCGGAACCATTTCTGAACTCCTGATTTGCCATTCTGGACGGGGGGTCATGTAGTCGCCCAACTGGTCTGTCGCGGTCAGCTTACCTGTGCCGCGTTCCAGCGGTGTCCCTGTCGCCCCGCCATTCAGGCGCCGGCCGCGCCGGGCGGCGGCTCGCGCGGCTGCGGGCGCGCCCCCTCCTTCTCCTCCTGCCGGCGTATCCGGCATCAGCACATGTGCTCGCGCGGGTGCACGTTCCCTCTATGCCCTCCGGCGGTGCTGCTCTCAGCGCGGCCGCCGGAGGAAGTGAATATTAAAAGGGGCACGCCCCCTTTTCAGTTAAAGGGCCAATGAGCCCAGCTGGGCAGCACGCCCTCTGCTGTGTTGGGCCAATGAGCCCAATAGGGGTTGCTGGGCTGTATGCCCTATATCCAATCAGTGCTGGGTTGTTGAAGGGCCAATGAGCCCTGGGTTCAGTGGGGCTTACGCCCCCCTCCTGTTGTGCACTCCTTGTTCTGGCCAATCATTATTATGATCCTGTGTGCACCAATCACAATACCTTCCCTCCTATGTCTGTCCCTATAAAGCTCTTTTCCCCGCAGTTGCTTGTTGCCTGTGATAGCGCCTAGACCCTAGCCATTGTTTGTCCCTGATATTGATCCTGACTCCTGTTGCCGACCCTCGCTTGTTTAACCATCCTTGATCTCCATTCCTGTTGCCGACCCTCGCTTGTTTGACCATCCTTGATCTCCATTCCTGTTGCCGACCCTCGCTTGTTTGACCATCCTCGATCTCCACTCCTGTTGCCGACCCTTGCTTGCCTTTGACCATCCTCGATCTTCACTCCTGTTGCCGACCCTTGCCTGTCCTTGGACTTCCACCTTACGCTCACATACCGGCTACCCGATTCCACTTCCAGCCGCGGGCTCTCCAGTACTCTGTACCGTAAGACCTCAACCTTTGAGCCATAAAGTCCTGGGGGCAACCGATCCCGAGCAGGCGTGTTCTGCGTCTCGGCAAGCGGGGGCTCCTATAGGTGAAGCTGGCTGCGGAGATTGGGGGTTGAGGTCCTTACCAAGAGAGCTGGAGTTGTCCAAGTGGTAAATTGTGGTTCCGGGAGCGTGATATTATCACAGGCCTTCATGGATGACCTGGTACAGCAAGTACAGGCTATGGCCACAGCTATAAATCAACTTGCCCAGAGAGTGGCCAATCAAGAAACCAGGCAAATTCCTGCATCCGCTGTACCACCTCACATGTCGGAGCCGAAGGTCCCGTTACCGGAGAAGTTTTTTGGAGACCGAGCCAGATTCTCCAATTTTAAAAATTCCTGCGAGCTGTACTTCAGATTGAGACCCGGATCCTCGGGCACCGAGACCCAACGGATGGGGTTAGTTATCTCCCTTTTGCAAGGAGATCCCCAATCATGGGCTTTTAGCCTGCCTCCCGATGATGCTGCCCTGCACTCCGTTACTTCCTTTTTTCAGGCTATGGGTGTGTTATATGCCGACCCAGACCAGCAGTCCACAGCCGAAAATAGGCTTCGGGCCTTGAAGCAAGGTCGGAATACTGCCGAAGATTACAGTTCTGAATTCCGGCGGTGGGCAGTAGACTCCAGATGGAATGACCCAGCCCTGTGTAGCCAGTTCCGTATGGGTCTATCAGAGGGTATCAAGGACGCTTTGGTCAATTTCCCTACACCAGCAGATCTAGACCAGCTAATGCAGGTCTCCATCAAAATAGATCGGCGTCTTAGGGAAAGAGCCAGGGAAAGGGTTAGGACTTCCTCGTCCTTTAAGCCATCTCAGTCCCCCAACCCACTCCCTTCCCCTGGGGCAAACACACCTTCTTCCTCACTGGAAGAACCCATGCAGATCGGTAGAGCTCGTCTTACCCAGGACGAGAAGCAGCGTAGACGCTCCATGGGTCTCTGCTTATATTGTGGGAATCCGGGACATTTTGCTAGGTCCTGTCCTAACAAGGGATACCCGGCGGGAAACTTCCTCGCCTAGATCAGGAGAGGAGTACTGATCTAGGTGAGTCCGTTAATTACTCTCACTTGAATAAAATGTTAATCCCCATAGAGCTTCCAAACGGGCAGTATCCGCCTTCGGAGCATGATCTCCGTCCTGGGGATTCCGCTGGTACCCCTTGGAAAATCTCTACAGGTTCTAGCCATAAATGGGAAGGCCATCCAGGGAGGTCCGGTTAGTACCAAGACCCCACCTCTCAATTTAATCGTTGGCTCTTCTCACTCTGAATATATCGAGTTCTTGGTTTTTGACTGTCCAGAAACCCCGGTAGTACTGGGATATCCCTGGTTAAAACTCCACAACCCCATTTTAGACTGGCAGACTGGGGGTTTAGTGAGGTGGAGTAATTACTGCAAGACACATTGTTTTTCCACTGCCCTCAAAAGTTTTCAGATGCTGCCACAGGGATTGCCTCAGCCTTACGCAGATTGGGCTGATGTTTTTTCCGAACGTTCTGCAGATTCCCTTCCCCCTCATAGGCCCTATGACTGCCCCATTGACCTGCTCCCCGGGACCATCCCTCCTAGAGGGAAAATTTATAATCTCACTCGGCCGGAAGAGCTGGCCATGAAGGAGTACATCTCCGAGAATTTAAGCAAGGGGTTCATCCGTCCTTCAACATCACCTGCGGGGGCTGGCTTCTTTTTTGTGGAGAAAAAAGATGGTGGTTTAAGGCCTTGCATAGACTACAGAGCCCTGAATAAGATCACGGTAAAAAAACGGTATCCCCTTCCCTTGATTGGGGATTTATTTAATCAAGTAGTAGGAGCTCGGGTGTTCTCCAAGTTAGACCTAAAGGGGGCCTACAACCTGATTCGTATTCGGCAAGGGGATGAGTGGAAAACTGCATTCAATGTTAAAGATGGTCATTACGAATATCTAGTCATGCCCTTTGGCCTTTGTAATGCCCCTGCGGTCTTCCAAGACTTCGTTAATGACGTCTTCCGAGACTATTTGGGCAGATTCATGGTAATTTATTTGGATGATATCCTCATTTTCTCTAAGTCTTTGTCCGAACATAGACTGCATGTAAAAATGGTACTTCAAAAGCTAAGAGAGAATAACTTGTTTGCAAAGATTTCTAAATGTATGTTTGAGGTCACCACCGTTCCCTTTTTGGGTTATATAATCTCTAGCCAGGGGTTAGAGATGGATGCGGGGAAAGTTTCGGCGGTGCGGGATTGGGTACAACCCAAGACTTTAAAAGAATTACAGCGTTTTTTAGGTTTCGCTAATTTCTATCGACGCTTTATTAAGGGTTTCTCCAAAATTGTTGCTCCTCTCACCAACCTTACTCGCAAGGGCGCCTTCACTGTAAACTGGTCATCTTCGGTCAATGAGGCCTTCCAGACTCTAAAACAGGCTTTTACTTCGGCGCCAGTTTTAGTTCACCCTGACGTTAATAAACCTTTTACCATTGAAGTAGATGCATCTGAGTTGGGTGTGGGGGCGGTGTTGTCGCAATACTCTGGTCATCCTGATCGTTTGCATCCTTGCGCCTACTTCTCACGGAAATTTAGTACCGCGGAACAGAACTATGATGTTGGAAACAGGGAGTTATTGGCGATTAAACTGGCTTTTGATGAATGGCGTCACTGGTTGGAGGGGTCATTGTATCCGATCACGGTCTATACTGATCACAAAAACCTCGAGTACATTAGCTCAGCTAAGAGACTGAACTCTCGTCAGGCTCGTTGGGCATTGTTTTTCTCGCGTTTTAATTTTATAATTACATTCAAGCCAGGAGTAAAAAATTCTAAAGCGGATGCTCTGTCCTGCTTGTTTGGGGATTGTAAGGATCGGGGTGATATGGGTGAACCTATTTTGCCTGTGGAATGTGTGATTGGGGCCTTGCTTCCTGATCTTTCGAATGCCTTGGCGCCATTTCAAAATGAATCTCCTGTAGATGTACCTTTAGGGTGTCAGTTTGTACCACCGCATCTGCGTTCCGATGTAATTCGCGAGTTTCACGATGCCAAAACTGCTGGACATCTAGGAAATCGTAAAACTTTCATTTTAGCCCGACGCCTTGTATGGTGGCCTACTATGCGACGCGATATAACTACCTTTATCGACGCATGTTCTGTTTGTGCACGAAGTAAGGGGGTTCACAAGGCCCCTAGTGGGTGTTTAGTCCCACTTGAGATTCCTAAAGAACCATGGACTCATATCTCTATGGATTTTATTGTAGATTTGCCTCTCTCACATGGGAACACTGTGATTTGGGTGGTCGTCGACCGTTTCAGTAAGATGGCACATTTTATTCCTTTATCTAAGCTACCATCAGCTCCTGAGCTTTCGCGATTATTTATCTCGCACATTTTTCGTATCCATGGCATACCATCTAAAATAGTTTCCGATCGGAATGTGCAATTTACTTCGCGTTTTTGGAAGAACTTCTGTTCTCGCTTGGGGATTCAGATATCCTTGTCTTCTGCTTACCATCCTCAAACCAATGGACAGACAGAGAGAACCAATCAAAGTCTAGAACAGTATTTGCGGTGTTACATTTCCGACGCTCAAGAACAGTGGTCAGAATATATTGACTTCGCGGAATTTGCATACAATAATGCGCCGAGTGAAAGTACCAAAGTTTCTCCGTTTTTCTGCAATTTTGGGAGGAATCCCAGGGCTTCCTCTCTCTCTGGGTCCCCTTCCAATTTACCGGCATTGGAAGAGTGGCTCCAAGAGCGGAAGAACATCTGGACCCGCGTCCAGCAGACTTTGAAAGAAACTATTCTTAGACACAAAAGGTTTGCCGATCGCCACAGGTCTCAAGAACCCGCGCTTCAGATTGGGGACTTTGGGTTTCTACAAAAAATATTTCTCTCCGGCAACCGTCCAGTAAGTTAGGGCCTAAGTTTATTGGCCCTTTCCCCATTATTCAGAAATTAAGCAACGTGTCCTTTAAGGTTCAACTCCCGCAAACCATGAGAATCCCAAATTCTTTTCACGTGTCACTGCTAAAACCAGCCAAGAATGTACCGCGTCCATCATCGCCGCCTATTCTAGTAGATAACGAACCAGAATATGAAGTGAACAAAATTCTTGACTCACGCAAACTCCGTAATTCTTTACAATATTTAATTGACTGGGTCGGTTACGGTCCTGAGGAGAGATGTTGGGTTGCGGCAAAAGATGTGCATGCTAAAGCTCTTATAAAAAAATTCCATCGTGACAATCCGGGGAAACCTGGTGAGGGTCCGGAGGCCCCTCATGAAGGGGGGGGGTAGTGTCACGGTCAGCTTACCTGTGCCGCGTTCCAGCGGTGTCCCTGTCGCCCCGCCATTCAGGCGCCGGCCGCGGGTGCGCGAGCACGTTCCCTCTATGCCCTCCGGCGGCGCTGCTCTCAGCGCGGCCGCCGGAGGAAGTGAATATTAAAAGGGGCACGCCCCCTTTTCAGTTAAAGGGCCAATGAGCCCAGCTGGGCAGCACGCCCTCTGCTGTGTTGGGCCAATGAGCCCAATAGGGGTTGCAGGGCTGTATGCCCTATATCCAATCAGTGCTGGGTTGTTGAAGGGCCAATGAGCCCTGGGTTCAGTGGGGCTTACGCCCCCCTCCTGTTGTGCACTCCTTGTTCTGGCCAATCATTATTATGATCCTGTGTGCACCAATCACAATACCTTCCCTCCTATGTCTGTCCCTATAAAGCTCTTTTCCCCGCAGTTGCTTGTTGCCTGTGATAGCGCCTAGACCCTAGCCATTGTTTGTCCCTGATATTGATCCTGACTCCTGTTGCCGACCCTCGCTTGTTTGACCATCCTTGATCTCCATTCCTGTTGCCGACCCTCGCTTGTTTGACCATCCTTGATCTCCATTCCTGTTGCCGACCCTTGCCTGTCCTTGGACTTCCACCTTACGCTCACATACCGGCTACCCGATTCCACTTCCAGCCGTGGGCTCTCCAGTACTCTGTACCGTAAGACCTCAACCTTTGAGCCATAAAGTCCTGGGGGCAACCGATCCCGAGCAGGCGTGTTCTGCGTCTCGGCAAGCGGGGGCTCCTATAGGTGAAGCTGGCTGCGGAGATTGGGGGTTGAGGTCCTTACCAAGAGAGCTGGAGTTGTCCAAGTGGTAAATTGTGGTTCCGGGAGCGTGATATGGTCCAGCAGAAAACATTTCCCTGCATTGAGCTGCCAGCGGCTGTGCTTGGTGGCTTATGTGCAGTGAGTGACTGCTGGTAACAGCTCGGACAACAAAAGAAGGGGGTGTGGACCAATTGCCACACCTGCCTCACACAAGAAGCACCACGACAATGTAAAAATAAATCTAAATATTTATTCAAAAAGACATACACAAAACCACTAAACACAACACATCAGACATATTAAACAGATTAAAAACAGCTGGGCCTTCCTTATAAATATAATATACAAATCCGGATCCATAATCAATATAATAAGTATAATAGTTTAATGGAGGGCCCCCCAAAACATTAATAATAAGGCCCTAATAATATTTTAGTGCTGGCACAAAAAGTTAAAAAATAAAAAATGTTTAATGATATTCAATAGTCTCTATCATGCTAAGGAGATGGACAATGATTCTAATACATACTGTGAAGAGGGGGAAATATAACCCAATAATTTGACTAGTGCTAACAAACAAATGAGTGAACCATATCCACACGTGATCCAATACATAAGAATCAACAATAGGTTATATAGCAATATATTTACAAATAATCAACAAGAGAACCCTTTAGAACATTCGCATGGTTATAGGTGCAAATGAATAAGAAAGATCAAAATGGAAAAACAGAGAAATTACCAAACTGTCTAATGGCCAGCACAATCCATCCAGTACAGAGGGGGAGAGACCAGCAGGGAACACCTGCGCACGTGGCTACCCGTGCCGCTTCTGCTGGGTGAGGGGAATAAAATAAAAAACATTTGCTCTTATATGCTCACCCTTAACCTCGCTCCTCCTACCCTCAGGTCTCAGAGAACTTGAATACTCGGCACTCCAGTCCGCCGGACCGGAAGTGACAAAGCCACCTCCAACCCCACAGACCGGAGCACACGGGCTTGAGCCCCGCTCCTCCCATGCCACACGCCTGCACCCCGCCGCATACAAGGAAGGGGCGACCACAGTCCCAAAAGCAGCGGCAGTGCAGACGCCCATATCCACACAATGGGGACAATAGTCCCTCATTCCCTGAGGGTCAGAGGAGCGAGGTTGAGGGTGAGCATATAAGACCAATGTTTTTTTATTTTATTCCCCTCACCCAGCAGAAGCGGCATGGGTAGCCACGTGCGCAGGTGTTCCCTGCTGGTCTCTCCCCCTCTGTACTGGATGGATTGTGCTGGCCATTAGACAGTTTGGTCATTTCTCTGTTTTTGCACTTTGATCTTTTTTTATTCATTTGCACGGTTGCACGTTGTGTCTATGACCATGAGACTGTTCTAAGGGGTTCTCTTGTTGATTATTTGTAAATATATTGCTTTATAACTTATTGATTTTTTTATGTATTGGATCATGTGTATATGGTTCCCTCATTTGTTTGTTAGCACTAGTCACTTTATTGGGTTATATAATATCGCCCCCTCTTCACAGTATGTGTTAGAATCATTGTCCCTCTCCTTAGCATGATAGGGACTATAGAATATCATTAAACATTTTTTCTTTTTTAACTTTTTGTGCCGGCACAAAAATATTAGGGCCCTATTATTAATCTTTTGGGGGCCCTCCGTTCAACTATTATGCTTATTATATTGATTATGGATCCGGATTTGTATATTATATTTATAAGGAAGGCCCAGCTATTTTTAATCTGTTTAATATGTCTGATGTGTTGTGTTTAGTGGTTTTGTGTATGTCTTTTTGAATAAATATTTAGATTTATTATTACATTGTTGTGGCGCTCCTTGTGTGAGGCAGGTGTGGCGATTGGTCCACACCCCCTTCTTTTGTTAATGCATTTGGATGTACCAGGGAGCACACCAGACTTGTAAGGTAGTGCACTGACAGCTCTGCACGCACCCATCACTGTAGCATTGATGACGGCGGCCTTGCTGCTCTACACTCTCTGTCCTGCCCTGTGGTGGCTTTGGCTGCAAAGGTGTGGGGGGCCCACCCATAGCTTTGTTGCTGGCCCTTCAGCCCATCAGACCAAAGACTGAAAAGCCTCCTGGACCAGACCATAACCAAAAGGTTGGTGGAGGCTCCCTTTGCAGGGCAAGTGGTGGAGGCCCCAGGGCACATGCCCCTTGTGCCCCCCTCATAATCCAGTCATGGGTAGACACAAAACAAAATCCCCCAATTGAGTTTATATTCCTATTTGTTTGCATTTATTCTAAGGAGCACACTAAAACATTCCACATACACATAAATACTAAAGACGAGAGCCCTAGGTAGAAAAGACAGACGATAATTTTATTTGAAATGAGAGCCATAATTAAAGGCTGATCTTTTTTTTTTTTGGCGCACAAGACACTTTTACTGCACAATCAGCCCCCGTTCATTACAGGCATCGGCTGTGGACTCCCCCTTTAAAATCATTAAGAACAAACTGTCGAGTTGAAGCGGAGAATTTTTATGAAACTTAATGTTGGAGGTGAATTATTTACACGCATTTAGCAGAAAGTGTTTTGAATACAAATGGATGATTAAGTAGTCATTACCATCCCGGGCCGGGAATCCAGCACACAAGACAGAAAAGAAAATAACGCTGAAACGTTTGCAACTCATCTGCACAAATTGCCTATTTTTCCCTTTTACTTAATTTGAATTTAGCATTTTTTGTGTCTACCGGCATAATTAAAATAAGTTCTACTAAATGATGCTGACAAATCCGTTCTGAGTTTAAAGGGATTGAAGATATTTTTTATTTTATTTTTTTAAATATTATCAGAGGGATTTTTAATTTTAAGCATTTTCTACCTGTGCACTATGGTTCTATCTAGTCATAACTAGGGATGAGCGAATCGGTTCTAACGAACCTGAATTTGCTCCGAATTTAAGGGAAAATTCGATTCAGCACAAACCCGAATTTTTAGTGGTTCGTACTGACCGAATTTTCCCTGAAATTAAAAAAAAAAAAATGCCGGCATGGTGGGAGCGGGGAGGCCAGCTTCCTCTGATGACGCGTCCTCTGATGACAGCTGACAGCGCAGCCGGCCTCCCCGCTCCCACCAGAGATGAGCGATTCGCTAAAGTTCGAGAAATTCGGCGAATCGCCCGAATCGAATTTTTCAGAAGTTCGCTCATCTCTAGTCATAATCTAAACCGGACCAACAGCCGGGCACAGTTGGAAAAGAAAGGTAGCGGCCATTTTGGAGCTGCCTCTCCCAGCATCTCAGCCATGCTGCTGCCTGGATTCAACTAACGTGGAGGCTGATTCACTACTACTGCCAGGTATCGTCAGATAAGCATCTATATAACGGCGCTTAGAGCGAGTAAGCGGGTATGTGACGCTATAGCATAGCGCCTCAGTCGCTGTAGTAACCTGGCCGGCATTGATGAATGTGATGTATTTTGGGCACTCTAACACCAGTACAGTGCTGCAGCGAGCGACTTAGGCCCTTATTTAACAAGGGATAGCGTCAGGTAGCGACTGGTGAGCGAATGGTAATGACGGTCACCGCCACGAGAACGCCGGCTTCATTCATCATTATTCCAGCCTCACCTCACAGCGCCAGCGAGCGACCTTGAACAGCGACAGGTATGACCTCTCGCTACCTGGCGCTCTCCAATGCATTTCAATGGAGCAATCTTTAAATATTCATAATTAATTGTTATTAATGTTTTTTTTTTTTTTTTTAAATGTCAAAAATTCTGTGACCACTTCTGCAATGTTAGATATTTTTTTTATGGTAAAAAAATAAAAAATAAAAATTTGTGCAGAATTGATATTACAGGTCTGATATTAATGTATTCATATTACAAAATGTTTTTAAAAATTTGTTTTTTTTTGTTTCCAAAAATATGGTTGTTTGGGGGTTAAAAAACTACTTTTAACCCATCGCCGCCAGCGCTCTGGGGTTTAAACATGCATTTCACAGCGCGAGAATTTTTTGAGCGTGATTTGTTAATGAATATGGTGGGAGCCGTTCGCTATGGCCATTCGGTAACATGCGCTCCCATACAGCGCGGAACCTGTCAAATAGCGACTCCTCACCCAATATTCAACATTACTGCACACCGACTGAGTCGCTGTCAACAACCGAACAACGGCCAAGCACAGCGACTACTAGCGGGCGCTGTGAAAATACTGCTACAGTCGCTCATCTGTCGCTACCTGGCGCTATTAATGAATCGGCCTCCCCGTGCCAGCTCAGTGCGAGTTAGCGGCAGCTCAGTGCGACAGACTTTTGGCACTCCACACCATACTTATAAAAACAGGACACAAACACAGCGTCGTCACTCTAAAGCTGGGCGCTGTAGCATAAAGCGCTAGGCGCTGTGTGATTAAAGTCTTATTTTGAACACATATCCACCAGTAACAAAGCGAAAACACATGGAATTACATTGTTATAACACTGTGACAATAACACTTTAGTGCCAGACCTGTAATGACAATTCTGCATAAAAATATAAAAAGTCAAAAAAGTTTCTAAAAGTGTTTGTTTGCAGCCAGGAGACGTCACACAATGATTGGAGCAAAAAAAAATGTCAAACACGCTGTTTAAACACAAGCAAATGAACGGCCATTGAAATGTATGGGAGAGCGACACTGAGCGAAAGGTAATACCTGGCGCTCTGGAAGCTAGAGCTCTGGCGCTATACACTGAGCTGCCTGTAATAATGAATCGTACGCTACATGACGCTGTTAGAGTCGCTCACCAGATTCGCTTTCATAAATGTGGTTTTGCGTACAGCGCCCGGCGCTCACCATACACTACCTGCCGCTATCCCTTCTTAAATAACCACCATAACTGACAATGCAAAGTAACAGGAAGCCCAGCAGCACTTCCTGTTTGCAGGAGGCCTGCACATCCATAAACCGCTGGTTCTAAATTTCACTGTTTCTAAATTAAACTGTTTCTAAAATTCACTACAGCAGGAGTTAAGGTAAATGAATTTTTTATGTGCAGCGATCTAAATTGCCCCGAGGAGGCATGTACATGAGCACTGTTTGTCCTGTTGGTCTAGTTTAAGTCATTTTTGACTGTTGGTCCGCTTTAATGCAGGAGACTCTAATACTGTCCATAATGAGGTTATCAGAGGTACATTTATTTTCATAGGTCTTCGGGAATGCTGGAAGTTTGTTCCAAGCACCTACTACTCTTTCTGTAAAATAATATTTTCTAGCATTGCTCCTGATCTTCCCCCCGACTAGCTTCAGGTTGTGCCCCCTTGTTCTATCGTTAAGTTTCGTCTTAAAAACACTTCCCTCCTGAACCTTTTCAATCCTGTCACATATATAAAGGTCTCCATCATGTCCCCCCTCTCCCTTCTTTCCTCCAGACTGTACAAATTAAGTTCTTTAAGTCTCTCCTGATAAGTTTTAAGTTTAAGTCCTTCCACCATTTTCGTTGCCTGCCTTTGTACACGTTCTATTTGAATAATGTCTTTTTGCAGGTAAGGTCTCCAGAACTGCACACAGTATTCTAGCTGTGGTCTTACCAGGGCTCTATACAGCGGCATCACAACCTCCCTCTTCCTACTGGTGATGCCTCGAGCTATGCAGCCGAGCATCCTGCTTGCTTTTCCCACTGCCTGGCTACACTGTCCAATCATCTTGCAGCTATCAGTAATCAGTATCCCTAAATCTCTCTCCTCTGAGGTCCTGGCTAACACAGTACTGCCCATACGGTAGTCAGAGCAGGGATTCCTTCTACCCAAGTGCATGATTTTACATTTAGAGACATTAAACTCTAGTTTAAACAGTTTTGACCATCTATCCAGTAAAGCTAAATCATTTTCCATGTTGCAGACAATATCCACCCTATTACTAACCTTTGTATCATCAGCAAACTTTGTATCTATCTCATATCTATCTATCTATCTATCTATCTATCTATCTATCTATCTATCTATCTCATATCTATCTATCTATCTATCTATCTCATATCTATCTATCTATCTATCTATCTATCTATCTATCTATCTCATATCTATCTATCTATCTATCTATCTATCTATCTATCTATCTATCTACCTATCCCATATCTTTCTATCTCATATCTATCATCTATCTATCTATCTATCTATCTATCTATCTATCTATCTATCTATCTCATATCTATCTATCTATCTATCTATCTATCTATCTATCTATCTATCTACCTATCCCATATCTTTCTATCTCCTATCTATCTATCTATCTATCTATCTATCTATCTATCTATCTATCTCATATCTATCTATCTATCTATCTATCTATCTATCTATCTATCTATCCCATATCTATCTATCTCATATCTATCTATCTATCTATCTATCTATCTATCTATCTATCTATCTCATCTATATTCAATTCAATTCAAAAGAGCTTTATTGGCAAGTCCCAGAAAAAACATTTAGCATTGCCAAAGCAAAAGGGAATAACAAATGGGGGGGGGGGGGGGGGGGGGTTATTGGGGCAGGATTGGGTGTACAATGGTCCAGTGATGGTGGGAGTTGGAGAGGTATAGAGGCAGTAGGGGGTTGGGCTGGATTAAGGGGCAGTATATGGGTTTGAAATCCATAGATTCTAATTGTCCTTTTAGTTGGAGCAGTATAGAGGTGGGGTATAGGGGGCAGTATAGGGGTATATCAGTCCATTGTGTCTCATGCTCCTCTCAGTTGATGGCAGGTGGAGACATATATAGGGCAGTATAGAGGTGGAGCATAGGGGGCAATATAGGGGTATATCAGTCCATGGTCTCTTATGTTCCTCTCAGCTGGTGGCAGGTGGAGACATATTGGGCGGCTATTTGCAGGGTGGGCTCCTCTTCTCCCAGCAGGATGTGGAGTTTCCTCTCATCATCTATGAAGTCCGGGATGAGGGTGGAGAGTCTCTGGAAGTAAGTGTCCCTGGTTGCTGCAGTGTAGCAGGAAATGGGCCTCATCCTTCAGGGCCGCCTGCTCACAGTGCCGCACAGTCAGCTCTCCCGTGGCTTGTATGTCTGCCTGTGCCGACCTGTCTCCATCTCCAGGCTGTGCTCAGTCTATAGAGGCTCAGGGTCTGCCTATGTTTGGGGTGGTGCAGCCTCTCCAGGTATAGGGCCATGGTGTAGTCCCTCTTTATTGATTGGTAGACGGTAAGTTTCTGAGAGGTGATGGGTAGTGCCCATGTGATGCTGAATTTCTCCAGTACTGCCAGGCTGTCTTGGAGGCCTGTCTCTGCCGGGGACAGCAGCAGGAGGTCATCGGCGTACAGCAGGAACTTCATCTTGCGGTCATGCAGGGGGAGGCCTGGTGCTGAGGAAGCCTCCAAAGCTGCAGCCAGTTAATTGATGTAGATGTTGAAGAGTGTTGGGCTCAGGCTGCAGCCCTGTCTGACTCCTCGGCCCTGGTGGAAGTATGCCGTCCTCTTGCCATTCACGTTCGCACTGCATTGGTTCCCAGTGTATGAGCTCTTGATGACAGCATATGTTCTCCCCCCTATTCCACTCTGCAGGAGTTTCAGGAACAGGCCCGGTTGCCACACTGAGTCAAACGCCTTCTTGAAGTCCACAAAACAGGAAAAGATCTTCCCCTGTTTGGTGTTGTGGACGTGAGTCTTGATAAGGCTGTGCAGGGTGTAGATGTGGTCAGTGGTGCGATGGTTTGGCATGAACCCGGCTTGGCTTTTACTGAGAACCTCTTGCTGTGTGAGGAAGGTGAGGACCCTTCTGTTGATGATGCTGCTGAATAGCTTCCCCAGAGTGCTGCTGACACAGATCCCTCGGTAGTTCGCTGGGTCATATTGGTCCCCATTTTTGTAGATAGGTGTTATGAGACCTCGGTTCCAGTCTTGAGGGAAGTGTCCGGAGCTCAGGACCACGGTGAATAGTTTTGCCAGTGCAGCGTATATGTCTGGGGAGCTGTGTTTGATCATCTCTGGCAGGATGCCATCAGGGCCGCTGGCCTTTCTGCATTTCAGCAGGGAGATGTTTTCCTGGATTTCTTGCATGGTGATTGGCCAGTCTAGGGGGGTTTGGAAGTCCTTGATTGCCTCCTCCATGTCCCTCAGTTTTGTGGTTATTTGTTCCGGGGTTTGCTCTTCTTCAGGGAGGTTTTTGTAGAGGTCCCTGAAGTAGCAGAGCCAGATGTTGCCATTTTGGATGTGGAGGAAGTTTTTCTTTAGCTTTGTGCCGATATGGTGCCAGGTCTCCCAGAATGAGTTGTCCTGGAGGGATTCCTCGAGCTGCTGGATTTTGTGGGAGAGATGCCTTTGTTTTTTCTCTCTGAGGGTGCGCTTGTATTGGCTCCGTAGGGTGTCATAGATTTCCCTCACATCCTTGTCATTGGGGTCTCTGTGTTTTTTGTTAGAGGCTGCCCTTAGGGAATGACGTAGAGCCCTGCGCTCCTTGTCAAACCATTTCTCAGACTGTTTATTAGAAGGTCTCTTGAGGTTGGTCCGTTTGAGGCCTGCTAGTTCTGCCATGGTGTGCAGGATGGTATTAAAGTGGACCAACACCCAGGGGGTATCGGCCCGGAAATCTATAAGATTCCCTGACCGATCAGATCCCTCCCCGCGGGGCATCCGAAATCGGGATGTCCCGTGGGGAGGAACCCCCCAGGAGGCCCACAATCCTCACCTTACCGGCGATCCAACGGCGCATGCGCGAGACGCGGCCGCGTCTCTCGCTTCCCTCTAGCAGGGCGCGCTCCCGCGCCGGCCGTTTTGTGAATGGCCGGCGCAGGCGCGCTCCCTGTTAGAGGGAAGCGAGAGACGCAGCCAATGACAGCGCTCTGGTATGCGCGTCCAAACGGCTTTGGACGCGCATACCAGAGCTGCTCTGAGCGCTGTCATTGGCCGGACGAGGTCACGTGGGAGCGGGGAGAGGTGAGTTTTTGCAGCGATCGGGGGGGTTTCAGACAGCGGGGCACCCCCGATCGGGGTGCCCCACCTAAGTGGACCAACACCCAGGATAGTCAAAATCCTGGGTGTTGGTCCACTTTAAAGTCCTTCACTGCCAGGGTGACTCCTTGTTGGTTTGGCTCGTAGATGTTAGTGTGAAAGTTTATGAGCATTTCTTTGATTTCCGCCTGGTTGGTCACATTGTTGTACTCGGTGGCAGATTGTCTGAGCCACTTGAAGGATGGTGGCAGGTTGTAGAGACCAGTCTGGTGGGGTTGCTGTGTGGATGGGTGCTCGGTGGATCTCATGTACAGCAGGATCTGGTTGTGGTCTGAGAGGTGCGTGTCAGGAGTGACTATGAAGGCGTTGATATTTGCGGGGTCTGCATCTGTGATGGCATAGTCCACCACACTGCTGCCCACATGGGAGTTAAGTGTGAATCGTCCTAGACAGTCACCACGGATACGCCTATTCATTATGTACAGTCCCAGGCTCCGGCACAGGTTCAACAGCCTTTTCCCGCTTTTGTTTATAGTCCTGTCGTAGCTGTTTCTTAGTGTCTGTATAGAGTCTGAGTAGTAGGTGTCACCCCCTAGGATATAGGCATTGCCATCAGAGGTGAGATAGTCCTTCTCTATACCTGTCCTGGCATTGAGGTCTCCGCAGATCAGCACCCTACCCTGACACTGGAATTGGGCAGCCTCATTTTGTAGGACCTCATATATGTCTGGGTTGTAGTAGGGGGACTCGGCTGGAGGGATATATGCTGCACACAGGTAGATGTCATATTGAGAGGTGAGGATGGAGCTGCTTATTTTAATCCAGATATGATCGTCTCCTCTTTTGACCGCTCTCATGTGATCTTTAAGCGCCTCCCTGTACCAGATTATTATGCCACCCGAGCGGCGGCCCTGTTTGACAGTTTTGTTATTCTGGGCAAGCACAGAAAATTCCCTGTAGCCCATTGGTGCTAGGGATTCATCCTCTGCTCTGGTCCATGTCTCCTTGAGCATTTGTATATCAACAGTTTTTACTTTTTCTTTAAAGTCTAGGTCATTCGATTTGGGTCTATCTATCTATCTATCTATCTATCTCATATATATCTATCTATCCCATATCTATCTATCCCATATCTATCTATCTATCTATCTATCTATCTATCTATCTATCTATCTATCTATCCCATATCTATCTATCCCATATCTATCTATCTATCTATCTATCTATCTATCTATCCCATATCTATCTATCCCATATATATCCCATATCTAAATATCTATCTATCTATCTATCTATCTATCTATCTATCTATCTATCTATCCCATATCTATCTATTCCATATCTATCTATCTATCTATCTATCTATCTATCTATCTACCTACCTATCCCATATCTATCTATCCCAAATCTATCTATCTATCTATCTATCTATCTATCTATCTATCTATCTATCTCATATCTATCTATCTATCTATCTATCTATCTATCTATCCCATATCTATCTACCTATCTATCTATCTATCTATCTATCTATCTATCTATCTATCTCATATCTATCTATCTATCTATCTATCTATCTATCTATCTATCTATCTCATATCTATCTATCTATCTATCTATCTATCTATCTATCTATCTATCTCATATCTATCTATCTATCTATCTATCTATCTATCTATCTATCATCTATCTATCTATCAATCTATCTATCTATCTATCTATCTCATATCTATCTATCTATCTATCTATCTATCTATCTATCTATCTATCTATCAATTCAATTCAATTCAAAAGAGCTTTATTGGCAGGTCCAAAAAAACATTTAGCATTGCCAAAGCAAAAGGGAATAACAAATGGTGGGGGTGTTGGGTTATAGGGGCAGGATTGGGTGTATATCGGTCCAGTGATGATGGCAGGTGGAGAGGTATAGAGGCAGTGGGGGGTTGGACGGGATTAAGGGGCAGTATATGGGTTTGAAATCCATAGATTCTAATTGTCCTTTTAGTTGGAGCAGTATATACGTGGGGTATAGGGGCAGTATAGGGGTATATCAGTCCATGGTCTCTTATGTTCCTCTCAGTTGGTGGCAGGTGGAGACATATTGGGCGGCTATTTGCAGGGTGGGCTCCTCTTCTCCCAGCAGGATGTGGAGTTTCCTCTCATCATCTATGGAGGTGAAGTCCGGGATGAGGGTGGAGAGTCTCTGGAAGTAAGTGTCCCTGGTGGATGAAAATTTGCTGCAGTGTAGCAGGAAGTGGGCCTCATCCTCCAGGGCCCCCTGCTCACAGTGCCGGCACAGTCGGCTCTCCCGTGGCTTGTATGTCTGCCTGTGCCGGCCTGTCTCCATCTCCAGGCTGTGGGCGCTCAGTCTATAGAGACTCAGGGTCTGCCTGTGTTTGGGGTGGTGCAGCCTCTCCAGGTATGGGGCCATGGTGTAGTTCCTCTTTAGTGATTGGTAGATGGTAAGTTTCTGGGAGTTGCTTATTTCTTTCTTCCAATCCTCTATATATTGCTCCTGGCAGCCCTCTATCGCCCCCTTTATTTGGGCTTTTGTCAGGGCATGTCGGGGGTTGTGGCTGGACAGGTGACTGACACTCAGTTGGAGGGCACAGGGTTTGTTCTGGGCCCCATGGCTCAGGGAGGCTTTGTGGTGGTAGGAGTCGGGGCTGCTGCTCTGTATGTGCCCCCAGAATGACAGCGCCCTCTTCTGCACCTGGAACCATAGAGGGAACCTGCCCAGCTCTGCCCGGCACGCCATGTTGGAGGTGCTGCGATGGACCTGGAGGAGGTACTTGCAGAACTCCAGATGAAAGGTCTCTGTTGGGCTTGGGTCCCATTTGGACTGGTCTGGGTAGGCGATTGGGCCCCAAACCTCACTGCCATAAAGTAGGATTGGGGCAATGACCCCATCAAAGATCTTCATCCAGACCCTCACTGGTGGTTTGAGGTGGTACAGTCGCTTTCTGATGGCGTAGAAAGCTCTGCAGGCTTTTCCTTTCAGGGCCTCTATTGCTGGCTTAAAGCTCCCTGATTGGTTAAGCTCCAGCCCCAGGTAAGTGTAGCTGTTGGTTTTTTCCAGTGCAGACCCGTTTAATGTGAAGGAGGGAATGGAGGCTTTATTCTGACCCCTCTTCTGGAACACCATGACTTTGGTCTTCTTAGAATTGATGGGTAGTGCCCATGTGGTGCTGAATTTCTCCAGTACTGCCAGGCTGTCTTGGAGGCCTGTCTCTGTCGGGGACAGCAGCAGGAGGTCATCGGCGTACAGCAGGAACTTCACCTCGCGGTCATGCAGGAGGAGGCCTGGTGCTGAGGAAGCCTCCAGAGCTGCAGCCAGTTCATTGATGTAGATGTTGAAGAGCGTTGGGCTCAGGCTGCAGCCCTGTCTGACTCCTCGGCCCTGGTGGAAGTATGCCGTCCTCTTGCCATTCACCTTCACACTGCATTGGTTCCCAGTGTATGAGCTCTTGATGACATCATATGTTCTCCCCCCTATTCCACTCTGCAGGAGTTTCAGGAACAGGCCCGGGTGCCACACTGAGTCAAACGCCTTCTTGAAGTCCACAAAACAGGAGAAGATCTTCCCCTGTTTGGTGTTGTGGACGTGAGTCTTGATAAGGCTGTGCAGGGTGTAGATGTGGTCGGTGGTGCGATGGTTTGGCATGAACCCTGCTTGGCTTTTACTGAGGACCTCTTGCTGTGTGAGGAAGGTGAGGACCCTTCTGTTGATGATGCTGCTGAATAGCTTTCCCAGAGTGCTGCTGACACAGATCCCTAGGTAGTTCGCTGGGTCATATTGGTCCCCATTCTTGTAGATAGGTGTTATGAGACCTCGGTTCCAGTCTTGAGGGAAGTGTCCGGAGCTCAGGACCAGGGTGAATAGTTTTGCCAGTGCAGCGTGTATTTCTGGGGAGCTGTATTTGATCATCTCTGGCAGGATGCCGTCAGGGCCGCTGGCCTTTCTGCATTTCAGCAGGGAGATGTTTTCCTGGATTTCTTGCATGGTGATTGGCCAGTCTAGGGGGGTTTGGAAGTCCTTAATTGCCTCCTCCATGTCCCTCAGTTTTGCGGTTATTTGTTGTTGTTCTGGGGTTTGCTCTTCTTCAGGGAGGTTTTTGTAGAGGTCCCTGAAGTAGCTGAGCCAGATGTTGCCATTTTGGATGTGGAGGGAGTTTTTCTTTGGCTTTGTGCCGATATGGTGCCAGGTCTCCCAGAATGAGTTGTCCTGGAGGGAGTCCTCGAGCTGCTGGATTTTGTGGGAGAGATGCCTTTGTTTTTTCTCTCTGAGGGTGCGCTTGTATTGCCTCCGTAGGGTGTCATAGGTTTCCCTCACATCCTTGTCATTGGGGTCTCTGTGTTTTTTGTTAGAGGCTGCCCTTAGGGAATGACGTAGAGCCCTGCATTCATTGTCAAACCATTTCTCAGACTGTTTATTAGAAGGTCTCTTGAGGTTGGTCCGTTTGAGGCCTGCTAGTTCTGCCATGGTGTGCAGGATGGTATTAAAGTCCTTCACTGCCAGGGTGACTCCTTGTTGGTTTGGCTCATAGATGTTAGTGTGAAAGTTTATGAGCATATCTTTGATCTCCGCTCGGTTGGTCACATTGTTGTACTCGGTGGCAGATTGTCTGAGCCACTTGAAGGATGGTGGCAGGTTATAGAGACCAGTCTGGTGGGGCTGCTGTGTGGATGGGTGCTCGGTGGATCTCATGTACAGCAGGATCTGGTTGTGGTCTGAGAGGTGCGTGTCAGGAGTGACTATGAAGGCGCTATCTATCTATCTATCTATCTATCTATCTATCTATCTATCATCTATCTATCTATCTATCTATCTATCTATCTATCTATCTATCTATCTATCTTATCTATCTATCTATCTATCTATCTATCTCATATCTAAATATCTATCTATCTATCTATCTATCTATCTATCTATCTATCTATCCCATATCTATCTATTCCATATCTATCTATCTA